>OZ005738.1:95636334-96901300 GCA_963930755.1 Eudasyphora cyanicolor
CTCAAGATGGCGCTTCGCCTGGAATGGGCCAAAATACCGCAGAGCCACTTTCGTGCAGCGTGTGATGGCTTTGTCGGCCGTTTGAAGGCCATAATTCGTGCCAAAGGTGGCCAATTCGAACAAATCTAAACTGTTGCTAAAATTTTATGTTATTTCCGACATTTTTTGCTTTTGAACAATAAAATTTAAAAAAAAACCAGTAAGGAAAGACTAAAGTCGGGCGGGGCCGACTATATAATACCCTACACCACTCTCGTAATATTGAATAACTCTGATATATAAATTTTGTAATTCATGTATAAATTGTTTACATAAATTTACTTTTGGGACATTTTATACTTAAATAATACCCTGTACCACAGTGTGGTGTAGGGTATAAAAACGATTGGATCTAAAGATCCAAATCGGATGAAACATATATATGGGAGCTATAGCTGAATCTTTACCGATTTTCTTCAAATTCGGCAATGTTGGTTCATGGATCAAGAAACTCTACCATTCTAAATTTCAAAACGATTGAATGTAAAATACAGCTTCTATAGAACTAAAGGGCCAAATCGGACGAAACTTATATATGGGAGCTATAGCTAAATCTTAACCGATTTTCTTCAAATTCGGCAGTGTTGGTTCATCGATCAAGAAACTCTACCATTCTAAATTTCAAAATGATTGGATGTAAAATACAAGGCGTGTTTTCGTTACACCATAAGTGCTTAATTTGTATGGGGAGCTAAGCACTTTTAAGCACTATTAGTTCCCGATGAAGTTTGGTGCTTGTGTTCATGTCTTAATCGAGTATGATGTTGCCAGATTGGGCACCCTATATTTAGCAATATGGCATCCCATTTTTGGAGAGATTTTATCAATTATTGTGAATTAACGGGAAGAAGAAGAACAAAAATGGGAAATTATTTTAATATTTGCAAAAGAGTGTAAACAATTGAACATAGAATAGTAAATATATGTTTTATAAATACTTTTCACGAATTTTTTGTCTGTTTCGCACTGTTCTTTCTTCGCAACTCATGACACCATTGCTACCAGATAGTGAAAATCCGCCACTTCTTGCTTATGTGCCAGTTAGTGGAAGTCAGTTATTTTCGTTGCAAAGTGCTAAACTAAAAGTGCTAGCTTGTAACGAAAACATGCCTACAGTTTCTTCAGGACTAAAGAGCAAAATCGGACGAAACATATATATGGGAGCTATAGCTAAATCTTAAGCGATTTTCTTCAAATTCGGCAATGTTGGTTCATGGATCAAGAAACTCTACCATTCTAAATTTCAAAACGATTGGATGTAAAATACAGCTTTTATAGGACTAAATGGCCAAATCGGACGAAACATATATATGGGAGCTACAGCTAAGTCTTAACCGATTTTCTTCAAATTCGGTAGTGTTGGTTCATGGATCAAGAAACTCTACCATTCTAAATTTCAAAATGATTGGATGTAAAATACAGCTTCTACAGGACTAAAGAGCAAAATCGGACGAAACATATATATTGGAGCTATAGCTAAATCTTAACCGATTTTCTTCAAATTCGGCAATGTTGGTTCATGGATCAAGAAACTCTACCATTCTAAATTTCAAAACGATTGGATGTAAAATACAGCTTCTATAGGACTAGAGGGCCAAATCGGACGAAAGATATATATGGGAGCTATATCTAAATCTGAACCGATTTCAACCAAATGCAATAGCGATCTTAACAGCCGCAAAATACTCTAAACTGCAAAATTTCAGAACGATCGGAGTGAAATTGCGACCTGTAGTCGACGAACAACTTTACATGGACAGACGGATGGACATCGTTAAATCGACTCAGCTAGTGATTCTGAGTCGACCGGTATACTTTAAGGTGGGTCTAGCTGTGTTATTTTCAGGTGTTACAAACATCTGCTGTGAAACAAACTTGTAATACCCTGTACCACAGTGTGGTGTAGGGTATAAAAAATATAGCGCTTTACTTTGTTGCATTACATATCAGCCACCCTATATAGCGCATACATATCAAATAGGGAGTAACATATATATGAATGATATATCTGAATCTGAACGGATATTCCCCGAATTCGTATAATAAGAAAACGCTCTCTGCCGAATTTCGTACTGATCGGGTATAAAATACGGTTTCTACAGCGCTTACATATTAAATAGGGTGTAACATATATATTGGGGCTGTATCTAAAAAGAGACTTCTCTCTGGCAATTTTGTATAGATCGGTTAAAAAATGTTGCTCTATGGTGCATATATGTCAAATCGGAATTTTTAAAAAAATGGGAGCTATATGTAAATCTGAACCGATTTCAGCCAAGTTCAAAAGGGTTCGTCCTTGGGCCAAAGAAAGATATGTGCCAAGTTTCGTTGAGGTCGGAGCATAATTGCGACCTGAACTTTGATTACAAAAGTACATGCACGGACAGACGGACATAGCTTAATCAACTCAGAAAGAAAAGTCGATCGGTATAATAAACGATGGGTCTATTTCTTCTCTTTTTGGGTGTTACAAACAAATGTACAATGTTATAACATTGGACCACAGTGTGGGGTGGGATTTACCTTTGCATATATCTTGGTATTACAATCGCCATTTGTAACTTTTGTACCAGTGGATGGATCTGAACGAATATAGCAAATTTTGTTGTAAATTCAGAAAAGTTGATGTGAGAAAAATCTTTGTATTTGCTTCACTGGTAGGGTCCGGAAAAAGTGTGTATATTTCAGTTTTACAAATTCATGAAACTGCAAATTAAATGTGAAGAAATACAAGTTTCTTTTTAAAAATTACAAAAATATTTTTCTTCGAAGGAACCATTAATTAGGAAGGGATAAAGTCCGGCAGAGTCGACTTCAAAAATATTAAAATTATTTCCGTAAATCAGAGTTAAATCGATTTACCCTACCAATATCTCAAAAACTAGACGAGATAGGAAACAAATTATTGCAGTTTCTTAAAGAGCATGCTTGCCCTTATTATCAACTCCTAACTCAAAAACACAAAAATGGCGTTGGACTAAAATAGCATTAAGCCGACGATATGTATATTAATTTATGCATTAGGATGTCCTCTACACACATATGCATTTTGTTTCTTGGTTTTTGGTTATGGCTCACACAATTTTTTTTGGAAAACTAAAAAAAGTAATTTCGAAGTTTTTTATTTCCAATTTTTATAGAAATAACATAGGACCAATAGTAACAGGATGCAAGAAAAAAATGTTTGTGTCCGAGACATAAAAACATTTTCATTTGTTTTTAATTCCAATTGTCATAGGATGTACCTTTAGAGTAGACCATATTATGTATAAGACATTTTTACAGGATATTTTTTGAAGTAAAGGGTGGTCCAACCATAGCGCACGATGTTAATTTTGAGTCACACCATAACGTCAAGTTTTTTGCCCAACATAATTTGACATTTCTTTGTTTCAGTGTTTGAGCAGCGCGTCAATCTTAACGCGAAGCTTTTTACGAAAATGGGCATTCAAATTTAAAATGTATTTCGTGCACTTTACAAAGAAAATTGTCTTCAGACACACTTTCACCTCCGTGGATTCGTTAACATGCAGAATTGCCGCATTGTGGCAAATGAGAATCCACGAGTGACTGTCTTCGAAAATAAGGTCGGCCAAGCAGTTACCGTGAATGGTGTTCGCTATCGCGAGATGATAAAGGACTTCTTGTGACGAGATGATAACGGACTTCTTGAGAATATGGACCTGGACGATATGTGGTTCCAAAAGGATGGTGCCACTTGTCACACCAGCGATGTTAATTGGCCGCCACGATCATGTGATTTGACACCGTTGGACTTCTTTCTTTGGGGATATTTAAAAGAAAAGGTGTATGACAATTAGCCAAGAACAATTCAAGAGCTAACGGTGAGATAATGCGGCACATTAGCGACATTGAACCTCAATTATATTTCAGAGTCGTGGAAAATACGAGTATGCACCATCGGATAGAGGTATCCAACAAAGCCGTGGCATTTGGCCGATATTTTGTTTCTCCAAATACTTTTTGTTTTATGTACAATTAACATAGTTAGTTTTGTTTGGACCACCCTTTAGATAGAGTCGTGATACGCTTTAAATTAAAGACAAATGTTGGGAACTTCCCGCAGATACAGTGGTTTAAACTGTTAGAAAATATTGATTTTTTTCCAAAAAAAATCGCTTTTTGGTGGCACGAAAAAACCATACAAATTATAAAAAAAATCGCAAAAACTTGTTCCACTTTTTAAAGCTAGCATCCTAACGGAGAATACAATGCCTACTTGAATGAAAAATTATGGATAAATATATAACTAATTAGCAAATGTATTGTGATTATAAAAGAATAAACAGCTCAGTAGCTGTTTAGGGTTCAAAAATGTTTTTAGAGGAGAATGGGTAACAATATCGAATTTCAATACTTCATTAGTTTTGAATTTGTTTATAATTTAATCAAGAAGCGACTACATAAAATTAAATCTCAATATACATCTCAAAAAATATAGTGTATATGCCCGTTTTTATATTTTCACTATTATTTAAAAAACTCAACTTTTGCTGTACTCGTAGTACGAACAACATGTGAGTAGTAATAACGTCGAAAAACTTCTGACGCAAAAAAGAACTTGTATTGAATATAATAAATTTGCAGCGAACTCGAGTGTGAGGAATTCTACGACAAATCGCGCGCACGATTTCTCGTAGAATTTTTGACACTAGAATTTCGTTTGGGGCCTTATGCAAAAAAAAAAAAAATTTGAACGTTAGTCCGGTCACCAAGGTAGGCAATAACTCCCCTTTTTTCTAGGTGACAGAGAATAAGAAATTAATAATATTTCTCTAAATGTTGACCTTTTGTGGAGGAGGTTGGGACCAACATGGTCTTAGCCTGGGATAGACATAACACATACCAAATTTGAAGTCAGTCGTGCACACCAGCCACACAGACAGACAGACGGACTGACGGACATTGCATCTTTACATTTAATCATAGATTTTTTCAAATAAGCATTGTTTTCTTTTTTATGATGCTAGTTTAAAAAAAAAGAAACAAACATTTTTTTGCGATTTTTTCTATTTTTTGCACCTTTTTTCGTGCAAGCAAAAAAAAAATATTCTTTTTTCAAAAAAATCCAATTAGTTCTATATATTTTTAATTTCCTTTAATTTAAAAAGTATCACGGCTTTTTCGACCTTATACTTCACAAGCCTTCGACAAACATTTTTAAACTAGTGTAATCCGTGGCCAACGATCACCAGATTGTATATAAAGTGTATACTAATGGTTATCTTTTATGAGACATAAATAAATCAGGTTTCGTGACGGCGTTCTATATTTTTATCGTAATTTTTAAAAAGCTTATGAACTCTCTACTTATCTTAAAACGCAAATTTACCAAGGTAATATTTATGAATAAGCAAACACATTTCAAACTAGAGTAAAAAAATCAAATGGCATTCTTTTGGAATGCCTTTTGCTGTAGTCATTATGACAGTCATCATGGCAGACAAGGTAAGTGAGACGTTCGTTCTCTACAACAAAAGCAGTGCTTTGGTGCGTTTCGAGTCTAGGCCGGACCACATCAGCATGGAATGTATGCATTTCCTGACTAGTGACCACCTGTCATTTGTTGCCGTAAATGCACTATCTCTCAAGGTGAGCTTGCAGGTCGCTAAAGGCATACCTACATGTTTCAGGTCCACTAGTGCGTGTAAGGTAGATCCTAGTCTTGCAAGTTCATCTCCCTTGCAGTTTTCTTGTATATCCCCGTGGCCCGGCACCCACATCAGGTGAATATTGAACTGTCCAGGCATCTCGTTAAGAGACCTGCGACAGTTGAGGGCAGTTTTTGATTTCAGGAATATAGTTTCCAGGGACTTGATAACAGCCAGACTATCAGACAAAATATTTTTAGCGACTTTGGTCAACACATTAATTTTCAGTCATTCCGCTACCTCTTTAATAGCTAAGATTTCTGTTTACCAGCACTACAGTCAGGTAGTCTTTTTGCAATTGATGGCTCAAGTTCCTCAGCAAAGACACCAAAGCCGACTTGGTTATTGAGTTTGGAACCTTCCGTATATAAGTTAACGAATCTCCTTTGTCCTGGGATACGACCATTTCATTCTGATCTGTCAGGTATCTAGTTAAAGAGAGGTTCAGTCATAGTGTAATTAACAGTACACGGAAGGTAAGGCATTCTGTCTATAATAACACTATGTTCGTAGCCATTTCCTGACCATAGTGACAGTTGCCTGAGTCTAATCGCAGTACATGCGGCATATTGCAATGCTATAATATCTAGCGGGAAAAATTCCAGCACACCAGTGATACAAATAGCAGCCATTCGCTGAACCTTGTTTACAATGCACAGAAGGTGGATTCCTGCAGAGCAGTTTGTTGTATTTATAATATTTCATAAAATTTATACATCACGCATACGCACAGTGGCACCGATTACACTAAATTTGTAATAATCTCAGAACTTCTGAAATATTAAACAGATCGTGTACAATGCAGAGGAGGAGTTGGGCGTTTCGAAAGTACATACCTGTACCACTCTTCTCTTTAAAGAGAAGAGCAGTATTATAATACTCTGTAACATCCATCATTCTGAAACCTGTATTCGACCGATTTCATTTGAATTATTCCCTATGTAAGATAAAAACATACATTCTATTTCCAACCATTACAAATATATTTGTAATCAAAATCATCATTCTTTATCCCCTCGCCTTAGAGAGGAGGCAATATATATATTGCTACGAACCAAAAGTGTAACACATCGAAGGAGTGACCTAAGACCCTAAGTATGTTCGGGGGATATCCGTTATGGGTAATTTTTAGTCGAATGAGCAATGTCCGTCCGTCTGTCTGTCTGCTGGCTGGTGCGCACGATAACTCTCGAGTAACCGATTGACTTCAAATTTGGTATGTGGTAATATTTTCTTCTATCTCCGGCTAAGTTCGAAGATGGGCCATATTGGTCCACTCCTAGCTGACCGGTGCGCTTCGCTGCCCTCAAAGTGCTTTTCAGTGAAATAGAACTATATGATATGTTGACGCTCTTGATATTACGGCAGTGTTTTCGGGTCATCCATATTGCACTTACATGCACAAAGTTCGTGTAGTTCAATACCCGTCAAATCACCTTGGGAGGCTACGTCGCTCATTCTCTGTTGGGGCATATAGATTGCTATGAAATACAGTCATACCAATTAGTGCAATAATTCTATCAGTATTTATTTTTTATATATGGATGCCCTCTAATCCGATATCTCCCAATTTTGTTGAGTCACGTGCTAACTTTTAAGGCACTTGAATACTAAACACACTTGGTCAAGCGTCAATCTAGATATAATGGTCTCCAGTTATTTCGATTTCAGCAAGCGTGTCGTATGCACAGATACTTCCACTGATCAGCTTTTTAATCAAATTCCGTAGAGTGCTATCACCAGCATCCACTATAAAATTCAAGACGATGAGCGCAACGCCTCTCTATATTTCGTTTTGAGTACTTTGTCCATCGACACTATTTTCATGCAAATTTTCAAAACTGTCTTGCAATGATATTGGAAATTTTTCAAATTCACATCTCGGGTTGGATTGGCGGCGCCACGCCCTTTTCACTCTCTTTTGCAAAGATATCGCCGCAATACTATTTCAAATATTGCGTTCTACATTTTTTATTTAGATGGGGGTGTCATGCCAACTGTTTCCATCGTTCCTGTTTGTAGCTCCATCACCCCTACTGGTACCAATGTCAGACAGCCAAACTTCGAAACCATGGCTGAAATAGTGATCGAAATATTGAATTTTGAAATTTCAGGTTGTGTAGGAGTACCCACTGTTAATACGATGCCAGTTTTTGGTTCAATCATTGGTTATGTTTCGAAGGTTACACACCCATTTTTACAGGCTAGCTGCAATAGTGCAGGAAATATTATATATTCAGATGTCATGTTTCACATTTCAGGTTATGTGGGCGATACCACGCCCTCTGTCACTATCACGCCAGTTTCTTGCTCCAGCACTCGATCTGGTTCCACATACCAAATTTCGAGAATTTCGCTCCAATAGCAATCAAAATATTGCACTTCTGAATTTCTGGTAGTGTGGATGGTACCACGCCTACTGTCACAATCACACCTGTTATTGGCTCCAACACGCGTACTGCTACCAAGGCACAAATACTAAATATCGCCGATCTTACTGCAATAGTACTCAAAATATACATAGTATTTGTAAATTTCAGGTTGTGTGGGCGGTGCCACACCCATTATAACTATCACACCCATTTATCGTTCCATCACGCATACTGGTACCAATGTCACATATACCAAATTTGGAGACTCTTACCGCAATAATACTGGTGGGCGATGTCACGCCAACTAACAGTATCACCCTAGTTTGCAGCTACATAACGCGTACTGGCACCAAGGTCACAGTTACCCAATTTTGAAAATTTTGCTACTATAGTATTCGAAATATTTCATATTTGTATTTAGGTTGTGTGGGCGGTACCACGCCTACTTTCACTGTTTCCCCGTTTTGAGTCCTGTGACGCGTACTGGAACCAAGGTCACACATACTAAATTTCGAGGATTTTACTGCAATAGTACTCGAAATATTTCATATTTGAATTTTAGGTTGTGTGGGCGGTGCCACGCCCACTGTCACTATCACCCCAGTTTTCAGCTACATGACGCCTAATGGCACCAAGGTCACACATACCCAATTTCGAGAATTTTGCTCCAATAGTATTCGAAATATTTCATATTTGAATTTTAGGTTGTATGGGCGGTGTCACGCCCACTGTCACTATCACACCGGTTTGGCTCCATGATGTGTACTGCCAATGTCACACATATCGAATTTCGAGGATTTTGAACCAATAGTACCCGAGATATTCCACTTTTAAATGTCACGTTGTGTGGGCGGTGCCACGCCCCTACGTCCAATCATAACCGAATATAGCTACGAACCTTCTACACACCAAATGATATACCCATGCAAAAATTCAGCAAAATCTGTTCAGTCGTTTTCGCGTCCATCGCGTACCAACGAAGACCATTTCATTTTTATATATATAACAACAACAAACCTCCATATGCATAATTTTGAGATTTTTTATCTTAAGGTGAAAAACGCTGTCTATCGAGACAAACCCAATCGATTTTGTAATTTACCGGCGATGATTTCATCAGGAGATGATTTCAAAGTGGTACATACCAAGCTAAGTCATAATAGTATGTTTTGGTGTAAAAATGTTTCCACGTTGTCATTAAAAAATATATATAATTACTAGCGGACCCGGCGAACTTCGCCTCGCCCCAATTTAACGCCTTCAGATAAACTCCAGAGTGATAATAAAACACAGATAGTTAAAATTTTAATGCGATTTGTTTAAAAGGAATCGAAATCAGTAGAGAGCGATGTGATAAACAACAAACAACGAAGACAGAAGACAGGCAACGTACAGATGACCGTGCGAAAAACAGGGAAATTCGAGATTAATTCCACAGACTTCCTACGATTTGTCTTGAGATTTATTGATTGTCATCGTAAAAGCCAATCGTACAGGGAACTGAATCCGCTTGAATTGGAATGAAAGATCAGTTGGAATAATCGGAATTCGTGGGATAAGGACTTCCTCTCCTTTGAATTTTCCCTTGATGATCGTCGCCTGAATCACATTGTCCATCAGTTTCATAATGGACAACCGCGAACTATGCACAATTTCGGATGATTCAGATTCCGCAACATGATTATGATCGATTCCACCTTCAGCTGTAAATTATGCGGCGGAGCTCCTGGCACATCAAGCGAGTTCGATTTTACTTTGAATAATAAAATTCATGCTATCGACGTCCTTATTCTTCGCTGCTAATATTGCCCGTTCACTAATCTAATCGAGATTTGGAAACACTTTGGTGATGAGTTCCTCCTTCGACGATGTGAACTCGCAAAAATTTGCCGGGAACAATATCAATGCAGTGGAAACATCAACAGTAATTTGGCCATTGCCAAGCGCCAACAGTTGTTTCGAGAATTCAAGAGCCGATGAGTCGTTCTGCAGCGCGACTATCATGTTCGTGGTCAATTTCAACTTCTTGACATGCCGCCACAAAGACCACGATTTCAGGCATGCATTAATTTCATCGGCAGTAGATTTCGGGATGACGGGAAGCGTTTGACGAAAATCTCCGGAGAGCAATATCATAGACTCACCAAATTGTCTCAAATCACGTCGTAAATCCTTCATCGTTCGGTCAACTGCCTCCAGAGCTCGTTTATGCGCCATCGTGCATTCATCCGAAATTACCTTACCTCTTATACTCAAACTTATTATCTGAAAAAATTTTCGAACTGATAAATATCGCTTTGAATTTTAATTGATCGTAATGCTTGTACCGTTTGTCGATGTGATACGCGAAATCAGTGTAACAATACGAAAAATAGCACATACTCGTACATATGTTTAATAGAAAACTTTTTTGTTTAATAGAAAATTAATAAAAAAAATTGGATTCAAAAAGAGAGTAGTAGATAGGAACAGTAGGAATCTCGCAAGAAATAGCAATTTTCGATTTTCCCAATTTTCCGACTTTTTTCCAAAATTTTATTGTGTATTCTTCTTATTTGGCCGGAGACCTGTCCGAATTGGTGCTAATCACCGAAATCGGTCCAGGCGTTCTCGAGTTATAAGCGTAGTAACTAACATCACTTTCTTTTATATATATAGACTAGCTTACCCGGTGCGCTTCGCAGCCCCCATCTTTTATCTATTTTCTGTTTAGGGTACTGTAAAATAGCTATACCTCTTTCATTCAAAATGACATGATTATTACATATGGTGCAAAATGAAGAAGATTTGATTACTTTTATATATAAAAAACGAACCCTAGTTTCATTTCTAGTTTATGTTCCAAGAGTTACCCTGACATCATTTTGCAATATTTATCCCTTTTCCCACAGTACCTCTGGACGTTGAAAACTATTTTTTTTGGTTCATACGTTAGCTACTTTCCCCTTGTTTATGTTCCAATACCTACATTCACACCCTGGTACAATATAAAACCATGTTTGTCCCACTGTGTCTATAAAGGTACGAATTTAAAAATCTAAAGTAAATCGCTCCGTTGTACCATATTTAACCTTTAGAGTGTCATAATTAACCACTTTGCACGATTGTACAATATTTTAAAATGATAATTGATATTTCAAGATCCAAATTCGCAAGCTTAGGCCGTATTTTAACATTTTTGTCCCTTATCTGTGCCATTTATTTAACTTTTTCCCCACGGTTTAAGTAGAAGAACCTATTTGGCACCACTGTTCCATGTTAAACACTTTTTTATTACACTGTGCTTCTAAAGTGCGAATTTTTGTTCTCTTTTTTCCCCACTTACCTACCACATTTTACCATTTAACCGTATTTAACTTTTTTGCTTCACCGTACCATATTTAATCCTTTTTGCTCCACTAAACCATATTTAACACATTTGTTTCCCCTCTGTAACATGTTGAATAACTTTTGCTTGCCCCAACTGCATCATAATTTTAACCTTTTTGCACCACAGTGCTACATAATTGCAGTGCATCATAATTTTAACCTTTCTGCACCACAGTGCTACTAAAAGCATATATTTAAAAAGAACATTCTTATTTCATATCTAACTTACCCTCTCTCCCTGCATCCATATTTTTACCCACTGTACTAAATGTACGCTTTGTGACCCACTGTTCTATATTTAACCTTTTGGGTCCACTGAATCAAATTTAACACCTTTTTGTCCTACTATATTTTGTCCACTATATTTAACCATTTTTGCCCCACTGTACCATAGTTAACACATTTTTGCCCCACTGTTCCATAGTAAAAGATTTTTGTCCCACTGTACCATACTTAACCCATTTTGTTGCACGTTACCATATTTTACTATTTGTGCCCACTGTAACCATTTTTGTCATACTGTAGCATAATTAACCATTTGTGTCCCACTGTACCATTCTAACACATATTTTTTCCCCACTGTTCCATAGTTAAAGCTTTTTGCCCCACTGTACCATATTTAACCCATTTTGTCTCTCATTACCATATTCAGCAAATTGTGCCCCACTGTACTAAAGTTAACTCTTTTTGCCCCACTGTATCATATTAAACCCTTCGTTTCACTATACCATGTTTAACAGTTTTTGCCCCACAGTACCATATTTAACCCTCTTTGCTCCACTGTACAATATTTAACACAGTTATGCCCCACTGTACTATATAGTTAACCATTTTTGTCACACTGTACCATATTTAACCCTTTTTGCCCCACTGTATCATAGTAAATAAATTTTTGCCCCACTGTACAATTTTTACCCCATTTTGTTACATGTTACCATATTTTACTTTTTGTGCCCACTGTAACCATATTTGTCATACTGTACCATAGTTAACCATTTGTGTCCCACTGTACCATAGCTAACACATTTTTTCCCACTTTTCAATTGTTAAAGCTTTTTTCCCCACTGTGTCATATTAAACGCTTTGTCTCACTGTACCATATTTAACAGTTTTTGCCCCACTGTACCATATTTAACCATCTGTGCTCCACTGTACAGTATTTAACACAGTTATGCCCTAAAGTACTGTAAAGTTACCAATTTTTGTCACACTGTACCATATTTAACCCTTTTTGCCCCACTGTATCATAGTAAATACATTTTTGCCCCACTGTTCAATATTTAACGCTTTTTGCCCCACTGTACCATTTTTAACCCATTTGTCCCACTTTACCATATACATATAACTATTTTTACCCCACTGTACCATAGTTAACCCTTTTTGCACAACTGTGCCCCATTCAACTCTTTATCTCACTGTACTAAATGTTTACCCACTGTATCATATTTAACAAATTTTTGTCTCACTGTAGCGTACTTAAACCTTTTTCCCCGACTGTAACATATTTAATCATATTTTCTCCACTCCACTATTTAACCGTTTTCAGCACAGTGCTCCTAAAACCATATAAACTCTTCATATCTCATTTTTAAGTTCCAATTTTGGCAGATTGTTCCCTTTTTTCCCCATGCTCCATAATTAACCCGTCGTGTCCCACTGTGCCTCTTAAAGTTAGAATTACTAAAAATCACTTCCAATCTCTAGTTTATGTTCCAAAAGTTACCCTGGAACCATTGATCCATGTTTGATATTTTTAAGTCACTGTACTATATTTTACACTTTTTGCCCCACTGTGCCCGAAAACTACGAATACAAAAAAAAGCTTAATACCCCGATAAGTTGTCATAAAGACACCCCTTCAATGTTCACCATTCTAATATTAGGCTTTAAATTTGGCGGTGGTACCATATTTATACCTTTCTGTCCCACTGTGCCTCTAAATTTAAAAAAAATCAATCCTTGTTCTTGTTTACCTCCCAAGAGCTACTCTCACACCAAATTTCACGATTCTAGGTCTTGCCATTTGGATTTGGCTGTCGTACCACATTTTTCCCTTTTTACCCCACTGTGTACGTAAATGTTTGAATTTCGAAAAATCCTGTCAATTTCAGAGTCTACCTCATAAGAGCTACCCTCACACCAAATTTCACGATTCTAGCTCTTGCCATTTGAATTTGGCTGTTGTACTACATTTATCCCATTTTTCCCATTTTACCCCACTGTGTGCGCAAATGTTCGAATTACGAAAAATCCTGCCAATTTCAGAGTCTACCTTATAAGGGCTACCATCACACAATATTTCACGATTCTAGCTCTTGCCATTTGGATTTGGCTGATGTACCACATTTATCACTTTTTACCCCACTGTGTGCGTAAATGTTCGAATTTCGAAAAATCCTGCCAATTTCTGAGTCTACCTCCTAAGGGCTACCCTCATACAAAATTTCAAGATTCTAGCTCATTTCGCTTAGATTTGGCGGTGGTACCATATTTATCCCTTTTTGGCCCATTTTGCGGCTAATAGTACGAATTTCGAAAAATCCCGCCTTATTGCTCCTCTACGTCCCAAAGACTACCCTCCCACCAAATTTCATGATTCTAGCTTCAGCCGTTTGGCCTGGGCGATGATCAGTCAGTCAATCAGTCAGCCAGTCACGCAACAATTTTATATATATAGATTGAATATTTAATAACTTCTATACTACTTATTTGAATCTTCTGAATTTCTACACATAGTATTAGTTTATTAGTCACAATTACCTCGAGAAAAATAGGCGAAGTTGCCACGCCCCTCCCACACAAATGGACAATTTTGTACCAAAAGTGAATAGCTTATAACTTTATTACCAGTGCATACAAAGACTTAAAATTTGTACAGTGTAATGTTTAGTAGTATCTACAATATAGCGAAAAATTGGCACCTCCCACACAAATGGACCATTTTGTACCAAAAGTTACCATATTATAAATGTAATACCAATACGTACAAATACCTGAAATTTTGTACAGTGTAATGCTTCTATAGTACCTTAAGTCCAGAGAAAAGTGACCGTTATTGGGACGCCCCTTTTGGTACCTCTCACACAAATGGACGATTTTGTTTCAAAAGTAAACTTTGAACTTTAATACCAGTACTTTAAAGTTATTAAATGCAATTTAAATTGATAATAATTTAAATAAAACAAAAAAATAAATAAATTTACTAATATTTTTTTGAAACTCATGGTGAAGGGATTCATTGGTCGGTTTACCCGACTGTACTTTCTTACTTGTTTTTTCATAACTTTATTATTTTTGGGTGTGGTCAGTATGTATGCACGTGGTCGGGTTTTATATTATGTGAAATTTGAAATGTCACATAAGAGCCAAGTACCTATAAATTAATGTGTATATACTAATCTTCAAAGAGATGGGAAATCAATTATTTTGAATAAAGATACCATTGTATGAAAAATGCATAGTTATAATTAACCATAGCTGGACTAATGCCCTACTCAGATTGATGAAATTTCAACAGTTGGAACCAAAATAATTCTTTGTGATATTTAATTTGTCGATTAAGAGCTAAAAGCCTATATGAGGTACTGGTTAGGATACATTCTCACGACTAATCTCCAGATCGCTGGCAGTGCATTTTTTGATAGCATCTGGTATTATTTTTAGGAGTATGATGGACTTTCTAGTACACTGATCGTGAATATGAAAGCAATTTTTTATGATCGGCGTAAGTACAAACAGACATAGTTATCTGCAAATCAAAGATTTTATGTTATTTTACGAACGTATCATTTATAATAGCCATATTAATACTCTCACTTTAGTGATACGAGGGTATATATCATTTGCTACGGCTGTAAGTCTAACACATCGGAGAAGTGATCTAAGACCCTAAGTATGTTCGGCGGATATTCGTTTTGGGTCATTTTAAGTCGAATGAGAAATGTCCGTCCGTCCGTCTGTCTGTCTGCTGGCTGGTGCGCACGATAACTCCCGAAAGGAGTGACCGATTGACTTCAAATTTGGTATGTAGTAATATTTTTTTCTATCTCCGTCTAAGTTCGAAGATGGGTCATATTGGTCCACTCCTTCTAGTACCTTCCACACAAAGGTTTAACATGTTGTGAAATATTGATTATTTAATAACTGGTATACTACTAACTCGAATCGTCTGAAATTCCACGCATATGTAGTATTAGTTTATTAGTCGCTATCAACTCGGTACCTCCCACTCAAATGGACCATTTTGTACCAAAAGTTACCATATTATAAATGTAATACCAATACGTACAAATACCTGAAATTTTGTACAGTGTAATGCTTCTATAGTAACTTAAGTCCAGAGAAAAGTGACCGTTATTGGGACGCCCCTTTTGGTACCTCTCACACAAATGGACGATTTTGTTTCAAAAGTAAACTTTGAACTTTAATACCAGTACTTTAAAGTTATTAAATGCAATTTAAATTGATAATAATTTAAATAAAACAAAAAAATAAATAAATTTACTAATATTTTTTTGAAACTCATGGTGAAGGGATTCATTGGTCGGTTTACCCGACTGTACTTTCTTACTTGTTTTTTCATAACTTTATTATTTTTGGGTGTGGTCAGTATGTATGCACGTGGTCGGGTTTTATATTATGTGAAATTTGAAATGTCACATAAGAGCCAAGTACCTATAAATTAATGTGTATATACTAATCTTCAAAGAGATGGGGAATCAATTATTTTGTATAAAGATACCATTGTATGAAAAATGCAGAGTTATAATTAACAATAGCTGGACTAATGCCCTACTCAGATTGAAGAAATTTCAACAGTTGGAACCAAAATAAGTCTTTGTGATATTTAATGTGTCGATTAAGAGCTAAAAGTCTATATGAGGTATTGGCGAGGATACATTCTCACGACTAATCTCCAGATCGCTGGCAGTGCATTTTTTGATAGCATCTGGTATTATTTTTAGGAGTATGATGGACTTTCAAGTACACTGATCGTGAATATGAAAGCAATTTTTTTAGGATCGGCGTAAGTACAAAAATTCAAAGTTATTTGCGAACCAAAGATTTTACATTATTTTACGTACGTATCATTTATAATAGCAATATTTATACTATCACTTTAGTGAAACGAGGGAGTATGTCATTTGCTACGGCCAAAATGTAACACATCGAAGAAGTGATCTAAGACCCTAAGTATGTTCGGCGGATATTCGTTTTGGGACATTTTAAGTCGAATGAGAAATGTCCGTCCATCCGTCTGTCTGTCTGCTGGCTGGTGCGCACGATAACTCTCGAAAGGAGTGACCGATTGACTTCAAATTTGGTATGTGGTAATATTTTTTTCTATCTCCGGCTAAGTTCGAAGATGGGTCATATTGGTCCACTCCTTCCAGTACCTTCCACACAAATGGTTAACATGTGTGAAATATTGATTATTAATTAACTGGTATACTACTTACTCGAATAGTATTAGTTTATTAGTCGCTATCAACTCGAGAAAAATGGGCGAAGTTGCCACGCTCCTTTTTGTACCTCCCACAAAAATGCACATTTTGCACCAAAAGTTAACTGCTTATAATAATAATATCACTTTATGCAAATACTTGAAATTTTGTACAGTGTAACGATTTTATAGGACCTATAGTCCAGTGAAAAACGGGCGTAATTGGAAGGCTCCTTTTGGTACCTCCCACACAAATGTATATTTTGCACCAAAAGTAAAAGTTAAAAGTTAACTTTAATACCAGTGCATAAAAATACTTGAAATTTTGTACAGTGTAATGCTTTTATAGTGCCTACAGTCCAGAGAAAAAAAGGTTTTATTGCCACTCCTCTTTTTATACCTCCCACACAAATGTGCAGTTTTATACAAAAAGTTAAGATCTTAGCACGAAAATACACAAAATTTTTCACACTGTAATATTTTTAAAGTACATATAGCCCTATGAAAAATGGGCGTTATCAACACGCTCCTTTTGGTACATCCCACACAAAATGGCCAAATCATACCAAAATTGAATAGATCATAACTTTCATATACCAGAGCACATAAACGCTTACAATATATTTGAAGTATTTACTGTATAGCGAAAAATAGGAGTATTTGTTAACCCCCTCTGGTACCACCTTACAAATTGGCAGATTAATTCGGGTAATATTTCATATTACAGTACTCACAGGGGTATACCTTAGTCGGTTTACCCGACTGAAACTTTCTTACTTGTTTTTTTGTTTTTGGTTCAATAACAAAAGAATTCCGTATACAAAGCCCTTTTTTTACAGAACAATTATCCATTCTATACCGTACAGTTATCCAAAAGCTGTCTAAAATCGATTGGAGAAAATCCAAAATCAAAGTATGCATGGTATATCAGTTCATCAACTCTTATGAAAATATATTCAGCCCTGCAGACGTAATGCTAAAGCAAACAAATAGTAATATTATGATCAGGCTGTGGGTTATGATCTCTGAAACTATCTAAAATTAAGAAAATTCAAAGTTCCTTTTCTTTTACAAGTCGGCTTTTAGTCGTACAGCAAAAAAAAAACATATACGACTAACTTATAATAAGAAATATTACAAGGTTAATTTTTGTGGTAGTCAGAGCTAAGGATTTTCCTACTAGAATTTTCTTGTCTTTAACCGGAGTTTTCATTAGAATATCTCCAAGCTTTCGAGGTTAGGATCACGGTGTTAAAAGACAACCCGGGTAAGGCCGGGTATTTAAATGCTAATTTTTTATATTTTTAAGCAAACATATTTTACTTAAAAGTCAATAAAATGTATTTGTAGCGCATATTTTTTTCCTTGATTACAGGGCTGTGGAGTCGCAGTCTGAGAAATTTTCCCGGAGTCGGAGTCTGGAGTCGAAAAATTATGGTCGACTCCGACTCCGAGATGGATTGTTCAAAATGTACCATTTATGCGATAGAATATTCGCACTTAACAATTTTTGGGAAAACGATTCTAGTACAAAAGAAGGATAAAACATTTCAAGCTTGTAACCAAATATTTTTGTATGTCCAAAATATCTATAAAGTCAACAAATTATCGACTTTTTATGTAGACAGTTTTAGGAAAGTTCTGTGTATCAAAATAAGACTTTTGCAAGACTATACGCTATTCCTAAGCGAGTAAAAAAACAGTAAGGAAAGACTGGCGAAGCCAACTATGTGATATCGTACACCACCTTGTTAGAGCAGAATAAGCTCAGATATAGAAAATATAAATAATAGTTATAAAACTAAATCTTAACTGAATTTGTTCAAATTCGACAATATGCGTTCGCTACAAAGCCAAATCTAAAGAAATATATATATCGGGGGGCAATATCGATCTGAACCGATTTTGACCAATTTCAATAGGCTTCCTCCCTGTTGTGAAAGAATTCTTATTGCCAAATTTCAGCAGGATCGGAGTGAAATTTTGACCTGTACTCAACGAATAACTTAAGATGGACAGACAGGCGAATTTCTAGTGTTTCTGAGTCGAACAGTATATTTTAAGATGTGTCTATCAGTTGCATTTCATTACAAATCAGCCAAAAAACATAGTTACAACCCCTGTACCATAGTGTGGTATAGAGAATAATAACTAAAGCGAACATAATTTCCCAAAATTGCGGTATACGGGTATTAAAACAGAGGCAGATTGTTGAAAATGTTATCATGATTCTATTTTGAAAGAATTGCCATATTAGTTGCAAATCAAGCGTCGATAAATAAATAATACAATTTAAATTAATTACTGTTTTTTAAAATACTGTTTTGTGTTTTTTCAACAAAGATATATTTGATTTTCAATAAAATGAATTCACGTCTTAGTAGTAATATCATTTCAAAAATTTATGTTATTTAACTGCCGGAGTCGGAGTCGAATGATTTTAAAATTCGACTCCGGGAGTCGGAGTCGAGTTGTTTTGGCTCGACTCCACAGCCCTGCTTGATTACGAGTTATACTCGAATCTTACAATTAAAAAAGCCATATTTTTTCAATCACTCATTTTTGATATCTAAATAATCCAAGTCATCATTTGTTGTCAATCCAACAAGCAATTCATTGTTAAGCAAGATAATACGATTTTAATTATAAAGCGATTTTACAAACATTTCAAATTGTTAAAAAACATCTTTGATTTACTGATTTACTTAAAACATTGGCTTACAATTAAAGCATTGATATGCTGTTGGTCTGGTTTTTGTTATTCAGTCAGAATTTATTTTGGTTCGAGACCATATGTTTCAGTTATATTCTGCCGATAACTAAAAATTTAATAGAAACAAATACAGAAAGTGGTGCGAGTTTCAAATAATGCGGGTTAGAATTGTCAGCAGTTTCGATAGACACTACTCTATCATCGTCAGAATTGAAAGCAATAATGTTTGTCTATAAATTAAATCAGCCTGAAATATTTATCGAAGCAGTGAATTACACTGTGTTTGCACCAAAATGTATCCTCAATGAAACCAACATATCTTACATACTTTCGACCCGCTAAATCGAATGGTATTAGCCGTTCATTCCTGTGACATCTCTTTATTGAGATATTTAGCCACAAAGTTTTATGTAAACAGAAAGTTATTAAATTCAGACATAATTTTAGTATATGAGGTTTCGAAATATATGTTTCATGTCAAAGAACAAAATAAAGCGACACTCCTAAAACACCCGACATCATTTGCTACGAGCCAAAAGTGTAACACATCGAAGGAGTGACCTAACCCCCAAGGTATGTTCGGCGGAAATCCTTTTTGGATCTTTTTAAGTCATTTGAGCTATGCCCGTCCGTCCGTCTGTCGGTGTGTCTGTCTGCTGGCTGGTGAGCAGCTGGTAAGATAATTCTCGAAAGGAGTAACCGATGGACTTCAAATTTGGTATGCGGTAATATTTATACCCTCACTTTAGTGTGACGAGGGTATATATCATTTGCTACGGAAAAAAGTGTAACACGTCGAAGGAGTGACCTAAGACCCCAAGTATGTTCGGAGGAAATCCGTTTTGGGTCATTTTAAGTCGAATGAGCAATGTCCGTCCGTCTGTCTGTCTGTCTGTCTGTCTGCTGGCTGGTGCGCACGATAACTCTCGAAAGGAGTAACCGATTGACCTCAATTTTGGTATGTGGTAATATTTTTTTCTATCTCCGGCTAAGTTCGAAGATGGGCCATATTGGTCCACTCCTTCTAGTACCTCCCCCACAAAGGGTTAAAATGTTGTGAAATATTGATTCTTTAATAACTGCTATACTACTTATACGAATCTTTTGAAATTCCACACATAGTATTAGCTTATTAGTCGCTATCAACTCGAGAAAAATGGGCGAAGTCGCCACGTCCCTTTTGGTACCTCCCACACAAATGCACCATTTTGCACCAAAAGTTAACAGCTTATAACATTAATAACAGTGTATACAAATACTTGAAATTTTGTACAGTATTATGCTTTTATATTGCCTACAGTCCAGGGAAAAATGGGTGTTGTTGTCACGCTCCTTTTGGTACCTCCCACACAAAGGTACCTTTTTGCACAAAAAGTTAACAGCTTATAACATTAAAACCAGTGTATAAAAATACTTGAAATTTTGTACAGTGTAATGTTTTTATAGTGTCTATAGCCCTGTGAAAAATGGGCGTTATTGCCACGCCCCTTTTTGTACCTCCCACACAAAATGCCCAAATCATATCACAATTTAATGTCTCATAACGTTCATACCAGTGCACATAAATGCTTATAAGTCGGCACAGTGCAATGAATTTAAAGTATCTAATGTTCAGCAATAAAAAAGGTGTATTTGATAAACCCCTTCTGGTACCTCCCACACAAATTGACAGAATAATTCGAGTAATATTCAATATTACATTACTCACAAAGTGAGGGTATACCTTAGTCGGTTTACCCGACTGAAACTTTCTTACTTGTTTTCTCTATCTCCGGCTAAGATTGAAGATGGGCCATATTGGTCCACTCCTTCTAGTACCTCCCCCACAAAGGGTTAACTTTTAATGAAGTATTGATTCTTTAATACGTTCTATACTACTTATTCGAATCTTCTGAAATTTCACACAAAGTATTAGTTTGTTAGTCGCTAACATGTCAAAAAAAGGGGGGAAGTGGGCACTCCCTTTTTGGTACCTCCCACACAAATGGACCGTTTTGCACCAAAAGTTAACTGTTTATGGCTTTAATATCAGTTCATACAAATACTTGAAATTTTGTACAGTGTAATTCTTGTATAGTACCTAGAGTCCAGAGAAATGTGGGCGTTATTGCCACGTCCCTTTTGGTATCTCCCACACAAATTCACCACAATTTAACAGATTTTAACTTTAACACCAGTGAATGTAAATATGTACTTGAAATGTTTTACTTTTATAGTAACTATAGTACAGAGAAAACTGACAGTTATTCGCACGCCCCCCACACAAATGGATCATTTTGTACCAAATGTAAACAGCTTTTAACTTGTATACCAGTACATACATTAAAGTTATTAAATGCAATTTAAATTGATAATAATTTAATTAAAACAAAAAAAATAAGTTTACGAATATTTTTTTGGGACTCATGGTGAGGGGATTCATAAGACGGTTTACCCGACTGAACTTTCTTACTTGTTTAATATATCGATTTATACGACTTTTGGTATATAAATTTTATCGGATTTTCAGGGAAAGTGGAGTCGACTGTTTTGTGAGAAATGCTTCCTAAAGTATCTTCTTTATTTTGTTGTTTGACATTGAACATCTATTTCGAAGCCTTCTGCACTAAAATTGTGTCTGAACTTACTAACCTCTTCGTTTACACAGCAAACTTTGTGGATAATTTAGGTTAGGTTGAATAGAGGAGACGTTTAAAACGTCTCATGTCCATGGACAAACACTTAAGCCAGTGGTTCGGCCTGTTGTGCGCTCCTTATTTATGATTTTCATACCCCACGGATTACAGAAAATCGGTACTAGACACGTATTTTCTCAGTATCTTCCAGTCATATCATTTGAGATGAGTCAAGTCTGGCAATATGTCGGAACCGAAATATCGGGATCTTGCATGTGTGAAAGCTGGGCAGTGACACAGAAAATGTTCCATCGTTTCGATGTTTTCCCTGCATGCCCTGCACTCGTCGTTTTCTGCTAGTTCTATGCGATGAAGATGTGCCTGTAAGATTGAGTGTCCCGTTAGAACACTTATCATCTTACTAATCTCGATCTTGTTTAGTTTCAGAAAACTACTGGTTTTCTTCTCATTTGGGTTACCCCGCAGTATCTTTCCAATTGCTCCTACAGTCTTGCTGTGAGGGCCTCATAGTTTATACTGATATCTATTGGTTGGATGTGCAGTATAGTCTCCAACGCTCTGTTGGTGCGGTTCTAATTCCCCCAGTTATATGCTATGTTAAGTGCCTCCTCAGCTCTTCTGCATAGTTGGTTTGGATGTGTGCCCCTTAGAAGTATTATAACGTCGTCTGCATAACAGATTGGTTTAAGTCCTTCATTGGTGAGGGCTTTAAGGAGACTGTGTATCGTCGTAACCCATAGGAGAGGCGATAAAATGCCCCCCTGAGGTATACCGCGATTTACCTTGTCTCTGATTTTTACGTCATATGACCCACAAATAATCCACCTATTCCTTAGCATATTGTTGATCCAGTTTATCAACGCGCGGTCAACCTTAAACTCGTCTAAGGACTGGATAAGTGTATCGGTCTGAACGTTGTTAAAAGCGCCCTCAATGTCTATACAAACGGCAAGTGTGTACAATTTTTCACTGAAGGACTGTTCTATGTGGTGTACTACCTCATGTAGAGCTGTTTCCACTGATCTTCCTTTAACATATGCGTGTTGCTTGAATTTTAGCTTGTCATCGGCTATCTTACTATTGATCATGTCGTCAAGTATTCGCTTCATTGTTTTTAACAGGAAAGAAGTTAGGCTAATAGGTCGATTAGCCTTTGGGATCGTATAACTCGCCTTGCCAGGCTTAGGTATGAAGACCACCCTTGATTCCTGCCAATTTTTTGGGGTATATGCATGAATTTGGCATGCAGTAAAAACTCCAACCAGATGAGTTGATACCAGATCCACCTCAATCTGTGGATAAATACGGTACATATAAAAAACCACTGCGTTGCCATGGAAGTGGATTGTGGGGACCTTTAGTGATTTTTTACAAGGAACGTTTTTTCGAATACAACATTCAAAAAATACATCGCTTTCTACGACTATTGATATATTATTATGTTTAAAGGGGGATTTTAAGGGGTAAGGCGGTGTCGGGTGTTTTAGGATAAATACTTCTAGAAGTGCCCCAATTTTTGTTCTTTGACATGGAACTTCTATTCCGAAGCCTTATATACTAAAATTGACTTGGAATTTACTACCCTTTTTGTTTACACAGCAATTTTTGTGGCTAACTATCTCGACGTTATGTCACAGGAAAAGGCGGCTAATGCCATTCGATTTAGCGCGCAGAAATTATGCGGAGTAAGTTGTTTTTATCGAGGATAAATTTTTAAAGTGCATTTTGCACACACAGTGTTATAGTTAATAAGAACTACCAAAACCTTTTTCACCGAACTAAGTAGACACACTGCAACTCGGAACCATTTTTAAAATAAACTGTTTTTTATTTATTAATAACCAAATCTTTTTTTAATATATTAAAATTAGTAAAATAAAAGTAATTACTGCTTAAGACATTTCCCGAAATCTAGCAAAAATTAAAACTTAAAATCGACAATGTCAGCTAAGTTTAAATTTTCTTTTGAATATAATATATTTGGAAATAAATTTAAACAAAAACTTTACATATTTTATTTGTAAATTCAGTTCGCAAATATATTTTTTTGAAATATATTAATACAACAAACAACATTTATTGATTTTCAATTAATTGTTCAAAAAGATATACTATTTAATAACTTTGTTTACAAATTCAAATTTTAAAGTAACGTCACCAGCATACAATAAAACGTATAATTGTGTGGCTTTCCAATTATTTAAGTCTAATAAATAAAACGATTTTCTATGAAATTCATGTGGAAAATCTTTTCCTGCAAAAAGTTAGGCTTCATTTCGAAATAAACGAAAACACATATGGATTTCGTCAAAAATTACGATTTTGTTAGCAAGATTTAAAAGTTCCTATAAGGAACTATTCTTTTTGTTAATGTAGGAATTGTCTTTTTTTAAATACTACAGGATTTTCTTTTACAGTGCATCTAAAGAATGATCAAGCTGGTATGTTGCAGGAACAATTTAATATGAATTGTTGTTGTAGCAACTTTGAGCCGCTGATTATGAATTCAAAATCTTTGCCATTTAAATGAATGCTTTAAAAATAATATATTTCATCTGATTCGTCGATTTCTAAATACTATTTTTTCGGAATTATTACCTTCAAACCATTGGAAAAACGTCATGAATTTTGTTTTTACAGCGTTTCAACAGCCTTGTACAAAACCGCCGTCACACCGTATATCGGTGTTATCATTTTTACGCTTTTACAACGCTTTATCCCATTGATATTGATTATTTAATACCGTCTATAGTACTTACTCGAATCTTCTGAAATTTCACACATATTATTAGTGTGTTAGTCGCTAAACACGTCAAGAAAAATGGGCGAAGTGGCAACTCCCTTTTTGGTACCTCCCACACAAATTTACCATTTTGCAGCAAAAGTAAACTGCTTATGGCTTTAATATCAGTTCATACAAATACTTGAAATAATGTACAGTGTAATGATTTTATAGTACCTAGAGTCCAGAGAAAAGTGGGCGTTATTGGCACGCCCCTCTTGGTACCTCCCACACAAATGGTACATTTTGTTCCAAAAGTTACCAGCTTATAACTTTCATACCGGTGCATACAAATACTTGAAAGCGTTATTGACACGCCCCTTTTGGTACCTCCCACACAAATGGACCATTTTACTCCAAAAGTTAAGAGCTTATAACATCAATACCAGTGCATATTTTGTACAGTGTAATTCTTTTATAGTACCTAGAGTCTACTGAAAAGTGGGCGTTATTGGCAGGCCCCTTTTGTACCACCCACGCAAATGGACCATTTTGTACCAAAAGTTAACAGATTTAAACATTAATACCTGTGAATACATACACTTGAAATTTTGTACGGTGTAATGCATTCATAGTATCTCGTGTCCAGAGAAAAATGACCATTATTGGCACGCCCCTCTTGGTACCTCCCACACAAATGGACCATTTTTTTTCAGTTATGGTCCATTTGGTCCAGAGAAAAGTGACCATTATTGGCACGCAACTCTTGGTACCACCCACACAAATGGACCATTTTGTACCAAAAGTAAACAGCTTTTAACATCAATACCAGTACATACTTTAAAGTTATTAAAAGCAAATTTAATTTGATAATAATTTAATTAAAACAAAAAAAAATAAATTTACGAATATTTTTTTAGGACTCAAGGTGAGGGGATTCATAACTCGGTTTAACCGACTGAACTTTCTTATTTGTTTTCTCAGAATTTTATGTTGGTGTCACTGAAGTGCAGGGTGCAAAATAAAGTTGCATAGGCAACTGATGAATTTAAAAACGTTAATTTAACCACCGTTATTATATGTTCTTGAAAGTATAAGTCACGACCTTACAGACGAGCCTTCATTCCGCCATCGTCTTTTCATAATACATAACTTCTGAAATACGGCTTTTCAGATATTTTCCCAAATTTTTCAGTTTTCAGATGCTTATAACATCTAAAAAAAAATTGTGGTTTTCGCCAACTACAAAATGATTAATTTCAATAGTAAAACGCATATGCAAATTTTCAAGAACATCGTATATGTCGACCAGATTTTTTTTGAAAAATCGTTCGGTTTGACATGGAATGAACGATATGTAGGTAGAACAAAGGCCAATGATCTAGTGTTGCCCATTTTTTTGGTTATTGAATTTCTGTTAAATATATCACTACCAAATCCGATAATAATTGATTAAATGGTTCTGTTGATATATCGTGTTCAGTAATGAAGTCTTATGGTCAGGACACGCACTCAAATCCAATATCGCTCATTCTATATATGTTGTGTTATGCATATTGCAGTCAAATCTACTCGAATAAAACTCCATGACCCCTGATGCAGAGTTTTTCCACTTATTTTGTTTTAAACAATTGGTTCGTGTGGGCCGGGTCACGGCCACTGCTCCGATATCCCCAATTTGTTGTTGACTTACGCACAGTGCTGTCAGATGCATTATTACCAAATTTCATGACACTTGTTGTAATGGTTCTCTACATATGTATATCGTTTTCAAAAATGGATTCATATGGGCGGGGTTTTGGACAGAGACTTCTACCAAATGCATATTTACAAAATTACAGCACTTTTTTTTTGCAAAATCGCTCTATTAAGCAGCCACTTGGGCGGGGCTACGGTCAAATTCATATATCAAAATTTAAGTTACATAGCAACACTCTGCATCCCAAACATATTCTGTTTGCGACAATATACATATTTATGTTTAGGGTACATTTAGGTATGATATTTAACAAACTATATCATTATGTGTATGTTGTCCTAAAACATCTTCGTCCCAATATTTTTTTATTTGGATCGATTTTTTTAAAACAATGTTTTATTTGCATTTAAGTATTCGATGGCTTATATTTTATAATATAATATTAATTGTTTCCACTTCAAACAATTCCACGTGGCCGAGAGAGATTTAAGTGTAATATTGCATGGTTCATCTGTTCTTTGACTATTTGCTTCTGTAGTATATTGTCTCAAAGACTCGAAATGTGTATTATTTGGCACGTAAAGTACAGCTATTATATCGTCCCTTCAATTAAACAATAGCCTATAATACTACATGCGTAGTGTATTATAGGCTTTTATTATATTGAGGAGACGATATACATATAAGTATTCAGAAAATATATCGATACCTTAATTGTTTTATGTTTTCAATAATTCAAAATCCATTTTAAAGAAATTGTTCATGTTCGTAAAATTCCTTTATAATTTTGTCCGCTAAATTGCTTGATGAATTAATTGACAACAAATGATGGCTTGGAATATTTAGAAATGTGAACAAAAATTAATGCTTCGTTGGGGTGAAATGGTAGATCACTTCTACGTAGTGCACCCTGGGTAACGCCAAATGATCTTCCAAGTACTGGGTTTACTTAAAAAAACTTCTCTAAGGGCGTCATAGATTCTTTCAATGCCAATGAGTCGGCTGAAAAAGCCACAACTTCAGCTGTATTAACGTCTCGTAATAATGTCGAAAGAATCACTGCCTTTTGAAAAAGGCAAGGGGCCATAATATCTTCATCAACAGGACACTCATCAAGCTCTTCAATGAAGTGGCGAAGAAGAGTCTAGTGATGGCTGTTGTAGACAGAAGTAGTGATGATTTTACTATCCCTAAGGACAGAGGGCCATGTGCGATCGACCATTGTGGCTCAATACCTCGCTGTCCTCAGTGAGATGCCGGGCACACCTCCAATCAGTAACGATGTAGGATGGCATCATGGGAGAGTAAAGCTCTTAGCTTTCGGTTAACCTGAATAAGGCAGTTTTGAGTCGAGTAAGTGAGATCTGAACGGGCGCCCTGTTGGATGTTGTCGAAAAAACAACATCCCTAGTCACCCTGGAACCATCACCTGGGTTACAGAAGAGCCCTCCAACCCGGCTGACATATTAGAAATAATAAAAGATTCCAATCCTGGTCTGCCGGCCCATAATTTGAGAACCAGCAAGGTGGGTGAGGCGGCTGGTAAAAAGTGGCAGGTCAATTTGATCCTTAACGCTGAATCCACCTCCCATATACAACGTGCAAGTGCAACCCTGCAATATGGTTCCGAGACGATAGTCTTGAAGGTATACAAGCAGGATATAGCTCCCACTGCGGAAGGCGAGTCGTGCACCGTGGTTGATACACTGCTTTCCGGAAGTGCTGACTTAGCCGCGCCCATTATTTCTGGTGACTCCAACACTAACTGACCTTCTCTGAGGACGAAAGCACTACTTCGGACACTGAGGGGCTGAGGAGAGTCTCCGGAGTCTCTGACGCTGATACCAGCCTGCGTCGGCACAGTCGGCAGCCGGACCCAGCCGCTCCTCAAGAACATCGTAAAAACAGAACACAGTGCGTACTCTATCTCACTCCACTTGCTCTTGGGGATATTGGCGTCTTGCTCTCCCCTTTAGGTATGTCTTTGATCGTCGTGAAATTCTAAGACTATTTAGCCAACTGTGCAGTTTGTATTCTATTTTGATAAGAATTCAACACAGCAAAACTTTTACAAATCGGTCCATATTTTGTTATAGTCGCTCCACAATACGATTACTTAAGGCATAAATACCACATTTTCGAATCATTTTAACTGAATCTTAGACAAGAATTCATCACAGAAACATTTTTAAATAAGTTCATAGTTTGCTATAGTCCACCTATAGATGTCGCTCCCGAAAAGTCTTGGTTAGGCCTAAACACCGCATTTTCTAAGCAATTTAGCTGAAATTTAGCAGTTTGTATTCTATTTTGACAATAATTCATCTCAACAAAAGGTACCCAAATTTTTATTTAAACAAAAAATATAACATTTTCCAGTCTATTTTTTATGCACAAAGAAAATGTTCCATATCGGTCCAAATTTTGATTTGGTCCCCACGTAAAAGTCCCTCTGAAATATTTTTAGGTACGCGATACATAGATGATGCATTTTCTAACCAATTTGGCTGAAGCTTTGCAGCATTTGTTTTATTTTTGAAAGCATTCGCTACAAGAAGAACCATACCGCTCTACGATTTACTACTTTTCCACTTCAGAGTTATTTCCGATTATAGATTAAATGCAATCCATGGTGGAGGGTATACAGGGTTGCCCATATTCGACGGACCCATGATTTTTTTGGGCCCATTCCAATCGACGAGGCTTGTCCGCAGGCAACAATCTTTGCGTCAATTGAATTTTGTACGGGAACAAATGCAAATCAACGCGAATAATCCGTTGTAAAGTGGACCGAGCCATGCCCAACTGCTCGAGCCATGCCCAACTGCTGAGAACGGCGTTTTTGGGATGTTCTTGGGGACCTCTCAACACTGGCTCGTACGGCAGCGATATTCTCGGCCGATCGCCTTGGTCGACTTTTATTTGGCCTCTTCGGATTAGAAAGAGCCTCACCAGTCGAAAATTTTTCGTATAAACGCTTAATGGTGTTCTTAGAAGGCGCACTTCTCACATTTTTTAATATTTTAAAAGCACGTTGAGTTTTCACAATTGACTTCTTCTGTTGAATGTAAATTTCAACTATTTCGCGTGGCGTGTATTGTTCCATGGTAAAAATCTGCTTGGACTGACGCTTCAAACGCGGTATGTCATTAAGCGATCTGACATCTCTGTCAAAAGTTATGGCGTTGCCAGATGGGTCCGTCGAATATGGGAGACCCTGTATAAGATTCGGCCCGGCCGAACTTACTACTGTTCTTACTTGTTTGTATTTGTTTCTATTACATTTTTGCATTAGACAGAGAGTAACGGAAACATATGGTCTTCAACCGAATTAACTCTGACTGAATTTTATATAATTTTTAACTAACCGAAGGAAATGTTGGACTTTGATGTCCGTTTTTTATGCAGAGTGATATAAATTTGTTATTAGTTGTTTATAAAGTTGGTGAATTGTTGGTTGGCCAAATATATAACTACACTCAGATTTTCTATAGATTATCCGGACAGAGCATCACCCTAAATATATTTAATAAAAACACCAGTATCCTCTATCGAAGGGCCTAGGCACAGGGCGTTTTTCATATTATTTGTAACTTATCAAAAAATTAATCTATTCTTGTAAATTTACTAAGTTCCATAGTTGTAGTCAAGGCAACCAAGAAAGAAAAACTGCGGCAACACCAACAACATTGAGAGACTTTTTGCAGTAGTAAATATATTTATTCTTTTATAGAGATACAACTTTTTCAATTAAAAGAAGAAGAATTCCCGATCTCGACAGTAGAACTCGCGAACAGATGGATGGACAGACGGACGAAGAGCCACTTGCACTCTCTTTCTCTGGACTCGTGGAACGGTGCTGCTGGAGCGGCTACAGTTGTTTATCTTATTTCCAGTTTTTCGCTTTTCCAATTTCAAATGTGAAGAAGTTCGTCTGTCCGCCGTCCATTCCTGATGTTCGAGAAAATGCATGTGAGGATGAAGGCATGTTTCATGTGTCGATGTATGAGAAAAACGTAATTTTTTATTGCATCGCATACAAATGTTTTTACAGTCAAACAACTCAATGATGAATTTTGACTTTTGATGATCATTTTGAGATAGTAGCACTGGTGGAACAAAAACTAGTCACACTAACCACAATACTTTTCGATGTATTAATATTACAAAAATTAGCAAATGTTTTATGTTCTATGGATAAATTCACAATCCATTAACGATGTAGACCCTTAAGACGAATATCGAGCAAGCCAGTCATGAGATAGAGCCAGAAACCGTATCGAAAAATAAGGTTGTATCGTTTCTGCGAAGCCAGCCTAGGCAGCCACATGAAGGAAATCGCATTCCAAAATTATGAGAAGGGATGTTCTTTTTATACCATCACTTTAGTGTGACGAGGGTATATATCATTTGCTAATGAAAAGAGTGTAACACATCGAAGGAGTGACCTAAGACCCCAACTATGTTCGGCGGAAATCAGTTTTGGGTCATTTTAAGTCATTTGAGCAATGTCCGTCCGTCTGTCTGCTGGCTGGTGCGCACGATAACTCTCGAAAGGATTAACCGATTGACTTCAAATTTTGTATGCGACAATATTTTGCTCTATCTCCGGTTTAGTTCGAAGATAGGCCATGTTGGTCCACTCCTTCTAGCACCTTCCCCACAAAGGGTTAATTTTTAGTTAAATATTGATTCATTAATAACTTCCATACTCTCTATTCGAATCTGCGGAAATTGCACACATACATAGTATTAGTTTATTAGTCGCTATCACCTTGAGAAAAATGGGCAAATGGACCATTTTGCACCAAAAGTTAACAGCTAATATCATAAATACCAGTGCATAGAAATACTTTAAATTTCGTACAGTGTAATGCTTTTACAGTACCTATAGTCCGGTGAAAGATGGGCGTCATCGGCGCGCCCCTTTTGGTACATCCCATACAAATGGGACATTTTGTACCAAAACTTAACAGTTTATATCTTTTATACCAGTGCAAACAAATACTTGCAATTTTTTACCGTGTAATGTTTTAATGGTACCTACAGTCCAGTAAAAATGGGCATTATTGTACCGCCCCTTTTGGTACCTCCTATACAAAAGGGACCATTTTGCACCAACAGTTAACAACCTATAACCATTATACCAGTGCACATAAAAACTTTAAATTTTGTACAGTGTAGTGTTCTTATAATACCTACGGTTCTGTGAAAAATAGACGTCGTTGACGCGCCCCTTTCGGTACCTCCCATACAAATGGACTATTTTGCACCTAAAGTTAACAGCTTATAATTTTAATACCAATACATTTAAGTTTTTAAATGCAATTTAAATTGATAATAATTTAATTAAAATAATCAATTATTTATGTATAATTGACAATTAAAAAAAAAAAATGAAAAAATTTAGGAATATTTTTTGGGTCTGAAGGTGAGGGAGGGGCTTCTTAGGTCGGTTTACCCGACTGAATTTTCTTGTTTATGATTTTCTGTGTCATCAAAAAAAAATTTTTTTAAAAAAAAAATAAATTGTTTTCTAATTATTTTAACGACAGTTACTAAACTTCTGTTTCCACATGAAAGTGTCATTACCAACATTTATAGTCCTAATAATTTCCTTTAATTTAATGTACTAGAGACCCCTTCCAAAAATGGGAATTTTAAAGAAAAAAATAATAATTTAAAAAAAATAACCTAAATTTTTTTTTAATATTTTTTTCCTGTTTAGAGCACCATATTACCATAGTGTTACATGAAAGCGCCATTACACGAAAAAATTAATTCGTTTTTAAAATATTTATATCGAAAAATACTGAGAGTAATAGTTTTATTACGAATTGCGAGTTTTATTCAAAACTTTAAAACGTTGGACGTATTTGTAATGCACATGTGAGAAAAACAAACAATGATATCTACAAAATGTCTACCCTTTTTGCCTTATCCCAGAAAAGGTAGAAAGAACTATGTTAATTAATGTAATTAAAATATTTGCAGAAAATCTTTAATCACGGGCGAAGGCCTGCAATGAATGTTTGGTCCGCGTAAACATCTTTTGACACGCCCCGGAAAAGAAAACTCGGCCGAATCCATCGTTGTTGGCACTTATTTCACTGGGAGTTATTTTACTTTTTTATATTTAGTATGAAATAACTTATAAAATTTGGGACTTATTTTATTTGCCCTTTTGGAGTTATTTCACTTTATAAAATTGGGAATTTTGGGGGCTTATTTCATTGTTACTTATTTTATTTGGGAGTTATTTCACGGTACCTCGAATTTCTGCGAGTAAATTGAAGTATTTAGAAGAATGGAAGTCTGTAATTCAATCCGATTATCATTACTTTTATTACAACATGAACTATGTAAACAATGAAATTACGAGTACAATTTGCAAATATACAGAAATCGTTGATACTTTAATAAAAGTGTTTTTTTCACATTGTGTGGAACACTCGCGCCACTTACTATTTAACCACAGACAGTTTGGCATATTGTTTCATAAATTGTTTTTAATTTGAAGTGTGTTCAATATATTTTATTTTCAATATAAATTTAAATTATTTTGTTGTTTGCTTGCTTTTATTTGGTCTGCAAATCTTTGTGATTCTAACTAGGATATTCTCCCGGCTTCAAGACCATTTTGTTTCTATATTATTATTGAAACAAGTATTTTATACATGGCGGTGTATAAATATGTATTAAAAATTGGCAGCACACATACTGGATCATGATTTCTGAGCCGTGCCACTCGTTACCCAGCGGTAAAAATCAGGTCTTAGGCAGCAAGCTATCAGGCCTGATTTAAGAGCCACGAGGCCTGCCCGCCGCATTCAATCTTTATTTCTTTTTTACATGGAGTGACATTGCGAGGCCAGGCCTTGCATCTCGCGGTAAAAATCATGCCTAACAAAGGATTGTCGAATGAAGGTCTGATATAGCACTTCGAAAGGAAGGTCTTAAGAAGGGCTTCGAAATGAAGGTATGATTTAGAGCTTCGAAATGAAGGTCTGATCTAGGTCTGATGTACAGCTTCGAAGGAAAGTCCTACAGTAAATCAAAATGCAGACCAAATAATGTATTTTAAATGAATGTCACATTCAGCACTTCAAATGCATAATATAGGAGTTCGCAAAGATAATATAGAATAATTTTGATAAGAATCTATCTTAATCTATCAAAAACACAAGGCAACTGAACTCTACAAAACCTTTGCAACGACTAATTGTTTGTTAATTTTCATCGTCTTCATCTTCACTTTTCAATTTGTGTAGCGGTATTTCTTTTTTTTTTTTTGCATAAAACTGGTTTTGAACTCTCGCAGTAGCAACAAAGTTCATACATGAGAAACTGAATGAGGGAGAACGAATTCGTGTACACTCTGCCTTCCTTCTCCCGTCTTTTATCATACATGATTATGTCCACACAAAATTTAAATGTTGTGTGCTAAACACCTTCGATATGATATATTTTTAGAAGGACAGAATCATGCCTGATAAAAGACGGGAGAAGGAAGGCAGAGTGTACATTTTTCTACATATGCAAAAACTTGAGAGAGAGGGAGAACGACTTTTCTCTGACATCTTTTAGAAGGCGTTAGACATGTTTGAAAAAAGACGGGAGCAGAAGGCACGGTTACTTTTTTAGAAGTGAGAGATTGCACATTTTTCAGGCCTTCATAAAGAAGGCATACGTGCCTTCCAATAGAAGGTGTTGAAAGCCCTTCTATCAGGCCTTATGCCTGGAAGGCCTGGACCATTTTACCGCTGGGTATCAACAGTTCTGCTGCAATTGTATGGGAGATACGGAGCTCTATATGGTTGACTTCAACACGCAAGCGAATGAGAAATCTTTGTGAAACCACACTTCTCCAAAGTATTCCAAAAACAATTGTTAACCAAAGTTAATACAAAACACCAGCCATGTCCAATGCCAATTTTTAATACATATTTATACACCGCCATGTATAAAATACTTGTTTCTATAATAATATAGAAACGAAATGGTCTTGAAGCCGGGAGAATATCCTAGTTTAAATTAATTTGCTACGCTATGCTTTGCAACATTTTATATATATTTAAATGTCATATCGCCCAAAAAAAATTTTGGGCGTTATGACATTTCCAGATAACTTATTTGGGCGATATGTCATTTTATGGGCGATATGATTTTGGGCGATATGACGCTACGCCGGATATAAGGCATCGATAAATTGTATATGAAATTTTTTCATAAAGTTTTTTATTGACTATTTTTACTCTACAGTTCACAATATTATAAGTAGCATTAGGTTTTTTTCACTGCACACATTTTTAACTTCGACATATTTCAAATCAATTACTTTGAAAATGGCAAAACATAATTTTTTTTTGAAAATATAACTTCAAATGGTAATAACTTTTGTCTTAAAGTATTGAATTTATTTGTTAATTAGAAAATTTTATGTGAAAGAATTCGGAATATATTCTGCCCTGATATTAACAAAATACTAGGACAGGGTCGGGAAAATCCGATTTTTAATTTCAGACCAGGCTTAAGCCTTTGACAACCATAAGCATTGTAAAAAATACGAACTTTTTCTACGTCTCTGAGCTCGAAAAATTAAAGAAATGGTCGAATGATTTTAGTGGAATCAAAAAATTACGTAGGTTTTCTTCTGACTAAATAAACATTTAAAGCAATTTGGGACATTTTAGGCATAACAATGGTAAAAATTGCATAACAAGTCGCATGGTACATACATATATGTCCCAGTGGTCGTCAAAGGGTTAAAGACGACGCACGCAAATCAGCGACGCGATGCAGCCAGCGTTTGGCTAAAACTCAGCCGCCGAATTTAATTTAGTGATACAATATTGAATTGAATGAATTTTTAATATCGGCCTATAAAGTTCATTTTTGGGTAAAAATCTATAAAAAGTTTTTAAACGGATCTCGCTATCACTTAAAAAAATCCAAAAATTTTATGGGATTTAAAATTGAAAACTGCGTTTTTAGTTTTTACGGAAATTACAATAGCTCTTGAACGGCCGAACCAATTTTTACAAAGTCTACGTCGTTTTAACGAGAACACAAAGGGCACTATGTCATTCACAATAAATTCTCTTTTACACAAAGAGTAATAAGTAGAGATTTATTGACGCGATTTTCGACATTACATCAAAACTTCTATAAATTTTCTTAAATTTTAGTGTTAATTTTAAGTTTTTTCATCTAATTGTAAATATCTTAAAGCGCCATCTTTGCCAGAGAATGACATTTGTGCGCCATAGTTTGTTAGAACTTTCCGGGCTCAGCCAATTGATGAAATTTAATCGCCTCAGCCTCCGTCAACGATCGGTATTTTCCATCCGCCGCCGCCGATATTTTTTGTCGTCTTCATTGCCTATTGCAGATATCACGAGATAACTATAAACCCGGCCGCACAATATAGACGAATCTAAAACGTACGATACTGGTCGTCCCAATTAAGTGCGCGCAATGAATACGTTGTAGCGGCGTCGTCACTATCGTAGAAACCAATGGGATCGTGAAATATATTTAAATAAAGATGAAATTATCAATATATTGCATAATTCGTATAATGATGATTTTCTGTATCCATCTTCTTTCACTTTTTATTTCTTTCACCTTTTCTTTCTTCGTATAGAAATCCAAACAAGCAGGGATGGCATTCGTACATCTGAATTACATGTACGAGTATGTACGCCTAATTCGCACCCAGTATGCGAGCTTCCGCTGTACTTCTTTCGTTGGGATCGTTCGAGCGTGTTCGCACGATTTAAATTTGTAAGAATTCGTATTCAGTGTGCCGCCTAAGGATTGAAATGCCTTTGTAGGTCTCGGAGAAAGAAACCAGACGACAAAGACAAAAGTTACACGTTCGTAAACATTTTTAACACCCGAGGTGGCCAGCTTTGAGGCCCTGTTGCTCCGCCCTCGTATACCATAAGAGGCCCAAAATTAAAAGGTAAATTCTCTAATACGAATTCTGCAAGCGTTTCACGTTTTGTCGCAATCGGTGGCCTTGTTAAGCAACAGCGAAATTATTTTGCTTTTTTTAATTCCTCCCACTGTGCCATGGCAGCTGACCCAAGTGGTTACAATTGCCCACACAACTTTGTTGCGTTGTGTTATGTTGCCAGCAGTAGCAGGTTTCACTGTGCTCCCAAGAATGAATGCATGGAAGATTGTAACATTTGAGGCTGTACTGGCTGGTTGGTGGTGCTGGTGAGTTGGAGAGTATTTAAAAGAAAGATACATACGAGTACCCGAGTTGCCGTAGAACCTGAGCCAGTGCAAATGGACACACAATCATGTTTTGCCACATGCGGCAATGGGAGGCAGAGCCCGGAGTCGTTGAAGTTGGCCTGTCATGCGGCATGATACACAGATATCATGTACTTGCGACTTGCGATACATTCATTTAACGTTGCTGACTGAGCGCGGCCAACAACAACAACAAAACGATCGCAACAACAACAACGACAAGAACAACCTGGCGAAGAAAATGAAAAAGAGTGCTCCATAAAAGTCCAGACTTAAGGCCAAGAAAAGTGATTGTGAGGCACTGTGAAAACAGTGCAAAATTATAACTCAAAGCGAGCAGAGTGCGCGCAAAGCTCAGCTCCTGCAACGCGCAAACGCAGACGCATTAAAGTCAGTCAGTCCCACCATTCCACCAAATCAACCGCCAACAATCGCACCCGAAAACCGTTCGTAACGAGAACGCGCTCAAGTTCGCGTATGACTGAATGCCGATCGGTCGGTCGGTTGGTTGGTCGCATGCATTGCATGTCGTCGTTTGCCGTTTGGCTAAATTAATCTTGGAAATAAGAATCATCGTTTAGACGCAACACTCGATTTATGGCCGGATTAGGTTATGTGAAGTGTGAGTGAGTGAGAGCGTACGCGCGCGTGTGTGTGCTCCAAAGACGCATCCAATTTTTGGCTGAAGTGCCATTGCAACAAAAACATAACAACCAATGGAGCATCTCTTAATGTCAGTGTCTTATCGTTTATTAAACGAATTAAAACCAAAACAAAGTTAAGAAAATTAAAAATTAAGATAAAAATAATTCACATTGATATAAAGCCCACTACTTGCCTGTAGCCTACTCCTTAGCTGGATGTCTGGCTGAGGCCTGTCTGCCTGCCTGCCTGGCTATACCCAGGAAGGGCCATGGAGCGCACCACAGCAGCTGTGTCTCGGTCACACTGGGCGAGTGCGTAGTGAGCGAATGAGTTGTGACTTGTTTTGAAATGTTTTCAGCGCTTGTTTTGTAGCTGTGACAATCCTTGCCAGATCTATTGAATTTTCAACATAGAAATTTCACAAAATCTCCTATGTGCAGAAGGTGTTAGTTAATAAGCGACTTATCTTGGATACATGCATTTTACATTCCCAACACAATTGACTAGGAACATTAGTTGTTTGTGGTAAGTTTCAATTTGTGTAAAAATTGCATTCTTTAGATAATTTGTGTTATTTAATATTTTTAATAAAATACACGCAGAGAAGAGCGTAATGAAAATGTTTGTCACAATTTTTCCTCTCTTTTAAATTTCATAAAGATTATTTGGAACGTGTCGCAAACAAAACATGGGTGCAAAATGCGGACATATGTACATACATATATAGGGGGACTAAATCTACACCATTTTCAATTTTAATTCCAAAAAATATTGAAATTCGAATATTCCATTTGAAATTTGAAAAACGTCAATTGAAATTCGAAAAAGGTCAATTGAAAAATCAAAGATTCCATTTGAAATTCGAAAAAGTTATATTGAAAATCGCAGAATCCATTTTAAATTCGAATTACATCAATTGGAATTTGAAACACATCATTTGAAACTCGAAACACATCATTTGGATTCCGAAACACATCAATTGGAATTTGAAACACATCATTTGAAATTGGAAAAATCAGTGCTTGCTAGTTGGGGTAGCATTTATGTGATAAAATTAGCCTGTTTTAAACCTTTAGTATTAAAATATTTAAATACGTTTTGTTTTATAACTTTTAAGTAATTTTTAATAAATATTCATTAAAGATAAGATCATCACTATGTTTTCTATTCGTCACATTATATGTTAAGATTTAGTATGCAAAAAATGTTTTAATAAATTCTGCTTGATTCTAAATATATCATCTTATGTACAGATTCATTTACATTTTCGAATTTCAATTGGTGTATTACGAATTTCAAATGGAAAAATTTGAATTGCAGTTGATGTTTTTCAAATTTCAAATGATGTGTATCGAATTTCTATTTTTGTGTTTCGATTTTCAATTGATGTGTTTCCAATTTCAAATGATGTGTTTCGAATTTCAATTGATGTTATTCGAATTTCAAATGGAATCTTCGAATTTCAATTGCACTTTTTTGAATTTCATATAGAATCTTCGAATATCAATTGATCTTATTCAAAATTGAGTTGATTTTCGCCAACTCCGAAGTGACCACTAAAATGCCAAAAATATACCCAGTGGCGCAGCGGGACCTAAAACCTTGAAAAAAGCTCCAAGGCGATAAAAATAGGAAAACACCCTGCTGTAACCAGGTCTTAAAATTTGGTGTGAATCAAAGCATAAATTTTGAATATTTTAGGCCTTAAATAATTTAATTTATTGATTTTTATATTTGATGTGGTTTTGGACCTCCGGGATTTCTTTTTTGGGAAATCCAAATTTTAAGGCTCCATACGCCATTGGGTTATATTCTTTTTAGAATTCTAAAGAATTTCCTTTCATTTGAGTACCATATCTTGTATCTGTGGGGCCTTGGACCGTGTTTGAGGCCCTAGGGTCCTTTGCGGTCCTGTGCATATTTTTTGCATTTTGGGGACCATTTTGGATTTTATGTTGTGTTTCTGTTTTGACATGTGCCCGCGAAAGTGGAAATTTGACTGTAAATATCAAAACTTCGTAGGGCTATAAAACAAAAATTCGAGCAAACTTTAGAAAACGCTTTGAGAGTTTTGATATAATAGTGGTGTACTATCATGTCAAATTGGTCTCGTTCGGGAAAGATATTCTTGTTGCACAGTGTATGGTCGTTCATGAATAAAATGAGCCCATTCTGAAGAAAATCGATACATATTTGAAAAAGTTGTAGCTAATTAAGTAAGTGTACAAACATAAAATATCCGTTTTAGCAGTACGAGTAAGAAGTTATTTATTAACATAATGTTATATTACATTTCGTATTTTTTTGATAACTTGTGGGGTTTGTAAATTTTCTAAATTACCAAAAAAAAATAAATTATGCGTCGATTTTCTCATTTTATTCAAAACCGATCAGAATTTACGATAAAAAAATATAATAATTGTGCATTTTTCGATATTTTTAAAAGGGTTTAATAAAAATAATATTAAAACCTTTCCTCAAAAAATGTGATTTTTCGCAATATCTTGTAAGATATCTTTAAACCCGTTAATGGGATGAAGATATTAAATTAGGAGAAGATGCAGGCTACTAAACGATAAATGTTTCTCCAGTTGTTCTATAATATATGGTTGAACCAAAGATAGAAGAAAAGGCTATCGAAAACACGTAGGGCAAATTTTTTTAAATATAATAGGTAATTAGTTATATGGATGGGAAAAATGGACCGTTTGACCAAAATTTCAATATTCAACACCCTCCAATAGGACTGGATCAGAACACATAGATAGCTTTTAAAAATTGACTCACTTGACTTAAAATTCCCCATATATTTAGTACGTTCACTGCGAATGATCGTTGCTGACCATTCGCAGTGAACGGACGAGTTTATCACGTAGCGGATAGTTGCCAGTACCTATTACGCAATAGCAAAAATCTGTACAAAGTCTGTAAGGCCTACATTAAAGTTGGGTATCCTAATACCGCACACCCTTCCTCCCACTACGTAGGGCTCCCGTATCAGGACGATGTCTACTGCGCCTGTGGACAGGCGTAGTACCTATTACGGTCTAATACAGACAAAATAAAAATAAATTCTCTTGACGGGGATGCCTTCGTGTTCCGATGGAGCGCCAATCGTCCGACTGTCCGTCCGTTGGTCTTGGCCAAAGCCGACCACACCAAAAATGGTGAAAATCTCCCCCAAGTACTCACAACAGGTGGTGCGGTGAGGGGAAAACGTCATGTCCGACCGTCAAAACGGAAGCACAATGAGCATCGTGTAGCGCTCAGAGTTTTGACGAAGTTGGAGGCTGTTGAGGTTTCGGCTCTTACCGAAAAACAAAAAGAGTCACTTACCTGGGCTAAAGGCGTCATAGATGCTGAATGAGTCGGCTGAAAGAGCCACAAATTCAGCTGTGTTAACGGCTAATAAAATACAACGAATCACATAACCTGATGAACCCCTGCCTTCGAAAAAGGCAAGAGGCCCTAATGTCACCATCAACAGGACACTCACCAAGCCCTTCAATGAAGTGGCGAAGGAGAGTCTAGTGATGGCTGTTATAGACAGAAGTAGTGAGGATGGTCCTTCTCTGAGGACAAAAGCTCTACTTCGGACACAGAGAGGCTGAGGGGAGTCTGCGGACTCTTTGACGCATCTGGCGGGGACATGCTTCTCGACGATACGGACGAAGAATTCGATAACACCCTTGTCGGGGTGGATGTTAATCTGTCAATTAACAATGATGGTAAGAATTCTACAGATTAACCTCCATCACGCTAAAGCAGCCTCAGCGGCTCTATTGCTGCGCCTGTCCACAGGCGCAGTAGACATCATCCTGATACGGGAGCCCTACGTAGTGGGAGGAAGGGTGTGCGGTATTAGGATACCCAACTTTAAACTGCTTGTGGCCAACTGTGAAGGTACTCCAAGAACCTGCATTTTGGCCAGGAAAGATCTAAGTATCTTTCTCCTGACTAATTTAAGTGGTAAAGACCAAACAGCTGCTAGCCTGGAGATCGGTAATCGCATATATTGGACTTAAGGGCTACAGCGACCGAGTCTCTACAATCCCTACTCCATATACTGCCGATTAATGTTGTGGCGAGAGAAGTTGCAACCAAAGCGGCAATAAGATTAAACTGCCTATCAATGTGGAGGTACAAGAACTATGGTCACATGAGGATATCAAAGTGTAGTGCTATGCTAACCGACCGAGTGGACTATATACCAACAGTGTACACCTTCGAGAGAAATTACATCACTATGATTCCCGCCAGAGATGAATGGGTCGGCAGAATACCAGGTAATATAAACCATCTCCACTTTTACACGGATGGTTCGAAGCTTGATGAAAAGGTTGGCTTCGGAGTACACTGTGAAGAACTTAGTCTGGATATAGCTCACAGACTAACAGATACCTGCAGTGTCTATCAAGCCGAAATAATGGCAATATGCGAAGTCGCCAAGTGGCTGAGTCGCAACATAGTAACCAACACTGGCGTTGTCATTTACTCGGACAGCCAGGCTGCCATCAATTCTCTGGAGGCAACATCCCTAAATTCACAAACAGCCCTCGACTGCCGCAGATCTCTTAACGAGATGGCTGAGCAGTTTAATATACACCTCATATGGGTGCCTGGGCATAGGGATATCCCGGGGAACTGCAAAGCAGATGAACTTGCTAGGAAAGGGACGACATTACAAATTCTCGAAATTCGAAGAATTTGCATATATTGGTGCGCCACTATCCACGTGCAAGCTTTGGCTTAGGCAAGAGGCAATCAGGCAGTCCAACGATAGATGGACAGAATACGGCACCTGCAGGGTAGCTAGACAAATCTGGCCAAGGTATGACCTGAGAAGGTCAAAATATCTCCTCGCACTAGAGAGGAAACGATTGTCTACGTTAGTACAGGTTCTGACGGGACACTGCTTGATCGGCGAACACGCCAAAAGATTGGGTATTGAGTCCAATGACTTCTGCCGAAGCTGTGGAGATGAGGAAGAAGTGGAGAGCATTGAGCACTTGCTTTGCGACCGTCCCGCTTTGAGTAAACGACGACTGGATATACTGGGGTCGGCCTTTTTAGGCAGCCTAACAGATCTTTCCAGTACTGATATTCGTACTATCGATAAATTTATATATCAAACAGGTTGGTTTCGATGAGGGGCATTTCAGCCCGTGGTAACACTAGGGACCTAAACTGGTCTATGTGAGCTTGTAAAAAAAAATACGGCTGCCACCCTAACCTAAACCTAAAACCGACCGAGTGTACTATATACCAACTGTGTACACCTTCGAGAGAAATTACATCACTATGATTCCCGCCAGAGATGAATGGGTCGGCAGAATACCAGGTAATAGAAACCATCTCCACATTTACACGGATGGTTCGAAGCTTGCTGAAAAGGTTGGCTTCGGAGTACACTGTGAATAACTTAGTCTGGATATAGCTCACAGACTACCAGATACCTGCAGTGTCTATCAAGCCGAAATAATGGCAATATGGGAAGTCGCCAAGTGGCTGAGTCGCAACATAGTCGGCAGAATACCAGGTAATAGAAACCATCTCCACATTTACACGGATGGTTCGAAGCTTGCTGAAAAGGTTGGCTTCGGAGTACACTGTGAATAACTTAGTCTGGATATAGCTCACAGACTACCAGATACCTGCAGTGTCTATCAAGCCGAAATAATGGCAATATGGGAAGTCGCCAAGTGGCTGAGTCGCAACATAGTAACCAACACTGGCGTTGTCATTTACTCGGACAGCCAGGCGGCCATCATTTCTCTGGAGGCAACATCCCTAAATTCACAAACAGCCCTCGACTGCCGCAGATCTCTTAACGAGATGGCTGAGCAGTTTAATATACACCTCATATGGGTGCCTGGGCATAGGGACATCCCGGGGAACTGCAAAGCCGATGAACTTGCTAGGAAAGGGACGACATTACAAATTCTCGAAGAATTTGCATATATTGGTGCGCCACTATCCACGTGCAAGCTTTGGCTTAGGCAAGAGGCAATCAGGCAGTCCAACGAAAGATGGACAGAAATCGGCACCTACAGGGTAGCTAGACAAATCTGGCCAAGGTATGACCTGAGAAGGTCAAAATATCTCCTCGCACTAGAGAGGCAAAGATTGTCTACGTTAGCATCAGTTCTGACGGGACACTGCTTGATCGGCGAACACGCCAAAAGATTGGGTATTGACTCCAATGACTTCTGCCGAAGCTGTGGAGATGAGGAAGAAGTGGAGAGCATTGAGCACTTGCTTTGCGACTGTCCCGCTTTGAGTAAACGACGACTGGACATACTGGGGTCGGCCTTTTTAGGCAGCCTAACAGATCTTTCCAGTACTGATATTCGTACTATCGATAAATTTATATATCAAACAGGTTGGTTTCGATGAGGGGAATTTCAGCCCGTGGTAACACTAGGACTGGTCTATGTGAGCTTGTAAAAAAATACGGCTGCCACCCTAACCTAAACCTAGTACGTAAGTGCTTATACTTAATTCAAGAAACTTATTTCCCTCTGATATGGTAAAGACCGGTTGGAAAATGTGGATTCTCTATGAGATCATTCCTAATTAAAATTTTGATCGGTAGAACCATATGAGAGATAAATCTAAACATGAACCGATTTTTAAAATTGTCAATGGGGCCATGCTAGATCGATCGGTATAAGAAGCAATGATCTATCCAGTCAATGACCATTATGGCCTTTATGCAATCAAATACAATTTCCCATACTTCCCAGGAACACAGTGTGATGTACATTGAAAGAAAAAAGCTACATCTAATCAAAGAGGGTGCACGTTTATTCAATATTTATACATCAAATAGATGTAAAAACCACTTCTATATAATGAATTTGATCGTTATTCAAGTTTCTCTGGAGCATGTTCATTATTGCCAGTTTATGTAAAGATCGGACGTAAAATACATATATAACATATATATAGGTGTTATATCTGTATCTGAACCGATTTTCCCCAAATTCGGCAGTGTTCATTTATGTAATAATGTCGTTCTGATCGGATATAAAATACTGTTTCTACAGCGCTTAGATGTCAAATCGGGGGTAACATATATATCGTCATCTGAAATCCAAAATGACGTAACATCCAAAAAAATAAAAATGACTTTTATGATAAATTATACTCTATTAGACTAAACTAGACATTTCTAAATAATATTAGAGTTCAAAATCTAAAATTGACGATTTTATGAGTGAAATTCGAAATGACGTAACAGCAAACAAAGTCATTCAAAAAGCGAGAAATTCATAAAATTTTATTTTTTTATTCAGAATGTACGCCATAAATACAATTGCACTATATTTGTTATTTGATTTCGCCTTAATAGTTTGGCAATCCATAAATCTAGCTATCCAGCAAAATTTCTCATTACCAAATAATCCGACGAGTAAGCAAAGTTCGATAATGGTAAGTACTTATTATTTAGCCACCTTTCTCATTATTTTAACATGGGGATGTCATTGGAGGAAAGTACTTCCCAAAAGCATACATTGAAGTAGCATAATAAGTACTTATTTGTAGCATAGGCATACCACATAAATATGTGCTTATATTTTCACGATTTTAAATACTTGAATAATGCATTACCAATAAGTTATAAAATAAGTAATAGATATGTAGAAATAGTCATTTAAAGTGATTTTTTGCATATTGTCGCGCATTTTTCTGGAAACAAACAATCATGCCAGATTCGAATTTCTGAACCCTGTGAAAAATTCTTCAACGGTCTAACATTATACGATATACGTAAATATTTATGGTATTTTCATTCAAATCTGCACGTATTATTTGAAAACATGTTGAAAAATAAATAAATCTTGTACATATCTTGTACATATAGCCAAAATTGCAGTATATCAAAAATTGCCAAAATGATTTTGATAGCAAAAAATCACTTATTTCTGTTGTTATTGGTAAGTCATTATTAATAAGCCGAAAGTAATGCAGCGAATAACGAGATGTCATTATTTGGTAATGCAGGGAATAATGACAGGTACTTACCAAGATTTTGCTGGGTAAAAACTTCAAATTAGTTTACTTTGTTTTTTGCTTTTCCTGAAAAAGCATGAACATGTGGGTTACGTTATTTTGGATTTCAGGTGACGACATGGTAAATGTGAACCGATTATCCCCAAATTTAGTATTGTCTCTAAGTGTATAAAGAATCTCTCTGTCAATTTGTATACGGATTGGTTAAAAATGTTTGCTTATACAGTACATATATTCCCAATCGGAGGTACGTATATGAAAATCTGCTCCGATTTTAAACAAATTCAATAGGGTCGTCCTTGGGCCAAAAGAAAGATATATGCTAAGTTTGTTGAGATCGGGCCTGTACTTTGATTACAAAATACATGCATAGGCGGACGGACGGACATAGCTAAATAAGAGTTCGTGAACAAACTAGTTCAATTGAACGGGACACTACTGAACGGTACGAACTAGTTCACACAACTCGTTCATTGTTCACAATGTCTTCAACCCTGTTATTTCGTTCTCTCTTCTCATTACGTTCTCTCCTCTGCCATCATGAATGTAGGATTCTACGTAACAAACGCGTTTGTATATTCAACTCATGCCATTCATGTTCCAATAAGATTCCTTTAATAGCGGCAGATTTTAACTGGTGATCTGAACGAAATGAACTGCTGATCTAAAGAACTGTTTAAGTAAAGTGAGCTGGTGAGCTAATGAGCTGGTAAACTAAATGAACGAACTAGTTCACTCAATTGAACTGAAGATCTGGTGAGCTAATGAGCTGGTGAACTAAATGAACGAACTAGTTCACTCAATTGAACTGAACTAGAAAGAGCGATCACTTAAAACAACTAAAATGCCCAACTCTAAGCTAAATCAACTCATAAAGTGATTCTAAGTCGACCGGTATAATAAGCGATGGGTGTTACAAACAAAGGCACAAAGCTACAATACCCTGTACCACAGTGTGGTGGCCAAACTGACCCTTTGCACCCCCCATATACCCGTTGACATGCGAATGCATCTTCCAGTCTGGCAAGGCTACCGCTGTGGCTGTCATAGCCCGTGGCCCAGGAGGTCTCATAACTTACAACAACAACGATAATTGCAACAACTTCAAATGAAATCATTTCAATTGCCAACAGTCACACAGTTGCAGTTTCATCTCAAAGAAGTCGATGCGATGTTTCCGTCTTATCCAGCCGAACTGAACTCGTTCGAATCTACACAGTAGGCTGGCGATCTTAAGCCGAAATATCCGCCGTTTGATGTCTACACATAGAGAAAATATTCTTCTCAAAAAAACGAAATTTTAGACAACTATTCATTGTATTCCCGGTTTCTGGAAATTTCGTTTGTCTAGAATATTAACTATTTTTAAAATAGTTAACTCTCAGTTTCATCGAATTAATTTTCAGTAGCCGGGAGTACGAAGTTTAGTTGTGTCCAACTGTATTGCTGTGGATACTTTTTTCTTTTCGTGTACGATTTGGCGGAAAATCAGAGCGAGTATGGTAGTACACAATAGTATTGGTTACTGCCAAAAGGAGGTGGCTCTCAGTACCTACTCGTATTTGTGTGATATAAAACGTGTAAAAAGTGCACCGGACGCATAAAAAGCACCTTTACCACATTTCATTGTGGGGCAACATTTACGCTGTACATATTGTTGCACAAGCGAGAATCACGGCGCTAAAGTATCAGAGTTTAGCCCTGGGCCAAATATGTATGTGCATATGTTACGAGTAATACAAACATGCATATTTTCATGATTCAAATGGCATTCTAAGCTTTGAAAATTGTTTCAACACCTCATAAGAATGAATCCATGGTCAGCAGGGAAACATTAAATGGGTCATACAGATAGATGTACGTACATATGTAACAGGTGGCGCAAAAGTAACCTTTCGATGTTATGTTAGACGCGATTGGCGGTCAGCAGCTAACAGCTGATGCACCGTCTGGACTTTGTACGGAAACATCTTCAAATCTTGTACCAAAATTCGCTGTAGAGACCGTCGACTGATACCCATTTGCGTGGCACGTCGTCTGGTCGATGTCGACGGCGCTTCCATGACATCCTCGGCTACAGCAGCAATATTCTCTGCAGAACGGTTACTCCGGGGTCTGCCACGCCTGGCAGCATCTCGTGTTGTGCCAGTCTCTTCGAGGCGAGCGGCTAAACGTCGCAGTGTTTCACCAGTAGGCGTTGGACGGCCAGGAAATCTGTGCCAAAGTCACCGACCGATTATTGGTCAAATAAATAGTCAGCAATATTCAGCGTTCTGGAGCAGTGTAGCGTAACATTGTTTATTAACGTGTATTTCGCATGTGTTTACTACACAAATGTCAAAACAGAACTGACATTAGGGGCCAATCGCAAAATTTATAGCATTTTCTGATAGGAGGATTACTTTTGCGCCACCTGTTATATGCAAATATATATTAAGTCGGGTCGTTGTCGCGAATACCCTCTTGTGGTGTTTTCTTTTCTGAAAAAAGGTTTTGCCCTGTCAGAGAGCAGCATTTTAATAATGTCGCCTACACCCTCTTGTACTGCTACATTTTTTATGGTCAGAATCAAACGCAAAAATGCAAACAACTAACCTTTTAACTCACTAAAAAAACTAAAAACAAAAATACTCCACGGCGTCCTTGTCCTTGCTGTCCTTGTGTATTTAAATCAGTAAAGATAAAATATTTGGTATTTACTTTATTACAAAGCTTTATAGGTCCTTTGCGGTCACTAAACCAAAGTGCTCAAAAGTCGTTCCCCTGGCTGTCCCTAAAACTACTTTGACGTAAATTTTTCAAAATTGTTGACAAAAATAGTAAATATTTATGTAATAATATTGGTTCAATGTAAAATACAGTATTTAATGATTTATGATTTCTATTAATGTTTAAAATGTATTATCAATTACTATTTTTATGGATGACTAGTTTTTGTCTCTAAAGTTACCGTCATTCCCCTGTCAAATCTGATATTCCGTAAAATTCAAATTTCCAAACCTTTCTGGATTTCTAATAATTAAAACCAAATCTACTACATATTATTTTGAGATGCTCTATCCAAATATGTCATCAGATCGAGAATACTGGTGGGCGTTCTTTAAAGCTATTTTGTAAATCGTCTCTCTAAAATAACACTGTGCAAAAAATTTTTTGAAGGGCTGCACATAGCATTTTCTGGTGTAATATGGACTCCTAAACACAAAAAAAAAAATATTAAAATAATTTTTATGGTAATTTTATTTTTAAATTCCAATTTTCTTGGAATGTGCCTTTAATATTTGGAACCTATTTTTTTGAAGAATACGTCAATTAAAGAAAATTATGAGGTAATGTTAGTAATGACACTTTCACATTGAAACAGAAGTCGTTAAAACAATTGGAAAACATTTGATTTTTTTTTAAAAAAACGTTTTTTGCTGGCACAAGAAAAAAACAATAAAAAATAGAAAATAAATTTTGTTATTTTTGAAAGCTAGTATCGTAATGAAGAATTCAAAATAATACGGTCTTTATACCCCCACTGTTGTGAACAAGGGTATATATCAGATGCTGCGCGCCAAGAGTGTAACACATCGATGTAGTGACCTAAGGACCCCAAGAATATTTGGCGGAAATCCAAATGGAGTGCAATGCCGTTACAGTACATATAGTCCCCGTTACCACCACCCCTTTTGTTACCTTCCATACAAATGGACCATTATGCACAAAAAGTTAATAGCTTATAGCTTCGATTCCTGCACATACATACACTTGAAATTGTGTACAGTGTAATATTTTTACAGTACCCATAGTATATTAAAAAATGGGCGTTGTTGTCACGTCCTATTTGGTACCTCCCAAACAAAATTGTCAAAATAAAACATATGAAAAATATATTTTTTTAATTTTCCTATTTTTACAATATAATTGATACACTTATCCATAGGCATTGTTTTCTTCGTTAGGATTCTTTCAAAAATAGAACAAACAAATTTTTTTTATTTTTTTTTTGTGCCAGCAAAAAACGATTTTTTTGAAAAACAAATCAAATTTTTTCGAATTGTTTTATCGACAGTTTTTAAACTTCCGTTTCTACGTGAAAGCGATATTTTCAGCAATTCAATACTACTGGTAACTTACGTGTAAATTGTAATTTTAGAAAAAAAATTAAAAAAAAATTTTGTAGAGTTTTTCAAAATAGTATGCCTCAATCTATACAGAAAAAGTTTTTAGGTCTGGGGTACAAACAATTTTTTTGTTGCATATTGTTACTGTATAATAAATTCGCTTTGCCAAAAGACAGGTTTATTTAATAGTTTTCCCGAAAAAGTCCCCAAAAACATATTTCCTGTCCCTCTAGAGTGGCCTTACCACTTAAAACATTCACACAATTATTTTTCTTAATAGACCACCGGAAATCTTAGTTGTTGTAGATAAAAAATCTTTGTCTCGATTTGAAAAGGCTTCAATACGCTGAATTCGAATCTGCAGTAAGAATTATCAAAGTGCAAATTACAGTTACTTCTACTTAAAACTACTTACGACGTTTTAAGGGTAAATTGTTAAAGTAAAAATGTCAATTATTGAAACATGAAAATCTTGCTATAAAAATTGCAATCAAATCTTTTCCTATGTCAAACGTTATACAAATCTACGACATTTTTAATTTATTAGGATGCCAGTTCTACATTTGTTACTTGTTCCATAGCATAGCATATACATAATTTGGATCCGACAGGCCATTGATTTGGTTCCCTCTTATCCATGGTTCCTGGATCAGGGCGACGTCTATGATAGGGTAATTCATTAAGTTCTGGGCTACCAGCATCTCCATCTGAAGACTCTTACCGCCGGTTGCTTTTTCAGCTCCTCTTCTGGCACTAGTTTCAGTTTTTCCCATTACCATAACGATATTCCTAAAATGAAGTTCTCCAGCCTTTCCAGAGTGCACTTGGTTTCGCAGCTTCATGCTATTCCAAGATTTTCTTTGCCATGGCCAGTCGTTTGATCTCTTTTTCATTGAGATTCTCCTTTTTCCCCAATCTCCTTATGTTGAGCCGAGCATATCTGATCCAACTCTTAGATGCATTCGAAGAGGCATCGACACCAAATCAGCGGCCATGAAAGCGTCGGCAGATTTGAGGCTGTTATTGTTGCTCATGATTTTACAATTCCTTTTTAGCCCAATAGCTGTTAGAGGGAAGTTTCTGGATTCTCTCAGAGACATCCTACAGCAGGCCCTTCATACAACCGCAAGATGGGCTTCCGGTAATGGTCTTGGTGTTAACCCGACCAAGACGGAACTAATTCTTTTCACCAGGAGGAATAAGGTGCCACAAGTTACACCTGTCTCCTTGGGTGTATTGAAATTTTCTTCTATGCATAGTATAGTTTATTGGTTGTATACTGCAGTAGTCAGACCGGTAATGCTGTACGGCATTGTCGTCTGTTGGATAGCTCTGCAGAAATCCACTGGTGGCTCACTGGTGCGCTGAGAACGACACCAATTGCGGCACTAAATGATATACTACATTCAATGTCGCTAGATATTATAGCAGTGCAATATGCCGCATGTACTTCCGGGAACTTTGATTATCTCACTCTTATGTATACTTGATATATCAGAATGAAATGGTCCTATCCCAGGACAGAGGAGATTCATTAACTTCTATACGGATGGTTCCAAACTCGATACCCAAATGGGCTTTGGTGTCTTTTCTGAGGAACTTCAGCTACAACTGCACAAAGACTACCTGATCACTGTAGTGTTTACCAGGCTGACATCTTTGCTATTAAAGAGGCAGCGGAATGGCTGAAAATTGATGTGCTGACCAAAGTCGGTATAAAAATTTTCTCTGATAGTCAGGCTGCTATCATGTCCCTGGGAACCATATCCCTGAATTCAAAAACTGCCCTCAACTGTCGCAGATCTCTTAACGAGATGGCTGAACAGTTCAATATTCACCTGATATGGGTGCCGGACCACAGGGACTGCAAGACAGATGAACTTGTAAAACTAGGAACTACCTTACACGCTCTAAGAACATGTGGGCCTCTAGCAACCTGCAAGCTCCTCTTGAGAGATAGTGCACTTACTGCACTTACTTATACCAGGCTGTGGACCGGTTTAGACTCAAAACGCACCAAAACATTGCTGTCGTTGTCGAGAACGGACGCGTCTTGCTTATCGTGTCTGTCATGGCAGGTCACTATCTTATTTGACGGCACGCAGAGAGATTAGAGGTCTTGCATAATGACTTTTGCAGAAGCTTTGGAGACGAAGAGGAGGAGGAATCAATAGAACACCTTCTGTGTCTGTGCCCCGCTCTCTCTAGAAGGCGGCATAGAACCTTGGTCTCTTATTTCTATGAGGAGTTAGCTAACTTGGCTGATGTTAGAATCCGCCAACTTTTGAGCTTTTTAAAATTTGCTCAAAATATTTCTCGCCAAAAAATACATGTAGTTTTAAATAAATTACTATCAATTTAAATTGAATTTAATAACTTTAAAGTATGTACTGGTATTAAAGTTATAACCTATTAACTTTTGTTGCAAAATTGTCCATTTGTGTGGAAAGTGCCGAAATGTGCCAATAACGCCCACTTTTCTCTGAACATGAGATACTCTGAAAGCATTACACTGTACAAAATTTCAAGTATTTGTATGCACTGATATTAAAGTTACAAGCTGTTAACTTTCGATGCAAAGTGGTCCATTTGTGTGAGAGGTACCATAAGGGGCGTGGAAACTTCGCCCATTTTCCTTGATGTTTTAGTGACTAACAAAATAATGCTATGTGTAGAAATTCAGAAGGTTCGAGTAAGTAGTATGGAAGTTATTAAACATTCAATATTTCAATAAATGTTAACCCTTTGTGGCGGAGGTACTAGAATGAGTGCACCAATGTGGTCCATCTTTGAACTTAGTCGGAGATTGGGCAGATTTTCCATTCTTTGATTTTGGATTTTCACCAAGTGATTTTCGAACACTTCACCTTAGGGGTGATCGATATGTTTCGAAAATTATTTCACGATTTTAAAATGCGGTTTTATGTACGGTTTGATCTCAGACTGGACATCTGAAAGATATTTTCGCATCTCCTTTGAGATCAGTATGTACACAACAATTTGTAGATTTTTAGTTCTTGAAGAATATTGAAATGCAGTGAAAGAATGAAAATTGCTTTGGTCACTGCTAAACTGACCACAACTCACAATTGTTTTTCCCGTGTTTAGTACTAAATATTCGTTTATATTTGTATCATTTAAGATGGTTCTGAAGTACAACCATAATAATAAATATTTTGATAGCGAGAGAACTAACCACGGCCAACAAAAACGGCTATGTGAATAGTCAGTAGGTTATACATCACTCGAGTCTATACATATGCAAAATTACTATCTTCCTACTTCTTATAGGAGCCGCAGTGGTCAAAAGTCACTTGGTGTAAAATCGCATCCGTAACTAATTAGTAGGATCATAGCTCTTGAGGGACTTTTAAAGTACAGAAATGGTGAAAAATGCTTTGGTCACTGCTACACTGACCATAATCTGAGATTTGACCGAATTGACAATGTTAGATATGAAAGAAACTTTTAAAAGCAGTGAAATAATAAAAATTTTTCTGGTCTCTGCTACACTGAGCACAGTCTGTACAAATGTTTGTTTCCCTACTAATATTTTTTATTTGGGACTATTGTTTACGAAACACGTATTTATTTGCATTTTACATATTATTCAGAAAATATATCATTACATTAATTTGAAGACGAGTTTTATGTTTTACAGTAATTCAACGTTAAATTTTTATGTAATTTTAAATGTTCGTAAAATTCCTTTATAACTGAAATGGTATAAGCTCGCATAATGATACATTACTTGCTGGGACTTGGAATAAATATAACTTAAAAACAAGTAAGAAAGTTTCAGTCGGGTAAACCGACTAAGGTATACCCTCACTTTGTGAGTAATGTAATATGGAATATTATACGAATTATTCTGTCAATTTGTGTGGGAGGTACCAGAAGATTTTTAACAAATGTACCTATTTTTCGCTGAATAGTAGATACTTTAAATACATTGCACTGTGCCGAATTAAAAGCGTTTATATTATAACTTATATATTAACTTTATGAGATATTAAATTTTGGTATGATTTGGCCATTTTGTGTGGGGGGTACACTGTACAAAATTGCAAGTATTTTTATACACTGGTATTAATGTTATAAGCTGTTAACTTTTGGTGCAAAATGGTACCTTTGTGTGGTAGGTGGGAGGTATGTTATATTAAAAGACGAATTTTTCATTGATTTTGCCGGAACATTCTGGTTAATGATGGAACACCACTTCATTCATATGGCTGCCACGGCTGGCTTTGCAGTAACCATTCTGTGTCGACGCAATTTTAAAACACATATTCTATTGTGTGACCCTCTATGGCTGAAATTTCGTGTTGCAAGTCATCAATCATCTCTGGATGATTATCCTTAACGTCTTTCCACAAAAAATAGTCCAACGGAGTCAAATCGCAGCTGCGAGGTGGCCGTAGTTCAAAAAGCAACGGTTAGATGGGCCACCCGTTATTATGAGCTATTTAATTTTGGTATGTCTTGGCTTTTTTTGTATGGGAGGTACTAAACGGGTGTGGTCCTATTTTTAACAGAACTGTAGAAATTTTAAAAACTTTACACTGTGCAAAAATTGTTAGTATTTATATACATCAGTATTCACGATATAAGCTATTAGTTTTTGTACAAAATGGTACGTTTGTGTGGGAGATACAAAAAGAGGCGTGATAAAGACGCCAATTTTTCGGTACTATAAAAACATTACACCGTACAAAATATCAAGTATTTTTAGGCACTTGTTATAAACTGTTAACTTTTGGTTCAAATTGGTGAATTTGTGTAGAAGGCACCGAAAGGGCAGGACCACTTTGTCAATTTTTCTCAATGTGATAGGGACTAATAACTAATACTGTATTTTCAGATGATTCGAATAAGTAGTATAGAAGTTTTTAGGGAATCCATATTTCACTAAATGTTAACCCTTTGTGAGGGAGGTACAAGAAGGAGTGGACCAATATGGTCAATTCTTAAATTCCTTTCTCCTTTCGAGAGTTATCGTGCGCACCAGCTAGCAGACAGACAGACAAATTGACGGCCATTGCTCAAATGACTTAAAATTACCCAAAACAGATTTCCGCCAAACATACTTAGGGGTTTGGTCACTCCTTCAATGTGTTACACTTTTGGCCCATAGCAAATGATACATACCCTCTTTACACTAAAGTGAGGGTATAATTAGTGCTTTGAAACAAAAGTTATTGCTACTAGTTTAATTTGCAAGGTATAACTCAAAATGGGGTCGACGCCACGCCCACTTGTCCAATACAGCCAATTTTTGCACCGACCTCGTAAACTACCTCCAAATGCGTATGTCCAAATTCAGCACACTCGCTGAAAAATTACGCCAGATATTTCTTTTTCTAAAAATTGCGCCATATGGAATGAATGTGGCACACCCACATAATATGTATCTTGCAATTTATGTTGTGTCATGCATATGGTTGCAATGCCAACTATAAAATCAGTTGTGAATATTTCATCAGATATTTCGTTTTCTAAAATGGGCTCGTATGGGCGGGGCCACGTCAACTTGTCCGATTACGCTCATTTTTGGACCATTCACTTAGACTTCCACCGGATGCATATGTAAAAATGTAGACTAAAAAATTGCTACAGATTTCTCGGTCCAGCCGTTTAGACGTAGATATGGAACAGACAAACAAACATACTAGTACATATCATCATCAGAAAAGAAAAATGGAAAATCCGTTTTTGATGGATTTCGGGAAGCTGCATCAAAATACACAACCTGACAATTTTTTAGCGACTTACTATCAAAAATAGTGAATTTATTAACTAAATTCAAAATGGCCTAACAACAATTTATTTCTTTTTCCTGGTTCAAAATTTCTGTTTAACGCAATTTTTACAAACAACTTATAAATCATGTTTGTGTGAACTTATAAATGCATCATTATGTTTAGGTATTATCCATTTTAAATACATATGATGATACGCACTTCTCTTTTCTCCATCACATTCTAGAAACCACATCCCATCAAAAAAGGTATCACATTTTAAAGAAGTTAGTGCATTTTCACTTCCACATAATTTCTTTTGCAAAAGTTGTAAATATGTTTATAATTTAAGAAAAATTTTAATTATTAAAATTTTCTTATTGAAAATAGAATAGAATAGAAAAAAATTAAAAAAATAAAATTGTAATAAACAAATTTAAACAACCTATGTGGGTTCCGAAATCGGACACCCCAATTTAATTATTCATAGATAAAGCAGTGAATAGGATCCAATTTTAACGACATAGCTAAAACTAATCATACAGTAAAGTGCTTATATCGATACCTCCATTCTAAAACATGCTAAGTCAACTCAGCATGTTTTTAGGGAAATTGCATTTTTAATTTCTAAATATTCCAAATTATATTCTGGCAAAATTTGGTGTATATCCGTCAACGCAATCAAAAGTTATTCACAAAACAGTACGGGTCATTCGATTGGCATTATAAAGGAATTCCACACAAATTTAAAAAATTCAACAAACTTTGATCGCCTCTCCAGAAAAACTACATTTTTGCACTTAGCATAATGGAGGTATCGATATATATCTCAGGACAGTGGTAATTCTGACTCGTTTGTTGCCGTGCGATGTTATGCTGGTGGTGCGCTAGGAGACAGGGTCAACTCACGGCAAAACCAAAAATGTAGTACGAAAAAAATTTAAAGTTTTTTTTGAACAAATATGTTAGGTTTTTCTGAACTAAGAGCATCCAAAATATTGCATTTGCATTAATTTTTGAGCACTGCTGCGAATATAATGTGAAGATTCTGGATCGCAATAATTACATCTAGACCTATTTTTTGGAAGTTCTTTTTTTGTGAGATTGTACAACCTATCTGGCTCAAATTCAAAATGCCGAATTTCAGTCCTGGAAAATAGTCTAAATCGGTGACAATTTCATAATGTTTGTTTTCTTCATGTTGTAGAATCCACTTTTAGGATCAATCCAAGTAGAAATTTTTAGAACGTTATATATTTTCCTGTTTTCAAAAATTGTTTCTGGGGAATTTATTTTTAGGTAAGCCAGCCTAAGGAAAAATAGTGGTGTGTGATATTATTTAGGGTAATTCAAAAGTAAAACGATTAGGTTAGGTTAGGTTAAAAGTGGCAGCATGTAAAACAGACTAACTAGTGACCACCTGTCATTTGTTGACGTAAGTGCACTATCTCTCAAGAGGAGCTTGCAGGTTGCTAGAGGCATGCCCACATGTTCCAGGTCCCTGTAACGTGTAAGGTAGTTCCTAGTCTTGCAAGTTCATCTGTGGCCCGGCAACCATATCAGATGAATATTGAACTATTCAGCCATCTAGTTAAGAGATCTTCGACAGTGGAGGGCAGATTTTGAATTCAGGAATATAGTTTCCAGAGACTTGATAGCAGCCTGACTATCAGAGAAAATATTTATACCGACTACCGCTACCTCTTTAATAGCTAATTCCTGCCTGGTAAACACTACAGTGATCAGGCAGTCTTTTTGAAAGTTATAGCTGAAGTTCCTCAAAAAAGACACCAAAGCCACCTTGGTTATCGAGTTTGGAACCGTCCGTATAGAAGTTAATAAATCTCCTCTGTCCTGGGATACGATCATTCCATTCTAATCTATCAGATATAAGAGTGAGATACTTCTTGTCAAAGAGTGGTTCAGTAATAGTGTAATCAACAGTGCCCGGAAGGTCAGGCATTCTGTCTAGAATGACACTATTTCCATATCCATTTCTGACAATAGTGACAGTTCCCTGAGTCTAATCGCAGTACATGCGGCATATTGCACTGCTAACAAAATTTGGCGGCATTAAAAGTAGTATAACATTTAGTGCCGCAGTTGGTGTCGTTGTCAGCGCACCAGTTATACATATATCAGCCATTCGCTGAACCTTGTTTAGTATCGCACATAAGGTGGATTTCTGCAGAGCTGTCCACCAGACGACAATGCCGTACAGCATTATCGGTCTGACTACTGCCGTATGCAACCATTAAACTATTGCCCTTTTACAGGTATATAGCGCTATCACGTCCTTATTTGCTCATTCTAAAATGTTGGTTTTGAAGTGAAAGTTCCTGTCTAGTAAAACACCTATGTATTTTGCACTTTTAGAGATGGGAATTTCAATACCCCGCAAGGAGACAGGTGTAACTTGTGGGACCTTATTTCTCCTGGTAAGAGGAATTAGTTCAGTCTTGGTCGGGTTAACACCAAGGCCGTTACCGGAGGCCCATCTTGGGGCGTGCCCCTGCTGACACATCTATGGAGGTCAGTTTACCCTAAGCTAGTTGAAATGCATCTCTTAATTAGAAGGTTATGAATGAACCTACGTAAACTGCTGTCAACCCCCACGGTTTCTAACGCCGTAATTATAGCGGCTGGTTTGATGTTATTGAAGGCCCCCTTTATATCTAAGAAAGCTACCATAGTATATTCCTTAACAGAGAGCGATCCTTTAATAAAGCTGACTAGACCTTGCTGTAGGCATGCTGTTGAGCGGACAGTAGCCTGTGATAACTTTTAGTCCTAAGGTTACTATCTATTAATCTCTCCCGAGTTTTAAGAAGAAATAAAGATAGACTGATTGGCCGGAAATCCTTAGCCTTAGTGTGGTACGGCTTTCCAACTTTTGGGATGAAAACAACCTTGATTCCTCTCCACTTGGTGGTATGTATCTTTGATTGATAAATCATGTGTATATCTCTCTGAGCCTGGGAGCAATTGTATCAGCCACTGCCTGTAGCTCTACCGGCAAAACTTTGTCTGGTCCTGGCGTTTTAAAAGGTTTAAAATATTTGATGGCCCAATGAATTCTAGATTCTGTTACAATCTCGTTGGCAACCTCTGATGGCTGTACTTCAAGGGAATCTCCAACTGAAGTATAAATGCCTCTTCAGAGTTGCCCGGGATATGTGTATCCAGGAGCACTTCCAGCGATTCCTTACTGGACGTAGTCCAGGAACTATCATCTTCTTGATGTACCCAATAGTACAAGGTGTTGATTCTAAAATTTTCCGTAACCTTCAGGCTTCGGATGAGCTTTCTACGCCACAACAGAAATTTATCCAGGATTTATTTTGAGCCGTTCTCAACTCTTTTTTTGTACCGTTTGAGTTCTTCCTTGTACGAGTTCCAGTCCTGTGTGGCCTTTGCCCTATTGAAGAGCTTCCTACAGCACTTCCTCAGCATAACTAATTGAGACGACCACCATTGCGGTCGTTGTTCGCCCCTTGGCTTCTGTTTGGCCGTTTCACCGTTTATCCCGGATAGTTTTCATTTTCATTTCAGTGCTTTTTGGAATATGAGCCTAAATTTTTCCCAATTAGCCTTCCTACCATTGGGTGGGAAGACGGTTTCAGGAGGCTTCGCATTTAAGCAGAATATAATGTATCTATGGTCGGAAAAGCTATGAGTGTCCAAAACTTTCCAATCTGAAATCCTTCCACTTAAATTCGCGGAGACAAAAGTGACATCGGGCACCTCCTGGGCACCTCCTCCTTTCTAGTAATCAAGGTAGGTTCATGTCCTCTATTACAAATCACAAGGTTACTACTTATAATATTTTGGGTAAGAAATTCGCCCCTGTCGTTGATGTCAGTACTACCCCACATATGATGGTGTACATAGGCCAACCAAACATGAGAATTTTCTAACTCGAGGCTGGTGATACTATGTCTTAACTACTAAAAGAAGGAAAAAGGTATATATTACGGTCGTTTTTGGCATGTATACAGACTTTATGTCTTCCATTACCTGTACATTGAAACAGCATAAACCCTGCCGTCCTGAGCCCACAAACCATATCTCCATTCAACCATGGTTACTGGATTAGGACCAGGTCTGCCCCTCTTTGCATCAGGAGGTCTTTTAAGGCAGCTGACCGACCTTCCAGTTGCCAGTTGGAAGCTCGGGATTGCAAACCTTCAGCATCTTAGTCACGGATTCCACTTCGGCTGGTATAGCCGGTATCCATGCATGCGCCCTGGGCCGAAACTGGATGTCCTCCTTGTTGACAACATCCAGCCAATTTTCTTCAAAGCGCAGCGATAGCACTCAACAGAGCGCATATTACTAAATCGTATTAGTTTTATGCGGCCCTGATACCAGCCTGCTTCGGCACAATGGGGAGCCGGACTCGGCATCTCCCCAAGAACATCGAAGAAAACAGAGCACAGTGCGTAATCTATCTCACTCCACCTGCTCTTGGGGATGTTGCCGTCCTCCTCTCCCTTAACATCAGCAAAGGACACTAAACCTTTTGGTCCTTTTGGATTCCGGCGGTTCATCTGTAGGGGGTAGGGTAGGTCCATCGCGTCATATGCTCCAAAAACGTGACAAAGACTGAGTCGTTGATGAGGCGTCCAGCTATCAGCAAAGGCAGCCGTCAAAACACAGTCTCTGGTACACCTGACTGCGAACCGAAAAGTCCGATTAGCACGGTACGCATAACACTCCGGACTTAGAAGAGTTTATTTGAAGTATAACCACTACTGCAGGGGAGAAACAAGTCCATCACAGCATAGCCCGCGGACTGCGTGGCACAACACCTATTACGCCCAGGTATCAGGAAGGCTCCGTAAAAATACAGTCGATTACCCCTGACCTGCAACAATACACAGATGGACACGAGGTCGCATTACACCCCGGTGTTAGGGGATTTTTTTAAGTAGAACCGCTACTTGGTAGATCATTCGGCGTTACCCAGGGTGCACTACGTGGAAGCGATCTACCATTACACCCCAAGTAAATCGAATAAACAAATTACAATTGAAATATTTGACCCTTTAAATTTTGCACGCGTGTACTGCAAGACCATGCAGAATTGTGGCCTTTTATAGTTTATCAACGCGACTTTAACCGCCTGACCCACGATATCGAACTTTAACGTTCGCATTACTTCTATGCGCAAACAGCTGATTTGCGACCTATAAAAAAGCATCAAATCGACAAAGCGAATTCGCAAATTCGTTCGACATCGTGGGTCACGCGGTAAGCTTTGCCTGCTGCTTTTCACTTAGATTTAGAAACACAAAGATTACACGCATTTAACAATTTGGCATACGAGAATTGCCTTGACTGGACAGGGAACTGAATTAATGCCCATTTTTCGGAATTAATGTTTATCCCATTTTAGAGAGAATAAAAATTATCAAATGCGTTTAATAGTCAAATGTCTTTAAACCGCATGGGCACCAAAAATCTATGAAGCAAAGCGTAACATAATATTCCCGTATACTTAACATTCTCAAATTGGAAACCCTGCCAGGAAGACGCAGAGCAGAAGAATTCTATTCCACGCCTTTGCTACTTCGTCTTGTCGACGGGTCGCCGCATCGCCAACGTCTTAAGCCATCTAGGATTTCATATCCAGTCACTGAAAAACAACCGGGTATTGTTTTGTGTTCCAGGCCAGTTTGAAAGGCACTACAATCATCGTCGTCATCATCATCATGTGTCGGGGCGGGCTGCTCATCGGGCGGGTACCGGTAAATACTCGTACTACTTACTCATGGCGTATGGACATGCCACTTGATGAGATGAGGTAGTGTGAATGGCGACTGACAGTGCGGCGGACTGCGGCTGTGGTCGTGTGGTAATTAAAGCGTGAAAATCACAGTTTAAATTGTCATAAATTTGCGGTATTTACAGAGATTCTCTGTTAAGGCCTGGCTTTTACGCTTTTACATTGTCCCCGTCGTTGTTTCCAGTTAGCGGCGTATATTTACCGAGTTGTAAATGGCATCTAAGCGTAGGCTTTTGTGCGCTCCCTTTGTTGTACTTTTCCGGCAAACATACTTGGTGGTCATTATCATTTTAAGTGGAGTTTTCATTGTTCTAAGATTTCAGATTTGAGATGCGAAGCTAAAGAAGTATTCGCACGTATATGTTGGGCGATGAATGCGAGTTCAGAGAATAGGGTCGTATGTACTTGGAAAAATGGTAAGCTTCAATGTAAGTGAAATCCATACATTGAATATAGGAGTAGTCAAAACTAAGAATGTAAACCGAATTCGAGTAATTGTTCAGTGTCGTTGTAGTAGTATGTACGAGTATTAATTTTTCTTAAATACAATTCTCTGAATCGGAAAATTCAAAAAACTTCATAATTAAGGAAAGTATAGAACAGATACACGTATAAAAATATTGGTAACGAATGTTTCGTTAAAAGTCAAACAACGTTAGATTTTCGTTCCTGCAACGAAAGATTTAGTTAAAAAATTGTTAAATGTTTTCTATTTTACATTACAAGTATCTCAATTATTTGGTAATTTTGCAGTTTCCTTTCTCACACATTAAATCTTTTAGAAATACAATATAAAATTGTAAGCACTTATTTAAAAACTGTCATGTCAACTTAGAGACTTCTATAGAGAAGAGTTATAAAGCATTTGAGCAAAGTTTATTTAAAATTTGTTCCAGGTCGAAACATTATATATGTATTTATTACCGTCATTCCAAACTGGAACATTGGGCATCTAGTTGCCTTCTCCAGTATGGGCAGGTCTTCCCCTTCTACGGCTACCTTGGGGGTTCCAATCTAGCGCAACACGTGTCAGGTCATCTTAGTGTTTCCACAGCGAAGGGCCAATCCATTTCCATTTACGTTTAAGAATTTGTGTTGCTACGGTGCTTGTCTTGTCGCAAACCACAGATCGTTGTTGGATATTGTTCTCGGCCAGAAGATCTATATTATTATTCTCAAGCATCTGTTAATAAAGGCTTGAAGTGCATTGAGATCGCGTGAGCATGCATTCCATGTTTTGCATCCATAGAGGAAAGTTGGCATTACATTCGTGTTGAATATGTATATCTTAGTCTGTCTCGATATGTAACGTCCTTCTCTGAGGACAAAAGCTCTACTTCGGTCACAGAGAGGCTGAGGGGAGTCTCCGGACTCTTTGACGCATCTGGCGGGGACATGCTTTTCGACGATACGGACGAAGAGTTCGATAACACCCTTGTCGGGGTGGATGTTAATCTGTAAATTACCAATGATGGTAAGAATTCTACAGATTAACCTCCATCACGCTAAAGCAGCCTCAGCGGCTCTATTGCTGCGCCTGTCCACAGGCGCAGTAGACATCGTCCTGATACAGGAGCCCTACGTAGTGGGAGGAAGGGTGTGCGGTATTAGGACACCCAACTTTAAACTGCTTGTGGCCAACTGTGAAGGCACTCCAAGAACCTGCATTTTGGCCAGGAAAGATCTAAGTATCTTTCTCCTGACTAATTTAAGTGGTAAAGACCAAACAGCTGCTAGCCTGGAGATCGGTAATCGCATATATTGGGTGGTCTCCAGCTACTTGCCTTATGAATCTGTAGTACCGACTGCTCTATTCAGGGAAGTAGTAGAAGAAGCAACGTCTGACGAGCTCGAGCTGATTATTGGCGCTGACACGAACGCTCATCATACTATCTGGGGTAGTACGGATATAAACAATAGGGGTGATTCGCTTCTTGACTTTATTCTAACTACCAACCTTAGTATTTGTAACATAGGTAATAAACCGACCTTTACAATTAAAGACAGACAAGAAGTTCTCGACGTAACGTTTGCTACTGACCGGCTGTCAGACAAAATTATTGGGTGGAATGTACTGGACGACCACTCATTCTCAGATAAGCATTATATTGAGTTCAAACTCGCGGAAAAAGCGCCTAAACCTGTGTCCACAGAAATGTAAGGAAGACAAAGTGGCACCCGTATGAGAGGAATTTCAAGAAAGTCCTCAACTCTAAACTTCTGTACGAACCGAATGACAAAGCCGGTCTGGATAATCTGGTAGATCATATCACCATATCATTCAATAGATCCCTTGAAGAAGCCTGTCCAAAAACAAGGTACAAGGGTAAAACTAAACCCCAATGGTGGACTTCTGAGCTAACGGCTATGAAAAAGACCTGCAACAAGCTATTCAATAAGGCTAAATCTACTGGGGTCGCTAATGATTGGGATGCCTATAAAGAGCAACTCAAGATCTATAAGAAGGAGCTTAGAAAGGCGCAAAGGCGCTCTTGGTATACCTTCTGTGGTGAAGTGGAAAAGGTCTCCGACGCCGCTAGGCTGAGGAAGACAGGATGGGGCAAATAAATGGACCAAAAACAGCGAGCAGTCGCTCAATGTACTGCTCGGCACACATTTCCCGAGGAACTCTGTAACAGAACCAGAGGATCAGCAGGACCAACAAGAGTGCGAGTGGACTGCGAGCGTCGCTAGCTTGTTGACTGAGAGATCCAGAAAAAGCTCGGCTATTAATAGCTTTGAGCCCTTCAAGTCGCCTGGACCAGATGGCATCACTCCAGCAGAAAACGTTAATGTACATTATCCCCTGGCTGGAGAAAATTTATGTAGGCTGTATCAGGCTTTCATACGTCCCGAATCGATGGAGGGATACCAAAGTGGTATTCATACCTAAAGCGGGAAAGATATCACACACTATGCCAAAAGACTTCAGAACAATTAGCCTATCCTCCTTCCTATTGAAAGGTCTGGAAAGACTTTTAGATCATTTCATTAGGGAAAACCTGGATACAAAACTCCTGTCGGGGAACCAACATGCTTACAATAAGGGCAAGTCTACAGAATCAGCCCTGCGCGAACTTGTGAGCACTATCGAATCGTCCCTGCATTTCAAGGAATTCACAATGGTGGCATTTCTTGACATAGAAGGGGCTTTTAACAACATTCACTCAGATGCGGTAATTGCGGCACTCTCACATCTAAAAGTTAACACTAGTTTGATTAGACTCATTCAAAGTCTGCTCACCAGAAGACGCATAACAGCATGTCTAGGGTCCACAACTCTAACAAGGTTTGTAAACAGAGGGACCCCGCAAGGAGGAGTACTGTCTCCACTAATTTGGAACCTAGCGGTGAATGAAATGCTGCTAGATCTAGAACGTTGTGGCTGCAAGGTCGTGGCATATGCGGACGACGTGGCAATCGCAGTGAGTGGCAAATTCGTAAACGTCCTCAGATACATCCTACAGGTGGCTCTGAACAAGTTGGCTAGATGGGCCAGAAGCAGCGGTTTGGGCGTTAACCCCAACAAGACAGAATTGGTTCTCATTACTAGGATGAATAATGTCCCACATGTGGACCCTCCACCTCGGATAAATGGAACAGATCTATTCTTTTCTGAAAGTGCAAAATTTTTAGGAATAATTCTATATAGGAAAATGTTATTTAGACTTAACGTATTGGAACGTGTAAAGAAGGCCAACGTCGCCTTATATTCCTGCAAAAAGGCTGTAGGGTCGCGGTGGGGACTTCCTCCTAAATCGTCCACTGGATATATATAGCAGTAGTTCGTCCAATACTGTTATACGGTATTGTGGTATGGTGGACGGCAACTGACAAACTAACCATCACCAACCTACTAACAAAGGATCAGAGAACTGCCTGCCTGAGCATAAGCGGAGCCTTAAGGATTACAGCGACCGAGTCTCTACAAGCCCTACTCCATATACTGCCGATTAATATTGTGGCGAGAGAAGTTGCAACCAAAGCGGCAATAAGAGTAAACTGCCTATCAATGTGGAGGTACAAGAACTATGCTCACATGAGGATATCAATGTGTAGTTCTATGGTAACCGACCGAGTGGACTACATACCAACTGTGTACACCTTCGAGAGAATTTACATCACTATGATTCCCGCCAGAGATGAATGCGTCGGTAGAATACCAGGTAATAGAAACCATCTCCACTTTTACACGGATGGTTCGAAGCTTGATGAAAAGGTTGGCTTCGGAGTACACTGTGAGGAACTTAGTCTGGATATAGCTCACAGACTACCAGATACCTGCAGTGTCTATCAAGCCGAAATAATGGCAATATGGGAAGTCGCCAAGTGGCTGAGTCGCAACATAGTAACCAACACTGGCGTTGTCATTTACTCGGACAGCCAGGCTGCCATCAATTCTCTGGAGGCAACATCCCTAAATTCACAAACAGCCCTCGACTGCCGCAGATCTCTTAACGAGATGGCTGAGCAGTTTAATATACACCTCATATGGGTGCCTGGGCATAGGGATATCCCGGGGAACTGCAAAGCCGATGAACTTGCTAGGAAAGGGACGACATTACAAATTCTCGAAGAATTTGCATATATTGGTGCGCCACTATCCACGTGCAAGCTTTGGCTTAGGCAAGAGGCAATCAGGCAGTCCAACGAAAGATGGACAGAAATCGGCACCTGCAGGGTAGCTAGACAAATCTGGCCAAGGTATGACCTGAGAAGGTCAAAATATCTCCTCGCACTAAAGAGGAAACGATTGTCTACGTTAGTACAGGTTCTGAAGGGACACTGCTTGATCGGCGAACACGCCAAAAGATTGGGTATTGACTCCAATGACTTCTGCCGAAGCTGTGGAGATGAGGAAGAAGTGGAGAGCATTCAGCACTTGCTTTGCGACTGTCCCGCTTTGAGTAAACGACGACTGGACATACTGGGGTCGGCCTTTTTAGGCAGCCTAACAGATCTTTCCAGTACTGATATTCGTACTATCGATAAATTTATATATCAAACAGGTTGGTTTCGATGAGGGGCATTTCAGTCCGTGGTAACACTAGGGACCTAAACTGGTCTATGTGAGCTTGTAAAAAATACGGCTGCCACCCTAACCTAAACTTAACCTGTGTGTGGAGTTCCATTCAACTAGCTGGCCGTTGATAGAGAAAGATGGCTATAGTTTGCGTTGACTCGCATCGATATGGTTTAAGCGCAGTTGATTTTCAGACCAGCTTTTGCCGCAGATGACTCTAACATTTGGTTTTTTCTGACATGTCGATATACCTGTGGCTTAGCATACATATGTCGTCGGCATATTCCAAGGCACCAAGTTGTCCTTGCAATCCCCATTTTATTCCATTGGTCGCGTTGTTGACACTTTGCATCACAGCATCTAAAACAATATTAAATAGCAGTGGTGACATTTCACATCCTTGCCGCACTCCTACTGCTATATTTATTTGGCCACTCAGTTGGTTTTCGTGTAGAACTCTGCAAGTTGCTCCGCCGTATAATTCTTAAACTAGTGATATGATTTTTGGAGGTGTCCCTTTGCATGCCACAACAGATGGGTTTGCGGTCGAGGGTATCGAAAGCTTTTTCGAAGTCTATGACAATCATGTACATGGACACGTGAACAAAGCCACTCAACAGACTGCTCTACTACCACTCGGAGGCTGATGACGTGGTCTATACATGATTTATGGGGACGAAATCCAGCTTGCTGTGGGTAAGGTTGATTCCAGAGCGCTTGCGAGGCGGTTTGCTATTATGTGCGCTATTATTTTATTACCCTTGCTTAGTAGAGTTATACCTCTCCAGTTCGAACACTCCGACAGGTAGCCCTTCTTCAGAATTTTCACGATGATGCCCTCTTTCAGTTCTTGTGGCAGTCGCTCGGTTTCCCAGAAATTCTCTACTAGTGGAAGAAGTAGTTGAGCACTTACTAGCGGATCGGCTTTAGCATTTCTTGTGAGATTTTGTCTGCACTTGGAGCTTTGTTGTACTTTACCGCTTTTATTGTTTTTAATACTTCCGCTAGTGATGGACAATGTGTGGGTATGTCGGTTCTAATGGTATGTTTCTGACAGTTGCATATGCTGCCATCTATTTGTGTCGTTTTCTGATCATTTTTATCTTCGCTCCATATTGCCAGTTGATTTTTTTTTTGAGGTAACCATATCTCTGTCACAATTCATTAGAAGCTGCGAGGATATAATCGTTTTGCTCACGAGCTTCTTTGTTGTACGGTACAGGTCTCTTATGCGATAGGTTTCAGCCGCGACTTGTGCTTCTTTCGCCAATCCATCTGTATACGTCCTTTTATCCTTGCGAGCACTGCGTTTAACCGCTCTGAGCAGGTTGCTGTGTTTCCTCGCTAGATCTATTTTTGGCCTCGGGTCTTCGCCGAGTTTAATAGGTTTTTCGCTGCTTTTCGCTCAGTAACTAAACTCCACGCATAATCAGACATCCATATCGCCCGACAGTGTTGCTTGTGTCCTAGATGGTTAGTAGCTGCATCAGTGAGAGATGAGCGAATGTGTGACCAGTCAGGAACGTTAATGTTAGTTGGGGTTGGGAACGCTAACTTCAGGGCGAAACACTGGGATATCTATAATTATAACTTATATTCTAGTTCAGAAAACTGATGTCTGCCAAATTTCTAAATATCCGTTGGAAAAGAAGGACTGTAAAAGGATTTGGGTAAAAAATCACCATCTTATTAATTTTTTTAACTGTTCAGCTATCTCCACAAGAGATCTGCTATAGTCGAGGAGGGCTTTAGAATTTTGTTCAAATAACATGGAATGATTCCACAGCGGATTAAACGGAACTCCGGGTTGAGGCGTTCCTCCGCTAAAATTTTTTGCACTAAGATAACTATCAATTAATCTCTCCAGGATTTCAAAATGACTAATCTCTCCAAGGTTTTAAGACTAATCGATCGAAAATCCTTAGGTCCTGTATGGGGGTCTCTTCACTTTGTTGATATAAAAGTCGATACATCATGTATACGATATAGTGGCATGAGTGGAAATGAACTGCCAATTAAGTTTGTTAATTAAAACCTATGCTGTTAAGGCAAAAGTTTCATAGTTTTTAGGAGTCTTAATGGTCGTAATGAAAGTTATGCATCATATAAATGCAGGAAACGTAATACAGGAAGTCTACAGTTAAAATTTACTTCAGAGTGATAAAAAACGGAGCCTTTGACAAACCATGAACAACGGTATGCGGTTTGTTTCGTTTGAATACCAAATAACAGCGCGGCAAATAAAACCTATTTGCACGGATCACAAATATTATTGTTATCCTGAAATCGTCTTTGAATAATCGCTAGACGCTTCGCTTCGCGAGATATCGCGAAAATAGTAAAAAACGATGTTAGTTACAATGACCTATACAAATAACCGCGGAAATTTAGAACTGTAACACAATTTCCAATAAATATGAGTAATAGTAATTCGTTTTTCAATTTACGCGATATTTGCAATATCACCATATTGCGATTTTTTTGTAATATATAAAACAATGATGCCAATGTATTTATAAAGCGCGGATTATACTGAACAAACCTCCATATGCGTAATTTTGAGATTTTTTATCTTAAGGTGAAAAACGCTATCTATCGAGACAAACTCAATCGATTTTGTAATTTACCGGCGATTTCAGGAGATGATTTCAAAGTGGTACATACCAAGCTAACATAATAGTATGTTTTGGTGTAAAAATGTTTGCACGTTGTCATTAAAAAAAATATATAATTATAAATATCATTTGAATTGAATATTCACAACCATTGAGAGGCTGTCAATTTTTACTGAAGAACACTGCGATTTGTTCTTAAAGAAAGAGATGTAGACTTGTGCCTAGTCTAAAACCCAATTATCGCGGCCGCGTTTTTTCTTTAAATTTTTTAATCGCGGAATGGATATCGCCAAAACTTTTTTATCAATCTATTCGCCAGAAAACATAGATTTCGACTATATAAATCTAAAACTCTCACCAAAATATTTTTTTAAAAACTTGGTGGTGTTAGGCAGTTTTATCGATTATAAAAAATTCGAAATATGGAGATATTGCAAAAAATGCTGAAATTGTAAAGTGACTTACAATTACTCATATTTATTGGAAATTCTGTTACAGTTCCAAATTTCCGCGAATTTTCGTATAGTTCATTGTAACTAACACCGATTTTGTACGGCCTGTTTCTGTATTTTTAACGAAAGTCTCTGCGAATGAAAACCAGTCACTCACTTTCGTCAGGAATTTGGTTTCTCTACCGTTCTATCGTTCGTTCGCCTGGCCTTACGTCAATGACGTTAGCAATTTACCAATTGGAAAATAATGTAATTGTCAGATCAATAATTTCACAACTTCCGTTCTAAAAAAGCACACAATTTTCTATGGTCGACCTTAGCAATTACATCTCTGTACTATTTACACTAGCGGTGGCCAAAAAAGCAACCCTGGGTGGTCAGCTGAGCTGCACCAAGACTTTCATTTCTTTCTCTCTCTCTCATTGTGCACTGATAATTTTTTTCCATCTTAGCGAGCAACCAATATTGACTTCTTTACGCTAAAATATGTACACATATCGTCGGCTTAATGCTATTTTGTTCCATACGCCATTTAGTATGAACGGAGAAAAACGCAATTTATTGTTTGAGTAAAAACGGGACTGAAGAGTTACACACTTTTTATTTCATAGGGTTCCCAACAGTGTTTGTATGATTCTCATGTAGTTCTATGCCATTACATGCAAAAATAAGCATGTTATAACAATTTTTGTACTTGGCATTTTGGTCCATATCCACTTTTATTTTAATATTTTTTTGTATTTGTATTACATGGACCACAAAAAGGGTCGGTATGGAAGGACACTAATTTACATATTGTGATCGAAAGAACGTAAAATATTGAGTAAAAAATATAAGGCGATAACAAAAAGAAGACATAGAACAAAACTATCAAATGTATTTTCCGCAAATCAGAGTTAAATCGATTTACCCTACCAATATCTCGAAAACTAGACGAGATAGGAAAAAAACCAACATTTGCACTGAAATGATTACGTTTTCGTACGAGTTAATTATCGTACGACTTCTCGTTGTGATGGTAGTTAGTGAAACCCAAATCAGCTGTTTGTCGTCTTACAGAAACAGGCTGTTACTGTTTTCGCGATACCTCGCGAAGCGAAGCTGATCCGATTTTGATCTCTTCACAGTTGAGTAAAGGGGATGATGTTGAACAAAATCTCATTAACAGTTTTTGGCGTCAAAGTAGCCAAACTTTTTAAACCTTGAAGTACGCTGTGTACATAGCATAGAATATCTTTTTCCGGCACAGGTTTGGTGACCCGTTGACCACAGACCCCATGTTAAAGTATTTATCTAAAATTTGCACATATGCAGTACAACGCACACATGACTGGAATACGCTATTCACACTGACATTCACATTCACTGTGATGCTGTAGTGACCAAAACTATTTTCAATCTTTCATGCTTTTTACTATGAACTACGGATTTTTAGCTACATTACTTTAAAAACAAGTAAGAAAGTTCAGTCGGGTAAACCGACTTATGAATCCCCTCACCTTGAGTCCCAAAAAATATTAGTAAATTGATTTATTTCTTTTGTTTTAATTAAATTATGTACGGGTATTAAAGTTAAAAGTTAAAATTGTTTACTTTTGGTACAAAATGGTCAATTTGTGTGGGAGGTACCAAAAGGGGCGTCCCAAGAACGGTCACTTTTCTCTGTGCTCTAGGTACTATAAAAGCATTACACTGTACAAAATTTCTAGTATTTATATGCACTGGTATAAAAGTTATAAGTTATTAACTTTTGGTGTAAAATGGTCCATTTGTGGGGGAGGTGACAAAAGGGGCGTGCCAATAATGTCCACTCTCTCTAGACTCTAGGTACTATAAAAGCATTGCACTGTACGAAATTTTAAATATTTGTATGCAATGGTATTAAAGTAAAAGCTGTTAACTTTTGGTACAAAAATGTCCAGTTGTGTGGGAGGTACCTAATGGGGCTTGTCAATAACGCCCATATTTCTCTGGACACTAGATACTATAAAAACATTACACTGTACAAAATTTCAAGTATTTGTATGCAAAGGTATTAATGTTATAAGCTGGTAACTTTTGGTTCAAAATGGTCCATTTGTGTGGGAGGTACCACAAATGGGCTATGATGCCCATTTTTCACTGTATTTTAGGTACTATTAAAACATTGTACTGTACAAAATTTCAAGTCTTTGTATGCGCTGGTAATAAAGTTATAAGCTTTTAACTTTTGGCTAAAAATGTCCATTTGTGTGGGAGGTACCAAAAGGGTAAAGGCAACTTCGCCCATTTTTCTCGAGGTAATAGTGACTTATAAACTAATACTATGTGTAGAGTTTCAGAGGATTCAAATAAGTAGTACAAATGTTATTTAATAATCAATATTTCACTAAATGTTAACCCTTTGTGGGGGAGGTACTAAAAGAAGTGTGCCAATATGGTCCATCTTCGAACATAGCCGGAGATAGAAGGAAATATTACCACATACCAAATTTGAAGTCAATCGGTTATCGTGCGCACCAGCCAGCAGACGGACGGACATTGCTTTTTCGACTTAAAATGACCCAAAACGGATATTCGCCGAACATACTTAGGGTGCTAGGTAACTCCTTCGATGTGTTACACTTTTGGCCCGTAGCAAATGATATATACCCTCCTCTCTAAGGTGAGGGGATAATTATGTATATTAGGGCGGGTTGTTTTTTTTTTGTTTAAATCGTATAGCAAAAACGTAAACTACATAAAATTCTAAGAAAATTCTCCGAAGAAACCATGTATCTAAAATAAAATCCTAATCCGCGCCTCTCGACTTGAAAATATATGTGCCCGCCTTTGCCAAAAAAAAAAAAAATGCCAGAAAAAATAGCTTTTTCCAAAAAGAAATCGAATTTTCTGAATAAAATTGTTTAGTAAGGAAGTTCTTTTGCACTTTATATCTTTTTTAAACTCAGTTTTTTTTCATTAAAAAAAATATTCGCCAAATAAAAAAGTTTGTATATAATTTTATATTTAATATTTTTATAAGGAACATAGATAAAAAAATTCTTTCATAATTTAATAAAAAAGATTGGAAATACAAAAAAAAACACTCAAAAAATTGTTTTCAGTATTTATAAAATAACCTTCTTTTGTTTCGATTAACAATTCTTATTTTATAATGCAAATAAAAACGTGAAACGTGTTCTAACTATTTTTTTATATAGAACGCAAATCAGAGGAGATGCAAATTGGGGTTCAACTGCTTTTTTGATAATTGAATATTTTGATTAGTCTCAAGACAAAACCTGTATTGCATAAACTATAATATAACAAGTAAGAAAGTTTCAGTCGGGTAAACCGATTAAGGTATACCCTCTCATTGTGAGTACTGTAATATGAAATACACGAATTAATCTGTCAATTTGTATGGGAGGTACCAGAGGGGGTTTAACAAAAACTCCTAAACAGTAAACTTCAAATATATAGCACTGTATCGAATTGTAAGCGTTTATATGCACTGGTATATTAAAGTTATGATCTATTTAATTTTGGTATGATTTGGCCATTTTGTGTGGGAGGTACCAAAACGGGTGTGGCAACTTCGCCCAAGTTTCACTGGATTGTAGGTACTATGAAACCATTACAGTGTACAACATTTCAAGTCTTTTTGTGCATAGGTATTCAAATTATAAGCTGTTAACTTTTGGAACAAAATGGTCCATTTGTGTGGAAGGTACCAAAAGGGGCGCAGTAACTTCGCCCATTTTTCTTGAGGTGATAGTGACTAATAAAATAATGTTATGTGTAGAATTTCAGAGGATTCAAATAAGTAGTGTAGAAGTTATTAAATAATCAATAATTCACTTAATATTAACACTTTGTGGGGGAGGTACTAGAAGGAGCGGACCAATATGGCCCATCTTCGAACTTAACCCGAGATAGAAAATATTATTACCACATTCCAAATTTGAAGTCAATCGGTTACTCCTTTCGAGAGTTATCGTGCGCACCAGCCAGCAGACATACAGACGGACATTGCTCATTCGACTTAAAACGACCTAAAACGGATATCCGCCAAACATACTTAGGCTCTTATGTCACTCCTTCGATGTGTTACACTTTTGGCCCATAGCAAATGATATATACCCTCGTATCACTAAAGTGAGGGTATAATAAAACATAATATATTTCAAAAAAAGAAAATAATTTAAGCGAATGAAGAGGAAAAAAATTTCAAGTCGAGAGGCGCGGATTAGGTTTTGATTTTAGACCCATGGTTTCTTCGGAGAATTTTCTTAGAATTTAATGTAGATTACGTTTTTGCTATACGATTTTTAATTTTTTTTTCATCCATACAAATCAACCCGCCCTAATGTATATATGTTACCCCCGATTTGGAATGTAAGCGCTGTATAAACTGTATTTTATATGCAATCAGTTCAAAATTCGGCAGAAAGAGGTTTCTTGTTACATGAATGAACACTGATAAATTTTGGGCAAATCGGATCAGATTAAGATATAGCCCCCATATATATGTTACCTCCGATTTGACATTTAATGCAGCATGTGGCAGCGAAGTTCGTTCCAAAATTGCTGAATTTGAATAAAAAACCGTCGCGTGTTCGTATTTTTTTTTGGCCGAAAAGAATACCGCAATCATGCCTCAACCACCGTTTTCACCAGATTTGGCCCCCTTCGACATTTTACTGTTCCTAAATTGAAGAGACCCGCGAAAGGACGGCGTTTTGCCACTATTCAGTAGATAAAAACCGAATCGCCGAAAAAACAAAACACGTCTGACTCTCACAAACAAACTACATATGTTTGAGACAAGTGTGCAACATAAAAAAACGCTAATCGCTTGCCCGTAGCCCGAGAAATTTCAGAATTAATCTTTTCTATTGAACAGACCTCGTATAATGATCTTTCCTGTACGATTACAATTAGCGGTCAAGAAGACGAAATTCGCTTGGTGAAAAAAATCAAAGCATGCATCTTTTAAAATATTGGCTATCTGCCCACAAAATTTTAAGAGAATAGTCCCAGCCCTATGGAGGTCATGCTTAAGCGAACAAATAGCAATTTTATGAATGACCTGTGCTCAAACCGACAAAAGTATTTGAGAACCGAAACGTCTGTTAGTCGATGCATACGTCATGAAATAGATATGAGGCTTCATGGTCACTGAAACCATCTTAAAATTGGAAAATTAAGAATTGCTGTTCTTTGGCAAGTCAGTTTTTACTTAGTTGGAAATAGCTATTCTTTGACAAGTCGACTTTTTTCAGTCCTACAGGTAGTAAACATACCCAATTACACTAGCCAACAGTCGTTTTGTTATTTGATTCTAGCATAGTTTTTCTCATTGATTTTGACCTACTGAACACGAAAATGAGTTTTAAAAATTTTTCTGTCGATTGGTTTTCGAGATACAAATTTTTGAACTTTTTTTTTAAATTTTTGGAGGTACACTAACAATTTTGAGCATATCTTTCGTCTTCTTTGACGTATTTGATCCTACTACTACTCAAATTAAAGCACATTGAGCCGTCTACAACTCATCGGGTGAGTAGTTTTGATGTTGGCGGCTTAAAAAGGTTAGAAAACTGCGTTTTTTTAGTAAAAATGTGGCAGAAAAATTCATATAAAAATTCATATAAAATATAAAACGCGATGCTAACAGCGATTTTGGTTTTTTTACGTATAGCTGGTATTTTTCCAAAGAAAATAAGCACTTACTTAACAAAATCTGACAACAAATGGCGGACTTATAATTTTTTTGGTATAAGACCGAAATTCCGCTATTTCACGATATTTTGATTTTCATTATTTGCACAGCTTACCTACCCAACGCAAACGAATAAATACATTTGAACTTAATTTAAAATAAACAAATTAGTCTTAGTATATTATTTTTTAATTTATTTAGAGCACTACATACTCAATGTATGGCACAATTAGAAATGGATGTGCCAGGTTAGCTAAACTAACGAAATTAACCAAATCAACGCCCAAAAAAAATGAGTAGAAACAAAGATATAACTGTACATTTTATGCCATGTGGAAAAACAGCTGACTTCTTCTTTGTTTTTTGTATTCGCTGCAATTGGTCTCACGTATTAGGGTCCAAATGTAGTCATCCATCATAGCCGTGTCATAGATGCCCTGATAGCGTCGTTCCATAGCCTTCAATTCCTGATGAAAGCGCTCGCCGTGTTCGTCGCTCACGTCTCCTAAATTCTCAGGGAAAAAATCCAAATGAGAATGCAGAAAGTGTATTTTAAGTGACATGTGCACTCCTACCCAAAAATGAAAAAAAAAACGAGAATTAAAACGCTATTTAAATTAACATTTGTTTCAAAAAAACATACCCATTGCTTCATAGTTCTTTACCAGATCCTCAACTATGTCCTTATAATTATCGCTTTTGTTGTTTCCTAAAAAGTTTTCCACAACAAGCCTGAAGGAATTCCATGCTGCGGCTTCGATGGGTGATAACAGCTTCGGGAATGTTTCATCTTTCAACATTTTTTTTATCTCGGGTCCTGCGAAGACTCCTTCTTTAATTTTTGCCAGCGAAAGGTAAGGGAAAATTGACCGTAAATAGGCAAAAGCTTCACCTTCTTTGTCCAATTTTTTGGCAAAATTTTTTATCAAACCCAATTTTATGTGCAGCGGCGGAAGTATTATATTTTAACGGTTCTCTATTCGTGGTTTGCGCTGAACATTCGCTTCTCCAACTACAGGTTTCGTTCGTTCCGGCCATTTTTTTTGAATATAATGCTGATCATCAGCGCGGCTATTCCAAAGGCACAGAAAACAGCAATGTCGCGTATAGCCTCCTTGGAGTCCACACAGAATGGCCACAACTTTGAGGTAGGCGCATATTTTCCAATTATATTTGCTATACTCTATGCATTTCAGCAAAATGTTCATAGTTTCATAATTCTCCTTTGAATGAACCGCATGAGCAATAGGAAGAGATGGCTTTTCATTCCCATTATGTAAGAGAACTGCCTTCAAGCTCTGTTTGTTGCTGTCAATAAACAACCTCCATTCATTGGGGTTGTGAATTTGGTGAAGCTCTTGGAACAAGCCGGAAATGTCGCTGCAAAAACATATTTCGTCTTTCTTTGTATACAATTTTGCATACTGGTGACGCTTCCTGTACGCTGTTACTTTCACTTCTGAATCCGCAAATCCACACTGTACCATCCGAGACGCAAAAAGTTCGGATTTCTCCTTAGTGAGACCAAAATCGCGCACCCAATCGTTTAGTTCGGCCTGTGACAGTAATTTTCGCTTTCTGCACGCCCCAAATTCGCTTGCACTTGACTCGGACTCTTGATATGACGATTCTTTTTGAAGAGATGCACCAGGGCACACTGGATATGGTACATCATTCGAATGTGGTACTGGAAGTGCAAACGATCCCACTTGAGCGTAGTTCCATTTTAAAAATCTCCCTACCCCACTGTTTGTGGTGAGGCAAAAATAACAGTCTGTGGAATGGCATAGCGGCTTTTTCCACATCATTGGTGTATCGAATTTCATATGGCGCCTAAAATTAAAATAAATTACTACATTTGCTTTGCTTAATGTGTTTAAATAAAAATTCTTACCTTCCGCCAGCTGCCCAGTTGGTTAGGATTATATAGCAAAGATCACATAGCGACTTAGGTGTCCATGGTTCTGTGATATTTGGTGAAATACCAAAATAATTCAAATAGTGCAATTGCACTGCTGGAGTAAACGTGTGTGCGTGATTATGCTTTATAAACTCGCCACAAACATTGCAGAAATTGTCTGGATTGTTCAAACACACGTAGTCTTTTACACATTGTCTTACTTGTTGGGTAGGTATTATATGCACTTAAATTCAATTTGTTTCACTTTTTACTCGTACTACTCGCGTTCGTATACACTTGTTGAATGACAAAAAACGATAAATGAACACCTATAAATACTAAGTATGTTACAATATTTTACTGACAGGTACTTATGAATGGGCGCATCTTTTAAGGGTGGCTATATACCTGATTCAGCAAGTGTGCGTTTCAAATTGTGGAAAAGTTTCCAAATAATGACCACTCACAAATGTGGGGGGAATTTCTGTAAAAAAATCCGATACAGGTAGCCATCGGGAAAACACACATCAATAAAAAAGTGTAATTCCCTTTGTTCCCTTTAATTGACTGTGAACGGAGTAGCAGTCATAAAGGAACACGAAGAGCGTCCACGCACATTCAGAAGCGTATATTACTCTGCAACCACAATCATAAAAATTAAATAACTATTTGTGTATTACTTATTTTTTTTAATTCTGAGAATCATAAAAATTACGTAAACGTTTTTTCCAAACAATTTTGTACATGTAAAGTGGGTTTGCCAAAATTCGTATCGTAAAATGCACCTGTGTTTCTATGTTCTGCATTTTCATTATACCATTTTCGACGAAACGTCCCTACGGTATTGCAAATAGGTTTTTTACAATTATGAAATATTTGTGTTATTAATATTAATTTAAAAATTTTATCAAAACTGCAAAGTGCTGTGACATTTGAAAAAAATTTCCAAAAAAAAAATTGCTGATTTCACTAAATTTTTGAAATTTCACGTCCCTTGCCAGAACAGAAGACATTAACCCAGCGTGGTGAAATTTTGAACAGAAGTAACTTATGTATAGGAGCAACTGTTCCGTTCTATTCCAAAAGGATTATAAAAAACTTGCTTTTTCGATCCCTCCTAGTAGGTTAGCTGTGCAAATAATGAAAATCAAAATATCGTGAAATAGCGGAATTTCGGTCTTATACCAAAAAAATTATAAGTCCGCCATTTGTTGTCAGATTTTGTTAAGTAAGTGCTTATTTTCTTTGGAAAAATGCCAGCTATACGTAAAAAAGCCAAAATCGCTGTTAGCATCGCGTTTTATATTTTATATGAATTTTTATATGCATTTTTCTGCCACATTTTTACTAAAAAAACGCAGTTTTTTAACCTTTTTAAGCCGCCAACATCAAAACTACTCACCCGATTTGAAAATTTTCTGAGAATGAGTTGTAGACAGCTCAATTTGCTTTAGTAGTAGGATCAAATAATTTGAGTAGTAGTAGGATCAAATACGTCAAAGAAGACGAAAGATATGCTCAAAATTGTAAGTGTACCTCCAAAAATTTAAAAAAAAAAGTTCAAAAATTTGTATCTCGAAAACCAATCGACAGAAAAATTTTTAAAACTCATTTTCGTGTTTAGTAGGTCAAAATCAATGAGAAAAAGTATGCTAGAAACAAATAACAGAGAAAATTTTGTTATTTGTGACCTAGTGTTATATACACAATGCAGTTATTTTTTTGTAGTCAAAGCTAAGGATTTTTCATACCAGAATTTGGATCAACTTCAAAATTTTACCGTTTTGATGTTGTCTTTTAATCGGAGAATATCTTCAAGCATACGAAGTTTGAATCACGGCGTTAAAAAACAATCCGGGCAAGACCGGGTATTAAAATGTTAGTACATACTTTGTATTACATAATCGTCCGTAGTATAAATGGGGCACATCGGTTCATGTTTTGATATAGTCCCCCGTACATATGCTTTTGCAGTGTCTTTAGTGCAGTGAATCACCAATCTATGCAGACGACTTTGTAATACTTTTGAGAAGGAGGAGAGCAAGTTGATAATCATCGACCTATATCGCTAGCCGTTGACGATGATGGCCTGATCAACGTTGTTCTTAAAAAAAATCCACACCAAACAGTGAGTTTTGTTGACGCACACATTCACCAAGATGTGGGCGTCATCGCTGAAGATGGCGAAGAGTGCCAAATATAATATCCGTTATAACTTAAAAACCTAAAAAGTATTTCGAAATACAATGTAAAGTCAAAATTACGAACAACGAATTGGGGGATGAATTGAAGCAAAAGTAACCCCAATTCCAAAGCGAAATCAAAAATGACACGACACGTACTCGTTGGCTTCAACATGGGTTAAACTTTATCTACCGCTTCATTTGATTTCCATTACCCCAAAAACGTGAAGGAATAACAAATATTGGACGATACGCGGCCGTTGTTCTACTCTTTGTTTTCTTAATTCACTTATCTCTGATCGAATGCCAACACCAAACAACAACTGTCGATTTTTTCCGCCAATGCGAACAGTTAAATTACATGCAAATCCAATTAAGTTGTTAACTCTTTTTGCAGTTTTCAGTTTGTAGTCAATTGTCGGTTGCCGATTTGCCTGCGATGTCTTTGTGGTATCTGTTGCTGTGGTTGGTTGTATCGCATTTTGTCGATTATTGGGATAACCCGGCCGGAGTCGATGCTCTCCACGAAGTCAGTCAGTCAGTGAGTCCCATTCATACAAGCAACCTAACAAGCAGCCTGCTGCTGCAATCCATCCTTGATGCCTGTCTTTGCGCTTTTTGTTAATTTATTGCAATGAATTGGGTTTCTTTTGTCCAAAAATGAGCAGATTGTGTTGTTGCCATTGTTGCTGTGGTTAATGCCGGCCCGATAAGGGCCATCAAAAATGTGGTAGCCCAGATGTAAAGCGTCTTAAATGTTGATTCATTAGCCGTACATAATTGTCATTATTTTGGGAAACAAAACGTACCCTTCTCTCTAAGCGAATGGAGAAAACAACAAACGTTCCAGACAGACAGACCAATCGGCAAAACTGGTGATTGATGATACGACTGAATGAAAATCGTTATAAACTTACAGCAATCATAATTAATAAGCCATTAATATAAGTATACCTACTCGTATAACTACTGTTTTGTACGGAGAAGGCCTTACACTTGTTGAATTGCAAGACTAGTTAAATAAAGATTCTCTAAATAAATCTGTAGTCTTTTTTAAATACTTCAAAGCGAGTAAGAGTCGAGTCGATGTTAAGAAGCAAAACTAAAAATCCCATAAAACTACGAAATTTGTGTAGCCAATTATATTTTGTTTTTTTTTTATTATTGTTTGTGTTTTTTGTTTTATTTATAATTTGTTTATCGTTCAAAGTCGTATTTTACATTCGATCAATGGGAAATTAACCGGAGAGGACTGTCTTAACTATGGTTGCCAGGTGGTGATTGTGAAATTACTGGACACTCACCAAAAATATCCTGAATTTACAAAAAAATCCTGAACAAAAATTAATAACATAACAAAATAATTATAAACGTATCTAAATGTGAAGCTATTTTCTTCATGGATCTTGAAATTCCACTCTGTCAAATTTAATATTGATCAAATAGAAAAAAGACGTATATAGTATTTAAATACAAAATCGGGAGGAATATATACATATATAGAGTAGTGGCTATACGAGTATATACATATGAACCTATTTTCGTTAATCGTGCCTGAGTTCGTTTCTGCGCCAAGTAACTGCTGAATTTCATAACGATCGAATGGAAAATAAAGCTTCTATAGCTCCTTGATACCAAATCGGAAGAAGTTATGTATATAGGGTGGATATATCTAATTTTGAACCTATTTTCTTCAAACTTGGCAGTGTTTGTTTCTATTTTCTTCAAACTTGGCAGTGTTTGTTTCTATACCAAGTACTTCTCTCCACCAGATTCGTAATTATAGTATGTAAACAAGTAAGAAAGTTCAGTTGGGTAAACCAACTAAAGAATCCCCTCACCTTGAGTCACAAAAAAATATTAGTAAATTTATTTATTTTTGTGTTTTATTTAAATTATTACACTATGCAACAAATGAACACTTTTTGAAAAATACACGGACTTGACACTATAGGTTCGATTATACTATAAAAGGGTAGTATAACCCTATACTCGGTTTGGCGAAATTGGTGACCAATTTTTTTTTATGGGCCCCCAAAGTTTCTGAAAATCAGTGGGCCACTCGAAAAAGGTGTTATCAGCTTTTGTCCAACAACTAATTCAGACTTGGTGATACCGCTTAACTATGTTTGGCAATAATGTAGCTAAGAATATGCTGAAGAAAGTTTCTTAACATTTTTTGGGAAAAAAAATTTCCGGTACTTTTTTTTGGAAAAAGTGAAGGAAAAAATATTTTTTTTTTCACTTTTTTCAGCATAGCTTCCGGGGACTCGTAATTTTTCACTAACAATGCTTGGCAAAATTGTAGCCAACGTAAATCTGAACAACTCTTGTGAACATATCAATACAATCGGAACGTGTCTAGGCACCCTAAATAGCTCAAAAAACCACATTGTACCCCAACAATTTAAGTATTTCACTGTTATGTAACAAAAATATATTTTTTTTGTATAGGGTATGTTCAGCAACATTAAGGCCAATATTTTTGTGGAACATATTAACCCTCTAGCCCCCCACATAACTGTAATTTGTGGCCCCATTTTAACAAATCGTAGAAAAAAACCCTTGAAAAGGGGAGGGCGGGGATGAAATGTTCTACAAAAATGTTCGCCATAAAATTTTACTATATGTGTCGGAACACACCAAAGCCCAAACCCAACCTAACCTAACCATATTCTTAGCTACATTATTGCCAAACATAGTTAAGCGGTATCACCAAGTCTGAATTAGTTGTTGGACAAAAGCTGATGACACCTTTTTCGAGGGGTCCACTGATTTTCAGAAACTTTGGAGGCCCATAAAAAAAAAATTGGTCACCGATTTCGCCAAACCGAGTATATGGTTATACTACCCTTTGATAGTAGAATCGAACCTATACTGTCAAGTCCGTGTATTTTTTTCACTGTTGCACAGTGTTATCAATTTAAATTGAATTTAATAGAGGACGAGGTTTTATGGCCGTTCCTATACCTCCATAAATATTATATGCAGTGTGAGAGCTATATTGGATGAGATTCGCTCATTTCGAAGTATGAGTAAAAGGCAAAGAACTTTTCAATGTGTAAATGATCCCGACAATTTCTGCTATATTGCGGAAAATATGTAATTAAAAAAATCGACGTGCGTTTAGTAAAATAATAGAAGAAATATATGTGCAATATTTTGGTATACAAGTTAAAAATATGAACGAACCGTGGACACCTAGTATTTTGTGTAATTCGTGCCATGTAAATCTTATTCGAGGGAGTAGTGGAAGCATGCGGTAAGTACTTTACAATTAATGTATTACGGTGTGTTGTTGAATAAAACGTTTTAATTTTAGACATCACGTGCAATTTGAAATGTCAATGATTTGAAGTCCGTATCATTCACGATTTTTAGGTTTAGGTTAGGGTGGCAGCCGTATTTTTTTTACAAGCTCACATAGACCAGTTTAGGTCCCTAGTGTTACCACGGGCTGAAATGCCCCTCATCGAAACCAACCTGTTTGATATATAAATTTATCGATAGTACGAATATCAGTACTGGAAAGATCTGTTAGGCTGCCTATAAAGGCCGACCCCAGTATGTCCAGTCGTCGTTTACTCAAAGCGGGACAGTCGCAAAGCAAGTGCTCAATGCTCTCCACTTCTTCCTCATCTCCACAGCTTCCGCAGAAGTCATTGGAGTCAATACCCAATCTTTTGGCGTGTTCGCCGATCAAGCAGTGTCCCTGCAGAACCTGTACTAACGTAGACAATCGTTTCCTCTCTAGTGCGAGGAGATATTTTGACCTTCTCAGGTCATACCTTGGCCAGATTTGTCTAGCTACACTGCAGGTGCCGATTTCTGTCCATCTCTCGTTGGACTGCCTGATTGCCTCTTGCCTAAGCCAAAGCTTGCACGTGGATAGTGGCGCACCAATATATGCAAATTCTTCGAGAATTTGTAATGTCGTCCCTTTCCTAGCAAGTTCATCGGCTTTGCAGTTCCCCGGGATATCCCTATGACCAGGCACCCATTTGAGGTGTATATTAAACTGCTCAGCCATCTCGTTAAGAGATCTGCGGCAGTCGAGGGCTGTTTGTGAATTTAGGGATGTTGCCTCCAGAGAATTGATGGCAGCCTGGCTGTCCGAGTAAATGACAACGCCAGTGTTGGTTACTATGTTGCGACTCAGCCACTTGGCGACTTCCCATATTGCCATTATTTCGGCTTGATAGACACTGCAGGTATCTGGTAGTCTGTGAGCTATATCCAGATTAAATTCTTCACAGTGTACTCCGAAGCCAACCTTTTCATCAAGCTTCGAACCATCCGTGTAATAGTGGAGATGGTTTCTATTACCTGGTATTCTGCCGACCCATTCATCTCTGGCGGGAATCATAGTGATGTAATTTCTCTCGAAGGTGTACACAGTTGGTATATAGTCCACTCGGTCTGTTACCATAGCACTACACTTTGATATCCTCATGTGACCATAGTTCTTGTACCTCCAAATTGATAGGCAGTTTAATCATTCACGATACGGACTGTTATTTGTGTCTAAGTAAACAGATTGGAGTAGGAAGGAGCATTCGCTGGAATTACGCTGAAGTGAAATCTGTCACTTTGCCAGTTGCACATTCGGAAACAATACCAATTCCCAAGTGTCCAAGTATAGCTAACAGCCTAATTACGGAAACATCATCAAGTTCAACTGAGTACTCAAGTCTGGGCGATTCAAGTTTGAGTCAGAAGTCATCGCTTTTAACTCAGTTTCAACTCAATGATCTAGTGAGAGATTTGGAACAGACCAAAGATAAGGCAGAACTACTTGCATCTCGGATGAAACAGTACAATATTTTGGCACCAGATGTTAACATATCATATTATAGAGTCCATGATATACCTTACAAACAATTTTATACAACTGTGGATAACATATGCTTTTGCAAGGACATTCCCGGATTGTTCGAGGAACTTAATCAAACATACAATTCAAAAGAATGGCGGTTATTTGTTGACAGCAGTAAAGAAAGTTTGAAAGCAGTATTTTTGCACAACGGAAATCAGAAACCGGCGATTCCCATTGCTCATGCCCGTCAACACTAAGGAATCATACGAAACAATAGCTAAATTGAAAAAATACATAAAATATGAACAACATGACTGGAAAATTTGTTGCGATTTAAAAGTAGTTGGGATGTTATGTGGAATGCAAGGAGGATATACAAAATATTGCTGTTTTTTATGCCTCTGGGATAGCCGAGCTCGCGAAGATCATTACAGAAGAAAGAATTGGCCAACAAGAAAAGACATTACATTGGGTGAAAACAACATAAAATACACACCTCTCGTCCAAAAAGAAAACATTATTTTTCCACCACTACATATTAAGCTCTTTAAAATTTTGTAAAAGTCTTAAGGAAAGATGGCAATTTACTCTCATATATAAAAAGTATATTTAAAAGTCTCTCTTTTCAAAAAATCGAAGAGGGCGTTTTTGATGGGCCTAAAATAAGGAAAGTGATGAAAGATGTAAATTTCGATTCATATTTGACGTCGGATGAAATTGCAGCATGGAGGTCGTTTAAGCTTGTAGTTTCAAATTTCCTTGGATCCAATAAAAGCCCGCAATATGAAACAATGATTAATGATTTGTTAAAAAATTATGAAAAAATTGGTAAGGAATATATTTTTCTATATTTATGTATATAACACATATCGTCATCAGAAACGAAAAAGGGCGTAACAACAAGAAAAATGGAAATTCATTTTTTGATGGATTTCGGTACACTGCATCAAAATACACATCCTGACAAATTTTTAGCGGCGTAATATTAAAAATGGCGAATTTATTAACGAAATTCATAAGGGCCTAACAACAAATTATTTCTTTTTTAATAGTTAAAAAAATCCTATTTCACGCAATTTTCACAAACAAGTTATAAATCATGTTTGTGTGATTTTGTATATGCATCATTACGTTTAGATATTATCCTGAAAACCTCGTTTTTCTCACGACACCACTTTTCATTTTATTTAGTTTTTTGCTTCTCCTGTAAAATTTTCAAATATGATGATAGGCCCTCTTTCGTTTCTGATGACGATATGTATGTATTCTTCTAGCTTATTTTTCGCTTTATGTATTCCAACAGGTGTAAATATGTCCCTCAAATTCATTTCTTGCATTCTCATTTAAACCTTTTCCCCGAGAATCTTGGCGACGTAAGCGACGAACATGGGGAAAGGTATATCCATCGAGCGGCGTTACCAAGGGCACTGGGATGAAAGAATGATGGGAGATTATATTTGGTTCCTCATTAGAGAAACCGATTCCGAAATCTACAAACGTCAACAAAGAACCATACTATTACTTCTAATGAAACTTGTACATGTAAATAAACTCAAATGCACATAATATAAATAAAAGTAACAAATAAAATCGATATTTAAATAGAAATTAAAATAAAAAGATTTTTTGAAATTCTCTTACCTCTACCAAAAAGGCTATAATTTCTACATTTATGCATAGATTTTTTCAAATAGGCATTATTTTCTTCGCTAGGATGCAAACTTTTAAAAAATTTAATAAAATATTTTTTTCGATTTTTTTCTATTTTTTATGTTTTTTTTTTGTCCCAGGAAATTTTTTTTTTTGAAAAAAATTTACTTTTTCTAATTTTTTAATGACTGTTACTAAACCACTGTTTTTAAGTGAAAGAGATATGTTGGAAATTGATAGCCCACATTAATAGCTTCAATTTAACGTATAAGTCGACCTGATCAGGCATATACTCCAAAAATTATAGTGCAAATACTAAGGGTATCTTCGACGATATTAGTATTTTTAATAAAAAAATTTTTAAAAAAGAATGTATCCATAAAAAATTGTTGGTATTTATTTTATATAACAGTATGCCACAATCTATACAAAAAATTATTTTTAGGTCTAGGACACAAAAAAAATTTTTTTTGTTGCGTAGTGTAATTAATTCAACAGGCTCATAGTCAGGAATATTATTATAGATTTTACTTCGACTACTTCACTAGTGAAAATTACGCAAACTCCCGATCACTCCCCTGGCTGTTCAATCGCATTAATTGGGGGACATGAAGAATGTAATGTTGGCTAATTCGCCAATCTCATCGTACGTCGCATTCAACATTTCTAAAGGTCATTTGAGCAAAAGCCTCAAATTGAATGGCCCTTAATTTGCGATGGGTACAGACAAAGGAAACATAAATATTCTCCAAACCAGCGTCAGTCAGTGTTGCGTCCTCACATAATAAGAGACCCTATTAACTGCCTGAAGTGATTGAATGTTTGACCAACTATCACAATGTTGGACGAGTATGGGATTTTGTATTGGGACCCTGTACCCATTTAGTCTTCTACAAGTACAAGTATGTCTGTTTGTGTGTGTGTTCCTCCATTTGATACGATGTTCCCTTAACTTGATTTCTATTTGAGCCTTAATTCCAAGAGTATACAATGAGCAGACATGACCAGATGAATGTTCGTCCATATGCATGGCTGGATGGATGCTATGCAAGAAGATATGGATAGGTTAGAGTAGCAGATATTCGGGTTAACGGTTTTTCAAAAAATTACGTTATTGTAATTTAATATTATTTATATTAATTTATAATTAATTTATAATTAATCATTAAAATGTATATATGGTATATCTTGTATATTGTATACACATTAAAAATTCGAACCTAGCCTGTGGAAATGCAAACTATATACAGAGTATATACAATAAAAACGACACCCCTAGTTCAAGCAGGCTAATCTCTTTCGCATATTTTGGACTTAAAAATTAAACGTGGATAATTCAATTGATTGTCCAGCCTTTCGCCGGCGTATTTTTTAAATACTAGACTTTACGAAAGAATATGAGATAAACTATTTGCATCCCAGCAAAATATAATTATGTACATGTCATTACCTTTTGCATTATTTAGTAGTGACAAGTTATTACATCTAGCATTACTTTGTAAAGCCTATGTTTTAAAAATCTAAGTCACCTTTGACTTTTTTTGAGAAAATGCTATTCTGTCAGAATTTATTTTTGGTTTGAGACCATATGTTCCATTTACTTTCTGTCTATTCCAAGAAAGTAATAGAAACAAATACAAAAATTTGGTAGAGAGTTTTAATTGCTTGGTAGAATTGACTGCAGTTTCGATAGACACCACTCTATCATCTTCAGAATTCAGTAGCAATAGTGTATGTCTTTAACTTAAATCAGCTGAAATACTTATGGAAGCAGTAAATTGAATTTAACAATTTATAACATTAAATCCTACTAATCTATGCGAAAATGTAGCTTATGCAACATTCAAAAAATATATTTCATATGTGTGAGTCTACGAGTATTCTGCTCTAACAATGTGTTTTAGGGTATAATTTAATCATCTCCGCCCGACTTTTGCCTATCCTTACTGGTTTTTGTATAAAATTGATTATTGTTTATACCCGCCACAACACTCTGTTACAGGTTATTATGACTTTGTGCATTTGTTTGTAAGGCCGAAAATTAAGACATGGAGCCATACATAGTTTATTGTACCGACCGCCATGAAATCAGTTTTTGTGTCGATTTAGTACGTATGTCTTTCCAGGGATCTTGACGAAATTGGTACAGAGACAGTTCTTTCTATAAAGACGATCCATATTGAAAATGGGGTACATCGGTCCATTTTTTGATATAGCCCCCATATAAAGGTCCCCTAATGAACTCACCATAAAATCCAAGTCTTTGTTAACGATGAGGCCACGACACAGAAGAAATGTTGCATTCTGGAGTTTAACAAAGCATAATGGTACCCACAAAAACGTTAATACAACAATACACGGATGGATCTGGCATACACTCAGAAAAGATTTAGAAGAAATCGACATGGAGTAGGTCAAGTCGAGAGAAACTGGAAAATCTGCCGACCATTTACGGTACATAGCCGGACAGAGAGACGAGTGGGGGAGTTTAGACTAAGTTTTTAATGTTTTATAAATAATTGGAATATGTCATAATAATATAAAGGTTCCCACAAATGTCACTTCTTGGTGCTATTGAGAAAACATTTTTTCAATTAATCTGGCTGAAATTTAAGCATTCATATTTTATGTTGCACATAATAGTTCCTAGTAAAAACGCGACGCATAGCTCAATGGTTTGATATACCCCCATATAAAGGTCCCAGCCGATTTGACTTTTTGACGCTCTAGGTAACTTACTTGTTAACGGACCATGCTGAAATTTAAGCAGCTTTATTTTATATGAAGCTTACAGACTAATTTGACTTCTTGGCGGTGTAGATCCCATTTTGTCGTAAAAACACTAAGAAAGTTCAGTCGTGTAAACCGACTTACGAATCCCCTCACCTGCAGTCCGTATTGACAATTTAAATTGCATTTAATAACTTTAAAGTATGCACCGGTATTAAAGTTATACGCTGTTAAAATTTGGTGCAAAATAGTACCAAAATGAGCGTGCCAATAACGCCCACTTTTCACTGGACTCTAGGTACTATAAAATCATTACACTATTTTTTTTTACAAAATGCTTCCTTTGTGTGGGAGGTACCAAAAAAGGGACCACACGTCGCCCATTTTCCGCGGGTAAACTATTACTAAACTGAAAAAATGTTGTCTTAAAGTTAAAGATTTGCGCCAAAGACGCCTTTAATCATTAAAATAAGTACATGTTGTACTTAAAATATATTAAGTACATTTTCTTCACTTTAAGTACAAAACATACTTCTTTCAAAGATTAAGTGCATCTTTGGCGCAAATCTTTACTTAAAAACAAAATTTTTTTCCATGTATGTGAGGATTTACAGATGATTCGGATAAGTACTATAGAAGTTATTAAAGAATCAATATTTCACTTAATGTTAACCCCTTGTTTGGGATGTACTAGAAGGAGTGGACCAATATAGCTTATCTTCGAAACTAGCCTAAGATGGAAACAAATATGAACACATACGAAATTTGAAGTCAATCCGATACTCCTTTCGAGAGTTATCGTGCGTTCCAGCCTTATAGACAGTCGGACATTGCTCAAATGACTTAAAATGTTCCAAAAAGGATTTCCGCCGAACATACATAGGGTCTTCGTCACTCCTTCGATGTGTTATACTTTTGGACCGTAGCAAATGATCTATAATACTCTCCTCCCTGTACGGAGAGGGGATAAAAAAAGAAATCGGTTTCCATATCCGGTTTTATATAATTCTAATATACGAACGTTTGTGTGTACATCGGCACACATACTCTGCTGAAGGAACCAGCATGCAATGTGAAGTAGACCTTAGTTTGTTATTTTATAATCATTTTGATTGAATTCAAATCAAACATTTTACTGCTTCTGTTGTGACAAAAAGTCTTCTGTATCTTCAATTCGCCATAAAAATAAATACAGGCGTACAACATTCGTTGCATTTCTCTTTCTTTTGTTTTGTTTTCGAAAACATTTGTTCTGAGTTTCTCAAACTTGTAAATTTCACAAATAGACATAAAATTTTGTTATTATTAAAACGAAGGAATTGTTGCATATTGGAAACAAATTAAATCATGATGTCGTCATTTTAAATTAAAATTAATTTACAAATTTTCGACAAAACAGATGAGACAACAGTATTAATTGCATAATCTTAATATTTTATTCTACAAGGTGGCTACAAATGTTTTATACCCTCAATTTAGTGGAAGAGAGTATATATCAAAAGTTTAACACATCGAAGTAGTGGCCTATGACCCTAAGTATGTTCGTCGGAAATCCGTTTTATGACATTTAAAGTAATTTGAGCAATGTCCTTCTATCTGTTTGCCTGGCTGGGAAGCATGATAACACTCCTTCTGGGACTCCCCCACAAATGGTTCAATGTTAGTGCAGTTTTTTTGAAATGTTGTGCAGAGTAATGATTTTATGTATCGACATTATTGTCACGCACATTTTGGTACATCCCACTCAAAATTATCAAATCATTCCAGAATGGAATGGCTATAACGTTGATACCAGCGCACATAAATACTTACAATTCGGTACTGAGCAATGTCTTTGATGTTTTTACTGCTCAGCAAAACTAGGCCTATTCTTCAAGCCCCCTCACAAATTGACTGATTCATTCGAACACAGCATTCCCATAACATCTGCAGCAATCATCTAATATTTTTATTTTTTTTTATTTTGGACAAAATTTCCAATGACTATAGACTGACAAGGAATGAAAAATTTGTAACGTTCTGGCATCTACCACCAGATGTATTGTATTTTAGTTTTTAGCCGTCTGGATTTTTCTTACTTGTTTCATCCTTTATTTATTTCATTTAAAAAAAAAAGTTAATAACTTTTTTACAAGTCGTTCTGGCGAAATCTTCGGTACTCTTATAGACTATTTGCAATAGACCCGTGACCAGTGTAACCAGACAAATGTATCCCAAATCGTCAAAATGAGAGTTCAAAAATCGTCAACCCCTTCTCGAAATCTTAAGCATAAATATATACCTATTCGGCGAAGGAAATGTTTCAGACACAGATATGCATTAATATAAAATATCAAGAGTTTTGTTGCGGTAGATGTTTGCATAATAATCCCCATCAATAGAGATTTAAGAGAAATTAATGGATTCGTATTTTCCCAAAGAAGGACACTATGCAGGAAACTTCAAGAGGTGTGAGCGGAACGAAGTTTATTGTGTAATACAAATATTATATTCCGAAATAATGCAGTATTTTAAATAGTGACAATTACTTCTCGATAAGGCAGGTAAACTGTTAGCAATTCGATTCGTTGCTGATCATTCGCAGTGAACGGACGTGTTTATCACATAGCGGATAGTTACCAGTACCTATTACGCAATAGCAAAAATCTGTACAAAGTCTGTAAGGCCTACATCGTAGTACCTATTACGGTCTAATACAGACAAAATTAAAATAAATTCTCTTGTCGGGGATGCCTTCGTGTTCCGATGGAGCGCGGTTCCCCAGTCGTCCGACTGTCCGTCCGTTGGTCTTGGCCAAAGCCGACCACACCAAAAATGGTGAAAATCTCCCCCAAGTACTCACAACAGGTGGTGCGGTGAGGGGAAAACGTCATGTCCGACCGTCAAAACGGAAGCACAATGAGCATCGTGTAGCGCTCAGAGTTTTGACGAAGTTGGAGGCTGTTGAGGTTTCGGCTCTTACCGAAAAACAAAAAGAGTCACTTACCTGGGCTAAAGGCGTCATAGATGCTTCTAAGGCCAATGAGTCGGCTGAAAGAGCCACAAATTCAGCTGTGTTAACGGCTAATAAAGTAAAACGAATCAGATCACCTGATGAACCCCTGCCTTCGAAAAAGGCAAGAGGCCCTAATGTCACCATCAACAGGACACTCACCAAGCCCTTCAATGAAGTGGCGAAGGAGAGTCTAGTGATGGCTGTTATAGACAGAAGTAGTGAGGATGGATCCATCCTCAAGGACAAATGGAGTCATGTACAATCAGCCATTATGGCTCATTACCTCGATGTCCGTAGAGAAATGCCGGGCAAACCACCAATCTGCAACGATGCAGGATGGCATCAGGGGAGAGTAAAGCTCTTATATTTCGGTGATGCCAGATCAGTAGACCTTTATAAGGCTGCTCTGAGTCGAGCGGGTGAGGTGTGGCCGGGTGCCCAGTTGGATGTTGTCGAAAAAAACAACATCCCTAGTCACCCTAGAGCCATCACCTGGGTTACAGAAGAGCCCTCCAACCCGGCTGACATCTTAGAAATAATAAAAGATTCCAATCCTGGTCTGCCGGCGCATAATTGGAGAATCAGCAAGGTGGGTGAGGCGGATGGTAAAAAGCGGCAGGTCAATCTTATCCTAAACGCTGAATCCACCTCCCATATACAAAGTGCGAGTGCAACCCTACAATATGGCTTCGAGACTATAATCTTGAAGATATACAAGCAGGATATAGCTCCCACTGCAGAAGGTGAGTCGTCCACCGTGGCACTTTCTGTAAGTGCGGAGGTAGCCACGCCTATTATTTCTGGTGACTCCAACTCTAACAGAAGATCTGTAACGTCCTACTCTGAGGACGAAAGCTCTACTTCTGACACAGAGGGGCTGAGGGGAGTCTCCGGACTCTTTGACGCATCTGGCGGGGACATGCTTCTCGACGATACGGACGAAGAGTTCGATAACACCCTTGTCGGGGTGGATGTTAATCTGTCAATTACCAATGATGGTAAGAATTCTACAGATTAACCTCCATCACGCTAAAGCAGCCTCAGCGGCTCTATTGCTGCGCCTGTCCACAGGCGCAGTAGACATCGTCCTGATACAGGAGCCCTACGTAGTGGGAGGAAGGGTGTGCGGTATTAGGACACCCAACTTTAAACTGCTTGTGGCCAACTGTGAAGGCACTCCAAGAACCTGCATTTTGGCCAGGAAAGATCTAAGTACCTTTCTCCTGACTAATTTAAGTGGTAAAGACCAAACAGCTGCTAGCCTGGAGATCGGTAATCGCATATATTGGGTGGTCTCCAGCTACTTGCCTTATGAATCTGTAGTACCGACTGCTTTATTCAGGGAAGTAGTAGAAGAAGCAACGTCTGACGAGCTCGAGCTGATTATTGGCGCAGACACGAACGCTCATCATACTATCTGGGGTAGTACGGATATAAACAATAGGGGTGATTCGCTTCTTGACTTTATTCTAACTACCAATCTTAGTATTTGTAACATAGGTAATAAACCGACCTTCACAATTAAAGACAGACAAGAGGTACTCGACGTAACGTTTGCTACTGACCGGCTGTCAGACAAAATTATTGGGTGGAATGTACTGGACGACCACTCATTCTCAGATCATCATTATATTGAGTTCAAACTCGCGGAAAAAGCGCCTAAACCCGCCGTCCACAGAAATGTAAGGAAGACAAAGTGGCATCTGTATGAGAAGAATTTCAAGAAAGTCCTCAACTCTAAACTTCCGTACGAACCGAATGACAAAGCCGGTTTGGATAATCTGGTCGATCATATCACCATATCATTCAATAGATCCCTTGAAGAAGCCTGTCCAAAAACAAGGTACAAGGGTAAAACTAAACCCCAATGGTGGACTTCTGAGCTAACGGCTATGAAAAAGACCTGCAACAAGCTATTCAATAAGGCTAAATCTACTGGGGTCGCTAATGATTGGGATGCCTATAAAGAGCACCTCAAGATCTATAAGAAGGAGCTTAGAAAGGCGCAAAGGCGCTCTTGGTATACCTTCTGTGGTGAAGTGGAAAAGGTCTCCGACGCCGCTAGGCTGAGGAAGATATTATCTGCTTCACCCTGTACAGTGGGATATTTACAAGATGAAGCAAATAACTGGACCAAAAACAGCGAGCAGTCGCTCAATGTACTGCTCGACACACATTTCCCGGGGAACTCTATAACAGAACCCGAGGATCAGCAGGACCAACAAGAGTGCGAGTGGACTGCGAGCGTCGCTAGCTTCTTGACTGAGAGATCCAGAATAAGCTGGGCTATTAACAGCTTTGAGCCCTTCAAGTCACCTGGACCAGATGGCATCACTCCAGCAGAAATGCAGAAAATGTTAAAGTACATTATCCCCTGGCTGGAGAAAATTTATGTAGGCTGTATCAGGCTTTCATACGTCCCGAATCGATGGAGGGATACCAAAGTGGTATTCATACCTAAAGCGGGAAAGATATCACACACTAGGCCAAAAGACTTCAGACCAATTAGCCTATCCTCGTTCTTATTGAAAGGTCTGGAAAGACTTTTAGATCATTTCATTAGGGAAAACCTGGATACAAAACTCCTGTCGGGGAACCAACATGCTTACAACAAGGGCAAGTCTACTGAATCAGCCCTGCACGAACTTGTGAGCACTATCGAATCGTCCCTGCATTTCAAGGAATTCACCATGGTGGCATTTCTTGACATAGAAGGGGCTTTTAACAACATTCATTCCGATGCGGTAATTGCGGCACTCTCACATCTAAAAGTTAACACTAGTTTGATTAGACTAATTCAAAGTCTGCTCACCAGAAGACGCATAACAGCATGTCTAGGGTCCACAACTCTAACAAGGTATGTAAACAGAGGGACCCCGCAAGGAGGAGTATTGTCTCCACTAATTTGGAACCTAGCGGTGAATGAAATCCTGCTAGATCTAGAACGTTGTGGCTGCAAGGTCGTGGCATATGCGGACGACGTGGCAATCGCAGTGAGTGGCAAATTCGTAAACGTCCTCAGAGACATCCTACAGGTGGCTCTGAACAAGTTGGCTAGATGGGCCAGAAGCAGCGGTTTGGGCGTTAACCCCAACAAGACAGAATTGGTTCTCTTTACTAGGATGAATAATGTCCCACATGTGGACCCTCCACCTCGGATAAATGGAACAGATCTAGTCTTTTCTGAAAGTGCAAAATTTTTAGGAATAATTCTAGATAGGAAAATGTTATTTAGACTTAACGTATTGGAACGTGTAAGGAAGGCCAACGTCGCCTTATATTCCTGCAAAAAGGCTGTAGGGTCGCGGTGGGGACTCTCTCCTAAAATCGTCCACTGGATATATATAGCAGTAGTTCGTCCAATACTGTTATACGGTATTGTGGTATGGTGGACGGCAACTGACAAACTAACCATTACCAACCTACTAACAAAGGTTCAGAGGACTGCCTGCCTGAGCATAAGCGGAGCCTTAAGGACTACAGCGACCGAGTCTCTACAAGCCCTACTCCATATACTGCCGATTAATATTGTGGCGAGAGAAGTTGCAACCAAAGCGGCAATAAGATTAAACTGCCTATCAATGTGGAGGTACAAGAACTATGGTCACATGAGGATATCAAAGTGTAGTGCTATGGTAACCGACCGAGTGGACTATATACCAACAGTGCACACCTTCGAGAGAAATTACATCACTATGATTCCCGCCAGAGATGAATGGGTCGGCAGAATACCAGGTAATATAAACCATCTCCACTTTTACACGGATGGTTCGAAGCTTGATGAAAAGGTTGGCTTCGGAGTACACTGTGAAGAACTTAGTCTGGATATAGCTCACAGACTACCAGATACCTGCAGTGTCTATCAAGCCGAAATAATGACAATATGGGAAGTCGCCAAGTGGCTGAGTCGCAACATAGTAACCAACAATGGCGTTGTCATTTACTCGGACAGCCAGGCTGCCATCAATTCTCTGGAGGCAACATCCCTAAATTCACAAACAGCCCTCGACTGCCGCAGATCTCTTAACGAGATGGCTGAGCAGTTTAATATACACCTCATATGGGTGCCTGGGCATAGGGATATCCCTGGGAACTGCAAAGCCGATGAACTTGCTAGGAAAGGGACGACATTACAAATTCTCGAAGAATTTGCTTATATTGGTGCGCCACTATCCACGTGCAAGCTTTGGCTTAGGCAAGAGGCAATCAGGCAGTCCAACGATAGATGGACAGAAATCGGCACCTGCAGGGTAGCTAGACAAATCTGGCCAAGGTATGACCTGAGAAGGTCAAAATATCTCCTCGCACTAGAGAGGAAACGATTGTCTACGTTAGTACAGGTTCTGACGGGACACTGCTTGATCGGCGAACACGCCAAAAGATTGGGTATTGACTCCAATGACTTCTGCCGAAGCTGTGGTGATGAGGAAGAAGTGGAGAGCATTGAGCACTTGCTTTGCGACTGTCCCGCTTTGAGTAAACGACGACTGGATATACTGGGGTCGGCCTTTTTAGGCAGCCTAACAGATCTTTCCAGTACTGATATTCGAACTATCGATAAATTTATATATCAAACAGGTTGGTTTCGATGAGGGGCATTTCAGCCCGTGGTAACACTAGGGACCTAAACTGGTCTATGTGAGCTTGTAAAAAAATACGGCTGCCACCCTAACCTAAACCTAAACCTAAAACTGTTAGCAATTTAATACATATAGTCGTATGTATCCTGCAAACATTTGGAAGTGTATTTCTATCGCCATCAGCACTTCTGGTAGTTAATTTAAAGATAGTCTCAACTTTTACAAAAACAAATTGCAATAGAAACATTAGAAGGAGAGGTTAAGAAGAAATATATTCTAAACCGATTTTCTTCAAATTTGTCAACGTTCTTCGTTCAAAACTATTATATTCTAAATTTTATAACAATGCCCTCCTAAGAAAAAGTCACATCTCTATTTCAGTAGTTTTGAGATATTTAACTTTTACGTTTTTTTAACTTTAGGTTTACTTTGGGAACCTAAATTCGTCTATGTCAGCTGGTAACACCGGCTGCCAAAGGCACTGGTAACACCGGCTGCCCTAAGATGCAAAATCGCAATAGAGTTATTTATAAAGGCATTTTCTTAAATGTAAACCCATTATCTTAAAATTTTGTTAATGAAAATCCATGAATCTTTTACTGCTATATTTTATAAAGTTCTGTTCAGAATTGCAGATAGGTTTGCACTGAGGCTATCTCTAAATCTAAACCGAATTATACTAATATCAATAGGCTTCGTACTTGATGCAAGAAAATGCTTCGTACCAAATTTCATCAAAATCAGAGTTAAATTGTGTAATTTTTAGATCGAATCTTCTAATCTTTCTGAGTATAGGTATACCAAAACAAACTTATAATACCCTGTACCACAGAGTAGTGTAGGGTATAATAGATGATGAAAGATGGCTGAAACATACACTTCATATAGCCGAAACTCACTCGAGTTTAAATCAATTTCGATTCATTTTTTGATATAGCTCCTAGCGTCGTTTTCATGAACAGCAGGTCCTGCAACCATTTTTTGATATATCCTCCAAACATCGCCCCCAGATTTGGTATATTGCCATACATTTTTAACGAATGAGAAGATTAGGATTTAACTTGTTTAAGCAACTTTACGGGATATTTACAGGACTGATAAAATAAGGTTCTATCAGTAATCTTAACTCACACGGATTGATTGGTTCAACTTATTGTAGTTATATCAACCAAAATACTGGGTGCTTGAAGATAAAGTTAATATTTAGTGGATGATTAAAGAGAAAAGACACACCCAATTTGGAAATTAATTTTCAAAGCTTAGGTTATATAAAAAATTAATAAAATTTTATTGTTACTAATTCCGTGACTGATATTGTAGTTATAGGTACTGTACCTAATACTTTAAACATGTTTATGGATATGTCACAGGGTGTCAGTTCACCACTTCAAATGATAATGTCATATCTAAATTGCCGGTTGTTTTCATAAAAGATCCAAAAAGATCCACCTGAGGTCCTATCGCGAATATGGTATTGTACCGGTTTTGTTTCCCGTAGAGAAATTTCCACCGATTGTGCTGAAATTCGAGTAGTATTCTACATCTGTTTCCTTATCATATCAAAAAATCCCCTATAAAAAAGCTAAGTCGAATAAACATGTTGTAGGAGACATTGCATTAAGTTCTAATTTTAGGATAATATACTGCTAAATTTGGGGAAAATTGGTACCTGCCGATTTAGTATCTAAGCTGTAACTGTATTTTAGGTCTATCTTTATAACAGGTGGCGCAAAAGTAACCTTTCGAGCGTATGTTAGACGCGATTGGCGGTCAGCAGCTAACAGCTGATGCACCGTCTGGACTAGGGAAACATCTTCAAATCTTGTACCAAAATTCGCTGTAGAGACCGTCGACTGATAACCATTTGCGTGGCACGTCGTCTGGTCGATGTCGACGGCGCTTCCATGACATCCTCGGCTACAGCAGCAATATTCTCTGCAGAACGGCTACTCCGGGGTCTGCCACGCCTGGCAACATCTCATGTTGTGCCAGTCTCTTCGAGGCGAGCGGCTAAACGTCGCAGTGTTTCACCAGTTTCACGTCGTTGCTGATCATTCGCAGTGAACGGACGTGTTTATCACATAGCGGATAGTTACCAGTACCTATTACGCAATAGCAAAAATCTGTACAAAGTCTGTAAGGCCTACATCGTAGTACCTATTACGGTCTAATACAGACAAAATAAAAATAAATTCTCTTGACGGGGATGCCTTCGTGTTCCGATGGAGCGCGGTTTCCCCAATCGTCCGACTGTCCGTCCGTTGGTCTCGGCCAAAGCCGACCACACCAACAATGGTGAAAATCTCCCCCAAGTACTCACAACAGGTGGTGCGGTGAGGGGGAAACGTCATGTCCGACCGTCAAAACGGAAGCACAATGAGCATCGTGTAGCGCTCAGAGTTTTGACGAAGTTGGAGGCTGTTGAGGTTTCGGCTCTTACCGAAAAACAAAAAGAGTCACTTACCTGGGCTAAAGGCGTCATAGATGCTTCTAAGGCCAATGAGTCGGCTGAAAGAAACACAAATTCAGCTGTGTTAACGGCTAATAAAGTAAAACGAATCAGATCACCTGATGAACCCCTGCCTTCGAAAAAGGCAAGAGGCCCTAATGTCACCATCAACAGGACACTCACCAAGCCCTTCAATGAAGTGGCGAAGGAGAGTCTAGTGATGGCTGTTATAGACAGAAGTAGTGAGGATGGATCCATCCTCAAGGACAAATGGAGTCATGTACAATCAGCCATTATGGCTCATTACCTCGATGTCCGCAGAGAAATGCCGGGCAAACCACCAATCTGCAACGATGCAGGATGGCATCAGGGGAGAGTAAAGCTCTTATATTTCGGTGATGCCAGATCAGTAGACCTGTATAAGGCTACTCTGAGTCGAGCGGGTGAGGTGTGGCCGGGTGCCCAGTTGGATGTTGTCGAAAAAAACAACATCCCTAGTCACCCTAGAGCCATCACCTGGGTTACAGAAGAGCCCTCCAACCCGGCTGACATCTTAGAAATAATAAAAGATTCCAATCCTGGTCTGCCGGCGCATAATTGGAGAATCAGCAAGGTGGGTGAGGCGGATGGTAAAAAGCGGCAGGTCAATCTTATCCTAAACGCTGAATCCACCTCCCATATACAAAGTGCGAGTGCAACCCTACAATATGGCTTCGAGACTATAATCTTGAAGATATACAAGCAGGATATAGCTCCCACTGCAGAAGGTGAGTCGTCCACCGTGGCACTTTCTGTAAGTGCGGAGGTAGCCACGCCTATTATTTCTGGTGACTCCAACTCTAACAGAAGATCTGTAACGTCCTACTCTGAGGACGAAAGCTCTACTTCTGACACAGAGGGGCTGAGGGGAGTCTCCGGACTCTTTGACGCATCTGGCGGGGACATGCTTCTCGACGATACGGACGAAGAGTTCGATAACACCCTTGTCGGGGTGGATGTTAATCTGTCAATTACCAATGATGGTAAGAATTCTACAGATTAACCTCCATCACGCTAAAGCAGCCTCAGCGGCTCTATTGCTGCGCCTGTCCACAGGCGCAGTAGACATCGTCCTGATACAGGAGCCCTACGTAGTGGGAGGAAGGGTGTGCGGTATTAGGACACCCAACTTTAAACTGCTTGTGGCCAACTGTGAAGGCACTCCAAGAACCTGCATTTTGGCCAGGAAAGATCTAAGTATATTTCTCCTGACTAATTTAAGTGGTAAAGACCAAACAGCTGCTAGCCTGGAGATCGGTAATCGCATATATTGGGTGGTCTCCAGCTACTTGCCTTATGAATCTGTAGTACCGACTGCTCTATTCAGGGAAGTAGTAGAAGAAGCAACGTCTGACGAGCTCGAGCTGATTATTGGCGCAGACACGAACGCTCATCATACTATCTGGGGTAGTACGGATTTAAACAATAGGGGTGATTCGCTTCTTGACTTTATTCTAACTACCAATCTTAGTATTTGTAACATAGGTAATAAACCGACCTTCACAATTAAAGACAGACAAGAAGTACTCGACGTAACGTTTGCTACTGACCGGCTGTCAGACAAAATTATTGGGTGGATTGTACTGGACGACCACTCATTCTCAGATCACCATTATATTGAGTTCAAACTCGCTGAAAATGCGCCTAAACCCGCCGTTCACAGAAATGTAAGGAAGACAAAGTGGCATCTGTATGAGAAGAATTTCAAGAAAGTCCTCAACTCTAAACTTCTCTACGAACCGAATGACAAAGCCGGTCTGGATAATCTGGTCGATCATATCACCATATCATTCAATAGATCCCTTGAAGAAGCCTGTCCAAAAACAAGGTACAAGGGTAAAACTAAACCACAATGGTGGACTTCTGAGCTAACGGCTATGAAAAAGACCTGCAACAAGCTATTCAATAAGGCTAAATCTACTGGGGTCGCTAATGATTGGGATGCCTATAAAGAGCAACTCAAGATCTATAAGAAGGAGATTAGAAAGGCGCAAAGGCGCTCTTGGTATACCTTCTGTGGTGAAGTGGAAAAGGTCTCCGACGCCGCTAGGCTGAGGAAGATGTTATCTGCCTCACCCTGTACAGTGGGATATTTACAGGATGAGGCAAATAACTGGACCAAAAACAGCGAGCAGTCGCTCAATGTACTGCTCGACACACATTTCCCGGGGAACTCTGTAACAGAACCCGAGGATCAGCAGGACCAACAAGAGTGCGGGTGGACTGCGAGCGTCGCTAGCTTCTTGACTGAGAGATCCAGAATAAGCTGGGCTATTAACAGCTTTGAGCCCTTCAAGTCACCTGGACCAGATGGCATCACTCCAGCAGAAATGCAGAAAATGTTAAAGTACATTATCCCCTGGCTGGAGAAAATTTATGTAGGCTGTATCAGGCTGTCATACGTCCCGAATCGATGGAGGGATACCAAAGTGGTATTCATACCTAAAGCGGGAAAGATATCACACACTAGGCCAAAAGACTTCAGACCAATTAACCTATCCTCCTTCCTATTGAAAGGTCTGGAAAGACTTTTAGATCATTTCATTAGGGAAAACCTGGATACAAAACTCCTGTCGGGGAACCAACATGCTTACAATAAGGGCAAGTCTACAGAATCAGCCCTGCACGAACTTGTGAGCACTATCGAATCGTCCCTGCATTTCAAGGAATTCACCATGGTGGCATTTCTTGACATAGAAGGGGCTTTTAACAACATTCACTCAGATGCGGTAATTGCGGCACTCTCACATCTAAAAGTTAACACTAGTTTGATTAGACTAATTCAAAGTCTGCTCACCAGAAGACGCATAACAGCATGTCTAGGGTCCACAACTCTAACAAGGTATGTAAACAGGGGGACCCCGCAAGGAGGAGTATTGTCTCCACTAATTTGGAACCTAGCGGTGAATGAAATCCTGCTAGATCTAGAACGTTGTGGCTGCAAGGTCGTGGCATATGCGGACGACGTGGCAATCGCAGTGAGTGGCAAATTCGTAAACGTCCTCAGAGACATCTTACAGGTGGCTCTGAACAAGTTGGCTAGATGGGCCAGAAGCAGCGGTTTGGGCGTTAACCCCAACAAGACAGAATTGGTTCTCTTTACTAGGACGAATAATGTCCCACATGTGGACCCTCCACCTCGGATAAATGGAACAGATCTAGTCTTTTCTGAAAGTGCAACATTTTTAGGAATAATTCTAGATAGGAAAATGTTATTTAGACTTAGCGTATTGGAACGTGTAAGGAAGGCCAACGTCGCCTTATATTCCTGCAAAAAGGATGTAGGGTCGCGGTGGGGACTCTCTCCTAAAATCGTCCACTGGATATATATAGCAGTAGTTCGTCCAATACTGTTATACGGTATTGTGGTATGGTGGACCGTAACTGACAAACTAACCATCACCAACCTACTAACAAAGGTTCAGAGAACAGCCTGACTGAGCATAAGCGGAGCCTTAAGGACTACAGCGACCGAGTCTCTACAAGCCCTACTCCATATACTGCCGATTAATATTGTGGCGAGAGAAGTTGCAACCAAAGCGGCAATAAGATTAAACTGCCTATCAATGTGGAGGTACAAGAACTATGGTCACATGAGGATATCAAAGTGTAGTGCTATACCGACTAGTGGTAACCGACCGAGTGGACTATATACCAACTGTGTATACCTTCGAGAGAAATTACATCACTATGATTCTCGCCAGAGATGAATGGGTCGGCAGAATACCAGGTAATATAAACCATCTCCACTTTTACACGGATGGTTCGAAGCTTGCTGAAAAGGTTGGCTTCGGAGTACACTGTGAAGAACTTAGTCTGAATATAGCTCACAGACTACCAGATACCTGCAGTGTCTATCAAGCCGAAATAATGGCTATATGGGAAGTCGCCAAGTGGCTGAGTCGCAACATAGTAACCAACACTGGCGTTGTCATTTACTCGGACAGCCTGGCTGCCATCAATTCTCTGGAGGCAACATCCCTAAATTCACAAACAGCCCTCGACTGCCGCAGATCTCTTAACGAGATGGCTGAGCAGTTTAATATACACCTCATATGGGTGCCTGGGCATAGGGATATCCCGGGGAACTGCAAAGCCGATGAACTTGCTAGGAAAGGGACGACATTACAAATTCTCGAAGAATTTGCATATATTGGTGCGCCACTATCCACGTGCAAGCTTTGGCTTAGGCAAGAGGCAATCAGGCAGTCCAACGAAAAATGGACAGAAATCGGCACCTGCAGGGTAGCTAGACAAATCTGGCCAAAGTATGACCTGAGAAGGTCAAAATATCTCCTCGCACTAAAGAGGAAACGATTGTCTACGTTAGTACAGGTTCTGAAGGGACACTGCTTGATCGGCGAACACGCCAAAAGATTGGGTATTGACTCCAATGACTTCTGCCGAAGCTGTGGAGATGAGGAAGAAGTGGAGAGCATTCAGCACTTGCTTTGCGACTGTCCCGCTTTGAGTAAACGACGACTGGACATACTGGGGTCGGCCTTTTTAGGCAGCCTAACAGATCTTTCCAGTACTGATATTCGTACTATCGATAAATTTATATATCAAACAGGTTGGTTTCGATGAGGGGCATTTCAGCCCGTGGTAACACTAGGGACCTAAGCTGGTCTATGTGAGCTTGTAAAAAAATACGGCTGCCACCCTAACCTAAACCTAAACCTATATCAACCAAAATACTGGGTGCTTGAAGATAAAGTTAATATTTAGTGGATGATTAAAGAGAAAAGACACACCCAATTTGGAAATTAATTTTCAAAGCTTAGATTATATAAAAAATGAATAAAATTTTATTGTTACTAATTCCGTGACTGATATTGTAGTTATAGGTACTGTACCTATTCCTTTAAACATGTTTATGGATATGTCACAGGGTGTCAGTTCACCACTTCAAATGATAATGTCATATCTAAATTGCCGGTTGTTTTCATAAAAGATCCACCTGATGTCCTATCGCGAATATGGTCTTGTACCGGTTTTGTTTCCCGTAGAGAAATTTCCACCCATTGTGCTGAAATTCGAGTAGTATTCTACATCTGTTTCCTTATTATATCAAAAAAATCCACTATAAAAAAGCGAAGTCGAATAAACATGTTGTATGAGACATTGCATTGTTAAGTTCTAATTTTAGTATAATATACTGCTAAATTTGGGGAAAATAGGTACCTGTCGATTTAGTATCTAAGCTCTACTGTAACTGTATTTTACACTCCATCTTTATATAATTTAGCCAAAACGAGTTCTTTGATCCAAGTTGATGAAAATCTGTTTAGATTATGGATAGTCATCCCATTTACGTGTTCCTTCCGACCCTCGATCTACAATAAAGAATACCACGCGTTTTAAGATTAAACTCCTTCTTGAAAAATGCGTTGATGAGGCGGTGGAGCTATGTATTTTCTTAACCATAACGAGACCAATTATTATCGAAATATTCCAATTGTCACTGTGCGCATTGTTGGGGTGGTGTAGAGAATAATATAGTCGGCCCCGCCCGTCTTTCTGTCTTTCCTTACTGGTTTTATTTATATTTTAAATGAATCCCATACAAATTAAAAAATGCATAAACCTTTGATCACCTGTCCAGAAAAACTACCTTTCTCACTTAGCATATTTTGGAATGGAGGTATCGATATATCAAAACAAAATTGGCATCTGCCGACATCTGTAAAAGTGATAGCATCTTCCGAAAGGCCCATTTTGACCACCATGTATAATACAGCACACCACTTTAACTATGTAGGTGGAAAGTATGACATGACAGTTTAAGAATCCCTGTCATATGATCATCGTCATCTCCTTAAGAAGAATAGGAAGAGGAAAAAACATTGTATTCGTACGCCGAAGAATGTCAAAGTCATTTGAACAGGTTTTTCATGTTGACTCGGTCGCAAACAGACGGAGAAAGAGATGCGGAAAAAACTGAAGAACATATCTACTATTGCACAACCCGGTCACATGTGTGATGACAATTTTGAAAGACTAAAGGATCGCGCGGACGAACAGACGGACGACTTTCTGCCACAATCACACACCGACGGCTGACGCATGTTGCCACTAAATCCACTAAATGCTTCTTAATGGATGGAAACGTGAAACAGAACAAAAAGTGGACAATTCAGTTCACTCTCTTACTTACGGAGTTGAAGTACAATCCAAGTGTGTAGATAGACGGCTGGCGGCGCAAAATGTTGGTACTCGATCAGAAGTTGTACCTCCTCATCTGTTGTTCATGGGACCAACGACCGCGCAAGCACGTTAACTTGTCCCGCAGAGTAGTGAGCACCCTTCCTCCAAGTAATGAGAGGCTTAAAAACAAAGTTTGCACTTTTCATCAATCACCTGTGTTGACTGAGTATATTATGTATTTCGTATTTCAATTATTTTATGATTGATATGACAACAGAATCGTCGTTAAGTACATTTATCGTTACTGTGACCGATCACATCTAGATCATTTTTTCCTGGAGATTACGCTGATATTTGACTTGATGGGCGATAAATTTGATATAAGTCCCAAAAAAAAAACACAAGTTCACATATTCAATTCAGTATTGCGCCTATCGCAAGTGATAACTGTGTTTATTACTTGAATGTTCGAAGAGAAATAATACCGTTTCTTGATACGCTCAAATCGAAATAACTTTTATATTTAAAGATGAATTTTTAAGTAAAATGAATATGCCTGTAAATATGTATGTAAATCATATTCACAATTCAGCAAACAAATATAAGGATAATTTAAAAAAAAACGGTGGACGGTTTTTTTCTTCGAAGAAAACCGGGGAAACCGATGGAACCAGTTTTTTGTTGCATAACAAAAAAGTATGACAATTGAAGTTTGAAAAACATTTTCCTTTTTAATACAAAAAAATACAAAACAAGTAAGAAAGTTTCAGTCGGGTAAACCGACTAAGGTATACCCTCACTTTGTGAGTAATGTAATATTGAATATTACTCGAATTATTCTGTCAATTTGTGTGGGAGGTACCAGAAGGGGTTTATCAAATACACCTTTTTTTTGCTGAACATTAGATACTTTAAATTCATTGCACTGCGCCGACTTATAAGCATTTATGTGCACTGGTATAAACGTTATGAGACATTAAATTGTGGTATGATTTGGGCATTTTGTGTGGGAGGTACAAAGAGGGGCGTGGCAATAACGCCCATTTTTCACAGGGCTATAGACACTATAAAAACATTACACTGTACAAAATTTCAAGTATTTTTATACACTGGTTTTAATGTTATAAGCTGTTAACTTTTGGTGCAAAACGGTACCTTTGTGTGGGAGGTACCAAAAGGGGCGTGACAACAACACCAATTTTTCCCTGGACTGTAGGCAATATAAAAGCATAATACTGTACAAAATTTCAAGTATTTTTATGCACTGTTATTAATGTTATAAGCTGTTAACTTTTGGTGCAAAATGGTGCATTTGTGTGGGAGGTACCAAAAGGGACGTGGCGACTTCGCCCATTTTTCTCGAGTTGATAACGACTAATAAGCTAATACTATGTGTGGAATTTCAAAAGATTCGAATAAGTAGTATAGCAGTTATTAAAGAATCAATATTTCACAACATTTTAACCCTTTGTGGGGGAGGTACTAGAAGGAGTGAACCAATATGGCCCATCTTCGAACTTAGCCGGAGATAGAAAAAAGTATTACCACATACCAAATTTGAGGTCAATCGGTTACTCCTTTCGAGAGTTATCGTGCGCACCAGCCAGCAGACAGACAGACAGACGGACATTGCTCATTCGACTTAAAATGACCCAAAACGGATTTCCTCCGAACATACTTGGGGTCTTAGGTCACTCCTTCGACGTGTTACACTTTTTTCCGTAGCAAATGATATATACCCTCGTCACACTAAAGTGAGGGTATAAATACTGTATATATATATGCGTGATTTCATGTCAAGTGAGTACATTTTTAAAAGCGATGTCTTCTGATCGGAAAACTTGCTCCAAGTTTAGTTCTGTTGGATAGAACTTATGACGCAAACTTCAACGAGATCCGTTAAGGGCTGTCCGAGTTGGAGGGTGTTGAATATTATAATTTTGGTCAAACGGTCCTTTTATCTCATATATAGGGTGATCCATTTCGAGGTTCCTTTTAAAGAACAGAAAATTCAAATTGTATGGGGAATGTTTATTATCATTTAAAAGAACATTCATTGGCATTCATATTTGGATGATTTTGACTATCAAATTTTGGCCGCGGCTACGTCTCAGATGGTCCATCCGTTGAGTCCAATTTTCGATGACTCGTTCGAGCATTTCGACTGGTAACTGACGAATGACACGCGTAAACTTAGTTCAGGCGTATGTCGTTCCATGATGAAGTGCCAAACAATAGTTAACAAAAATAACATGACAGCATGACACGACTCACACGTGATCTGTCAAAAAAAGGCTACTGAAAAAAGTATCTCTACTTGGATCACCCGTTATATAACTAATTAGCAGACAGCGGAATTATATGCTCTATTCTCTACTTGTCATCCGAAAATGTTCATATTTTGGATTAGGTTTATTTTTGGATTGTATATTCGATGAAATCTGTATATTCCATATATGCATTTTATATGCAAAAATTGTGCAAATATAATATGCATATGTTGAATGAAAAATGCATATGCAAAAAATATGCATTGGCAAATTGAAGAAAATTAACAAATTTTTGATACATAAAAAACGTTAATTCGTGCAAAAATGGCACATTTTTTGATTTTTTTTGTGACGAAACGGTTAAAAATTTTCGATTGAAACCTACGATACATTAAAGTATAACTTTCAAAGTTTATTGTGTAAAATTTTCACAAAAAAATATTAAAAAATATGGCAACGCAGAATTTATGCGGAAGCGTATCGAAAAAAAGTTGAATTGCGGTGGCGCTCGTAACTCGATACCGGATCATCTGATATTAAAAAATAAATTTATTTAGTAAGATAATCGTTATAGCCAAACAACACCGCCGTGTTTTTTCCAAAATTAAAATTTTTAAATTTTTTGGAACACTTTGAAGTGAAAAATGCGGTTTTTGCGAGAAAAAATCGACTAATTGGTTATTGTTAAACAAATAAAATTAACAAATTCATAAAAAAAAACCCGACAACGTTACCTCGAATATTATGTAAAAAAATTGTGTTAAAAATTTCAAAAGGATCGATTCAGTAGTTTTTGATTTATAAGGGGCACGTTCTTTGAGAAATTCTTTAAAGTTTTTCTGACGTACTGAGTCACATATGAGGCGCGGTTGCTTAGACTGCTGGTGTATTTTCGTTAGTTTTGCTCCGATTCACCTCAAATTTTCACACAATATTCTTGAAAGGTTATCTATTCAGAAAAAAAATTTAAAAATTTAAATCGTCAGTTATTTAGAAGCGAAAATAAGAACAAATTCGATAGTGTGTTGGCCGGTTTGTCTTTATATAACTAAAATATTGTTTTAAACTATAAAATTTTGTTAAAAAGTTATCCGTAATATGTACTATAATTTTTTATGTATTTTCAAATAAATATAAACTGTAACAAAGCAATGCACACACAAAATTACTTTTTAGGTAATACATCTTTTTATTTTTTGTTAACTATTGTAATTTGCATAAATCGAATGTTGTGGTTCCATTCATAATTTCAATAATACGGTATGCTTATAATCATCTACGCCACATTGATATTTTGTGTCATGTAATACTATTAAATTTCGACATTTTACGTCATGTGTATTGTTGGATAAAATTCTCATTCTTATGGGATTTGTAATTTCATTATTTAATTTGTATTTATTTTCTTCATCATCTCGGTAGATAGTGAAATGGATCCTACATAAACAATTCTCAAAATAATATGTATGTAATATCAAATTCCTTGAAGCACAAATGCTCGTATTAAATGCAATTTATGTATTTATTTTCTGTCGGTATTCTATTGTGCAACAAAAGATGAAAAAGAAATGAGTAGAAAACCAAAGAACATTCAACCGTGCAGCAGCCGCAAAGCTAAGATGAAAAGATCCTGGAGGATTAAAAACTTTTTCGACTAACAATGATGCCAAAAACAATAAACAACACGACACCGAACTCAGTTCAGTTGCATTGAGCTGTATGAAAATAAAAGCTTAACGGAATCCTGCAAAATTATTGCTCCCTCCACATACACACATAATTCCTAGAATTACAGGATTCTTACAAGTCTAGTCTTGACATTGAAGTGGATATGCGTGTGTGTGATAGACTTAATACGGAGTAGGCGACTACTCCTTTGAGGAATTAATTTAGTTTTTAGTTACGTGTAACACGTAGCCATGATGTACAATACTCGTATTTACTGCGGGATGAACTTATTTAAGGTACTCGTATTGGTAAAATATGGAATATCTACAGTTGAGGATGTTGGAATATCTATAGTTTTCCTATTCGTGAAAATTGCTATGTTAAATTTTGTTTTAATTCTAAAAAGAAAATGGTTCTTTATAGTTGAAAGTTATATAAAAATCGTTGACCTCAATCATTGTTGACCTCAAAATCAGAAAATTCATGAGATAATTCTTCAATATTTTTATGATTTTTTCTCTAGTTTTGTATATCAAAAAACTAGATATCGCCAACATGTGTCTTTGGTTTGACACTGAACGTAACTTGGAAATCACTATATATTTTTTAAAAGCTAAAACCACTGTCAGTGTCTCAGCAACCCAAGAGTTGGTGTTTATAACAGTAATATTTCGTTTTCTGGTAAATACTAGAGTGGGTAATGTAAAACTTGTTCGCTTATTTCGAATCGTTGTAATAAACTATGGTTTATCTCTCCTCTATTTGGATGTTACAAACAAATGTACAAAGTCATAATAACCTGCCTTGCAAACAATTAGATGATTTTAAGCAACGTATGGTCCGCGCGATAATTTCTCGATTCTTCCTGACGATGCTTCGGGGATCAATCGCCATCAAAAATGTTTTCTGGATGTAGCACAGTGTGGTGTTCGCTATAAATATTAAGTTTTAAAAAAGCGAGTGTTCTAGGAGGGGTAACATCCGTTACGAATTCGTTACCGCCTATAGTAGTATAAAAGTACTGCGATCGTGAAGTAGTACAAATTTAGCTTGCATTTTTTGAAAAGCATTGTTTTGATGTCAACGTTTTCAATTCCATTTCAAGTGCCACGGTACCCCGCGTGAATAGAGCGCATAACGTGTCTTAGGTCCAAAAATCGTGTAAATATTTCAGCCCAAACAGAAATGCCACTTACTTAAAAAATTACAAAAACCACTTAATAAATGTTTAGCGATCTTTTACTATAATTATAACGACATGTTCATTGTTTATGTCCAGTTATATCGCTAGGCATCATTCGTCGATTAATGAATAAATCTTCATACAAATTGTGGAGAAGCGGAAAGTCCACGATTATGCCGAGAAATAGTTTGCAATAATCCGCGTCCTTAATCGAAATCTACTTGGATTAACACCACTATTTTAGTTGCATGTATTTACGGAAAAAGAGGCAATTTCGCAATACTTTTTTTGGAATTTATGCTAAACTATGCTAAGTGCTAAACTGTAATTTTTCAGACGATAACAGTTTGATGAATTTTTTTAAATTTGTGTGGAAAATTTTGTGAATAACGTTTGATTGGGTTGACGAATAAACACAAAATTTTGATTTAATATAATTTGGAATATTTAAAAATTTAAAATGCACTATCCCTAAAACTATGCTATGTCGACTAAGCATGTTATGATGATATGATACCTCCTTTTATCGATATAATAACTTCCGCCAAATAAACGAGTAAGGAAAGGCAGAAAGTCGGGCGGGCCGACTATATAATACCCTACACCTCCCTAACAATGCGATAAGGGTCATTGCGATAATAATTTGGAATAATTGGTAAATAGGTAGGAACATATTATCTAAATCTAAACCGATAATCGCTAAATTTAGCAATATTCGTTCCAAAATTGGGAAACATCTTTCTTGAAAATTTAAATGATCGGAAGTAAAGTACAACTTATATAGCGCTTTGACACCAAATCAGGAGGAGCATATATATGGAGGTTATATTTAAATCTGAACCGATTTCCCTGAATACTCATTCATGTAAACAGACCTCTTCCTGTCGAATTTCGTTCTGATCAGATATAAAATACAGACATTGATCGGATATAAAATAACATTTTTACAGGGCTTACATGTCAAATCGGGGTAACTTATATATGGGGGCTATATCTAAATCTGAACCGATTTCTTCCAAATTTAAAAGTGTTCATTCATATCATATGAAATCTTTTTCTGCCGAATTTCATACTGATCGGATATAAAATGCAGTTTTACAGCGCTTACATATCAAATCGGGGGTGACATATATATGGGGGCTATATCTAAATCTGAACTGATTTTCTCCAAATTTGGCAGTATTCCTTCACGTAATAAGAGACCTCTTTTTGCCGAATTTCGCACTGATCGGATATAAAATACAGTTTCTACAGCGCTTACGTGTCAAATCGGGGGTTACATATATATGGGGGCTATATCTAAATCTGAACCGATTTTCTCCGAATTTAGCAGTATTCTTTCATGTAACAAGAAACCTCTTTCTGCCGAATTTCATACTAATCGGATATAAAATAAAGTTTTTACAGCGATTACATGTCAAATCGGGGGTAACATATATACGGGGGCTATATCTAAATCTGAACCGATTTTAACCAAATTCAATAGGGATAGTACCTTGGGCCAAACAAATGATATGTGTAAAGTTTCGTCGCGATCGGACCATAATTGCGACCTGTACTTTGATTACAAGAATACATGCACAGACGGACAGACGGACAGACAGACAGACGGACATAGCTAAATCAACGCAGAAAGTGATTCTAAGTCGATCGGTATAATAAACGATGGGTCTATTTCTTCTCCTTTTGGGTGTTACAAACAAATGCACAAAGTTATAATACCCTGTACCACAGTGTGGTGTAGGGTATAAAAACTGTGAGGATTTTTTTTTAAATCAGGATTCAAATCCGCTATAGAGTCCGCGCCACATAAGGATTTGGCATAGTGATTATTTACCCGATGTATGTGCAAAATCTGAATAATATCGAATCAAAAAATTCAACATCGAATGAACTGTACTTTTTTTGTGAATAACTTTTGAATGGGTTGACAGTTAAACGCCAAATTTTGACTGAATATACTTAGAGAATAAAAACGCAATCTCCCTAAACACGTGCTAAGACGACTTAGCATGTTTTAGAATGGAGGTATCGATATGTAAAATACTTTTTTCATAGCGTCTAGACATAAAATCGGAAATAACATATCTGGGTTTTTCTGGAATAACAGCCTATTTCGGAAATTTTCGATTTCGGGATTTAGCATAAATGTATGTATTCAGACAATAGTTATTTATAGATCAATAAATGACATTCCGATGTTAGTCCATTTTTTGAAGACTTTTTCCAACACTCAACTATGCACATATAGTATCAAATGTACTGCGAGAGAAAGAGTATTTTAGCTCTCCTGAACATTTTGATTTTTTGAGATGTGCTGTTATATTTGAAAACCATTCATATATCGTTCGTACATATCGAACTGTACGAATTTCGTAAAAAATACGATGACGACTCCGATTTTTCGCAAACATATTCTACTATTAAAAATATTTTACACGTATTTAAAAAACGTTTTTTTAAGAGGGCCGATGTATAGACTCTCTCTACCCTCTTTTTGGGTGATACAAACAAATGCACAAAGTCATAATACTCGTACCCTTTACCACAGTGTAGGGTATACAATTCAGAAAATCCTGCAAATTTTAGCGTGGATAAATAACGGGTTATATTAAAAAAAAACATTTACTAAATGTGCCTTTTTTCACAATTTTTGAAAAAAAAAATCACAATTTTCAATAAAACATGTTTTTTGAAAAAAAATATGCTTTCTTACGTCTTCTACATATAAAATAAAATAAATTAGTTGAGTTATCATACAAAGTTTCAACGAAATCGGAGATGGTGATGTAAAAATGGTGTTCGATTTGACATGGAATGATCGATTTATGGGGTCGAGCATTATTTCCAATGTATAGGGTGATCACTGATCAGATAAGAACGCTAGGAGAATAAAACTGAACTATACAACATCGGTGTGAGATAAAAATAAATTTTTCTGTTGTTATTTTAAAATTACTCGTTTTCCCTTATGTATTGAAGAGCACACCATTTAAATGGCGGAGACGGCTTCGCTGTTAGTGCTTAAAGTGCTTCGGCCAAATTTTTGATGACGAACGCTCGTCGCGAGATGAACCATTCGCAACTTCAAGCGTTGCGACGGTTGTATGGCATATGGTGCCGCCTTGGTGGAACCACATGTCGAGTATATGGATGTTGACGAAGTAGGAACAGAGAAATCAGTTAACATCGTTCTATACTGATTACACTGTGTGTGCAAAATGCACTTTAAAAATTTATCCTCGGTAAATAACAACGAATGACATTCGGGTCTGTTCTGTAATCACGGCGATTTGAAATCACGGTGGTTTTAAAATCACCGGCGACTTAACTTCACTTTTGGAGTTCGAAATCACCCGAACATATTTCGAACAATCTTTTATGGGAGGCTATGAACAATAAACCGGGCGATTTCGAACTCCAACAGTGAAGCTAAGTCGCCGGTGATTTCAAATCACCTTGCTACAGAACAGACCCGATTAACTATTTTTTCATGTTTTCGAGATATTTAGCCACAAAGTTTGCTGGGTAAACAAAGAGGTTAGTAAATTCAAACACATTTTAGAAGGATTTCGAAGTAGATATTTCATGTCAAAGAACAAAATGAAGGATACACTTCAAGAAGTATTTCTCTAAAAACGTTCGATTAAACCTCTCATCACTTTGCCCCTCCAAAAATAATGATATATCAAAAGTCATGCACTGATAGAAAAATCTTCGTCATGACGACGAATGTGTACAACATCACGATTATTTTTTCGCCAAAAGTCAGCTAACGTACGGAATAATCCTCTTGATGAATTTGTTCGTCACCATGACGAATCTCTGTCTCCAAAAACGTTCGTCCTCAGGATGATCACATTTCAATGCATTCGACAAAAATATTCACTATAGATCCCCACAATACACTAAAATGGCGATGTAAGCGACGTTGGTACCGAGGTTTAAAGCTCTACTTATGGTTAAATAAAAAATAATTTGGTTTCGATGCCATGGACCAAATAATACCATGATTTTCTTACCTACTTCAATATGTTTAAATTCAACGTTTCAGAAAAAGTATAAGGCCATGTCCAATTACCCTAAAACCTATTTACAATGTACTCTAATGCCTAATGCAGCATTAGCATCAATTACAAAACCCAACTTCAAATTAAGCACGTCTTTAAAGAAAAGCTATGAAAAAAGTAAAAATTTTCTACTTTTTGCAAAGACCGCCCTTGCGCGAACTTAAGGACATTTTTTAGATTTGTTTCCTTTTGGTAAAGAACTGTTGGCATCATGACACAACTTTTGTGTGTTACTCAAAAGTGATTAATGGTAATTTTTTGCGTTTCATTCCGGCCTATTGCGCATTTTAGAAAATACTGGGACAAACCTGTCATAGAGATTTAATTATTTATCGAGAAAGACAAAAAAGGCCATCGTGGAAATTGGCTGTATCGTAGAGGACAATTTGGCCTAAAATACAAAAAATAAAATTTAAAAATAAAAATTTGAAAATTTTTTTGAAAAAAATTAGAAAAAAAAATATTTTTAAATTTATTTTTCTGTTTTTCGTTAAGAGTGCAAATAATTACCAACATTTTGCAAAAAGTCCCATATTGATAGCTTTTGCCGATAAAAAGATATAATTTTTTTAATAAACCCAGTATTCCTCGAAATTAACAATTTCGACAATTTTAAAATCTTCATAGTAGACCGGTTTTTTAGTTTTTTGCAAAATAACTTGCATGGTTTGTTGACAACACTTATTACAGCCATCAAAGTTTCATCAAAATCCGTTACTTGAGCCGAAAATACTGTGATCACTTAACATGGAAATGCTCTAATGCTGCTTATGCTCTAATGCTGCTTAATTTTTATACCCTACACCACACTGTGGTACAGGGTATTATAAGTTTGTTTCACGGCAGATGTTTGTAAAACCTGAAAATAACACAGCTGGACCCACCTTAAAGTATACCGATCGACTCAGAATCACTAGCCGATTTAACCATGTCTGTCCGTCCGTCCGTCTGTCCATGTAAAGTTGTTCGACGACTACAGGTCGCAATTTTACTCCGATCGTTCTGAAATTTTGCCGTTTCGAGTATTTCGCAGCTGTAAAGATCCCTATTGAATTTGGTTGAAATCGGTCCTGATTTAGATATAGCTCCCATATATATCTTTCGTCCGATTTGGCCCTTTAGTCCTACAGAAGCTGTATATTACATCCAATCGTTTTGAAATTTAGAATGGTAGAGTTTCTTGATCCATGAACCAACACTACCGAATTTGAAGAAAATCGGTTAAGATTTAGCTATAGCTCCCATATATATGTTTCGTCCGATTTTGCTCTTTAGTCCTGTAGAAGCTGTATTTTACATCCAATCGTTTTTATACCCTACACCACACTGTGGTACAGGGTATTATTTATGTATAAAATGTCCCAAAAGTAAATTTATGTAAACAATTTATACATGAATTACAAAATTTATATATCAGAGTTATTCAATATTACGAGAGTGGTGTAGGGTATTATACAGTCGGCCCCGCCCGACTTTAGCCTTTCCTTACTGGTTAATTATTAAGTATATCACGAAATCTGTGAAAATCTAACTAAAATTCGAAAAAGTCATCAAAGTTTTTTTATTAGTTTTAAAAATGTTTTTTAAATTAAATATGTATATGTGGAAAAATTCTTAAACAATAAATTTGTTTGTGTGTAGACACATATTTTATTTGTGAAATTCAGTTCACAAATATATATTTTGTTGTACTATATTAATATATGGGTTCAAATAAAATTTATTTGTTCTCAAATATATAATATTTAAAAAAAATTGTTTCCAAATATATTTTCTCAAACATATGAAATATGGCGATATTTTATTATTATTATTATAAAACTAGCGGACCCGGCGAACTTCGCCTCGCCCCAATTTAACGCCTTCAGATAAACTCCAGAGTGATAATAAAACACAGATAGTTAAAATTTTAATGCGATTTGTTTAAAAGGAATCGAAATCAGTAGAGAGCGATGTGATAAACAACGAAGACAGAAGACAGGCAACGTACAGATGACCGTGCGAAAAACAGGGAAATTCGAGATTAATTCCACAGACTTCCTACGATTTGTCTTGAGATTTATTGATTGTCATCGTAAAAGCCAATCGTACAGGGAACTGAATCCGCTTGAATTGGAATGAAAGATCAGTTGGAATAATCGGAATTCGTGGGATAAGGACTTCCTCTCCTTTGAATTTTCCCTTGATGATCGTCGCCTGAATCACATTGTCCATCAGTTTCATAATGGACAACCGCGAACTATGCACAATTTCGGGTGATTCAGATTCCGCAACATGATTATGATCGATTCCACCTTCAGCTGTAAATTATGCGGCGGAGCTCCTGGCACATCAAGCGAGTTCGATTTTACTTTGAATAATAAAATTCATGCTATCGACGTCCTTATTCTTCGCTGCTAATATTGCCCGTTCACTAATCTAATCGAGATTTGGAAACACTTTGGTGATGAGTTCCTCGTTCGACGATGTGAACTCGCAAAAATTTGCCGGGAACAATATCAATGCAGTGGAAACATCAACAGTAATTTGGCCATTGCCAAGCGCCAACAGTTGTTTCGAGAATTCAAGAGCCGATGAGTCGTTCTGCAACGCGACTCTCATGTTCGTGGTCAATTTCAACTTCTTGACATGCCGCCACAAAGACCACGATTTCAGGCATGCATTAATTTCATCGGCAGTAGATTTCGGGATGACGGGAAGCGTTTGACGAAAATCTCCGGAGAGCAATATCATAGACTCACCAAATTGTCTCAAATCACGTCGTAAATCCTTCATCGTTCGGTCAACTGCCTCCAGAGCTCGTTTATGCGCCATCGTGCATTCATCCGAAATTATGATTTTGCAGTGCCCGCAATCCAATAAGATAACCTTACCTCTTATACTCAAACTTATTATCTGAAAAAATTTTCGAACTGATAAATATCGCGTTGAATTTTAATTGATCGTAATGCTTGTACCGTTTGTCGATGTGATACGCGAAATCAGTGTAACAATACGCAAAACTCGAATGAATTGCAGCAAGAAAAATAGCACATACTCGTACATATGTTTAATAGAAAACTTTTTTGTTTAATAGAAAATTAATAAAAAAAATTGGATTCAAAAAGAGAGTAGTAGATAGGAACAGTAGGAATCTCGCAAGAAATAGCAATTTTCGATTTTCCCAATTTTCCGACTTTTCCGGAGGGTTTTCCCAAAATTTTCTTTCGTAACAACCTTCTCCAGGCAAATACGAAGAACTGAAAAAAAATTGAGCCAAATCGGTCCAGCCGTTCTGACGTGATGCCATTACACAGATGGACCGTTTCATTTTTATATATATAAGATTCTGTATAAACTCAAAGTCAATAACACGTACACTCGCTGCGACTCCAAATCCTGTAATTCCATAGCCTACACGGGGCAAAATCGCCGTTTTCGATATGTTTGAATAAAAAGAAAATAGATTTGGAACAGAGACTTTTAAATATTACATATTTCTGAATAAATACATTTTATTTGAAAATCATTAAAATTTTTTTGGAGCGCATATGTTAATATATTACAACAAAATATATTTGCGAACTAACTATCTCAAATCAAATATGTGTTTACAAACAAATACAATTATTGTTAAGTAAGTTCTTCAAATAAATTTTATTGAAAATATTTTAAAAGTTTGCTAAATTTTTCCAATGTTAGTTTAAATTTTTCTTAATTGCGGGTTATGTCTTACAGTTAAAAATTGCATTAGCTTTTGTTTTAAAACACTCATTAATTATACCCTCACTTTAGTGTGACGAGGGTATATATCATTTGCTACGGAAAAAAGTGTAACACGTCGAAGGAGTGACCTAAGACCCCAAGTATGTTCGGAGGAAATCCGTTTTGGGTCATTTTAAGTCGAATGAGCAATGTCCGTCCGTCTGTCTGTCTGTCTGTCTGTCTGTCTGTCTGTCTGTCTGTCTGTCTGTCTGCTGGCTGGTGCGCACGATAACTCTCGAAAGGAGTAACCGATTGACCTCAAATTTGGTATGTGGTAATATTTTTTTCTATCTCCGGCTAAGTTCGAAGATGGGCCATATTGGTCCACTCCTTCTAGTACCTCCCCCACAAAGGGTTAAAATGTTGTGAAATATTGATTCTTTAATAACTGCTATACTACTTATTCGAATCTTTTGAAATTCCACACATAGTATTAGCTTATTAGTCGTTATCAACTCGAGAAAAATGGGCGAAGTCGCCACGTCCCTTTTGGTACCTCCCACACAAATGCACCATTTTGCACCAAAAGTTAACAGCTTATAACATTAATAACAGTGTATAAAAATACTTGAAATTTTGTACAGTATTATGCTTTTATATTGCCTACAGTCCAGGGAAAAATGGGTGTTGTTGTCACGCCCCTTTTGGCACCTCCCACACAAAGGTACCTTTTTGCACCAAAAGTTAACAGCTTATAACATTAAAACCAGTGTATAAAAATACTTGAAATTTTGTACAGTGTAATGTTTTTATAGTGTCTATAGCCCTGTGAAAAATGGGCGTTATTGCCACGCCCCTCTTTGTACCTTCCACACAAAATGCCCAAATCATACCACAATTTAATGTCTCATAACGATTATACCAGTGCACATAAATGCTTATAAGTCGGCACAGTGCAATGCATTTAAAGTATCTAATGTTCAGCAAAAAAAAAATGTATTTGATAAACCCCTTCTGGTACCTCCCACACAAATTGACAGAATAATTCGAGTAATATTCATTACATTACTCACAAAGTGAGGGTATACCTTAGTCGGTTTACCCGACTGAAACTTTCTTACTTGTTTTTAAATATTCCAAGTCATCATCCGTGTCACTTCATCGAGAAATTTATATTTATGCAAGATTATACGATTTAAATTATAAAAGCATTTTAGGGAGATTTAAAATTTCTAAAAAATAACTTTGAATTACTGAAAAACTTGCACTAAGTTTAAGGTATCGATATATTTTTAGAATACTTAGAACAAACAAATTTTTATATCGGAAATAATAGTTCCAAAAAATATTATTTCGTGCAAACTAAGATTTGTTTAGAACAATATGTACCCAAATATATAATATTTGTTTGTACCAAATATTACATATTTAGAGTGTACCCTAAATATATATATGTCTCAAGCAGAATATGTTTGGAACAATATACTACAGAAGCAATTTTGTTTGCAGCTTGTAGAGAGCGACCCAATTTAATGTACATATATTTGAATTTGTATGTACATATAAATACACGCTGAAAAAAATCGCTTCTGTAGTATATTGTGCAAAACAAATTCTGCTTGAAACATATATTTATGTATGCTTAGGGTATATAAGAAATATATAGTATTGGGAAAAACAAATATTATATATTTGTGAAAAAGTTGTTCTAACAAATATTTGTTCTCGCACCAATATTTTTTGGGACTATTATTTCCGAAACAAAAAATTACTTGCATTTAAGAATTCAATATTTAAGATACCTTAATCTTAAGGAATCTTGTAGGTTTATTCAATAATTCTTGGTTATTTTTATAGAAATTGTAAAAGTTCGTAAAATTCGCTTATAATTAAAATTGAATATACACCGTGCAAAATCCTCTTTTTTGATATGTTAGAATCGAAAGAAAATATATTTGTTACACAATTTTTTAAATATTATATATTTCTATGCAAACAAATTTTATTTGAATTAATTAATTAATATATTACACCAAAATGTATTCGCAAACTAAATTTCTCAAATAAAATATGTGTTTAAATACAAATAAAATTATTCTTTAGGAATTTCTCCAAATATATTTTATTTAAAAAAGTTTTTAAACAGTGGAAAACCTTAAAATAACATCAAAATTAAAAGTTTTGATTTTATTTTATTTAAAAAGTGACTTTTGCTGACTTTTTCGAATTTCACTTTTAATTTTTCGTTGGTTTCAAATTGTACCTCCCAGTAACAATTCCATATGCAACTATAACTTCTGTTTAAAACAAAAAAATTTGGCGAGCACATCAACCTCGTTTGTAGTAGACAGAGATAAAAATGTAAGAGTGCAAAAGCCGTTGTTGTGAATTACTTGTTGTGACTGCGAAAATAACTGCATTTTAAAATCTTGAAATCATTTTCGAAATATTTCACTCACCTCCTATTGTGGTAATATATCTAACATGATCAATTTTAAATTCTCATAAGGTGGTCAGTAGCAGTTACCAAACCAATTTTCATTCTTTCAATAAATTAAAAATCCCACAAACAGCCCACGCCTACACACACGAGTACATAATATACCGATCTTGAAGGAAATGCTCCGCCCGGTTTGAGGCCAAGATGGAAACAAACCGCGACCAAAAAATGTTTAACAGTGGTTGTATATTTAACAAAAATTTAGCTAATTTTTGAGTGTGATCAACGTGCAATGTATGCACGTGATCAGGTTTGGAATTATGCGATTTCTATTACCATCGGTATATCGAAATTGGGAACATGCAACATAGCATATTAAGCATTTATTCTCCGCCACGCGTTTTGTGACCTCTTGACAACTGAGCCACATTCACGATTTGAACAGTGGTCAGTGCTGTACTGACCAAACCTATTTTCAATATTTCAAAAGTTACTTAGGAGCTAAGAATCAATAAATTAAACTGAATATACTGATGTTCTAGGAGATGCGAAATCAATAATTCAATGGCCAGCCAGGGGTCAAACCGGACAGAAATACACAGGTTTCAATTTCATTTATGCTTTCTACTATAACAACTTAACCGATTAAATCAAAATATGGAACGTAGATATCATTGTATGAAATATGCAATAGAATAATAAACCATTTGATTTTCCGAGACGCGTTTGACCTTTGACCTCTGAGACGTATTATGCAGAAAGTTTGCACATATATATATACATGTATATGTGATCAAGTATAGACATCATGAACGCTGAAACTGAAATTGGAAAATTTTAAATTGCCCTTCTATGACATCTACAACTAACTTTTAAAAAGAAATAAATTTATCACAAAGTTAATTTTAGTGGTAGTCAGAGCTAAGTATTTTCATACTGGAATTTGGATCAGCTCAAAATTATACTTTTTTGATGTTGTATTTTAATCGGAGTTTTTATTATAATATCTTCAAGATTACGAAGTTAGGATCACGGTGTTAAAAGACAACCCTGGCAACGCCGGGTATTTAAATGCTAGTAATATTTCGAAAATTTCTGTTCCAAATAAATTTTTTTCTATTCAACATATCAAATACGGTGATTTTGCACCGTGTATGAAAGGGATGACTGACCATATGTACCTATAATCTTCTACTTTAAAACCCTAAAAGAGGATTAAAATCTTTAGTAGTACTATAAATTTATTAAGTTGTTCTGCCACAATACAAAGTTAAAATTGTGTGTGTTTGCAAAAAAACATTACGTTCTCCTCCCAACCCCCTCACCCACTCTCTATGCAGCAAACATTCCAACTGACAAATATAACTTTTTTCCTACTGCACTGATATGGCCTCTCCGCCCAAACCAAATATGTTACCAATTGTACCTTAAACTTGATTTGACAGTCAACATTGTCCAATTTTCAAAGTTATACAGACGGACTAACTAACTGACTAGATACAACGATACCTTCTTACCCCTCAAATTTCAATAGAATTTGTCCACAGTTGGCAGGATACGAGTTAACGGGTCATTGTCTTTCCAATACCCAGAATGGATGGGGAGAAAAAATATAGAATTACTCGTACTTCAAGGCACATAGGCCTTTGTTTCTAGGGCTGTTGTAGCTCAAGCTGTTTCCAATATTGGCCAATAAAATGTTAATCGACGAGCAAAAGTTTCTTGGCAATCACCTTCACCGTCGAGAACAACATTCGGTGGTATTGACAGTTAATACCTATTCATAAGGATCAACAAATTCTAGTACATTTAAGGGTAGTTAGGCGAATTGTCATTGTCACCATTACACCATAACACTATTACACTTCATCCCCCTATCACAAAGACACCAACAAAAATTGGCATCACTACTCTCACCCTCAGAGGCACAAGGACACCATCACCACTTGTGCATCCTCATTTTCGTTTTTACTTGGACACTTGTGTGCAAATGGGTTCCTTCGTGTACCACTTAAAGTTATTTAAAATAATAAAATAAAAGTCGTCATTTGGACAATTGTCTCTGAGGGGGCCGGGGAACGAGACAAGGCAATGGATATTCGAAACCTTCGGATGAATGTTTATTTTATTTGCTGATTTTATATGGTGGCCATAAAATTAGTCACTGCGTTTTCTTTTCTGCTTTTGGAACTATTCAAAGAAATTAAAGTTAATTAAAGTTTACCTCTAAAATGTTTAAAGAAATGTAATGCATAACTCTATAAATACAGTTATGTCGGACTGAACTGTGTTGTAGTTTTATGAAGGAAGTGTATTTCAATGGAATAAACTGAATGAATCGGGTAAACTGATTTGGTATATTATGTGGGCGATTCCAGAACATTGAAAATATTTCCTATTTTTTTTAGATTGTAGTCATTGAAATAAGTAATTGCCATAGAGGTTTTGAGGAAAAGATTTTCATTTGGATTCGTCAATTTACACGGGTAAATTTGACCACTTTACGTTGAACAGCATGTATGTACTTAAAATCATAGCAATATACCGATGTAATTTTGTGTTCAAAGTGTTTCCTAGTTTCGGCCTCGCCACAGGGATACATCTCTATAATCCCATTTTCAATAAACTGTAGACACTGCTCGATCATAATAATTACAGCATTTCAAGTGTTTGAGTGCACTAATATTATTGTTATTAGTGGTTTATTTTAATTAAACAACTCACCTCAACTATGTATGTATATGCATTTTCGTTATGGGTACCCCTTTTTATACCCTCACTTTAGTGATACGAGGGTATATATCATTTGCTACGGACCAAAAGTGTAACACATCGAAGCTTTGACCTAAGGCCCTAAGTATGTTCGGCGGATATTCGTTTTGGGTAATTTTAAGTCGAATGGGCAATGTCCGTCCGTCCGTGTGTCTGTCTGCTGACTAGTGCACACGATAACTCGCGGAAGAAGTAAGCGATTGACTTCAAATGTGGTATGCGATAATTTTTTTTCTATTTCCGGCTAAGTTCGAAGATGGGCCATATTGTTCCACTCCTTCTAGTACCTCCCCCACAAAGGGTTAATATTTAGTGAAATATTGATTCTTTAATAACGCTACGACCTCGAGAAAAATGGGCGAAGTGTGTGGCAACCTGTTGGTACCTCCCACACAAATGGACAATTTTGCACCAAAAGTTAACAACTTACAACATTAATACCAGTGTATAAAAATACTTGAAATTTCGTACAGTGTAATTCTTTTAAAGTGCCTACAGTCTAGTGAAAAATTGAGGTCATTGTCATGCCCCTTTTGGTACCTCCCACACAAATGGGCAATTGTGCACCAAAAGTTAACAGCTTACAACATTAATAGCAGTGTATAAAAATACTTTAAATTTTGTAAAGTTTAATGCTTTTATAGTGCATACAGTCCAGTGAAAAATTTACATTATTGCCCAGCCCCTTTTGGTACCTCCCACACAAAGGTACCATTTTGCACCGAAAGTTAACAGCTTATAACATTAATACCGGTGTAAAAAATATTTGAAATTTTGTACAGTGTAATGCTTTTGTAGAGCCTACAGTCCTGTAAAAAAGGGCGTTATTGCCACTCCCCTTTTGGTACCACTCACACAAAGGTACTACTTTGCACCAAAAGTGAACAGCTTATAACATTAATACCAGTGTAAAAATATTTGAAATTTTGTACAGTGTAATGCTTTTGTAGAGCCTACAGTCCAGTGAAAAATGATCTTCGAAACTATAAAAGCGACGGGGCTGGAAATTGAACAATATATTCAGTTTGGGGTCATTTGTGTTTTAGAATTATTTTCATCGCGATAAATTGCGGAGTGGTCAAGTTATTTGAAAAATTCGCATTTCCAGGCCGATTTGACTGAAATTTAAAATGTATATATGATTTGTCTTGATAATAGTTTGTATGTATGATTCTAACCGGTAGATGGCGCTGTAGCGGACATATGGTCAATATACATTTTTTACTGAAACTCGGTATGTATGCATTTTTGCATACATCCCGAGTATAAAAATTAATATAAAACCAATACATCCCAAACAGGACGTGCAGGACAACGTCTGCTGGGGTCAGCTAGTATATTGTAAATGAAATCATAACTGTTATACATAAAATACGAAGTGTTCAAAATACAATTTTCAAATAAATCATAATATAGTTGGAATATGCTTGTGTATTGAAATTACACGACGCTGACAAAATGTTGAGCGAGAAATTGGCGTTATTTATACATATTCATAAAAAGGAAAAGACCGAAAACCACATGTTAACCGGTTTTTATACCCTCCACTATAGGATGGGTGGTATATTCGTTATGTCATTCCGTTTGTAGCACCTCTAATATAGATCTGAGACCCCATTAAGTATATATATTCTTAATCGTCGTAAAATTCTAAGACGATTTAGACATGTCCGTCTGTTGTAAACACGATACCGTTCGTAATAATAGAGCTTGGTTGATAAAATTTAGTAGAAATATTTCTTATAGTTGCAGGTTGTTTGGGATTGCAAATGGGCCATATTGGTCAATGTTTTGATATAGCTCCCCTATAGAGGTCGCTCTAAAACACGGTTTTTGAACAATAGATACCACATGTTTAAAGCAATTTTGCAGTTTATATTCAATTTTGACAAGAATTCATCACAGCAAAAATTTTACAAATCGGTTCATATTTTGTTGTAGTCATCCTATAGAGGTCGCTCCAAAATATACATATTTAAGCCATAAATACCATATTTTCTAAACATTTTAACTGAATCTTTGCAGTTTATATTAATTAAGGCAATAATTTAGCGCAGTAAACATTTTGTAAAGCAACTATATTTCGTTATAGTCCACCTATAGATGTCGCTCCCAAAAAGCCTTATTTAAGCCATAAACACCACATTTTCTAAGAAATTTTGCTGAAACTCTATTTTGGCAAGGATTCATCTCAATAAAATTTATAAATATAAAATTGTATTTCCTTGTAGTCCCCGTGTAGATGTAGCTCTCAAAAAAAACTATTTTAAACCATAAATATCACATTTTTCAGGTGAAGAGTTTGGCTAACAAATTTGCGGCCTAAAAATTGCAGAGTTCGTTTTTTTAATAATGTACTTAAACAGATAGGATCATTTCATGATTTGCTCCATATCCAACGATTTTTCCAATTCACGAAAGGATGAGGATCAAAGGTAGAGGCTGATCTCATAGGCTGACGACAATGTCTCGGCATGGTTGGGAGGGATGAGAGACGCAGCCAATAACAACTCTTGCTGCAAATAAAATTAACACCGTCTTCTGTAATTAATTTTCGCTTTTCATTATCTACTTTTCGCTCCTTTTTGGTTTTCTTTTCATTTTCTTTCTTTTTACTATCTAACTAATAAAGAGCTACCTTATTTTGCTTTTATGGCAACGAAACCGAGCCTATCTACGATGGGAAAGAACCGCCCAAGACTGAGCACGGCCGGGGCAAGGAGGTAGCCACTCTCGGAATAGATAGGACCTATTAAGGTGAATCGTTACATAAATTAAATTCCACAAACCATGGCGCATATATATTTTCACACAAACATGATTTATAAATGGTTTGGTATTAGGTATTACATGAAAAACCTCGATTTTCAAACCACAGCATTTTTCATTTTATTTAGTTTTTTACTTCTACTGTGATATTTTTAAATATGATGATAGGCCCTTTTTCGTTTCTGATGACGATATATATGTATGTGGCCTTATCTAAATCTGAACCGATTATACCCCAATTTAAGCAGTTTCAGTTCCTAAACATCAGTTCAGAAACTTCTTTCTGCCATATGTTGCAATATCGAAAGTAAAGTACAACTTCTATAGCGCTTTGATACCAAATGGAGGGAACATATATATGGGGGCTATATCTAAATCTGAACCGATCATCCCCGAATTTGGCAGTGTTTTTCATGTAATAACAAACCTCTTTCTTCCGAATATCGTATTGATCGGATAAAAAATACAGTTTCTACAGAGCTTACTTGTCAAATCCGGTGTAACATATCGTCGCTTGGATGACCAACTGATGGAACTAATTTGTTTCGAAATTTGAGTTAAGGCCACCATTGTACTTGCCTAGTCATAGTACAACGTGTGTGTACATTTTGAGCATGTAGCTATTACCGTTATCTCCAAAAGCAGTAGAACATTTTCGACATCTCTGGCAATATGTCACTTAAAATTGCAATATTGAGAAAGAGATATTTTTGTACATGGAAGGGAAAGAGCAAGATTGTCACAAAAACAGAAAATCTGCTCTCCTGAACAATTTTGAAAGTGTTAGTTCCGTCAGTTGGTCATCCAAGCGACGATATATATGGGGACTATCCGATTTTCCCCGAATTTGGCAGTGTTAATTCATTTAATAAGAAAACTCTCTCTGCCGAATATCTGACTGATCGGATATAAAATATAGTTTCTAAAGCGCTTACATGTCAAATCGGGGGTAACATATATATGGGGGTTACATATGTATATCTAAATCTGAATTGATTTTCCTCAAATTTAGTATTATCTCTACCCGCTGAAAAAAATCGCTTCCGTAGTATATTGTCCCAAACATATTCGGCTTAAAATATACATATGTTAAGGGTACACTCCAAATATATAATATTTGACACACACAAATATTATATGTTTGGGAGTATACTGTTCTAAACAAAAATATGTGCCCATTCTAATATTTTTTATTTAGATCTAGTATTTCCGAAACAAAGATTAATTTGTATTTATGTATTTTGGCAATGTATCAATGCCTTATGGCGAATTCTTTTCTGCAAAAAAGTGTAACATTTGCATTGCCATTTTTCCGAAAACGGCACTTTTGTGATACTTTTTTGAAATTTGGTAATTAAGTTACTCGAATTTAGCACAACTAAAATTTCAAAATTTCAACAAAGCGATATTATAGTGCAGTTTTCGGAAAAAGGGCAATGCAAGTGTTGCACTTTTTTGCAGAAAAGAATTTGCCATCAATTTAAACACAAGTTTTCTGCTTTTCAGATTTATTTTCATAAATTTGATATGTTTTTAAAATTTTATTAAAACTTAAATGGTATAATCTTCGTAAATATGAATTGCATTGATGGGTTGACAGAAAGTGATGAATTGGAAAAAACTAACTAAAATTCGAATAAGTCAGCAAAGTTTTAAATTTGGAAAACGTCTTAAACAATAACTATGTTTGTGTGTAAACACATATTTTATTTGTGAAAGTCTGTTTGCAAATAGATTATGATATAATTATATGTGTTCCAAACAAAATTTCTTGATTTTCAAATGAAAATTATTTGTTAAGAAATATATAATATTTAAAAAAAAATCGTTTCCAAGAATATTTTCTTTCAATTCAAACATATCAAAAATGACGATTTTCCCCCCGTGTAAGTGTTTCGACAGACTTCTTTGTGTCAAATTTTATTGGAAATGAACTGTCAAAGAGTCTGGTCAAAAATGGTAGCGAACTTCAAGTAGTAAACGTGGATGAGTTGATGCAATGGGCAGTTATGGCTCACAAATTGGGGTGGGATAGCGAAACAGTGGGAGAAACCACAAAGATACTGTGGGATCGAATCAAGTAAGATGATGAGTATTCTAACAGGACACTCAAGTCTACAAGCACATCTGCACCGCATAGGACAAACAGATAACGAGGAATGCAGGGAAAACTTCGAAACTATGTAGCATTTCCTTTGTCAATGTTCAGTTTTCGTGCATGCAAGCTTCCGATGCTTGGGTCCCACACTTTACCAGATCTGACCCATCTAAGATGATATGACTGGAAGATACGGAGGAAATGCGTATCGATTACCGATTTTCTATAACTTTTGAGATTTTAAAAGATCATAAATAAGAAGCGCCCACCAGGTCGTTCTACTGGTTTTGTGACATCTTCGGTTGGTTGGAAAGGAAACCGATTATTCAAATGTGAAAGATAATTTGGCTTGAAAATATTGGTTGTGAGCAATCGAAGTTTTCGCAATGTTCACAATATCTTAAGTAAATCCTCACATAAAGAGATTGAGAAAAATCAGATTGGTTTACTTGTTGAATTCAAAAATATGAAAAACCGTTACTTTCGTCTTCTTTAATCTATTACAATATACGAGAATTTAACGTTTTGTGGAACATGAGAGACAATCGTATTGCGCCGGTCACAGCATATCCTCTGTGAGAGGGCAATGCCACATCTCATCGAACCCTCAAACATCTCTTTGTTTACATTCTGGCCGTGGCATGAATGAAATGAAAATTCCACCACTTGTTACAAAAATAAAAACAAATCCACCAGTTCAGCCCAACCGCCAACAAGAACAACAATATCTGGTCGTGTTCGTCGGGGGACACAACTGAATTGTGGGTGAAATTGTTTTCATTCTCCCAGACTGTGTGTCTCCAGTAAGCGTACGAGCGTGTGTTGGGGTATTCGTGTGTGTGGGGTGACACCATCCTTGCCAACCAAAGCAACCAACAACACTTGTCGCATCCTTATTCCATCCGACCACCATCAGCACGACTGGGTTTTGGTCTTTCGCAGATTTCTCCAATCAGTTGCGGTTTGAACGTAAGACATTGCGTTACGTATTACACGGAAGTAGTCGCTTCATTCGGTTATTTTGTGTCTCAGTATCGCATTCGCATTTTATTTTCCTTCTCCCCTCCCCCGCATTAAAACTGATTCTTCTCTGTGCTTAGTGATTGTCCAATGTGTTGCTGCCGCCTACGCTGTTGAAATTTTCTGGCCTACTCGTCGTCTGGCACATCCACCCCAAAAGGAAGGATCTGTGTATCGCGGCGCTTCGTGGTGTGTCCTTCGTTTTGCTGGTTCCGCTTAACGTAATTTTCGGTGCACGTGTTTTTTGTGATTGATTTTTGTTCCACATTCGGATCGGATGTTAATTAAAGAAATTAAATTAAGCAACAAATTGAGAATTAATTGAGAAAACCATAGCAAATTAACATCGAACGATAGTAAAAGTAGAATTGTTCAAAAAATACAAGTGAACTGTGAAATCGAAGAATAAAATATAAAAGTGTTCAATTAACTTTGATTAGATGAAATAATGAGTTCATTATCAACAGTTTATGGATTACAACGAAATAGAAATTAAGTTTGGATAACAGTTTCATTGAAAAGGTGAGTAGTGGATGTGGACGTTAGGAAACTCCTGTAAAAAAAATTATGAATGCAGAAGATGTGAAATCCTTATTTTGTACTGAAAATAGATTATGTTATATTGTGCGCAAAGAAATACAACAAAATATGAAAGTACTTGTGCTAATTAAAAGTGAAGTAATGATAAAATTAACATATTTCCATGGAAATACATAATCGCTATGCCGTAGTGTATTCTAAATAGTGTTTGAATAAGAACAGCTAGCGAACAGTATTTGCTGTAGATTGTCTGCTTCAACAGGAATGGAAGTGTCGAAGTATCTAAAACTGCAATAGATTTTCGTAAATTAACTTTTCATGACATAACCGTAATTAATTTTGATGGATAGTCCAACAAGTGAAATATAAATGTGTATGTTCCCGTCTTTCCAAGAGAAATGAATAGTGTTCATTTTGTATATTTGTATTGGCTCAGTTTCTTGTTTGGAAATGTTGGTTATCTTCTTTGTATATAAAATCCTCTGCACGTTTGTTTATAACGAATTATCTGCGAAACCGTACACGGAGAAAAATCGTACTTTTTGATATGTTTGAATTGAAAGAAAATATATTTGGAAGCGATTTTTTCAAATACTATATATTTGTTAACAAATAAATTTTATTTGAAAATCAAGAAATCTTGTTTGAAACGCATATATTAATATATTACAACATAATATATTTACTAACTGACTTTCACAAATAAAATATGTGTGTACCCACAAACAAAGTTATTGTTTAAGAAGTTTTCCAAACATTTTATTTAAAAAAAAATTTAAAACTTTGCTGATTTTTTCGAATTTTAGTTAGTTTTTCCTAGTTTTCGTTTTAAACTTTATAGCTAAAAATGTCTTTTAATTTATAAATATTCCAATTCATCACTTTTTGTCAATCCATCAATGCAATTTATATTCACGAAAGAGTTTTAATTAAATTTTAAAAACATTTAAAATTTATAAAAAAAAATATCTTTGAGCACCTGAAAAACAGAAAACTTGTCTTTAAATCAAGGAGTTGATACATTGCCAAAATAATTAAATACAAATTAATCTTTGTTTCGGAAATACTGGTTCCAAATAAAAAAATATTAGAATGGGAACATATTTTTGGTTAGAACAATATTCTCCCAAACATATTTTTGTTTATAACAATATTCTCCCAAACATATAATATTTATGTGTGTCAACTATTATATATTTGGAGTGTACTCTAAACATATGTATATTTCAAGCCGAATATGTTTGGGACAATATACTACAGAAGCGATTTTTTTTTCAGAGTGTAGGAGTGATTGTGTTAAAATATGCACAATATGCTCAGTTCGGGCCCATCTGTGTTTTAGATAATTTATTTATTTTAATTAATTCCCATTACAGGAATTGTAAATTTATGTGTGATTCGTCTTGAAAATAATTTGTTAGTATAAGACCTGTAAATCACAAACAGAACGGCCACACGCTAAAAAAATCGCTTATGTAGTAAATTGTCCCAAACATATTCAGCTTGAAACATACATATGTTTTGGGGTACACTGCAATTATACAATATTTAACACACACAAATATTATATGTTTGGCAGGATGTTGTTCTAAACAAAATTATGTATTCATCCTAATATTTTTTTTTTTGGAAATAATATTTCCGAACCATTGATTAATGTCTATACAAGTATTTTGGCAAAGTATCGATGTCTTAATTTAAAGGAATGTTTTCAGTATGTATTTTTAATCTTGAGTATCGACAAATAACATTGATGGATTGACAATTGAACTATTTATAAATTCAAAATTAGTGCTGTGAAACAATACAAAATGCTGCCTACTTCTTTAAAAAAAAATTAACAAAGTCTGAAAAGTTTTAATTATTTTTAAAAATACTGTATTTGGATAAATTTTTAAACAATATTTTTGTTTGTTTGTAAACATATATTTTATTTCTGACAGTCAGTTTGTTGTAACATATTAATATATGCGTTCCAAATATATTTTTAGATTTTCAAATAAAATATATTTGTTCAAAAATATATAATATTCGAAAATGTTGGTTTCAAATATATTTTCTTTGAATTCAAACATATCAAAAATGCCGATTTTGGAATGGCAGGACGACATCTGCTGGGATCATCTAGTATACTTATGTTATAATATTTATAAGTCGAGAAACCTTTTATCCTTTCGATTCAAGAAACAATAAGAAATTTAATAATATTTAGATACTGATGAAAAGTTCGAAATATTTAAATTTGTCGTTCAATATATTTTAAACATGATCCATTTAACATTTTAATTATCATTGGATGAAATCCTTAAAAAAACGTTTGTTCGGATAGATTTGCTAAATTTGCAACAATACATGAATGCAGCTAATTCGGATATGGCTTAGCTTATTCATAACCGATCGGACTTTATAATAGAAATGAAAAATGTTTCTGCTTTTTGCCATTTCCATAATTTTCAGGAAAATTTTGTAAACATTTCCATAAAACAATTGTGTTAGAACAAGTTATCGGAAATTTCCAAATTTTTATATATATTTGTTCCAAACCAAATAAATTTATATGGCGATATTCAAATATACTGAATAGTATCCATATATTTTTAAATAAAGGGTCCGCCATCTAAGGTTTTTTTCAACTAGTGCTTATTTCGTGAATGGTAACACTTAGCTCATGTCTGATTTGACAGATAATTAGTTTTATCCTTCCGCTGAACGAATATGGTTGTGTATACGCTTGAACAACGCTGGGAGCGATCGACTTACAGAAGATGCCGATTTTGCCAAAAAAATCATATTTTCAGATGAAGCTCATTTTGATCTTGGAGGGTATGTAAACAAGCAAAATTGTCGCATTTGGGGCACAGAAAACCCGCACGCATACATTGAAAAGCCGATACACCCAAAACGAGTCACTGTTTGGTGCGGATTTTGGTCCAGCGGCATAATTGTGCCATTTTTCTTCGAAAATGAGCAAGTTGCCGTTACAGTCAATGGCGATCTTTATCGGGCCATGTTGAACGAATTTTTGTTCACAAAAATTGAAGAGGAGGATATTGGCAACATTTGGTTTCAACAGGACGGCGCTACGTGCCACACAGCCGAAGCTACACTCGATGTTTTCAAAAAAACAAAAGTTATTTGGCGGACCCTTTAAATGATCTAAAAAATAACTAAGTATACTCAAGTTAGCAAATATATTATTATCTTCTACTTCAGTTTACCAAAATAATTATTTAGCGTTAAGGACATTGTAGAAATTTATAGGTGAGAAAAAATCTATAAATCGTGGACATTACGTTAAACTAAATTTTCCGTCCAGGTTTTTTGTCAAAAGATGCCACACTACCAATCTCTTTCACAAAGTTGAAAATAAGAAAATTGAATTAAAATTAATTTTCCATACAAATTAATGAAGAAAATCTACAAATCCTATTCGACTCTAAAAAAAGTACATTTTTTGTCTTCGATTGAAACAAAGTATACCGGCCAAAGACAATTTTGCCTCTATAATTATTTGTACTTCAAAATTTTGAAAATTATGATTAGTAGACTGATCTTTATATCGAAATTTCATGAATGCTATTAAAACTTCCTTATTCAAATTGATTCGAATAATTTTGCGACAAACTTTTTCCCAAAACTGAAATAACTCCCAATGAAATAAGTCCCAACAACGCACAGTAGGAGGAATTCCAAAAAAAGAGAAATAGTTCTACCGTTTCTTAACAAGACAACCGATTGCGACTAAACTTGGCATGTTTGCAGAAGAGGTATTAGAGAAGTTATGTTTTGAGCTTGGCCCCCTGTGGTATACATGGGCGGAGCTGCACGACCTTAAAGTTGGCAACCTCGGCTAAACAAAATGTTTAAGCGCGTGTAACTTTCATCTTTTTCGTCCGATTAATAAAATCTTTTTTGTGTGTATTCTAGTAACTGAGGGCTGCAAAAGTTATCTTGTATAGTTATCTGCATTTGAAAATTGAATTTTTAATTTTTTCCCCGACCCTGTGCTAGTATTTTGTAAATATCGATGCAGAATTTGCACCGATTTGATCCGCCGTAACACGTCTAGCTAGAAAATATTCTTTATAATGAAAACAATTTGGATCGATATACCCAATAGGACAAAATGAATGGCCACTTGAATTTATATTTCCAAAGAAATTCGATTTTGTGTAATTTTTTTAGGAAAAAAGTATATGTTGTATTTTCGAGTTTTAGAAGGAGTTAGTTAAAAAAGGTATAACATAATTACTATCATCTTTAAGAAAATGTTCTTGAGAATGGGAAATTCTCAGAGAAAGAACGGGTCAAAAATATTCACGGGTATTTCTCCAATTTACACAATTTTTTACACAAATTTCAAAAGTAAGCCACATTTGGCCATATAAATTTATATTTTCTAATTATAGGCAATTTTTGTAAATATTTTATTGCGGAAAGGTATATGTAGTATTTTGGATATACAAAGGAATTTATAAAAAGAAAGTTAACATATTTATATTTTTCTTAAAGAACACTTCCTGGAGAATATTTTCGAGAAAAGAACGAGTCAAAAATTTGTTTTAATAGTGTTGCAACGCTTCTCCAAATTACACAATTTTTTACGAAAATTTCAAAACATGGCTGCATTTTCGACAATCGCAAAGCTAGGATATGAAAACCTTTACCATTTTTATATGTAGTAATGAGTTATGCGATAAACTGCAAAAGAAATTTTGAGTTCGGCTTTTAGTATTACAGATTTTGGGGAAACACCAAAAAATTTCCTTTTTTGGGGGATTTTCGAATTTATTTTCGGAATTGTCAGATTTACATTTGTTGCCAATCTATACGTGTTTAAGCGGATAAAATCGGTGCATATTCTGCTTCGATATTTACAAAATACTAGCACAGGATCAGGGAAAAAAATTAAAAATTAAATTTTCAAATGCAGATATCTTGGTAACTATACAAGACCAGTTATTAGAATACACACAAGATTTTATGAAGCGTATGAAAAAGTCGAAAGTTACACGCGTTAAAACATTTTGTTTACTCGAGGTTACCTCTTCTGCAAACATGCCAAGTTTGTTCGCAATCGGTTGTCTTGTTAAGAAACGGCAGAATTATTTCCTTTTTTGGAATTCCTCCCACTGTGCAACGATGAATTAACTACTAATCCGAAAAAAAGAATATGCTTGATGCCAATATCCGAGAAGAAGTGAGTGCGTTGGGACCTCAAATTTTAAGAAAAGTTATAGAAGATGCTGTAGAAATAGCCAAATAGGCACCGTTTGGAGCATATTATCTTTAAAACATAATGTGACTAGGTAGAACAAATTTATTCATTAAATACATCAAAACGTTACTTAAACGTTAAACGCGCCACCCACCGATAGGAAATCTAAGACTAAATTTCAAAAGATTTCGACACACTGAAGTCGAATATGCAATCCGAATTGTCAAAAAAAAACTCCGTGAATGGGTAAATTTGTGTGCAAAATTTCGATATTCGCGGCAGATGCAAATTATACTTCACAAGTTGCTTGAAATCTTTAGGATTGATGTGAATTTAGCAGATATGTGTTGAGCAGATCAAAAATAGTAAACAGCAAGTAAGAACGGTGGTAAGTTGGGCCGGACCGAATTTTATGTGCCCTTCACCATGGATTGCGATCGATTTTATAACCGGAAAAATATTTGAAAATGAAGCACATCATGGTACGATATGTTTATTTTTAGTTTTAGCAAATTAATAGAAAACTAATACTGAAAATTTTTAGCCAGATTGTCCGAAAACAAGTTAAATGAGCCGCTTCAGTTAATTTTTCGATATATCGATTCCTCCTGTTGCAGTTTTTTTTTATCTTCTCTTTGGCGGGTTACACTTTCGGCCCTATGGGAAATTCATTCATATATTCATACTTTTGGTGTCTAATTTTAAACTCGGTTCTTAAGCATTGCGTCGATGTAGAAAATGTTTTCATATTACTTTATCATCAAAAATTTTTTGTATACTTCGAAACACTAGTTTTTTTAAAAAAAGATTGAAAACGTATTGTTTTATGTTTATGAATTGTTGCAAATTTCTATCGGGATATGTTACTATTTACCAAACCTAAATAGATTTTAGTGCACAAAACTTAGATACTCGTATGTTTTTTTATATCATGCTAATTATTCCACAAGGTATCAAAAAAAACAATGTTATTGCAAACATTTATATCATGCTATTTATTCCACAATGTTGGATTTTGACAAAATGTGAACTAACAGAGTAGTAGTTAGCAGAATGTCAATGATGGCATTGAGATGTCACAGGTGTTTGAATTCGTATCTCATAACTGAGAGAGTGACAGCTTAGGATCCAATATCGTGTGAGTGATTGAAATGTCAAACCAGAACCTAAGTTAGGTGATAAAGTGGTACCTTCGCTTCACTCTTTTCTTTTCCGGACAGCAGCAAAGAAAGACCTCTTGTGCATTTCGAAATTTTGTACGGAGAAAAAAGTATTATTAAGTGTTGGTGAAATAGTTACTGATAAAAAAAAAAAAGGAGAAAAGTGAATAAAATTCGTTTAAAGAAGTTTGCTTGTTTTTGGAATAGTAAAGACGATTCCTCTAGAAAACACATAAAAAAATCTATTATATTCTCACCGAAAGCGCCTTCCTCGCTGTAAGTGTGGAACGAAAGAAATCCAACAGCTATTTGGTATAATACCAAATATATACCAAAGAGGGAACACAGAAAGAAAGATCCGGAAAAAGAGTTGAGCCCAAATTATAACTGTTAGTAAAGCTAGTTGTGGTGCAGGGGCTACTCCACGTAAGTTAACCTTCATGGGATCTAATTTTAATTGAACATAGTGATGACTGTACTTTCAATACAGCCTGCTACGGCAAGCACATACCCTCACTTTGTGAGTAATATAATATTGAATATTACTCGAATTATTCTGTCAATTTCTGTGGGAGGTACCAGAAGGGGTTTATCAAATACACCTTTTTTTCGCTGAACATTACATACTTTAAATTCAGTGCACTGTGCCGACTTATAAGCATATATGTATGTGCACTGGTATAAACGTTATGAGACATTAAATTGTGGTATGATTTTGGGCATTTTGTGTGGGAGGTACAAAAAGGTGCGTGGCAATAACGCCCATTTTTCACAGGGCTATAGACACTATAAAAACATTACACTGTACAAAATTTCAAGTATTTTTATACACTGGTTTTAATGTTATAAGCTGTTAACTTTTGGTGCAAAAAGGTACCTTTGTGTGGGAGGTACCAAAAGGGGCGTGACAACAACACCCATTTTTCCCTGGACTGTAGGCAATATAAAAGCATAATACTGTACAAAATTTCAAGTATTTTTATACACTGTTAATGTTATAAGCTGTTAACTTTTGGTGCAAAATGGTGCATTTGTGTGGGAGGTACCAAAAGGGACGTGGCGACTTCGCCCATTTTTCTCGAGTTGATAGCGACTAATAAGCTTATACTATGTGTGGAATTTCAAAAGATTCAAATAAGTAGTATAGCAGTTATTAAAGAATCAATATTTCACAAAATTTTAACCATTTGTGGGGGAGGTACTAGAAGGAGTGGACCAATATGGCCCATCTTCGAACTTAGCCGGAGATAGAAAAAAATATTACCACATACCAAATTTGAGGTCAATCGGTTACTCCTTTCGAGAGTTATCGTGCGCACCAGCCAGCAGACAGACAGACAGACAGACAGACAGACGGACGGACATTGCTCATTCGACTTAAAATGACCCAAAACTGAGTTCCTCCGAACATACTTAGGTCACTCCTTCGACGTGTTACACTTTTTTCCGTAGCAAATGATATATACCCTCGTCACACTAAAGTGAGGGTATAAAAATGCAATCACCCTAAAAACTTGCTAAGTCGATTTAGCAGTTTTTTTGAATGGAGGAATCGATATGTAGATCTCCTATAGAGGTCACCCTCTAAAGTCAACGTATATAGGTCGCTTTCGAGTTAGCTTCTTTATGTCATCCGGTTGATTTGTTTGGGTTTTTACTGTTTGAGTTTTATTTTTAGTAAAATACTACACTCAAAAAGTTTTGTCATAAAATTAAAGAACGGCTCCAAATACGTAATTAATCTTTGCAATAAGTACGTTTAAAATTAAGAACTATTAATTAATATTAATTAAGTTATCTATATTTTAAGTACAATATTAACTTATTTTAAAGACTAAGGACGTTTTTGGAGCCATTCTTTAATTTTATGACAAATTCTTTTTCAGTGTACTCAACTAAAATGTGCCATCAGTTTATGTTGTGACATAGCTGTAAGATAATAGATATCGCTCTCAAAAATTTTGTTTAAACCATAGGTGTCACATTTTATTAATAATTTGGTTGAAACATTACAGTTTTCGTTTAACTTTTGACATAGATCGTTTCAACAAAAATTAACTACATAAGATCATGCTTTGTTATAATTCTATGATCTCTACGCGTGGAGGAACTACATAATATTCGGCTACTAGTTTCTTACCAAAGATAGCTTTTAATTTAGTTTTTCTAAAATGTTGATTTCTTGACTTTCTGAAACGTTTAGTTCATTCGCTTTAATTAGTATTAGTACCATTATATTTATATAATATATATATATAATATATATTTAGTATATTTTCTAAATTTTGGCTATTTATACAAGTATGAAGTTGTGAATATTAAAAATTGTTTTGAACTTTAGTGTATAACAATTGCTGCTATTAATTATAAATATAGACAAAAATACATACATACATACATATATTCTTAATTAAATGGTTAAACTGTACGTATGTCCTAAGAACTGTTTAAATACTATCAAAAAATATCATCCAAAAGAAACCGCAATCAGTGCTTTCGTGTATGTATATTAATCTCCAAAGTTAGTGCCTTCGCAAACATAATCTACAATTTTTACTCCTTTCACTTCCAGGCTTACAACTAAATTGAAGTAATAAATAATTAAATTTAATTAAATGACAACGACAGCGACTACGACAAGAACCCAAAATGACTTGACTTTTAGCCTGGATAACAACGAAAATGATTTTTATGTCTGTGTGGGTGTGTGTGTGTGAGTATGTGTGCGTTTGTAAATATTTCCGTGGTAGAAAGTGTTATAAAACGAGCAAAAAGTTCATAAAGGATAATGGGGCTAATAACTAAAATCACAGCTAAAAAGTAACATACCAAAAAATATTTATTCATGCATGCGGCATTTACACTGGGGTGTACCGGCGGCAAATTTATATTCTGCCAAGGGAAATTATTTTATATAGATGTAGTCTTGTTTCCTTTAGTAGACATAAAGCAAGATGATCAGAAATTGTAATTATTTATTTGAAATATGTCATACATAATAAAACCTACTAAAATCCAAGAAAGAATATGCGAAAGTTGTGTCGAATCTTTACGACATACACTAATAAACAATATATAGAAGTGTGTTAGGCACATGGCATTTTACAAGAGCTTCAAGAGCATTTGCACACACACACCCCCAAGCTCATTTTGAGGTTTTGCAATAGTGCGGTGAGTGAGAGTGTGTATGTGTTTGCGAGATAATTAGGATTTTAATTATTTATAACTAAACCGACTTTACAGAAGAGTGAAGCGAGAAACGCGTTTGGGGAAGAGAAAGAGAGTGAGAGAGTGAATGAACCGCAGTTTATTGTAATAAGAATAAAACTTCCAAATAAAAAATCATGAACGTTGAATATTGCCTATATGTATGTAGGTATGCATGTGGGAGTGTATGTGTGTTAAACACCTTTTATCTTAAGGACGTTGTAAACGTGTGTGCGTTTAGAGGGGGTGCTGTATGCGTGCGTGCGTGCGGGTGACATTATGAGTGAGTGGATCATTTTTATTGAAGGGTGAGGGGGATTCTGAAGGTGATTACCAAGACAATGATTAAAGATTATAAATGTTTATAATGTCAAAGCCAACAGTGGCAGCGACAACAACAATTTAATAATATTACTACTCGTACGAGTATTATGAAAATATTATTCGAGTTTTTCATAATAAACTTTAATGAGTTCATCCTCACACTTCACTGCCATTGGCAGTGTTTTAAAATTAATAATTAACTTTTGATATATACACAGATACATTGTTGTTAACTAAATCTGAAAGTGTATTCTACATAAGAAGTCATTCCGGTCAATGACTACTATCGTTATAAATTCCGGACGTAACATTTGTTTGAATATGAACGTAGGGGTGGAGTGTCAGATTTCCATCAGAGTTTCTAGACTGCGAAATCTAGGTATTTTGTTTTCCCTGGACCGTACAATTTCCCTGGACCGTACAATGTATACACTTATTTTGTATTGTAATTCATTTAAATAATAATGTTAATCAAAAAATAGTTAAACATTTTATTTTCTCAAAAAATATTCATTTGGTAATAAAGGGTGTCCCAAGAAAAGCGCAATTTTTTAATCTCGCAACATTCGAAGTGTCATTGTTTGACATTTGAATAATTGTTATTGTTTGTTAGTAGAAGGTACGAGGTTAGTAAAAATGGAGCGCTACACGAATGAACAACGCATTCTCATTGTGAAATTGTTTTACCAAAATGGTGAAAGTTTTGCGGCTACAGTTCGCAAATTGCGATCAATTTGGGGTCACAATAATGCTCCAAAAGAGTCAACTGTAAAGAGATTAATGGATAAATTTGCCGAAACTGGGTCTGTTAGTGATGTAAAGACAACAACGCGCCACTGTGTCACTGTGTGGTGTGGTTTTTGGGCTGGAGGAATCACTGGACCTTTTTTTTATGAAAATGAGGCAGGTCAAGCGCAAACAGTCAATGGTGTTCGGTATCGTGAAATGATAACCAGATTTTTCTTGCCTAGAATTGAAGAAATGAATGTGGAGGGCATGTGGATCCAACAAGACACATGTCATACAGCCAGAGAAACAATTCAATTGCTGCATCAGTCATTTCCCGGTCGTGTTATTTCGCGTTTTGGAGATCAGAATTGGCCGCTTAGATCGTGCGATTTAACACCATTAGATTTTTTTCTTTGGGGTTTTTTGAAGTCGATGGTTTACGCGAATAAGCCGACGACGACTCAAGCCTTAAAAGACGAAATTGGACGCTGCATTAATGAAATACCGCAGCATTCATGCAAAACGGTCATTGAAAATTTCATTAAAAGATCGCGTGCATGCCAGCAAAGCCGCGGCGGCCATCTGCACGATATATTGTTCCATACATAACCTCATTCTGTCTACTTTACGATATAATAAAGTTTCACGATTTTTTCTTAAATATCTGTGTTTTATTTAAAATTAAAAAATTGCGCTCTTCTTGGGACACCCTTTACTACGCAAGAAAAAATTTTGTTTGCTGTCCGAGACCTAAATACTTTTTTGTATGGGAGGTACCAAAAGGGCCGTGCACGGAGAAAAAAACAGGAAACATAATATGTTTGGGATCAAAATTTAAATAAAATTTACTTTGGTGCAAATATTTTATATTTACATACCGGAAACAAAGTTTAAATATCTCTCTTATCAATGTTTTTTTTTCGGAGTTTTGGTGCAAATTATCTTTAAAAACGGGGAAATATTTAAATCGGCTACAGAATTTGTTTTCCTACCTATAGCAAAAAAGTAATTTTTCCCAAATATAATATGTTTCCAGAAAATATACTACAGAAGCGATTTTTTTTCTTAGGGTGGTAATAACGGCTATTTTTTACGAGACTATATATACTGTAAGGGCATTACACTGTACAAAATTTTAAGTATTTTAATAGACTGGAATTTAAGTTATATGCAGTTAACATATTGTGAAAAATGGTCCATTTGTATGGGAGATATCAAAAGGGGTGTGGAAATTACGCCCATCTTTTACGGGACTATAGGACTGGAATCAATGTTACAAGGGAGCTCCAAAAGGGGTGTGACAACTTCGCTCATATTTCTCAAAATGATAGCGACCAAGAAACTAATACTATGTTATGAGATAACCAATATTTTACTAAATTTTGTCACTTCGTGGGGAAGGTACTCGAACGAGTGGACCAACATAGTCCATTTTTGACCTTGGCCTGATATAGAAAAAATATATTGACACATACCAAATTTGAAAACAATCGGTTAATCATGTCGAATGTTATCGTGCGCACCAACCAAACAGACAGACGGAGACGCAAACAATTTTTTGCCCATTCATTTCTATTTTTTATGTTTTTTTCGTGTTAACAAAAAGTGTTTTTTTAGTTTTAACTTTTTTTAGTTTTTCTAATGGTTTTAACGAAAGTTACTAAATTTCTTCCCCCGCCTGAAAGTTTCATTATTAACATATATATATTTATTTCTATTTTTTATGTTTTTGTCGTGCCAACAAAAAGTATTTTTTTAGTTTTAACTTTTTTTTAGTTTTTCTAATGGTTTTAACGAAATTTACTAAACTTCTATTTCCCCCTGAAAGTTTCATTATTAACATTTATAATCCTCATAATTTTCTTTAATTTAAGGTGTACCCCGTTTATCGAGCATATACTTAAACCAGTAAGGAAAGGCAGAAAGTCGGGCGGGGCCGACTATATAATACCCTACACCTCCCTAACAATGCGATAAGGGTCATTGCCATAATAATTTGGAATAATTGGTAAATGGGTAGAAACGTATTATCTAATTCTGAAACGATAATCGCTAAATTAAGCAATATTCGTTCCTAAATTGAGAAACATCTTTCTGGAAAATTTTAATGAACGGAAGTAAAATACAACTTATATAGCGGTTTTATACCAAATCAGGAGGAACATATATATGGAGCTTTAATATAAATCTGAACCGATCTTCCCTGAATACTTACTCATGTAAAAAGAATTCCTTCTGTCGAATTTCGTACTGATCGGATATAAAATACAGTCTCTACAGCGCTTAGATGTCAAATAGGGGTAACATATATATGGGAGCTATATCTAAATCTGAACCGATTTTCTCCAAATTTGGCAGTATTCCTTCATGTAATAAGAAACCTCTTTCTGCCGAATTTCGCACTTATCGGATATAAAATACAGTTTTTACAGCACTTACAGGTCAAATCGGGGGTAACATATATATGGGAGCTATATCTAAATCTGATATATAATAAGAAACCTCCTGTAATAAGAAACCTCTTTCTGCCGAATTTCGCACTGATCGGATATAAAATACAGTTTTTACAGCGCTTACAGGTCAAATCGGGGGTAACATATATATGGGGCTATATCTAAATCTGAACCGATTTCTTCCAAATTTAATAGTGTTCATCCATATAATAAGAAACCTCTTTCTGCCGAATTTCATACTGATCGGATATAAAATAAAGTTTTTACAGCGCTTACATGTCAAATCGGGGGTAACGTATATATGGGGGCTATATCTAAATCTGAACCGATTTCTTCCAAATTCAATAGTGTCCATCCATATAATAAGAAACCTCTTTCTGCCGAATTTAATACTGATCGGATATAAAATAAAGTTTTTACAGCGCTTACATGTCAAATCGGGGGTAACGTATATATGGGGGCTATATCTAAATCTGAACCGATTTCTTCCAAATTTAATAGTGTTCATCCATATAAAAATAAGAAAAAACAATAGGGATCGCCCCTGGGCCAAAAAAAAAGATATGTGTAAAGTTTCGTCGAGATCGGACCATAATTGCGACCTGTACTTTGATTACAAGAATACATGCACAGACGGACAGACGGACATAGCTAAATCAACTCAGAAAGTGATTCTAAGTCGATCGGTATAATAAACGATGGGTCTATTTCTTCTCCTTTTGGGTGTTTCAAACAAATGCACAAAGTTATAATACCCTGTACCACAGTGTGGTGTAGGGTATACAAAATATAATTAAACAAGTAAGAAAGATCAGTCGGGTAAACCGACATATGAATAATCCCTTTACCTTGAGTCCCAAAAAATATTAGTAAACTTATTTTTTTTTTCTTTTTTAATTAAATTATTATCAATTTAAATTGCATTTAATAACTTTAAAGTGTGTACTGGTATTAAAGATATAAGCTGTTAACTTTTGGTGTAAAATGGTCCCTTTGTGTGGGAGGTACCAAAAGAGGCGTGCCAATTACGGACACTTTTCTCTAGACTTTAGCTACTATAAAAACATTGCACTGTACGAAATATCAAGTATTTACATGCACTAATATATTAATTAAATATTATTATATTAATATTTATTTAATAATACTGGTTAAATACATACACTATTGCAATTGAATTTTAAAGATGATAGAGTGGTGTCTATCGAAACTGCAGTCAATTCTACCAAGCAATTATTTTTGTATTTGTTTCTATTACTTTTTTGCAATAGACAGAAAGTAACTGAAACATATGGTCTTAAACCAAAATAAATTCTGACTGAATAGGAAAAATGTTATTGTAACTGAAAGTGAAATGAGTGTGAAGGCATATATTTACTTCTATAATATTGATTATTTTTTAGATCTATGATATTGCTTTTACGCGATCTGGCCTCAAATATTAGTAAGTGTTATATAAACAAATCAAAAACCTATTCGGACGAAATGTTACTAAATTGTTTAGTAGGTAGAAACTTCTGCAAAATTCAGTTAAACTCTTTATGTAACCTCGATACTTTTCTTATTTTAAATAATAAGAACAAGTCATAGGTTCTAATTATATAAATCGACGAATTAAAAAAAAACCCAAAATATTTTTAATATTTGTGATGTCCCGGACAAACACTCCCGACGCTACAAAATTTCCGTACTAATAAGAAATTGTGTAAAAATAAAATTGTATGTGAAATATTTTTTATTTTGTCTAAAAAACATAGCAAAATTAGAATATTTCAAATAAACCATATAAAATTTTGCTAATGTCTGTTCCTCTTTGTAGTTCTGTGTGATGTGCACCCTGGTCCGAGAACCTCGAGAAAACATATAACTTTTTAACGTTTTTCGTCTCGGACAAACGGAAAAAATTACTCAAAATCGACACGATAAACAACCGTAACGCGAAACCGTGTCTTTATTTTTTTCCTATAGACATTTGTGTAATAAATGGTGAACATATTACCATACTATAAAAAAAATTCGAGAGAGAAAAAAATAGTTTTGAACGCAACTTTTTTTCAAAGTTTAATGATCTAAACATTATGATGATTCGTTAAGATTGCATGTCTTGACTTCATATGTGTATACAAACATGTTAAAATAAAAAATAACAACCTATATATTTCTATCAACAATATTTGTATCAATATGTCAAATAAAATAAATTATTTTTTTGTTTTGAAAATTTATTTAAAATTTCGGTAAGATTTCTTTGTGGATGTTGTACTTTAAAAGGGCAAAAACAAAAGTATTAAACCACATATGCATTGGAAATGGTATCAGATTCACACTAAAAAGTAACTATAATTCATGTTTGTGTGAATTAAAATACGCGTCATTATGTTTGGCTATTATTCTGAAAGCAACGACCCCAAATTTTTTATTTGATTTCCTTTTTTGCTTCTCCTGTAAAATTTAAAAATGGTAATTTCTGATGACGATATAGTATATTTGTTAAATTTTTTGTTAATATGAAAATATTTTTCATTCTTCAATTGTCATATTTTTTATGCAGGAAAAACCCGTCCACCGGTTTTTTACTTTAAGAAAAATCCGGCTTTTGAGCACTGTCATAATATCCCGTACAACAGTGAATGTCGGGTATAAAAAGTTTTTTTCTTACTGATCAATAAAATTCTGCCTGAAAGTATGCATCAACATTTAAATGTTATTTATAAATTCTACGTCAACGTGCTCGACGTTTTCAAAATGACGACTTTAATTAGATAGTTATCGTGATTGAGAAAATTATGATCCTGGGATTATTCGGCAAAACGTATTTATAATCATCTACCTTATATTGCCTTGCACTTATCTATAGCGGTAATGGCTCACAAATTGGCGTGGGATAGCGAGACAGTGGTAGAAACTGCAAAGATACTGTGGGGTGATCTAAATGAGAAGCTTATCTGGAACTAAGCAAGATCTAGATTAGTAAGATGATGAGTGTGTTAACGGTATACCAGGCTTACAAGCACATTTGCATCGTATAAGCAAAGTATGAGGGGAAATAATCGAAGCGATGGAACATTTTTTATGCCAATGCCCGGCTTCACACATGCAAGATCGCGATATTTCGGGTCCGACATACTGAGAAAATTCGTGTCGACTATTGATTTTCTGTAACTCGTGAGGATTTAAAAGATCCAAACCACTGGCTGACGTGTATGTCCATGTACATTAGAATGGCTTCTTTTGTGACGACGAGAAAAAAGTTCGCGTTGATCAAAATTAGGGGCTATTTGCGGTTGAAATAACCTCTAAAAATCAGGGTTTCCCTTAATAAAATTGTCAATTTTTTGCTATTTTTGTTTTAAAACGGCAGATTAAAGTATATACATAATTCTCGTTTAATTAGGCGCATATCTAAATCATTATTAATGCCAGATGTTAAATTTGGATTATAGTTTAGAAGACTTGAGAATATTTTTTTACGCTCATGTATTCCTTTACATATTTTTGTTCTTTTACGAAGGCACATATTTATTCCATCACTTAATATGGATTTAATAGCAGATATCTCTTTCAATATAAAAGACAGCGCAGCATACATATCACAACGGCATAAAGCTTCCACAGTTAATTTTATATGATTTAAAACGCATATTATTTCCGTTTGCAAACAAAATGCCTTTAGAAATATAAATCATGATTTCCCGGGATTGATCTTCAAAAATCCCTGAATTCGGCATCGGGAAATCCCGGGATTTACGAGGTTGGAATTTCCAGATCGACATCCATAATGTAGATAAATCACTCTTCATCAGTGATGTTAATCAAATTCCATTGCTAACGAAAACCTACCATATTTTATTGCTGGGTTATGGTGGTCACACACACGCGAGTAATTTGCATGGCTCTCAATAAATCAATGGTTAAAATTGGATCGCTTAGTACTCGTAACCAGTGTTGCCGTTTTGGGCATTTCGGACCAAATTTATTTCTTCTATCTTCTATCTCCGGCTAAGTTCGAAGATGGGCATTATTGCAGCGCTCCTTTTGGACCTCACACACAAATGGACCATTTTGTACCAAAAGTTACCAGCTTATAAATTTAAAACCAGTGCATACAAATACTTGAAATTTTGTACAGTGTAATGCTTTTATAGTACCAGAGAAAAAGGGGCGTTATTGGCACGTCCCTTTTGGTACCTCCCACACAAATAGGGCCTTTTTGCACCCAAAGTTAACAGCTTTTAACTTAAATACCAGTGCATACAAATACGTGAAATTTCGTACAGTGCAATGCTTTTATAGTACCTAGAGTCTAGAGAAAAGTGGCCGTAATTGGCACGCCCCTTTTGGTACCTCCCACACAAATGGACCATTTTACACCAAAAGTTAACAGTTTATAACTTTAATACCAGTGAATATAAATAATTGAAATTTTGTACAGTGTAATGCTTTTATAGTACCTAAAGTCCAGAGAGAACTGACCATTATTGGGACGCCCTTTTGGTACCTCTCAGACAAATGCACCATTTTGTACCAAAAGTAAACAGCTTTGAACTTTAATACCAGTACATACGTTAAAGTTATTAACATTTAATTTAAATAAAAATTTAAATAAAAGAAAAAATAAAAAAATTTATTAATATTTTTTTGAGACTCAAGGTGAGGGGATTTATTAGTCGGTTTACCCGACTGAACTTTCTTACTTTTTTCTAACATGTATTCTATCCGTTACATACATTTTTGTGCAAAAACTATTAGTAGTGGTCCTAGATCATTGGAAGTTGACACTACGCATTATATTGACTAAATTAAGAACAAAAATTGAATTTCATCAAAATCGAACACGCCCATCTTTCACCGCCCAAACATTCCAAATAGATTTTTGCGCAAATAACATTTCGTATCCAGTCTTCAAATTTGGTACAATATTCTTGAAATTTGGTACATACTTTCTAGAACAAACAAAAGATGCGTGACAAGTCTCATCAAAATTGGACACTCCCACCGCCCATACAATCCTAATCGATCTTTTCCTATCCAAACAAAAGTCTTCGAAAGTCATACAAACGCGTTCTAGAATAAGCAAAAGATGTGAGCCGAGTTTCCTCAAAATCGGCCACTGCCGCTTATAAAACGCATACGAAATATAGATCATAATTTTTTCAATATTCGATAATACCTGGCCTAAAAGTGTGCAATAGTTTTTTTGCAAGAAATTTATGACAAATGTCGTTGTTTTTACCGGATATATAATTTTCTTCCCGTTCCGAAAATTTCCGAGAAATAATTTTGTTTTGAATCGTAAGAAGGCCTTTCCACCTTTTATTTTATTGAAAGAACGGCTTGGTGGAAAGTGGAGCTACATTATTTACATATAAAAAATTAATTACTTCTTAGAGCATTATAGATTTGGACATATCTTCTTAACGGTTTATGATATCCACATAAATTTTATTTGAAATTTATTGAAAAATGCTATATTTTTAAAAATACCAAAGTTAAATGGAATTTTTAAGAAAATATAACTCATATCTAAATAATTATCTACAAAACTTCATCATTCGATTTTTGAAATTGAGTGTTTGAAAAATAGAGTTATTGACACCAAAATCCCCCTTTGATCATTCCTAAATGTTCTTCCATAAAGTCCTTCCTTGGGCCAATAGGAATACATCAATCCAAAGATCGTAAAATTCGAACGATCAGTATCCGACATATGAGGTTCTGTTGGCTGCGCGACGCCCCTCTGGCCAGTCCTAAATTTTCCTCCATGATGCCCCCCTGGGGCCAATTAGGTTAGGGTGGCAGCCGCATTTTTTTACAAGCTCACATAGACCAGTTTAGGTCCCTAGTGTTACCACGGTGCTCAGTAATCTCCACTTCTTCCTCATCTCCACAGCTTCTGCAGAAGTCATTGGAGTCAATACCCAATCTTTTGGCGTGTTCGCCGATCAAGCAGTGTCCCGTCAGAACTGATACTAACGTAGACAATCTTTGCCTCTCTAGTGCGAGGAGATATTTTGATCTCCTCAAGTAATACCTTGGCCAGATTTGTCTAGCTACCCTGCCGGTGCCGATTTCTGTCTATCTTTCGTTGGACTGCCTGGTTGCCTCTTGCCTAAACCAAAGCTTGCACGTGGATAGTGGCGCACCAATATATGCAAATTCTTCGTCCCTTTCCTAGCAAGTTCATCGGCTTTGCAGTTCCCCGGCATATCCGTATGCCCAGGCACCCATATGAGGTGTATATTAAACTGGTCAGACATCTCGTTAAGAGATCTGCGGCAGTCGAGGGCTGCTTGTGAATTTAGGGATGTTGCATCCAGAGAATTGATGGCAGCCTGGCTGTCCGAGTAAATGACAACGCCAGTGTTGGTTACTATGTTGCGACTCAGCCACTTGGCTACTTCCCATATTGCCATTATTTCGCCACTGCAGGTATCTGGTAGTCTGTGAGCTATATCCAAACTAAGCTCTTCACAGTGTACTCCGAAGCCAACGTTTTCATCAAGCTTTGAACTATCCGCGTAAAAGTAGAGATGGTTTCTATTAGCTGGTATTCTTCCAACCCATTTATCTCTGGCGGGAATCATAGTGATGTAATTTCTCTCGAAGGTGTACACAGTTGGTATATAGTCCACTCGGTCGGTTAACATAGCACTACGCTTTTATATCCTCATGTGACCGTAGTTTTTGTACCTCCACATTGATAGACAGTTTAATCTTATTGCCGCTTTGGTTGAAACTTCTCTCGCCACTATATTAATCGGCAGTATATGGAGCAGGGCTTGTAGAGCTCAGTCGCTGTAGTCCTTAAGGCTCCACGTATGCTCAGGCAGGCTGTTCTCTGAACCTTTGTTAGTAGGTTGGTGATGGTTAGTTTGGCAGTTGCCGTCCACCATACCACAATGCCGTATAACAGTATAGGATGAACTACTGCTATATATATCCAGTGGACGATTTTAGGAGAGAGGCATCAGCGCGACCCTACATTCTTTTTTGCTGGAATATAAGGTGACGTTGGCCTTCTTTACACGTTCCAATACGTTAAGTCTGAATAACAGTTTCCTATCTGGAATTATTCCTAACAATTTTGCACTTTCAGAAAAGAATAGATCTGTTCCATTTATCCGAGGTGGAGGTCCACATGTGGGACATTATTTATCCTAGTAAAGAGAACCAATTCTGTCTTGTTTGGGTTTACGCCCAAACCGCTGCTTCTGGCCCATCTAGCCAGTTTGTTCAGAGCCACGTGTAGGATGTCTCTGACGACGTTTACGAATTTGCCACTCACTGCGATTGCCACGTCGTCCGCATAGATTTAGCCTTGTTCAACAGCTTGTTGCAGGTCTTTTTCATAGCCGTTAGCTCAGAAGTCCACCATTGGGGTTTAGTTTTACCCTTGTACCTTGTTTTTGGACAGTTGATATGCTCGACCAGATTATCCAGACCGGCTTTGTCATTCGGTTCATACAGAAGTTTGGAGTTTACTTTGCCACTATGTCTTCCACACATTTCTGTGGACGGCAGGTTTAGGCGCTTTTTCAGCGAGTTTGAACTCAATATAATGGTGATCTGAGAATGAGTGGTCGTCCAGTACATTCCACACAATAATTTTGTCTGACAGCAGGTCAGTAGCACACGTTACGTCTAGTACTTCTAGTCTATCTTTAATTGTAAAGGTCGGTTTATTACCTATGTTACAAATACTTAGGTTGGTAGTTAGAATAAAGTCAAGAAACGAATCACCCTTATTGTTTATGTATGTACTACCCCAGATAGTATGATGAGCGTTCGTGTCTGCGCCAATAATCAGCTCGTCCTCGTCAGACGTTGCTTCTTCTACCACTTCCCTGAATAGAGCAGTCGGTACTACAGCTTCATAAGGCAAGTATCTGAAGACCACCCAATATATGCGATTACCGATCTCCAAACTAGCAGATGTTTGGTCTAAAAATTTCCTCTACAGTGCCTCTGCTGGATTGATGTACGAATACATCAATCCCAAAATCGTGAAATTATGCTATCTCGAATTATGCTCCACTCCCGCTTGACCAACCCTATATTTTCCTCCATAATATCCTTCCTTGGCCGATACGAATCCATCAATCCCAAAATTGTGAAAATCAAACGAGGGTACAGGGTGTCAAAGTTTGAAATTCCTGACTACGTGGACCAATGAACCTTATAATAGCTTATAACGAGTGATTTTTAAGAGCTTTCAGATATGATTAAAAACTCATCAAATTTAGAGAAATTTATAAAATCTTTATTTGAGTCGATAGCACGGTCTATATAATGCAATGTTTAAAGCTGATTTCTGGGTCCAATTTTGGCATACTTTCTCCAACATATCGGTAGGTATCTCACGAATAAATTTTTCAATATTGTGAAAAAATAATTTTCAAAAATGTCGTTTAGCCACCGAATCTGTGTAAATCATCCCGAAAAATTTTGTTATATATGTGGTGAATACACGACTAAAAATACATACACACACAAAATGTTTTACTTTCTTCTTTTCACAATTATTTTGGGTATTTCTAAGTGATGTCAGGTTTGCAACACCCTGTCCCATAAAATGAAAACGGTAGCTGCTAGGCAAAAACCGACTGCAGATTCGTAATCAGTAGGTCGAATTTACTACAGAACAGTTCAAAAAGTATCGTCACCAAAATGTGTGTATATCTGTGTAATCAAAACCGCTGAATCGCACGATCTAGACGGCCAATTAACCGGGCCTAAACGAGAAAAAAAAAACTGTTCAAAGAACTCAAAAATCAATAAAAATAAATAATCTGCAAGCGTGGTTAATTTAATTTAGCATGGTTAAATTATAGACCAAGCTGAACATGTTTGACAGTAACATGTTGCACGTAATTGTTTGGACTGTCAAAAATTCACCCTATACATATTAGTGGGTTGTCAAATATTATATACAAGGTGGCGCAAAAGTAATCCTCCTATCAGAAAATGCTATGAATTTTGCGATTGGCCCCTAATGTCAGTTCTGTTTTGACATTTGTGTAGTAAACACATGCGAAATACACGTTAATAAACAATGTTACGCTACACTGCTCCAGAACGCGGAATATTGCTGACTATTTATTTGACCAGTAATCGGTCGGTGACTTTGGCACAGATTTCCTGGCCGTCCAACGCCTACTGGTGAAACACTGCGACGTTTAGCCGCTCGCCTCGAAGAGACTGGCACAACACGAGATGCTGCCAGGCGTGGCAGACCCCGGAGTAGCCGTTCTGCAGAGAATATTGCTGCTGTAGCCGAGGATGTCATGGAAGCGCCGTCGACATCGACCAGACGACGTGCCACGCAAATGGGTATCAGTCGACGGTCTCTACAGCGAATTTTGGTACAAGATTTGAAGATGTTTCCGTACAAAGTCCAGACGGTGCATCAGCTGTTAGCTGCTGACCGCCAATCGCGTCTAACATAACATCGAAAGGTTACTTTTGCGCCACCTGTTATTTGGAGTGTACCATAAACGTATGATGTCTCAAGAAGAATATGTTTAAAAAATATACTACAGAAGCGATTTTTTTTCATTGTATTGCAATGTCACTTTGATACTTCGAAACTCGACCTTGTAACTAGTACCAGTAGAGAAATTTTAATGCATAAAACACCGAAATAATGGTGAAGGACCAATGCACGCGTCACGCGGCGCGTTGCGAATTCAGCATTGCCCGTACACAAAACATTTAAATAAAAGTTGAAGAAGAAATTGTGTCAGATTGAGAATAATTTAATCTGGCAATGACAAATCAAGCGGCAGCAGGAAGAAGTTAAATAAAATTCAACTTTCTGACACGCCGCGCCGCGCTCCGCTCGCATTGGCCCTTTACCATAAGTTCCACAATCTCTTACAAAATTCCAATAGATCGATAGTTGTTTTTATTCTCATTTTGAAATATCTTCAAACTATCCCAGCAAAAAAAGAGCATCCAAAGAAGCAATAAAAATCCCCAACTTATGATCCGGAAGTTGTTCTAATTTGGATTTTCACCAACGAATTTAACAAGGGGTTGTCGCGCCGGGGAAGTACTTCTTTGTCACCACTTTTGCACAACGCCTTTTAAAGAACTGTAAGATTTGCTTTTTATACCCTACACCACACTGTGGTACAGGGTATTATAAGTTTGTTCCACGGCAGATGTTTGTAACACCTGAAAATAACACAGCTAGACCCACCTTAAAGTATACCGATCGACTCAGAATCACTAGCTGAGTCGATTTAACGATGTCCGTCCGTCCGTCCGTCTGTCCATGTAAAGTTGTTCGTCGACTACAGGTCGCAATTTCACTCCGATCGTTCTGAAATTTTGCAGTTTAGAGTATTTCGCGGCTGTTAAGATCGCTATTGAATTTGGTTGAAATCGGTTCAGATTTAGATATAGCTCCCATATATATCTTTCGTCCGATTTGGCCCTTTAGTCCTATAGAAGCTGTATTTTACATCCGATCGTTTTGAAATTTAGAATGGTAGAGTTTCTTGATCCATGAACCAACACTACCGAATTTGAAGAAAATCGGTTAAGATTTAGCTATAGCTCCCATATATATGTTTCGTCCGATTTGGCCCTTTAGTCCTATAAAAGCTGTATTTTACATCCAATCGTTTTGAAATTTAGAATGGTAGAGTTTCTCGATCCATGAACCAACACTACCGAATTTGAAGAAAATCGGTTAAGATTTAGCTATAGCTCCCAAATATATGTTTCGTCCGATTTGGCCCTTTAGTCCTATAAAAGCTGTATTTTACATCCAATCGTGTTGAAATTTAGAATGGTAGAGTTTCTTGATCCATGAACCAACACTACCGAATTTGAAGAAAATCTATTAAGATTTAGCTATAGCTCCCATATATATGTTTCATCCGATTTGGCTCTTTAGATCCAATCGTTTTTATACCCTACACTACACTGTGGTACAGGGTATTATTTAAGTATAAAATGTCCCAAAAGTAAATTTATGTAAACAATTTATACATGAATTACAAAATGTATATATCAGAGTTATTCAATATTACGAGAGTGGTGTAGGGTATTATATAGTCGGCACCGCCCGACTTTAGCCTTTCCTTACTGGTTTGGTGTTGTATTTATTTCATGAATGTATGTCATTCTTATTAACATTTTTGGGTCCAGAGATCTATTATTTTAAAGGAATACAAATGTTGACATGGGAAGGGAACGTATAAATAATATACTATTGGCCAAAGAGATAAAGGATCATATATATGTAAGTATGTTTAGGACATTTGATGATGTTTGTAATCTGCATGTTGTAGCTGGCTCTTGAAAAGTGTGACCGAATGACATTTTCGCAAATGATCAACATTCTCACTAATAAAAAAGTATTTTTATTTTACACTGTAATACATAGCACATTTGTGCGGCGCTATATATTTTCCCGGTTCAGATAGTAGTAAAGTACCACAGTGTGGTACAGTAAGTATGGTATATTTAATTACCATAATTTCTTTTAAAATTATTTGAATATAACCTACATATGTTTATTTTGGGTCAAGACAATTCGTATTGAAATTGAAAGACAATCCGTATTTTGATATAGGTCCTGTTTCTGTAACATATTTTCTTTCTTTTGAATATCAGTTTAGAACCAGATATCGTAATATATATGAATGGAATGTGTCTTCGATTTAGCTTATACCCTCTATAGAAGATGTAATTTCCTTTCGATATCCATGAAATTTGGTAAAGAGTATCGTGTTTTAACAGTTAATATCTGTGTGAACAATATCGGTTCAAATTTACATATAGCCCCACATAGTCGCATGGATGTGTTCCTTCCGATTTGGCATCTAAGCTCCATAGAAACCATATTTTAGTCAAATGTACTACGTTTTGCATAAAGGATTTTTTAATCCGAGAATAAACGGTCGCTAGAAGAAAATCAGCATACTTTGAAATGACTTTATGTTATTTTAATCGACTATGAAAAGGTCGACTTTTAGGTCCGATTAATCGACCTAGTCGATTGAAACGAAATTTGGTTGATGAAAAAGTCGACTAGCTTCCAGAACCATTCACCAATTCTGATATAGCCGCCATATAAATATATATTTCTTCCCTCTAGAACTATAGAAGCAGTATTTTACATATATTTCATAGCCCTCATATATATGTTCCTTCCGATCTGGACTTTTATCACTTCAGAAGCTTTATTTTACATCCAATCGTTTTGAAATTATGCATTCTAGGGTTATTAATTTATATTCCGAAATTACATTTTAGTTAGTTATTTAGAAGAACTTCATTAAATGCCGAAAAAATGTTAATACTTATGATTTGGAAGTACTTATAATGTTATTCCTTTGGAAGAACTTCTTTTATTTTTTGCTGGGATTATACACACTTGTAGTGCTTATATTATAAGCACTCTGTTCCTTTACCTACTACAACCTACTACTTTTTACCAATTTTACAACAACAACATATAAAAAATGGTAAACAATTTTGAAATAGTAAAATGTAGTAGGTAAGGGAACAGACATCATGTAATTAATGTTATTTATATGCTAGAATACTCTTAAACACAGAAAAAAATGGAATGGCATATTCTCTATAGATTATTTTTGAAAATTTCTTCAATCCTCTTAACTCACATTAATAGCAAAATCAACATTAGCCACAGGTTTCTCGTTTACTAGCCAGACAGTGAATATCATATAATTCCCGTGAGTTATTGGAAGAATGCTCAGTGGCTGTGTATTCACGCGACAGCGTTCAAGAATCAAATCGTGCTAAAATCCCAAAAAAGGAACAGCTATTAAACAATGTCTTCAGTCTAGACGGATGATTGTGCTTGACCTGCGATTACTTACATCATAAGGACAGGTGTGATTCAAATTGGAATATCTTTTCAGTTCGAAGAACGAATAGAAAATATCGGCTAAGGGATTGCGTCGACTGCTCCGCATAAATTCGCACAAGTCCACTTTGTACTGATAGAGGACGTTTTGTGCACCGCGTTTCGCCAGGCGTAGTTTTATCTAATCGGTTAATTATGAGAATATGAATACGAGTTAAAAAAATATAAACTCACCGATGCATTGTTGATTGGCTTTAAATCCAATCTGAAATAGAAGTTTATCTCGGAAACCCCACGTTTAATTGCTTTTAGAGAGCACTTTGTGATATCCCCTATGTTTTGATCCAATGCTGCGCATTGCATATTACTTAATTTCACCTGAATTGCCTAGAAAAATTAACGTAGCCAATTTCGAAGTCAAGATTTTTCTATATAAAGTTAACCATACTTACCGCGACATGTACTATGACAGAGATGAGGAAAATTCTCAAAATATTTTCCGATTTAGTCATTGTATCCGCTTTATTTGGGATATTGCAGTTGTAGCGTACGTGTTCTCCAATGCACTGAAGTTATTTTAAACATTATACAACTGTTTCAGGGGTAACTTCTTTTAAATCGTTTATAAATGTCCAAATATAATGATGAAACATCAATCAAATGTAATTACATTTTTAACAAAATCAGATATTAGGTTTTCCAACATCGAAAAATCAGATATTGGGTTTAACAAAATCCGACATTGGGTTTTCCAATACGGATTCAAGTTGTGTTATTCACGTGAAGCGGAGAGTATGTGTACGAGTACTAATCGATCCAATTGTAACTATTAATCAATTGAGGGTCATGCAAATAACTCGCGTGCGTCTGACCACTTTGTGACCACATTTGATTTTCTTCACTGATGAAGAGTGATTTATCTACATTATGGATGTCCATCGGGAAATTCCGACCCCGTAAATCCATGGATTTCCCGATGTGGATTCCGGGATTTTTAAAGATCAATCCCGATGTATATCGCTTAAGAATTCTTTTTTGCTAACGGAAATAATACATGTTTTAAATCTTTTGAAAGTAGCTGTGGAAGCGTTATGTTGTTGTGTTATGAATTTGTACATAGCAGATGCTGCTCTGTCGTTTATGTTGAGTCAAATATCTGCTATTAAGTCTTCGTAAAAGAATACATGAGCGTAGAAAAATATACTCGAGTCTCGTAAATTAGAATTCAATTTAAAATCTTGGTTGGATAAAGATTTTGTTTTTGCTAAACGATGCTACAGATAAGTACAAATGTCCCGTCAATATAATGAAAGGTCGATATTAATTTAATGTAAAGAAATAATTAGTGTGTCAAAATCCCAAAAAAAAAAACAACCAAACCAGAATAATTCCGGGTCCCGAAAATTCCCAGTATCATAATTTTGAAAGTTGAGGTGTGTCCGTTAATATAAAAAACTGATTTTCGGCAAATACCTCGATGCAGCAGCCATGAAAGGTTCAATAAAAGCTATATGGCCTTTAAATAACTACCGGTCATCACTCCATATAAAAATAAAAATCTTTTCTTCAAAACTGTAATAAGATCTATATTAACCTATGCTAGCCCTATATGGTTCATAGCTGCCGGAACGCAATCCAAAACAAATGCTTTAAAAAAATTAATCTTTAAGCTGCGTTGGAAGTACCCCACAGTAGGCTTACCATTTTTTAGTGCCGAATCCCCAAACTTTTATCACCTAAATCCACAAAAAAAGATTTGATCATCCCCAAAAAAATCCCCAGCAAATATTTGTGAATGAAGTATTTTAAATTTCAATGTACTTTGTACAAAATAATTTTTTTTGTTCAAAAAGTACGTTGTCAACATTGATTTCATCAAATATATATGATTCAAAATCTTCCACCTCATCTACATCATCTAGATTTTAGTACACATTTTTTGTATTAAAAGTTTGATAAAAAATGTGTAATTCATTTTATAGAAAACTATTCGTATGCTTCCACTATGATTTATGTTAAATTAAAATTAATCGGGAGCGTTCTCGCCTATGAGTTTGGGGTTGTGGGTTCGATTCCCACCAGAGGCTCTAGTCAGTAGTTGCAAAATTTAGCCACATGGTCTTTGTAAACCGACGTTTCCCTGGACCGTAAGTTAGGTAAGGTTAGGTTAAGGACGCACACAACCATTGCGTGCACCACTTCACTCGGAGACCATTTGGTCCATTGTGTTCGTCCTTAGAAGATAAGTAAAAGAAGAGGTCGAAGAAGATGAAGGAGGTGATGAGTATAGATAAGAGAGAGGAGAGATGGCTTTTTAGGAAAGGTTTAGATGAGTTGATGTCTAACCATCCATCTCAAGCAACCTATGAAGCCCATGATTCTATCAATATCGTGGGATGATAGAGATTCCAGATTTTGTATCATCACCTAGGTAGCGATGTCTTCGCCTCGATAGAGTAGGACATTGACTCCTCATCCTCACAGAGTCGGCAGTAGTCAGCAGAATCACTCTGTCACCTTGATGTTAAAGATCTAACATTACAGTGGGCAGTCAGCGTGCCTATCATTAAACGAATGTCCCTCTTTATGAGGTAAAGAAGATCTTTGGTCCTAGATTTCCATATGGCTGGTCATAGAGATTTAGTGATTTTACAGTCAGATCTGTTCGATTATTTCTGGTGTGCCAGGTCTTTGTAAAAACACTTTATGTTACTGAAACAATCGCATAAGGGGTATATAGTGATGGCTCAACCCTTGCATCGTCCATCGCTGATCCATTTCGACCGAGTTCGTCCGCCTTCTCGTTCCCCGCTATATCACATTGTCCGGGGACCCAGCGCAGTCTGATAATGTCTGAAAATTGCTGTAATTCCAAACTGCACTCATTAACCACCTTTAACTTAATATTGGTTGACTTAAGTGCCTTCTGAGCAACCTGACTGTCAACTTAGACTGTTATGTCCGAGTTTTCGTCGATTTATCAAGCTGAGGGCTTGCAGTATAGCAAAGATCTCCGCCTGGAAAACGCTTCAGGTGGCGGCCAAACTGTAGGACGTCTTTATGCCAAGAGATTAGCTGAAAATGCCTGTCCCTGAACCGTCAGTGTTAATTGCATGACCCTCCAAAGGAAGTTTTCCGCACGACCAGTCTGTTCTGGGTGGGATCATTATGTCGAGATTTGAGGAGAATTTCTGAACTGGTCACGAATATTCTGTCGGTCCAGCCAGAGCCCTTAGATCAGACATTCATGATGCCTCAATGTGAATGGCCGAGTGGTCCCATCCACGTTACGCCACACACGAGCTTCTCGGAGTCTGAGAGCGCATTTTGTAGCATTGCTCTTAACAAGAAGACGTACAGGTTGTAGGTTCAATATCATGTCGAGGGCCGCCTGCGGTGTGCTTTTTCTCGCACCGGATATAAATAATGATGCCACTCTTTGTACTTTCTCTAACTTTTTAAGATGATATTTAACGTCTGTCGCCTTCTACCATACCACTGAACCATAGGTAAGTATAGGTAAGTGTAGGACGCACTATAGCTGTATACATCCAGTGGATGGTACCAGCTCTTACCTATCGAGTTTCTGCATGTATATAGTGCGTTCAATCCCTTTTTGACTCTTTCGTCTGTGTTTCTTTTCCATCTCAATTTCCGGTCAAGTATGACACCAAGGTATTTAGCCTCAGAGGACAGGTTCAGCTCCATTCCGTCCAGAATAGGTTTGCTGAAATGTGGTATCTTATCTTATTCTGTCTGGTGAATAGTACCAGCTTGGTCTTCATGGGGTTGATGCCCAGCCCATTTGCAGATACCCAACTAGATAGCCTCCTAAGAGCACACTGAATAAGATCGATGATAGTTGACATAAATTTGCCTTCAACCATGATGACAACGTCATCTGCGTAGACGACAACTTTCACTCTTTCTTCCTCAAATGATCTGAGTATTCCATTTAGTACCAAGAGCCACAGGAGAGGTGACAGTACCCCTCCTTGAGGAGTTCCTCTAGTTACCATCTTCCTAATGGAGCCCTCTTCAATTGATGCGTTTATGATTCCGCTGTTTAGCATTGAATCAATCCAATCAACTAGTAGAGGGAGAATGTTCCATTCCATCCATTAATAAATGATGTATCGATTCCAACTTCACTAGGAAAGTAACCCAAGTGTATAGATTACCTTCAAGTCCCTGGACCGTAAAATTAGATATAAATTTACTTTGTATTGTAATTCGAATAAATAAATAAAATTAATCCTAAAATGGTTTGGGAATGCTTTTGTGTATCTCTGAAATAAAAATATAATATAAAATTTTAACAGAATTAAAAAACTCTTATTTGTGAAAGGCAAACTACCTCCTCTAAAAAGGGTTACAATTTGGAGAAATATTGCTATATCTATACTACATATCGAAATCTTCTGAAATTCCTCACATAGTATAACTTTGTTAGTCGCTATCTCCTTGTGGAAAATGGGCGAAGTTGCCGATCCCCTTTTAGTACCTCCTGCACAAACGAACCATTGTGTGTAAAAGCTTATAACATCAATACCAATGCATACAAGTACTTGCAATTTTGCACAGTGTAATGGCTTTATATCACCTATAGTCCAGTGAGATGCCCTCAGTCTATCGAAAAATGGGCGTTATTTGTACACCCCTTTTGGTACCTGCAAACGTACCACTTTGTTCAAATAGTTAACAGCTTATATCGTGAATAAATAAATACTCAAAATTGTTGCATAATGTAATGTTTTTAAAATTCCTAAAGTTCTGTTAAAATGTTAGTTTTCACCACACCCGTTTAAGTACCTCTTATACAAAAAGACCCAAGCCATACCAACATTAAGTAGCTCATAATATTAGTGTAAAGTGAGGGTATACTTCAGTCGGTTTACCTGACTAAAATTTCTTACTTGTTGTATTAATGGTCACCAAAAAACTGTTTTTTAACATCCGTTAAAAAACTAAAGTTGAAGCAATTTTAATTTATTTTGTTAAATTGTTAAAACTTGCTTACATTTTAAAACAATGACATGTACTCGTAAATGTAGGACAATCATCTGAACCCTATACATAAAATGATAAGTGTATAACTTGTCGATCCTCTCTTTACTCCAAACATTAAATGCGTTTTTCTCCAATAGAAGAAAATGACGAATGGGATATGTCGAAATATGAACCCTTTTTTAGGGCAATTTTAATAGGATTTGCCTCGATGAAGGCAAAGAGGTATGATTTATAAGAATTATAAAGTGATGCAAACTGTATCGGTATACTTTAGGGAAATAGGTTTTTTTGGGTAGACTTGAAAGCATAATTTTTTCATGGTATTGATATTACCCTCATCGCGATGTTTACCCACTTCTTTTATGAAGATTTTGACATTCGGTTCCCGAGTTATATACTTATACATATTGTGTGTCGATGAATAACTGGGTTGATGATGAATTCAATAATCGTAATGTCCGAAGTTGATTTGTTATTGCGGTGGGTTGAGAGAACCCATTATTGGTATCCGGAAGAACATCTAAATTGAATCAAGGTCATTGAATTTAAAATAGGGTTGTCTGAGTAATGCACATGATTTTTATCCATTAAATCCACTTTCAGCTTTTCGTTTTACGTATAGCAAAATATATTTAACAATTACACACACTTAATTGTGTGTACATATTTGCTCAAATTAAAAAACTTTTGCTCACACCGAATTTTTAAACATGTTCTGCTTGCACAATAACAATACCCTTCTGCGGTAGGAACCATTAACGGGTTCGAATAATTGTCATCGAAAGATATATTAGAGTATGTATTAAAATTGCTCAGAAAAACAATTTAATGAAACGGCAGAAAATATTTTTTTCACTTTTTGGGATGCATTTTATAAAAGGGAGCATTAATATAAAGAGTGATGAAAGCCACAATCGACATTTCACTATTATTATTTAAACCTGTTTTTCGATATCTAATAACACTATTAACACATTTTTTGTCGAACATGAAACAAACATTTTATGGAATTTTTTAAATTCAAATTTCCTTGGAAGGTACATTTAGGAATATTATGAAGCCCACAAATTTTTAAAATATAACTTTTACGTAGAAACTGAAGTTTAGTAACTGTTGTTAAAACAATTAGCAAAAATATATTTTTTTAAATCGTTTTTTGCAGGCTCAAAAAAACATAAAGTAATGTAAAAAAATTCGTTCCATTTTTTGAAATTGAAGAAAACAATGTATATTTGAAAAAAAATCGTTGGATAAATGTACAAAGTAAAAAAAAAATATTATTTTAATTTGGCCATTTTGTTTGCGAGGTACCAATAACGTGACAATAACTCCAATTATTCAATATACTACGGGTTCTATAAAAGCATTACACAGTGAAAAATTTCAAATTGTTTGTATGCGCAGGAATCGATGTTTTAAGCCGTGGTTTAGGATATCAATGGTTATCGAGTTATGGCGATGCTCTAAGTAGCGAGATATACGGGTAAAAATTGAACATTAAAAAGACAAAAGTAGGTTTTATAAATTTTATATATGGTCTGTATTATCATATTCAGCAGAAACATGGACGATAAAGACATCAGTTGAAAAAAGATAAAATTCCTTTGAAATATGGATTTTCCGGTGAATATTAAAGATTCCATGGACTGACCGCGTTTTGAATGAAGAAGTGCTGAGACGAATGATTGCAGAACCGGCACAAAAGCTTTTGAAGTGGTAGGTACAAGCTTTTCAAAGAAGGTCGAGAATAACGACGCTCGTCCTGGAAGATTCGTCACATCAAAAACCGATGAAAATGTTGAGAAAGTGAAATTGAATGAAAATTGTAATGGAGAATCGTCGAATCACTATTAGAGAAGTTGCAGAGGATGTTCGCATTTCAGTTAGCCCATGCTATACCAATTTTTTCGGAAATTTTGGGCATCGAGCGTGTTGAAGCCACAACAGCTGACTGTCTACTTCATCGCCACCTGAATCAGATTGGGAGCCGTCGGTTTTCACCACAACGCCTCAAAGCTCACTAAGTGATGCCAACGCCGTCATCGTTGCATTACTTTAGTAATGCAACAATGCGGTGGCACACTGCCATGGGAGCGTATGGCAGCGAGCAGTTCGTTACAAAATTGCTGAATTTTTTTTCTTCCAAAAGAATAACGTAATCATGCCCGCTATGGGTAATTTTCCAGATTTTCTGGCCAAAACCTCTTAACGTTGAATTAGCGATCTCAAACGTCAGCCGCATATATAGAATACTTTCAACAACAATTGAAACTAGTACGGCAATTACCACGCCCACCCGACGCCCTTTAAAAATGTATTACGATCGTGTTTATTTATTTGGTCACAAATTTGGAGCATTCTTATATGCGTGTAGTCCTATATCTTGGAATATATGTTGTAGAGGGTTAAAATGCACTACAGGGGTTAAAAACGCACATGCAAAATTAACTATATTTCTGTTAAAAGAAATACATTTTTGAAAGTTAGAACATAGAAGAAAATACAAATAAGGAAAACATTAGTGAAAAAGAATGCAGTTGCAAGATGTATATATCAACAGTTTATAATACCATCATAAGTTTATAATTTAAGTTGGTTGTCCTGTTTTCAGTTTTCATTGCCTTAGTCAACTACTCTATGTTCTTTTACAGTCCAACACAGTTCTGGATTTGACCCTTTCCGATGTTATTGCTTTAATCGCCCTTTGGCTATCTGTGAAGATGTTGGCATATTTAGGCTTTGTGGTGTAATTACCTAGGTAGCGATGTCTTCGTCTTGATAGAGTAGGACATTGACACAGAAGGTGTTCGATTGTTTCCATTTCCTCCTCACATAGCCGGCAGTAGTCAGCAGAATCACTCTGCCACCATAATGTCAAAGATCTAACATTACAGTGGCTAGCAAACGTGCCTATCAATAAACGAATGTCCCTCTTTGTGAGGATGATGATTTACAAAGGGTCAAACAATTTACCAAAAAACTAAGAATGTAGTCTTTACCCACAAATTGTCTTCTTTCAAATCATATTAATTTTTTTTTTGGATTTGGACCAGGGATGTGACGAATATTCGCATTCACATATGCGAACGCGAATTATTCGCATCATTTTAACATTCGCTTTCGCAATTGTATTCGCAAAAAACATCTTTGGATTATTTGCTTTCGCTTTCACAAAAATATATTTCAGTATTCGCTTCCGTTTGTTAAAAGTGTTAAATCTCCTTATTCCCTTCACACAATTTGAAGATGTTAATACCAATGAAAACCTCTACCACTTCTCTTCAAAACTGTTGAAGAAATATGTTTGTCCTTGTGGTAACAGGAGGTAAAACGATGGAAAACATTCTTAATACTTAATTATCCTGGAAAAGTATCAATTCAGTTCCTTAAATTTGTTGGTACTAAATGGTCAAACTATTATTCGCATATTATTCGCAATGCATATTTCACTATTCGCTTTCGCATTTGCAAGAAATATATTTCAGTGAAAAATGGGGCATATTGCCATGGCCATGTACCATTTTGTACAAAAAGTGAACAGATTATAGCGTGAGTACCAGCACACGAAAAGACTACAAAATTTTGCACAGTGTAATGTTTTTAAAGTACCTATAGCCCTGTGAAAAATGGGCGTTATCAACACGCCCCTATTGGTACCTCCCACACAAAATGGCCAAATCATACCAAAATGTAATAGATCATAATTTTAATACGAGTATACCAGGGTGTATAAAAGCTTACAATTTGGTACAGTGCAATGCGTATGAAATATCTACTGTTCAGCGAAAATATAGGTGTATTTGCTAAATCCCTTCTGGTACCTCCCACACAATTTGATATATTAATTCGAGTAATATTCTGTAAATTAGTCGGATTACCCGACTGAAACTTTCCTACTTGTTTTTATACCCTACACCACACTGTGGTACAGGGTATTATAACTTTGTGCATTTGTTTGTAACACCCAAAAGGAGAAGAAATAGTTCCATCGTTTTTTATACCGATCGACTCAGAATCACTTTCTGAGTTGATTTAGCTATGTCCGTCTGTCTGTCTGTCCGTCTGTGCATGTATTCTTGTAATCAAAGTACAGGTCGCAATTATGGTCCGATCTCGACGAAACTTTACACATATCTTTTGTTTGGCCCAAGGACGATCCCTATTGAATTTGGTTAAAATCGGTTCAGATTTAGATATAGCCCCCATATATATGTTAGCCCCGATTTGATATGTAAGCGCTGTAAAAACTTTATTTTATATCCGATCAGTATGAAATTCGGCAGAAAGAGGTTTCTTATTATATGAATGAACACTGTTAAATTTGGAAGAAATCGGTTCAGATTTAGATATAGCCCCTTATATACGTTACCCCCGATTTGACATGTAAGCGCTGTAAAAATGTTATTTTATATCCGATCAGAGCGAAATTCGGCAAAGAGAGGTTTCTTATTACATGAAGGAATACTGCTAAATTCGGAGAAAATCGGTTCAGATTTAGATATATCCCCCATATATATGTTACCCCCGATTTGACATGTAAGCGCTGTAAAAACTGTATTTTATATCCGATTAGTGCAAAATTTGGCAGAAAGAGGTTTCTTATTACATGAAGGAATACCGCCAAATTCGGAGAAAATCGGTTCGGATTTAGACATACCCCCATATATATGTTACCCCCGATTTCACATGTAAGCGCTGTAAAAACTGTATTTTATATCCGATCAGAATGAAATTCGTCAGAAAGAGATTTCCTATTATATGAATGAACACTTTTAAATTTGGAAGACATCGGTTCAGATTTATATAGCCCCCATATATACGTTACCCCCGATTTGACATGTAAGCGCTGTAGAGACTGTATTTTATATCCGATCAGTACGAAATTCGACAGAAGGAGGTCTTTTTACATGAATGAGTATTCAGGGAAGATCGGTTCAGATTTATATTAAAGCTCCATATATATGTTCCTCCTGATTTGTTATCAAACCGCTATAGAAGTTGTATTTTACTTCCGATCATTAAAATTTTCCAGAAAGATGTTTCTCAATTTAGGAACGAATATTGGTTAGTTTAGCGATTATCGTTTCAGAATTAGATAATATGTTTCTACCCATTTACCAATTATTCCAAATTATTATGGCAATGACCCTTATCGCATTGTTAGGAAGGTGTAGGGTATTATATAGTCGGCCCCGCCCGACTTTCTGCCTTTCCTTACTGGTTTTTATTGATTTGTCAATGAATATACTTTAACGAAGAATGAGCAACATTCGCACACAAACTACATAATTCCACCTTATATCTATTTCTGAGAAGGAGATAATGTACTTCAGACGGTATCGTGGCATATAGTTGTTGGTCCTTTTGATTGTTACAAACAAATGTCGAAGAACTTCTGAAAAACTACACGTAGAACCTTTTTTGATGGAGACTTGAACTTATGCTGTTGTTCTTCCAATTTTGCTGACAACTTTTTTAACGAAAAATATCTTGATGCTCGTTAACGGTGTCTGATGATATTAGAAATTTTCTGCACTTTTTGTATGAAAGCAGATATTGTTTGTATAAGAGATGAAAAATTCACATGTTGAATGATTAGTTGTTGTAGTAGTTGATGAAAACCTTTTTTTGGAGTGGCAAGTTTTTTCATATAAAAAGGGGGCTTCCGAATTGTATCGCAGATTTAATTTCTGAGAAATCGTCACTTAGTCGCTCGATAAACTAGACATTCTAGCCACCATGCTGCTGGAAAGGGAGGAGGGGAAATAACCAGGCCAACTGCACTCTGCAGATGATGTACTGCAATCTGGTTTGGGTTTAATTATCTCGAATTATTATTGCTAATCTATGCATATACTTTACATACGCCAATATTCCTCCAGATGGATGAGAACATACTCTAGCGGTTTAACGCGATAATGCGAAGACAACTGCAGATAAGAAAATCCTCTGATGGAAAATTGTTTGGTACGCGGCACTCGCCTTGTTTTTCAACATATATTATATAAGTGTTCATCGTTACATTCTACAACAACAACAATTTTACAAAGTGTAAATTGTTTTAATACTTTTTTCAGTTTTCATTCAAAGATTTAATGGCGTCATCTTGTACGCCATATTGCAGTTACTGCCATTGTTTCCTCTGGCATCCCATCCCAGAGGGTTCCCAGACAATGCCGGCTACCATACGTCCTCCCCCGTGGTGGTGATGTGATGGTGGGGGTGTTGGTTATGTTCGTTGTTATGTGACAATGAAAGTAACGTGAAAAACACGTGTACCCAACAATACAACCAAACAACCATCCAACTATATATACTCCCGACACGTCGAGCCGTCGTATGGGGCACTGAGTACAATATTACTTTTATAAACGTTGTTTAACGGCAAACGGCTTCTCCAAGTGGTTACGGGATGGGAAACACAAAGTCAAATCGAAATGTGGAACATAAAAACAACAGCAGAACTAGAGAGGCTGCTGGGGGGAAATCTTAACATATGTATGAAGTGCTTGTCTAACAAACCTTCCAACATTTTTTGTCTTGTACTTATTCCAGAAATCTTTCAAGGCACACAAGACACGACAAGTGAGGGTGTCGGTGATAGTGGTTAGTCGTTCGTCAAAGGCTAGAGATAAGCGAATCTGCAATACCCTTCAGCATTTTGGTAGAATTGGGGCATAAGGAAATACAAATTGCATAAGCAATTTTCGAATTTTACATTCTGACACGGAATGCCAAGTACATAGTTTCATTCATCATTGTATGCGTTTTCCTCCTCATATGGGAAGAAAACGCAATTCATCAGTGGAAAGGATTATAAATATGAGTATAGGGTCTGATTTTTTTTCATTTATCTACACTGCAATGATTTAATTCATATTACTCATGAGTCATGACGTTGTAATACGGGCACAGAAATGTAACCAATTAAAATAAAGTACAATTTGACAAATGTCAGCCCAATCGTTGGATAACTGTAGCTTCAAGTCATCGATAAGTAAAATCAGCTGGGGTATTTGTGTGGGTACTATATCACATAATGGCCCTTGCTTGTGCAAATAGTTCTGTGTACATTTAAGAGCATATTACCACATTTCGAAATGAATTTTGTAGTTTCAATGACGTAAAAAAATACAATCCGTTGGAAACATTCTATGGGAACTATATCGAAACATGCACTTTCAATTCCAAACAACTCACATGTAAAAGAAATATTTCTACCCAAATGTAGTCACCAAGCATATTTATTGCAGAGGTAACAAGGTAGAAAGACGTACTGAATTTGATAAATCCTCTTAGAAGATCAAGAGCATTTATGTATATACTTTATGGGGTCTCAGATCAATGTTATCATTTTATAGTCTAAACATGATGTGATTTCCGAATCTACATTTATAATAGACGAATTGCAAAGGTCAATAAGTCCGTGACTTTTAAAATGAAACACGAGTTTTTAGATAAAATTATTTTATTTTTCAACGAAGTCTCCTTTGATCTCTGCTTATATATACTTTCTCCAAGGTTTCTTCAAATTTGTAATCCCTTCCAAAAAATAAGATTTGTCGAGATCATCAAAATAGTTTTTTGTTTGTGAGATGATTTCATCGTTGGAGTCAAAATTCTTTCAGCCGATCAATTTCCTAATTATACCCTACACCACACTGTGGTACATAGTTAATTATACCGATCGACATAAAATCACTTTTTGAGTCGATTTAGCCGTGTCCTTATGTCTGCCTGTCTGTCCATGTCTTCTTGTAATCAAAGTGCAGGTCGTTTTTATGGTTTGATTGTGATGAATTGGTCAAAATCGGTTCAGATATATCCCCCATATATATGTTACCCCCGATTTGACATGTACGCGCTGTAGAAACCTACACCACACTGTGGTACATGGTATTATAAATTTATGCATTTGTTTGTAACACACAAAAGGAGAAGAAATACCTCCTTCGTTTATTATACCGATCGACTTAGAATCACTTTCTGAGTTGATTTAGCTATGTCCGTCCGCCGGTATGTCTGTCCGTCTGTGCATATATTCTTTTAATCAAAGTACAGGTCGCAATTATGCTCTGTTCTTAACGAAACTTACCACATATCTTTCATTTGGCCCAAGGCCAATCCCTATTGAATTTGATTAAAATCAGTTCAGATTTATATATAGCTCCCATATATACATATATACCTCTTTAATTTAGATCTTTAAATAATTGACAGAGAGAAGTCTCTTGATACACTTAGAGAAAATATTTGAGGAAAATCTATTCAGATTCAGATATAGCCCCCATATATATGTTACCCCGGATTTGACATATAAGCGTTGTAGTAGCAGTATTTTATACCCGATCTGTACGCATTTCGGCAGGAAAATATTTCTTATTGCAAGAATGAGCATTGTCAAATTTGGGGAAAATCGTTTCAGATTTGGATATTTCCCTCATACATATGTTACCCCGATGGCAGAAATTACGTTTTTGATTGAAGTTGATGAAATTCTGTTTAGATTATGTATAAGTGGCGGTTAACGGAACGCATTTTTTAACCGATCATTCTGAAATTTAAGCATTTTTACTTTATATTACACAAATCATCCCCAGTGAAAATAAGACAGATCACTCCATGTCCTGATGTAGCTCATATATGAAGGTCATATACGAATTTGACTCCTTGCCTGTGTATCCTGCATTTTTTATCGGTTAAGGACTGTCTGATCGGTATACTTTAAGGTGGGTCTAGCTGTAGTGTTTGTTACAAATATCTGCTATGAAACAAACTTATAATAATCTGTTCCACAGTGTGGTGTAGGGTATAAATGTTGGTTTTGACAAAAAATGTCGAAACTAGTTTGAATGCAAAAAATAATTGCAAACATTATTATACCCTCACTTTAGTGTGACGAGGGTATATATCATTTGCTACGGAAAAAAGTGTAACACATCGAAGGAGTGACCTAAGACCCCAAGTATGTTTGGCGGAAATCCGTTTTGGGTCATTTTAAGTCGAATGAGCAATGTCCGTCCGTCTGTCTGTCTGTCTGTCTGTCTGTCTGTCTGTCTGTCTGTGTGTCTGCTGGCTGGTGCGCACGATAACTCTCGAAAGGAGTAACCGATTGACTTCAAATTTCGTATGTGGTAATATTTTTTTCTATCTCCGGCTAAGTTCGAAGATGGGCCATATTGGTCCACTCCTTCTGGTACCTCCCACACAAAGGGTTCAAATGTTGTGAAATATTGAATCTTTAATAACTGCTATACTACTTATTCGAATCTTCTGAAATTCCACACATAGCATTAGTTTATTAGTCGCTATCAACTCGAGGAAAATGGGCGAAATTGCCACGCCCCTTTTGGTACCTCCCACACAAATGCACCATTTTGCACTAAAAGTTAAAAGCTTATAACAATAATACCAGTGTTTAGAAATACTTGCAATTTTGTACAGTGTAATGCTTTTATAGTGCCTACAGTCCAGTGAAAAATGGGCGTTATTGCCGCGCCCCTTTTGGTACCTCCCACACAAATGCATCATTTTGCACCAAAAGTTAACAGCTTATAACATTAATACCAGTGCATAAAAATACTTGAAATTTTGTACAACGTAATGTTTTTATAGTGCCTACAGTCCATTGAAAAATGGGCGTTATTGTCACGCCCCTTTTGGTACCTCTCCCACAAAGGTACCATTTTGCACCAAAAGTTAACAGTTTATAACATTAATATCAGTGTATACAATTACTTGAAATTTTGTACAGTGTAATGCTTTTATAATGCCTATAGTCCAGTGAAAAATGAGCGTTATCACCACGCCCCTTTTTGTACCTCCCACACAAAATGGCCAAATTATACCACAATTTAATATCTCAACGTCCATATAAACGGTTACAATTCGGCACAGTGCAATGTATTTAAAGTATCTACTGTTCAGCGAAATATAGGTGTATTTCTTAAACCCATTCTGGTACCTCCCACAAAAATTGACAGAATAATTTGTGTAATATTCAATATAACATTACTCACAAAGTGAGGGTATACCTTAGTCGGTTTACCCGACTGAAACTTTCTTACTTGTTTTTTTTTGAAAAGATTGAAGAATAATCTATCGAGAATGCTTTGAGCAAAATAAAATGTATCAAATCTAAATACAACAGGTAATTGGTTATATGGATGGGAAAAAAGCCCGTTTGACCAAAATGTCAAATTTCAACACCCTCCAACTCGGACAGCCCTTAACCGATCTCGTTGATATTTTAATGTCAGTACATCTATTTTCAAAATTTACTCACTTGAAATGAAATCGCCCCCAAATTTTAGTCTTTTCTGTAATACTGTGAATTCAAAGGAGATATATTTTGTTATAATACACCGTGCGACAAAATTGAACAAAAAAGGTTGGTCATGGAAATGGCTATATAATTCTGAAAGCTGACTAGAAACAAAACTGTATACTCAGTTTTTTATTTTCTGGCCGAGTTCACGTTTAAAAGGACATAACATTTTTTAAGGATATAATTATTAAAAGTTTTTTTGTAATTTTTCTAAAAGTCCTAGTATCATAAAAGAGCACATTTTGGGCTCTCTGAATAATATTTTTAATTTTAGAGAGTGGAACTAAAAAGTTTCTAAAATGGTTTTACAAATTTTAGTCCTTCATTATCCCTGAAGATCTACGGTAAAAAATATTGAAAACAAAAAATATTTTGTGGATCTTACCGTTCTGGTATTCATATCAAAATGTTATCATAATAAATACTTTGATTAATTTGGTTTTTAGAACTAATTTAATTTACATTAGTGGTTATTTTCTTATTTACAGAAATCTAAATTGGTAAAAAACATTTAACACAATTGTTTATAGTATTTGATGGATGAGCAAAATTTGAATTAAAATAGCTCTAAAAACAAACTAATCAACCTAGAAAGCTAAATTTTGGATAGGAATAAATGAATAGTTAGATCCACAAAATATATTTTTTTTTTCAAAATTTTAAAAAATGTTTCCCGTGATAACAACTGCTAATATGTTAGAGGAATTTTTAAGCATATGGGTAAGTAGTTATTTGCTAATTCTCTGTATGCTTGCATGGAAGTACTTTCCTCCAATGTAAAAATAATCTGAAGGGTGTCTAAACGTTAGGTCGTTATTTCTTGTGAATTTGGCATACCCCTCAGGTTAACTGGTATCGTGAGGCCCAGTGCTCCGCTCGGTGTTAAATGGGAATGATGATGATGTATATGTGGTTATGGAAATCATTAATGGTAAGCTGTTATTCAGCCCCTTATCAATAAGAAAATAATGACTTATACCCGTACATGGGATATTCGTAAGCATGGGGGTAAGTTGTTATTTCTCAACTCTTTGTATGCTTGCATGGAAGTATTGTACTCCAATATTATGCCAATGTAAAAATACTCTGAAGGGTGGCTAAATGGTAAGTCATTATTTCTTTAAATTTGATTTACCCGGCAGGTTACCTGGAAATGAGAGTTTTTGTTGGGAAGACGGCGATATATCTGTATGGTATGGAGAGGAGCACCAAAGAAAATAAAGTTAGCGAGAAGTCTTTCAGTGACGAACGAATAGAGAATTGATTTTTTTGCGTATTTTAAGACCGATTTTCGCGATTTTTTTTAATTACTATATTTAGATAACTAATTTCGATCGCTTATTGCAAAAAGCGTCCAAAAAAATTCTCCGGAAAACTTTTTTCGCGTTTGAAAATTCATTTCTATTCGTTCGTAACTCACGAAATGTAAACAAACTTGCGACGGAACATCTGTTAAATTGAGGGTCTGTGAGGAGCAAAACAATTAGTTCTTGTGATGCAAACGTTTCGATAAACCTAGGGTATTGTACTAGAATTAGTTGCTCAGTCAATGTTGGAAAAAAACAATAGCTTCAGTCACAGTCGCAAATTGCTACTGTCGTGGATCTGTCCGTCCATCTCAGTCCCGTCGCACTATTGCCCTGACTTCCACAGATGCTGTTGGTTATGTGATGTTATTGTTGGTGATAAAAATGATGACGGTGATGATGATGATGGCGACGGTTATATGTTGCTGCTGGAAGGTTTTTTTGTTTCAACTCACATCCCCGCCAGGTGAGTTTGTGAAATGAGTTTATTTGAAATTTTCACTAACGAACATCCAGTTAAGCGCACCTCACTTGTCTGTCTGTTTAGCGGTATTCCCAGAAGACAAGTGCCGGGATGTGCTCCTCGGCGAAATGTTGGCAGTGTTCGCAGCTTCAGTTGTTCGATTGTGTGTGTGTGTGTGTCTTTCTCAGCATACTCGTTCAAAACAGTCAAGTCGAGTCAACAACAGTCGTAAAATATGTTTCTGCAACGTGTTCTTCTCGCTAAATGTTTGTAAATGTAAAGAAATGAAAATCATTGTCGTGTACAGTGTGTAAATGTACAAACGAATATACTTCTACAATACAGCAATTGTCAAATGTTGACATTTTATTTGAATTTTCATTCGTTTTGTCACTTTTCTCCTGTGTATTGAGAGTTGTATAAGATTTGTTTTTCGTTTTCTTTTTCATTAAAGACAATAACCAAAACTTTTCCACATTCATGCTTCGCCCCCTCCCCAATCCACAACTTCATTTGAGAGTTGGTTCTAGCCGTTGCTGTTGCTTTTGTTGTTTGGGAAAGTCCTTTTCTTTGCATCTTTAAAGCGGAAATTGTTTCGGATTGAGTTTCAAAGTTTTTCACTGGCACTTTCTAATTGAAATACTTTTGAGAGTAATGTTTATTTATTTAATTAATCGTAAGTAAAAAGTTGAGACGTGATTTCTGTCCCGACTTTGTAGTCGTCGTTGTCCTAATTAGTCTAATTAATTACCAACACCTCCGTCGAATGGAGAAAGAGTATATTTGGAAACTTCAAAATATGTTTGGATACAATTTAAACTCTTATCTGTATTTTGTTTCGTTTCAGATAGCGCACAAATGTATACAATTATTTTGATTTCATCATATGCTGCTTTAATTTAGTCAAAATGTGAGTACAGTCTTGAATTTTCTTTATGTTACGTTCTTATTATACCCTACACCACACTGTGGTACAGGGTATTATAACTTTGTGCATTTGTTTGTAACACCCAAAAGGAGAAGAAATAGACCCATCGTTTATTATACCGATCGACTTAGAATCACTTTCTGAGTCGATTTAGCTATGTCCGTCTGTCCGTCTGTCTGTCTGTCCGTCTGTCTGTCTGTCCGTCTGTCTGTCTGTGCATGTATTCTTGTAATCAAAGTACAGGTCGCAATTATGGTCCGATCTCGACGAAACTTTACACATATCTTTTTTTTGGCCCAAGGACGATCCCTATTGAATTTGGTTGAAATCGGTTCAGATTTAGATATAGCCCCCATATATATATTAGCCCCGATTTGACATGTAAGCGCTGTAAAAACTTTATTTTATATCCGATCAGTATGAAATTCGGCAGGAAAAGGTTTCTTATTACATGAATGAACTCTGTTAAATTTGGAAGAAATCGGTTCAGATTTAGATATAGCCCCCATATATACATTACCCCCGATTTGACATATAAGCGCTGTAAACATGTTATTTTATATCCGATCAGTGCGAAATTCGGCAAAGAGAGGTTTCTTATTACATGAAGGAATACTGCTAAATTCGGAGAAAATCGGTTCAGATTTAGATATAGCCCCCATATATACGTTACCCCCGATTTGACTTGTAAGCGCTGTAAAAATGTTATTTTATATCCGATCAGTATGAAATTCGGCAGAAAGAGGTTTCTTATTATATGAATGAACACTGTTAAATTTGGAAGAAATCGGTTCAGATTTAGATATAGCCCCCATATATACGTTACCCCCGATTTGACATGTAGGCGCTGTAGAGACTGTATTTTATATGCGATCAGTACGAAATTCGATAGAAGGAGGTCTTTTTACATGAATGAGTATTCAGGGAAGATCGGTTCAGATTTATATTGATTGTTCCTCCTGATTTGGAATCAAACCGCTATAGAAGTTGTATTTTACTTCCTATCATTAAAATTTTCCAGAAATATGTTTCTCAATTTAGGAACGAATATTGCTTAATTTAGCGATTATCGTTTCAGAATTAGATAATATGTTTCTACCCGTTTACCAATTATTCCAAATTATTAAGGCAATGACCCTTATCGCATTGTTATGGAGGTGTAGGGTATTATATAGTCGGCCCCGCCCGACTTTCTGCCTTTCCTTACTGGTTTTTATTTTTTTCTTTCGGGAAGAAAATAAGATTTTATTTTGGATTACTGGAGAATAGTGAAATTTAATTTGGAACATTTTTCTTAGGTTACATAAAACCAGTATATGTATAAACTAACATTTAAATAACCGGCGTTGCGCGGGTTGTCTTTTAACACCGTGATACAAACTTCGTAAGCTTGAAGATATTCTAATAAAAACTCCGATTAAAAGACAACATCGAAACAATTTTGCAGCTGCCCCAAATTCTAGTATGAAAACCCCTAGCTTTGACAATCATTTTGTAATATTTCTTATAATAAGTTAGTTGTATGCTGTATTACTAAAAGCCGACTTGTCAAAGAATATCAATTTAAATTTTCCAATTTGAATATAGTTTCAGTGGCCATTAAGTCTTATATTCTATTTGATCACATCTGGTCGGTGCGACCTTGAAAACCAAAAAATGTAGGCAGATACGCCAATATTTTGAAAGTTGTTTACTTTGAATTTGGTTTTTTGTCAAGTGACTTTCGACCAATTGATGTCTAATTGTAAGCGTATAGAAAATGCCGTTGCATGTATATGGGCTACCATAGTCATTTATATGTATGGGTCGTAGTCAGTTCCAGCGCTTTGAAACTTTAGAATTATTTTTGTTAAGTATTTAAAATCAAAACGATATGAAAATATTTTTGATCGCGACTGCCCTGACCACAAACTGGAAACTGAACGTGTGAATATATCCTAACCAGCACCTCTTATAGGTTTTTAGCTCTTAAACGACACTTTAATTTATCAGAAAGAATTATATTATTTTGGTCACAAATGTTTAAATTTCGTTAATCTGAGTATGGTATTCCAGCCATACTCTTAACTAAAGGGTCCGCCAAATAACTTTTTTTTGAAAATGCTATAAAAAAACTACTGAATATTTTCTCAAATTTCTTTTTTATTTGAAAGTACAATCCTTCCGGTTAATAATGGAAAATAATTTCATTCAAATGGCTGCCTCGGCTGGCCATGCAGTAGCCTACACGATCGGTCCAATTTTTAAACACATTATCGATTGTGTGCAGCTGTATTTCACCAATGGCTTCACAAATATTGTCCTTTAAAGCGTCAATTGTCTCTGGCTTGTCGGCGTAACACTTATCTTTGAGGGCACCCCACAAATAATAGTCCAACGGTGTCAAATCGCAGCTCCGAGGTGGCCAAACGACATCAGCTCTGCGGCTGATAATGCGATCTTATATTATTTTCTTATATAGATTGTGGCATACTGTTATATAAAATCAAAACCAAAAATTTTTTTATGGATACATTTTTTTTAAAAAAAAATTTTATTAAAAATACTATTATCGTCTAAGGTACCCTTAGAATTTGCACTATAATTTTTGGAGTATATGCCCGATCAGGTCGACTTATACGTTAAATTGAAGCTATTAATATGGGCTACCAATATATTTTTCACTTAGAAAAAGTGGTGTAGTAACAGTTATTAAACAAATTGGAAAAAGTAGATTTTTTAAAAAAAAAAATCCCGGGACAAAAAAAAATAGAAAAAAACGAAAAAAATATTTAATTTTTTTTTTAAGTCTGGATCCTAGCGAAGGTTATAATGCCTGTTTGAAAAAATCTAAGGACAAATGTAGAAATTATAGCCCTTTTGCTAGAGGTAAGAGAATTTCAAAAAATCTTTTTTTTTTAAATTTCTGTTTAAATAGCGATTTTATTTATTACTTTTATTTATATTATGTACATTTGAGTTTATTTACATGCACAAATTTCATTAAAAGTAATTGTGAGCTCTTTGTTGACGTTTGTAGATTTCGGAATCGGTTTCTCTTATGAGGAACCAAATATAATCTCCCATCATTCTTTCATCCCAGTGCCCTTGGTAACGCCGCTCGATGGACTTCATTTCTTGGTGAAACCTTTCCCCATGTTCGTCGCTTACTTTGCCAAGATTCTCGGCGAAAAAGTTTAAATGAGAATGCAAGAAATGAATTTTGAGGGACATATTTACACCTGTTGGAGTACATAAAGCGTTATATACATAAATATAGAAAAATATATTTCTTAGCAATTTTTTCATAATTTTTTAACAAATCATTAATCATTGTTTCATATTGCGGGCTTTTATTGGATCCAAGGAATATTGAAACTACAAGCTTAAACGACCTCCATGCTGCAATTTCATCCGACGTCAAATTGGATTAGAAATTAACATCTTTCAACAGTTTCCTTATTTTAGGTCCATCAAAAACGCCTTCTTCGATTTTTTAAAAAGAAAGACTTTTAAATAAACTTTTTAAATATGAGAGTGAATTGCCATCTTTCCTTTAGGCTTTTACAAAATTTTTAAAGAGCTCCAGCTTAATATGCAGTGGTGGCAAAATAATGTTTTCTTTTTGGACGAGAGGTGTGTATTTTATGTTGTTTTCAGCCAATGTAATGTGTTTTCTTGTTGGCCATTTCTTTCTTCTGTAATGATCTTCACGAGCACGGCTATCCCAGAGGCATAAAAACAGCAATATTTTGTATATCCGCCTTGCATTCCACATAACATTCCAACTACTTTTAAATCGCAACAAATTTTCCAGTCATGTTGTTCATCTTTTATGTATTTTATCAATTTAGCCGTTGTTTCGTATGATTCCTTAGTGTTGACAGCATAAGCAATGGGAATCGCTGTGCAAAAGTACTGCTGTCAAACTTTCTTTACTGCTGTCAACAAATAACCGCCATTCCTTTGAATTGTATGTTTCATTAAGTTCCTCGAACATTCCGGGAATGTCCTTGCAAAAGTATAAAATTGTGGTCCAAATACAAAATGTACTTTCCATGAAAGTTGGAATTTAAAAAAAAAATTCCCTGTGGTACAGGGTATTATAAGTTTGTTTCACGGCAGATGTTTGTAACACCTGAAAATAACACAGCTAGACCCACCTTAAAGTATACCGATCGACTCAGAATCACTAGCTGAGTCGATTTAACCATGTCTGTCCGTCCGTCCGTCTGTCCATGTAAAGTTGTTCGTCGACTACAGGTCGCAATTTCACTCCGATCGTTCTGAAATTTTGCAGTTTAGAGTATTTCGCAGCTGTAAAGATCCCTATTGAATTTGGTTGAAATCGGTTCACATTTAGATATAGCTCCCATATATATCTTTCGTCCGATTTGGTCCTTTAGTCCTATAGAAGCTGTATTTTACATCCAATCGTTTTGAAATTTAGAATGGTAGAGTTCTTGATCCATCAACCAACATTGCCGAATTTGAAGAAAATCGGTTAAGATTCAGCTCCCATAGTGAATTGCCATCTTTCCTTTAGGCTTTTACAAAATTTTTAAAGAGCTCCAGCTTAATATGCAGTGGTGGCAAAATAATGTTTTCTTTTTGGACGAGAGGTGTGTATTTTATGTTGTTTTCAGCCAATGTAATGTGTTTTCTTGTTGGCCATTTCTTTCTTCTGTAATGATCTTCACGAGCACGGCTATCCCAGAGGCATAAAAACAGCAATATTTTGTATATCCGCCTTGCATTCCACATAACATTCCAACTACTTTTAAATCGCAACAAATTTTCCAGTCATGTTGTTCATCTTTTATGTATTTTATCAATTTAGCCGTTGTTTCGTATGATTCCTTAGTGTTGACAGCATAAGCAATGGGAATCGCTGTGCAAAAGTACTGCTGTCAAACTTTCTTTACAAATAACCGCCATTCCTTTGAATTGTATGTTTCATTAAGTTCCTCGAACATTCCGGGAATGTCCTTGCAAAAGTATAAAATTGTGGTCCAAATACAAAATGTACTTTCCATGAAAGTTGGAATTTAAAAAAAAAATTCCCTGTGGTACAGGGTATTATAAGTTTGTTTCACGGCAGATGTTTGTAACACCTGAAAATAACACAGCTAGACCCACCTTAAAGTATACCGATCGACTCAGAATCACTAGCTGAGTCGATTTAACCATGTCTGTCCGTCCGTCCGTCTGTCCATGTAAAGTTGTTCGTCGACTACAGGTCGCAATTTCACTCCGATCGTTCTGAAATTTTGCAGTTTAGAGTATTTCGCAGCTGTAAAGATCCCTATTGAATTTGGTTGAAATCGGTTCACATTTAGATATAGCTCCCATATATATCTTTCGTCCGATTTGGTCCTTTAGTCCTATAGAAGCTGTATTTTACATCCAATCGTTTTGAAATTTAGAATGGTAGAGTTCTTGATCCATCAACCAACATTGCCGAATTTGAAGAAAATCGGTTAAGATTCAGCTATAGCTCCCATATATATGTTTCGTCCGATTTTGCTCTTTAGTCCTGTAAAAGCTGTATTTTACATCCAATCATTTTGAAATTTAGAATGGTAGAGTTTCTTGATCCACGAAACAACACTACCGAATTTGAAGAAAATCGGTTAAGATTTAGCTATAGCTCCCATATATATGTTTCTTCCGATTTGGCCCTTTAGTTCTCTAGAAGCTGTATTTTACATCCAATCGTTTTGAAATTTAGAATAAACAATTTATACATGAATTAAAAAATTTGTATTTCAGAGTTATTCAATATTACGAGAGTGGTGTGGGGTGTTATATAGTCGGCCCCGCCCGACTTTAGCCTTTCCTTACTTGTTTTAATATTTTTTCATGTTTGTGACGTCAAATTACACCAGAAACTGTTATCCACATCCCACATCCCTTGGATACAATTTTTGTTGCATAGTGTAATAAATATTTCCATAGCGCGAAAACTGACCACAGGCCAAAAACGACTATGTGGATAATCCAAAGGTTATACAAGACTCGAATACATATATACATAATCAAAGTTTGTTATAGGAGCCGCAATGGTCAAGCGGTCAAAAGTCGCTTGGCATTCGTTGGAGATCAATATATACACATAAATTAGTTGGATCATAGCTCACAAGTGACTTTTAAAGTACAGAAAGAGTAAACATTGCTTTGGTCACTGCAATACTGATCACAGTTTAAGAATGGACACCGTTAGATATGTTAACACAGCAAGTGGTGAGCGATTTGCTTCGAATGGGGTTTAGACAATTTAAGACATAGTTTTATGTCCTGTTTGACGCCAGGCTGGACATCGAATTATTATATGAGAAGTCAGTGGTTTATACAAAACTATTGTCTATGCGTGTGCATAGATGCTTTCTACCTCTAACAGGAGCCTCAGCGGCAAGTGGTTGAAAATTACTTGGCGGAAAATTGAAAATCAAAATAGCCTATGACACATTCCAGGCATTGGTCTATCCGTCCACCAAGTTTCTAGAGAATCTGTTCAGTCGTTTAGACGGAGAAAACAAACAAATGATTTTATAATATTAATAGGATAATAAGACTAATAGTAATGTAATTCAATGTGACATCATTTTATCAGTTTTTCTTTAAAAATACAATGAAACCAAACCCTACGAATAATAACATTTTTTTGCGACATCAGATTTTGCAATCTATTTGGATGTAAGGGATATTACTGTTCTCAGCCTATAAAACGGTTTCTTTGAATTGACTTTCGCTCACGCCAAAAAGAGAGAGGTTGCAATTTATAAAGCAATGGTGGCCTTACTGACAAGGGCAGAGATCATCATCAATAGTAGATGATATACCCCCTCTTTATATCCTATACCGTACCGTGGTACGGGGTGTCATGATTGAGTGAATTTGTTTGTAACATACAAAAGGAGGACGCCCATCATTATTTACACCGATCGTTTCAGTCGATTTAATGATAACCGTCTGTCTGTTTGTAAGTATATCATTTTGATTACAGTCCAGCTCGCAAATGTAAGCTGATCTTAATTAACTTTCCGGGCACTGTTGATTACATTATTTCTGAACAACTCTTTGACAAGAAGGACATATGAAATTCGTTAACATCTATACTGGCGGTTCCAAACTCGACAATCAAGTGGGCTTTGGTGTTTCTTCAAAGGAACTTGAACCTTCTTCTTATAGGCAGGTTTCTATCAAGTTCCTGGAAACTATACTCATGAATGCAAAAACTGCACTCGACTGTCGCAGGTCTCTTAACGAGATGGGTGAAGAGTTCAATATTCACCTGATATGAGTGCCGGGCCACAGGAACATGCCATGGAACTACATACAGGGCAGATAATCTTGCAAGACTAGGAACTTCCTTACATGATCAAGGGGAACTTGAATATGTGGGCATGTCTCTGGTGACATGCAAGATTTTCTTGAAATATAGTGCCCTTACGACAAGAAATGACGGGTTAGTAGTCACGAATTGCATACATACATTCCAGACTGATGTGGCCTGGTCTAAAGATGCACAAAAGCACGGCTGTTGTTGTCGAAACCGGACGTCTCACTTAACTTGCCTGTCATAACGGGAGGGGCTAGGAGTAATTAATGTTTTCCCTTACGTCCCTGTGGTTACACAATGGACTGTATAGTCTAAGTGAGATTATTATACAGGCTGCCACTCTTAATCTAACCTAACTTAACTGATCTGTATGAAATTTAGCTTCTCATGATTCAGAAACAAATAATACTAATTCGAAAATATATTGACCTTCCGACCAACACTACCATATCGGCCTAGATTAAGTTTTATTTTTATCTCGGATTTGTCATCAGCAGTTTTTTAATTTAGTATCTTATATTTTTAGAGAATATAAAGACAGTATTCTTAATCGCGCATTCTCATTTTACACATAGAACAAATATATTATTTCTATGAAATATTTAAATCACATCCATTCAAATCGGCCAAACCCTAATTGCAATACATATAGAGTAGGCATCTCTTTCAGATAAAATGCAGCAAGAATGTTCATGTCAATTACCATGCATCAAAATGATCAGCGATAACTAGAACAGAAATTACCTCGTCGCCACATATTCGAATATGTTCTATTGGATTACTTACATTGTATTCGCTCCAATTTAACAACAATTTCTACACATTCAAATCGCATGTAAAAGAAAATGGGAAAACTACAATTGTTCCATAGCTTTTTTTCTCCGCTCAATCTCAATCGTACCATACTAGAGAACACAACTACAATAAGGATGGACTAACCGAGAGATTATCACCTGCCGGTAAAAATCATAAATTCATCGCCGATAATTGACAGACATTGACACATATAATTTTCACAATAAATCGGTCAATTATAAAAGAAAAGAATGGTTTTATTGTGTCAGAATGCCTGTAAGGTCTTTGGTGTACTTTTTGTGTTGCTCAATTGGCCCAACTCTGTCTCCGACAAAGTGGAATTTGCGAGAGTAGACAGCGGATAATGCGAATGCAATATTTTGTAAAGTGAAAAATTGCCGTAGCATATCTTATTTATTGCTCGACATCAAGCCAACGAAACTCTATGGGAAGAGCTGAGATTTGAGTTAATTTTATGAGTAGCGTTGCCATATGCGAAACTTTTTTAACAGCCTGTTTCTGTAACTTAACATTTTGCTTTCGTTCGCCTGCCAGACGACAAACAGCTAATTTGCGTTTCACTAACTACCATTACAACGACAAGTCGCACGATAATGAACTCGTACGAAAACGTAATTATTTCAGTGTAAATTTTGGTTTCTCTATCTCTCTTTGCTGTCATCTGGGCGAATACAAATGTCAGATCGAGTCACTTTATTTTATTTGTCGACTTATAGGAACAATGACAAAAAACGCTATTAAAAGCAAAAAATAAGTAGATATAAATATAATTATGTTTACGTATTTAAGCATAAAGTTAGGTTAGGTTAGGTTGAAGAGAGGAGACGTTTAAACGTCTCATGTCCATGGACATACACTTAAGCCAGTGGTTCGGCCTGTTGTGCGCTCCTTATTTATGATCTTTTTATAGCTCACGAGTTACAGAAAATCGGTACTAGACACGAATTTTCTCAGTATCTTCCAGCCATATTCTCTGAGATGAGTCAAGGCTGGTAATATGTCGGACCCGAAATGTTGGGATCTTGCATTTGTGAAAGCCGGGCAGTGACACAGAAAATGTTCCATCGTTTCGATGTTTTCCATGCATGCCCTGCATTCGTCGTTTCCTGCTAGTCCTATGCGATGAAGATGTGCTTGTAGGCCTGAAAAACGGGCCGTAAAACTCACCGTTTGGTGCTGTTTAGAATATTTAGATCAATATGTTATGCTTTAAAAATGAAAAAAATATGAATTTCCAATTTTAATGTTTTAAAATTTACATTTCCCATCTTCGACTTTCTATTAGGGGTATTTTCGTTACAAGCTATAGAGTTTAGTTTAGCCGTTTGTATTTCCATAATTTGGTAACAATGGTTTTGGTAGCAATGTTGCCGGAAATAACGATTTATCATGTCATTTTGTAGGTTTTTTAAGACCAAAAATAGAAAATGGCGATATGATGGTTTTGCTCTGAACTGACGATTTTAATAATAACTGGTGATCCAATTAGAGATACTTTTTTCAATAGCATTTTTTTTGTCAGATTCAAAAAATAAATGCCAAAGAATGTTCTTTTAAATGATAATAAACATTCCCCATTCAATTTGAATTTTTTGTGTTTTTTCTTTAAAAAAGTAGGGAACCTCGAAATGGATTACCCTATATATATACATATTTATATTAAAATGGAAAAAAGGTTTGTATGTATGTACACGCTGAAACCACTGGCGATTTTAAAATTTATTCTTTTGTTTGAAAGCTACATGGCCTGAGATGTTTTTGGGGGGAAAAAGTGGGCGAGGCAAATGTGGGCGTGGTGTTATTTAAAATTTTAATCTTTTAGAAAGTGTTGATACTAGAAAAAGTAGATTTGAAACTCACGTTAGTGAAGTGATTATCTAAAACATAAATAAAAAATGGCAGGATCGGATTAGTGGGTGTGGCCAGAGTCGGCGTAGCATTAGTCAAACATTCATTATCTCAAAAACTATTGACAGTAGAATAACGAAATTTGGATTGTAAGTTATTGGTATCAATATTAGTAATTTCAACAAAAGTGGGCGGGATAGAATAAGTGGGCGAAGAATTATACAAAAATCGAATATCTCAGAATGTGTAGATCGTAGAAGAATGAACTTTGAAACACACGTTAGTGGAGTTATTATCTAAAACAACAACTGCAGGATCGGATTTGTGGACGTGGCAGAGGTGGGCGTAGCATTAGTTTAGAATGTATTGTCTGAGAAACATAGAAGAACGAAATTTTCAGTGTAGTGAACATTATTTTAGGTTTGTATCTTACAAGAGGCTTTTGAAAGAAGAAGAACAATACTCATGTTTTTGATAGCGCTAGAACTCCATGAGTAGCCAGTAGTTTTTTGCGACACGACAGTCTAGGCATATACACTACAGTCTGGTCGAAAATCTCTTGGCGGAAAATTGCAAATCAAAGTAGTATCTGTCCATCAATTTCAAGAAAATCGGATCAGTCGTTTAGGCGTGATTCTGGGTAACACAAAAAAAAATTTAGTTTCTGCCAAATTTGTCTCAATCGAAAAATTGAATTTATTATTATAGCTTGCAATGGATATACGGGTGGCTGATATGTAATGCAACAAAGTAAAGCGCTATATTTTTTTATTAAATTTTATTGTTCAAAAGCAAAAAATGTCGGAAACAACATAAAATTTTAAAAACAGTTTAGAGATGTTCGAATTGGCCACCTTTGGCACGAATTATGGCCTTCAAACGGCCGACAAAGCTATCACACGCTGCACGAAAGTGGCTCTGCGGTATTTTGGCCCATTCCCGGCGAAGCGACATCTTGAGATGATCGATACTTTGGTATTTTTAGTGCGAACCTTACTCTCTAAAATGCCCCAGGCGCAAAAGTCCAACGGATTGAGATCCGGAGATCTTGGTGGCCATTGTGCGGTAGAAATGAAGCGAGGAACCTCGATTTTAAGCCATTCTTGGTTGACGCGTGCTGAGTGCGATGGGGCTGAGTCCTGTTGGAATGTCCATGGTCTGCGGCCGAAATGTTTGTCTGCCCAGGGCTTCAATACTGTCTTTACGACATTTTCCCTATAATATTCGGCATTTATTTTGACCCCATGGTAGATGAGTACGAGCGGGGAGCGACCATCGGCCGTTACGGTGGCCCACACCATTACCATCGGCGGCGCTTGAGTTCTGGTGGCCAATCGAAGGTGTAAATTTTCAGCTGACCTCTTTGGCAAGTAAACCCGATCATTTTGTTTGTTCACAAACTGCTCAATGTGGAATGGCTTCTCATCGGAGAAAACCAAATTCGGTAACTGACCACTTTCGTGCAAGCGAAGCAACTCCTTGGCTCTTTCCAGTCTAACTTTTTTTTGTGCATCGGTGAGCTCTTGCAATTTTTGGAACTTCAATGGCTTTAGTCTAAGCTCATTTTTTAATATGTGTTGTATCCGTTCTCGCGATATGTTCAGCTCACGAGCAATTTTTCTACCACTGCGGCATGGATTTCGATCAAATCTGGCCTTCACTTTTCGGATCATTTCTGGTGTTGTTACCGTTTTTTTCGTCCACTTTTTGGACGCGATGCAACACTGCCAGTATCACGGTAACGAGCAATGGTACGAGAAACAAAAGATTTATTCACATTTAAATGCTGGAGGGCTCTAACGATAGCCACTTTTGTTTTTCCACCCAAATATAAAGCAATCACACTATCACGTTTGAATTCCATCACGAATACTTTTTTTCTGAATGCAATAGATCAAAATGCTTTTGTAAGCTTGTAAACAATAAAATGAACTGTCACTGAAATAAATCTGTCAGCTATCAGACTAGCGGTTTAGAAATGATAGCAACCTGAAGTTGGTTGCAATACATATCAGCCACCCTGTATATGAATTGCTAACTAATTAGTAGTGCTTCAAGAGAGCCAAACCTGTTGAGAAGCCCCCTCTTTTTTGTGCATTCGTTTTATCAATCTGGCAGCATTCGTTTTGAGTGAAGTATCAAACTAAAACTCAAAACAAACTATAAAATACTCTAGGCGGAATATGAATGAATTCGAACAAGTGCATCTTAAACTCTTGAGTAAAAGAGAGAATGGCAAAACAAGTCTTTAAGATTGGACGAGAGTTAACATCAAATCTCCATGAGAGAGAGCGAGCGAGCGGAAAATGGTAAACATTACCTGCATTAACAATTGCAGAACACCGACAATTTTTCTTTAGGCCACCAAAGTCTGCAAACCGGTGTCTTGAGTGGTGGAAAACATGCGCAGACACATTCCATGCTCCTCGCGGTCTTCGGTAGTAGCGATGGTGGTGGCTCTTGTTGTTGGTAATATTATTGTTAACTTTCTTTCGGTTAACAATTCGTAAACACAACGAGCAAGCTCCATCTTGATGCGGCGCTGCTGATCGAGTAAAATGATCAAACAGCAAATTTCCATGTTTATTTTAGTTTTTAACCGAACATCGCCGCAGACGCATCGCCAGCGGATGGATTAGCGTTATTTTTTGTTTCGTGTTTTCATTCATTCCTCAGTGATAACTGATACTCGCGCCGAGATCACTCTCCTCACACAGCGCTAAGTAGTGATCGTGTGTCGATCGCGTTGCCTCAAAACGTGTTTTGTGTGTTTTCGTTTTGTTATGTTTTGTTTTGATTGAAGCGGTTTTGGGCACGTCGGTGTGTCTATGCACGAGAGAGATATAGAGAGGGAGGAAGAGAATACGCCTAACTGGTGCACACAAATTCTGCGAAACAATTTGTTTTGTGTTTTCCATTTGTGTAAAAATAATTAAATGATTAGATGAAGACAGTGATGGGATCACAACAAATTCCGATCACGTATGTAGAACAAACGGAGTGAGTGATTCAATAGAGTTGACCGTTCGGGCAACTATCACTGAAAAGAAGAAAAAATAAATCAAAACCAAATGGAGTCAATAAAACCGCGCCTTATATGAAATTAAAAGTCGATAATCAAGTACAATTTATCATTTGATTGATGGATTGATTGTGTTCATTTGACGTATAAATTCCAAATTCCCCCTAACGTATGATCATCATTAATCGATTATTTAGTGTCTCTAATTAGACACTTAACGAACGACCCACATTGAAGTGAAATTTGTTACAAGTATCGCGGAGTGTTAGTGCGCGTGCGCATGCGCTTTAGCGCGAGACAGCAAAATGACAAATACCGATATTCCTAAAAGTGCAACGGCAAAATCCACATTGGGCAAACGTGCTGCTAAGAAATTGTGGAAATTATTAACTGTAAATACCCAACAGAGTGATGGCAGCGGCAGTGAGGTTCCCACCACAACGCCAACACAAAATGCGGAAGGCTCCAAGAAATGTCGTGACATGACGGTGCCAGTGCTAGACACCTTCGTTAATGATAAAGCCTCCACTCTGTCGCTCTCCACGAAATATTCTTCCACGAATTCCTCTTCTACGCTCGACTCCAACTCTCAAAAGTCCTTGTGTACACTTAATGAGGCTGCCAAATTGTTTCCACGTAATATGCCGAGCATCAGACGCAGCCGCCGACGCTTGCAACAGAACGGCGGCACGCAATCGAGTCGAGAACAGGCAACGGCTGCGGCGGCGGGCACGAACACAACGGCAATTTTCAATGCATCGCATAAGAGTGCCTTTGCCAGGGTTTCTCAAACGCACAATGTGCCCACGATGACGATTCGCTCTAAGAATACTAGTGCCACCAACAAATCATTAACCAAAAAACCAAAAGCCAGTTGTTCGAAACATCAGCGCTCCAATGCTCCTGTGGCCAAAGCTACCGTTAGCGTTCAAAAGAAGTGTTCCAAACCTAGTCAAAAACAAAGTGAAAAATCCCCCAGCAAAAAGCCCAATTCTATTGCGAAACTTCATCATGCCGCAGCGCCATCATTTGCGTTGGCACAAACCGCATCACTGTTAACTACTGTCGCCTCCTCGGCGGCGACGGCTACACTGCAACAGCAGCCGCCGCAACGGCCTCAACCGCAATTTCAACGTCACGAAGCGACGATGTTGCACTCGCAGCAATCCAGTCTGATAAGTTATGATATGAGTTGTGCCACCAGTCAGCAGAGCATTGCCAATGACAATGTCGGTCATAATAAGATTGGCCAAAACATGTCCGATGACACATTTCTATCGTCAGGTATATCATGTCCCAGTGAAACGCACTCCGAGACGAGTGCCACCAATTCTCCGACATTTCATCAGGCGTCTATCACGCACCAGGCAGTGGCCAAAGCATTTCAATGCAACCGGCGACATAATTATGCCATTGATAACGCTGACGAGGAAGATGAACTTATTTCTCTGGAATTGGCCATGATTACAGGTTTTGGTGGTGGCGAAAAAGTCTCACCGTTACTACCTCAACAGGTCACCAACTCCAACAACAAAAGTCAAGTACCAAAGTCCAATACATCTTTGGATGTAATGGCTTTGCAGAATTTGAATATATGCCGCAATCGCAATGCTGTCTGGATGCATGCCACTGCCAGCGATGATCAACAACTCAGCGATATTGAGGAACAGCTGCACAAAATCCACGTGACGGAAACGTCACACGCTGATGGTGGTCACCCTGGGAACGTACTCGGGAAGGGCTTGTCATCTAAGTAAGTCCATTAAATGTTAAACAATGTTTGTTTTAATTAGTGTTTATAGATCTATTGGGATTGGAAAAACAAACTTCTCCCGGAATGATTAGTAGTAGTTAACTTCATTTTTATGGCTAATCAAGGTGGCCACCACACCACCAGCCCTGGTCGATGATGTAAGGCTGATTTTAATTTGTCTGATCTAAATACATACAATCGTAAATTATAAGTTAAATGCCGTTTAAGATAAAAGACGGCGTCAGGTTTTATGTTGGGAATTGTTGGAACCTTTACGATTTGATGGCTACTCGAATTATTTCCGCATAATTACTTTATTATTCTTTTGTAATTTCTGATCAAGTGATTTTTGCAGATAATCTGTTGTTCAATGGAATTATTTAGATTTACATTGTTAAAGAACGAATCAACCATTTAATTTTTTATGGTACCAAAGTTTTTTATAGGTGCGAACATTTCAATAGAATTTTTTTATCCTGAATCTTCCAAACATAATAATTTTGAACCAATTCGATTACTATGTCTGACCGTTCCGATATATTTACTAAGGAGGAGGGAAGTGCAGTTGGGTAACCGTTTTACGAAGCCCTCACCTGAATCTGTCAAACATAATAATTTTGAACCAATTCTATTACTATTTCTGACCGTTCCGATATATTTACTAACAAGTAGGAAAGTTAAAAGTCGGGTAAACCGTTTTACGAATGCCTCACCTTAAACTTATAGCTTTTGACTTTTGCTGCAAAATAGTCCATTTGTGTGGAAGGTACCAAAGGGTTGTCCAATGACGCGTATTAAATCTTTGCGGAGGCTAAACTTAAATCTTGTCTGCTTTTAATAAAATTTTTTAAATCGAATAAGTCAGTGATTCTCAGTCGATCGGTATTCTTAACGTGGGATTAGCTTCAGTATTGTTAGACGATACACTTAATGGTAAATACAACGTGTAGTTGACTACATTACAACATGTAATTGATTTAAGGACGGTTCATGTTTTTAATTTAAATAAAGGATAAATTTGATTTAAAGTTGTTTCTTGACATATTTTGTTTTTGCACTTAGGCTCAATATCGTTTCTGTTGTTTACAGTATATGAAAACAACTTTGTTAAAAATTAAAGAAGAAGTAAGTGACATGTATTGGGGGTAGTTGTAATGGTTGGATAGACAGATCTGTTTTGAGAGCCACCAAAGTCCCATTGACAATATCCTTATTACAACGATTACTTCAGTCGATCATTACAATATATACGCACAGTAACATTAAACGAGAACTGTTTGCTAAAAGCGCATATCTAAAAAAAAAAGACAATCAGTAATCATCATCCCTCGTACATGCACCATCTTCCACGCTCGTGAGTCTTTACAGTGTAAAGAATTCACACGAATGTTTTGCTGTATTTGAATATGCAACAACAACGTATTTGGTCGTGCCCTACCATTTCTTCTTGTTGTTTCAAGTTGTTTCTTGACTTTAATTGAAGTTCAAGCTGTAATTAATTTAAAATCGTTTCATGTCTTTAATTTAGTTATAAGATTTACTTTTTTTAATCATCATTGTCAGGCGCCAAATCAAAGCCAAAATCATAAAAGTTTGGATAATTTCATGGATTCTCAGTACGATTTGTTTTCAGTGTAGGCCAGCATTTTTTGACTTAGGAAAATGGTGCCAAATTCTATGTACGTTGCTGTTTTTCAGTAGACGTATGTATAGTATACGAGTACATACGGCTACTTCTACTTCATCTCTTCCAATAAATAAGATTTGTCGATGTCATCACCATAGGTAGTTGTTTGTGGGGTGATTTCATTGTAAAATTTCTTTCCACCTAACCATTTCTTCAGGTTTCATCATTCATAGATTTTGCAAAGGAAACTGCATACCTGTGCAATCTTTCATTTTCGTGGTAGAAAATACTTTTTTTCTTTGCCAAATGCGGTGGTTTTTTTCAAATCCTCATTAGATTGACGTGATAAGTTAGTATAACATTCGCCATTGATTTTAAAAGGTGTATCACGAAAAAGTTACATTTTGAAATTGTTATAAGAAGAATAAATATTTTTCATAAACATTTCAAATTCTTCGGTAGTAGCGATTGTGGTGGCTCTTGTTGTTGGTAGTATTATTGTTAACTTTCTTTCGGTTAACAATTCGTAAACACATTTTAAAATTTTTATAAAAAAAGGATAAATATTTTTCAATGATGATGCCTTTATTGAAATGCCTCAACAATGGAACTCCACTTCATTCCAATGGCTGCCGCGGCTGACCTTGCAGTAGCCCATTTCGTGTCGACCCAATCATTCAACACATTTTCGATTGTGTGGCCCTCTATGGCTGCAATTTCGTGTTTCAAGTCATATATCGTCCAAATAGTTCTAAAAGCAACCCGTTATTACCCCTTTGAAGGTAGTTAATGTGGAAAAAATGGTCGCCATGACTTTATTGGTTGACAATTCTACTTTTGACTTCTTTGGCGCCTATTCACTATGAAAAAACAAACTGTTTTGTCTCCGATCTACGTTTCGTCCACGGGTCCGAAACGACGCAAAAACTCGTCCATATTATCAATCCAATTTTGTTATGAGCAGTATTTTTTTCGCCACAAAAATATTTATACCCTACACCACACACTGTGGTACAGGGTATTATAAGTTTGTTTCACGGCAGATGTTTGTAACACCTGAAAATAACACAGCTAGACCCACCTTAAAGTATACCGATCGACTCAGAATCACTAGCTGAGTCGATTTAAGCATGTGCGTCCGTCCGTCCGTCTGTCCATGTAAAGTTGTTCGTCGACTACAGGTCGCAATTTCACTCCGATCGTACTGAAATTTTGCAGTTTAGAGTATTTCGCAGCTGTTAAGATCGCTATTGAATTTGGTTGAAATCGGTTCAGATTTAGATATAGCTCCCATATATATCTTTCGTCCGATTTGGCCCTTTAGTCCTATAGAAGCTGTATTTTACATCCAATCGTTTTGAAATTTAGAATGGTAGAGTTTCTTGATCCATGAACCAACATTGCCGAATTTGAAGAAAATCGGTTAAGATTTAGCTATAGCTCAAATATATATGTTTCGTCCGATTTTGCTCTTTAGTCCTGTAGAAGCTGTATTTTACATCCAATCATTTTGAAATTTAGAATGGTAGAGTTTCTTGATCCATGAACCAACACTACCGAATTTGAAGAAAATCGGTTAAGATTTAGCTATAGCTCCCATATATATGTTTCGTCCGATTTGGCCCTTTAGTTCTATAGAAGCTGTATTTTACATCCAATCGTTTTGAAATTTAGAATAAACAATTTAAACATGAACTACAAAATTTATATTTCAGAGTTATTCAATATTACGAGAGTGGTGTAGGGTATTATATAGTCGGTCCCGCCCGACTTTAGCCTTTCCTTACTGGTTTTTTAATTTTCTACTCAAATCACGCGTTAGTCTGCTATGTATGGCTGTCAAATCAAACTATATGACGCTGCTTATTAAAATGTCATCACCATAGGTAGTTGTTTGTGGGGTGATTTCATTGTAAAATTTCTTTCCACCTAACCATTTCTTCAGGTTTCATCATTCATAGATTTTGCAAAGGAAACTGCATACCTGTGCAATCTTTCATTTTCGTGGTAGAAAATACTTTTTTTCTTTGCCAAATGCGGTGGTTTTTTTCAAATCCTCATTAGATTGACGTGATAAGTTAGTATAACATTCGCCATTGATTTTAAAAGGTGTATCACGAAAAAGTTACATTTTGAAATTGTTATAAGAAGAATAAATATTTTTCATAAACATTTCAAATTCTTCGGTAGTAGCGATTGTGGTGGCTCTTGTTGTTGGTAGTATTATTGTTAACTTTCTTTCGGTTAACAATTCGTAAACACATTTTAAAATTTTTATAAAAAAAGGATAAATATTTTTCAATGATGATGCCTTTATTGAAATGCCTCAACAATGGAACTCCACTTCATTCCAATGGCTGCCGCGGCTGACCTTGCAGTAGCCCATTTCGTGTCGACCCAATCATTCAACACATTTTCGATTGTGTGGCCCTCTATGGCTGCAATTTCGTGTTTCAAGTCATATATCGTCCAAATAGTTCTAAAAGCAACCCGTTATTACCCCTTTGAAGGTAGTTAATGTGGAAAAAATGGTCGCCATGACTTTATTGGTTGACAATTCTACTTTTGACTTCTTTGGCGCCTATTCACTATGAAAAAACAAACTGTTTTGTCTCCGATCTACGTTTCGTCCACGGGTCCGAAACGACGCAAAAACTCGTCCATATTATCAATCCAATTTTGTTATGAGCAGTATTTTTTTCGCCACAAAAATATTTATACCCTACACCACACACTGTGGTACAGGGTATTATAAGTTTGTTTCACGGCAGATGTTTGTAACACCTGAAAATAACACAGCTAGACCCACCTTAAAGTATACCGATCGACTCAGAATCACTAGCTGAGTCGATTTAAGCATGTGCGTCCGTCCGTCCGTCTGTCCATGTAAAGTTGTTCGTCGACTACAGGTCGCAATTTCACTCCGATCGTACTGAAATTTTGCAGTTTAGAGTATTTCGCAGCTGTTAAGATCGCTATTGAATTTGGTTGAAATCGGTTCAGATTTAGATATAGCTCCCATATATATCTTTCGTCCGATTTGGCCCTTTAGTCCTATAGAAGCTGTATTTTACATCCAATCGTTTTGAAATTTAGAATGGTAGAGTTTCTTGATCCATGAACCAACATTGCCGAATTTGAAGAAAATCGGTTAAGATTTAGCTATAGCTCAAATATATATGTTTCGTCCGATTTTGCTCTTTAGTCCTGTAGAAGCTGTATTTTACATCCAATCATTTTGAAATTTAGAATGGTAGAGTTTCTTGATCCATGAACCAACACTACCGAATTTGAAGAAAATCGGTTAAGATTTAGCTATAGCTCCCATATATATGTTTCGTCCGATTTGGCCCTTTAGTTCTATAGAAGCTGTATTTTACATCCAATCGTTTTGAAATTTAGAATAAACAATTTAAACATGAACTACAAAATTTATATTTCAGAGTTATTCAATATTACGAGAGTGGTGTAGGGTATTATATAGTCGGTCCCGCCCGACTTTAGCCTTTCCTTACTGGTTTTTTAATTTTCTACTCAAATCACGCGTTAGTCTGCTATGTATGGCTGTCAAATCAAACTATATGACGCTGCTTATTAAAATTTTGTACGCAGGCAGATGTCCCGTGACAGGAGCAGTGTTGCTCTTTAAGTTAAAAGTCGGGAAATTCAAAAAGTACGGACTTATTGACCCACTCTCATATATATATATATCTAGCTGTACAAACTACGTTCTCATGACAATCTCATAATTTTCTGGAAAATAATTTCTTATTTCAACGAACAAAATTTAGCAAATTTAAGGATAATCGGTTCATATCTAGATATACATGTATACATACTCGTACACCTGATTTTTCCATTGATCTCTTTAATGAACCATATTTTATATTCCATTTGAGCCGATTTCACATATGTGTATCCGATGTAGGGGCTCATTTTTTCATCCTTTATACATTTTTGCAAATAAGTATTGAATTTGAAATGGATCGGGTTTATATATATACTAGCTGGACCTGGTCCACTTCGTTGCCCAAGATTTCAGATTTCCGATCCCGTATATTTTTGGACTAATCACGTAGGCAGCCACCAAATCCATATACACAAAATTACAGCACTCTCGCTAACAAATTGTTCAAGATGTCTCCATTTCAAATCTTGGTTCATATGGCCAGTGCCAAACCAATTGGACCGATCCCTCCCATTTTTGGATGAATAACGTAGATTTACATCTACTTCCAGTTGGACACCAGAAAGCACAGGACTGATGGCCCAAGTGGGATCACACTCCAGTCCCAGTAGACAGTAGGAATCTCGTTAATATATTCGTAGATGCGGACATTAGCAACAGCATTAGACTATTTCTTGTGGAGTTATTTGAAGTCATTGGTCTTTCGAAATAAACCAGACTCTCTTCAAGCTTTACAAGTCAATATTGAACTTGCCATTCATGACATACGACTTGATTTAGTGGAAAAAGTGCTCGAAAATTGGGTTCATCGAATTCGTGCCTGCAGAAGAAGTCGTGGAGACCATTTGAATGACTTTTTATTTAGAACTTAATTGTATCGATTGTACTTCACATTAAATAAAAGCTTTTGAATATCCTAAACAATAAGTGTGACAGAAATCATATCACTCTTATTGGAAAACCATGTATATGTGCTAATAAGTGAATGTGTGCTATAAAATCCAATTTTCCAGCTATTCTTTATGAAATTTCGTATAGAAATTTTTTGGCTCAAAAAAATATATTTGAAAATAGAAACTACTTTTCAACCATAGCCGTGATTATCTTATGGTACCTTCGGTCCAAGAATGACGCCGGCCCATAAAATTCACCAAATAGTACAGTTTTTAGGGTGAATTGATAAAATTCCGCAATTTCGTTTATTGACGTATCCATTGAGTTAAAAATAAACCTCGTCGCTGAAGACACTTTTTTTATTCGTTTTTTGTTTTATCATACATGAACATTTTTGACTTTGACACATGTCACGAATAGTGCGAAAACTTCAAAAACATAACACTGAAAACCCAAATAGCAAAAAAATTACCCTTTATAACAATAATCAAAACAAGTGAATTTGTATTAAAATTCTTCCGTTACAATAACGAATTCTTCAAACACAAAATTATTGATTAATGATCTTGTTATATGTACCAGCAGTACGTATAGCCAACAATTATTGTTAGTTATTGAATGCGTCTTTGAACTTGGCCATCAACTACTGATCGAACATTTAATCTATGCATAAACATGATTCCAGTGACCACCAGTCGATAACCATCAAACGGTGTCATAAATCAAATTGAAAGTGTTTGAATGGATAGATAGCCAGTGAAGTATGAATTAGGAGACTTTAAGCTTTAGATACGATGGTGGTTCTAACAATTTGTTGTCTTACCATCAAATTTAGATATTTGATTTTAGTCCTACTTTCGTATGAAAATTCACATAAAAAGTTAACAGAAAATTAATCAACGATTATGAATGATAACCTCATTTTTGGGTAATATTTCATAAAGAATTTCTCCCACTTTGATGCCAAATTTTTTGGATAATATTTCATAGCCCCTCCAAACACTCGACATATTATAGGTCCGTTAAAAGAGTTCTTCACCTTGTGGTGCAAGAAACCTTTCGCTAATCTGGAGGTACATAAGTGAGCTACTTACTTCAAGAGAGACATAACTTAAAATTTAAAATTTTTGAGGTTGCCGCCTTACAGGAATGGAAATTTTGCAAGTATCTATAAATTAAGCTCAGTGAAATTTACTTTATAAGTTAAAAACCATATTCCGGTTCTTATTTCATGCTACTTGTCTCTTATACGGACTTATAGTTACACATCTTGACAATTTTCAATTCTGAGCGAAGTGAGCGATATGTTGTATGATATCCCAGAACTTAGTACCACAAGTAGTTGTTGCTTTGGTGGAACTCTCATGTCTTGGCTGAAAATTTGTCAGATTCTCCTCGTTTGTTTCAGTTGTGTTGCCCATTATAGAGGAATAAATTAAGAACTACGAAAAAAACACATTATATAGTCCCAGTGTTCATTTTGTATGCATAGATCCGGGAAACAGTTTCAAAGCGCCCTAAAGGGTGAATTTCATATTCCCGAATACAAAAAGCAGCAGACTCATTATTAGTCTGCATATTTTTTTGCGTTATCATGCATATATATAATTATTTAAATACAATAATTATTGGCATTAACAAAAAATTATGCATATCTTCTGACATGGTATACACGGGGGCCTACCTACCTTTCCATCCTTAATCATCTCAGAGACGGCAATGACAAAATTATAACTGCAAATACATCCCTAAGCCATTCACTCGAAATGGGTTAAAACTTGGATTGATTTTTAATGCTACCGCAGATGCATATGGAAATTGGAAGGCAACATGCGAACAGAGGCTTTGCTGTTTTTGTAGCACTCACTACTGGTACCGGAACACCCTCGAATGTAGCGACCCAAGATGGAAGCAACAATACTCTCGAACTCTTACATTCTTTCATGGAATTGTAGGTATTTTGTTTCTTCTTCTCGTTATTGTTGTTCTTTGGACCTTGGCAGCAAGTGTTTACACTTGAAAAATCATGCAAATAAAGCGATAAAAATGAGTTACTTCATTCATCCAAAGATCAACAACGAACGGAGAAACTCCCTATCCTCCTCCCTCAACTTTTCAGCTCCACCTCTTCTTTCGGAGTTGCTGAGATGGCATAACAAAGCATCGATGGTCAATGCAATTTATGGATATCTGCATCTTAAGCAGTTGCGGCCCAGGCCCACAGTCTTCCTCGTCATTCGTCTTTGCTTTGTGCTCTCCATGCATCAGCAGCAGCCACAACGAAGTTGTTATGGAGAGTGAGTCGCCTTGTTTGTTGGCTTGTGCCCCAGAGCCATGTGGAGAATACCAGGGCAAACAGAAGGCTTTACCCCGGGAATGCTAAACAGTCAAAAGAAGAACGAACGCGACTGATTGTTTACGAGAGTTGTTCGTCGGTTGGTGCACCGTGTACCGTGCAGCATGCAGCGTTGAGCCGACCAAGAATGATGATTTATCAACAAAGATATCAAACATAATGTGAAAGCGGATTTTCATATTTTATGTCGACAACAACTAGATGCAGGCAACAACAGAGAGGCCCGACCCGCAACACCAGTGAATGTCTGGTGTCGGTTATGGTGTTGGTGGACGGATGGCGGATGGATGCAGGATTGTATGGGTTTCCACGTTGTATGGCATTTTAATGTGTTGCATTTAAAATGGGGGGACACATTAGTAAACAATGTCTGCAAGAGCACATGGGATTTGTACAGTGTTGGGCAAAATTGTACATTAAGGACAATTTTATAATTTTCATTGGGTTGTTTTTATTAATAATTGTCCTTCGTATTTTAATTCTTTTTTCCTTATTGCTTGGCTCAAGGTCCTTGATTAAAAGACTAATCTTATTCTTTTAATATAAAAATTTTTATATTTATTTCGACTAACATCGCAAGTCATCATCAGGAGATCTACTACAGAAAAAACACAATAATTTAAGTAAAAAACACATTACAAATACGCAAACATTTAAAGTATAACTACAAGGTGGCGCAAAAGTAATCCTCCTATCAGAAAATGCTATAAATGGCGCAAAAGTAATCCTCCTATCAGAAAATGCTATAAATTTTGCGATTGGCCTCTAATGTCAGTTCTGTTTTGACATTTGTATAGTAAACACATGCGAAATACACGTTAATAAACAATATTACGCTACACTGCTCCAGAACGCGGAATATTGCTGACTATTTATTTGACCAATAATCGGTCGGTGACTTTGGCACAAAACATCGAAAGGTTACTTTTGCGCCACCTTTTACATTGAAAAATTGCTGAACGTAAAATAATTTGTCCGACAATCCTTCGCTAAGCTTATCCCAGCACTACTGTTTTATTCGTCCATGTTTTCTCACTATGTGTCGCTACATCTGAGAGCACCTGTCAGTGTCCGATTTGCAGTTTAATCTTTTCTCCGTAGGAACGTCAATAATATGTAACATATTTAATTTATAACGTCTTTAGTAGTTACCCTCTTCCGTTAGTATTTTTACATTGTCAAAATCTGGTTTATGCCCTGTCAGTGGACAGCCAATGTTGTCCTTTGTTCAAGAGGTTAGTCAATTATTTTTAAGTCCGATTATGTGTCGAAAGTCTTGTCTTTAATTTTGGTTTTGTCACACCGACATAATTGAATACCTTTTGGCATATGTCAGAGTCGTCAACATTGCATTTTATTTGGTACACAAGATTTGACCTGTCCTCTTTTTAAACCTTGGATTTTGTCCTACTGAAAAGTTGTTTTGTAGTGTTACATGAACTTTTCCCTTATCACAGATGTCTGATCGAAAAAATCGTTCAGATAACCCGGAATAAATGTCATTGTTTTGTATATTCGACTGTCATTTGTTTTGTCCTGTTTATACTTTGACTTCCTGGCATGTTTTAGTAGTTCCTCCACTAAGATTGGATTTTTGTTTAGTTTATTAAAAAATTCAAGCTTATTTTCTTTCTGTCTATTGCAAAAATGTTATAGAAACAAATACAAAAATTGGTAGAGAGTTTTAATTGCTTGGTAGAATTGACTGCAGTTTCGATAGACACCCCTCTATTATCTTCAGAATTCAATAGCATTAATGTATGTCTTTAACTTAAATCAGCTTTAATACTTATGGAAGTAGTAAATTGCATTTAACAAGAACTACTAAACAAACCCGTATTTTGCCGAACTAAGTCAACATACTAAAACTCTCATACCAATACATTTTTGTTTTTTGAATTAAAATTAAAATTTTTACGAAAATAGGATTTTTACAATATCTTGTAAGATATATTTGAAACCGCTGATGTGATGACAAAATTTTATGAGAAGAAGTTAGGATACATAAACAAGTCCTATCCCACAAATGGACCAAGTTCTTGAAGGAGAAAACCTAATCTTTCGATTGAGCAAAAAAATATATAGTTTTAGACAAAAATACCAAGAAAACTTTTAATTGTGGAAAAAATTTACAAAATATTTGTTTGTGCTTTTTTTAATTCCTTTTTCAAGATTGAATAAAAAAATCTATCGATAAAAAATGTTCTGAATACAATAGGTAATTAATTATATGGATGGGAAAAGACGATGGGATGTTTGGATTTTTTTTATGTACAGGGTTGCCCATATTCGACGGACCCATGTTTTTTTAAAAAAAATCAAAGAAAAAAATAAAAATTTGGCGGTTGGCAATCTTAATCATTTAATTTGTTCCAAGTAGATTTGTTTACATCAATTTTTGAATATGATATCTCTCAAATGGCCGCCTCTGGCGTTGATGGCGTATTGTGCCCTTTTTGCAGCATTTTCCATCGTTTTCGCCAACATTTCGGCCGGAATAGCGGCTATTTCTTCACGAATGTTGTCCTTGAGCTCTTCTACGGTCCTTGGCTTGTTAACGTAAACCTTTGACTTCAAATATCCCCACAAGAAGAAGTCAGGCGGCGTCAAATCGGGCGAACGCGGTGGCCAGTCCAAATCACCACTTTTCGACATCAAACGGCCCGGAAACAAATTCTTCAGAAAATCGATTGTTATGCGACTTGTGTGCGGTGGAGCGCCGTCTTGTTGAAACCAGAACTGCCTCATACGCTTTCGACGAATAATTGGCATCACAAAATTGGTCATCATGTCGCGATAACGCTCCTGGTTGATGGTAACAGCATGGCCATTTTCGTTTTGGAAGAAAAACGGCCCAATGACCGTTTTCGCACTAACGCCGCACCAAACTGTGACTTTTTCGTCATGAAGAGGCAATTCTTGAATCTCCTGAGGATTTTCAGTGGCGTAAATACGGCAATTTTGCTTATTTACGGTCCCATTCAATGTGAAATGGGCTTCATCGGACATGATAATTTAGTTTTTTGAGTTTTCACAATTGACTTCTTCTGTTGAATGTAAATTTCAACTATTTCAGAGCGCTCGCGTGGCGTGTGTTGTTCCATGGTAAAAATCTGCTTGGACTGACGCTTCAAACGCGGTATGTCATTAAGCGATCTGACATCTCTGTCAAAAGTTATGGCGTTGCCAGATGGGTCCGTCGAATATGGGCAACCCTGTAATTCCCGTAGTTCCTAGGTGGAAACTACATATTGTCGAACATAACTGCGTTTTTCGATGACTCGTTCGAGCATTTCGACTGGTAACTGGCGAATGACACGCGTGATGTTTTGCTCCAAGGCCTGAATCGGGTTTGTCCGCATAAACATTAGACTTTACATATCCCCACAGGAAAAAGTCTAACGGTGTGATATCACACGATCTTGGTGGCCAATCGACCGGCCCAAAATGTGAAATTATCTGCTCACCGAAGTGTTCTCTCAATAAATACATTGATTGATGCGATGTGTGGGAAGTGGCGCCGCCTTGTTGAAACCAAATGTCGCCGAGATCACGAGCTTCAATTTCAGGAATCACATAGTCGGTTATCATGGCACGTCATTGACGGTTACGTTCTCACCGGCATCATTTTTGAAGAAATATGGACCGATGATTCCGGTACGTCGGATCGGGAATCAGTCAATGGCAAAAAGATAGCTCTTAACGAGACCTAAAATATTGCTCATGGGTGTCAAGGAAAGTGTTTTTTTTTATTTAAAAAAAAGGGACTTAGCGCAATTGGCGAACGATTATTTTGGTAATAAAACTGAATAATTTGTAAACGTTGTTCAGGCGTAAGTCTTTCCATGATGAAATGCCAAACAATACTTAACAAAAATAACATGACAGCATGACACGACTCACACGTGATCTGTCAAAAAAAGGCTATTGAAAAAAGTATCTCTACTTAGATCACCCATTATTATCTGAAAAAATTTAAAACATTTACATAACCTAGGTCAAAATATCTCTTAGCACTAGAGAGCAAAATTCTGTCTACGTTACTGTCGCCTGATCGGCGAACACGCCAAAAGGTGGGTGCAGAAGCTGTGGAAATGAGAAAGAAATGGAGATGGACATTGAATAAACGATGTCTGGATATACTCCGGTCGACCTTTCAAGGAAGTTACACAGATCTTTTCGGAACCTATATTCTTACTAGTGATAACTTGTATATCTAACAGGTTGATTTCGATGAGGGCCACCTGAGCCCGTGGTAACACAAAGGTCCCCCAAAAGTGCAAACAGACTTGAGTCTGAACTTTTCGTTTCATTTTGGGGGGGCCATAAAAATATACCGAAATAATCACTACTGTCATTCTGATGATTTTGGCCATTTTTCTCGAAAATGTACGTTCAGACCAACATTTCTGCATTTTTGTATTCTTATACTATCCCTTGACTCCCCAAAAGTGCAAACAGACCTGAGTCCGAACTTTTCATTTAATTTTGGGGGCCATGGAAATATGCCTTACATATTTTTTTTGTCATTTTTCTCGAATATGTCCGCTCAGACCAGCATTTCTGCATTTTTGTAGTCTTCTACTACCCTTTGGTTCCTCTAAATGCCATCGCGGGCGATTCGCCCTCGAGTTGTTTGAAATCGCGGCGATGAATCGCCCGCGAGCTCTCAGGCTATTCGCGAAATGCGAATCGCATTTCGTTCGCCTGTGCGCCTTTGGCGAATCCCGGGCGAATTGCATTTCGCGTAGCAGAAAAATGTCTCGTAATATAATATGTGTAAAGCGTAGGCGATGGTACGCGATTTGTGTCATCAAATTATGTCAGAACTGAATTATTTTCACAAAAACGTCGAGTAAATTGTGCACGATCGCGTATTCATCGCTTATGTGTAAGGCCTAGGCGATGGTTGGCGATTCTTATTCGCGGGAAAGATCGCGTAATAATCGCCAAACCATTTATCGCAAAAAAAAATCACAGAAATGGGCTAACCCTGCAAACCCCGTGTAAGTGTATTAGTAAAAAAGTATATACCCAGCGGTAAAAATCAGGTCTTAGGCGGCAAGCTATCAGGCATGATTTAAGAGCCACGAGGCCTGGCCGCCGCATTCACTCTTTATATCTTTTTTACATGGAGTGACATTGCGAGGCCAGGCCTTGCATCTCGCGGTAAAATTCATGCCTAACAATCGAATAAAGTCGAATAACATGTCGAATAAAGGTTTGATAGGACTTCGAAAGGAAGGTCTTAAGAATGGCTTCGAAATGAAGGTATGATTTAGAGCTTAGAATTAAAGGTCTGATCTAGGTCTGATGTACAGCTTCGAAGGAAAGTCCTACAGTAAATCAAAATGCAGACCAAATAATGTATTTTAAATGAAAGTCACATTCAGCACTTCAAATGCATAATATAGGAGTTCGCAAAGATAATATATCTTAATCTATCAAAAACACAAAGCAACTGAACTCTACAAAACCTTTGCAACGACTAATTGTTTGTTAATTTTAATTGACTTCACCTTCACTTTTCAATTTGTGTAGCGGTATTTCTTTTTTTTTTGCATAAAACTGGTTTTGAACTCTCGCAGCAAAGTTCATACATGAGAAACTTGAGGGAGGGAGAACGAATTCGTGTACACTCTGCCTTCCTTCTCCCGTCTTTTATCATACATGATTATGTCCACACAAAATTTAAATGTTGTGTGCTAAACACCTTCGATATGATATATTTTTAAAAGGACAGAATCATGCCTGATAAAAGACGGGAGAAGGAAGGCAGAGTGTACATATGCAAAAACTTGAGAGAGAGAGAGAGAGAGAGAGAACGAAACGCATCAATATATGAACATATATCGGCGGTGGTTGTCAATAATTCAATTTGACTGCTGACCATGAAGAACGACTCTTCTCTGACATCTTTTAGAAGGCGTTAGACATGTTTGAAAAAAGACGGGAGCAGGAGGCACGGTTACTTTTTTAGAAGTGAGAGATTGCACATTTTTCAGGCCTTCATAAAGAAGGCATGCGTGCTTTCCAATATAAGGTGTTGGAAGCCCTTCTATCAGGCCTGATGCCTAGAAGGCCTGGACCATTTTACCGCTGGGTATGTATTGCTATTGTCTTCGCAAAACTGTCGTGTGTAAACCCCGGGATAGATCTGGCGATGTTAACACCATTTTAACTTCGTATTATATAAGTATATCTTATTTTTACAAAGCAAAATAGCTAATACAGCTGCACTCAGTCTTGAGTCACACTGTTCAGAACATGTGACGACGCACAACCTCATATCTCTAGGTAGAGTCGTCGTGTAACAAAACACAACTGTCGTACGACCGAAAGATGTGAGCCAAGCGAGCACAGAGCGAACACATCATAAATATGGTTAAGAGTAGCTATTGGTATTATTAAAAAATAATGTGGCAACTTTTGTGTTACCTTTGATAGCCAATAAATTAAATGTTCCAGCGCAGCATCTTTTGTGACCGAGGCCGCCATAAACCTGTGATCTGATCATACCGTTTGTCCGTCCACCCATCCTCAGTTTGTCCGTCCTAATCATTGTAATTTACACTTATGTTCACTGGTGATGTCCACAATTTGTCTTCATCATAACTTGTGTGTCTTGTGGCAATGGCAGGTAGCATTTTGAGTGAATATTTACCCGCTTTTGTGTTTTCTCCAAAAAAGGCTGAAAATTTGTCAGCAATTACGTGTGGGTCTCCGACTGAGCGTAAATGATGTGATGTGTCTTCACACATATTGTGTGACAACGATTTGAACGCTTTCAAATAACCTTTGTTTCATTGCATTCCATTCAAATGCAAAAGATGATACTTAAAAATTAAATACTCGTATCACTATTTAATTGAAAGACATCCGTTTGACGGCCATTACCCCACATCCGTCCCTGGGACATTGTTGGCAAATCCCATACCCGTTTGTGGTAGGAGACAAAATTTACATAAAAATGAGGAATGATCTGTCGATGATGTTATCCAATATGAAACCAGTTGTAATCTCAAAACGACGAGTGCACGTCGTCGATCAGCCGTATCGTTTAGCTGCTCCTCTCCGTTCAACTCCATTTCATCGATCAGAAGCCCTAATGTGATTTCATGTTTATTGAATGTATTTTTCCCCATTCTTTTCGTTTCTGTGTCAAATCAAAATCTGCATTGATCAGTATTTGTTTTGTATGTTTTTTTGTTTATCATAAATGAATATCATGTTTAAATTCGGATTTCTTTGGACCCTTCACCACAAAAGTTTTTGTTTGCTATCGCAGGGAGACTTTCAATAAAAAAAACCTCAATGAAAGCCACTCGTGATTTCATAAAGGCATCGTTACTCGAGATACCAGATGAAGTGACGTGATACTTGTTTATGCATTACATTGTATTTTGATTAAAAGTTAATCTAACATTAGGCAAAATAATTGAAATCAGATACTATGTATTTAGATAGTAAATGAATTCATGTTTGAAAATGGGGTGATCTGATTCAGTGAGTGGAAAAGCAAGACACATACGAGTAGGAATTGCTACATTAGTAATCAATTGCTTGATCGAATGAGATTAAATATTATTGCGAACGTAGCAGTATTTTTATACCCTACACCACACTGTGGTACAGGGTATTATAAGTTTGTTTCACGGCAGATGTTTGTAACACCTGAAAATAACACAGCTAGACCCACCTTAAAGTACAGAATCACTAGCTGAGTCGATTTAACGATGTCCGTCCGTCCGTCTGTCCATGTAAAGTTGTTCGTCGACTACAGGTCGCAATTTCACTCCGATCGTTCTGAAATTTTGCAGTTTAGAGTATTTCGCGGCTGTTAAGATCGCTATTGAATTTGGTTGAAATCGGTTCAGATTTAGATATAGCTCCCATATATATCTTTCGTCCGATTTGGCCCTTTAGTCCTATAGAAGCTGTATTGTACATCCAATCGTTTTGAAATTTAGAATGGTAGAGTTTCTTGATCCATGAACCAACATTGCCGAATTTGAAGAAAATCGGTTAAGATTTAGCTATAGCTCCCATATATATGTTTCGTCCGATTTGGCCCTTTAGTCCTATAGAAGCTGTATTTTACATCCGATCGTTTTGAAATTTAGAATGGTAGAGTTTCTTGATCCATGAACCAACATTGCCGAATTTGAAGAAAATCGGTTAAGATTTATCTATAGCTCCCATATATATGTTTCGTCCGATTTGGCCATTTAGTCCTATAAAAGCTACATTTTACATCCAATCGTTTTGAAATTTAGAATGGTATAGTTTCTTGATTCATGAACCAACATTGCCGAATTTGAAGGAAATCGGTAAAGATTTAGCTATAGCTCTCATATATATGTTTCATCCGATTTGGCTCTTTATATCCAATCGTTTTTATGTACCACACTGTGGTACAGGGTATTGTTTAAGTATAAAATGTCCCAAAAGTAAATTTATGTAAACAATTTATACATGAATTACAAAATTTATATATCAGAGTTATTCAATATTACGAGAGTGGTGTAGGGTATTATATAGTCGGCACCGCCCGACTTTAGCTTTTCCTTACTGGTTTCAAACATAATTTGTTTATATTTTTATAGTGCAGTCCCAATTTGGGACTCTCAAAGTTTTATATGGCCCTGTCTAAACTCGAAACGCAGCAACACCCTGCTGTTGTTATCGAGAAAAGACAGAGACGATAATGTTGATTAATATACATATAAGCCGTTTTCCTCAATTACTTCTGATTGTTGAGTGAATACAACAGGCAAAGTGTCTTTGAATTGCAAGAAAATAAATGTACACTTTGTGGGGTTCTTTATTAATGTTTCGAAGTGTTATATATGGAGTGTCACGATCCTAAGGAGAAGGGTTCCATAAATTTATACCGCAGAAAAAGAAACTTCGCCCAAAATTTAGTCCTTTTTTAAAAAGGAGGAATATATGGATTATTTTCGAGCGGCATAGATCAAGAACCAATATGAATTGAGGCCTTATATGGTATAGATAAACATTAGGACTCCTTGTGTATCCTATTTCATTGAAATCGAAGAAAAATTGACCTACAACTGGCGATGTAATCCATCGTCGCAACTCATTACAGTCGAATCAACATTCAGATGTTGATGTCACGAGGCAACATTTTCCAGTTATTACGTTTTGATTCTTATATGTGGTACAGGGTATTAGGACTTTATGCATTTGTTTGTAACGCCTAAAAAAGAAAGGGATAGATCCATAGTTCATTATACCCATCGGCACAGAATAAAAAAGAAAGGGATAGATCCATAGTTCATTGTACCCATTGGCACAGAATCGTTATACCCTCACTTTACACTCAAAAGAAGGTGAACCGTGGAGCAAGTTAAAATGAACTAAACTGTAGGAATATTGAACTTTGTATGGCGCTAAAGCTACTTTTCCTTATATATGAAATATTTTGAACTTAATTCTAGTTAACTCGTACTTCCTTTCAGTAACTATTAAAATAGGGAAAATGAACTCAATACTAGCAAATTCTGACTTGAAATTATGCAAATTCAGCATATTTTTGTCCTTTTGCAAGTCAATTTTTACTCAAATTTAGGATTATTTAATTATATTTATGCAATAAGAAAAGAAAAATTAAAATTTGTCTTCGACTTTTTTAGTCCTTTAATTTTTTTGCGATTTTTGATAACCGCCTCCATCACTCTCCTCCATTTATATGTTAGAATCTCTTACCACTTCCTCTTTGGATTACTCTCTTCCTCTTTATTTTAGGAACTGAAATTGTTTACAAGTCATGAAATTTTCAACATTATGTATATACAATTTTACCTCCGCTCCGAATACGATTTGATCCCAGAACCTTCCGTTTTGTGAGCCACATATTTACAAACTGAGCTACACTTAATATATTTAAGTTTCTGCAAGTAACGGAATGAAAAAATCATAAAAAAATTTTGCGTTTTGATTTTAGTATGTTTTCCTAATCTTGAGTTCAAATTCATGGAGTCGAAATGAGGATTATTGATTATTTTTAGTTGAAATTTCCTAAAACTCGTGCTTTCCATTATCAGTTCAAAATTATTTATTTCTTTACGTCATGAAAGCCACAAGCTTTAACTTATTGGGACGAAGTTTGACAAAATGCCTATTACTATTCACGTCAACAAGGTTGACCATTGTTTTATACAGCCCCACACGAAGGTTCCATTAGATTCAACTTTTTAACGCATTAGAAATCACTAGCACCAACCGATTAGACTGAATTTTGATGATATAATATTATCTAGAAGAACTTAAAGGAAGACTGAAATTGGGTTATTTGTGTTTACTTTTACCCATAATCATTGGTCAACATTTTGGTATAGCTCCCACGCGATGTGCTTTATAACAAATACAAATCGATTGGGCTGATATTCGGCAATTTGTATTTCATTATACCCAGAACCATTTCAAAGAGCAAGTGACCCCATTTTTCGGCATAGTCCTATACAACTGTCAAAACCGATTTGACTTCATAGCCTCAAAGAAAAATTTCCTTTCAATTTGGCTTAAAAATTATATATGTGATTAATTTTAGCTGGAACGATTCGTTGGAATAATGACCTAGGTTCACGTTTTGACGTAGCCCTTACTTTACCTAAAAATTTCACATTAATTTCCTCTGACAATTTTACAACTTTACAAAACTTAAGAGATTTTTCTTGTTATGTTATTGAGTGAGGTCCATAATATTTAAGACATTTTCTAACATTTCTGATTTTTATTTTAAAAGTTTAAATGTATCCCGAAGGAATTATAAAAAAATCTTTGATATAAGAACAATTTGTGAAATTTTGCTTACTTTTTTCATATCATAAAAACTCGTCATTGCGGGGCAAAAATCGTCAAATCGTCATGTCCTATTTTTTTGGCTCTGAAAATCGTCAAAATGCCGATAAATCGTCGTTTCTGGAAACACTGGGCTCCATATATATTTACTTTCGATTTAGCATCTAAGCGCTATTTCGACAATGCTGAATGCAGTGGTATCAGTCTTTTTTTTTGGTGAGCTCTTGTTTTCTCGATATTTGACCACAAAGTTTGTTGGGAAATCATAGAGGTTATTTATCTCTAATACCACTGGGATCAGCATGGTCGAAATAGGTATATGCATAAGGCCTCCCTTCTGTTACATTTTGAAAGTGTCCATTTCGAGCACAGTGTTAATATAGAGGAGTTTTTCGTATAGAAATGAAGATTTCCAACGTTCAAGAAACCCGTTTCAGATTTAGCCCCTATATATTTTTTCCTTCGATTTGGCATCTTAGCGCTACAGAAAACGTATTTAACATATTTGGCATAACGGAGTTCATTGATCCACTAATGAACACTGTCAAATTTGAAATAAATCGGTTGAGATCCCTATATACGTTCCTTCTAAGATGGCATCAAAGTACTACATAAACTTATTTTACTTCCGATCATTATAAACATTGGCAGAGAGGAGTTTCTTGACACAGAAACTAAGATTGCGAAGTTTGATAAAAATCTGTTGAGATTTGTTATAGCCCCCATATACTCGTATGTATTCGTTCCGATTTGGTACTGAAGTACTATAGAAGCTTTATTTAGCATCCGATCGTTATGAAATTTGGCAGAGTGGAGTTTATTGATCAAAGAACAAACAAAGTGGTGTAGGGTATATACGAGTATAACCCATAAAATTGAAGGATCGCTGACTTTTCAATAGAAAAATATTTTATTATTTTAATTAATAATAAAAACAAAAATTCTCGAGTTTATATATAGCAGGTGGTTACATCAGGTATTAATAATTGTCGGTGCTAAAAGTTTATAATTTATATTAGTTTACACAAACTATAAAATTGGTATAACTCTTAAACGTACATCATAAACGAAAATGCTAAAATTTTTCGCCCTATCATTGTGGGCATCTTAAAAGCGGCTTCGTCTTTTCTACTCATTTTGCAGATGAAAATATAACAAAGAACTAGGTTTCCGTCTTTTCTCCGAATTTTTAATTCGTGTTCAAAATGAGTTTGCAATTTTTGATCTACATATCTCTACACGTACCTATCACATGTTAGAATTCAAGTGGATTTCCACATAACCTCCGTATGATGCAGTTTTATTCATGACCGACCGAAAGACGGACCGAATGCGGTTGTTGCCCGCATCACAAAACCAACAACAAACTGTATGTACATATTTAAATTCATTTAAGTTAACGAAAATTAATGTTCAACTAAAGACATGAGTCGTATACCGCCGCAGTGTCTATCCCTCTTTCTGCAATGCATATGAAGAAATATACATAAATTTCGGACGTGGGTTGCATTGAAATCTAAGACGTTGATTTTCATAAATGATTACACTCCCGTGACACTTGCTGTTTGTTTACTCATTGTTATTTTACGCCCAGGGGAGAGAGACCAATAGTCTCAGCTAAGAATTTGGCATTAGCAAAGCCGCCCATTTTTTCTAGGTGACATCTCACAAGCAAATAATTTTAAATAAGTTGTTTATTTGAAAATTCTTGGAATATTATGATTTCGTTTTAGGTTTTTGTTTTTGGTTTTGAGAATTAATTACATTTTGTAAAAACAGTAAAAAACAAAAACCAATAAAAAAAACAAAACTTACGTTTTTTGTTGAATAATAACATTTGTTTTTACCCCAAGCCTTAAATGTTTTGAAAATATTTTTCAATTCCATTTTTTAATTATTATGATTATGCTCATGTGTGTGTGTGTGGTAAGGGCCGAGAAAAAGATCATTAATGAAAAATACTTTACACACGTTTGAAATTACTTAGTAGTCGCTCGAAAATGGTGGGTTGAAACTCTCAGTTACCTAAGTATGAGGCAGATTGGAAAGCGGAGATTGTACATTATTCAATTTGGTTTTGGTTCAAAAAAAATTACCTAACAAGAAAATAAAAACACAGACTTAATAATGGTTGCTTGTATCATTCGCATTATACATATGTGTATTTTGAAACACGTCTGACTTTCAATAATTTGAATAATGATTTTTTTTTGTAAAAATACTTTCGTTTTACAAAATATATGTATGTATGGCGTTTGGTAATTAAAAACATTGACCAATGGTGCCATACGGCAAAGGAAACATTGACTTATTCATTCTGGCTGAAAGATAGTACCTCATTTGCCTCCACTTTTCCTCAAACAAGGGTAAGTTTTGGAAATCTATCAATATTTAACTTTGTCTTTGGGAGAGGTACCCTGATTCGAATCGGAAATCCAAATTTAAAAAATCTGTTAGTTATAAAATGGGAGCGAATTATATACCCAAAAACTCCGAATTTCGAAGAGTCATTATTTCTAGTATTGGAAATTTTTGTAATCGTTTAACCGTAAACAATATGAATTATTTTATCTCATGGAGAAAGCAATATCAGACGTAGTTTACTAAATGTGAAACGGCAACAAATCTGTTGCTCAATGCTGTCCACTTAATCCTCATCTCTACAGGATCTGCAAAAGTCATTAGGCTCAATTCCAAACCTCCTGGGTTATTCGACGACCAGGCAGTGTCGGACCAGAACTGGCACTAAATTATACAGTTTTATCCTTTCAAGTGCGAGTAGATATTTTGACATTCCCAGGTCATAATGTGGCCAGATTTGTCTAGCTGCTCTGCAGATGTCAATTTATGTCATTGGGATACTTCCCTGACTCTTGCCTTTGCCTAAGCCAAAGTTTGCATGAGGATAGTGGCGCACCAATGTATGATAATTTGTCGATATTTCGATACATCCATTCTAAAACATTCTAAGTCGACTTAGCATGTTTTTTTGGGAAATTGCATTTTTAATTTCTAAATATTCCAAATTATACTCAGTCAAAATTTGGTGTTTATCCGTCAACCCAATAAAAAGTTATTCGCAAAACAGCACAGTTCATTCGATTTGCATTACAAAGGAATTTCACACAAATTTAAAAAAAACATCATACTTTAATTGCCTTTCCTGATGAACTACTATTTTGTACTTAGCATTGTTTAGAATGGAGGTATCGATTTGTAATGTCGTCCCTGGCGAAATAAAATTGAGTCCACGGAAAATACACCCCAATCATTCGTCTTTGCAGTTCCCTGGAATATCCCTATGCCCAGGTACCCATAGGAAGATGGCTATGCTAAACTGCTTAGCCATCTCGTTCAGAGATCTGCGGCAGTCGAGGGCAGGCACTATGTTGCGACTCAGCCACTTGGCGACTTTCCTTATTGTAATTATTTCGTTTTGATAGACACTGCAATAATCTAGTAGTCTGTCAGCTATATTAGGACTTAGTTCTTAATTTATAATCAAAAGCAAATTTTCTCATCAAGCTTCGAACCATATATCTGTGGTCACTATCGATAACCGCAGTAGTCGCGTTAGTCATATTTTACTAACAATACTATATCTTATCATGAAATCTCCATTTCTCTAACAATGTTTTTTTAAAAACGGTATTAACAAGTAAGCAAGTTCAGTCGGGTAAACCGACTTATGAATCCCCTCACCCTGAGTCCCAAAAAAAATATTAGTAAATTTATTTTAATTATTAAGTTATTATCAATTTAAAATACATTTTATAACATTAAAGTATGTACTGGCATAAGAGTTGTAAGCTGGTAACTTTTGGTACAAAATGGTCCATTTGTGTGGGAGGTACCAAAAGTAGCGTGGCAATAATGCCCATTTTTCACTGTAATGTAGGTAATATTAAACCATTACACCATTGAAAATTTCAGGTCTTTGTATGAACTGGTAATTCCTTTCGAGAGTTACTCCTTTCGAGAGTTATCGTGCTATTTACTTTTGATTCAAAATTGTCCATTTGTATGGGAGGTACCAAAAGGAGCTTGGCATTTCCGCCCTTTTTTCTTGGGGTAATAGCGAATAACAAACTAATACTATGTGTAGAATTTCAGAGGATTTGAATAGGTAGTTTAGAAGTTATTAAATAATCAATATTTCACTAAATGTTAACCCTTTGTGGGGAATGTACTAGATGGAGTGGACCAATATGGCCCATATGTGAACTTAGCCGGAGATAGAAGAAAATATTACCACACAATGGTAGATCACCACACAATGAAGTCAATCGGTTACTCCTTTCGAGAGTTATCGTGCGCACCAGCCAGCAGACAGACAGTCAGACGGACGGACATTGCTCATTCGACTTAAAACCAAAACGGATATCCGCCCTTCGATGTGTTACACTTTTGGCTCGTAGCAAATGATATATACCCTCCTGTCTAAGGTGAGGGGATAATAAAACCAGTAAGGAAGAGCTAAAATCGGTTAATTCACGCTTCATAAATTGAAATTAAATTTTTATGAAGATTCCTCCTTGTGGGGTCCGTCTGTTTACAAACCTTGTTAGAATTGTGGATCCAAGACTTGCTGTTATGCGTCTTATGGTGAGCAAACGCTGAATTAGCCTAATCGAGCTATAGTTCAACCTTAGCGCTGCAATTACCGAATCTGAGTGAATGTTGTTAATGTCACCGCTGTGAATTCCTTGAAAGTTCTTTCAGGGTAGGTACGATAAACTTTTCCTTGTTATGTGCATGTTGGTTTTCCGACAAGTTTCTCGGAACTTGTTCATGTTACACGTCCTACCCATTGATTGGAAACGCTATTCGACATGCTGAGAAAGCCAAAATCCTATTTTGTTCGGAATTACATTCAAACCTCTCGGATGTGTCAAATTGTACGCTATATTCAGAGTCTCTTCGGCTCTTCTTAATTATTAGGTTGAATAAATTCCCTGGCATTAGTCAGAATTACAGAGTGTACTAGTTTAAAATACCATTCCAGTTTTTTCTCCATGTTTTGCGACTAACTATAACCTTATGTAACATTTTGCAAACCCGCATTTGTTTGTAGAAATTTGTTTTGCTACAGTTTCTTTGCCTAGACCTTTGCAAGAAATAATAACAATTTTCGTCTATTAATTTGAATGTTATGTAAAAAGAAAAAGTGTAAAATTGTTCAAACGAAAAAACCTTCAAAGCTTCGAACAAAAAACACAAAACATTTGCTTACCAAGTCCAACAGAGGGTTATGGGCTGACGGACGGACGGCAATTTGAAATTGTTTTAAAGTGTTAGATACGATTTGGTTTTGTGTGTTCCCTCCATTTATTTAAACTCGTCTAAAGTTAGTCCGGTGTTTGTGGGGATGCTCCCTGGTCGCTTGTTTAATTTCGGGGTAATTAAACAATCATGATAATTATAATTTGTCTTTGCTGCTGCCCCAACCAACAGCGGACGGACGAACGAACCAACCCAACTCGACAGTAGTTAAGGCGCAAACGCAACTGACTACTACTACTAACCTGTTGTTTAACGGTATATTTAGTGCAGATGGATGTTAAACTTTTCTGTTTTTGTTTTTTATATTTTATATTGACTATGTCCATTATGGACACACTGGAAATCCTTGCCAGAACAAGTTTTTCACAATTTCTCAAAGTAAAAGTTTTTGCGTTTTTCGTCGTTTGTATGACATGAAACGTGTTAGGCCACAAAAACGCCACTAACTGAAAGACAATTTTCGCTCTTAACTGATGCAAGAGCATCAGTCAGCAACAGCAGAAGCAGCCCAAAATAAACAACCTCCAGCAGCCGCCATTGTCGTCGTCATCATCATCGTCAGAGTGAACAAGAACTATTTGACTAACCAGTCGACCGACCAGCCAGTCAGCCAGCCTCTCATGCTAGTCGGTTGGACCTTGTTGCAGATGGAGACGGAACCATCCTCCTCGCATGCACATTCAGAGGCACACTTGGACGTTGGCACTCACATGCAACAGTATAAGCTTCCTTCAGCTGCACCTCTGCATCTTCAGCGTACGAGTACTTATATCCAATATCTGATGTTGTGTTTACATGTAAACGAATATAATTCCTGTTCGACTCTTCCATCATCATTTTTCGCTTACTTACTAGATTTTATTTATGCATTTGCTCACATTCCTTACGGGAGTATGGGGAGAAGAGTAACTGGCAGATAAGTACGAGTTCCAGTCTTCACTCCTCCTTATGCTCCTGATCCACCTTCGCGCTGGAATCACTGACACCAGTCCAACACCCCACTTAAGTCATAACGATCGGTTGGTGGTGGTGATCTTTGGATGCCCGACTGAGATCAGTTGATAGAGACTTTTCTGTTACGGCGTTTGAAGCAAATTGACCACGACAGACGTAAGTGCTTTAATGGTTAGCTATGCGTCATGGCCTCCAAGAGAAATGTCAACATTTAAGCAAATAAAAAGAAAGAGTTAATTTGCAAAGCCTTGAGTAACCACAAACTTGAGTTGTTGGAGTTAAAGTATGAAGGACAGAGTAACCCAGCAAATAATAGGTATCATTACGAAAAGATTGTTACTCCAATTTTGGGCAGTACACTTTTCGGGTCTGTAAAGCGCTCACTGTCAAATAGAAACCTATTACTGCAAAAGTATGCTGAGTTATATTTGTTCAATCACACCCTACAATACACAGTGCAGCATACCGTATTTTGAATTTGTTTATTTATTTTATTTGTAACACGTTAAAGTAGAAGAGGCAGTCTCATCATTTGTTAAACCGATCGACACAGAATAAGTTTCTTAGTAGCTTAGAGTATACAGCAAATGATGGTTGTATACTCTTTTCGTCACTCCGTTTCTAACACCTCGAGATATTGATCTGAGATCTCATAAAGTATATATACTCTTGATTGTCGTAAAATTATAATCCGTCTGTCTATTCCATGTGTGCTTGTCTATTGAAATCACGCTGCGCTCTCTAATAATAGAGCTATGTTGACTAAATTTGGAATTGAAAATGAGCCATATCAGTTACTATTTTGACATAACTTCCCTACAGAGGTTGTTTCTCTAAGAATGTATACACTGTTGTAGAGGGTATTATAATTTTGTGCATTTGTTTGTAACACCCAAAAGGAGAAGAAATAGACCCATTGTTTATTATACCGATGGACTCAGAATCACTTTCTGAGTTGATTTAGCTATGTCCCTCTGTCTGTGCATGTATTTTTGTAATCAAAGAAAGGTCGCAATTATGCACCAACCTCAACGAAACTTGGCACATATATTTTTTTTTGGCCCAAGGACTATTGAATGTGGTTTGAACCCTATTAACATCGGTTATGATTTACATAAAGCTCCCACAAATATCGATACCTCCATTCTAAATCATGCTAAGTCGACTAAACATGTTTTTAGTGTGATTGCGCTTTTAATCTATATATATTCTATATATTCGAAATTATATTCAGTAAAAATTTGGTGTTTCAATGTCAATCCAATCAAAAGTTATTCACAAAAAAGTACAGGTCATTCAATTTGCATTATAAAGGAATTACACACAAATTTAAAACTAATCATCAAACTTTGATCTCATAAAAAAATACCTTTTTGTACTTAACATAGTTTAGAATGGAGGTATCGATATTTTCCTGCCTATTTAGTATTTAAGCTCTATTGAAACTGTATTTTTCGTTCGATCTTTATATAATTTGGCAGAAATGAGGTTTTTGATCCAAGCTGGCGAAAACCTTTTTAGATTATATACAGTCCCATCTATTAGTTCCATCCGATACTGGATATACGAAAGAAAGTTGTGCATTTTAAGGTTATCGTTTCAGATCTATTTTGTTATGATCACTATTTATCCCAACACCTTAGAGAGGAGGGTATACATATATCATTTGCTACGAACCAAAAGTTTAACACATTATAGGAGTGACCTAAGACCCAAGTATGTTTGGCGGAAATTCGATTTGGATCATTTTAAGTCATTTGAGCATTGTCCGTCCGTCCGTCCGTCTGTCTTTCTGCGTGTCTGTATGTATGTCTGTCTGCTGGCTGGTGTGCACGATAACTCTCGAAAGGATTAACCAATTGACTTCAAATTTAGTATGCGGTAATATTTTGCTCTATCTCCGGCTTAGTTCGAAGATGGGCCATATTGGTCCACTCCTTCTAGTACCTCCCCCAAAGGGTTAACATTTAGTGAAATATTGATTACACTGTGCTAGTCCAAAAATGTAACAGAAAGGAGACTCTATGGATAGACCTATTTCGACCATGCTGAATCCAGTGGCATTAGCCGTTATTCTATGTTAGCTCTTGTTTTCGCGATATTCGACCACAAAGTTTGTTGGGAAATCAGAGAGGTGACTTTTCTCTTTGGTTATTTTGAAGTGAAAGACTTCGGAATATACGCTTCAGTCCAAAGATCGAAATAAAGGTAACATTTGGACAATTATTTTTCTCAAAACAGTCGTCCACGCTTCTCACCCCCTTACCCCTGAAAAAGTGCAATGAAATATTATCATATGTTAAAAATCATACATATCGTCGACAATTTTAGTAGGCATCGTTGAGAAAAATATTGCTCTCGAAGAAATACTATAAGTCCTTTCTCAACCTCTTTATGAGAATTAAGTAAATTTCGAGTTATTACATAATTTGTGTATTTTTCTGCTCATAGCTGAATATATTGGAAATAAAATTTTTTGACTTAAATTTTTGTAAATTATTTTTTCGTTAGTGTTAATGGGAATTTCAAAGGTAACCAACAAAACCTGCTAAATTGTGAAACCTGTTAATTTTTCATAAATATGTTGAAAGGTGACTCATAGTAATTTTTCGCGAGGAACATTTTTCTCAAAGACGCAAACTAGAAATGTCGATGATTTATATGACGTTTGACATATGGTAAGATTTGATTGCACTTTTTCGGGTGTAAAGTGATGAGAAGCGTGGTTGACTATTTTGAGAGAAATAATACTCAAAGGGTTCCCTTTATTTCGTTCTTTGGACTGAAGCGCGTTTTCGGAAGTCTTACACTTCAAAATCACCTCCGAGATAACTAACCTCTCTGATTTTTTTGCAAACTTTGTGGTCGAATATCGCGAAAACAAGAGCTAACCTAGAAAAACGGTTAGCTCCATTGGCTTCAGCAAGGTCGAAATAGGTATATCCATAGGGTCTCCTTTCTATTACATTTGTAAAGTGTCCATTTCGAGCACAGTGTTATTTAATAACTTCTATACTACTTATTTAAATACTCTGAAATTCTGCACATAGTATTACTTTATTAGTCACTATTACCTCGAGAAAAATGGGCAAAGATGCCACGCCCCTTTTGGTACCCCCCACACAAATGGACAATTTTGAACCAAAAGTACCACCACCTTGAACCAAAATTACCAGTAAAGTTAATAGCTTATAACTTTATTATCAGTGCATACAAAGACATGAAATTTTTTTTTGTATACTCGAATCTTCTGAAGTTCCACACATAGTATAAGTTTATTAGTCGCTATAACCTCGAGAAAAATTTAAATTATTAATTTTAATTTTACGGACCAGGGAAAAAGCCTTGTTACAATGACCATGTTGTGGGAATCGAACCCTCGACCCCCAAACTCATAGGCGAGCACACTACCTACTCACCCACTGCATTTTAAATTGATAATTATTTAATTTAAACACAAAATAAATAAATTTACAAATATTTTTTGGACTCGTGGTGAGGGGATTCGTAAGTCGGTATACCCTACTGAACTTTCTTACTTGTTTTAACTTCTCTTTTGTCAAAACCCTGATGAGGAGGTGTAGCTAATTACATTGTTAACTGAAACAAACCCAATTATTGCGAATTATTATCGCAATGTCCCTTTGCGCATTATTTTTGTTTATGAAGGCTGTATCTGTATCATATATCCCCAATGGATGGAGGGATACCAAAGTGGTACATATTCATAAAACTTAAAAAAAAATCATATTTTTTATTTTGGCAATTTTGTTTGGGTATACTATGTGTACTATAAAAACAAAACAAAATTTCGAGCTTGTACTTAAAAAATATGGTCCAAATACTAATGGTACTTCCATGAAAATTGGGATTTTTGAAAAAAAAAAAAAATTAAAAAATAACTTTACCATAAAAAAAATTGGTATGGTTTTATAAAATAGTATGCCTCAATGAATACAAAAGTTTCGGACACAAACATTTTTGTTGTTGTATAGAACTGCTTGCCTAAGCATAAGCGAAGCCAGCAGAGCGGCATAACTAACTGCGGCCACATGATGATATCACAATGTAGTGCCATGGTAACCGACCGAGTGGACTATATAACATAGGTGTACACCTTCGGGAGGAACTTCTCCACTGAGATACCTGCCAGAGAGGCATGGGTTGGCAGAACACCAGGAAATAGAAAACATCTCCACTTCTACACGGATGGTTCGAAGCGTGCTCCGAGGCCAGCCTTATCGTCAAACTATATTTATATGGGTACCTGGACATATGTATATCCCGGGGAACTGCAAAATTGATGAACTTGCTAGGAAAGGGATGACATTACATATGATGTTTTAGTTACCAGATAGAGGTCGCTCTCAAATATTCTTATATATGCTATAAATACCACATTTTCTAGTCAATTGGACTGGAATTTGGTAAATTGTGTAACATATCTACTTAAATTTTACACAGCGAAAAGACACCATATCGGTACGAATACATGATTTGTAGATCTCTTTAGATGTTGCTCTTAAATTGATATCTCCATTCTAAAACATGCTAAGTCGACATGTCATGGTTTTAGGGAGATTGCATTTTTAATTTCTAAATATATATTTTATATTTAGAAATTATATATAGGTATATTGTATATTTAGTCAACATTTGGTGTTTGTCTGTCAACCCAATCAAAAATTATTCACAAAACAGTACAGGTCATTCGATTTGCATTATAATGGAATTCTACACAAATTAAACAAAAATCATCAAACTTTGATCGCTACTTTTTTGCACTTAGCATACTTTAGAATGGAGGTATCGAAATATATTTATCTAAATTGTATATGCTACATTGTTTCAACAATATGGCTGAGGTATTTTGATTTTTTTTCACTAGAATTTTTCACAAGAAAAAAGAAACAAATAGTAGCTCCCATACAAAGGTTCAATGAATCGGGCTGAAATTTGGTAAAATGAGTTTATTTCACCGAATTCATTTACATGCGATTCATGGGAAAGGGTTTATAAGTTTTTTATTATTTCTATCTCATTATTAATTTAGCAAAAAGCTTTACAACATTTCAAATCAAAAAGAGGGTTTGTGCATTTACATAAAACATTAAAACTTCGTATAATCCTGGATGTAGGAAGGAAATATACAGCCTGATGGTAATGTAAAACAGCTGATTTTAGACCTACTAACTGGCATCAGGCAGTATGTTTGCATTCGCTTTGTCGTTCTGATACCTTTTAGTAGGTCTAAAATCAGCTTTTTTTCCTTCGCATCGCTTTCGTTTGACATAGAGAAACAGGCTGATAGTAAAATAAAATTTTGTGACATTTGCAGCTTCAGATATAGTATAGCAAAATCCACGAGTAACTTAAATTTGTATTAATAAAAAATAAGTTTTTTTGTTACACTGTGCGGGAGCAGATCTAGATGTGTCCATATGCAAACAGCACAATTAAATTGAGAATTTGTGAACATCTGACACTGTTAGCTCTTCAGGGCAATAATGAACAGTTCTTATTTTACCATTAAAATTGATTTGCAATGTGGTTGGCAACACACACAAATTACAGTTACTGGCAAATTTCTACGGTCTTGGCATCTTTATGGCAGCGGAAAATAATAACCATGTTCTAATTGCAATATCTTTCCATGGATGTCTTTCACAGCATTTTAATGAATGCACTTGACTGTGGTCAGAAGTGGACAACTGCCCTCCCTGTCTCTCTGCATTACATCATTCCCTTTAAATTGCCGCGCGGCAAACAAAATTTGAAGTTCTCTCACTGCCCCGCTGCTGCCGCCGAATCCGCTTATCTATTTGAATGGATCTGCAAGTGCAGCAAGTGTAAAAAGATCGCCATCGGACTACATCGCCGGAAAAATGAATTCCCCATAAAAGCCAATGTTGAAATGCGAAAAAAATGTGAAGTCAACCATAAAACACAATAAACAATGTTAGTTACTTACATTTAGCCCTAAATCAACAAAAGGAAGAACCTGTTTCGTTACGTTTTGTTATTATACTTTTGTTCTGTAAATGGTCTGGTGAGTTTTTCGGGTTACGAGTACAGCAAAAAGGAGTGATTCCTACAGGTCCACAAATGTGTATACACTCGAGCAAAACGGGCTGACAATATTGCTGTGAGAGGGATTTTAAAATGAGGTCATATTTAAGAATTGTCGGCTCTCACAGCGTCAGAGGGTGGAGGTGCATAAGAAAATGCATTTCCGTTTGCAATTCATTTCCATTATTCTTATTCATTCGAAGCGAAGTATCCATATCAAGAGCGAAGTTTCCCTGTCTGGAAATAATTTTTTGTTTATACGAAAACACAATTTATTTGTATTGTTTTTGGTTTCATTGCTGTCAGTAGGTGAACTGATTGAAAAGGACCCCAAGCCAGACTGAATGAGTTTGGTATTTCACCGGATGTAAACACCATGTGTTTTTCTTTTAATAAAAAATTATATTTAAAACTATTATTTGATATTACAAATTCCTCAATTAATCAATGTATGGAAATTGTCATTGAGAACTGAGAAACACATCCATACAAAAACATTGAGAGTACACATTAAATTTTCCAATATGAATATTTGTACCCTATACCACACTGTGGTATATTTATGCTTTGATGTACAATTTTTCTCCAAATCTGAACCGATATGGTAAATTGTCTCCAATTGTGAAACGTGGATTTTATGCTGATTTCATGGATCTTTTCACTTTTGAGTGCAAGAAAAAGAGGCATGCGGTAATTTTGACCATTCGAGTAAACCTGGATCAACTATGACGTCATTCACGACCTTCCATTCACACTAGCAGGGAGCAGCGTAGATACATGGTTTTGTGTAGCCCCCCATACAAAGGTTCCACTAGGTCCAAATACCTATCAATTGGGCTGGAAAATTTATAATTTGCAATTCATTTTAACTGAAGGGAATAAATGAGTTATAAAAACCCTTAGTATAAGAAACAAATTTTAAGTTTCCCTTAATTAATCGTCCTATTTTTACAAGTCGTCATTTCTGGCAACACTGTAAGGGATAACTTAACAAACAAAAAATTAAAAATAAATGTACGTAGCCCCCAAAATTTAACTTTTTTGAACAAAAATTTTTGAAATCGATAGTTTTGCCAACAAAATGTTAGCAATAATTTTCGCGCCCTGTACTTTGCTTAAAAGCTTAAGATGGAATCTGCTGGTGATTCTAATCCGATCGGTACACTTTAAGGGTCTAACGTCATAAATCATTTTAACCAAGCTTTTATTAGGTACTTTTGAACTTTTGCTGGTAGATCAATATTATCGCTTGGGAACCTCATATTTGATTTTTTATTAATTTATCTTTTCATATATTTTCTTTTCGCATTATCTACAAAATTGATGTACAATTTATGCAAATGTTTCTGTAATTAATTGCATTATCTTTTATATTTACCCGTGGGAATTATTTGACCGTTTAACATTTGTTGAGCGTATCTCATTTTTTGGTAAACTCACCCCAAAATTTAATAAGTGAATGAAAATTTATGAAGCCAAGATGACGCATAGTTACCTGCTGAATGAGAGCCATGTCTTCACGGTTGGATCATTTTAACGTCAACAAGAAATATTCAAAGTTGACCCCTTGGGTTGAATGATCATTTTAAACTCACGACAACACACTCACATACACCCACTGTCACCGAAAAGTGTGTAGGTTGTCCACTACAAATTATTAGGGGTTGAAAGGAGAATTCATTCAGGTGATCTTACAGATGCATAGCCTGTGGATGGTTGTGTGTATGGCTGGTGTGTCTTAAGACATGCCACATTTCTTGGTCGAAAGACCGACTGACTGACTGAATGATTGTCTTCTTAAGACAAAGTTTTGTGGGAAATTCGGTTATTGTTTAACTTCCGTGTGATAATGTCATCTTCTGAGCTGCGACAACAACAACACAGAACATCCACACCATTTGGTGAACTACAAAATGTATACATATACTAAATTCCCACGTTCTAACAGGTGTATTGTGATCTTCTGTACTTCGTCTGTGGCGAACACAGGCAATCATGTCGATAAAAATTATATGTTTTGTTTTTATGTCTTTTTGTAGGGCATTGGTGGGGGCTTTTCCATTGAAGGGAGGGCGTAGATTGAAATTATGATTCTCCTAATGAGACTCAGAGCCACTGTAGTTCGGAATTGTAGTATATAATTGTTATGACTTTTGTGAAGCTTAAAACTTGTGGAAGAGATCACCGCTTTTAATTCACTCAAGTGTGTGTTGATGACACTGGATTCATTAGAAAAGTAAATTAAATTAAATTAATTTAAAATAACACCTCCACACGCACACGCATTTAATTTATACGTCTCGAGGTCCAGGAGGAATTACGTTAATGGGAGTTTTTATTTTCTTCGTATTGTCAAAAGACATTAGGTGCTTTGTTTGTTTGTATTACGTAATTGTATTCATAGAATTTATGTTGAATAATTTTCAAATGTCTGAATGTCAACATTTAGATTTGGAATGAAGCTGCAAATAGGAACAGCTTAATATGGTGGCAGGTGAATGCTGGTTCAAGTAAACTAAACTTTAGTACTTTTGGCTCTTTTTCGCTGTAGATTTCTACATAGAAATCAATATAAAAGTATTATAAAAAACTAATTTTAATTTTAAAATGAAATATTAGGAAACTTTATTCTTCATTTGTTATTTTACTTAGGCAAAATTGCAAAACAAGGATTGACGATTTAGCAACAAAGTATTTGCATTGCTCTTTCTCACAAAAAACTGAACCATTTTTTTTCAAATATCGAATTAAGAAACCGCTTAAAAGAATTATTAAAAGGGCATATGTCCATTTCACACATTACACTATAGCCAGTAAAAGCCTAGGAACTTTGTTAATTAGTTTTCATATTTTCAACCAAATAAACACTTTACATTGTTTAATGGCCGGTTTTTATTCCAATGATTAAAAGTCATTTTATTATTTATCTCTATTTTAAAAATGTAATCTAATATATAAAACTAAAAATTTATTATTCTTATTTTGTTTTTAGGTAAGTTTAAAAAAATGGATCAATTATGAAAAATACAACTGCATCACAAGTAAGTTTTAGAAAATGCTATATAAGCAACGGCCGTAGTATTCCAACTACGATTTTAGTGATAAACTGATGTTACACTACAAATTAATATTTATTGCAATAAACCAGTAAAACGGGTCGACAGTATAATACCCTAATGCCAACCTATAAACGGAGAAATATTAAAGGACTATATCAAAATTATTCCATAAATTGTTGCAGGTTAAATAGAGTAAATGTTTAGGTTTCAGGTACATCGGTTAAAAACACGAATGATCTGCACGAATTCCTAGAAGTTGTATTCGTCTGTGAGCTACATAAGTGGGTTATAGAACGATATACGTAATTTTAATTAGGGACGATTTAATGTAATAAAAAGCACAAATGCTCCCCGAAAGCGTCAATAAGTATAATCGGAAGGAACCTTTATATGGGGGCCTATATCAAAACATGAACCGACTACCATTTCCACTAGGGACGATTAAGTGCAATATTAAGTATAAGCGACTAGTTTTCAGCTAGATCAATTGAAAAATAAAGGTTTTTCCAACAAGAAGTGTTATTTTGGTATTCAAAGAAAAATGCCATTTTCTGAGATAAATGATCGGATGTTTATTTCATAATAAAGAGGAAGCTATGCCGTTAAAAATGAAATACAACATCAGCCAAATGGCCACCACGACCACGCTTACAGGACCATATCCTTTTCATGAAATTGTTCATAACCAATTCCCAAAGTGGCTGCCCTATGTCCTCGATAGCCTCACGAATTCTATCTTTGAGGTCTTGAATCGACGCTGGGCTGTTGGCGTAGACCTTATCTTTCACGTGGCCCCAAAGGAAGAAGTCGCAAGGTGTTAAATCACAAGATCTCGATGGCCAATTGTGATCACCTCTTCGAGAGTTAACACGGTCCGGAAACTTTTCCCGTTACAGAGCAATGGTTTCGTTGCTTGTGTGGCACGTAGCGCCGTCTTGTTGAAAGTAAACGTTGTCCAGATCAATACCATCCAACTCCGACCATAAACAAATCATTAATCATCTCTCGATAGCGCAATCCATTCACCGTAACTGTTGATCCAACCTCATTTTCGAAAAAGTAAGGTTCAATGACCCCGCCGGACCATAAACCGCACCAAACAGTCACACGTTGAGGATGGAGAGGCTTCTCAACAATAACTCTTGGGTTTTCCGAGCCCCAGATGCGACAATTTTGCTTGTTGACGTAGCCACCGAGGGGGAAATGGGCCTCATCAGTCAATATGATTTTTCGATGATTTTCGAATTATAATAATTTCAATGCGTTGTTGAATCGTGTATCGTTCCATTTTTAGTAATGGCGTAGTTTCTACTTGTCAAATGTCAAAGAATAAAAGCTTCAAAAGTGACAGCTACCGAAATACCGGGTGATTCAAAATAACACCTCTTGTTGGAAAACCCTGTATGTTTTCTTGTAGCGCCAAAAAGTGACATCAGAGGAGACCTTTATATGGCCTCTATAAATAAATGCTTACATTTCTACCCACTCAATTGAAAAATGTATTCTCTAGGGCATTAAGAAGTGACATCGGTGGGATATAGCAAAGTAATTACTGATATGTTCTACTTGCAGTAGGATTCGTCCCTGGACTAAGATGTGAGTCTTTACCAATTTTCGAAAAAGGTCGCTTTATATTTACGAAGTGCACATTGATCACAAAAACATATATGGACAGACAGGCAGAAAGATATGGCTAAATCGACTCCAAAAGAGATTCTAGGCTGATAGGTATAATAAACTATGAGTCTATATATGTATTTTCTTTTTAGGCGTTACTAACAAAACCACAAAGTCATAATACCCTGTACCAATGTGTGAACGATTTCTATGCTGCCCACGTTAAGCCAAAATTTGCTATGGATCTTGTTTTACTGCGTCAGAAAGTTAATCTCTTCTGTATTTATTTCAATTAGTTTGGTGTCATTGAAACTGGTCACGCTTGTACTTAAAATTTTATTACTAAATCCTAACATATGTTTTTTGTAGCAAATTCTTTTAAAAATAAAACTAAAGTTGTAAGGTTTGATCTCTGACCCACAAGTATTAAGAGTGATCTATATTTGGGGACTATATCAAACAAGTAAAGGCGTCGTTACCCTCCATCATAGATCGCATGTCAATGGTTTTAATTATAAAAAAATATAGGGGACATTTTGTTTGGGAGCTATGTATAGATATCAAAACATGGAACTACGACGACCCTTGCGGGTTCCATTCTAAACAGGCGCTGGAATGGAACCCGCAAGGTAGCCGCAGAAGAGGTAGGCCTGCAAACACCTGGAGAAGATCCGTGGAGGCGGAGGCTACAAGTCTGGGTCGAAGCTGGAGTGAAATAAAGTATTTAGTATTAAACAGATCTGAATGGAATAACTTTGTTGTGGCCCTATGCTCCTCAATGGAGTAAAAAGGAATAAATAATAATGACGACCCTTGTTCGTGTGAAGAGTTCTGGGTATAAATATACGAGTACGTATGCCCAATATGTTGCAATTTGGGGTGTCTATGGTGTTAAGAAGTCAAATTGGAGAGGTGCTATATATGATGCTATATCAAAAAAATGAGCCCATTCAAATATTGCCCATTTTCAATACTAACATACCTTCAGCTTTAAGATGTATATGGGGAATTCCACGACAAATCGTTCATCTAAAAAATTATTTTACTAGAGATGTCAATCGGGATTGGTTTTCACAAATCCCAGGATTCGAGATTTATAAATTGCAAATCTCGGGATTTTCGGGATCTCGAAATTTTTCGATATTCCGCAATTTTCGGGATATATCGGGATTTTTCACTCTTATGTGATATTTCGAAATGGAATACAAACATTTTCAGTTTTTTATTGTCGAGTAATTTTATTTTTGGTTTGTCATGTATCAGCAAAAGAACAGCAACCAATCGTTCGGTTGTATTTCCCAAAATACATTTAATTATTTCAAATTTGGGAAATGATTGGGATAACCAATAAACGATTATTTATTAATATTTTGTCTGTTGTAGTAACCAATTATTCGTTGCAATAATAATCTTTGATACAATCTATTGATACAATTTCGGTTGTCAAGAATAAAACATTGGTTGTCACAACCAAAAATCTATCATATGGTACTATAATGAATGTTTAAAATTGGTTACCACAACTAACCAAGTGTGAATAGAAAAATACAATCTTAATTCGATTGATACAACCATCGATTTAGTTGCAAGCATTTTCATTTGATCGTATCCATGCTATTATTGTTGTTTCAACTAATTATATATAAATACAACCGACAGACGGTGTAGGCAATATACTTTTTGTTATTTGTTTGTTGTTTGTTATTTTTTTATTGTTACAATCGAATTCCAACCAATTATTTTGCTGGGTGCAGCTAAAGCATAAATTAGTTTTTGTTAAAAAAATTCTAACTTTTATTAAAATATTTCGCATAAGGAATAATTTTGCTCCAATTTCAGTTCGTCGTCTGAATTATTATTAATGTTATAATTTTCTATCATTAAACCACGAAAAATATTTTTGTCAACACGAGAAATCAGTTTGACTCCGTTTCCGTTCCATGAAAACGTTTTTATCTCCGTTTTTATGAGAACCACTTCGATGTGTCCATCCAATTCAGATTTAATTTTAGGATTTTTTCATATAATTGAAAGAATAGAATACAATCAATGTTCATCGTTTTGTGGGACACAAACACCATTTGTGTTCTTGTTTTAAGTTTACTCGTTTATAATTAAATTTATGATATATTTTGTAATTCTATTTCCATCCATTCTATAAATTCTCTAACATTTAAGCTTTGGATGAAATTGACCCTAAATTATTTATATATTTTTAAAATTTTTTGAAATTTAGAAAAAAAATTGGTTAAAACCACTTGTACTTGTGGCTTGAAGGCTTCGGAAGAGATGTACCACGTCAAAGAACAAAGTAAAGGAGACACTTCAGGAAGTATTTCTCCCAAAACACCCGCCACCCTTTCCGATCCCCTAAACCCTGATAATCTAGCTTCAAAAAAAAAACGATGTATCAAAAGTGGTAGAAATCGATGGATTTTTGGGTGATGTATTCGACGATAAGATTCCTTGTATAAAATCACTATAGGTGCCCACAAAAAGAATAAAACCCTTGCACGTCGCTCAAGAACAACAACTGAATTGGGCATTCCACAAACGTCATTACACCGTGTCTTGCATAAAGACTTGGGTCTTAAGGCTAATAAAGTTCAGTTAACACAAGAACTCATGCCGGCCGATCATCAACAACGTCGTGTCTTCGCTGATTGGGTCCTTGAAATGCATGAAAATGATCCGGAATTCCATCGGAAAATCATCTCGACTGATGAGGCCCATTTCCACCTCGGTGGCTACGTCAACAAGCAAAATTGTCGCATCTGGGGCTCGGAAAACCCAGGAGTTATTATTGAGAAGCCTCTCCATCCTCAACGTGTGACTGTTTGGTGTGGTTTATGGTCCGGCGGGGTCATTGGACCTTACTTTTTCGAAAATGAGGTTGGATCAACAGTTACGGTGAATGGATTGCGTTATCGAGAGATGATTAATAATTTTTTTTGGTCGGAGTTGGATGGTATTGATCTGGACAACGTTTACTTTCAACAAGACGGCGTTACGTGCCACACAAGCAATGAAACCATTGATCTGATACGGGAAAAGTTTCCGGACCGTGTTATCTCTCGAAGAGGTGATCACAATTGGCCACCGAGATGCTGTGATTTAACACCTTTCGACTTCTTCCTTTGACGTGAAAGATAAGGTCTACGCCAACAGCCCAGCGTCGATTCAAGACCTCAATGATAGAATTCGTGGGGCTATCGAGGACATAGGGCAGCCACTTTGGGAATTGGTTATTAACAATTTCATGAAAAGGATATGGTCCTGTAAGCGTGGTCGTGGTGGCCATTTGGCTGATGTTGTATTTCATTTTTAACGGCATAGCTTCCTCTTTATTATGAAATAAACATCCGATCATTTATCTCAAAAAATGGAATTTTTCTTTGAATACCAAAATAACACCCCTTGTTGGAAAACCCTTTATATTTGTGAACAAATAAATTTTAAAAAGTCGACTAACGATTTCGACGTCGATAGACGACTTACAGAACCCTACTCTGGGCTAACTATGAGGTGACTACTGGGTAAACGATTCAATACAACCTAAGCGTACATAACTTATACTATCGAAATACCTATAAAATAATTCTCATTTGTCCCAATTTCTTTGTCCATTTCCTGTTGAAGTATTCCGTATTTTTGCTTTTCCAAGACAAATTGGTCTTATTTGCGTTTTCTACATTTCCGATCGATACTTGAAAACTCATCCATAACAATGTGAACAACATCAAATTGACCTTAATTTGATTTTGTAAAAGATGTACACTGTCACAACCTCTACAAATATGGACAGAAAATATTAAAAAGGAAATCGTGACAAATCTCGATCAGTAGCAAATGCAAAAAAGCCTCTTTAAAAAGCCAACTACCTGACCATATTAAACGATGTACCACTACGTACTTACGAAGTCTGGGAAAGCGTACTTGGAGTTGGCACAGCATACAATCTCTTTGCTGTTAATTCAAAAAATTGTATGGATTGAGGAGCTGCTGCTGCGGCTATAAGTGATGTTGGTGGCGATGGGCCCAAAACCAAAACTACATACGAGTACTCAAGTAGCTGAGGTATGACTATTTGTCCGTCCGGCTACTATGGCCTAGTCATATTTTTGAGATGGCTTTTACACTTTCACAATTTTATTCTGTGTGTTTTTTTTTGCATAAACATATATGAATAATTTCTGTATTTGCCTGGGTGATGTTGTTGTTTGGCGTGGATGATGACAGAATGATGGTCAGCTTAAAGATGTTTCTGAAGAAAGATTTTCAGCACATGGTCGATTGCCAGCTAGAGTGAGTCGGTGACACAATTGTTGTTGGTGCTGTTACCAAAGAATTCCGCAAGACATTCAAAGAATTCTCCGGGACATTAATATGCAGACTACGCAAATGTGTTGAAATATAGAATAAAGACTGACGCTGTGAATTGTTTTGGCTGAATCTTCACTTAAATCTGATATCAAATCGGTGGCTCTGACCACCGATCGCTTTGGCCATGGTTTTTAGATGACTGCCCGACTTTCTGATTGTCCAATACCACTGACAAACATAGTTTCTAATCTACTTAAAACTTCTGTATGAATGGAAAGTTAATCTGAGCATTGAAATACAACTCAAACAGATCTTGTTTTATAGACATTAATTAACATACTTTGGTCGAAAGGAATAAAAAAATAACCATCAAAAAGTAAAAAAAAAATACAAAACATTAGCTAACATTTGTAAAGCATATTTGGATGATTGGAGCCTATGTTGTTGTCCATAATAAACATTGGTAATGCTCATTCTTTGTTTATTAATTGTTTCGTTGTTTGCTTTCTATTATTCAGAAGAATTACCAAAACATAAAATATGATTATATACATTTTATTGCTATCTGATCACCAGTCATTTAATTTAATGACAAATCATTTATTTGTGTTGTTTTGTCCAAATGTTTTGATTGTACCAAAACAGAAACCAATTTGCCCCAAAGGAAATTCCCAATTTAATGTTTGATAGAAAACGTTTTTGATGTAATTATCAAAGTGATTTTTAAATTTTTTAACCCTCTCTCCCACCACAACCACTCAAATTCCTTACCTTCTTAAATTGTTCGAAGTCATACATACAGTGATGGATTTTTGTATAGGTGTACCTGAACAGAAGTTAGGAGAGGAAACATTTTAGAATTTTTAGCATTTCTACACTCATAAAAGTTTTTTCATTTCTCTGAAGACAAATTTGTCTAAACAAGTTGATATCACTATTATGAGAAAACCCTGCATAATTTACGCTGAAAATATTACAGATTGTTATAAAGTAATGTAAGATTTCAATGTATTAATGAAACCTGACATTGCATCGATTAATGCAACGTGTTTCATAGAAGAAATGAAACATAATCAGTGAGTTTATTTATGGAACAAGTTTACGTGAAGCTAGTCTATGCAGATAAGACCGAAACGATTGACGGCATGGAAGAGAATATTCGTCGCGTTATTGCTGATATACAGCCCTAAATGCTGTCGATGTGGTCGAAAATTGGGCCACTCGACTGGAATTTATTTGAGCCAGCCGCGGCAGCCACATGCCCGAAATCATTTTTAAAACATAATGGCAAACCCTTAAAATAGAGCTAAGTTCTTGGCCTTAACATTAAATTATATGCGTTTTATTTCTTCTTCCACTCATCTAACAAAAACCCTTTATTATGTAACACTGCCCGCCCCACATTGACCATATCACAACATATGCCATCATTTATCTAGATATATGGTACATTCATTATACGAAACGATTGAGAATTACATCCAATGTCGCATATTCCTTAAAAAACTGTCACATTAGAAAAAGAGCTTTCTCGCTCGAATGGCATTATGCTGAAAAAAATCGGTTCTGTAGTTTTTAGGGAACACTCCAAAAATATAATTTTTGACATACAAAAATATTATATGTTTGGGAGATGTTGTTCTTAACAAAACTATGTTTACATCCTAATATTTTTAATTTGCAAACAACGCTTTATTTGCATGAAAATATATCGATACTTAAATTGTTGTAGGTTTTCAGCGATTGAAAGTTAATTTTTAGAAATTTTTAATGTTTATAATTGTAATATTGTATAAAATAAATTGCTTGATGGGTTGACAACAATAACTCCATTACATGCCAAGCCGACATAGCATGTTTTCAGGGAGATTGCATTTTTAATTTCTAAATATTCCAAATTTTATTCAGTGAAAATTTGGTGCTTATCCGTCAACCCAATCAAAAGTTATTCACAAAATATTATAAACAAATTCATTATACGAGGATTGCTATTTATATTTCGGTCCTGGCAATGCTGGTGTTGCCAGATGAAAACTGGAACTTCCATTGGAAAGTATGACTTAATAACTCACTCAGACAGTTTTGTCATTTGAGCGCGAATTGTTTTGGTTACAGTGTATTGAAAATTCACCTCCAAAACATGGTTTTTGAACGCTTCTACAGCTGCTTCGGGCGTCGAAAAACGTTGACCAAGCAGTTTTTTCTTGATGTGAGTGAATGAGAATAAGTCATTGGGTGTCAAATAAGGGCTGTACGGCGGATGACCCATCAATTCGACGTGTTGGCCGGTCAAAAGGGCGCTGGTTTGAGCCGACTTGTGAGAGCTCGCATTGTCATGGCGATTGTCAAATTGTGCGGGATCCATCGAGAACAAGCCTTTTTTACGGCCAGGTGTTCATGCAAAATCGAATGTATGCTGGTGGAAGAAATACCCAAGGATGCCTCTATCTCACGGTATGTCACATGACGATCTTGCATTATCAGTTCACGCACTCTTAGTGTTGCCTAGGCCAGAAATATATATAGCAACCCTCGTAAAGAAATTCCACACAAATTTAATAAATTCGTCAAACTTTGATCGCCTCTCCTGAAAAACTACCTTTTTGTACTTAGCATAGATTAGAATGGAGTTATCGAAATGATGACTTGGAATAGTTAGAAATTAAATATAAGTGCTTTAAAACAGAAGTTAAAACAAAGAAAAAATTAAAACTGAAGTTCGAAAAATTCAGCAAAGTTTTGAAAATCTTTTTTAAATAAAATATATTTGGAGAAATTTATAAACAATAATTTTATTTATAGTTAAAAATATATTTTTTTAGAAAATTGATTTGCAGTTATATTTTGTTCCAATATATTAACACATGCGTTCCAAATACAATATACATTTTATTGATTTTCAAATAAAATTTATTTTCTCAGAAACATATAATTGTTAAAAATGTGTGTTTTAAATATATTTTCTTTCGATTCAAACCTATCAAAAAAGCCAATTTTGCCCCGTTATCCCATCCGTTGATGTCATCTTAACGCAACCCGTTACGATTCTTAAGGCTGCGTTTTGCCGCTTTTTTCCATTGTGTGTCGCTGACTCGGAGGAACATGGTTTTATAAGTAGACAATAAGGATTATTTATCCGTTCCCTAAGTACTTCCGGTTAGTACCTTGAGGATCTTATTTTAAATTGCAGTGGTGTGCGACGCGGACACGAAGAGGCTGTGTTATCCCGAGAATTTTAAGGCCATTTATCGTCAGAAATGTAGGCTAGTCCATGTGGTGAAAATGGTCGCGGAGGATTTGGATGTTGATATCGTCAGATTTCTCTCTGTGAAGAAGCTTACGAGTGTGGGGAGAAATGCGTTAATATGTATTACCGCGAAGATCGTCTATGTTGTGACCGTTTCATTACTGTGCAGTCACTGACGTAAGGTAATGAGTCCATACCTGCGGGTGATGCCGAAAGTTTCGACATGTAGAGACAACTCCACCATGGGGGACACCATGTTTAATTCTACGGGCCAGGGACTTGTTATTCAGAAACTCCGAAAATGAATGGCGCCCAAACAAATTGTTAATAATCCAATCCAGAAGACCTGGTTTATTTGTGTGATCATGGCTGTTAGTGCTGTTGTTGTGCTATATAGCTTGCGAAAGCCATGCTGGTGGCCTGCAATTTGAAGATGCTGAACACCAGCAATTCAAGTAGGTACCATTACAAAGCGTTATTGTATTTTACTACCGATCATTACGAAATTAACACGGGAGTATATAAACTAGTAAGAAAGTTTCAGTCGGGTAAACCGACTAAGGTTTACCCTCACTTTGTGAGAAATGTAATATTGAATATTACTCGAAGTATTCTGTCAATTTGTGTGGGAGGTACCAGAAGGGGTTTATCAAATACACCTTTTTTTCGCTCAACATTAGATACTTTAAATTCATTGCACTGTGCCGACTTAGAAGCATTTATGTGCACTGGTATAAACGTTATAAGACATTAAATTGTGGTATGATTTGGGCATTTTGTGTGGGAGGTACAAAAAGGGGCGTGGCAATAACGCCCATTTTTCACAGGGCTATTGACACTATAAAAACATTACACTGTACACAATTTCAAGTATTTTTATACACTGGCAACAACGCCCATTTTTCCCTGGACTGTAGGCAATATAAAAGCACAATACTGCACAAAATTTCAAGTATTTGATACACTGTTATTAATGTTATAAGCTGTTAACTTTTGGTGCAAAATGGTGCATTTGTGTGGGAGGTACCAAAAGGGACGTGGCGACTTCGCCCATTTTTCTCGAGTTGATAGCGACTAATAAGCTAATACTATGTGTGGAATTTCAAAAGATTCGAATAAGTAGTATAGCAGTTATTAAAGAATCAATATTTCACAACATTTTAACCCTTTGTGGGGGAGGTACTAGAAGGAGTGGACCAATATGGGCCATCTTCGAACTTAGGCGGGGATAGAAAAAAATATTACCACATACCAAATTTGAGGTCAATCGGTTACTCCTTTCGAGACTTATCGTGCGCACCAGCCAGCAGACAGACAGACAGACAGACGGACGGACATTGCTCATTCGACTTAAAATGACCCAAAACGGATTTCCTCCGAACATACTTGGGGTCTTAGGTCACTCCTTCGACGTGTTACACTTTTTTTGCGTAACAAATGATATATACCCTCGTCACACTAAAGTGAGGGTATAAAAAGTACACTCACATGACCATGTACAATTTCTACCCTTCAGCCAGATCTGTTGATAAAAATTGATTGTAGAACGAGGACCAATAGTGTCCATTTTTAAAAGAAGTATATTTTTGCATAATAGTCAGGTCAGTTAGAATACTCGTATGTGAATATTTTTAATGAACTCAAATTGAAGTGGACCGTTATATGGAAACTAAATCAAAACTTGGATTGGCTCTCAAAACAGAACTGTCTATCAAAAAGTTACAACCACCATCAATACATCACTATAATACTAGTTTACGAAAACAATTTTACGGTCCATTTTAAATTTTTTTTATTCCGTTTTCTTGGAAGTTGGCTTTAGTATTTTATCAATATTTTTTGAAGTATGTATATGCTCGAAAAAGCCGGAATGCTAATTAAATTAAAGGAAATTATGAGGAGTACAAATATTGAAAACATCAAAGAAAATATATTTCACGTAGAAAGAAAAATTTAGTAATTGTCGTTAAAACATTTTGATTTTTTTTAAATAGTCTTTTTTACACACATAAAACTACAAAAAGTAGAAAAAAATCGCAGAAAATGAGTTTGTTCAAGTTTTTTTAGAGATAGGATCACTACGAAGAAAACAATCAATATTTGAAAAAAAATCTATGAATAAATTATTGTGAATTATTGTGAATTATATATCAGTTGCAGCGGGTCAAACGTGTAACACATCGAAGGAGTGACCTAAAAGACTCAAAAAATATTTGGCGAAAATCAGTTTTATGCCATTTTAAGTAAGTTGGGCAATTTTGCGTCCGTCAATCTCTCTGTCTGGCTGGTGCGCGCAATAACTTTCGATAGGAGTATCCGATTAACTTCAAATTTGGTATTTGTTATAACTTTTTTATCTCAGGCTAAGATCAAGGATAAGCCATGTTGGTCCACTTCTTCGAGTACCTCCCCTACAAAGGGTTAACATTTAATGAAATATTGGTTCTTTAATAATTTCTTACTACTCATTGGAATGTTTTGCAACTTCACACAAAGCTTCTTAGTCGATATCACCTTGAGAAAAATGGGCGAAGGTGTCATGCCCCCTTTGGTACATCCCATACAAATTGATCATTTTGCACAAAAAGTTAGCGGCTTATAATATCGATTCTGGGTCATTTCATACTTGAAATTTTGTGCTGCGTAATTCTTTTACAATACCTACAGTCTTGTGAAAAATGGATGTCACTGCCGCACCACTTTCAAAAATGGAACGAACAAATTGTTTGTAATTTTTTTCTATCTTTTACGTTTTTTTGGTGCAAGAAAAAACAATGTTTTTGAAAAAAATAAATATTTTTTTAATTGTTTTAACGGCAGTTACTAAATCGCTCTCTACGTTAAAATTATGTTCCCAACATAGGCAGCCCTTATAATTTTCTTTAATTAACATTTTCTTTATCACGACTCAACTTAAGAAAATAAGATTCAAATACTGAAGTTTCCTTGCATGACAATTGCAATTTTAGAAAACATTTTTTTTTAAAAAAGCTTCACCATAAACATTTTTTGTTTAGGTTTCATAAAAAAATATATGTCTCAATTTACAAAAAAAGTCTCGGACAAAATTTTTCTTGTTGCATAGTGAAGTTGATTTTTGTTTTGCTTGATTTGTCATTTGTCTATAGTGATACGAGGGTATATATAATTTTAGTTGCAATTTGATGAAATTTTACGCACAATGTTTAAATTTTTCGTATATAGACCAAAGACAATTGAAAACCTGGAAATCAAAATTCGACGAGTGAAATAAGGCCGCAAAAGCTGCGAAAGGTATGTGCAAATTTGTGTTCCAGATTGTCATTGTTCGCACCTAACGTGGCGTCCACATGCCCCAAATCATATTAAAACATTAATGTAAATAAAATTGTCTAGCCAATAAAGCCAGTTTAATTATGATTACAAATATTTGTCTTTGCTTTATTTAAATTTATTAACTCTAAAACACCCTACGTGTATAACGTATAAGGCTAATATCAAAATTTTACCAGATACGGCCCAAATTCACTCAGAATTAATTATACCCCCACCAAAATTTTAAGACTCGTAACGTTAATACCATTGCACATAGACACTTACAATTCAGTAAAGTGCAATGTCTTTGATGTTTAGATCAAAATAGACGAATTCGTCAAGCCACTTCTGATACCCCCACACAAAATGAACGATTCATTCGAACTCAACATTCACAAAACTTTTCATGCAATCATCAAAATGTTCTCATATTTTGTAGTTTAGACAATATTTCCAATGACTATAGACTGTATATAGTCATCTCCCACCCTAGATGTCACATTACATTACTTAGTGAGTGTATCCCATAGTCGGTTTACCAGACTGATATTTTCTTACCTATTTTTATGTCACATTGTAGATCAAATGTAACTGTCTCTCTGAAGCATTGAGCCCTAAAAAATTACTAATGGTGATTTCGTTTCTGAAAAATAATAACATCATGTTGCGACATTTTAAAAATTCCCCCTGCACCCTCTGAAAAAAATTCTTGACTACATTATATTTGCTCGAATGAGATTTAGTATTTTTATGGATGCCAGAACAAGTGAAAAAAAAGTCATTGGGTAACTCTTTTCGACCTCATCAGCAAGGCTGACTTAAAATAACCTGTCTACCCAACATATATATTTTTCTGGTAGTATATAATATATACCCCCTTCCCAAAAGGTAAGGCTAAAATAAGGCACACAATTTCTCTATAGAACCCCTAAAATTCAAAATTACTTATTTTATTATTTGTGATTCAAATAAATATCTACAGAGGCAATTTATCGATGATTACGAGTGCACACACACTCACACACATTGTGCTAACTGACCACCTTTATTATATCCTTTCATGTGCCATGATAAACATCGTCTAGACCCACAATTTGTTTCCATCACAGTACGTACGTGCGTGAATTAAACAAAGTATTATTACGTTGGAGATGGAAGCGGAGACTGACAAAGTTCAAGGTTTAAGCCACATGTGAACATTGTTTATGATATGAAATTATTGCAAATTATAGTTTAGACATTACTGTCCAAGCTATGGCACGCATAATGCCAAAAGGAGATTAAACAATATTTTGCATCTAAAATACTAGACATATTGATGGAAGGAATATGTAAGGCTATTTAAGTCGAGGAAACCAACCCAAACCTCTCTTTGTGGGAATTATAATATGGAATTTAATACTTTTTGTGACAGATGCCAGAACAGTGGAAATATTTTGTTTATTCTTCTTCAGACTGAATTCATTGAAAATTATAGTCCCACAAAAAATATCAAAAATTAAGTTGATTGCTACAGATGTTCAGGGAAATTATTTTCCTATACATTAGTCAGTTAGTGTCGGTCAATACGAAATTTGACAAGTTTGAAGAAAATGGTTCAGATATATATATATCCACTTTATATGCGTTTCTTCCGTTTATTTCTTGGTATCAATGAGCTACAAAAGCTTTATTTAACATTCGGTCGATGAAAAATTTGGCAGAGAACATTTTTATTGAAGAAAATTTGTTCAGGTTATATAACCCCAACACATATGTATATATTCAATCCGATGTGGTATCAAAATGCTATAGAAGATTTGTTTAACATCTGGTAGTTATGACATTTGTAAGAGAAGAATTTCGAGATCTGAGAACAAAGATCTATTCACGTTAAAATATCGAACCCCTATAAGAACCAGTAAGGAAGGACTAAAGTCGGGCGGAGCCGAATATATGTTACCCTACACCACCCTATCGGGCCGAATAAAAAGAAATATTGTCAATATTTATGAATGTTTTTTCCTAATGATAATGATTTGTCAAATAATTTTATTTTATAACGCTTAAATTTAGAACCGTAACATAAGTATATACCTGCGCTATATAAATCTGGAACCATTTTCTTCAAATTTGACATTTTTCGTTCTTGGATCAAAAACTTTTATCTTCTAAATTTTATAAAGAGATCTTTAACACGTAAGAAAAGGTTAACGTCGGGAGGTGCCGACCATATGATACCCAACAACACGCTATCGCAGCAAAATAAGTAGAAGTATTATATGTATATAACTGAATTATTTTATATCGCATAGATTCAATATCGGGATATAAGTATGTTTCATCAAATTGGCAACGCCCTTCAAAAAACTGCTACTTTCTAAATTTTATAAAGATCTGTGGTAATATAGCCTTTGGTGCAAAATCGGGATGTAGATACAGGGTCTCCCATATTCGACGGACCCATCTGGCAACGCCATAACTTTTGACAGAGATGTCAGATCGCTTAATGACATACCGCGTTTGAAGCGTCAGTCCAAGCAGATTTTTACCATGGAACAATACACGCCACGCGAGCGCTCTGAAATAGTTGAAATTTACATTCAACAGAAGAAGTCAAGTCAACGTGCTTTTAAAATATTAAAAAATGTGAGAAGTGCGCCTTCTAAGAACACCATTAAGCGTTTATACGAAAAATTGTATATATAGGGGCAATGTATAAATCAGAACCGATATTCTTAAAATTTGTCAAGTAACGTTCTTGGTTCAAGGAACTGTTATCTGCGAATTTCTATAATGTTCTCTATGCAAAATCGGGAAATATGGGGACCATATTTTCAACTGAACTTACTTTTTTCAAATTTGACAGGGCGCAAATAACTCTTCTGTGTCTGTATCCTATACATATAAGTCTGAACCGATATATAGGTTCAACTAACTATATAGGTTAAACTAAATAAAATAGGTTCAAACGTTGCGAGTTTAATGTGGCGTTTCAGATTTAACACAACTGCAGGGTTTTCCAACAAGAGGTGTTATTTTTAATCACCTGGTATTTCGGTAGCTGTCACTTATGAAGCTTTTATTCTTTGACATTTGACAAGTACGCCATTACTAAAAATGGAACGATACACGATCATCGAACGATACAAAACGATCGAACAAAAAAACGATACGAACGATACAAAATCATCTTGACTGATGAGGCCCATTTCCACCTCGGTGGCTACGTCAACAAGCATCTGGGGCTCGGAAAACCCAATAGTTATTGTTGAGAAGTCTCTCCATCCTCAACGTGTGACTGTTTGGTGCAGTTTATGGCCCGGCGGGGTCATTGGACCTTACTTTTTCGAAAATGAGGTTGGATCAACAGTTACGGTGAATGGATTGCGCTATCGAGAGATGATTATTGATTGATGATGCATAGAAGGCTCCGACTTTTTCTTACAAGGTTTTTATTCGGTTTGTTCCCAAGTAACCCGTTATCTTAAAAGTTTCACTATAAACGTTATTAATTTCTTAGTTTTTCTAATATTATTTATTTCATAAATTTGTCAAGATCTATCCTAAGTATAGTCACGATACGTATAAAATGTTTGCTCTATACTGTATAAAATGATACATAGTACCTACATACTTATGGAGTAGTGCAAATTGTTTGCAATAATATTTATTTTTAAAGTCAAAAGGCGTAACCAATTAACTTTATTCTCACTCTCTTCGATACTGGTTAGGCCCTTTTGTGGGTTTGTTGCTTGTCCGTCCGACTACTTCTGCTTCATCTTCCACCATCTCAGATGACCTGTAGACAGAGCGTGAGGTTTCTTCCTATTTCAGCACTTCTGCTTAAGCCGGCAAATAATTTCCTCCTCCATAAAGTCGGTTCAGTCGGCCGGTCGCTTGGTCGGTCTGATGGACGGTAGGCAGTATTGTGGCTGACCAAGTGACCACAAACGACATGAGTTGGAAACGAAACAAAATGGAATGAAAATAATTGAAAATTATTAACAGAAAAATGTTTTCAATTATATTTTTGTGGTTATTTGTTGTCGGCATTTGTGGTGTCTTTTGGTTTTACTTCTACTATTCAGCAGTTTCCGCATAGGAAGTCCAAATGCTGACTTTTTGTTCAAATGAACAACGAAAAATATGCGAATATAACGATTTTCTAAACAATTATGCTTGAATAAAATACTTTGTAGATTTTTTCTTCTTCTGTCGCTCTTCACATTCGCATATTCGAGTATAAGTATTTGAAGCATTGAAATGAAAAGTATGCGTCTTAAAAGTTATTTTCATTTTCTTGATGGCTTCTTTTCGCCTCGGTTGACATGCAGCTAGCTTTGTTCGGTGTACATTGGTTTCTGAAGTCATTTCGCTTTTAATTAAAATCATATACATTTGAGTGCGTTTTCAGTTTAAATTAAAATCGCGCAGCAAAGCGAACAGCAAAAGCCAAGTCGGGCGAGTCGAACAGACGGACGGCCACCGCAGCTGAAGCAGGCGTCTTAATTCCTTGCCGACATTTGTAGCGATGGCGGCGTTGCTCTAGTGGGACTGGGTGACTTGTGATGCGTAAAGTTTGGGGTTTAGTCTGACTGTCTGTCTGTCCGGCCATTTTATTCGCGCAGTGTCCACAATAAAGTTGAAGTTGAGTGGAGAGACACAAAAGATGTGCGACCACCCAAGTTAGTCTATATGTTTCAGGCTTCGATGCCAGTTTTAATTAGTTTTCTTTCCATTTCTTCTTAATGGTGGCATTTCTGGCATATCAAACAAAGCCCAGATGAAGGGTTCCAAAGCTTTGGCAGCAGCAGCAGTTCTCAGCTCTCAGTTCGCCTTTGCTGCAATGGCTTATGATTGTGTGTCCTTTTTTTTGCTTTGGGAAAGGCCAGACGGCATCAAATATCACGGCCGCCGCCGCCGAGTCTTAACAGCTCTTCTGATGATATTTACGAGCGATTGATTAAAGTAAGGCGGAATAGTTTCTTCGATTTTATGTGCAGCATAAATATGCATTCAGGGCAAGCGTTGCAAAGCTGACATCAAGTGGATAGCCAAAGGAATTTGCCATTCCAAAATCACATCACAAAAAGTTGAAGCTTCCATTTAATGTTGATTAGTTGTCTCCGTCTGTCTGTTTGTCGGTCTGCCACTCTTTTGCTTGGCCAAAAGGAGTAAGATTACCCAGATCTATAGACCAGTTAGTGAAGAAGCAATATTTTGAATTATTGAGACAACAACTATGACAATGTGCATTTCTCAAAGTGCATTAATCTTGCAGAATATGTAAAAATGTATGTTTTCATTTCATTATTTATTACATAGCGATCACATTATCTGGGAATGTTAATGAAATGAAAATAAATCGTTGACAGGCTAATACAAATCAGCCATATCTGGCTAATGGTAGCGGTAAGAACAGGGATTACCATTCCCAGTAAATAGCGAAATGACATGACGAAAAGACATAATTTCTAGAAAATTAACTTCAGTCTTTAAATTTCTTCCCAAGACATAAGAGGAAATACATGCATTAAAGAAAATGAACCCATCATAGAGGAAGGAGGAACGATACAGAAAATAAACTGTTTGAGAAATTAATTGTACTATAAAATACTTATAATATGTGTAAATACATATTGTTTTCAATATAAACCACGCATATATTTCTAATTTTAGTCAAGTCGCTCTGGAAATGCAAATTTGGCATATAACTGGACCACTTCACCATTTATGTATAGTGGTTAAATTAAATCTCAATCACAGAAGACCCCGAACACAACCTATTGTGAAATTCCGCGATCATGCGTTACTAATAAACGCACAAGAGATATTGTATACGGAGAATTTCATGTCAAGTGAAAACATTTTGAAAAGCTATGTCTTCTGATCGGGACGAAACTTGCACCATGTTTTGTCGAGAGATCGGTTAAGAACTGCCCACCAAAATCTTGGTAAGTACATGTCATTACCACTCGCATTATCAGGTTATCTCATTATCGCCAGCACTACTTTCGGTACATAAATAACGACTAACAAAATAATGACAAAAATAAGTTATTGCTGGTAATCTAAGTTAGAAAATCTTATTTTATAAACGTTTCTTTAAATGATTTACGATTTATGATATTTTCTTAAATCATTTACGTATATACGTTGTAGTTTGTTAAATCAGTTAAATCATTCAAATTAGATTCTGTAAATTAGATAACTAATAATAACTTAATTTTGTCATTATTTAGTTAGTCGTTATTAATTTACCGAAAGTAATGCTGGCGATAATGAGATATTATTACCTGGTAATGCATGTGGTAACGACATTTACTTACCAAGATTTTTGTACTTGCTTATTAAGCGATTTGTCTATGAATCGCGACGTAGGCCAGTGGTTGTGATGTTAAACTACGAAACCATGAGGTCGCGAGTTCAATCTAAATGAAATTTTTCGTCATTTGACGACAACTAACTCCCAGTTATACGCTCCACAGACTCTCTATTACACAGATGTTCCGTCGTGACTTTGTTTACATTTGCGTGAGTTACGAACGAATATAAATGATTTTCAAACGCAAAAAATATAGTTTTCTGGAGTATTTTTTTGAACTTTTTTGGTACATAACGATCGATATTAATTTTCTAAATGTGATAATAACAAAAAAATCTCGGAAATCGGCTTTGAAATACGAACAAAAATCACTCACTGAAATCAAATTTCTATTCGTTCGTCACTAAAGACTACTCGCTACTTGACGGAACTTCTTAATAACTTTATTTTCTTTGATACGCTCTACCCAATGTTCCGCTCTTCCCAATGTTACGCTCTTCCCAATATTGCACTCTTCTACTTTCTCACCACATTCCACCACTGATGGTGGTGAACAAGCAACTCGGAAATATCCACTACCGCACAAACACACACACTCGTAAAATTATTTCTTTTGTCGACGCTTACTTTTAAATAATTGTAAGCGTGGGGGTAATTGCTTGTATGCTAGAGTGGAAGCACTTTTCTCCAATGACATGTACATGTAAAAATAATTCGAAGGGAGGCCAAATTATAAGCAGTTACTAGTTTTGAATTTAGCTTACCCGTCAGGTTATTTGGTAATGGGAAATTTTGCTGGGTGTCCGAGTTGGAGGGTATTGAACTTTGAAATTTTGGCCAAACGGCCCTTTTTCCCATCTATATGACTAATTACATAATGCATTTAGAAAATTTTGCCCAACGTGTTTTCGACAGCTTTTTTTCAAACTTTTTTAAAAATTAAAAAAATATTTTTTTTGTAATTTTTTTTTGCGATATTAAAACCTTTTTTGGCATTTTCTCAGAAAACCCATGCCTTGTCCGTATGTCTGTTGAAATCACGATATAGTCCGTAATAATAGAGCTAGTTTGATCAAATTTGTTAGAAATACTTTTTGTTTGAAGGTCGTTTGGGATTTCAAATGGGCCTTATCGGGCAATGTTTTGATATAGCTCCCCTATAGAGATTGCTCCAAAATAAGAGTTTTGACCCATAAATACCACATTTTTAAAGCAATTTAGCTGAAAATTTGCAGTTTGTATTCTATTTTGACAAGAATTCATCACACCAAAAATGTTTCAAATCGGTTCATGTTTTGTTGCAGTCACCCTATAGAGGTCGCTCCAAAATACGCTTATTTAAGCCATAAATACCACATTTTCTAAGCATTTGAACTGAATCTTTGCAGTTTGTATTTTTTAGAAAAGAATTCATCACAGTAAAAAAAGATTTTAATCAGTTAATATTTTGTTATAGTCCACCTTTAGATGTCGATTCCAAAAAGACTTGTTTAAGCCTTATGCACCACATTTGCTAAGCAATTTAGCTGAAACTTTGCAGTCTTTATTCTATATTGGCAAGAATTCATCTTAATAAATTTCAGTTGCAAATCAGTTTATATTTGATTGTAGTCCCCGTGTAGAAGTAGCCATTAAGCCATAAATACCACATTTTTTAGATGAAGAGTTTGACTAAAGAATTTGAGGCCTAAATTTTAACTAAAAATTGCACCGTTCGTTGTTTTAATAATTTGCTTAAACAAAATTTGATCCATATCCAAAGATTTTTCAAGTAATAGAATTGAAAGCATATATACGATTCGGCAACGATTCAACGCTTTTATTTGTTTTTTTTTATTTTATGGTGCCTAAAGGAAAGCATAAGTCATTTATTTTAATAGTAGAAAAAATTCCATTTTTAGAGACAATTTTATTAATTTTTTAATTAAAACATCTTAAAAACAGAATACCGTACGCTAAGATTTTGAGAACGCAAACGCTTCCTCATAATGGTTGTGGTTTTTTTTCAAGCGAACGCGAACTACGTTTAGCTCCCTGTTGTTTTTTATACGCGACACCACAGATCGCTAAAATGAATCGATCTTTATGAAAATTGCTACAGATACATTTCTTAGACTTGGGATCAGCCCATTGAAAATGGGACATATCGGTCCATGTTTTGATATAGCCCTCCATTTAAATTTCCCCTCCGATGTATCTGAATTAGTAGATAAAATCTATTGAAACTGTACATATTTTTCGTCCGATCTTTATATAATTAGGCTTCTGATCCAAGTTGATGAAAATCGATTTAGATTATATATAGTCCCATATATGTTTTCCTTTCGATTCTTGATCTAAGAAACAATACCGTGCGTTTTAAAGTTACTGTTTCAGATCTAGTTTATTATGATCAATATCTTCAACTCCTGCTTGGAGTAAGCGTTGATGAGGAAGTACAGCTTAGAACTTTGTTAACCGAAAAGAAAATAATTATTCCAAAAAATGGTAGTTTGACCAAAATTTAAAATTCAACAACCTCCAACTCGGACGGTCCTAAACCGATTACAATGTTGTGTTATAACTAATGGTGCAAGTTTCATCCGATCGGAAGACAACGGTTAAAAAAATTCACTTTCTTTAAATGAAATCCCCCATATATAACAAGTAAAGAGGGATTAAGTTCGGCCATGCCGAATCTTATATACCCTCCACCATGGATACCATGTTAATGGTTTCGGGTACAAATAAGCTCATTATACCAAATTTCAGCTCAATTAATTGAAATTTTTTTTTTCGACGTAGACAATCACTACCCAGCCTGTTTTCTAATCTAGACGACCTATCAAGAAAGACGTCTATCCTGTCCAGGCCGGCGGAGTCGTAGATGGTCCTGTTCGATGGGCGTCGCCTAGTGCCATCACTTCTCCGTGTCGGCCTCAAACCCAAACATGAGGTGAGGATCCGCCTGTCCCTGACTCTAAGCCTCTGCATTTGGTGTGAGGAAATCCCAAACCAAACTGGGAAGGCATTGATCAGGGGCCTTCCGATCTGTTTATAAATCAAAAGCTTTACCTTAGTACTCAGACCACCTGGACATCGCATGATGCTCAGATAGGTCCAGAATACTTTCTTCACCTTGGCCAGAATATAGTCTACGTGCCTTATAAACGTAACCTTCTCGTGGAATATAACCCCCAGGTACTTTATACGATCCGAAGTGCGAATCGGCCGACCTCCAATGACAAGAGTGGGTATGTATTGCCTAGACCGGCGACGCAAAGCCCCCTCTTGCCCTTGAAAATTATACCTTCGCACTTATCGATATTAAGTTCCAACTTCCACATGCTAAAGTACCTAGACAGTTCATCCAGATACCGATTTATTCTCGCATTCACAGATGCCGCAAGTACTCCAGATGCCGCGATGAGAACATCATCCGCGTACACCAGTAGTAGATCACCCAGGGGCGGCTGCGGTAACTCAGCCGCCCCTGGCTCATGAAAATATTGAACAAAATCGTACCCAGGATTGAACCCTGTGGTACTCCAGCCAACACCATCCTATCACCAGAGAGAGAATTACCAACCCTAACTCGAAAAGACCTGTCCCTAAGGAAATCGGCCACCATCCTACAAACATTGTTCTCGAATCCTAAGACCCTCATCTTATAAATAATCGCGTCCTGCCATACCCTATCGAAAGCACTAGCGAAATCCAAACTAACCGCAATCGTGACGTGGCGCCTGTTCAGGCCCCTCGAAACACGATCCCCTAAGACCATAGGGGCGTGAGACGTCGAATGTTCCCTCTTAAAACCAAACTGATTATCCAAAAGAATCGACCTATCCTCCAATGTCAACCTTATCCTAGCAGCAACGAAATACTCGAGGAGTTTACCGAATGGCGACAGCAAACTGATGGGTCTGTAACTCCCACACGGCAATCGCCCTCTTCCACGCCACCGGAAAATATCCCAAGTTCAGGCAGTGGTTGTATAACACCGCAAGTTTACTGCATGTGGCAGTGTCCGTAGCCCTCAACACAGTGTCGGGGATTCCGTCCACACCACTGGACTTGCGGTTACCCCTTACCCTCAAGGCCGATCCAACATCAGCAGCAGTGACAAACCCACCATTCCGCCATCTATCATCGTCACCTCCTACAGCCCTATCAGCAGTGAAGTACGCCGCAAAATCGACCATAGGGGTCCCATAGTCCAAAAGCGCACCCTCCGCCCTGCGCCTATCGTCAAGGGGGAGCGCCCGCACATCGGCACCGGACTGTCCGCCCCGTATGCAGTCCGCAAGGACTTCCGCCTTCCAACAGTATAATCGTATAATATCATACCGTCCAAAACGCGGATCTCCGCCCTCACCCGTCCGATGCAGGGTTACCATAACCTTTTTTCGGAAAGGAGGACTTTTGTGTCAGAAAATGAGGACATTTGTAACATTTACAAAGAGAGTTTGAAACTTTCGGAGGACATTTAAAAAATACAATTTTCTATGATAATGCTTTGTACAACAGTTTGTATTTTGTAGCGCTTAGATGCCAAATCGGAGGACTATATCGAAATCTGAACAAATTTTCTTCAAATTTGACAAGGTTTGTTCTTGGGTGCTACATTTAAATCTGAGCAGATTTACACCAAATTCGACAATGTGGGCCCTTGGATCAAGAAACTCCATCTTAATTTCAAAGTGATTGTATATGAAAAAGCTTCTGTGGCGCTAAAAGGCCATATCGGAAAGAAAATTTATGTAGGGCCTATATCTACATCAGAACCGACTTTGACCAATTACTTCCCAAGTATGAAATAGCCCTTATTGTCAAATTTTAGCAAGATCGGAATGAAAGTGCGACCTGTACTTAAGGAACAATTTTAAATAGACAGACAATCGGTGTTCTTTAAAGTGGGTCTAGCTCCAGTATTTTTATACCCTCACTTTAGTGTGACGAGGGTATATATCATTTGCTACGGAAAAAAGTGTAACACATCGAAGGAGTGATCTAAGACCCTAAGTATGTTCGGAGGAAATCCGTTTTGGGTCATTTTAAGTCGAATGAGCAATGTCCGTCCGTCTGTCTGTCTGTCTGTCTGCCTGTCTGTCTGTGTGTCTGCTGGCTGGTGCGCACGATAACTCTCGAAAGGATTAACCGATTGACTTCAAATTTGGTATGTGGTAATATTTTGATCTATCTCCGGATGAGTTCGAAGATGGGCCATATTGGTCTACTCCTTCTGGTACCTCCCACACAAAGGGTTAAAATTTAGTGAAATATTGATTCTTTAATAACTTCTATACTACTTATTCGAATCTTTTGAAATTCTGCACATAATATTAGTATATTAGTCGCTATTAACTCGAGAAAAATGAGTGAAGTTGGCATGCCCCTTTTGGTACCTCCCACACAAATGGACCATTTTGCATCAAAATTTAACTGCTTATAACGTTAATACAAGTGCATAAAAATGCTTGAAATTTTCTACAGTATAATGTTTTTGTAGCGCCTATAGTCCGGTAAAAAATGGGCATTATTGTACAGCCCCTTTTGGTACATCCCACACAAATGGACCGTTTCGTACCAAAAGTAAACGGCTTGTAACTTTAATACCAGTGCATACAAATACTTGAAATTTTGTACAGTGTAATGCTGTTATAGTGCCTATAGTCCTGTAAAAAGTGGGCGTTATCACCCCGCCCCTTTTTGTACCTCCCACACAAAATGACCAAATCATACCAAAATTACATAGCTCGTAACTTTAATATACCAGTGCACATAAACGCTTATAGTTCAGCACAATGCAATGTATTTAAGAATGTACTGTTTACCGAAAAATATGTGTATTTGGAAAACCCCTTCTGGTACCTCCCACACAAATTGACAGATTTATTGGTGTAATGTTCTATATTACATTACTCACAAAGTGAGGGTATACCTTAGTCGGTTTACCCGACTGAAACTTTCTTACTTGTTAGGTGTTAGTTATAATAAATAAGTGAAGCGGCGTTAAGATCTGACAAGCCGAATATTGCATACCCTACCCCATAGATTGCATGTCAACTGTTTTTTGATTCTTTGAAATTTGTTGCGTTAAAAAGTAAAATCCTGAGGTACCTTTGTGTGGGGGCTATATCAAAACATGGACCTATGATGACCATCGTTCGTCTGAAGGGTTCTGGATATACATACTCCCAAATTACCAATTTCAGTTCGTCCAGTTGAAATTTGCAGTCTCTATGGCGTTAATAAGTCAAATCGTACAGAAGATGCTAAAAATGTATTGATATTGCCCATTTTCAATCCTAAGTTACCTGAGCTATAAGAAGTATCTGTACCAAATTTCAGTCATCGAGCTCAATTATTGTAGTACTAACTTTGTACTAAAAGTACTTGCGAGTATAATTCATGTGGAGGTTTACTGATTGTGAAAAATTTTAATTTGTAACAAAAGGAGGACAAATCCATAATTTTTGAAAAAGGAGGGAGGACGGGAGGACACTCGTTAAAAAGGAGGATATGTCCTCCCAAAGGAGGACGTATGGTAACCCTGGTCCGATGTAGCGTCCGTCGCAGTCTCTTCTTCGACCTAATCAAGTCAAGTACATCCAGCGGTAGCCTCCGCGGTCCCCTACACCCAGGAGGAATCCTGGGTATAGTAGATTCCATTTTAAAAATGGTTCTTTTATACCAAAACTTGTAGGCCACAGGTGGTACTTAAAAATTAATAAAGTGGGCGTCGCATTATTTAAAATTTAAATAACTGTGAAAGTGTTGATCGTAGTAAAAATTAATTTTGTACGTACATTAGTGGAATTGTTATTTTTGAGCTAAGAAGGGCGAAATTTTGATTGCATGTTATAGGAGTCAAGTTTAGTAATTTTAAAGAAAGTGGGCTTGATAATGTATAAATTGTGCATATCTAGGAAACTATTTATCATAGAAGAATGAAGTCTGTTTTGTAAGTTAAAGAAGTTTCTTCGTCACAAATGATATGAAAAAAAAATTAAAAAGTGGGCGTGACATTATTTAATATTTAAATTTCTCAGAATGTATTGGTCGTAGACGGACGTAGCGTAGTGTATTCTTCACGGCAATTGGGCGGGATCGGATAAGTGGGGGTGACAAAATTATTTAAAAATTTAATATCATGGTAACTATTGACCGTGGAAGAACTAAATTTGGATTGTTACTGGAGTAATTTTTACAAAGTTCACTAAACGTGGATGAGATAGACTAAAAGGGCCTGGCAATGTTTAAATTTCCAATATCTCGGAAACTATTCATCGTGGAAGAATGAAATTTGTTTTGTAAGTTATCGGAGTCTATCTAAGTAGTTTTACAATAGTGGGCGTGATAGGATTAATGTAGGTGCAATATTTAATGAAAGAAGATATCGGAAATGATTGATCAATAAGTGGCGAAATTTGGTGTGGAATTATTCTGTTTCGTATCAGAATTTCACCATGAAGAGATAATCTCAGAAACTCGCTACATCATAAGCGTGATATAACTTAATTTATGTTCATGTTTTTTATGGAATGCTGAACCACAGAAAGTGATTCAAAAAGTACTAGGAATTACCCATTGTTACCTTAATGTAACCTCTAACTTTAATGTTATTTAAAGTTAAAGTTCTAGCTTAAAATTACATTACACCGAAGATAATACGTTTTAAAAAATAAAGTCCTGTGTTCGCGACCACACACACTGTTCCGATATCGCCCATTATTTGTTGGGTCACACATATTGCCGTCAAATGCATTCACACCAAATTTCAACACATTTGCTGCAACGGCAGTACAAATTGTTTTTTTTTGTCAAAAAATGGAACTGATGTCAAAAAATAAGTAGCCTAGTTTTCCTTCCAGGTCGGTTTCAGGGATCATTTTCCATATCATTTGGAGTTCATAGTTTGTTTTTTTTTTACAGAAGAAAATGTAGCATTACTTTCTGATCAAAAATGATGCTGTTGATAATGCTAATAAGTTTAATGGAAATCGCTACTGTTGCTCGAAATATTTGAGATATTTCTCTATTTTCAATCTCCACCTTCGTGTCATTCATCTGCCTGAAAACGATGTCTTGCGTCACTGAACGGTGGCCACTGCTGCGACAACTGCTCTGAAACCAGTTGGATTCTGTTACACATTTTTTACAGTTGCAACAACATTCAGAGTGTCATCAGACATAAATCACATCGCGACACTTTCAAATTGTAGTAAAATAAAAACTAAACACAAACAAAACTTGACGCTCCATTAACGGCGATTTGCAAACTTCAGCATTCACAGACAAACACTTAGCCTTAAAATCAGGGGGGAACTAGTAACACTCTTCGATGGCCACACCAAGTTTTCCGTTCACATAATGAGCAGTGTCAAGGAGATGGAGAGATTTCAATTAATTTGGCAAATAAGATACATTGCATGTCTAAAACTCGTCCATAAAATATTTCGACAGTCATTAGAAGATAGGATCGGGAAGGTGAGATTGGAACAACCCACAAAACTGGTGGTAAACCAGCGAGTGCTGCATAGCAATCGGGACGGCACTGCACCAGCCGTTAAACGGGATAATTGGTTGGAAAACGATGCAGAATTCTATGTGAAGAGAACTGGTTTGGCAGCTAATTCCCCCCTCAGTTCTGGAATGAGCAAATATCCTCATCTCGAAAAGGTCAGTGAACAATAATTACGAGGATTTTAATAAAAAGTGTCCATTTTGCAAAACTAAGTCATTCATCAAACTCACCACAAAAAAGGAGTTAAGATACGGAAATGCGAAATGCTTTTGTCTTAACGGTTCTTTTGAATGTTGTTTGTTTGGCTGTGTGACTGCAGTTTAATTGCAGTTTAATAAAGACTTTCAACATTTCCAAATACATTTGAAGTCACAAATCAAAAATACATTCATATTTCGTGTGGCCACAAAACTTCCTCGGCTATGAGATATTTTTGAGTTGAGTTGTGTTTTATTTTTCCATTTCATCAGTCAACATTAGATGAAATTAATTCTTGTTCGTCTTTTGTTCTAACGGAAGCACAGATCTTGCAGAGCCGCAACATTCATGGAAACGTGCTGAAAGTACCAAATGTTGTGTGAAAGAGTTATCAATGCGCCGTCGCAGTTTAATCTTTGTGTGCACATGCGCGATGACCGTCTACTAATGTTGGTAAGTCGTCAGGGAAATATTTACATTATTAGCAAAAAACAATGGAATTTAAAATAAAATTTAGTGTATCTCTCTAAAATATTGTCCTCCTCATAAAACAATCTCTACACTGATAGAAAAAGCTTCGTCATTCGTCAAAAGTCAGCTAACGTACGGATAATCCTATCTATGAATTTGTTCGTCGCCATGACGAATCTCTGTTTGAGTATACTAGAACAAGAACTAGTTTGTGGAATAAAAAAACCCCACAGGGTGATTACATGTCATCCCTACGATGAATCGTGCTCATAAATAAAAAATTGATATATACCCTCCTCTCTAAGGTGAGGGGATAAATATGGGGATTTATTTGATTTATAATACAAATATCAATAAGTGTATATATAACATATAGAAAAAGGGTAACGCATCAAAGGAGTGGCCTAAGACCCTAAGTTTATGCGGAGGAAATCCGTTTTAGAACACATTAAGTACTTATGTCCGTCCATCCGTAAGCCTGACCGGAGCGAACGATAACCCTCGAAACTACAGTTTCCAGAGATTAAACAGAGATTCGTCAGGGCGACGAACAAATTCATCAATAGGATTATCCGTACGTTAGCTGACTTTTGACGAATGACGAAGCTTTTTCTATCAGTGTAATAACATCATAGAAAATTTAAAAGCTGTGACCACTTTTTCCCTATTTTGATTATTCAAGATCTAAAAAATAATAACATTTTTATATGAAGAATATTATTTTTTACATTTCTATTCTTTTCGAATGAATGTTTCATTTAAGAATGAACGTTTCATTTCATACATACTTTAGGACAAATTAAGGCGCATTTATCAAAGCCTACTGATCCTAAATTGAGACCTATGTCTGATCTGATCACGTAGGGGATGATAGGCATCAGTTAATTAGGATTAAATTCACCAAACAACATTGGTGGATTTTATTTATTTAGTTTTCTCACTGTAAAGTTGATCTGCTGATCAAAGGGTTTCCTTCTAAGTGAAGGAAGGTGGATGTTGCACATCATCATACGACTGCTTTAGAAAAAGCTGCCCCTAAGGCTAGGTAGAAAAAGGGTGTATACGTTAGACCGGGTCACCAAAAAATTTTCCAAATGCGATACGGAATATTAAAGCTCACCTCACCCATCGCATCATTTTTTCGGGCCCTCGAAATCGGCCCGCGAATATTTTACTGTGGATGTATATAGTTTTATTCAAAAACAAAAAAGTTACGTATGGCAATATGCTGTAAAGACATTGTATTTACCGCTATAATAATAATACGTTTCCTTGTTTTATGCATTATTAGTGAAAATATTGCATATTTTTGGGTAGTAGTTTGGGTAGTAAATAGTAGTTTCAAGTGTTTCTCAGAGTTTTTTTTAGATGCAAATTTGTTACTCGTCGAGACATATACAAAGATGTATCGCATGTTATGATCGAGCAACGTGCAGTTTAATGTACATGGTCATACACTTAAGTCAGTTGATCGGCATGTTGTGCGGTCCTGAAATATATGTGTCGGAATCTTGCATTTGAATCTTGTTGTGCATTGACATAGGAAATGCACCATCGTTTCGCTGTCTTCCCTTCGTCGTTATCTGCGGTACAGATGTGCTTGTAGGCGGTACGAACTAAGTCCCCAATGAACTTAGTCCCCAAAACAAAAATGAACTAAGTCCCCAAATTTGGGGACCTAATTCATTATGAAATAAAACCCCAAAATTTAAAGTGAACCAAATCTCCAATGCAATGAAATAAGGCCCCAAAATGGAAATGAATGAAAACTCAAATTTTTTAAATTACAAAAATTAATAAATGTCCCCAAACGTTATTCTTAAAAAATTTATTCTAAAAAATAATACTTTATGCAATGCATTACGTGTTTACTTGCATAGAGTCTTCGACAACTTTGCTGTAATGCGTTTCTGAAAAAATGTTAACCCATCGATGTGAAATGCTTAAATATATTTTCACTTTTTAGGTCCAAATGATGTAGTACCTCAAATTGAACTTAACTCCAAACTTAAATTTGGCGAAATGTTTTAGAAAAGTGCAGTTTTCGGGAAAATGACAGAGAAAATTTTGCACATTTTCCAGAATCGAAATCGCCATTAGAAACAGCTACATTTTGAAGACCTAATATATTCCAATAAAGATTTCTGTTTCGTCTAACAGCCTGGCAAAAATGAAACCTAATAAGGAAATAAATGTCTCAATATCAGTACCGAAAACCTAAAGAAAAATAAATTTAACCATTTGAATGTTTGTATTTATTTAATTAAGGTATTTAAGAATATAATAGCTTTAACCTGCATTGCATACTATTAATAGGGATTGCATACTATTAATAGGGATCACAAATCGCGCGCGCGATTTTTTATAAAAAATGTTCGTCTCCGACTCTTTTACTGCCCTTCAAGTAACGGTTTCTTGTTACCGGACTTTTAAGTGATCCCTGTGAAACAGACTGAGTTTACTTTCAAACAAAAACATTATTTCTAATGGAAAATATAAAATTACAGTTTTGCTCGAGGAACATTTCTTATGAATAAAGCGCGCGATTTATCGTAAAAAAATTTCGCATCCCAACCAAAAATACTGGAAAAATCTAATAAATAATATGTAGTTTTTATTACTGCTATAATTAAACAAATTGTATCCTTACTTGCTTAAAGCATCAATGAGGAATAATTTTAAAAGTTTCGTCTATCAGGAATGTCTGATTTGTAGGAAATATATTTTCTTTAATTAGGTAAATTTTGTTAATGACTAAATCATGCAGAATGAGTAATTGTGTTCCCAATTGCAACAATGAAAGAATATGAGGTAGCCCCCAAAATTTGTTTGGGCGATTTGTTTCATTCTCTCAAATTGGGGAGTTATTTCATTATTAATTAATTCCCCAAATTTAATAATGAAATAAATCCCCAAAAAATGAAATAAGTCCCCAAAATAGTTGTTGTTGTCTTCAAGTATAAACTTTTGAGGACTTAGTTCATTTTTGTTTTGGGGACTAAGTTCATTGGGGACTTAGTTCGTAACGCCGTGCTTGTAAGCATGAGTGAGCTGTTAGAATACTTTTTATTATACGACAAGTTTAGTCATCTACTCCATACTAAAGGACAAGTTCGTTTGTATTATTAGAGGTTGAGCTGGGCTATACAATATTTAGTAAAATGCCAGTTAATTTACCTACCTACTCCTTAGAAGACAAACAGTTGAGTTAGTATGCGGCTATTTTGTTATCTATTTACTTAGGGGCAGTTGGGTTATCTACTCCTTAGGTTAGGTTGAAGTGACAATACGTTTTGATGTCTCATGTCCATGAACATACACTTAAGCCAGTGGATCGGATCGTTGATACTCCTTAGTTGAATACAAATTGGCTGCAGTCATATGTGTTGTCGATATGCTTATAAGCTAGAGTGTCCTGATACTAGTCTCGGTGTTACTCAGTTTCCGTAAAATACATGTTTTCTGCTCGTTTGGGTCACCCCACATTATAACAGGTGGCGCAAAAGTAACCTTTCGATGTTTTTTGGCCAGTCACCGACCGATTATTGGTCAAATAAATAGTCAGCAATATTCCGCGTCCTGGAGCAGTGTAGCGTAACATTGTTTATTAACGTGTATTTCGCATGTGTTTACTACACAAATATCAAAACAGAACTGACATTAGGGGCCAATCGCAAAATTTGGCATTTTCTGATAAGAGGATTACTTTTGCGGCACCTTTTATTTGTAGTTTCTCCCACTGTTTCGCCGTCCCAATATACTCCTTAGTAGCCGACCATTTGAGTTATTTACTTCTAAGGACGAGTTCGAGTTCTACTAGAGGACGAGTTCGATTATATGTATAAGTATAGAATTATCTACTAATTATTACAATGACGGTTAGTTTATCTGCCTACAGTTTAGTGGACTCCCAGTTGAGTTAGTATGCGGCTATTTTACGAGTTGGGTTATCTACTCCTTATTATAGGCCCAACAAGGTTATCTACGCCGTAGAAGGGTTACAGTTGTTAGAAGTTTTCGAAATGTAAATGCTTAAATGTGACATATGCTGTCTGACATAAAAGGACCAGATACTGCAGGTATTCTACAAATACTTGCTTATGTCACAAGATATGTAAAAGTTACCTCTTGTTTTCATACAAAAGGGACAATTTGAGGACCGAGTCCTATCTTTAATGGACCTATCACGCATTTGTACCGGTTAAATTTTCTTGGGGTTGTTATGTTTAGTACCAAATGTACTGCGAGTGCAACAAACCAAAGAAACATAGATGCTATCTTTAAAATGTTGCACTGCCAAATTTCATAAAGATCTGATGCAAAATTTTACCTCTATGTATGTCACTTAGATTTGAAATATATTATGATATATCTAAAAATGAGTCGATATTCATGCTATTTCATAGTATTTTGTATTACCTCAAAAAACTCTTCTCTTCCAAATTTCATAAAGATTTGTTGCAAAATGCAGTGTCTATTCCGCTTAAGTGCCACATAGGATTGTAAAAATATATGGGGTTAACAATCTTCATGACAGGCTACAAATGAGGCCTGTTTGCCACAAAATGCTAATCCAGAATGTACATATTTATGAGGAAATCGCAACAGTATTGGCTAATTTGAAAACGGTCCACAACCTAATACATTATATTTTTTTCAAGTTCAAACATTTGAATGATTTCTTCAATTCATGCCTTAACTTGCCCCTAACAATGTATAATTTTCCCAAACTCATCATAACACCTGTCTACCCTAAAAGAAGGCTCTGCCTGCATATTGGTTTTCGTGTTGGCAGCAGAAATAAAAACGAATATAATTTCTGCTAGACCTCGAGAAGATCTGCTCCGGTGGTGGTGTTGATATGGGGCCAAACAAACCAATTGCCAAGGCAGAAAGACAGCAATGATTTAGTACTCATACACCGTTAGTTGACTGATAAGCAACAGGTCTGTCGCTGCACCAGAGTTCTGGGCCCCATCTACAAGTTGCAACATGTAGATCAGCTACCAACTGACTTAACTCTTACTCTTAGCTGCCAACAACAAACGGTGCAGTAGTTCAGCTCCATCATTCTGACTGGCATCGTTCTTTGTTTTTCCATTAAAAGAATCTTGGTAGAACATCATAAACAAAAATGCATAATTAATAGTTTAGACGGAGGCTATGAGCCAGCTGTCTGTCGGCCGGGTCGGTCCGTCCAACACGTACTACCGGAGAGAGATGAGCAGAGATGTGGTAGCCGATACGACGACGACGACGACTACGACGACTAACTCATAGTCATAGTTAGTTACGTACGTAGTCATTTAGTATTGTGTGTTTTTTGGATTTTCCGTTTTCAGTTTTGATCTTGCAACATGGCCTGCCACAAACGTGATGTTGTTGTAATTGCCAATGCCGTTTATTCATATTCATTGCTACTTAAACTAAAATGTTTGTTCGTCTTAAGCCAAAGCTATTACCAATTTTGTCTGTCCATTCGGAAGGGGGTCTTCTCTTTAGTTATGTTTGGAACAGTGGTCAAAATGCAATGATATTGAGGATATAGCTGGGGATTTCGTTTTTAGACCGTTGATCGTTTTATGCTATTTTGATTAGTAAGTAATTAATTTTGAAATGTTTCCGCATAATTAAAATAATATAATCCGCAGATCAAAACAAATCATATCTATTGAGCAGCCTTTATAATGTAAATTGCGCAGCAAATGATGCTTCTCCTCAAGCTAGAGTGGTAGCCGAAGTTCTGGACGTATATCTCAACAGGTCCTTTGAGTTACCACGGGTCCGGGAACCTCTCATTGGAACCAATTTCTGCGTCTTCTAAACTGTTTAATGTTAATGACATACTTTCGATTTTCAAAAACACCTATCAATCAGATGAACTTTGTTCATCGTTATACGAGTATGTCAGATTGTTTAACATTTTTTATAAGTTTGTAAAGAAAGAAAATTAAAATTAGTTTTGGGTGAAAAATTAAAATAATGGAAAAATAAAATTATGATTGATATGTGTGTATCGAAACTGTCATTCACACACGTGCACAAGGGGTGAATCTCCATGAACTGCGGCAGTATCCGCCTAAGTGGACCTTTACAAATAGCAAGTCTCGGAGCCTCCTACTACGACAGAGTATTTTCGAAATTCTACATGAGTCCATGGCTGCCCGAAATTACTATTTCGTGTGGTTTTACCTTTAGGCGAGGAATTTTATTAAAAATTTGGTTTCTTTTGCTGTAAATAAGTTTCTGATCGAAGAAGGAATCGGAATCAGTTCGGTAGTGTAAATATAGTTTTGGATGAATATGCTACTTTGTAGCATTTAGGAAATTATTTTCAATGATTAAGGCAACTTCAATACCTGCGATAGAAAAGTTTGACTCACTGTGAACTGATTTTGCAAATGATTAATTTTGTGGTTTAGTAAGAAGAATTCTTTATTACAACCACTGTAAGTTGTTTGGCAGCCAGATCGCTCCACCAATCTGTTTAAGCCGTGTCGATTTTATGTCTATGTTAAATACGAGTATATTTGTTGGTAACCAACGTTCACATTCAACATTAAACGTGTTCACCTTAGAAACTATTTTCTGGAGGTCTGAGTCCAGTATCTTCAACGTTGTGTTCTTTCAGTCAGCCAGACTGTGTTCATCATGGTCAACATCCATCCATGACCATGGCCATCATCATTATCGTTGTGAGTTTAATCATAGTCCATGTTGTCTTTATTATCTTTTGGTGTGCTTGCTCTACTCTTAACAGTGTTCCTTAACCATTTGGTCATGTTTTTTTCTTCTCTGGGCCTCCTGCCCCTTCGCATTGTGGAAATTAGTTCAATCACCAGGAGAGTAGAGAAGGAACAATCTTGCTCCCTCTTGTTTTCCCTCTGATTAGATATATATTAAATCACATACAAAATAATGTCTAGTCTGGAATTTTCTTTATGTTTTGGTGTTTGGTCCTGTGAATGTTCTTCGTTGTGAAACAATTTTTATTAAAATTTTATTTTACGATATAAGTATATGTTGGCAAGATTTATGACAACTATAAAAATTGTTATATCTTAATCGAAAACTATTTTAATTATGTGCAGAAAAAGAGAGTTTGGCTTTGCTGTGAGTTTGAATTATGAATATGATTTCTTTAAATTGTCTGTGTAAAGAGAAGTAGGATAAAATATTAGGGATATTATCTTTGACTTTAATTGGAAAACATATTGAATTATACGTTTAAGATTAAAAATGTGTTGCTTAAATCAATAGGTTATGTAACAAGTGAGGGCTGCATAAGTAATACTTTATACGTATTTCTATTGGCGGGTTGTACTGTATAGTCTTCAACGCCTTTGTTGGTGCGGTTCTAATGCCTAGACAGCACATACGCTCACGCTGAAAAAAAATCGCTTCTGTAGTATATTGTTCCAAACATATTCTGCTGGAAACATACATATGTTTAGGATACACTCCAAATATATAATTCTTGACACACAGAAATATTATATGTTTGGGAGGATGTTGTTCTAAACAAAAGTATGTTTTCATCAAAATATTTTTTTTTTGGAACTAAAATTTCCGAAACGAAGATTAATTTGTATTTAAATATTTGACACTGTATCAATGCCTTAATTTAAAGGCAAGTTTTCTGTTTTTTAGAAGTTAAAAGTGAATTTTGTATACAAATTGTATATGTTTTGTAAAATTAGATTAAAATTTAAATCATACAATCTTTCGTAAATGTAAATTGCACTGTTGGATTGACAAAAAGTGATGAATTGGAATAGTGATGTGATTTAAAATTTAAACTAAAATTCGAAAAAGTCCGAAAAATTAAAAAAAAAAATTTAAATAAAATTTATTTGGAAAACTTCTTAATCAATAACATTGTTTGTGGGTAAACACATATTTTATTTGTGAAAGTCAGTTCGCAAAAATATTTTGTTCTAATATATTAATATATGCGTTGCAAACAAAATTTCTTGATTCTCAAATAAAATTTATTTGTTCACAAATATATAATGTTTAAAAATTCTGGTTCCAAATATATTATCTTTCAATTCAAACATATCAAAAATGGCGATTTTTCCCCGTGCTGAACTTTCTGCAATGTTTTTTTGTTGCACTTCTTAGCCATTGATGTTCAACTCACTACATAGGCATAGGTTATTATTGGTCTAACCACGTCATTTAAAACCAGTGTGTCATATTTGGACGTAGTCTCCATTTTGAACCTATAGCTCTGCAGCACGCTGAAAAAATCGCTTTTGTAGTATATTGTCCCAAACATGGTCGGCTTGAAACATATATATGTTTAGGGTACGCTCTAAACATATAATATTTTGTACACACATCCCAATTTGTTTTTATTTGGGACTATTATTTTCGAAACAAAATTTTTTTTTTGCATTTAAGTATTCAGGAAATACCTAAATTGTTTAAATTTTTCTGTAGTTAAAAGTAAATTTTTGTAGAAATTTTTAATTTTCGCAAAAATAATAAATAATAGTTATTGAAATCGTATAATATTGGATCGAAATAAATTACTTGGAGGATTGACAACTAATGATGGCTTAGAATACTCATAAAATTTAAACGATTGATTTAAGACTGACGATAATGCTGCATATGGCATATGGTATCATAACTGGCAGGTACAAATCAAAACCAAGAAAAAATCAAAACTGAAATTCGAAAAAGCCAGCAAAATTTTTTAAAATCTTTTTTAAATAAAATATGTTTTGAGAAATTCCTAAACAATAATTGTATTTGTATTTAAACACATATTTTGTTGTAATATATTGATATATGTGTTCCAAATGTACTATATTGATTTTCAAATAAAATTTATTTGCTCAGATATATATATGGAAATAATATAATAAAATTTGTGTTCCAAATTTATTTTGTTTCGATTCAAACGTATCAAACAAGTAAAAAGTTCAGTCGGATAACCGTTATATGCTGGTAACTTTTGGTACAAAATGGTCCATTTGTGTGGGAGGTACCAAAAAGAGAGTGGCAATAATGCCCATTTTCATGTGCTATTAAACCATTACACTGTACAAAATTGCAAGTCTTTGTATGCACTGGTAATAAAGTTATAAGCTTTTAAATTTTGGTTCAAAATTGTCCATTTGCGTGGGAGGTACCAAAAGGGGCGTGGCAACTTCCCCCATTTTTCTCGAGGTAATAGTGACTAATAAACAAATACTATTTGTAGAATTTCAGAGGATTCCAATAAGTAGTATAGAAGTTATTAAATAATCAATATTTCACTAAACCTTAACCCTTTGTGGGGGAGGTACTAGAAGGAGAAGACCAATATGGCTCATCGTCGAACTTAGTCGGAGATAGAAGAAAATATTACCACATACCAAATTTAAAGTCAATCGGTTACTCCTATCGGGAGTTATCGTGCGCACCAGCCAGCAAACAGACAGACGGACGGACGTTGCTCATGCGACTTAAAATGACCCAAAACGGATATCCGCTGAACATACTTAGGGTGTTAGGTCACTCCTTCGATGTGTTACACTTTTGGCTCGTAGCAAATGATATATAAAAGGAAGGAGGGATAAAAATGCGATTTGGCCCTGTGTGCACAACGACCAACATCTGTGAGCCTTGCTTGCTCTTTATTCTATGTGATCTTCCATTCAGTTTCTGAGATTACTCTGAAGTATTTTACATTTGTAGATATAGTGATAAAACATTTTCCACGCAATGAAAAAACGGGAGGTATTTACATATATTTGGGGATTTCATGTCAAGTGAGTAAATTTCTAAAAGTGGTGTCTTCTGATCGGAATGAAACTTGCACCAAGTTTAGTACTATTGGATAGTAGTTATGACACAAAATATGTACGAGATCGGTTAAGGTCCGTCCGATTTGGAGGGTGTTGAATTTCGAAATGTTGGTCAAACTGCCGTTTTTCCCATCCATATAAATAATTACCTATTGTATTTAGAATATTTTGCCCAAAGTGTTGTCGATGGTCTTTTCTTCAATCTTTTTAAGAAAATAAAAAAATTCAAAAATATTTTTTGTAAATTTTTTTGCGAAATTAAAATTTGTTTTGACATTCTTGTCAAACCCCATATTAGTGACTTCCTTTTGTAAGACCCAAAAAGAGAAGAGATTGACCCATACCCATCAAAAACTCTCATTACCAGGTAACCTGGCGGGGAAGTCAAATTTAAAACGAAATAATGACTTACCATTTAGAAACCCTTCAGATTATTTTTACATTGGAGGAGCAATTCCATGCAAGCATACAAAGAGTTAACATATAACTACTTACACCCAGGCTTACAAATATTCCACATATAAATAGTTGTTATTGTTATTTACAAAACGCGCCAATTCTCCAATTATGGGTGGGCAAACCAGGATTGCAAATCAAGAATGTCAGACGAGGCGGATGACTTCTGTAGCCCAGGTGAGGATTTTAGGGCGACTAGGGATGTCGGTTGTTGCCGATATGCAACTGGTCGCCCGGCTATACCTCACCCCTCGATCAGACCCCCTTATACAGGTCTTCTGATCTCGCATCACCGAAATTCAAAAGATGCAAATTGGTGGTGTACCTGACAACCTCTAAGGCCCATAGTGACCTATTCAACATGTCTCCACTTGTCCTTAGGGATAGTGCCGTAAACCTCAATTCAAAATAAAAAGTCTAGTATGGGTCTGAGTATATTCCCGTTCCTAAACATTTTAATTCCCAATAAATTCAATTTAGGACCAACGTGCTAAAATCATAATATTACTTCTGAACAAATTCAGTGAATTTTTAAAATAAGAATTAATATATTCAACTATCAAAAGAGAAAAAAGGTCATGGCCCGCTGAATGAACATTTTAAGGTGTCACTTCGAATGACCTTCGGCGAGACTTTGTAATTATAGATGTGCAATAAATTAAAATATTAATCATCTAACTTACACTGAAATAATAGTTTGGTTTCCCCTAAAAAACAAATCAACATCAAATTATAGATTCAAAATATACCACGGCCTAATGTTTATCATAATCACCCATACTTTCTTTTGTCCCAATACAAAAAAAAGGTTTATCCAAATTTCTCGACGAGTTTGGTTATTAGACCGACTAGTCAGACTGATGGTGTGCCTTAATCAAAACATGAATCCAACTCTCTTAGCCGAGAGTGGTCTTTCATGTTTAGAATTTTATTTCGTTTTCATTCTGTGTCGCAGCGTTTGTGATCATAACCATTTAACCTCAAATGACCCGAAAGACGCATTGACACATTTTTGGAATCATTTGCATAAACACATCGAGAAGGTGCTTGAGACGGCGATGATATGTAAATCGATATCGCCCCAAGGTATTGATTAATTTATTCACGAATGTTGTTTCTTTCTCCCCTCTTCTATTAAAATTGAAAACATAATAATTAAAATTAAAGGTCTTAATCGTAAATTGTGGGTAATTAATTTGGAAAAAGTTTAGAATGTAGTAGAACTATATATTTTGTTAGATAGTGGAAACGTATTAAAGGAAATATGTTTTCAATAGAGATGCATTGAGTTTGGAAATTAAGACTTCATTTATTCCACGGTATTACCTTCAACCCAATGCTTGTAAACAATGGTACAACAATGCAAAACATTTCACAGAATTTATGAAATGTTTCTTAGAATTTACAAAATGCATTTCCGGCGAAATGTAAAATGTAATCTAAAACATATAGGATTGATTGCTGCTTTCAAAATAAAAAAATGACTAATTAAGACAAAGAATAATAGGGACAGAATATTTAATATCGACCTATGTAGTTTATTTGTGGCTAAAATGTTTATAAGCAGTTACAAATAGGTAACATTTTTTTCTAAAAAAGTTTTTTTTTAATAATTTTATGGGTATTTTAATTTTTGAAAAAATTAAAAAAAATTGTTCTTGTGTTTTACGAAATTTGTAATTGCTCTCGAACGGCTGAACCGATTTTTGCAAAGTTTACTTTGTTTTAAAGAGGACACAAGAAACCATTTTTTGTAAAAAAACCTTTGTAGAAAAAATTGCTCCCTCGTCGATTTTCTTCAAATCACAGAATATTGGTCGCAATCTCACAAATCCAGAAAAGTAAACAAATTTTGGGAGACTCAATATTTGTAAAAGTTATGGACGACATACTAAGACTAGTCTGACAATTATTGTCTGTTTTTGCTAAGCACTGCACAGTGGTACGAATTCAAAAAGGTGAAATAATTCGACCGTTTCTTAACCAAACAACCGATTGCGACCAAACTTGGCATGGTAGATGAAGAGGTGTAAGATAAGTTAAGTTTTATATTTGGGCCCCCTATGTCTGACAGGGGCGGAGCTAGAGGGCCTCAAAAATGGCCACATCGGGTGAAGAAAATGTTCAAGCGCGTGTAACTCGTGATTCTCTTCCGATTTATAAAATTTCTTTTTGTGTGTGTTCTACTAACAGGTCTACAAAAAAACTTTTTACACCTAAAAATTATTTCGTATAGCCATGTTACCATGATATCTGCAATTGAAAAGTAAATTTTTCATTTATCCCTTACTGTGTGTTAGTATTTTGTAAATATCGGAGCACAATATGCAATATGAAATAGACCCATCTTTATCCCCTCACCTTAGAGAGGAGGGTATATATAATTTGCTACGAACCAAAAGAGCAACACATCGAAGGAGTGACCTAAGGCCCTAAGTATGTTCGGCGGATATGCGTTATGGGTAATTTTAAGTCGAATGAGCAATGTCTGTCCGTCAGTCTGTCTGTCTGCTGGCTGGTGAGCACGATAACTCTCGAAAGGAGTTTTCTCCTATCTCCGGCTATGTTCGAAGATGGGCCATATTGGTCCACTCCTTCTAGTACTTCCCCCACAAAGGATTAATATTTAATGAAATATTGATTATTTAATAACTTCGACACTACTTATTTAAATCCTCTGAAATTCTACACATAGTATTAGTTTATTAGTCACTATTAACTCGAGAAAAATAGGCGAAGTTGCCACGTCCTTTTTGGTACCTCCCACACAAATGGAAAATTTTGAACCAACAGTTAATAGCTTATAAGTTTATTACCAGTACATACAAAGACTTGAAATTTTGTACAGTGTAATGGTTTAATAGTACCTTTGGTACCAAAAGTTACCAGCTTATAAATTTAATACCAGTGCATACAAATACTTGATATATTGTACAGAGTAATGCTTTAATAGTACCTAGAGTCCAGAGAAAAATGGGCGTTATTGGCCCGCCCCTTTTGGTACTTCCCCCACAAATGGACCTATTTGTACCAAACGTTAAGAGCTTTTGACTTTAATACCAGTGCCAACAAATACTTGAAATTTCGTAAAGTGCAATTCTTTAATAGTACCTAGAGTCTAGAGAAAAGTGCCGTAATTGGCGCTCCCCGTTTGGTACCTCCCACACAAATGGACCATTTTGTACCAAAAGTAAACAGCTTTGAACTTTAATGGACCATCTTGTACCAAAAGTATACAGCTTTGAACTTTAATACCAGTACACACTTGAATAATAATTTAAATAAAACAAAAAATAAATAAATTTACTAATATTTTTTTGAGACTCAAGGTGAGGGGATTCAATTGTCGGTTTACCCGACTGAACTTTCTTACTTGTTTATTATATCGATCGACATAGAATCTCTTCCTGAGTTGATTTAGCTACCTCCATCTGCCTGTATGTCTGTCATTTAATTTGGTTAAAATTGGTTCAGATTAACATAATAATATTTTCAATTGTGAAAATATTTGGAAAAGCTAAATTTGGTTAGGAAGTCAAAATATCATAAGGCAGGTTCAAAAAATATAAAATAAAAATAAAATATTCGACATATGAATTTAGAAATCCGTCATTTATTTCAACATTGAGAAACATCATAAGGAACATGCTAATACGAATTTCGCAAGGATATCTTGTGGTAGCTAGGGTTAGAGAAGTTTACAATCGAATAAATATGTTTTATTTTCCACTTTTGTGTTTAAATATTTAAAGAATTATTTGATGCATTTCTAATCTATTAGAAAGAACTCACGTGGTCTATCCATGATTGACGAAAGTAATGGAGCACATTGTGCTAACCGCGGAACCTATTCTTATAATATGTATTTCATACAGAGATGGTTAAAGGAGTTCTAATATCGACCAGCCCACATTGCATTGGTTTTAAAAATTCACTCACTTGACATGAAATCCTCCATATAGAGGGTTTTCCATTAAGGACATAACATTAACTTTGCCAGAGCCCAGTCGGAGAAGTTTCGGCGTTTTAAATGACCAAGTGGCTTAAGTTCTTGAGTCAGTTTGATCTGATAAGGATGAAGGCCAAGATCTTTTCGCAAAATACGCCACAGTGTGGTTTGAGAGATGCCAAATTCCTGAGAATGACGTGGAATCGACTGATTTGACTCATTTTGAACGGATACACTTACGGCTGCGATATTTTCGTCGCTTCGAGCGGTACGGCATTTCTTTGGCACAGCCTGTCTGGTGAGACTATTATTACGGCCTAAAATTGGAGTAAGCGCTCTTACAGTTCCGACCACCGTAATTTTTAATGATTTCCAAACGTTGCACGTAAGTGAACTTTACCATGATGAAAATGTTGATTTCGACTAACGTTTTGACTCCGAATGATCATTAAAAATGTTTGAGGGTGCGTTGACATAAAGAAATTGATATGTCTCTATTAGAAAATCCGATATAAGATTTGGCCTGAGAGAACATAACGTTCGTTTATATTTGCTGCAATCTCAAAATATTACTTTTCTTCAAAGCACAAATCTTACAATCAATAGAAAACAAATAAGTATCCAATCAAGCCAGTCCAATTTCTTCAAATTATTTTTTTTATTATAAAAAGAAAATTTATTTTCCAGTTTTGTCAACTCTACAAAATGTCTCTTTTGATTTGCGCAAATCTGATAATGTATAATGCATTAATAAATATTTTTTTGCATAATATTGCTGTCAATAAATATTTCAAATATTTAATATAATTTAACAGCCGCCAAGTTTGGCTAATTGAATAACAAATATTTGTATATCAGAGGCAAGTAAATAAATGTCTCACATGACTTATCGGTTCGCAAGATATCGCAAATGCATTAAAACATCCTAGTTTTTTTTTTTTGCCAAATCATACAACAGAAATAAAATTCGATACTTTATAGGCGGAATTCAGTGCATTCAGTTTGTCTACAATTGAAGTGTAATTGCGAGAATTGTGGCAAAGAGAAACCGACAGAATATGAATTATCGTAAACTTGTTTCAATTAATTAAAGTTTTTATTAATATCTCTCCCCACCAAATCGTTATTAATTTATATATTAATTGCAATATGATATCAATATAAAAACGAACTAAAAAAACCCATTCCGCTGTGTATAACCGGTGGAGTGTTAAATACGAATATAATACAAATCGACGTCAAATAAATACAAAATGATATAATTTATGGCTGTAAACGAGAAGTTACAGACATAAACACAGCCACTCACTGGCAATAAAATTGGACTTGGCTTTAAACGCAAATTGCAAAAAAAAAAATCGGTTAAAAATAGTTCCAGTTTTATGAAAATTGTTTGTTAATCTTTTTAGAAAATGTTTGGCTTTAACTGGAATTGTTTGCAGATTTGTATTCGAAAGGGGAATTTGAAACCCCCCACCTCTCAACCAATTCCCATAAGGTTATGCAGATTGTTCGCAGACCAATGGTCACTGGGCCAGCCAGACAGCTGACTGACAGAGAGACTTGTTTGCGAAAATTGAAAATGCTCAACACCAAAAAATACTTTAAAATCCACTGGGCATTCGTTTCAAATCGCACCATATGCGAAGTGAACAATTAAAAGATTTGTCAATTTTTGAAAATCTTAGCGACGAAGTCTTGAGAATTTGCTGTATGAATGGAAGCCTATACAAACGTACATATTTTTGTATTATACGTCTCACAAAAAATCGGAAAAAATATCTGTGTTAATGCCCATATCAATACTAATCGCGATTAATATGCGATCATGTCCCAAATGGTGCTTTGTTTGCAGTCATCAATAATTCTCCTCGTTTTATGGAAAGTGAAAGGTGTGTTTGTATTGTGTTAAATATAGACAGACACAATGCAGAATTATGAAAAGCTACCAAAACAAATCCTAATAAAGATATTAATCTTCATCTAATGGCACAGGTGTGATGAATGTTTTATTTGTGGCATCAAAGTTTCAATGCCTATTTATTGCGCTCACATTGGCTTTCTACATATTTGAAAGAATGATGAACAAATACAAATGATTGAGAATGTTAATGATATGTTGTTCGTTTCTATGTCAATCAAATAGCTTTCATATAGGTTGTGTTTGGACATTTGTTTAGGTAGTCATAATACAAAGATTTAATGAGATGTTGGCTATCGAAGAATGCATTTTTTCCAACCTTTATCAGAACATTATAATTCAGCCATTCTGCTCTCTCCCTATGAATCTGATGAACACTGCGGTGATAGGCAGCCAGCAGACTACATACAGCCATATGTCTTTGAAGTAGATATTGTCATATGCCATCTGGACTCCAGTTGGGATGTCCTTGCGGCAATGCAACTAAATCGACAAGATTTGTAACTACTAAATCGACAAGATTTGTAAAATCTGCGGCTGCTTAGGCCTATACTTGAAGTCAGGAACCCAAGGATTTAATGGCAGGTTCGCTATCGAAGAATACATTTTCCCAAAATTTCTTAGAACATTATATTTCAGACATTTTACTATATCCCTAATGACCAACATTTAAACCTAACGAACACTGCGAAGGATATGTAGTGTACTTGCGAAATTCTCTCTAACACGACAATATCGTATTCTCCCCATCCTTCCCTCTACTTTGGCGAGGTTCAAAACTAGTGGGGAGTGAACACTGTAACGTGACGATATTTAATACAGGGAGTTTTTTTAGACGTGTGGTTTTTCAATCTGGCACTGCTTTTTTCGGAGTTGGTCTTTTTGACAGCTGTCAGTAGATTTATGCTCAGTTTTTTTGAATGAATAGACTTACTCCGAAACAACGTTAGCAAATCGAGCAAATTTATTACCAAAATAATGGTTTGGTTCGCGCGTCCAATATACGGTCGACATAACCGCCCAGCAGAGTCGGTAATTCAAGCAACCATGGATCTGTTTCGCACCGCTTATACTCTAGTGGATAATGCGCATCCTCAGAGATGCCGTACAGTACGCACCGAAAGCGCTATTGCTGATGTGGAGCAGAGTATCAACGAAGACCCGATTTAGTCCATCAGCCATCGCGCGCAACAAATCTCCCATACATTTTATGGAAGATTTTGCGGAAGGATCTTGGTTTGCGGACTTAAAAAATCCAACTCGTGCAATAATTGAAGCGGAACGACCTTCACGCGTCGCACATTCGGTGAAGGGGCCCAAAACGAGATGGCCATCGATCCCGATTTGTTTAGCGATGAGGCTCACTTTTGGATGAATGAGAACTTTAATAAACAAAATTGTCGCATTTGGAGTAATGATAATACACAAACCATAATCCACAAAAAGTCACTGTTTGGTGTGCGCATTTTCTCCATCGTGGGCCTGTGGCGTGGCCTCCAAGATCGTGCGATTTAACACCGCTGGACTATTTTTTGTGGGGTTAAGTAAAGTCGCTTTTCTACGCAGATAAGCCCGACACGATTGACGCCTTGGAAGAGAATATTTGTCGTGTTATTGCTGACATACAGCCCCAAATGCTGCAAAAAGTGGTCGAAAATTGGGCCGCGGCTGCCACTTGTCCGATATCAAACATAATGGCAAACCCTTATCTATATAATGCAGCTAAATTCTTGGCAATAACATTAAATTATATGCGTTTTATTTCTTCTTGAAAACCACACGTCTAAAAAACACCCTTTACATTTCGTACGTACCAACCGCAGCATACAGTTTCATATACGTTCAGCCAGGACATCTAATGCCCCAAATGAAACATAATGTGAGGAAGTAATTCCCATTAAATTTGTACAGTCGGGAGTACTTAGTGGAGAATTTATACGACCAAAATGATGGATCTCCATCGCTACGAAGACAAGTAGAAGAAAATGTGTGACATGAACGTAGTCGAAAACACCTGACTTGAAACCAGTTATTTTTAGAACATACTTTTCAATGTAGTTAGCTGTGATGCGTTCACTCCCGCGACTCGCCAGTTCCCATGGTTCCCATTGAACACGAAGTAGCACAGGTCATCTCTACTACAGCTAGCAAAGCGGTACCGACGACTGGACCCGAAGTAAGATACGAACTCCAGGATCCGAATCGATTATGTGACTAAAACCGATGTGAAGCACAAATCAGACGAGAAACGCAAAGCCAAAGCTTGAACCGTGACCGCACCCAACCCTGTTTCCGAAGCGGAAAACCACATCGAATAGACGCAACCCAATCCGATTTCGACTTCCGAATCCGCCGCCCAGACTGAATGCGAACTACGAACCGTAGTAACCCGAGTACGACGCCGAAATACTCTGAGCCTCTTTAAGTCCACATTGCACTTACTATTTTTTTACGGTAAGCAATGAATAAAGGTGAATATAAACCCAAGTGGGTTAAATACTCGTCTTATCACTTAAGGTTTGGGGTCCCTGGAACGAACCCGGCAACACCTGAGATCATCTCTGCAATATAAAAACCCTCCTTATAAGACATCCCTAAGGTGTTCTACTACATTCCAATTTTTAAAGGTGTGATGAGCCTACAGTAGCACCTTAAGAAGCTAAGAAGGTTTTCTACAATCCTCTAAATGTTTATTCTTATACTAAGTGCCGATATTATGGAGCTCGGTATAACATTATGAAAGGCATTATGAATGACACCATGGTATAACTATACTAACTTAAAGGCAAATGCGAAGGTACATGTGTGTGGAGGCTTATTCTTGTAATTAGTTCAAGGTTAAATTAAACTCAATTACTAAATGTTAGACCAATCTTTTGAAATTTGCTTTCTACGGTTTTAAGTAGTCAAATCTGTGCGAAGAGATTTTTCCGCTCCGACGTGGGTGTTAAATTTGTTGCATATACCTCAAGAACGTGGGATAGACATTTTTCTCAAATCGATAGACATGTGCACAGTTTGGCAGCAATCTGTATGCACAATAAAAGTAAACAAAATGACAAAATTTAATAAAAACAAGTAAGAAAGTTTCAGTCGGGTAAACCGACTAAGGTATACCCTCACTTTGTGAGTAATGTAATATTGAATATTACTCGAATTATTCTATCAATTTGTGTGGGAGGTACCAGAAGGGGTTTATCAAATACACCTATTTTTCGCTGAACATTAGATACTTTAAATTCATTGCACTGTGCCGAATTATAAGCATTTATGTGCACTGGTAAAAACGTTATGAGATATTATATTGTGGTATGATTTAGTCATTTTGTGTGGGAGGTACAAAAAGGGGCGGGGTGATAACGCCCACTTTTTACAAGACTATATAGATGTTATTAAAGAATCAATATTTCACAAAATTTTAACCCTTTGTGTGGGAGGTACCAGAAGGAGTAGACCAATATGGCCCATCTTCGAACTCATCCGGAGATAGATCAAAATATTACCACATACCAAATTTGAAGTCAATCGGTTACACCTTTCGAGAGTTATCGTGCGCACCAGCCAGCAGACAGACAGACAGACAGACAGACAGACAGACAGACAGACAGACGGACGGACATTGCTCATTCGACTTAAAATGACCCAAAACGGATTTCCTCCGAACATACTTAGGGTCTTAGATCACTCCTTCGATGTGTTACACTTTTTTCCGTAGCAAATGATATATACCCTCGTCACACTAAAGTGAGGGTATAAATATTTGCCGAGTCAAAACTATATAAATTTTCAGTAGTAATGGGTTTTCCAACAAGAGGTGTTATTTTGGTATTCAAAGAAAAATGCCATTTCTTGAGATAAATGATCAGATGTTTATTTCATAATAAAGAGGAAGGTATGCCGTTAATAATGAAAAACAACATCAGCCAAATGGCCAAATGACCACGCTTACAGGACCATATCCTTTTCATGGAATTTACCATAACCAAATCGGAAAGTGGCGGTTCTATGTCCTCGATAGCCTCACGAATTCTATCTTTGAGGTCTTGAATCGACGCTGGGCTGTTGGCGTAGACCTTATCTTTCACGTGGAAGAAAGGAAGAAGTCGCAAGGTGTTAAATCGCAAGATCTCGGTGGCCAATTGTGATCAACTCTTCGAGAGATAACACGGTCCGGAAACTTTTCCCGTACCAGAGCAATGGTTTCGTTGCTTGTGTGGCACATAGCGCCGTCTTGTTGAAAGTAAACGTTGTCCAGATCAATACCATCCAACTCCGACCATAAAAAATCAATAATCATCTCTCGATAGCGCAATCCATTCACCGTAACTGTTGATCCAACCTCATTTTCGAAAAAGTAAGGTCCAATAACCCCGCCGGACCGTAAACCGCACCAAACAGTCACATGTTGAGGATGGAGAGGCTTCTCAACAATAACTCTTGGGTTTTCCGAGCCCCAGATGCGACAATTTTGCTTGTTGACGTAGCCACCGAGGTGGAAATGGGCCTCATCAGTCAAAATGATTTTGTATCGTTCGTATCGTTTTTTTGTTCGATCGTTTTGTATCGTTCGATGATCGTGTAATGGCGTAGTTTCTACTTGTCAAATGTCAAAGAATAAAAGCTTCAAAAGTGACACCTACCGAAATACCGGGTGATTCAAAATAACACCTCTTGTTGGAAAACCCGTTATTACAATGGAATTTCTTATTATATAGTGTGATGTTTTAAGAGCTTTCGGATTTGATTTAAAGAAAACTTATAAATTCTAGAGAAAATTAGAGAAATCTTTATTTGAGTCGATAGAATGGTCAATATAATTCAATGTTTAAATATGAACATGTAGGACGGATTAAGTTTGGCCATGCCGAATCTTATATACCCTCGACCAGGGATCGCATGTGAATGGTTACGGGTACTAATAAACTCATTATACCAAATTTCAGCCCAATTCGTTGAAATTTGAGGTTTTTGTGGCGTTACGAAGTCAAATCTAGAGGGACTTTTGTATGGGGGATATATAAAAACATGGATTTGAGCGCCCCAGTAGGTGAGTAGGTACCGTACTCGCCTATGAGTTTGGGGGTCATGGGTTCGATTCCCAACAGAGGCTCTGGTCTGTCGCTGCAAAAATCTAGCGATATGGTCTTTGTCACCCGGCTTTTCCCTGGTCCGTAAAATTAGAATATAAATTTACTTTGTATTGTAATTCATATAAATAAATAAAAACATGGATTTATGACTACCGTTCTTCGTGTGAAAGATAGTGGGTATAAATAAACCCCAGTTACCAATGTTCAGCCCGATCAGTTGACATTTGTGGTCTCTATGACGTTAAGAAGTCAAATAGGGGAGATGGTGTATCCAAATGTGGACCGATATTGTCTATTTTCAAACCCAACATACCTGCAGATATAAGAAGTATATGTACTTAATTTCAGCCACCTAGCTCAAGCATTATAGATTGTAGGGTGATTACAACAGACGGACTGACGGACATGGCTAAATCGTCTTAGAATTTTACGACGAAAAATGTTCGAATGAATAAGTATGCTAGTAGGCTTAAGCTTAGCAGAAACAATTCTTATAGCTGAAGGCACATCACTGATAGCGGCATACAATAGTAGATGCACTATATCTTCTGTAGTTGCAGAATTCTCGTGTCTTATTTCACACAGAAATAGTTGTAATATAAACCTAAACTTTTCAGTGAACAAATGTGAATTGCGTCTTACTTCCCGCAACAAGGTCATTCATATTGACAACGTACGATTCGTTATATGTTTTAATTTCTTTAATACTCTTACCAATAGAGCAAAAGAACAATCGCAAACACCGATGTAAGTAAGAGTTAAGTTTTTAATCGCTAACTAACCTGTTTCCATAATTTATTGTCTGAAATCTACTTGACTAACGAATTTTTTACGAATATGAATTGAGCCTCTTTTCACAACCTTTCACGCATTCATTCATATCTTTCAGATTCTGTGATGAATACTCGTATTTCGAGGTGTGACCCAACTCAAATACTGCTTCCATTTCATGGGAATAGTGAGTAGCAGTATCATGTGATTATAGCTTTTGAATTGATTGATGAAGCAGAACCATAAAATTGATATGAGTTTCTTCACAGAAGAAGATGAGAAATATTCGTGTAACACGAATTTAGGCATTCCACTAATAAAGCAATCAATGTATGTAAATGAGGTTCACGCCAAATAAAAGTATTGTTCCTGGGAAAGTTTTGGCCATGGCCATTTCAGATTTAACTTTCGCTTTCCATTTAGATCGTTGGCATTTTTCTAAGATTGCAAAATGATTTTTATAAATTAAAGATTTGAATACGCCAATTGTTCGAATGGGGCAAATGCATTTGCTCTTAAAGAAAATGAAAATTATTGTTAATAGTATTAAAACTGTATGCAAACGTATGATAAATTATATACATTTATGCTTACACACATACTTTCCTATATAATTTTCATGTGTCTATTTAACACTGATGAGAGAAAGTAATTTTGTTTGCTTTGGTTTTGGCCCGTTTTGGTTGGTTAAATTGCTGAGTTTAATTAACAAGCAACCAAATTTAAACATTAACATCTATGCAACTTATGAACACTTACCGGCCGAGCCGACCGGCCTCAACTATACGGAATGGGAATTATCTTCAGCATGGCAAGGAAACAATCGGCTTGGAAATTATGATCATGCGAATAGACAATGATTGCTTGGCCGAAGCGATTTGTATATGGAGATATGCGAATTTAGAGACAGCTACAGATAGAAAAATGAATGTGCATTAATTTGACTGCAAAAAAAAAAAACAATTAACAGCAAGGCACTTGCTAGAGGATATACTTGTATACAAGAATTGTTATGTTTATTTTGCATCGACTAGAGCTCTGTTACATCTGTCAGATGCATTCACAACTTTCCAAGTTATGGTGCAGCTCAAGTTGATATTGCACACAGTGTTGTGCAAATAAAATCTTAGCTGTTAAATTAGTAGAGTTTAAATAATTTAAATAAAACTATCCTTCGTATATTTTGAACACGTAAGATAATTTCATCCTGTGCAGAAGAGTGGGCACATAAAAAGCATCACTCTATACCTAATCGAGATATTGTGTGTGTTGATATTAATGCAGGTTTGGAATTTATTTGTGTACACGGGGCTAAATCGCCTTTTTTGATATGTTTGAATCGAAAGAAAATATATTTGGAACACAAATTTTTAAATAGTATAAATTTCCTAGCAAATAAATTTTATTTGAAAATCAACAAAATATATTTGGAACACATATATTAATATATTAAAACAAAATATCTTTGCAAACTGAATTTCTCAAATCAAATATGTATTTAAATACAAATAAAACCAGTAAGGAAAGGCTAAAGTCGGGCGGTGCCGACTATATAATACCCTACACCACTCTCGTAATATTGAATAACTCTGATATATAAATTTTGTAATTCATGTATAAATTTTTTACATAAATTTACTTTTGGGACATTTTATACTTAAATAATACCCTGTACCACAGTGTGGTGTAGGGTATAAAAACGATTGGATCTAAAGAGCCAAATCGGATGAAACATATATATGGGAGCTATAGCTAAATCTTTACCGATTTTCTTCAAATTCGGCAATGTTGGTTCATGGATCAAGAAACTCTACCATTCTAAATTTCAAAACGATTGGATGTAAAATACAGCTTCTATAGAACTAAAGGGCCAAATCGGACGAAACATATATATGGGAGCTATAGCTAAATCTTAACCGATATTCTTCAAATTCGATAGTGTTGGTTCATGGATCAAGAAACTCTACCATTCTAAGTTTCAAAACGATTGGATGTAAAATACAGCTTTTATAGGACTAAAGGGCCAAATCGGACGAAACATATATATGGGAGCTCTAGCTACATCTTAACCGATTTTCTTCAAATTCGATAGTGTTGGTTCACGGATCAATAAACTCTACCATTCTAAATTTCAAAACGATTGGGTGTAAAATACAGCATCTATAGGACTAAATGGCCAAATCGGACGAAACATATATATGGGAGCTATAGCTACATCTTAACCGATTTTCTTCAAATTCGGTAGTGTTGGTTCATGGATCAAGAAACTCTACCATTCTAAATTTCAATATGATTGGATGTAAAATACAGCTTCTACAGGACTAAAGAGCAAACTCGGACGAAACATATATATGGGAGCTATAGCTAAATCTTAACCGATTTTCTTCAAATTCGACAATGTTGGTTCATGGATCAAGAAACTCTACCATTCTAAATTTGAAAACGATTGGATGTAAAATACAGCTTCTATAGGACTAAAGGGCCAAATCGGACGAAAGATATATATGGGAGCTATATCTAAGTTCAACCAAATTCAAAAGCGATCTTAACAGCCGCGAAATACTCTAAACTGCAAAATTTCAGAACGATCGGAGTGAAATTGCGACCTGTAGTCGACGAACAACTTTACATGGACAGACGGACGGACAGACGTCATCTGCCTTAAAACAAACTTATAATACCCTGTACCACAGTGTGGTGTAGGGTATAATTATTGTTTAGGAATTTATCCAAATATATTTTATTTAAAAAAATTTTTCAAAATTTTTGCTGACTTTTTCGAATTTCAGTTTTAAGTCCTTGGTTCTAAGTAATGTACCTCCCAGCATTAACTTCTGCTCTAAATCAATTATTTAAATTTTAAGCCATCTTTAGTTGACAATCCTCCACAATTTAGTTATTTTCTGAATACCTTTAGGCAAATAAATATGTTTAGAGTGTACCCTAATTTTAGATTATTATCATTTTGGGCGAAGTTACCACTCCCCTTTTGGTACCTCCCATACAAATGGACCATTTTGCACAAAAATTTAACGGCTTATTACATGGATTCCTACACATACAAACACTTAAAATTTTGTACGGTATTATGTTTTTATAGTACCCAAAGTATATTTTAAAAAGGCCGTTATTGCCAAGACCCTTTTGGTACCACCCAAACAAAATTGCCAAAATAAAAAATATTATTAATTATTTGATTTCCCTATTTTTGAATAATCCATAGACTTTTTAGAAAAAAATTGTTTTCATCGTTAGCATGCTAGATTTCGAAAAATTCACAAAAAAAATTTTGGCGAATTTTATATGGTTTATTCGTTCCAGCAAAAATGATTCTTTAAAAAAATCAAATGTTTTCTAATTGTTTTAACTACAATTATAAACAATGAGAAAGTTATGTTTTCAGAATTTCTAGCGCTAAATATCGAGCTTATACTTCAAAAAATATGGTCCAAATACTAAAAAGGTAACTTCCATTAATATTGCAATTTAGAGAGTTATCGTGCGCACCAACCAGCAGACAGGCAGATGGACATTTCTCAAGTTACTTGAAATTATTGATGCGTTACACTTTTGGCTCGTAGCAAATGATATACGAGGTCTGTTCAATAGAAAAGGCGAATTTTTAAATGTCTCGGACTACGTGCGTTCTAGTAGCTTTTCTTTATATTGGCACACTTGTCTCGAATATAGTTATATAGTTAGTTTGTTTGTGAGAGACACACAGTTAGACGTGTTTTGCTTATTCGCCGATTCGGTTTTTATCTCCTTAAATGTCGCAAAACGCCTTTCAAGGGTCTCTTCAATTTTGGGAACAGGAAAAAGTCGCAGGGGCCAAATCTGGTGAATACGGTGGTTGAGGCATGACTTCGGTATTCTTTTCGGTCAAAAAATTACGAACATGCGACGGTTTTTTTGTTAAAAATTCAGCAATTTTGAAACGAATTTCGCTGCCACACACTTCATGCCCAAAATTTCCAAAAAAAAATTGTATGGCATGAGCCAACCAATATGCCGACATCCTCTGCAACTTCTCTAAAACGATTCGACGATTCTTCATAACAATTTTCTTCACTTTCTCAGCATTTTCACCGGTTTTTAATGTGATGGATCTTTCCGGGCTAGCATCGTCCATGTCGACCTTTCGCACATTTTTCTCCTATTTTGTATTCGAAATATTCGTAAAGTATTTTAAAATCTACTTTGTTTTTTATTTCAGTTAGTTTGAAAATTGTATTCCCCATAAATAGGAGAACATTTTGAAGTAATATTATTATTTTATCGATCCCAAAAATAATTTTTTCGGGACATATAAGGCACAATAATTTTAAAAATTGTATCACGGTTTATTAATTTAAATTAATTTTAATTACTATTTTAAAAGTAACAATATGTCCTGAAGCTTCCAAAACAAGCCTTCCCCAGACACTGTTCCACTTTGTGCAAGTTCCCCTTTTTTAGGCTTCCAAAGAAAGTTGCAGTTTTGAACGTAGTGGAATGTTGGCTAAGCTCAAATTAAATCATCTATGTACAAATGTATATTTGTAAGCAGAAACTCGTACATATATACATATGTATATAGATATGTTCCTTTGAGTGCATTGCAATCAAAAAACCATAAAACCAGAAAATTTCATTTGCATGATTATATATCTGTATGTATGTCTATAGCCCCATCCATGTTCCCCATGAGGTGCTCCGTGCTCAGTGCCCCAATGTACCCATGCAATGGCCGCATGACCACCACCACATCAAGTGCAGCTATAATATGAACATGAACCAAAATCATATTTAAGTAATTAGTGTGTTACACTTAAGAGACCACGACGATTCATTCCACCAAGTCAGCAAGACGACCAGCCAGCCGGCTTTGTGGTTGGAATGGAGTGCTATCCATTCTTGGAAACTATCCGAATGGCGTATGTTTCCTTTGCACTGTACCACGAAACGGTCTCCATGCGGATAGCACAAACAAATGCAACAAGGATCGTTAAAATACAATTTACACAGAACGAAACATTGTGCAATGCATTAAAAACTGAATTAAATTGATGTAATTTATTCCGCCGTCCATTCGGACACACCAACTCAAGCCAAAGCCACTCGCCACAGAGCAGGGAGAGAAGGAGTGCCAAGGCTAAGGATGCAGCATATTTAGCTAAATATAGGTTGTGGTTTGAATGCTTATTGAAATTTATGTGGGAAGGTTTTGTTATTCTGGCGGGATTTCTCTTTCTAAATCATCTTAATCTGTGGATTATGCCATTTAAACGATGTTACTGATGTTCTTCTTTTTCTCCTTCATCTCGTCTCATTGCAGTGCCACGTCAAACACTTTAGCAAAGGATTCGTGTGCCACAGCAGGTCTGTCATCCGCATCTGCACTGCTGCCGTCGTCTGCACCGAAAAAGGCTCATCACGAGTTGCTGGCCGAGGTCATTATGCAACAGCCAAGTGATTACTATACACAAACCGAAAGTGAACTGTTACAATTGGAGGCAGCCGGAGTCCATTTGCCGGCCTATCAATTGCAAGCCGATTCCAGCCTAACAAAGCTCACACTGCACCAGCAGAAGCAACAGCACCAGCACCCGCAGCATCCGCAACATCCGCATCAGCATAACCATCCCCCTAATTTGAATAATAACGATCGCTCTACGCCCACTTCATCGTCGAATGCCACACCCACACCCAGCAGCACAAGTCACATTGATCCAGCGTCAAGTAGCAGCAATGGTGGCAGCAGTCACACAGCCCCATCAACACATTTTATGGGGCCCCCGCAGCGTCGCCACTGTCAGCCGCCCACCAATCTGCCGCTCAGCTCGATCACATCGCCCTTGCGCGCCAACTACAAGACGACGGCCTATTTACACAGTCATCATCAGCAATTAGAATTTCAGCGTAATTCGCAGTCGGATGACGACAGCGGTTGTGCGTTGGAAGAGTACACATGGGTGCCGCCAGGTCTGAGACCTGATCAGGTAAGCTAAACTGCCGCCTCTAATGGCGCTTCGAAGCAGGATAAATGAATGGGCATATTTTATGTCAACGAATTCCAAAGAAATGCCACTTGTCACAGCAATGTGTGAATTTCTCACACATCTGAGCTCTGTCAAATCGATGTGCGATAGTCGATGATCGATAGTAATGTTACGATACTTCAGCACAAGGCATCGATTGCATTTTATTATTTAATTTGCGAGTTTGAGGAATTTTGTCGGTGAAGTGTAATCGCCAAAAGAAACACAGAGCAGTACAATCACTATGACCATTAGAGACTAAAGCTATGTTTACATTGCACATTTAAGCAATGTTATCCACCACGGTTAGGTATATGAGATTACAAGCTTAAATTGCCATCGTAGAGATGTGGTATCAAAATAAAAATTCATGTGGATGTTAGTTACTTTTATCAGGAACATGTTATTCAATAGCTGCGGAATTTTTCAGACATCAGATAGTTTAAATAAAGCAAATTTTCCGAATTTGTCAATATTCATGTTGGAAAGGAACACAAGGAGATCAGTTTGGTGATGACAACCAAAGAGTGAAATTGCATCATAGTTATGAAATAAGATAGAGACTAAGTCATGCGGGTTGGAGGTTCATTAAGAAGCTGGTCAACCTTAACAATGCTTCTCGAAAACGCATTTTGAAATTCACAGAGTACTATTCATGCATTCACATAAAATAATTCACTCACTCATCTATGGAAGTGATCGAATTTATGGACATGACCTTGGAACAATTGAAACTAACACTCAAAAAAATTAGTTTTCCAAATTTGACTAAAAAACCATACTCTACTGTATTTCGAAGTTTTCACCAAAATCATTTTAAACTGGAAAATTTTAACACATTAGGAAGACGTTCTGAATAGCTCATTAACTGAAGATGAAGACGAATTTTCTTGCAACAATTCCCCATTTTCAAATATTTACGAGTATATAAAGTCAGACTCATGTGGTGGACACCTAACCTAAATATAAGTAAAATTTGAAGTTATAATACGAAAGAAATGTCTTAGGAAATTGTAACATAAAATGTTCAATAATCTTCAAATTGAGTCCATATATTTGTAGTAAAATGTAAGAAAACCTACAAAGTAGCCACTAAAGATTAAAAAGTTCCGGTTTCTTTTCATTCTAAAACTCAAGCGTTTGGAAAAATATTAAAATGTTACCCCGGGCACGAACTTCGAACGGAGAATATTAAATTTATGAGCCAGTAACACTATACACCGAAACCCTTTTGCAATTGATATGAAAATTTAATATAGATTCCTCGATTCCAAAGTATGCTAAGTCGAAACAAGTAGCTTTTCAGGAGAGGCGATCGAAGTTTTATGAATTTTTTAAATTGTTATGGAATTCCTTTATGACGTAAATCGAATGACGTCTACTATTTTGTACATAAATTGTGTACAACGGATACAAAAGACGGCTAAACACTAACTTTTGAATAATGTCCCAAAAAAATCCTAACTCGACATAGCAGGTGTCCATATATAAAAACGAAAAAATGTTTCTATGGAAGCATGAATGTCCCTTATACTATTTGAAACCACAGGATCGATTTTTAACTGTTTTCATTTGTTTGATTTTTTTGGCATTATGTATAATTCAAATATCTTGAAAATCTGCACACATATGGGGGAAAATCAGCTTATTAATCCAAAAATATTTCAAAATCCATTAAGGAAAGGCTAAAGTCGGGCGGGGCCGACTATATAATACCCTACACCACTCTCGTAATATTGAATAACTCTGATATATAAATTTTGTAATTCATGTATAAACTGTTTACATAAATTTACTTTTGGTACATTTTATACCCTGTACCACAGTGTGATGTAGGGTATAAAAACGATTGGATCTAAAGAGCCAAATCGGATGAAACATATATATGGGAGCTATAGCTAAATCTTTACCGATTTTCTTCAAATTCGGCAATGTTGGTTCATGGATCAAGAAATTCTACCATTCTACATTTCAAAACGATTGGATGTAAAATATAGCTTCTATAGAACTAAAGGGCCAAATCAGACGAAACATATATATGGGAGCTATAGCTAAATCTTAACCGATTTTCTTCAAATTCGGTAGTGTTGGTTCATGGATCAAGAAATACTACCATTCTAAATTTCAAAATAATGATTGGATTTAAAATACAGCTTCTACAGGACTAAAGAGCAAAATCGGACGAAACATATATATGGGAGCTATATCTAAATCTGAACCGATTTCAACCAAATTCAATAGCGATCTTAACAGCTCGAAATACTCTAAACTGCAAAATTTCAGAACGAGGGGAGTGAAATTGCGACCTGTAGTCGACGAACAACTTTACATGGACAGACGGACGGACGGACAGACAGACATGGTTAAATCGACTCAGCTAGTGATTCTGAGTCGATCGGTATACTTTAAGGTGGGTCTAGCTGTGTTATTTTCAGGTGTTACAAACATCTGCCGTGAAACAAACTTATAATACCCTGTACCACAGTGTGGTGTAGGGTATAAAAAATAATTATATCCGAATCCGCGAAAATTAATTTTTTGTGATTATTTTCGCGTTTGTGAGGTCAGATTGCAAATTTTTGCGAAAAACGATTCAACCATTCGAAAGCCCATGAAAAAATCCTCAACATTCGTGTCACAAAATATTCTTATATTCAACACCTTGGCTTGAAGAGTAAATTTTGGACCACCGCCCATGCTACCAATATTCAACGAAAATTTCCAAATGTTGGCGGATATATTATTTGTATATAGCACCATTCATAAACAAAATGTGAACAAAATTGGACAACTTTTATTTTTAGGCAGGACATTTTTCATGAATTTCACCATATATAGATATTGCAGTTATTCGTTCGTAGTGAATATGGGACATGTCTTGGTGCATATCGTCTAAACGGCTGGACCGATCTTCTTGAAATTTTCACAGAATGTAAATGTGTGGGCGTGGTGAAAATAGGGTACTTGAATTTTCAAAATATCGTTGCACCTCCCATATAAGACAAATTTTGAAATCGAGATATCTTGCACAATTTGTTAGCGAGAGAGCTATAATTTTGTGTATATATATCTGGTGTCAGTCTACGTGAGTGGTCCAAAAATGGGTAGAATGGGGCCAATGGGCGTGGACCCATACACTCTAAATTTTTAATCTGATATATCTGCACAATTTGTTAGCGAGAGAGCTGGAATTTTGTATATATATATTACTGAAGACAGTCTAAGTGATTGGTCTTAAAATAGGGGGCGTCGAGTCAATGGGCGTGGCCCCGCCCTTTAAAGCAAATTTTGAAATCGTGATATCTTGAACAATTTGTTAGCGGGAGAGCTGTCATTTTGTGTATATATATCTGTTGGCGATCTACGTTGTTGGTCCAAAAATGGGCGGGATCGGACAAATGGGCGTGGCCCGCCCATATAAGCCAAATTTTGGAAGTGGAGTGCTGGAATTTTGTGTATATGTGTCGGATGGCATTCTACGTGATTGGCCCAAAAATTATCCAGATTGGAGCAATGGGCGTGGCCCTGCCTATATAAGCCAAATGACTTAAAATGGTTCAAATCAAATTTCCACCAAAATGGTCGAAGTGGCCTCGCCCCTTTTGGTAACTCCTACAAAGGGTATGTTTTTTACAAAAAGTTAATTGTTTTTAACTTTAATAGCAGTGCATATAAATAATATAAATTTTGTGCAGTGTAATGATTTTATATAATGCCCATTTTGATTAAATAAAAAATGGGCATTATTACCACTCCCCATTTGGTACCTCCTACACAAAATGTCCAAATCATACCAATATAATAAAAAAGTCCTTGCATATTTTGTATTTTAGAGAACATTTCCAATGGCTATAGATCACAAAGTGAGGGTATGTATACCTTAGTCAGTTTACCCAATAAAAAATTGCATTACTTCTCATATTATCTATTTCCAATTCGTTGATTAGTAACAAATTTACAAGGTGTAATTGAATAACGCAATATGCTTATAATGTTATAGGCAAATTGACAGCAAAATTGCCATATTTCAGCCATGTTGGTTCTAAACTAAGCTATGTGTAATGTCTCTTTCTACAAGCTTTGCTTGTAAAGCTGGTACCATTTATTAATATTTTATATTTATATAACGGGTTTTCCAAAAGGGATGATATGGTTTTGAAACGACGTTTCGGCCATTTGTAATATGTCATGATCTGTCATTTGTTTTTAATTGAATTCAGTAGTGTTTACAATTTCATCATGGAGAGATATACGCAAGAACAACGTTTACAAATTATTCATTATTTTGTTATCAAAATAATCGTTCTCTAATTGCAACTTTTCGTGCGCTAAGTCCATTTTTTTAAATCCAAAAAAAAAAAAAAAATTCCAGTCGACCGACGACCTTGACACCCATCAGCAATATTTTAGCTCTCGTTACGAGCTATCTTTTTGCCATTGACCCATTCCCCATCCGACATACCGCAAAGAAGCTAGAGCAAAAATAAACTTTCCGTTCACATTTGAAAATGATGCTAAGTCCATTTTTTTAAAATCCAAAAATAAAACACTTTCCCGTCGAACAGCGACCTTGACATCCATAGCAATATTTTAGCTATCGTTAAGAACTATATTTTTGCCATTGACCGATTGTGGCTACGTGCCACACAGCAAAGGAACCAATTGAATTGTTGCGAGAAAAGTTTGGAGATTCGATTATTTCAAGAAATTGTGATATTGAATGGCCTCCAAGAAGTTGTAAATGGTGTTACCATTAGACTATTTCTTGTGGGGTTATTTGAAGTCATTGGTCTTTCGAAATTATTGAAGAAAATTTCGAAATTAAATATTGAACGTGCCATTCATAACATACAACTTGATTTAGTGGAAAAAGTGCTCGAAAATTGGGTTCATCGAATTCGTTCCTGCAGAAGAAGTCGTGGAGGCCATTTGAATGACGTTTTATTTAGAACTTAATTGTATCGATTTTACTTCACATCAAATAAAAAACTTTTGAATTTCCTTAACAATAAGTGTGTGTTTTTTTTTTCAAAAAAAAATCATATCACTCTTATTGGAAAACCCGTTATTATTATCGACATTGAGCAATAGAACAAGTCTTTGACAATTCTCAGTACTAAATCTATCAGCATAATATACAAAGGGTAAATATCTTCTTCCTTTGGCTGTGATAAAACATATATGTATAAGTATACAAAATCATAAAGGCCTGTACCACAGTGCTTTAGGTTATAAAATTAAAAATCATTAGCTAGATGCAATATAATACTCCCTCGTCATCATGATCATCAGCACCATCACATAACTATCACTCACTCATTCATTTATTCACTTTCGGAAAATTTTATGAATGACTTCAGCCGATTGGGCCGTAAATTGAAAGTTTCACTTGAGGTAAGTTATGTGCAGGTTGTTAAGTACTTATGTATTTAGCCATCAATATTTGGTCAAAATGACTGTCCCATAACTCACGGGGTAGTTTCCAGTTTATTACCTGTAAAGCCACTCAATTGCGGAATAAATCATTGATGACCGCTGCCGCCGATCCACTTCGACTGCAGCGATTCATGAAACTCCAAAATGTACTCCACCGCAAAACAGCTGCTTCCGCGTCTCAAAGTTGGCTAGTTTTCCAGGGAATTTCATGGGTTTTGAATTGGTTTTCGGTGGACGTGTAAAAATGCTTGTTCATTAGAGACAAATTAAAATTGTAACTATTTTGTCCATTCGCATGTCTTGACGCTGTGTCCATCGTGAGACGTACATCAAAACCGCAAAAATCTATAAGCATTCGAATAGAAAAAATGTTTGACGATTTTTCTCAAATTCCCAATAAAGATTGAGTTTGTGTGTGTTTTTAAGCGAAAGCGTGTTTAATTGCATTTCTTGCCGTTTACGGTCATTTCAATCAATAATTGCTAATGGATGTGGAGCGAGAGAAAGGTAACATTAACAAAAAAAAAAAGCGAAATATTTCCACAATTCGTAAGCGATTGAACAAAATGCTTGTACAGGTGCAATTAAGTGTTGCAATAAGTTTATCGCTTTGAAACAAGTGACCATATATGAATGATTACGAGTTGAGCTAAAATATGTGTTCCATTGTACTCTATGGCGGCGAATGGAAAAAAGATTTCATCTTCATCATCAAAGTTATGTTCACTCATTTCCCACATGTAGCAGTTTTGGTAAGAAAATGTAAGAGTTATTATTTCTATTAGCGAAATATTATTTTAAATTTAAATTAAAGTTATATGTGTTATCTACGTTTCCTTCTCTCTTGGCATCTTACAATGGCTAGTCTTTCCCCTGATTACAAAAGAAAATTAATCACATCGTATATGTATAGCGGGCGGATCAATATGCAACTTAAGTATCTTGAAAGCTTTTAAACTTTATAGTTTCGCATTAATCACCAGACCCACCCAACAATGATCCCAACTCTTACCATTTATGGGGCGAGTGAACGAACGAACGAACACAAGTCGCATTTTTTAATGTTTTCCGAATCGTTTACGGATTTTGGCAACACAACATGAGGGGCACATAATTGCTCGTACTCGTATGTGGGGATGCAAGTGTACCTAGATACGTTCATATGTACGAGACGAATATGTGGGAATCTGTTTTATCTCCAAAACCCAAACAGTTTGCACATTTTTCTAACCGTAACTCGCAGCGGCAAGTGCAATTAATAATGTGACCGACTGGCAAACTCCCTCTACCACCAGACCCACACTCACACGAGACCTCCGCTGGAGAGCGGTGTCTTGAGCCCACCATCACCACCACGACAACGACCACCACTGGCACACACAATCACCAGTGGAAACATAACCCAGACCAGAAAAACTGCAATAAATTTTCACGAAATACAACACAATCTGTTAGTTTCTTCGTGGCACTGGGGGAAGGGACGATTTGGCGGAAATGTGTATCGTAAATCCAAAATCTATGGTCAGGTCACCATATATCGTTCGAGCACAACAATGTCGATGCACAGTGACGGATAGTTTGAAAAACAATTTTTCTTCTCAATAGATCTATAACGTTGTGGCTGCAAAGTTCTTTCATATACGGACGACCGTGCAATCGCACTGTCAAATTCCCCAACATCTTTCATGTGGCTCTGAATGAATTAGCCAGACCAAGAGCAGTGGTTTGAACGTAAACCAAAACAAAGGTGAATTGGTTTACTTTACTATGAAGTAAAGAGTTCCACGTGTGGTCCCTCTTCGGCTAAATGTTTTTAGGTACAATCTTCGACAAGAAATTGTCCTGCAGACTTAATGTGTAGGAAAGTGGTGGGGGCACTTTGGGGCCCGTCTCCTAAAACGGATTGGTTATATCTGTGGTTTTCAAAAACAGGAGAGCCAAAATACTTTTTCTCTCGAAGTATATACATTTGATACAAAATGTGCATAGCTGAGTGTTGGAAAAAGTCTTCAAAAAATTACTAACATTAGAGTGTCATATATCGATCGATGGATAATGATTAGCTAAATACATTTATGCTAAAATACCGAAATATAAAATTTCCGACATAGATATAGAGCAGTAGTAGTGGACAGCAGCTGATAAGCGATCCATCAACAGCCAATTAATGAAGGTTCAGATAACTGTCTTAGCATATGCAGTGCTTTAAGGACTACAGCGACAGAATTTCTGCAAGTCCTACGCCATATACTGCCGATTGATATTGTGGCTAGAGAAGTATAAACCAGAGCTGCACTAAGATTAAACTGATCAATGAAAGATCAATGTCGAGGTACAAAAACTACAGACACATGGGGATATCACACTGTAGTGCAATGTTAACCGATCGAGTGGACTATATGCCAACGGTGTACATATTCGAGAAGAACTTTGCCACTACAATACCTGCCAAAGAGAAATGGATTGACAGAAAACCAGAAAAAAGAAAATATGTCCACTTTTGTACAGATGGTTCGCTTGATGTGAATATTGACTTCGAATATCACTGTAAAGAACTATATCTCACAGACAACCAGATACTTGCAGTGTCTATTAAGCCGAAATAATCACATATGGAAAATCGCGAAGTGGCTGAGTCGCAACATAGTGACCAACATTGACGTTGTCATTTACTCGGACAGTCTAGCTGTCATCAATTCTCTGGAGGCCTGATCCCTAAATTCACAAACAGCCCTTGACTGCGGCAGATTTCTTAACGAGGATATCCTGGGGAAATTCAAAGCCGATGAACTTGCTAGGAAAGGGACAACATTAAAAATTCTCGAAGAATTTTCATATATTGGTGCACCACTGTCTACCAACCGAGACGCAATCTGGGACATATTGAAGGGAAATATCCTGCCCAGTAAACTCATTAATTTGATTCGCGATCTGTATTGAAATGCAGAGTGCAGTGTTCAATTCAAAGAGAAAACACTCTCTACATTTATGGTCCGAAACGGGATACTTCAAGCCTGTGTTTTGTCACCACTTTTATTTATTGTCGCACTTGTTCTTCATAAAACAAATGATGAAATCCTCAATGGCGCCCACATCAAAAGTTAAGCGACTTAGATTACGCTGACGACATTTTTTCATGAGCAATACTCTCGCCGGGATCCAAGCAAAACTTACGAAACTAATGCAAAATGCACAAAAAATTGAACTTAAAGTTAATATGAAAAAAAAACAAAACTAATGCGAGTAGAAACTTCAAATACTTCTTCGTTGGCCGTTACAAAATAACACCTTCAGCCATATGTTGCAACTGTTTTTTTTTACAAATGATATGTAACATTTTCTGGCCAGATACCATATCCAACATCAACTTCCTTCAGCTCACGTCCACTGAACCCATAAACGTGGATATTAGAAATGGTGATGGAATAGAATCCGCAGAATATGTACAAGACGCAGAGGACGACCAAAATAACCATGGTTAAAAACAGTCTAAGCAAAAACATGGCCCGAAATATGAAGTATTGTACAAGACAGACGCCATTGGAATAGGATCGACATTATCTCGATATATTGATGTATGTCTATACACTATATTAATATCTGTATTTTGTATACAACTTGTAAAGATTTTGTCAAGGAAATAAAAAAAACTGTCCATATCCAATGAAAGATGGACAGAAATCGACATTTGTAGGGAAGCTAACCAAATCTGGCCAAATTACGATCTATGCAGGTCAAAATATCTCCTCGCACTAGAGAGGAAAAAACTGCCTACGTTAGCGTCAGTTCTGACGGGACATTGCCTGATCGGCAAACACGCCAGGTGGTTGGGGATGGAGTCCTATGACTTCTGCAGAAGCTGTGGTGTTAAAGAGGAAGAGGATTGCATTGAACACCTGCTTCGTTACTGACACGCACTGAGTAAACGACGTCTGTATAAACTGGGGGTCGGCCTTTCTAGGAAGTCTGATCACTCCGGTACCGATATTCTTATTATTGACAACTTTGACACTGGGACCGTGGTCTATGTGAGCTGGTAAATCTGGCTGCCACACTAACCTAACCTGCCTAAAAGACACGCAGACTGTCGATTATGCATACTCAGAGAAATCTGTAGAAGCACATCTCTTTTCCTTTTGTTTTACCTAGTGCCCTCCATTCTTTATTGATAAAGATTAGTCATAACACGCAACCTTACTTTAAATATGTCGTTAGATATACCATCATTTACATGATATTGCCTTCTTGATTCTTCGGGTATCTGGAATAAATAGTGTAAATAGTGTTGCATAGTGTAATGCCTGTCATTAAAATGTAACATATTCTCTATTTTTACTTAGAACTAGAATTTTCTGCATTAATAGGCTTCAAACCTTACGATTTTGTGACCCTTTGCGAAAAATCGGCCACTGTTCGATGATGTAGTTGATGGGCTATGACCATGGCGCTGGCTGGCGATGGTAACTAATTGAACACCACTCGAATTGATGCACACACACAGCATGAGTACGACGACAATAAACTAGTGGATGCCATGAATGGATGGTCTGCCATCGCCCGGAGTTTACTGGACTGGGGGAAAATAGAAAATAGTTGATGCTATTGATGCAGGCAAGGATAGACACAGACAAACACATCCCATTTAAACTCGAATTTTCCGAGGGCACTTTAAGAGTGTAACCATCTAACGGCTATTGTCGCTGTATTCGAGTGTTATGATAACGCTCCACAAAAGCCATTTGGGTGCATTGCCACAAGTGATACCGGATGATGCATGGCTCGTCATTAGTTTTTAATCGAAATTGACCAAATTGTCATGACTCCAAGGAGAGTGAAAGTACTTTTCGCTTTGCAGCCGAAAAAATAACACAAACATGGACGGACGAACAGACAGACAAACACATACTCGTATGTAGACCCATAGAGTCAAATAGATGCCTAGTTTATTATGTCCAAAATGAAACCTCAGTAACTTGATTAAAATGGCAACTATTGCAGTAACATTCAAGTATGTATGTATGTCTATCCAGCACTGACTATGATATAAATTGATAAATTGGCAACATTTCTTTGGGGTGCAACAAAGGCCACCTAAAATGGCAACATTATGAAACGATTTATTTTAATATGAGCATTGCTTTCATTACATTTTAATTTAATTAAACGCTTATTGTTATCTCTTCACTTCCAGGTACGTTTATATTTCTCCCAACTGGCCGACGATAAGGTGCCGTACGTAAATAGTCCGGGTGAAAAGTATCGCATCAAACAATTGCTACATCAGCTGCCACCACAGGACAATGAGGTAAGTGCCAAAGTCTTGTTCACTTCCTGAGCATTGACAATTGGCATAAGTGTATGTTCATTTCCTTCAAAATTTCTTTATTTCTCAACATAACCTTCATTTAGCTGGATATACGTTTCCCAGCAATATTCAATAGCTTCAATACTCTGTTTATTGGAAGAACTGTCTAGCTTCCTAAAATAGCCATCAATGACAGACTCCACCTCTTCATTGTTGGCAAATTATTACCACCGAGACATTTTTTCAAGTTTGGAAATAGAAAATAATCAGAAGGGAGCTACTTTGTCGAATAGGTTGTTTGATGAACCAATTCGACGATTACGATACAACACTGTCTTTTTCGTCAAATGCCGCATTTTTTCATCACATAAACGCTGCAATAAATTTGAAAAATACTCACTGTTGATTGTTTTCCTTTTTGAAGATAATCAATAAAAAAAAAACAGACGCCATGATCTTGCTTGCAGGTGGAACTGTCTTCGTCTTCTTTGGACACGATTCTCATTCCAGTACACTGTTCTGACTGTTCCTTTGTCTCAGGAGTGAAGTGATGGACACATGTCTCATCTATGTTTACAAAGCGCCGCAAAAGCTTTATTGCGATGGAAAATCGCCAGACTATATTGAAACATCTTCACGAAGCTCTTTTTGTTCTATCGTGAGCAAACACGGCACCCATCATTCGCACATCTTTCTCATCTTTACATTTTCTGTCAATATGTCATGTATAGTACTTCTTGAAATTCCTATAATTTCGGCTAGCTCACGCTCCTTCAGCTGACGATCATTCAATAACAATTAGTGGATTATCTTAATCGTTTCGGCGTGGAATCCTCGATTGGTTTTCTTCTTGTCAATTCGTACGGCCTGGTTTAAATTTCTTTTTTATTTGAAAGTACAATCCTTCCGGTTAATAATGGAAAATAATTTCATTCAAATGGCTGCCTCGGCTGGCCATGCAGTAGCCTACACGATCGGTCCAATTTTTAAGCACATTATCGATTGTGTGCTGTATTTCACCAATGGCTTCACGAATATTGTCCTTTAAAGCGTCAATTGTCTCTGGCTTGTCGGCGAAACACTTATCTTTGAGGGCACCCCACAAATAATAGCCCAACGGTGTCAAACCGCAGCTCCGAGTTGGCCAAACGACATCAGCTCTGCGGCTGATAATGCGATCTTCAAAAACAGGGCGCAAAACATCGAGTGTTGCTTCGGCTGTGTGGCACGTAGCGCCGTCCTGTTGAAACCAAATGTTGCCAATATCCTTCTCTTAAATTTTTGTGAACAAAAATTCGTTCAACATGGCCCGATAACGATCGCTATTGACTGTAACGGCCACTCCTTGCTCATTTTCGAAGATAAATGGCCCAAGGGCCCAATTATGCCTCTGGACCAAAATCCGCACCAAACAGTGACTCATTTTGGGTGTATCGGCTTGCCCCAAATGCGACAATTTTGCTTGTTTACAAGATCATCTGAAAAGATGATTTTTTGGCAAAATCGGCATCTTCTGTAAGTCGATCGCAGGCCCACTTGTTCAAGCGTATACATTATCTGTCAAATCAGACATGAGCTAAGTGTTACTATTCACGAAATAAGCACTAGTTGAAAAAAAAAACGTTAGACAGCGGACCCTTTATTTTATAGTGGTAGGCAAAGGATCAGACTTCTCAGATTAGAACCTAGGTCGGCTTTAATATTGGTTGGACTGAGACCTTTCAGTTGTTCCCAAATTCGCTGAAATCGTTTATTTTTGATGACTCCAAAAAAGAAATAAACATAGTGGCTCCTTGATACTGAAAACATATGTTTTGTAAGTTTGCCAATGTCCATCGAAATAATTTTTTTTAAACTGATTGGGACCGCCCTCGTATGTAGAAGCGAATGATTTCATCCCCATCTTAATACAAATAGGAGGCAACATCTGCGGCGATTATGTGCTATATCGATTGAGATTTTACATATATCCGTTTTAGAAACCGCTTTGTGTTACAAATCTATGTTGCATTTTTTATTACATTTGTTGGCCCAGGGAGAACCGTATTGAAATTAGACAAAATTGTACCATAATTTGGCTTGTTAACGCTATAGCAACCACACGCTGCAGGAAATTGCTTCTGTTAGGATAGGTTAAAGGGAGGAGATGTTTTAACGTCTCATGTAATTTGCTTCTGTAGTATATTGTCCAAATATAGTATGCATCGTTTTACATTCATACAGAATCCGTCTACATAGGTATCCTCCCCTGATACGTCATCTTACCGGTGTATATATTTTTTTCTTCCTTATTCTAAACGAAAGGGTTAATATAGGATCTTTTATATTGTCCCAATTTGGGTCCTTCTCTATTGTCCTACTTTCAATCGCATATTCAACTTTTCCACAAACATATTTATTTCATTATTTTTTTAAGCTAGTTGTTTTAGCCTTGCGTGCCTTTTATGTACATTACCAATATGTTTTTCCCGACACTTTGACAATATTTCTTCACAGTCTTTTGACGGCTAACAAAGTCATTCGATGATGACGTACGCATGTGCGTAAGAATTTATGATCACTGTATTTCGATCGCATGTTGGCAGTTAACAAATCACAAAGATTCAAAGGATAGACAAACAGACAGACAGATACTCGTAGTACAGGAAATTTGCCAAAGTGGGTCATGCGTTTGAGAAATGTTATAAATCGTAAAAATACTATACATGTCATCAAAATCGCGTCTGGGATTTGCATGTTCGGCAGAGATGTCAGGAAGTGTGTGTTTGTAAAGCTGTAGAACAGATTTGTGATTTATCAACTCTCCGGTCAATGACATACTTTTCGTTAGCTATCAAATCAATACGAAAAGATATGAGATATGGGAAATACGATCATAAATTGTTTTGTATTTCTACGCCTTTTTCTACTTTGTATACATTTATACATCCCAAGCCAATTAATGTGCTCTTTTCGTTCTATGTAAAACTTTATATGCTAATTAACTAAAACTGTTTCTGTGTTTCTGTTTTGTATCCGACAGGTCCGCTATTGCCACTCCTTGAGCGACGAGGAACGCAAAGAATTGCGTATATTTTCAGCGCAGCGAAAACGTGAAGCTTTGGGACGCGGTGCAGTGCGATTGCTGTCTGATGAACGTCCTTGCCAAAATGTAAGTTTCCCACACTCACCACACTTATTTCCGAAAACATGAACATTAATTAAAACTTGTAGTCGAATGTGCATTTAATTAAATAAATCACACAAATGCTAATGTCAAAAGGTATACTAGGATGTGCCGATGAAATATTTTTTCTATATTGAAAAAAAAATATATATATTTTACTAACGGCCAATTCCACAATCACCGGTTATCCTACAGTTAGAGCTAACCTACAGTTATAGCTGTCAAATTGTATGAAATTTGTATTATTTAACTGTGAGTTAGCTCTAACCGGAGGTTGTAAAATTGGGGGTAAGTATTCTTTGGCATAAATGGTATTAGGCTTTTTGATATTCATAAGTGAGAACAAAGGCCAATAAATTTTCTACCCTGACTCGACTATATAACTCCAAACTCATGAAGATCCCCACTAAAAAAAGTGAAAATTTATCAAAATTATGCAGATTATAATAGATAGATAATAGATTATATATCATTTGATTTTTAATATTTCTTCTGTGTTCTGTTGCAGAGTATGAAATAGTCGACTTAATCCTACTTTAACCCTATGTGATCTACTGAGTTTTTGGTTGGTTGCGGGACTTGATGTACTGAAATATGCTGGGTAAGGTCCAAAGAACAGCCAGCCTGTGAATCACTGAGGTTTTTACATCTCACCATCTGATGTCCTAAATGCACATTTGCTGCCTTGGGACATTCTAGGGAACTATCGCAGGAAATTACTGCAAATTTTCAGGCATCACTGACTAAGCTCTGGGCTGCATAGTAAGTTCTCATTCTGGATGGTATGCGATCTGTAAACTTCTATAGATATGGATTCAAACATAACCCTAGGGTTGCCCTCGGATCTATTCGTGAGATCTAGGGCTATCTGTATTTCGTAGACTGTCTAACCACTGCAGAATTTCTTGGCTGAAATAACTTTCTGACAAAGGTAGGGATGAACATATTCTCCGATAGCCAGGCTGCCATTAATTCACTGGATTCCGTATAATTGAATTATATTCCCCACTTTCGCAGATCACAATCCCGTTTTTCGTCGATTTCTTAACGAAATATATATATTCCCATCGATCCTATAATGAGCTAGCGCCTCAATAAATTGACTGAACACATTCCTGTCTTGCGCCAGAGCTGTGACTTTGCTCCAACTTATACTTAGAGCAGCTATTTCAGCATAAATCTGCCTCATCCACGTATGAGGTGGGCGTCCTCTTATGAGGTGGGCGTCCTCTTATGGGTCTTTACTTCTCTGGCTATTGCCTGTTGATTGGACTGAACCCATAAGTTATTGTTCGATATTGTACGTGGTCAAAAAATTCTCAGGATCCTTCGATGGCATTGATTGACCAACACTTGAATTGTCTTGACAAACACTTGAATTATCTGCAAGTGTTTGCCGATGTTTTCACTTGACCCACCGTTGTTACTGGGGAACTGAAATGTGTGGGCACGACTCTTTCCAGCTGCAAGCTCTTCTTGCGAGATCAGGTGCCGTTTGCATACCACATTGATGAGATCCTGCCTGAATTCGGAACGTACGCAACGACCTACCCAGCAAACTCTTGGTAAGTACATGTCATTACCACTTGTTTTCCTAATAATGACATCGTATTACCCTCTACATTACATTTGGTCAACAAATAATGACTTACGTGATTGCGTAATTTTTATTAAGCGAACTTCCTATTAATCGCGAAGTAGGCCAGTGGTTATAATGCGACCTCGCGCAATCGTTAATTGCCCTCTTACCAATTTTACACACTTCCATCTACTACTTTTTCACCACATTACACCACTGATCGTGGTGGACAAGTAATACCAACTCGGAAATATCCTCAGTCTGCCCTAGGCTCAAATTTCTTTGGCGAGTTGCAAAATTGGCTGATTTTAGCAATTTCTAGGTCTTGAGATGTTTTAAGCAATCAGATTGGTTCAACAGAAGGGGCTAAGAAGAACTCATGTATTTCTTTTAGTCCCGTTTTATCACAAAGGGCTACATAGCATTAGTGAGCCTGATGCAGACTACAGTTTGAAGCAATGTTTAATTTAAAATTCTTCTGGCATCTTTATTATACACATATTTCTATGTGCTACAAGTAATTAATAACAGATTTTGAAGACTTAGTAATCACATATCTTTAATGGAGTGAAATTGAATTGAAATTAAAGATAGTCGTTTTCAGTACAACCTAAGAAAAATACGCTCCTTATAAATCAGAACTGTGTTGTTATTTTTCAAAATTGTTTGTCTGTTTATTGCTATCTGTGCATAGCGCTCTTTGCGTATCTAATGTAAGTAAAAGATGTCATTTAAAGTTTGCGCCAAACTTACTAAAAACTGAGACACGTCGTCGGAAAATGATGCAAACTTTTCGCCCAAGGTTTGCTTTCGCTTCATTCATGCCATCGGTTGCTGTTTGCTGGCTGGATGAAAAGAAAGGAAACACTTTGCCAACAACAGCTGAAAGGAAATCATAAAGTGCAATATTTTTCGCCACTCGTTTTCATTTCACATATATTTTTCGTTGCTTTTATTTGTTTGGATTGTAAGTATGAAAACGTTTCAGTTTCATTTTCGGTATCAGTTGGGGTTTTAGTTTTCCCATTTTATTTTTTTTCACTGTAGGTATCCATCTGCCATTTTCAGTGATTATAAATGGCTATTGTTGCCACTGTCTCAGATACGATGGCGTCCAGAGTTACATGGACTCGGTGGTAGAGGGTTGGAGTTAGTGGAGGACAAAAGTTGGTCTTTTACACACTAAAGAGGCCCATTTACTTGGCACAAAAGTTTTCTAAAAGATGACAAAAAGATTTCATTAAGTGCATATAAACAGAGTGGAAAAAATGGCAGAAACAGTCCGAAAACAATTGTAAAAGACGACAGAGTTTCTGCCAAAAAACAAAAGGCCGAAAAACAAAGGCACCAGAAAACAAAGTGCTGAAAAAACAAAAGTTGACAAAAAGTGTCTTAAACAGTTGCTGGCTCTGCCACTGACTCTGTAAGGAAACAAAACGGCAGCCGCGGTGTGTTTACTTCGTTGATGTGTTAAATGTTATATAAAAATGTCTAACAACAAATACGAACGAGCGCAGAGAGACATTCGAACGGACGTATGTACGTTCATACGATAAAATATCTCAATGAAAAAGTGAATGGAAACATGTTGAATCGGTGATAAATATGGTCAGGTCGAATCATATATTCCCTCCGGCATGAATAATTTACATCTGGAGATATGAATGATCAAATATTGCATAAGTACATCTTATTAAAAGGTTTCAATATAAAGATTTTGGAGAAGTGTTGACATAAGATGAAGATAACTTCTTGCTACAAATATGTTGAAGTCTTTTGAACATTTTTATTCGCATATAACGGATTTGGTGAGGAAGATGGACACATTGCCCTATTTTATCTAAGACTAACCTCTGGCCAAGGGAGGGCAGCGCACCCACCACTTTAGGGAATCTTCTACTTCCCGCGGACCAAAACTTACTATGGATGTGTTGTCCTAAAAAACAATCATGAATACTACTAAAGGCTAACATAATGTTACGGTGTAGGGAGTAATAAATCTAATACCGAAGGCAAGTGTTGATCCGTTATCGAGTCATGAATCGTTATCCAGAAATCATACAATAATCAGGAGCACATTTGGCCTTGGTCGAAACTTATGTTAAAGTAGAATATATGGGGCCCTAACCAAATTCTGGCTTCAAAAACATCGACTTGGAATCCTTCAAAAATAATGATAACCCGAATGATGTAGACCTTACCAAGAATTATATGAAGTCAGTATAAAAATAGCATAAGAACAGAAAGAATCAGCAGTCAGGCTCATATGGAATGAAACTGATGAAGACGCACCGACAAAGCATTACCGGTAAAGGGCAGGATGATTTAAGGGACAATGTGACACTCCCTCCACCTCAGTTGAGGCAGACATAAAATACAGATCTCTCGAAGAGCAGAACACTCCGAAAACGACCATGATAGAGATGAACTCCGCCTCTTCAAGCCATTTGGATAAGCCTAAACAAAACTCTCTGCAATAAGCCTCTAGTCAGAATCCTTCGTTGCGGAGAAATTGGGGACATCCATTAGATATAGGGCCTCTAACACGAAGGCCCAACTGACACCGAAGTGATCACTTAAGAACCCCAAAAACTAGAGGCGATCTCTGACACACGATACTCAGTAACGCTTCTGCCAAAATATAAGCAGATTTGGTCAAAACGAAGATAATGGAGCGGTTGGTCGAATCCAAGTATGGGCTACCACGAGAGACAATGAGCACCAAATTCAAGAGGGACGCTTTGGTGCAGAGGCTGACGTCACATACCTGTGTCGGCAATATTTTAAAGCTAGTGGATAACAACAGATTGCTAACCTCAAAATGGTGACTACAACGAAGATGGATGGAGCAGTCAATTCCAAACAGAGTGAAACTCAGTAACCAACTACTGAACTAGCCGTGGAAAAGGTGATGAATCTTTAGAGTATTATTTTTCCGGTATACATGCAGCTCTGTGTACACTGTACAGTGTCTTATCTCCCTGGTTTGGCTAAAACTGAGGATGCGAACATCTCTGCAGTCATAAACCGACATTACCGCCCCTGTTCTGTTTTTCCGAATGCGGCTTGAAATGGAATTTTCCCCTCTGAATCGGAGTTTGTAAAATTGTTTCTCTGAAAAGAAATGATTCTGCTTGTATCAGATATACTCTAGTGGAAAAATTAAGACAACCTGTGATTACAGACAATCTTCCAATGTCCACATACACAAATTTTGAACATGTTTATGAACAACTCGGAATACTGAACTGGGCCTATATATCAATATACGAGTATTAATGGAAGAATGGGTTGGCAGAATCTCAGGTAATAGAATCCTTCTTCACTTATAAACGGATGGTTGGAAGTTTGATGATAAGGTTTGCTTCTGAGTACACTGTAAAATTAGCCTTGATATAGCTCATAGACTACCAGACACCTGCAGTGTCTATCAAGCCGAAATAGTGGCAATATGGGAAGTCGCAAAGTGGTTGAGTCGCAACATAGTGACCAAAACTTGCGTTGCCATTTACTCGGACAGCCAGGCTGCCATTAATTTGCTGGAGGACACATCCCTAAATTCACCAACATCCATTGACTGCCGTAGATCTCTTAACGAGATAGCTTAGCAGTTTAACATAGACCTCATGGTACCTAGGCATAGGGATATCCCGGGGACTGCAAAGTTGATGAACTTGATTGGAAAGGGACGACATTACAAATTATTGATGAATTTGCATATGTGTTTGGTGCGCTAATGTCCACATTTCAAGCTTTGGCTTAGACAAGAAGCAATCATGGAATCACATGAAAGATGGACACAAATCGGTACATGTGTGGCAGCTAAACAAGATATAACCTGGGAAGATCAAACTATCTCCTAGCAATGGAGAGGAAAAGTCAGTTCTGGCGGGACACTGCCTGATCGGCGAACACGACAGAAGGTTGGGTATTAGCCCTAATGATTTATGCAAAAGCTGTATAGATGAGGAATATGTGGAGAGCATTGAGCCCACGCTTTGCTAATGTCCCGCATTGAGTAGTTGAGTTGTGGAGTTGGCCTTACTAGGAAGTTTAACAGATCTTTTTAACTTTGAAATTAAAAAAAGTTGGTTTCGTTGAAGGTCATATGAGCCCGTGGTAACAGGAGGTACATAAATTGACCAATGTGAGCTGGTAAAATCGACTGGCACCCCAACGCAGTGAAATCTTAGCGTCATTGTTAATGAAAATGTGAAAATAGTCTTGGGAAATGTCATACCAAGTGGACGGAGCTGATAGTACCCACTGGGTACTACCCAGCCCCTGGTATACCTACATCCTTACACCGGTATCCCCGTGAATTTAGTAAATGATATAATTTTCCCTTGGCTTGGGCTAAACTCGCCAATATTAATGAAAACTATGCTAAAAGTCAAGGAAGGATGTAGTAAGTTCATGTCGGAGTGCATACCCAACGTCCTTGGTATTGTACATGATTAAATGCGAAAAGCTTTAATTAGTTGAGAGGATTGTGATAAGTACGGATCCAGACATCATGGCTAGTCCTGTCAAGGAAATGTCATTCTTCTTGTCCTTGACTTCCCACCAAAAAAAAACTTGCAAAAAAGTATTGAAGTACTTCCATATTTTGCTGCTGAGTTATACCGAATCCAGACCAGGAGTAATTGCAGCCGATCTGATTATCATTATCGATTCCCGGTAGTGTTTGTACCCTTTATAATTGTATACTCCCTGAATGAGATCTACAGTGTATAGCCCCATTTTGAATGAGTTATGGCATGTTTTAGAATGGGGTTTCAACTCGTTTCACTCGGATCCTCCCGGGATGGATAAGAAAGCTGGGAACGACATGGCAGTAACATAAAACACTGTCTATCGTGATTTGAGCTGCTTCTAGAATTATGTTTCCAATAATAGTGTTACAAGTGTTATAACCAATCGAATATCTATCGTTCGTTAGGTAGCAAAATACACTAGAATGCAACCAAACACACTTCTTGTGACCGCGTATAACTGACAATGAGATATGAACTTTCGAAAAGTTCTTTGGATGTAGATTTTCCAAATATTCTAAAGAATTTCTACAGAATCTTTGCCACGAGATAAGAGTATTTCTGTGTTTGTGCAAATTTGCATTATTATTGGCTGTCAGCCAGCATTTTATCGAAGTTTACACTCAAAGAAAAATCTCGTTGGTGTTTAGGGACAGTAGCGATTTTAAACTTAGACCTGGTTTAAACTTAGACCTTAGCTTTATTTTAGAGATACTTTTCGACTACTACTTTCCTTTAATAAGCTATGCCATTTACATATTTTAGATAAAGCTCGTCTGCGTTAGCGTTATTTTCTAAAATTTTTGTTCGTCTGTAGAGACAAGTCTTGCCCCGTACTAGCGGCAAAAGAAAAAGTTATTTCTGTTAACACTCGAGTGAAGGACGCAACTTCCAGTCTTTGCTATAACAATGCACTTTTCATTTCATTTCCCATTCTCTTGATGTTTGCAATTTTTTATTTGATTTGCATAAAATAAAACTTATTGAAAAAGAACTTTAAGCAAATGTACGAAGGACTACTCACGAACTCGAACTAGGACTGCTTCAAACTGGAATCCAGTCAATAATGATGGCACGTTTTTTGCACCAAACTCCCGCATCCTTTTCATCTCCATTGAGCATATTTCGCATTTCATTCAAAAAGGATTTGTTCAAGTGTTGTGTTTGAGTTCATTTCATATTTCTTCGCCTCATGAATGGATTTCCTTTTGCTCCGTTCTTATTTTATATATTTTTTTGATCTTGTTTTTTTTTTGCTTTGAATGCCGAACTTTCCTTTGAAAAGGGAAACTGTTGTGTATTGTCTTGAATAGCAGGCGGATTCATGAAAAGAAATTTTGCGCAAAAAGAAATCCTTGTTAACGTCCCTCTTTTTTTCTCGTTTTTAATTAAACATCGTTCTCGTATTATCAAGGATTTTTTATTGTTTGAAACTTTGAAGTTGTTCCGTTTTTTTCGGTGAGTGAAAAATCGTATTTATGGCCATTTTATTCTGGCAAGAATTTATTGTTATAAAAAGTGACGGGCTATTGTTTGGAAAGTCTTAAGGAAATAAGTATTAACGAAGTCACCCCTCCCAACAGGTGTTGGGTAAGATTTAAGGAAAATGATTTGTTTGCAATGTAGAATTAAGCAGAACGGGCGACGCAATTACATCCAGTCAATAACTAAACCGTGTAACATAAACCAATTTCGGTCGCTCATTCATTATAAAGTATGTCAAATATTAGTTTTTCATCTAATCTAGCGATGACAAACGGGATTAGTTTTCAAAAGTCCCGGAATTCGGGATTTTTAAATTACAAATCCCGGGATTTTTTGGGATCCCGAAATTTGTCGGTATTTCAGGATTTTTGGGTTTTCGTAATAAATCGCGATATTTTTTTATTTAATAATGTGATATTTCCAAATGTAATGCAAACATTTTAGTTCAGATTTAATTTAATTTTAATTAATTAAAAAAGGGTAAAACAACTACTATAGCATATACTTCTGGGTCAGAATATTTAATATCAACCTGTGTAGTTTATTTTTTGCTAAAATGTTTATAAGCAGTTACACATAGGTAAAATAAGATCCCGCTATGGTTTTTTAAAAACATTTTTTTTAAATTTTATGTTTATATTAATTTTTGAAAAAATTATTAAAATGACTTTTTGTGTTTTACGAAATTTGTAATTGCTCTCGAACGGCTGAACCGATTTTTGCAAAGTTTATCTAGTTTTAAAGAGGAAACAATGCGCAATTTTTTGTAAAAAAAAGTTTTTAAGAACATTTTTTAAAAAAAAAACTTTTGTAGAAAAAATATTCACAGAATATTCATCGCACTCTCACAAATCCAGGACAGTAAACAATTTGGGAGACTCAATATTTGTAAAAGTTATGGACGAAATACCAAGACTAGTCTGACAATGTTCCTCTGTTGTTGCAAAGCACTGCACAGTGGTGCGAATTCAAAAAGGGGAAATAATTCGACCGTTTCTTAACCAAAAAACCGATTGCAACCAAACTTGGCATGGCAGATGAAGAAGGTGTTCGAGAAGTTAAGTTTTATATTTGGACCCCCTCTGTCAGACAGGGGTGGAGCTAAAGGGCCTCAAAGTTGGCCACATCGGGTGAAGAAAATGTCCAAGCGCGTGTAACTCGTGTTTCTCTTTCGATATAATATTTTTGTGTGTGTTCTACTAACTGAGGTCTACAAAAAAACGTTTTACACCTAAGAATTATCTCGTATAGTTACCAAGATATCTGCAGTTGAAAATTGAATTTTTATTTTTTCCCTTACCGTGTGCTAGTATTTCAAAATATGGAACAAAAGATTTTTTGTCGATTTTTTTCTATTTCTTGTGGTTTTTTTGGTGCCAGCAAAAACGATTTTTTTTTGGAAAAAAATCTTATATTTTCTAATTGTTCCAATGGCAGTTACTAAACTTCTGTTTCCACATGAAAGTATCATTACTAACATTTGTAGTCCTCACAATTTCCTTTAATTTAACGTTTATCCGATAGCAGACTTCAAAAAATATGGTCCGAATATTAAAGGCACCTTCCAAGAAAATTTGACTTTTAAAGAAACATTAAAAAAAATTACACCAGAAAATATTATGCGCAGCCCTTCGATAAAAATTTTGTTGCATAGTGTTATTATTAAAATATCGCGGGATTACTCGGGATCGGGATATCCCGTTTGACATCACTAATCTAATCATACGATTTAGAAAGGCGACCCAGGTACACCACACATAGCAAAGCCAAAACATTTCTCTTTGAAAAATAAATGCTGCGACAAGCCCATGCCAAGTTCAGCGGTGTTGATCCAATATAGAAGCACTTCTGGATCGCAATAATTACATCTTCACGACTTTTTTGCACAGAAATAAATTTTAAAGGCTGTGGCAATGATTTCGAGCCCAAGATAGTTATGTTTTGAAGTTAGAACACTTTCTACTTAAATAAAATAAAAATAATTTACTTAATGATTTAAACTGAGATACTCTCTCGGCTATAGACCAACCTGCTTCTATATAGTGATAGAAAGGCTTTTTTGAAAAGCCTGCCATGTAGACTACTGATGACGGGGGTCACGCCCCAGAAATCATGATATAGTCTGTGGGCACGCAATGAAATACTTGCAATATATTTTGCCATGTAAAATACTTGTTTTCTATCACTGTATAGAAGCAGGTTGGTCTATAGCCGAGAGAGTATCTCAGTTTAAATCATAACGATTACAGACCGAAATAATAACGGGCAACCGACATAATTTACTTAATATTAAGAAACTAGGCCTAATATGCATTTAATTGTCTTAATTTTTAATTTGGAATGTACTGACTGACTGTATTAAATTGTCTTATTTTTAATTTCGAATGTACTGACTTTAAAGATTACTTGTCTTTGGCTCTAAATCATTCACACTGTCTTAAAAGTTAGTAAACCTATTTTTCTGTGTGGAAGTTCTTTTTTTTGGTGGGAAATCTTGAGTCGATCCTTAAAGGTACTTCTTTCTGATCCTTGGCTGAGGGTTTATTTTATGAGCTAATTTCGTTTCTCAAAAACTCTTATTCTTAAATATTAACAGTACTAATAAATCCATAAATAATGCTGCCGAGGTCTAAATCAGTGACTGATCTGCCAGCATTGAAATCGGTTACAAAATTCACAACCACGACTTGTCATTTTTCCAATTTATCTGGTTAATTTATTTGTAAGGCGATACAAATTAATTTGTGTGTAAAATCATTAAATATATTAAAATAAAATCCCTTTTTCGAAATTGAAAGCATTTAATTCAAAACCTCTTCCAAAGTATTATTTTTCAAATTCCAAGAAAACAGTCTCAAAGTGTTAAAAACTACTTTATAAAGAAATCATGAAAATGTTCAATGGGCCAGAAAAAGCGGATGCCAAGATATTGAAATCCAGCCATCCGTGCTAACGAACACGTCAACGCGTGTCTCCAAAATGTGAAATTAACACACGAAAAAAGGAAATGGGAAATGTCATTCTCTAATGAAGAACGCAAACAATAACGTTGGCATATTTGACAGGATTCGACGACAGAAAAAGGATACAGTCAGGACAAAGAAAAAGGCAGCCCTTCACCCGGATAAATAATGAAGGAATTCAGCCAAGTGTATGCAAACATCAGCAGCGATAAGAAGTGGAAGACTCTGATTTGCCTTCACCACTGCGAACGCGAGAAAGTAATCAAAACGGGCTGATAAAAAAAGAAGTTACAAAAATTCCAGAGAGCAATTCCTGGAGAAAGAACATGCGACTATCTCTACCAACCAATCTATAATGAGTCGACAAATGGCCAAAGAATATAAAAGAAAATGGGAGAAAAAAATCATGTTTATGTACTGAAAGAGGAATGATAACAAGAACCATTAATAATTCCGGTTCCGGGCAAACTTTGTCATCCGTTCGTGCATGAGAAAATTATCCAAAGGATGAGTTTGTTAAATACTTTTCCAAATACTAAGGATAAAGCTAAAGATTTTCACGTGACCGACAGACATACAGATGGACAGACGGTAGAAAGAGGAAACACGAAAATACTAAAGACCATTTGCAGAAAACGGAAAAGAACTTTGCAGGCAATGACCTTTTCTTGACATTACCAACCGAGCGCCACAGACCGCCCACCCAACTGCCCTCCTACAGTCATTCAACCGTATGAAAGGACGAAGAACTACCGAATGAGTGACAATTTGTCAATACAATTATTGTTGTACGTTTGTCATTGAGTGGCATTCGAGGAGGAGGATGAGTATCCTTCCTCGCTCGTGATCCTTTGTGAACAGTCGGTGCCGTGAAATTAAACTCAGACTTGTTGACATTTGGAACAATACCCGCGCAGAAAAAGCCAAAAGCGTTAAATGGCAAAAGGAAAACGGGAATCGGATTAATTGGATTTGATAAGATTAATGAGAAGTGATAGTAATTATTTACAAGACATTAAACTTAAAAATATCCGGCGATTCCAAAAAAGGTAAAATTCGGAAGAAAATTAATAATATAGTCTCTGGGCAAAAACGTCCTAATTATATTTGGTTAATATAGCAGTTCTTATGGGGGGTTGAGAATCGAGAGCGGGAGATACGTATCATTAAATAAATAAATGGGAATAGGAAAATAACAAAACAAAAAAAATCAGTATGTACGAGTATATCATCCAGCATAGAATAAAGGTATTTAATAAGTTTTTCATTCTGTTGGAAATTACTTCAAATATCAAGAATCTGTATTGAAATAGAAAACATAACTCAAAGTTCTCCTAAGGTATCTAAAGTTGTGTTACAATTAAAACAATAACAAAGAACGTTCTTAGATTAACTTTAAGTAATATATACTTTTAATAGCTGTAGATAGATTTAATGATCCTACACCAAGGTAATTATAGTTTGCGTATTGGTGTACATAATTCATGGGCTAGACTGCCTTATACGAGTAACAGCCCTTCTTCGTGATTTTGGAGGCCTTCCCAACAAATTACCTGTTCCTTTCCATCAAACGTTGTGTGAGATTCTTAGGCAATATATTTTCTTCTCAATCGTAATCCGATCGGAGGGATCAGATATAGGTTTATGCTACACTCAGAAAAGTTTGTTGATTAACACAACGAATAAATGTTTTGTTTTAATTATGTTTTATAGCTGTTCGGCCATAGAAACATATTTTTTAGTATAAAGTACATTTTCTTTATTAAAAAAAGTTTTATTTAAAATGAAGAATAATTCTTTTAAGGGTGTGAAGATAAATTCGTGAGTTAAATTCGTCCCACACCCAAGACACAAACCAACGTTCCACGTGGTGTGGTGTAGAACCTATTAAAATATAAGTTTTTTTGGTTAAAAAACGGTAAAAATCTAATAAAAATAAACATGTTTGTTTAAATTATAATAGTTTAAAGCAATTCGAATACAAATATTCATTTCACATACAAAAATTTAAAGAACACAGCCTATTACACCATTTACAAATTTCTGGCATTGAACGGCTTATTACTCCAAAACTACAATACATGAATCAGTCGAGCGAAAAACCACAAGTAACTGATAGTGCAAGTATAAACTGGGAAAAAGTCCCATATGGCCAGCTCATCTAGGATAGGAGATATATAGCTTCTCAGATATCGGCTTTATATATACCAGATATTGCAACACTGATATCTCGAAAACTAGAATACATGAATCGGTCGAGCGAAAAACCACAAGTAACTGACAGATATCGGATATATATATACCAGATATTGCAACACTGATATCTCGAAAACTAGAATACATGAATCGGTCGAGCGAAAAACCACAAGTAACTGACAGTGATGGGATTAACCACAAGTAACTGACAGTGATGGATTCGCCGAAGACGAACCGATTAAGTACAGAAACAGGCCCTTTGCCTGCACATGCGTTTGTTCATAGAGAACATCGTAACAGCTATAAAATGTTTTTATACCCTCCACCATAGGATGGGGGGTATACTCATTTTGTCACTCCGTTTGTAACACCTCTAAATATTGATATGAGACCCCATAAAGTATATACATTCTTAATTGTCGTAAAATTCTAAGACGATTTAGCCATGTCTGTCCGTCCGTCCATCCGTCCGCCCGTCTGTGGTAATCACGCTACAGTCCGCAATAATAGAGCTAGGTTGATCAAATTTGGTACAAATACTTCTTATAGTTGCAGGTTGTTTGGGATTGCAAATGGGCCATATCGGTCCATATTTAGATATAGCTCCCATTTATAGCATCTAACTTGTTGTGATTCCTACTGTTCTCATCTTTATATATAAAATCCTTTGTACGTTTGTTAGTAACGCATGATCTCCGAAATTATAGAAGCGAATGGGCTAAAAATTTAACATTATATTCAGTTTGGGGTCATTTGTGTTTTAGAATTATTTTCACCGCGATAAATTGCGGAGTGGTCAAGGTATTTGCAAAATTCGAATTTCCAGAGCGATTAGACTGAAATTTAAAATATATGTGTGGTTTATCTTGATAATAGTTTGTATGTATGATTCTAACCGGTAGATGGCGCTGTAGTGGACATATGGTCAATAAAAAAATTTTCCTGAAACTCGGGATGTATAAATTTTTGAATGAAATATCAATGCATAACAAACCAATACATCCCAAACAGGACGGGCAGGACAACGTCTGCTTGGGTCAGCTAGTCTACTATATTTTTTTGTGTTTATCGGTGTTATTTTCTTTAGGTTTAAGTAATTTTGTGAGGTCACATGCTATCCATGGTGGAGGGTAGGTTTTTAGGTTTTAGGTTAGGGTGGCAGCCGTATTTTTTTACAAGCTCACATAGACCAGTTTAGGTCCCTAGTGTTACCACGGGCTGAAATGCCCCTCATCGAAACCAACCTGTTTGATATATAAATTTATCGATAGTACGAATATCAGTACTGGAAAGATCTGTTAGGCTGCCTAAAAAGGCCGACCCCAGTATATCCAGTCGTCGTTTACTCAAAGCGGGACAGTCGCAAAGCAAGTGCTCAATGCTCTCCACTTCTTCCTCATCTCCACAGCTTCGGCAGAAGTCATTGGAGTCAATACCCAATCTTTTGGCGTGTTCGCCGATCAAGCAGTGTCCCGTCAGAACCTGTACTAACGTAGACAATCGTTTCCTCTCTAGTGCGAGGAGATATTTTGACCTTCTCAGGTCATACCTTGGCCAGATTTGTCTAGCTACCCTGCAGGTGCCGATTTCTGTCCATCTATCGTTGGACTGCCTGATTGCCTCTTGCCTAAGCCAAAGCTTGCACGTGGATAGTGGCGCACCAATATATGCAAATTCTTCGAGAATTTGTAATGTCGTCCCTTTCCTAGCAAGTTCATCGGCTTTGCAGTTCCCCGGGATATCCCTATGCCCAGGCACCCATATGAGGTGTATATTAAACTGCTCAGCCATCTCGTTAAGAGATCTGCGGCAGTCGAGGGCTGTTTGTGAATTTAGGGATGTTGCCTCCAGAGAATTGATGGCAGCCTGGCTGTCCGAGTAAATGACAACGCCATAGTTGGTTACTATGTTGCGACTCAGCCACTTGGCGACTTCCCATATTGCCATTATTTCGGCTTGATAGACACTGCAGGTATCTGGTAGTCTGTGAGCTATATCCAGACTAAGTTCTTCACAGTGTACTCCGAAGCCAACCTTTTCATCAAGCTTCGAACCATCCGTGTAAAAGTGGAGATGGTTTATATTACCTGGTATTCTGCCGACCCATTCATCTCTGGCGGGAATCATAGTGATGTAATTTCTCTCGAAGGTGTACACTGTTGGTATATAGTCCACTCGGTCGGTTACCATAGCACTACACTTTGATATCCTCATGTGACCATAGTTCTTGTACCTCCACATTGATAGGCAGTTTAATCTTATTGCCGCTTTGGTTGCAACTTCTCTCGCCACAATATTAATCGGCAGTATATGGAGTAGGGCTTGTAGAGACTCGGTCGCTGTAGTCCTTAAGGCTCCGCTTATGCTCAGACAGGCAGTCCTCTGAACCTTTGTTAGTAGGTTGGTAATGGTTAGTTTGTCAGTTGCCGTCCACCATACCACAATACCGTATAACAGTATTGGACGAACTACTGCTATATATATCCAGTGGACGATTTTAGGAGAGAGTCCCCACCGCGACCCTACAGCCTTTTTGCAGGAATATAAGGCGACGTTGGCCTTCCTTACACGTTCCAATACGTTAAGTCTAAATAACATTTTCCTATCTAGAATTATTCCTAAAAATTTTGCACTTTCAGAAAAGACTAGATCTGTTCCATTTATCCGAGGTGGAGGGTCCACATGTGGGACATTATTCATCCTAGTAAAGAGAACCAATTCTGTCTTGTTGGGGTTAACGCCCAAACCGCTGCTTCTGGCCCATCTAGCCAACTTGTTCAGAGCCACCTGTAGGATGTCTCTGAGGACGTTTACGAATTTGCCACTCACTGCGATTGCCACGTCGTCCGCATATGCCACGACTTTGCAGCCACAACGTTCTAGATCTAGCAGGATTTCATTCACCGCTAGGTTCCAAATTAGTGGAGACAATACTCCTCCTTGTGGGGTCCCTCTGTTTACATACCTTGTTAGAGTTGTGGACCCTAGACATGCTGTTATGCGTCTTCTGGTGAGCAGACTTTGAATTAGTCTAATCAAACTAGTGTTAACTTTTAGATGTGAGAGTGCCGCAATTACCGCATCGGAATGAATGTTGTTAAAAGCCCCTTCTATGTCAAGAAATGCCACCATGGTGAATTCCTTGAAATGCAGGGACGATTCGATAGTGCTCACAAGTTCGTGCAGGGCTGATTCAGTAGACTTGCCCTTGTTGTAAGCATGTTGGTTCCCCGACAGGAGTTTTGTATCCAGGTTTTCCCTAATGAAATGATCTAAAAGTCTTTCCAGACCTTTCAATAAGAACGAGGATAGGCTAATTGGTCTGAAGTCTTTTGGCCTAGTGTGTGATATCTTTCCCGCTTTAGGTATGAATACCACTTTGGTATCCCTCCATCGATTCGGGACGTATGAAAGCCTGATACAGCCTACATAAATTTTCTCCAGCCAGGGGATAATGTACTTTAACATTTTCTGCATTTCTGCTGGAGTGATGCCATCTGGTCCAGGTGACTTGAAGGGCTCAAAGCTGTTAATAGCCCAGCTTATTCTGGATCTCTCAGTCAAGAAGCTAGCGACGCTCGCAGTCCACTCGCACTCTTGTTGGTCCTGCTGATCCTCGGGTTCTGTTATAGAGTTCCCCGGGAAATGTGTGTCGAGCAGTACATTGAGCGACTGCTCGCTGTTTTTGGTCCAGTTATTTGCCTCATCCTGTAAATATCCCACTGTACAGGGTGAAGCAGATAATATCTTCCTCAGCCTAGCGGCGTCGGAGACCTTTTCCACTTCACCACAGAAGGTATACCAAGAGCGCCTTTGCGCCTTTCTAAGCTCCTTCTTATAGATCTTGAGTTGCTCTTTATAGGCATCCCAATCATTAGCGACCCCAGTAGATTTAGCCTTATTGAATAGCTTGTTGCAGGTCTTTTTCATAGCCGTTAGCTCAGAAGTCCACCATTGGGGTTTAGTTTTACCCTTGTACCTTGTTTTTGGACAGGCTTCTTCAAGGGATCTATTGAATGATATGGTGATATGATCGACCAGATTATCCAAACCGGCTTTGTCATTCGGTTCGTACGGAAGTTTAGAGTTGAGGACTTTCTTGAAATTCTTCTCATACAGATGCCACTTTGTCTTCCTTACATTTCTGTGGACGGCGGGTTTAGGCGCTTTTTCCGCGAGTTTGAACTCAATATAATGATGATCTGAGAATGAGTGGTCGTCCAGTACATTCCACCCAATAATTTTGTCTGACAGCCGGTCAGTAGCAAACGTTACGTCGAGTACCTCTTGTCTGTCTTTAATTGTGAAGGTCGGTTTATTACCTATGTTACAAATACTAAGATTGGTAGTTAGAATAAAGTCAAGAAGCGAATCACCCCTATTGTTTATATCCGTACTACCCCAGATAGTATGATGAGCGTTCGTGTCTGCGCCAATAATCAGCTCGAGCTCGTCAGACGTTGCTTCTTCTACTACTTCCCTGAATAGAGCAGTCGGTACTACAGATTCATAAGGCAAGTAGCTGGAGACCACCCAATATATGCGATTACCGAACTCCAGGCTAGCAGCTGTTTGGTCTTTACCACTTAAATTAGTCAGGAGAAAGATACTTAGATCTTTCCTGGCCAAAATGCAGGTTCTTGGAGTGCCTTCACAGTTGGCCACAAGCAGTTTAAAGTTGGGTGTCCTAATACCGCACACCCTTCCTCCTACTACGTAGGGCTCCTGTATCAGGACGATGTCTACTGCGCCTGTGGACAGGCGCAGCAATAGAGCCGCTGAGGCTGCTTTAGCGTGATGGAGGTTAATCTGTAGAATTCTTACCATCATTGGTAATTGACAGATTAACATCCACCCCAACAAGGGTGTTATCGAACTCTTCGTCCGTATCGTCGAGAAGCATGTCCCCGCCAGATGCGTCAAAGAGTCCGGAGACTCCCCTCAGCCCCTCTGTGTCAGAAGTAGAGCTTTCGTCCTCAGAGTAGGACGTTACAGATCTTCTGTTAGAGTTGGAGTCACCAGAAATAATAGGCGTGGCTACCTCCGCACTTACAGAAAGTGCCACGGTGGACGACTCACCTTCCGCAGTGGGAGCTATATCCTGCTTGTATATCTTCAAGATTATAGTCTCGAAGCCATATTGTAGGGTTGCACTCGCACTTTGTATATGGGAGGTGGATTCAGCGTTTAGGATAAGATTGACCTGCCGCTTTTTACCATCCGCCTCACCCACCTTGCTGATTCTCCAATTATGGGCCGGCAGACCAGGATTGGAATCTTTTATTATTTCTAAGATGTCAGCCGGGTTGGAGGGCTCTTCTGTAACCCAGGTGATGGCTCTAGGGTGACTAGGGATGTTGTTTTTTTCGACAACATCCAACTGGGCACCCGGCCACACCTCACCCGCTCGACTCAGAGCAGCCTTATAAAGGTCTACTGATCTGGCATCACCGAAATATAAGAGCTTTACTCTCCCCTGATGCCATCCTGCATCGTTGCAGATTGGTGGTTTGCCCGGCATTTCTCTACGGACATCGAGGTAATGAGCCATAATGGCTGATTGTACATGACTCCATTTGTCCTTGAGGATGGATCCATCCTCACTACTTCTGTCTATAACAGCCATCACTAGACTCTCCTTCGCCACTTCATTGAAGGGCTTGGTGAGTGTCCTGTTGATGGTGACATTAGGGCCTCTTGCCTTTTTCGAAGGCAGGGGTTCATCAGGTGATCTGATTCGTTTTACTTTATTAGCCGTTAACACAGCTGAATTTGTGGCTCTTTCAGCCGACTCATTGGCCTTAGAAGCATCTATGACGCCTTTAGCCCAGGTAAGTGACTCTTTTTGTTTTTCGGTAAGAGCCGAAACCTCAACAGCCTCCAACTTCGTCAAAACTCTGAGCGCTACACGATGCTCATTGTGCTTCCGTTTTGACGGTCGGACATGACGTTTTCCCCTCACCGCACCACCTGTTGTGAGTACTTGGGGGAGATTTTCACCATTTTTGGTGTGGTCGGCTTTGGCCAAGACCAACGGACGGACAGTCGGACGATTGGGGAACCGCGCTCCATCGGAACACGAAGGCATCCCCGTCAAGAGAATTTATTTTAATTTTGTCTGTATTAGACCGTAATAGGTACTACGATGTAGGCCTTACAGACTTTGTACAGATTTTTGCTATTGCGTAATAGGTACTGGTAACTATCCGCTATGTGATAAACACGTCCGTTCACTGCGAATGGTGGAGGGTATATAAGATTCGGCATGGCCGAATATCCTAATTTTGTGGAGGAGAATATATTATAATCTACGCGCTAAAAGTGTAACACATCGAATGCGTACCCACATACTCCAAGTAGTTTTTGGCAAAAATCAGTTTTAGAACATTTTGAAACGTCCGTCCATCTGTATGTCTGGTGCACTCGATAACTCTGGGAAGGAGTAACTGATTGAATTCAAATGTTGTCTGTTGTAATATTTTTCTATATCAGGGCAAGTTCGAAGATGGGCCATAATGGTCGACCCCTTAATTAAACACACATTGTAAACAAAATTGTGTCCGAGGCCTAAAAACTTTTTTGTTTTATACTATTTTATGAAACCAAAACAAATAATTTTTTTTATTAGGGCTAGAAATGATGAAAACGTAATTTTCGCGTATAAACGGAAGTTTAGTAACTGTCGTTAAACCAATTAGATAAAAATTTACTTTTTTTAAATCTTTTTTCCTGGCACGAAACCTAGAAAAAAATCGCCAAAAAAAATTGTTTGTTCCCCTTTTTGAAAGCCAGCATCCTAACGATGAAAACAATGTCAATTTGCAAAGAGTCGATGGGTAAATGTAGAAATTGTAAAAACAGAGGTATTAAAAAAAAGTAATTTATCATATTTTTTATTTTGGCAATTTTGTTTGGAAGGTACCATAAGGGTCGGGGCAAACACGCCCATTTTTTAATTGTAAAAAAGAGGTATTAAAAAATAATTTGTCATATTTTTTATTTTGGCAATTTTGTTTGGAAGGTACCATAAGTGATACGAAGGTATATATCATTTGCTACGGACCAAAAGTGTAATACATCGAAGGATTGACCTAAGACCCTAAGTACAGGTTGGCTGATGAATATTGCTACATTAAGAAACTCAAATAACTTGTTTTCAGTGTATGGAATTCAGTTTTCTTTTATTCATGTGAAAGCTCATTAAATTTAATTAAATATAGCTTTATTAGTTTTAAAAATAATGGAATTTAAATGCCCCCCTGCTCGTTGATGCATGTGCGGCATCTTACCAAAAAGTTGTTCATTACTGCTTGGAGAGTTGAGACGGGAATAGCCGCAATTGTTTCTCGAATGGATTGCTTTAGTTCATTAAAATTTGTTGGTTTTGCTTTGTAGACATCCTGTTTGCAATAACCCCACAAGAAAAAGTCAAGTGCAGTAAGGTCAGGCGACCTGGGGGGCCAACGGAATGTGGAGTTTCTCGATATCAGCTTATTGGGAAATTTTCCGTCCTCTTCCACCATTTGAAGCATCTTCTGGCAAAATTCCAAGCGAATCGGGAAGTCTGCTGAGTTCACTTTGTTGGCCATTTGAATTTTATATGGGAATAACTCCAAATCTTTGTGTATAATTGACTGCAATGACTGTCTGCTTATACCCATTTGAGCAGATAAGGTTCTTGTCGAAACTCTTGGATTGTTTTGTATGGCATCAGCTACAGCGGCGATTGTTTCCTCCGTCCGAACTGAAGGGTTTCGATGGTAAGGTCTTCTGTTGACTGTCCCATGATCGGAAAAATTGTTAACAAGTCTCTTTATGGTTCATCCGCTCGGAGGATTGCCGCCAAACGTGCCCCTATACTCTCTTTGAACCGAAACTACGAAGTTCAGTGCTTAATAGCGGCGGACAATCCAAATTCTTGTTTCAGTGTCCCAGTTATCCATTCTTGTTAAATCTAAAAATCAATCTGCAAAATAAAAAAAAATTTACCAGATACATTAAAAGTTATTACATTTTTTTTTGGTAGCAGCTTTCGTCAGCCACCCTTTATGTTTGGCGGATATCCGTTTTGGGTCATTTTAAGTCCAATGAGTGCGTCTGCAGGGTAATGCTTTTATAGCGCCTACAGTCCAGTGAAAAATGAGCATTATTGCTATGCCCTTTTTGGTACCTCCCACACAAACGTACCATTTTGAACAAACATTTAAAAGCTTATAGCGTATTTTGCTCAGTGGAACGCCTTTGAAATACCTATAATTGTGAAAAATAGGCGCTACCATCAGGCCCCTTTTTGTACCTCCCACACAAAATGGTCACATTATACCAAAATTGAATAGCTCATAACGTTAATATATTAGAGCACATAAACGGTTATTGTTCGGCACAGTGTATTTAAAGTATCTACTGTTCAGCGAAAAATAAGTGTATAACCCCCTTCTGCAACATCCCACACAGATTGATACATTAATTCGTGTAATATTTCATATTACATTACTCACAAAGTGAGGGTATACCTTAGTCGGTTTACACGTCTGAAACTTTCTTACTTGTTTCATATACTATGGGTACTAAAGGGTGGTTAAATTGTAAGGGCCGATGTTGAATGTGAACCGCACCTAAACATCAAGTTTATTTCTGCATTTCATTTGACATTTCTCAATTTCAGACTAACTCAATTTAAACCATGGAAAGATACACAATCGAGCAACGCGTTAAAGTTTTTTAAGCATGCTCGCCCATTTCGTTTGGTGCGGCTTGTGGGCTGGCGACGTCATCGGGCCATACTTCTTCGAAATGAGGCCGGTCAGGCAGTTACTGTAAATGGTGTTCGCTATCGTGAGATGATAACGAACTTTTTATGGCCCGATTTGGAAGATATGGATGTGGACAATATGTAGTTTCAACAGGACGGTGCCACTTGCTACACAGCTAACGAAACAATGGCTCTTTTGTGCAATAAATTCAATGGCCGTGTTATCTCACATCAATTGGCCGCCAAGATCCTGTGATTTGACACCGCTGGACTCCTTTCTTTGGGGTTATTGGAAAAAAAAGGTCTACGTCGATAAGCCAGCAACAATTCAAGAGCTAAAGGATGAGATAATTCGGCACGTTAACGGCATAGAACCTCAATTATGCCTCAGCGTCATCGAAAATTTGGACCATCGGATGGAGGTGTGCCGCAGAGGTCGCGGCGGCCATTTGGCCGATATTTTGTTCCATACATAATTGAACCCTACCAATAATCATAATAAAAAGAAATGACAATAATTCCCTAAATAATTTGTGTTTTATTCAAAATCAACATCGGCCTTAAAATTTAACAACCATAAAAAACATTACACTGTACAAAATTGCAAGTGTTTGTATGTACATGTACCGTTAACTTTTTGTGCAAAATAGTCCATTTGTATGCAAGATTGTACACATGCAAGATCCCAACATTTCGGGTCCAACATATTACCAGACTTGACTCATCTAAGAGGATATGACTCTAGTACCGATTTTCTGTCACTCGTGAGGTATACAAAGATCATAAATAAGGAGCGCACAACAGGCCGAACCACTGGCTTAAGTGTATGTCCACGGACATGAGACGTTTAAACGTCTCCTCTCTTCAAACTAACCTAACCCAACCTAACCTTATCGAAATTCCATTTTATGTCCAATCTTTACATAATTTGGCAGATGTGACGTTTTTGTTCCAAGTTGATGAAAATATGTTTAGGTTATGATTTGTCCTAACTATTTGTTCCTTCCGATTCTTATACTACGAACGAAGAAAATTTTATGGTTGTCGTTTCAGATCTATTTTATTATGATATATGTATCTTTACTTACCGGTTTTATATAACTCGCACATGAACCATCCCTTTGATTGGGCTGAATAACGTCATAGGAACCACCAATGTCAACTGGTAGGACTTAAATTTTGTAATTTGAGTTTATTTTTATCTTGAAGTTTTCCCACTCACAAAGGTTGTCACATGTCTATTCTTTGATATATCCCTCATATAAAGTTCCTTCCCAAATTTGTTGGCATATTTCTTTCAAATTTCTACCGATTGGGCTGAAATTTGGATATTTGTATTTTATTTTGCAAGATTCATACCCACAAAAAATTTTCATATTTGAGTAGTAAGTTAGAGTAGCAGCCCGAATGTCAGGCTCACTTAGACTATGTAGTCCATTGTGCTTTTCGGCATATTATTCGAATATAGACTCGACCGGTGCAGTCATTTTAGAGAATTTAATATGAAAATATAAGTTTAACTCTAAATACCTCGATGTTTGAATCTTATAAGAATTTGGTTCTTCTGGGTTGGAATCGAGGAAGTTTTTCGACTTCCAGCTCCGACCAATTCATCCAACACCTGGTCAAGTATAAACTTTTCTTCGGTGTCTATATACAATTATTTCTACCGAATTTAGATATCGTTATCATATATTGAAAGCTTTCTGAATTTATTATCTTTACAAACAAGTTTCTGTCCAGTCTCCCTCTCTAATTGCCATTGTTTGTTAATGACTTTGTTGTACATTTTCGCTTTTGCCATTAATAGAAAGTATTACACAACATTTAGTCTCATTTCTTGGCTCTGCCAAATTTTCATGTTTTACTTCCGTTTTCCGGAACATTTAAACAAAATCTTAACTTTTTTCCCCGGTTTAATTACAGTCCGGAATATTTGTTAGAAGTGAAATGTGTAGAAACGAGTACATTACATTTTGTACATTGTACACTGAACAAAACTACATAATGTTGCAAAAACCTCAAGACACAGCATGGAGCCGACTAATTAATGTCATTTGCACTCATACACAGCGAGTGGTTGAGGGGTAGGGAAATGGGGCAGTTGGAGGGGGAACTTTAAGTTGGTTTTTCAATTACCGAAGCGCAGCGCCAAAGAAATCCTTAATGAAACGTCGTCGTTAAGTGTTGGTTGCGTCGAAATGAAAGGCGGCGGCAGTTAAGCAATTGCGGCCAAAGAAAGGCAAAGAAATAGGGCTAAGACCCATAAAATACATAAATTGGAACCATACAGCCAACATTGGTTTTTGTTAATGTTTTTGGTTTTGTTTTATTATGCGCTTTGTTTTTTTTTTTTCTTATTTGTATTCGTCGTCATCGTTCTTCTACTGTGTTAATTTTCTTCTCTTGCCTTTTGTAATGATATAATTTTGTATAAGTTTTGATTCTCCTCTTGAGTTGGTGGTCTACCGTAGACGGCTTTTAACTCTGTGGGTTCTGGAGACAATTAAGTCCTTTTCCAGTGGAATGGTTTTGCAAAAGAAAACCTAACAATGTGGAAAACATCCTTAAAACCATTCAGACACGCGTCTCAGCGACGTCCTCATATGTGCGTTCAAGGATTTTGTGTGAAGTGGAACATTCTATTGAAGTCAAAGGGTTCTATGCAGCCATACAGGAAGATGTAATTCTTAGGGTGGCCAGAGGTTGACAAACTATAAAAACTTAAAGATAATTTCTCTGGGTAACCTTTTTAAACGATGTAGCTTTCACGAAGGGGAATTCAATCCAATATATTTATATAGTTTAGTTTGGAAAAGGATGAGGAAAGGATTTGCTGTCCGTAGAAGAAATTTAGCAGATTGTTTTTCATTTGACTTAAAACCAATCATAGTAAAAAGGTGAATTTTAAAGTTCAGATAAATCAGCCAAGTGCTTCCATATGTCATATCCGTAGAGACTTTTATATATGAATAAAATAAAATGTGGATTCTGAAAGAAAGAAATGAAATAGAAAGAAGTAAACTCAGAGGCGATCTTTATAGGGAGGACCTATGACAAAGTACACCGATATTGCTCCTAAATTCCATGTAAATAGGTGTACTAATGTGGCCTCTAATGTCAAGAAGTCAAATTGGATAAATATTGACCCATTAGTATACTCTAATTTTAGTGAACGAGAATATGTATTTATGTATATCTTTTGTTATTGGTCAAAAGTGTAGCACACCGAAGTTGTGACCTAAGATTCTATATATGTTAGCTGGAAATCGGTTTTTGGACATCTGAGCAATATCCGCCCTATAGTCTGTCTGACTTATCATTTTGTAGGTTAGTTTAGATTGAAGAGAAGAGACATACTCCTAAGCCAGTGGTTCGGCCTTTTGAGCGCTCCTTATTTATGATCTTGATAAAAATATCGATACTAGACACGTGTTTTATCAGTATCTTCCAATCATATCCTCTGAGATGAGTCAAGTCAGGTAATGTGTCGGACACGAAATATCTATAACATATCATAGCAAATGTTCCATCGTTTATCTGATTTCCCTTCGTGCCCCGCATTCATCGTTATCTCATATTCCTATGCGATGCAGGTGTCTCGTTAATCTCGATTTTATTTAATTACAGAAAACTATTTGTTTTCTTTTCTTCTGGATCAACCCACAGTATCTTTGCAGTTTGTCCCACTGTTTCGCAATCCCATACCATTTTTTGAGCCATCAACTGAACTCATACTTCGTGGCTTCGAAAGTTTTCCAATTTTATTAATCAAAGTTCTATACTCTTGGAGGCCAAACTGTTTGCCCGTTCATTTGCAATCACTCCGCTGTGTCCTGGTACCCATAAGATACGCAAATGACCATGGGGTTGAGTAATCAATTATAATTATTTCACAGTCCAACTAAGTCCATCACAGTTCTAGATTTGACTCTTTCCGTTATTGCTTTGTTCGTCATATTGCTATCTGTGAAGATGCTGGGATATTTAGTCTTTGTGGTGCTATTGAGCCAGTGTGTCTGGCACAATTGAACCACAGATAGCTGCTATTCGTACTTCTGGAATGCGATTGGATATTTATGGTGTTTGAATGTGACCAACAAGAGATTCTAAAATCTTCTGATGGTACGACTCGTGGTCTCGATTTATACGCTTATGCCCAGATAGCACATAGCTTGAATTTTTCGCTTAGGTATTACGTTGCGCTTCTTGGCCATTTATATCCATGCGTGGGTTAGTATTGGTCTCATCACGTTCATGTAAAGCCACTGGTTTCGAAGTAGTCCCCATTTTAAACCTATAGCTCTTCTGCACAACGAACAACATCTGTGGGCCTTAGTTTCTGCTTACTCCCGACTATTTAATCTTTTTAGATATAGTCAGATATTGAGGCTTGACAAAACGCGGGATCTTCGTTTTCATTGTAAAAAGACATATTTCTGTTTTGTATGGGTTATCATTTAATCCCCTTGACATCCTTTTCCATCGAGCGAATTTGTCCTGCCATCCAGGTTTTCTCATAGGCAGATTTCCTTTCTCGAAGTGGGCAACTATCTTCGAATGATTTTACAAGAGCCCCCGTAATCTTCTTCACATTGATAGCAAAGTCGTCTGTACTTATATAATCGCGTGTAGACTGGCCCGATCGATTTCTAGGTTAGGTAAGGTTGAAGAGAGGAGACGCTTAAACGTCTCATGTCCGCTCCTCATTTATGATCTTTTTATACCTCACGTGTTACAGAAAATCGGTACTAGACAGAATCTTCTCAGTATCTTCCTGTCATATCCTCTAAGATGAGTCAATTCTGGCAATATGTCGAATCCGAAATATCGGGATCTTGCATGTGTGAAAGCTGGACAGTGACACAGAAATGTTCGATCGTTTCGATATTTTCCCCTCATGCCCTACATGCCATGCATCCGTCTGTTTCTGCTGTTCCCACCACACTACAGAGGCGTAGATTATTATTGGTCCAATCACGCTCATGTAAAGCCAGTTCTAAGTAGATTGTCGAATTTAGTTCAGTCTGTTTTAGCCTTATTACGGAAACTTATTGGGTTAGGCCGCACAATCTACCCAATAGGAGTGTTCATCCGAAACCCTCTACTCATGGATCTCATCAATAATGCTACCCCAAACTATTGTACTAACCCCAATAGAAGGGACTCGCCCTTATAGATTTTTTGAATACAAACGACCTCTTAACATTTTGCATATGTGGTAATATTTTTTTATATCATATGCTAAGTTCGAAGATGGGCCGTACATGTTCACTATTTCTAGTATTGAATAACTCATTGTCTAATAACTTGTAGACTACTTATCAAAATCACCTGTAGATCTACATGTAGCAATAGTTTCTTCATGGCTACCACCTCGATATCACCCGATATCACCTACACAAATTTCCCATAACATCTGAAGAAAACATCTAAATGATTTTTTATTTAGACAACTTTTGCAATGACTGCCAAATAATGGTCAAAATGATTGCACCGTTCTGGCTCCCAAAAAAGTTCAAGTACATCAGTCCTTTTACTCTACTGACTTTTTCTCCCTTCCTTTTTTGTGCAGTAACGACGTTGTCAAATACACATCAAGGTTTTGGATTTGTGAACAAACGTGCCTTTCATCAAAGTAGATGCTCAGTATAGCCACGTTATCAATTTTCTTTGGAAAATCTGGTCACCTCCATGCGCTTATTTCCATAACACAGCTTTTCACCTACAACTACAAAATATACCTAATTATATAAAACATTTTAATTAAATGAGTTAAATCATTAAAACTTACCACAACATTCAGTACGAGTATCACAACAATGCCCAGAAAACAAAACCCATGGAATTCAAGTATTTAGTTAGTGCTCATACTTTGATCCCAGCTCCCTACTCCCTCCCAGACAAATTAGTGCAAGCAACGACGTAAAACCCACAACATTCAATGCTCACCATACCCATACATTTCCGTCCGTCCATAATAGTCGCGGTTCCTTTTTCGAACATGAGGTCAAGTGAACAACAATAACCGCCTCGCGGATGAAAACTCCCACCCCAACAAAAAAAGAAAAAAATATAAACCTGTTTTCCTCTGGGGACCACTTTCACTAAATAGAAATGAAAACCTCTGCCGCCTACGAGATGAATGGTTGGCATTAACGGCAAAAGTTAAATGCCCTAAAACCCCTTTCGCATCCTTAGCAGGAATGGAAGAAAAAAAACACATTATTAAAAACAAAAAACTTTAATTTCATAATGTGTCCTTAAGGCATATTTCTCGATTTTATGACGATGAGTATGCGGCTTGCTAAAGTGTTTCTAGTTTCCCCTCTCGGTTTGTTATCTATTTCAGGAGGATGACTGACTCTAAATGCCAGAAAATTAAATAAATTTCCAAAATGTCGTAACATTTAAAAAAAGGATTTTATAGCAATTTAAATATGCTTTTTAGTTTAGTGTCATAAAGATATGATTGCAGTAGCGCTACTCTTGATCTCGTCTAAAAGGTTAGTTTTAAAATTCCAAATTCTTTACTGGAATTGACGACTTCAAATTATTCTTTTAGGTGACCAAATCTACGGGCTTTACTGAGAGTTGAGTCGTAAATGTTTTTGCATGACAAAAAGTATTTTAAACTGTGTAAACATATCGAATTGTATACAATACCGAAGAAATCACAGTGGAACATTTAGAAAATCGGGAACATTTGTTTCGACATAAATCTGTTCGTCGTCGTAGAGGAAATTTTCGGTCGAAGACCAAAAAAAATCTGAAGACTAAGCTTGAACACAGAAAACATACGAGTATATCCTATTAATATTATAGAATCGTTTGTTTGTCTGTTGCCGCATCACGCCTAAACGACTGAACAGGGTTTCTGAAAAGTTGTTGAACAGATAGATCCGGAAATTAAAATAGGATACTTCGATTTTCCGCCTAGTGATTTTCGAACACTTGACCGCTGAGGCTCCTATTAGAGCTAGAAAGCTGAAATTTTGCACACGCATAGACTTGACCGCTGAGGCTCCTATTAGAGCTAGAAAGCTGAAATTTTGCACACCCATAGACAGGAGTGTTGTATAAACCACTGGCTACTCATGTAGTAATTGTTTTGCCAGTGGTCTGTCCTGTCGGTCCTGAGTTTTTTGGTCCTTTCAGAAGCTTCTAAAAAGGTGAAAAATTTTGAACTTTGTAAATACGAAGTACTATACACGACACATATATGCGAGAAAGATAATTTTCAATTCTCAAATTTTAGTAGTTTTTGGGTCCTGATTTCTTATTCAATAAAAAAAATAATATTAAAATTTCAATAGGACCAGAACTGACTCGTAGATACAAATGACTACCTAAAGTAGTTAATATACAACGCTCTTTTCTATAAGCGTGCAATTAACGATAAAGTGGTCGATAATCACTGGGTAAAATGAAAAATCAGAATATGCAACTTTCAATATATTGAAGAATCAGTCCGCCAACTTTTAAGAAAATAGGTCATTCTAAAGCATACACATAGAAATTTTATGATCGGCTGTGGTCAAACCGACAAAAGTATTAGAGAACCAAAAACATCTGTAACAATTGCATACATTTTTGGTTTGCCTACATTTGTGTTTCGTGATTAAATAGAATATGAGAATTCATGGCCACTGAAGCTTAAACTAGTCCATTGAAAATAAGGCGTTGTTGCTAAGCCCCTTATGGTACCTCCAACATTTGCATTCCCCTTACTATAAAAAATGGAACATAACATATACATGTATCCATAGATTTTTTAAAACGAAATAAAACTTTTTTCCGATTTTTATAGTATGTTCGTACCAGCAAAACACATTTTTTTGTTGAAAAAATCACATTTTTTCTAATTTTTAAACCACTGTTTCCATGTGAAGGGGATATTTTCAACATTGGCAGCCATCATTTGATTAAATTAAGGCGTATGCCGGCACTGTCTGTTATATGCTTCAAAAAATATGGTCCTTCCATGAAAATTGTGATTTATCTTTTGTTTTGTTTTGATTTTATGGAATAGTATGCCTTAATCTACACAAAAAGCTAAGTCTTAAGTCTTGGACACAAACATTTTTTATTACATAGTGCATATTATAGAAGATATTATTTATTTTCATTTGTTTAAAAAAGTGACTTTATTTTTCTCGAAAATTATTTTTTATTCATGAATATCAATTTCGCCACTTTCAAAGAAATGCCCTTAGATATGCAAAGCGTGATCCATTTCGAGGTTCCCTACTTTTTTAAAGAAAAAAACACAGAAAATTCAAATTGAATGGGGAATGTTTATTATCATTTGAAAGAACATTCTTTGGCATTTATTTTTTGAAGATTATGTCTATCAAATGTTGTCCGCGGCTACGTCTCAGATGGTCTATCCGTTGAGTCCAATTTTCGATGACTCGTTCGAGTGTGGGAAGTGGCGCCGTCTTGTTGAAACCAAATGTCGCCGAGATCACGAGCTTCAATTTCAGGCATGAAATAGTAGGTTATCATGGCACCGGCATCATTTTTGAAGAAATATGGACCGATGATTCCACCGGCCCACAAACCACACCAAACCGTTGTATTTTCTGTATGATGTGGCAGGTCTTGAATCTCCCAAATGCGGCAATTTTGCAATTTGCATCGCTGAACAAAATTTGTCTCGAAAACGTCAGATCTTCTTGGAACTTTTCAAGAGCCCATAGATCGAAGCGATGTCGCTTGGGAAGGTAGGGCGGCTTCAGTTCTTGCACAAGTTGTATTTTGTATGCTTTCAATTTAAGATCTCGACGTAAAAATCGTTCAATACGTCAGTCCGAGTTGCTGCGAACGGCGCCGAATCGACTTCACACGGTCTTCGTGTACACTCTCAGCTACGGCCGCTACAGTTTCTTCACTGCGTGCTGGACGTGGTCTATTCGGTCGAATATTATCCAATAATGAATGCTGGGTCTCAAGAAGGCTGATGGTGTTGCGAATAGTACGCTCAGTAGGCCGATTATGTTGACCATAAGTTGAGCGAAATGCATGAAACACATTCCTTACAGAACGTGAATTTTCGTAATAAAGTTGAACGATTTGTAAACATTGTTCAGGCGAAAGTCTCTCCATGATGAAATGCCAAACAATTCTTAACAAAAATAACATGACAGCATGACACGACTCACACGTGATCTGTCAAAAAAAAGGCTATTGAAAAAAGTATCTCTACTTAGATCACCCTATATAATGCATTTGTGAGCTTTTTCCAATCCTTAACGCATACTTTTTGGTATGTACTTGAGACCAGCGAGAGATGCATTCTTTATCTATTCAATTGTGGCGAATCTCCATTTTTTCACATATGTGAACAAAAAACATCGAAAAGGGAGGAACACAGAAATTGCAAGGCATGAGTCAGCCGATTCATCTAATAGTGAGTCTTATATCTAGTATATTTTTGCTTAAAAGTTTTCTCGTTTGTTGAAGTCCTGCGGTTCCCAGGTCGGCCACACTCGCCAAAGTTAAAATGTTCACGTGTTCATTTTATTTTTCACCAAATGTGTAAAACATATCCTTTGATCTAATTATTTGACTACAAAAAATTACCAAGCTCTCGAAGACTTGTTTAACATTCACAGAGAAGGACTATGGTCATATTAGAAGAGCATATTGCAATCCTTACATTTCTACTGTAATCATTATCACGTTTTCCGTGGCCATTTTATTATTACGACGATAATGATCGTGATTACCATAACTTTTCTGCTCTGGGAATATTATTGCGATGATAATAGTTCATCTCTACATGTGACTATATTTCGCATTACAATCCAGAGCCGCTGGGGCGAATCAAACCCACGACATTCACTGCATAATATTTATATTTAAGTCCATTTATACGACTGCCCCACCGTATATGAAGCACATGTCGAAACAGCTGATAAGACCAAAGAATTTTATTGAGACATGTTTGTTTGAATCAAATAACAGTAGGTATCTAATCGCAATAGTCCCACTGTGCGATGCAGTCAAAAGTGAATCTCATTTATTGTCGTTGGGTTTCTTTCTTGGCTAAAACTACATCTTCTTAATTTGTTTATATCTCCAGCACACAAAGCCATTTGTAAACATGTAATGCATTTTTTTCTCTCTCTCTCCCTTGACATTGTGTGCACAGGAAAATATTTACTTTTATTTTTACTCAATTTAGTTTCGTGTTTTTGTTTCTCTTTACAGTGCAACGAACAACTTTCCTCCGGTGACATTGTGGTCTTTGCTCAGCGTCTTGGCGCACAGGTCTGCTGGCATCCTGCCTGTTTTGTGTGCTGTGTCTGCAAGGAATTACTGGTGGATTTAATATATTTCCATCGTGATGGTAACCTCTATTGTGGACGACATCATGCTGAAACGCAAAAGCCACGTTGCTCGGCATGTGATGAGGTAAGCACCACCAAACACAATACACAATATACGAGTACACTACACAATACGTGTTTACTCGAAGCCATGCGATGGTATGCCACGGCATGAACGATACTCGCATCTGCTACTGCAACAGCAGTAATTTGTCCGTCTGCAGAGCATCTTTTCATTGCCATGGTGATCCTTGGGAATCGGTTGCATTCCTTTCCCCACCGGACAGAAGATTGCTGCTAAGTAGTTTTTTACGGCATATTATATTTAATATCATTATATGGGATTTTACTTTAATTTTATTACTTTAAAGCGCATTTAAATAAACTCCATCAGCAGTTTGACTTGTGTAGTCGATGGTTAATTCATAAAAATGTATTTAAATACATGTATACTGCAAAATGCTTGAGGATTGTCAGAAACTTCAGTAGAAACATTTGATATCAAGTTAAAATGTATTAAGACTTCTGACGCCACATTTTGGAGATTTTGTGAACTTCTTCATCCCGTTTACATTTTGAAACATTGTTTTAGTCCATTTGATCGAATCAGCCTGTTCGTTTGTATGGGTTTTCCTATCAGTGTTCACGATATTTGGTAATCGATGGACATCTAACATCTCTGGAACAGATATAAAAGAAAACTGCTCAAAAGTCGCCGAATTCCTGAATCCAATTATAATTTTATTTGAAATGATCCAAAATAAATTAATTCATATGAGGCCCTGCGCTCCGTATAGGAACGATGGGAACATATACTGGTATATGGAGATTTCATTCCACGTGAGTGAATTCTGAAAACCGATGTCTACTGATCGGGATGAAACTTGCACCAAGTTTAGTCCTATTGGGCAGTAGTTATGACACATAATTTCAACGTTAAGGGCTATCAGCGTTGGAAGGTGTTGAATTTTGTTTGACAGTTTGGTCAAACAGCCCTTTTTTCTCATCTATATAACTAATTACCTATTGTTTTTAGAACATTTTGCCCAAAGTATTTTCAATAGAGGCCGATAGACATATATTAGCATAACTTGAGAAAAATTTATCCGAATTTGTTCATGCATTAATCATTAAAAATCATAAATTAAGTATTCTTCAATATTATTTTTTCACCCCTCCAGTGGCTTCCATGATATCTTACAAGATATTGCAAAAAACTCCCATCTTTTGTGAAAATTAAAAAAAAAATATTTTAAAACATCGAAAGATTCACAATTATTATATTTCTAATATTTAATTGTAAAGACTGATCGGTCATGAATACAATAAGGCCATTCTGGAATAATTTAAATAGTTGTAGTTAATTTAGCAAAAAATATACTAAATGTAACATCGCACTACGAATAGTACTACCGAATATTCTGTTTGTACACTTAAGTTATTAGCTACAACTTTTTAAATTATGCATCGACTTTCTTCAGAATAGTCTCATTTGATTTATGACAGATCAGAACTTACGATAAAATAATAAAATTATAATAATTGTGAACTTTTTAATGTTTTTAAGAGGTTTTAATTAAAACATTAATTAAACTTTTCTCAAACATTTTTTTTCGCAATATCATATACATAAGATATCTTGGAAACCGCTGATGGGATGAAAAAAAAATATGTTAGAATGACATAAAGGCTACTTAATTTAATACTATTTAAAGCTTTCCTGAACCAATTGTTCTCGAGATATATGTGTTTCAATCTCAATTTTTAATATATATAAATATTTTTCCGTTTGACCAAAATGTAAGAATTCAACACCCTCCAATTCAACACCAAAAGTAATATTTTTACAAAAAATCAAAATCAGACAGCAGAAATAACAATAATGAATATCAAAACAAACAAAGCACGTTAAATACGAAATAAATCTATAGAATAATAGGAAAGTTATGGACTCTTTAACAACGCAGTTCGAACTAAATAGTTTCAAGTTCATCTTGGATCGTGATTTTTATGAAACTACACCTTTTTTTCACCATAGAGGATCTGATTTTTGCGCTGCTGAGAAAATTTCCAAAGCTCGTTTTCTTACCAGTCCGTACAATTAATCCCGATTCGTTATGCGCCTGCATCATGTATTTCTGATGCCACTCTGCATAACATCAGACAAATTAGAAACGCTCCACTACTCGCTCCCATCCGAAATTGTCTGAGCCCAAATTCTGCTCGACTAAGCCTAGTATAATAATTATTATTAGTATTATAACACATTTGATGTAATCCGAAACCCTTAGAGGAAAGCTATATAGGGTAGACGAATTTGCTTTCCACATTGACTCTATGAAAGTTACTGAATAATTTTCTGGTTCACGTGAAAAAAATGTGTGAATAACTTTCAAAGTGGAGTAGGAAATTATATACTGAGCTCTCGTCGAGTTTTGCCTAATAGTAATTGTTTTCCCCATGGGGTCTATAGGTGGTTATGACTTTTAAATTTTATCTTCCAAGTAATTCGCAAAGTAAAATCTAATTGCCATTATTTGTTCTATTCTGTTTTCCAGATCATTTTCTCCGACGAATGCACCGAAGCCGAAGGTCGCACCTGGCATATGAAACATTTCGCATGCTTTGAATGCGACCATCAATTGGGAGGTCAGCGGTATATAATGCGGGATGGCAAACCATTTTGCCTCGGTTGCTTCGACACCATGTTCGCCGAGTACTGTGATTATTGCGGCGAAGTCATCGGTGTGGATCAGGGACAAATGTCACACGACGGTCAGCATTGGCATGCTACCGATCAGTGTTTCTCTTGTTGCACTTGTCGATGTTCACTTCTTGGACGGCCCTTCTTGCCACGTCGCGGAACCATATATTGCTCGATAGCCTGTAGTAAAGGTGAACCACCAACACCATCCGATACCAGTTCAGGTCCGCAGTTAAGACCCACACATCGTGCCAGCACAACAAGCCAAATTGCCAGATCACCCAGACCGGGCAAGGGTTCCCACAGTAAAGATAGACATGGCGGTAAAAGTTCAGGCAGTGCCGGTGATTTATTGGAACGACAAGAGCGTCAGAGAAGGGAAGACTTGGGCCGCCTAATGTTGGCCCGGAATATGGAAACGGTGGCGGTACCCGGTATACCAAGACCTGCTCATCCACCACCCATAGACTTAACCGAATTGGGTATCAGTTTGGATAACATATGTGACGGTGACAAAACAATATTTGGTGATTCCAACATAACTGCCTCGCTTCCCGATATGTTGGTGTCCAAAGGCGAAGACTCGCACAGTTATCAGAGCATAGATAAAATCATGCTTAACTCACCCACTGCCTCCGACATGACACAGTCCACTCAAGAACTAACCAATGAACTGGATCTGGACCATGAGAATGACAATGGATTTAACAGCTCACCTCAAGATAACTATGAACGCATCAAAGATGACATTGATGATGACGAAGAAGATGAGGACGAGGAGAATAATCATCACCCCACAAAAGAGGTACGCTTTCACAGCGTTCACGACACGATGTCACGTTCGAAAAGTTACACCGACAACTCCAATGCTCGACGACGCCGGCGCAAACGCAACCAATCACGCAGCAACTCCGAGATGCAAATCAATCAAAGCAATTTGCGATTGCACAACGCTCAGACACAGGTCGGCTCCAGTGCTGTGAGAAATTCGGATAATTGCGATGCTGCCAGCATTTGCTCCACTTGCTCGTCGAGTTCCTCCAGTGATATGGACGATTATGTGTACCGTTTGCCGGCACGCAAACACTATGGCGGTGTGCGTGTCTCGTATGTTCCAAACGATGCTATTGCCTATGAGAAGAAGAAGAAACAGGCCATGGAGCAGGCCAGTAATACACTGCACTCTTACTGTAGCCCGGCGACCGCCGGTGGTGCTGGTGGTGTCGCAGGAGCAATGGTCAACAGTACCAATTCGGCTGTTGGTGGCGGCAGTGGTGGTGACGGCAAAAATTGCACAATATCATGACAACCTCCGATATTGCCGCCACCGCCGTTCAATCTGAGCAGTTATTACATATTGGATACCATACTGGAGGAGGAGAGATTTGTGGCCATAGACAAAAAACCGGGTTGTTTCAGACGCTTTTGGAATATACTGAGTTCGGGAAAAAATAAGCAGCAATCGAAGCATTTACAAAATGTGTAAGTTGCGATGGGAGTTTGAAAATATTTGACAATGTAAAGTTTTAAAAATGTGTATTTTGAGAGTTTATACTGTAATGATTTTAGTCATACCGTATACAAATGTATGTCTAGGAAGAAGTTCAGATGGTGTCTTGATTGCGATAATCATCTGATCTAAACCGTTTCACATGTTATGTCTAATGGAAAGAGGTGAACTTACACTAATCTGAAAAAGTATGAACTTGGAGTAACAAAATTTTGAATATTTAGAATTTAAAAAGGCTTGAGACTTAGCATACTTTTGAATTTAGATGTTAAAATAGGTAGGGTTCGGCTCTGCATGAGTGATTAATTCTTGGGTAGAGGGAGATGTTTGTTATCGACTCTTGTATAGATGAGGAAGATCGGTTTGCCGAACCCAGTATAGAAAACGACATCTACGTTCGTCTCTTTTATAGATGAAGTTTGCAGAGGTTGACTCTAGGATAGATAGAAAACCCACTTTAGCATAGTGGTATACATCGGTTGTCGACTTTAGTATAAAGAAAGACGTCTGAGCCAAACTCTAATAGATAAAATCCAGAGAGGTTACCTGTAATATTCAGGAATACATCGATGGCTGATTCTAGTATAGATTCTAGAGTATACACTACGACTCCAGAGGTCGCCTCTAGCAGGAATATACCTTGGCATCTATAGTATTATCCACAGTCTGAAAATCAGATTTGTGCTTCTCAGGAGTTTTGAGAACATGTTGGAAGTCTGTGCTTTATCTAATATTTACCTGGTTTGTTTTTTTTTTTTGATAAAATGAGGTCTCCTGGTCTGGTGAGGAGATGCATCTAAAGAAGTCGACGTCGAGAAAAAAAGGCATTGTTAAAAATCGTTAAAAGTAAATCTCATTTTAACAACAGATGAAAGAGTATATTACAAGGATTCGGATCGGTGTAAAGTGCTTTAAATTTGCATTTTGATCATAGCATTTACCTTGATTTCTGATCAAGTATGTCGTGGACGAGGTTAATTTGTAGGAATGCTGAGCGAAACGGTAATCGGATCCGCGATCAACACTACAGAGGCGTTTCTTTCATAAAGTAACTGCCCACCAAAAAATACATCCGACTCCTTTACATTTACCATTCTGAAAAAATATGTTGGTCCTGTTGTGAAAGACATACATAGTGGTAAACTGATTTCGGTTCAGTTTTCGTTATCAAATTCATATATTCCATCCTTGGAATGGTCGATATATCTATTTTGTCAAAAATATTAAAAATGGGCTTCCTTGGTTTGCAAATGTTATTTGCCGATTTTATTTTGAAACACGTCTCTAGTTTCACGGAACATCTCAACCCTACACGGGGCAAAATCGCCTTTTTTGATATGTTTGAATCGAAAGAAAATATATTTGGAACACAAATTTTTAAATGTTTTATATTTCTGAGTAAATAAATTTTATTTGAAAATCAATAAAATTTACTTGGAACGCATATATTAATATATTACAACAAAATATATTTGCAAACTAATTTTCTCAAATAAAATATGTATTTATATAACAATAAAATTATTGTTTAGGAATATCTTCAAATATATATATTTTAAGAAAGATTTTCAAAACTTTGGTGAATTTTTCTAATTTAATTTTTAATTTTTCCTTCGTTTCGAATTATTTTTCCCAGTCAAAAATACCATTAGCAGCATTGCATTCTGTTTTAAGGGACTCATTTTAAATTTCTGGGTATTTCATGTCAGCATTTTTTTCAATCCTTCGAGTACATTAATGTTATCAAAAATTATACGATTTCAATTAAAAATTTCTAAAAAATTATCATTAAATTACTGGAAAAACTTAACACAATTAAGGTTCGATATTTTCGGAATACTTAAATTTAAATACATTTTTGTTTCGGAATTAAAATCCCAAAATAAAAGGTATTAGGGTGAAAACAAGAATTTGTTTAGAACAACATCTTCCCAAATGTATAATTTTTGTGTGTACCAAATATTATATATTTAGAGTGTACCATAAACATATATATGCTTCAAGCCGAATATGTTTGGGACAATATACTACAGAAGCGATTTTTTTCAGCGTGTACGAATACCAGCACCCGATTTTTGGTTAGTGTAAATTCATCCAACTTCTGAACTAATGTGAAATTTCATCGCCATTTACATTTGTTTAACTTTCAAAATCATTATAAAATAAAACTTATATAAAAATCCTGCCAATGTATTATAGAATACAATAACAAAAAGAAACAACTGAAAAATCCCAAGAAATCAAATACAATAATAAAAAATAAAAACAAGAACTATCTGTGCTGTAAATATTGTGAATCACATATGAAATGAAACTTCCATATCGTATTTTGTATCTTACAAAATTATATTATTACGAAATCTGTACAAATCTTAAAAATATCTACATATGCAAGTATATACACAAACAAACTTATATACCTAGAAATAAATATATAGTGGAAACAACAAATAATTTCGATTTTATTTAGATGTAAACATTTAACACAAACTAAATGAAACGAAGTTGTGGAAATTTTAGCCAGTCACATTCGCATATGACATATGACATACGACTTATGACATATGACACAACAGAACAATGTAATCTACCCCCTCAAAAAGAAAAACAACGAAACAATAAAAAGAATCAAATCAAAAACCACAATAGAATGTATAAATTGTTCTTTGTTAAAACACAATAAATACAAATAAAAAATATTTAAATAAGACAAAAAACTTCCAATCGAATGAAATCCATAGAAAACTAACAACGAAAGTAACCAAATGATTTTGGTCATAAAAACGAAAGTTCTATTATGCAAAATTTACAATAAATAAATTCCAAATATCTTCCTTAAATCCCCGCGGGGCCAATAGATGGCATCACATCACACACACAAATACAAAACAATAAATTAACAAATGATTAGTTGAACGAACAATTGATTGAACATTGAATGGTTTCCTCTTATACTCTTCTATCACATTTAGCTGAACACAAAGCGTGACCGAAGATCTTCGTGTGCAAAAATGTTGTTCTATTGTTTCATTCGTAACACTCACTCACTAATCACTGTAGCTCTTTTCTTATTATTAATTTTGTTTTTGTTGCTAATGTTAATCGTTTCAAAGGTTTCGTTTAAGCTGAGGTTCTCTGCGCAGACGCACAATCGTCGAACTGACACTTACTTACACGAAATGTTAAATCTATTCACGCGCTCTCCCGAAGAAGACTTTCTAATCAAACGAAAGTGAAATCTTTTGTTGTATTTTCCTTTGATTAATGATCGATTATGTACTTCCCGAGTGATCACTTACAAACTAATAAATATTTATGACATATCTGTATATATTAATATACTCAAAAATATGCATTCATATACATCTGTATTTACTTTAGCATGTGCTCGAATACATCAATAAATAATCAATTATACGAGTACATACTCGTACATACTACGAGTATTTAGTTACATAGATGTATAGCATCACTCTGCATTAGTTGGTTTTTAGTTATAACTACATATTTAAGGAAATGTTGTATTATTTTATATTTCTTAGACGATAAGTGTCGTATTTATGTTTGGTTTCCTTTATTCGTATAAGTTTTTATATGTATATGTATTTCTAAGGATTAAACAATAAAAATACACAAATCAAAAATAAATCAATCAAATAAAATATGTTATATACTGTGAATATGGGAATTTTTATTTATCTCTGCTTTCATATTACGTCAGGCTGGAAATTCACAAAGGGTTGTGTGAGTAAAAACAAAAGCCTAAAGTCTGACGATATGTATAATATCGCCAGACTTTATTTATGGAATTCGAATTTTACATCGTTTGGCTGCGAAGTTCGTAGCAAAACATGCATATTTTTATCTCGATCTGGTGTAAAATACAGCTTCTATAGAACTTATATGCCAAATCGGAAGGAAAATATGTATATATGGGGACTATATATATATCTGAACCGATTTCCACTAAATTTAGTCTTTATAAATGGGTGAAGAGACTTCTCTTTGCTAATTTTTACCTCGATCTGGTGTAAAATACAGTTTCTATAGCACTTAGATGCCAAATCGGAAGGAACATATATATGGGCGCTATATATAAATCTGAACTGACTTTCAGCAATTGTAAAAATGGTGCTTTGCTACAGGCCAAAAGTGTAACACATCAAATGAGTGACCTAAGACCCCAAGTATGTTTGGCGGAAATCCGTTTTGGGCCATTTTAAGACATTTGAGCAATATCCGTCCATCTGTCTGTCTGCTGGTGCGCACAATAACTCTCGAAAGGAGTTACTTTCAAATTGACTTCAAATTTGGTAACTGGTAATATTTTTTCTATATCAGGACAAGGTGATGGGCCACAATGGTCCACTCGTTCTAGTAGCTTCCCCACAAACGACTAAAATTTAGTGAAATATTGATTATATAATATCTTCTATTCTACTAATTCGAATCAAACATAGTATTCGTTTAATAGTCGCTATCACCTTGAGAAAAATTAATTAAAATTATCACGCTCCCAGTGGGAGCCTGCCACAGAAATGGACCATTTTGACCAAAAGTTAACAGCTTATAGCGTGAGTACCAATGAACGAAAATACTACACATTTTTGCACAGTGTAATGCTTTTAAAGTACCTATATCCCTGTATACTTTGGGCGTTATCATTAATGTTAATGTACTGGAGCCCGTGACGTCAAACCGGAAATCCCAATCCCAAAAATACCGGATCCGGCATTTTTTAAAAGAAATCCCGGGATTTTAATAATAATAACACCTGTTTTAATGCATAGATTCTGCTGCTCGATATCAAAATATCCATTCTTAGCTTTTAAAGTTTGTTTTTGTATATTTTACACCGATAAGATTTTTTTTTTTAATTATACATCGATTTTCTTCGGAATGGTGTCATTTAAATTATGACCGATCTGACTTTACGATTATGGGGCTTTTATTTGAAAATTATTAAAATTTTCTCAAAAAATGATTTTTTCGCAATATTTTGTAAGATACCGTCGAAAACGCTGCACGGATATAAAATTGTATTATAAGAAGTTTAACCTAATTTTTTCTTAGCCTAACTTCATATTGCCTGAAATCGAAAATTGGTTATATCATTACACGTTTGATAATGATCCTATATGAAAGTCCCTTTCGATTCCATCTGTTGGTCCAAAATGACGAAGTTTACAATTCTTATGCTCCACAAGGCTGGCCAAATGCCTATGACAAATTTGAGCCAAATCGGTTAATATTTAGGTTAGGGTGGCAGTCGTTTTTTTTTTTTGTCAGCTCACATAACTCAGTTTATGTCCTTAGTATATATTATTACGGGCTATAATGCCGCTTATCGAAACCAACCTGTTTGATATACAAATTTATCGATATTACGAATATCGGTACCAGTTAACCCAGTTATCGTTTACTCAGTGCTCTCCAGCTTCTGCAGAAGTCATTGGAGTCAATACTCAATCTTCTGGCGTGTTCGCCGATGAGGCAGTGTCCCGTCAGAACTGATACTAACGTAGACAATTTTTTCCATATATATGCAAATTCTTCGAGAATTTGTAATGTCGTCCCTTTCCTAGGAAGTTCATAGGCTTTGCAGTTCCCCGGGATATCCCTATGCCTAGACATAAACAGCAATTTTTATACCAACTTTTCGGCTGAATGTGTTTGCGTATTTTAGAATAAATCGAGAACACTTATCACTATCATGAACACTTTTTGAAAAATACACGGAGTTCACAGTACAGGTTCGATTCTACTACCAAAGGGTAGTTAGTATAACCATATACTCGGTTTGGCGAAATTAGTAACCAATTTATTTATGGGCCTCCAAAGTTTCTGAAAATCAGTGGGCCCCTCGAAAAAGGTCTCATCTCCTTTGGTCCAACAACTAATTCAGACTTGGTGATACCGCTTAACTATATTTGGCAATAATGTAGCTAAGAATATGCTGAAAAAAGTCTCTTATCATTTTATGGGAAAAAAATGTTTCCCGGTACTTTTTTTTGAAGGAAAAAAAATATTATTTTTCACTTTTTTCAGCATAACTTTCAGGGACTCGTAATTATACCCTACACCACACTGTGGTACAGGGTATTATAAGTTTGTTTCACGGCAGATGTTTGTAACACCTGAAAATAACACAGCTAGACCCACCTTAAAGTATACCGATCGGCTCAGAACCACTAGCTGAGTCGATTTAACGATGTCCGTCCGTCCGTCCGTCCATGTAAAGTTGTTCGTCGACTACAGGTCGCAATTTCACTCCGATCTTTCTGAAAGTTCGCTATTGAATTTGGAAATCGGTTCTGTTTTAGATATATCTCCCATATATATCTTTCGTCCGATTTGGCCCTTTAGTCCTATAGAAGCTGTATTTTACATCCAATCGTTTTGAAATTTAGAATGGTAGAGTTTCTTGATCCATGAACCAACATTGCCGAATGTGAAGAAAATCGGTTAAGATTTAGCTATACCTCCCATATATATGTTTCGTCCGATTTGGCCCTTTAGTCCCATAGAAGCTGTATTTTACAACCGATCGTTTTGGAATTTAGAATGGTAGAGTTTCTTGATTCATGAACCAACATTGCCGAATTTGAAGAAAATCGGTTAAGATTTAGCTATAGCTCCCATATATATGTTTCGTCCGATTTTGCCCTTTAGTCCTGTAGAAGCTGTATTTTACATCCAATCATTTTGAAATTTAGAATGGTAGAGTTTCTTGATCCATGAACCAACACTGCCGAATTTGAAGAAAATCGGTTAAGATTTAGCTATAGCTCGATAACAAATCTGATAACAGCTCAATACTGTCTTCTTTCCGCATTATAAGAAACATTCTGCCCTCCTCGTTATTAATTTTATTACAAACAGCTTTGACGGTTATATCAAATATATCAGTTAGATTTCTTTTGAGCATATCTTCAATGATTAGATAGCTTCCCAAATTACGCTTTCGATTTTTCTTTAAAAATGCATACTATATACAGTATGCCTAAACATTTGTACGCAACGAGACCCAATTAGTTATACGTACAAGCGGCGTTTGTGAATACATTACTTGGCACACTTGGCATGAATATTTATACCCTACACCACACTGTGGTACAGGGTATTATGACTTTGTGCATTTGTTTGTAACACCCAAAAGGAGAAGAGATAGACCCATTGTTTATAATAACGATCGACTTGTAATCACTTTCTGAGTCGATTTAGCTATGTCCGTCTGTCTGTAGATGTATTTTTGTAATCGCAATTATGGCCCGATCTTGACGAAACTTTACACATATATTTAATTTGGTTAAAATCGGTCCAGATTTGTATATAGCCCCTATATATATGTAACCCCCGATTTGACATGTAAGCTCTGTAGAAACTGTATTTTATATGCGATCAGTGCGAAATTCGGCGAAAAGAGTTTTCCTATTACATGAAGGAATAATGCCAAATTCGGAGAAAATCGGTTCAGATTTAGATATAGCCCCCATATATATGTTACCCCCGATTTGACATGTAAGTGCTGTAAAAACTGTATTTGATATCCGATCAGTATGAAGTTTGGCTAAAAGAGGTTTCATATTATATGAATAAACACTTTTAAATTTGGAAGAAATCGGTTCAGATTTAGATATATCCCCCATATATATGTTACCCCCGATTTGACATGTAAGCGCTGTAAAAATGTTATTTTATATCCGATCAGTGCGAAATTCGGCAGAAAGAGGTTTCTTATTACTCGAAGGAATACTGCCAAATTCGGGGAAACTCGGTTCAGATTTAGATATAGCCACCATATATATGTTACCACCGATTTGACATGTAAGCGCTGTAGAGACTGTATTTTATATCCGATCAGTACGAAATTCTACAGAAAGAGGTCTTTTTACATGAATGAGTATTCAGGGAAAATCGATTCAGATTTATATCCTCCATATATATGTTCCTCCTGATTTGGTATCAACGCGCTATAGAAGTTGTACTTTACTTCCGATCATTAATATTTTCCGGAAAGATGTTCTCAATTTAGGAACGAATATTGCTTAATTTAGCGATTATCGGCTCAGAATTAGAAAATATGTTCCTGCCTACTTACCAATTATTCAATTGGTAAGTAGGCATCGGTTGGCTGTATTTTACAACCGATCGTTTTGAAATTTAGAATGGTAGAGTTTCTTGATTCATGAACCAACATTGCCGAATTTGAAGAAAATCGGTTAAGATTTAGCTATAGCTCCCATATATATGTTTCGTCCGATTTGGCCCTTTAGTCCTGTAGAAGCTGTATTTTACATCCAATCATTTTGAAATTTAGAATGGTAGAGTTTCTTGATCCATGAACCAACATTGCCGAATTTGAAGAAAATCGGTTCAGATTTAGATATAACTCCCATATATATCTTTCGTCCGATTTGGCCCTTTAGTCCTATAGAAGCTGTATTTTACATCCGATCGTTTTGAAATTTAAAATGGTAGAGTTTCTTGATCCATGAACCAACATTGCCGAATTTGAAAATCGGTTGAGATTTAGCTATAGCTCCCATATATATGTTTCATCCGATTTGGCTCTTTAGATCCAATCGTTTTTATACCCTACACCACACTGTGGTACAGGGTATTATTTAAGTATAAAATGTCCCAAAAGTAAATTTATGTAAACAATTTATACATGAATTACAAAATTTATATATCAGAGTTATTCAATATTACGAGAGTGGTGTAGGGTATTATATAGTCGGCACCGCGCGACTTTAGCATTTCCTTACTGGTTTTTCACTAACAATGTTTGGCAAAATTGTAGCCAACGTACATTTTAACAACTTTTGTGAACATATCAGTACAATCTGAACGTGGGTTGGTATCCTAAATAGCTCAAAAAAAACATTGTAGCTCAAAAATTTTAGTATTTCACTATTTTTTACACCAAAGCTTTTATTTTGGTGTAGGGTATGTTCAGCAACTTTTTAGAAAATATATAGATCAATATTTTTTTGGAACATATTAACCCTCTAGGTATTTTAAATTCTTCGCTACTTAACCGAATAATCTAAATTAGCTACAAACTTAGCTACTTACTAAATTAGCTACAAATATTTAAATTATTCATCGTTTTTCTTCATTTATTCATGGTCTTATTTTATTCATGATCGGTCAGACTTTACTATAAATTGATTTTATTTATAATTGTGCATTTATCGATGTTTTTATTTAAAAGTTTTTCAAAAACTGAAAAATTTATTAGAAGAAGTTGAAGAAGGCTGCTCAATTTTAACTTACTGATGATTTTTTTTTTGCATTTAATCTCATTTACATTCGTACGTCTTTCATCTTAATGTACTATAATTTAAAAATGTTAAAAAGGTGTAAAAATGTTGAGTTGAACAATAAATAGATTTCTTCTAAGTTTTAAGTTTATTTTGAAGATATATCTTTAAGTAATTTTATATACTTAAAATACACATTTCGTAATGTGGGATCCCGGGAAAATTTCAAAAAATACCGCTTTCCCGGGAATTGAAAAAGTCCGGGATATAAAAAAGTCCGAGAAATAAAAACCTCTACCAGACACCCATATGATATTAGAATTAAACTGCTCAACCATCTCGTTAAGAGATCTGCGACAGTCGAGGGCTGTTTGGAATTTATGGATGTAGCCTCCAGAGAATTGATGGCAGCCTGGCTGTCCCAGTAAATGATAACGCCAGTGTTGGTCACTATGTTGCCACTCAGCCACTTGGCGACTACCCATATTGCCATTATTTCGGCTTGATAGGCACTGTGTGCTATATCCAAACTAAGTTCTTCACAGTGTACTCCGAAGCCAACCTTTCCATCAAGCTTCGAACCATCCGTATAGAAGTTGAGATGCTTTCTATTACCTGGTATTATGCCAACACATTCATCTCTGGCTGGAATCATAGTGATGTAGTTCCTCTCGAAGGTGTACACAGTTGGTATATAGTATATTCGGTCGGTTACCATAGCACTACACTTTGATATCCTCATGTGACCGTAGTTCTGGTACCTCCACATTGATAGGCAGTTTAATCTTAGTGCCGCTATGATTTTCTATCGCCACAGTCAGTCGCTGTAATCCTTGAGGCTCCGCTTATGCAAAGGCATGCAGTTCTCTGAACTTTTGATAGTACGTTGGAGATGGTAAGTTTGTCAGTTGCCGCCCACCATATTACAATGCCGTATAACAGTATTGGACCAACTGCTGCTATACTTATATGTATATCCAATGGACTATTTTAGGCGTTGGCCTTCCTTGCAAGTTCCAGTGCGTTAAGTCTGAACAACAGTTTCACAGCGATTAGTAAATCGAAGAAAATGTAAGTACACTTGGTCACATAATACTCAAGGGGATGTAAATGATCAAATCCCTTGCTGTGTAGTCTCTTTATGGGATTGATTTTGTGGTAAATGAAGTTTTTTGAGAATTTTCGTTTTCGATTCCAAGAAACTCGCACATCAAAAAAGGCAAGCCAGATCAGATATTCGATAACACATCTGATAACAGCTCAATACTGTCTTCTTTCCGCATTATAAGAAACATTCTGCCCTCCTCGTTATTAATTTTATTACAAACAGCTTTGACGGTTATATCAAATATATCAGTTAGATTTCTTTTGAGCATATCTTCAATGATTAGATAGCTTCCCAAATTACGCTTTCGATTTTTCTTTAAAAATGCATACTGTATATGCCTAAACATTTGTACGCAACGAGACCCAATTAGTTATACGTACAAGCGGCGTTTGTGAATACATTACTTGGCACACTTGGCATGAATATTTATACCCTACACCACACTGTGGTACAGGGTATTATGACTTTGTGCATTTGTTTGTAACACCCAAAAGGAGAAGAGATAGACCCATTGTTTATAATAACGATCGACTTGTAATCACTTTCTGAGTCGATTTAGCTATGTCTGTCTGTCTGTAGATGTATTTTTGTAATCGCAATTATAGCCCGATCTTGACGAAACTTTACACATATATTTAATTTGGTTAAAATCGGTTCAGATTTGGATATAGCCCCCATATATATGTTAGCCCCGATTTGACATGTAAGCGCTGTAAAAACTTTATTTTATATCCGATCAGTATGAAATTCAGCAGAGAGAGGTCTCTTATTATATGAATGAACACTGTTAAATTTGGAAGAAATCGGTTCAGATTTAGATATAGCCCCCATATATACGTTACCCCGATTTCACATGTAAGCGCCATAAAACATTTATTTTATAACCGATCAGTGTGAAATTCGGCAGAAAGAGGTTTTTTATTACATGAAGGAATACTGCCAAATTCGGAGAAAATCGGTCCAGATTTGGATATAGCCCCTATATATATGTAACCCCCGATTTGACATGTAAGCTCTGTAGAAACTGTATTTTATATCCGATCAGTGCGAAATTCGGCGAAAAGAGTTTTCCTATTACATGAAGGAATAATGCCAAATTCGGAGAAAATCGGTTCAGATTTAGATATAGCCCCCATATATATGTTACCCCCGATTTGACATGTAAGTGCTGTAAAAACTGTATTTGATATCCGATCAGTATGAAGTTTGGCTAAAAGAGGTTTCATATTATATGAATAAACACTTTTAAATTTGGAAGAAATCGGTTCAGATTTAGATATATCCCCCATATATATGTTACCCCCGATTTGACATGTAAGCGCTGTAAAAATGTTATTTTATATCCGATCAGTGCGAAATTCGGCAGAAAGAGGTTTCTTATTACTCGAAGGAATACTGCTAAATTCGGAGAAACTCGGTTCAGATTTAGATATAGCCACCATATATATGTTACCACCGATTTGACATGTAAGCGCTGTAGAGACTGTATTTTATATCCGATCAGTACGAAATTCTACAGAAAGAGGTATTTTTACATGAATGAGTATTCAGGGAAAATCGATTCAGATTTATATATAACCTCCATATATATGTTCCTCCTGATTTGGTATCAACGCTATAGAAGTTGTACTTTACTTCCGATCATTAATATTTTCCGGAAAGATGTTTCTCAATTTAGGAACGAATATTGCTTAATTTAGCGATTATCGGCTCAGAATTAGATAATAGGCATGCACTTTTAGTTTAGCACTTTGCAACGAAAACAACTGACTTCCACTAACTGGCACATAAGCAATAAGTGGCGGATTTTCACTATCTGGTAGCAATGGTGTCATGAGTTGCGAAGAAAGAACAGTGCGAAACAGACAAAAAATTCGTGAAAAGTATTTATAAAACATATATTTACTATTCTATGTTCAATTGTTTACACTCTTTTGCAAATATTAAAATAATTTCCCATTTTTGTTCTTCTTCTTCCCGTTAATTCACAATAATTGATAAAATCTCTCCAAAAATGGGATGCCATATTGCTAAATATAGGGTGCCCAATCTGGCAACATCATACTCGATTAAGACATGAACACAAGCACCAAACTTCATCGGGAACTAATAGTGCTTAAAAGTGCTTAGCTCCCCATACAAATTAAGCACTTATGGTGTAACGAAAACACGCCTAATATGTTCCTGCCTACTTACCAATTATTCAAAATTATTATCGCAATGACCTTTATCGCATTGTTAGGGAGGTGTAGGTTATTATATAGTCGGCCCCTCCCGATTTTCTGCCTTTCCTTACTGGTTTTAGTTGAAATAACAGAAGTGAGTAACACTTCTTCTTCATTCCGAAGAAGGTACTTCTTATAGGGTTAAGTTCCAAACCAAATAATTACAGCTAAACTTTTCGTTTTGCTCTCAAATAATTGCAGTTTCAATAGCGTTGAAAAATCTTTGCATTCTATAGCAATATAGATGCACAAATGATATTAAATCAAAATGATGTTAAGACCAAAATAAAATAAGGAAAACACTCCTACCCTGTAGGGTGAGAGTATAATTATATTAACAAAGCAAATTTACTTGTGTCGTATTACGGTAGCCTTGAATAAAAAAATCGAAACCTCTAAATATGATTCAAATTAAAAAAAATTGGTCTACACTCTTCTTTTTATACACTGGTTTTGGTAGCTCAGCTGTTTTCGTGTAACATGCTACTGTCAAACGTGTTCAGTTTGGTCTATAATTTAACCATGAATCGACTTAAAAACGAACAACACTTGCAGATTATTGCATTTTATTATCAAAATTCATTCTCGGTTAAGTTCTTCCATTTTATGGTCACTTTGGGCGACCTTCCGCCTTAGGCGGCTATTCGGAATCTTGTGAATAAATTTCGCACCAAATTTACATTATTGGACATTTAACCACCAACACGCATACGTAGAGTGCGGTCAGAGGAAAATATCGCCGATGGCATCATTTGACCGTAGTCTTTCAAAGCCGACGAAGGCAGGAAAGTTACTGAAAATGGCGAGTGCTACCGTGCAATGATTAAGAACTTTTTTGCCCAAAATGGAAGAGCTGGACTTGGCTGATATGTGGTTTCAACAAGATGGTGCCACACAGCACGCGAAAAAATGGCCCAATTGAAAGGCGAGTTCGGTGAACAGTTTATTTCACGTTTGGGCCGGTCGATTGGCCGCCTACATCATTGTGAGCCCCCAACGGTTGATGCACAGGAAGCCAATATTGAAGAATTTTTTCGTGAGTTATCGGCTGATATGTTTGATAGAGTATGCAAAAATTGGACCCAGCTTATGAAACATTTGAGGAGGAGCCGCGGTCAACATTTACATGAAATCATCTTTAAACATTGAATTTTATAGACCGTTCTATCGACTCAAATAAATATTTCATATATATCTCTAATTGTATGTATTTATACCCGACACCACACTGTGGTACAGGGTATTATGACTTTGTGCATTTGTTTGTAACCATCGTATATTACCGATCCGCATAGAATCACTTTTTGAATCGATTAAGCCATGTCCGTCTGTCTGTCTGTTTATGTATTCTTGTAATCAAAGTGCAGGTCGCAAATATGAAGCCATCTTTTCGAAAATTGGTACAGAGACATTCCTTAGACTAGGGACGATCCCTACTGAAAATGGGGTATATCGGTCACAGTTTTGATATAGCCCCCATATAAAGGTCCCCACCTATGTCACTTCTTGACGCTCCAGAAAAAACATTTTTGAATGGATCTGGCTGAAATTTAAGAATTCATACTCAATATTATACCTAATAGTCCCTAGTAAAAATGGGGAACATCGGTCCATGTTTAGGTATAGCCTCCACATAAAGATGCCCACCGATGCCACTTCTTAACGCTCTAGAGAACGGATTCTTCAATTGATCTGGTTGAAATTTGAGAATTCATACTTAATGTTTGACCTAATCGTCCGTATTAAAAATGGGGAACATAGGTCCATGTTTTGATATAGCCCCCTTATAAAGGTCCCTACCAATGCCACTTCTTGACACTCTAGAGATTTTTCAACGGATCTGGCTGAAATTTAAAAATGTATACTTTATATTGCACTTCCATATTTTAATATTGTCCCCATATAAAGGTCCTTACGATTAGACGTCTTAGCGTTCTAGAGGGCGAATTTTTTAACACATCATGCGGAAATTTATGCATTTGTGCTTTAGATCGTCTCTAGTGAAAATGGGGTATATCGGTCCGAGTTTTGTAAAGTATAAGACCTGTTTCTGGAATTTAGAAATGTACTCTATTTAACCTGCAACTGTTAATAGTAATAATGGTTATCCGTCCATTTGTTGGCAAACAATGGTGGAGGGTATTATACAATCGGGACGCCTGTCTTCAGTCTTTCCTTGACATTGAACATTGATCAATCAAATCAATATTCATCCTTTGGTCCAAGATGCAATGTAATTGAATTGGACCGAATCGACCAATTGATAACGCTCATATTGATCTAAAATTAGCTACATTGTAGTGAGATATGTTACCACAGTAATTGGTGAGCGATATAATTCAAAAAACCAAATTATACACATAGATTTGAAGGATCATAGATCTTAAGGGACTTTCAAAAGTACTGAATGAATGACAAGTAAAAAATCTTCAGTCGGGTAAACTGTCAGTAAAGAAATGTGGTTAGATTAGGTTGAAGAGAGGAGACGTTTAAACGTCACATTTCCATGGACATACACTTAAGGCTTTGGTTCGGCCTGTGGTGCGCTCCTTATTTATGATATTTTTATACCTTACGAGTTACAGAAAATCGATACTAGACATGAACTTTCTCAATTTCTTCCAGTCATATCCTCTGAGGTGAGTCAAGTCCGGCAATATGTCGGACACGAAATATCGGGACCTTGCATAAAAAATGTTTCATCGTTTCGATGTTTTCCGTGCATTCCCTGCATTCGTTGTTTTTTGCTAGTCCTATGCGATAAAGATGTGCTTGTAAGCTTGAGTGTCCCGTTAGTACACTCATCATCTTACTTTCAGAAAACTACTTGTTTTCTTCTCATTTGGGTCACCCCACAGTTTCTTTGCAGTTGTTTCTACTGTTGGGCTATTCCACACAGTTTTGTGAGCTATCACTGCCCAGTGCATGAACACATATTTCGTGGCTTCGAAAGGTTTCCAATTTTTTAAGTTTATTACTCGAAGTTCTCTGACTATTGAAGCCAAATTGTTTGCCTGTGCAATTCTAATCACTCCGTTGTGTTCTGGTACCCAGAAAATACGCAGTCGACCATGAACAGCTCTGAATTTTATCCTTTCCGGAGTTATTGCTTTAATCGCCATTTGGCTATCTGTGAAGATGTTGGTATATCTAGGCTTTGTGGTATTACTGAGACATTCACACACTCCGTGATTGCTCGAACTTCTGCTTGAAATACCGTGTTATCTTCTAGGACGCAGAAGTAACGTTCGACATTTGGTTCATCAATAAAAAGTCCCAGATACGTCCTTCCTCCTAGCTTGGACCCATCAGTGTAGCAGCTGGTTCTTACTGGAACATGAGCTAATGCTCCGTTTTCCCAGGAGAGTTTGTCTGGCACAAACGAATTACAGGTATTTGTAGGCCACACTTTAGGAATGCAGTCGGAGATTTCCGTTGGTTAGTTATGGGTTCTTGACAAACGCACCTATTTTCCGGCGATCAATAAATACGTCCATGTCAATGGACTGTATGAAATTGTAAGTGTTTATGTGCGCTGGCATTAATGTTACATGAGCCACTCAATGTTGGTATATATGATCATTTTTTACAGGACTATGTATACAGGGTTGCTGATATGTAATGCAACAAAGTAAAGAGCAAATTTTTTTTTAAATTTTATTGTTCAAAAGCGAGAAATGTCGGAAATAACATACAATTTTAGAAACAGTTTAGATTTGTTCGAATTGGCCACCTTTGGCACGAATTATGGCCTTCAAACGGCCGACAAAGCCATCACAGGCTGCACGAAAGTGGCTCTGCGGTATTTTGGACCATTCCCGGCGAAGCGCCGTCTTGATATGATCGATACTTTGGTATTTTTTAGTGCGAACCTTACTCTCTAAAATGCCCCAGGCGCAAAAGTCCAACGGATTGAGATCCGGAGATCTTGGTGGCCATTGTGCGGTAGAAATGAAGCGAGGAACCTCCTTTTTAAGCCATTCTTGGTTGACGCGTGCTGAGTGCGATGGTGCTGAGTCCTGTTGGAATGTCCATGGTCTGCGGCCGAAATGTTTGTCTGCCCAGGGCTTCAATACTGTCTTTAGGACATTTTCCCGATAATATTCGGCATTTATTTTGACCCCATGGTCGATGAATACGAGCGGGGAGCGACCATCGGCCGTTACGGCGGCCCACACCATTACCATCGGCGGCGCTTGAGTTCTGGTGGCCAATCGAAGGTGTAAATTTTCAGCTGACCTCTTTGGCAAGTACACCCGATCATTTTGTTTGTTCACAAACTGCTCAATTTGGAATGGCTTCTCATCGGAGAAAACCAAATTCGGTAACTGGTCACTTTCGTGCAAGCGAAGCAACTCCTTGGCTCTTTCCAGTCTAACTTTTTTTGTGCATCGGTGAGCTCTTGCACTTTTTGGAACTTCAATGGCTTTAGTCCAAGCTCATTTTTTAATATGTGTTGTATCCGTTCTCGCGATAGGTTCAGCTCACGAGCAATTTTTCTACCACTGCGGCGTGGATTTCGATCAATCTGGCCTTCACTTTTCGGATCATTTCTGGTCTTGTTACCGTTTTTTTTCGTCCACTTTTTGGACGCGATGCAACACTGCCAGTATCACGGTAACGAGAAACAAAAGATTTATTCACATTTAAATGCTGGAGGAAAAAATAATTCCCCCAAAAAAAGTGAAATAACCCCCAATGAAAAACACCCCAAACAAATGAAATAAACTCCAAATTAAATTTATTCGTCTAGACAAATATTTTTTTGTGCAATATACATAATTTTTCCCAAAAACTGTTTGTTGTAATTACAGAAACGCTTGTATGGAATCCCCAATAGGCCGACGAAACAAATTACAATAAAAACTAAATACCTGCAAATTGCAAATTGATATTTATTAATGGACGTAGAAACGTTTCAACTGCTTTGCAATGGTTTTTATGCTTTGCAACTGAATGTTGGAACAGAAAACATAAGAAAATAGTAATCCTGACGAAAAATAAAAAAAAAATGTTTCTGAACTTTTTTTGGTAATGCATTACTATTTACTAAATTTTATGGAAACATGTTGGAAGAGAAAACACGAATAGGAATTAGTGGAGACGAAAAATAGGTAAAAAATCGCGGCGATTTGCCAAAATTTGGCCGCGATTTTGTCTCTCTGTTTCACTTGCTTTATCTTTTCTTACATTTTTCTCTTACAGCAGTATTCATTCGTAAATTGTTAAAAGGGAACAAACCCAATCAGTTCCGTTACAGATCGGCTCTCAAGCAAAATAGTCTCAAATCTTATTTTACTTACCATTTCCAAACATTTAAAGCTTATTAATTTCATGATATAATGCAATCGTACCATCTGGTATGTTTTCTGTAATCTGCTATCAATGACCGTAAAACTTAAATTTTCCTATTTGTTATAATTTAAAATTTGTAAATTTTCTTCTCTGAAGCACTATTAAGAACTGATTACTACTCTCAAGGCCCAACCTAAACTTACCCCGTTAAATATGTTCATTCGATTCTAACCGCCTAACGACAAGGAAGCGATATCTAACAATTTTTATTAAAAACTTTCCTAAATTTCATTTTGAATGTCAATGAAATAATCCCCAAATAAAATGAAATACGGCACAAGAAAAATTAGATTTCGACGAAAATGAAATAAATACCAAACAATGAAAAAATCCCCAAACCCCAACATGAATGAAATAAATCCCAAATTCATTTTATTTTGGGTTTTATTTCATTTTGGTCTTAGTAACAAAAATTTAAAAAAACTTGAAAAAATGAAATGAAACCCAAAGTTAATGAAATTTTACCCAAACCCAATTTTGAATCTTTTTTTTGGGTGTTATTTCATTTTCGGGTTGGGTGTTATTTCACTTGGGGGTTATTTCACTGCGCCAAATCTGTCAGCTATCAGACTAGCGGTTTAGAAATGATAGCAACCTGAAGTTGGTTGCAATACATATCAGCCACCCTGTATGTACTACAAAATCATTACACTTTAGGTATTTATATGGACTGGTGGTAGTTATAAGCAGTTAACTTTTTGTACAAGATTCTCCCTTTATGTGAGATGTACCAAAAGGTACGGGGCTACATCGCCCATTTTCCTTAAGGTGAAAGCGGCAGATATAACTATTACTATGTGTGGAACTCCTGAGGATTCGTATAAGTAGTACAGAGGTTATTAGGGAATCAATATTTCACTAAATTTGAACCCATTTTGGAGGTAGGTACTAGAAGGTGTGGACCAAAATGGTTCAAATTGTATATTGTATCTTCGCAAGTAGCCTGAAATATCGTTATTCCTTTCGAGAGTTATCGTACGCTCTAGCAATACAGACAGACGCACGGACGGACATTGATCAAATGACTTAAAATGTCCTAAAACGGATTTCCGCAGAACATACTTAGAGTCGTAGATCACTCCATCGTTACTGTTTTGGCCCTTAGCAAATGATATATGTATAAGTATACCCTCCTCCTCTAAAGTGAATGTATACAAATGTGAGTTGTCTATTAGTTTCCCCCGAAATCCACAATTAGACATTAACATCTAAACAATTTTTTATCAGAAGTCAAAAACATTTTCAAAATTTACCAATATAAAGGTGACATTTTTGTGTTTTAATGCATTTATTAATAAATCAGGTTGTCTTCACACTCAAGCCTAGCCAGGCGAGCCTAACTTTTCCCAGTTAAAAACTATGGAGCAAATAATTGATAACATGGTCAAAAGTAAAATAGAGGATGACAGGCTCAAATTCAAACAATATGTCTATGTCAAAGGAAGATCAATGTAAGAAGTCTTCAAAGCAAGAAGTCTACAAGTGATGGGTGAATGGACAATTCGAGACCACAAGTCGTACCATCCGAAGATTTTAGAATCTAATGTTGGTCATATTCAAACACCAGAAATGTCCGACCGCATTCCGGAAGTACGGCTTGCAGCTACCTCTGATTAATTTGTGCCAGACAGACGCTCCAGGGAAAACGGAGCACTGGTTCATGTGACAGTGGGAACCAGCTGCTATCACTGCAGCGGATGGGTGCAAGCTAGACGGAAGGACGGGTCTGGAACTTTTTATTGATGAACCAGAAGTTCGAGCAATAACTGAGTGTGTGAACTGGCTCAGTAATACCGCAAAGCCTAAATATGCCAACATTTTCACGGAAAACCAAATGGCGATCAAAGCAATAACGTTGGAAAGTCACAAAACTGTGTGGAATAGCTAAGCAGAGGGAGAAGCTGCGGAAACTCCTTCGATATGTGTCCAATGCTTATATTGGAATGAAGCACTGTGCATTGACTGACGTTTTTACGTAATCCCCCAGCCTATTTGAGTTTAGAGTTATTACTCTAATCGATGTAGCCCTATAAATATAAGATCTTCTTCATTCATAGGTTTTAAATCACCTTATTATTATCCTTAGGGATAACCAGTAAGGAAAACCTAAAGCCGGGCGGGGCCGACTATATAATACCCTACACCACGCGGCGTAGCGTCATATCGCCCAAAAAGCGACATATCGCCCAAATTGGTTATCTGGAAATGTCATATCGCCCAAACGCAATGTCATAAAGCCCAAAGTTTTTTTTTGGCGATATGACATTTTGATAAATATAAAATGCTACAAAGTATAGCGTAACAAAAGAACTGTAATAATACCCTTCATCATGTAGCGGTGACACATACTGATTTGTTTCACTTCTTTAATACCGGCCGAAGGTCGCGGTATGTCCAATGGTATGTCAAAAGACGCGGAATGGTATGTCAAAAGACGGCTACCCGGACCAAACAATAGGTGCGTGGCCGGCCTTCGGCCGGGATTAAGGATGTTCTCCTCTGGGGTATGTCCAAAGACGGCTACGCCAACGTGCCTTTGCAAAGATACCTTGATTAGCATATCAGTCATTGAGCATACTCTAGAGGAGAAAATCTTAAACACCACTCCCTTATTGTTTGGTCCGCGCAGCTACCTTTTCTCATTCCGACGATTCGAAAGTTGTTTTACACAAAATGCTCATGATACATTTTACTTTGATTAGCGTGATGGACATTTGAGAATAAATTTGTTCGTATACTTTGGGCGTTATAATATAACTTTTTTTTGGGCGAAAAAAAAAATTATCTACTGTTCAAAACGACATATTGCCCAATGTCGATGTCATACTGCCCAAAAGAAAAAAATAGTTTTGGGCGACATGGCATACATGATTTTGGGCGATATGACATTGGGCAATACGACATTGGGCAATATGACGCTACGTTACACCACGCTAGTAATATCGAATAACACCAAAATATATAGGTTATACTTCAGATACAAATTGTTTACATAAATTTACTTTTGGTACATTCAAAAGGATTAGATGTGAAATATAGCTTCAATAGCGATAAAAAGTCAAATCGGGAGGAGTACATATACATATGGGGCTATATTTCAATTTGAACCGATTTTGACCAATTTCAATGGGGGTTTATCCACTTGTTTAATCGGCTTGGATTAATAGGATCAGGTAGTGATTCTAAGCCGATCGGTATACCTTAAGGTGGGTCTAGCTTGGTTTAAATATGCTAAGCGATGTACATATATCAAGATATATTAAATCGAATCAGCTACTAATTCTGAGTCGATCGGTACACTTTAAGGTGTGTGTAGCAGGAACATTTTTAAGCGTTTCACATATTCGGTATTTTAGGGTGATGTAGGTTACATTTACAGATATATAGAAAACCAATGCCCCAAATTATTTATAAATTGTAAAAAATTTTGTTTACTTGAGCAGAAATCTGCAGTCGTCTTTTATATAAACAAGTTTTGTAAACTTCATATTTACGAAAACATTTAATAGGCATCCATCACTGTCACATGTGAACCTATTGTGTATAGGCCTCTCGATTTGAATTTAACTTTTATTGTGTATGGCTAATAGTGTTAATCTGTAAACTACACATCACAAGTTAATCCTTCATAAATCCTCAACATTTTTGTGACAGTTCCTTTCAGAGTTTTCAATGAAGCGAAATATTAAAACATCCATGTCCCACAACCCAAGACTAATCACAAAACTCAATTGATTGTGTCACATTTGGTGTCCCGAATTCAAAGTCCTCATTAAGACTTCCCATTATGTATTAAGGAAGCCTACTACTGTCCTCTCCCCAAACACAACTGGAGGCGAAACATATTGTCGTCAAAAGTAATATACCGTGGAAACTTTGAAAGAACTATCCCTTTTCGTCCAGTGCGGAGGAGTGGCAGGCGGGGAAAACGATTTTCCTAAGTACATACAAACATTAAACTTTTTATGGATGTTGCCAAATTGCCAAAACTGAACCGAACCGAACTGATTGAAAATCAAGTTCGAGCCATATGCTATAGACTGGAAAAAAGGAAAATCGAGCGAAAACACTCACACTGCAGTGCAGTCTATGGAATCCTTCAACACTTTCACACATATGGAAGGATTTATTCCTTATGTCCCACAACCCATGCCAGATGCCGCCTGCCATTCCTCTTTCGTCTTCACTTTGGAATGTATTTGAACAGTGTATAAACGTCGATTAATGTCCCATCAAGTGTTCCATTTTACGACTACTTAAAATGTCATAAAAATTCACCCAAAAATCGCAAGCGCCCCGTCCGTCAACTGCAAGAAGTTCGTCTACGACAAGACAGGAATAACAGCAGTAGTAGGAAAAGCAAGACGAGGATATAAAATAAAATTTACTGTTACATAAAAATGCCAAGGAATCTGAAAAGATTTAAAAGCAGACTGTGTGCGTTTTCCTTTTTTTCTATCAATGAATGGAAATCTGCAAAATAAAAATACTCAGCGGGAGACTACTACAGTAGCTGCGAATGATGTTGGAACACTTCCACAGCTCTTGTTGGGGAAAATGTCAAATAAGTTGGAAATCCCGTTGTCTTTAAAATTAAGCAGTTTGTTCGTTGAATCCCAGAAAGAGAAGTCTGTACGAATCAAGTCGAAGTCTGAGAAATGTTTGCAGAGCTCTTTTACAACTCCTTATTGTTATACGCTTCTTGTTTACAGAAATAATTTTCAATTTCCTGATAAGGGAGTAGAGGCAACACCAAAATCTTTTTTAATACCCTGCGTGCCTCATCAGTTGTCCAGACATCCTGGCGAGCTCAGACATTTTAGCTATCTTTCTACTAACCGATTGGCAAAAATGGAACCAGCATCCTTTTAACCGTGAATCCGGAAAAATCTTTAAAAGTGCGTTCCGAAGTGCTTTTTCGAAATCCGTTGTGAATGTTTTCGGGATCATATCAAAAGATATTAGTTTATAAAACTAAAGATATGTTCGTAGAACTTTTGATTTTTTTGGAAATTAGTACGAAGGCAAATGGAAACACCTGAAATAGAAATGCATGTACGTTCGAATAAGAAATTATATGAAATACGATTATATATAAATAATCAAAATATTTGTGTTTAAAATTTTGAATATATTTTATCATAAATATCAATGAGTTGCGAAAAACGCGCGCGCGATTTACGTTCACGATTTACTTTTATCATAGTCTTAAAGAAACGTATACTACTTATTTACTTATATGTCTTCGGTGTCCAAAACAAACAATGAGAAATTGCTTGTATCCACAGGATGGTACAACGGAAAAAGTGGCATCAATTAAATAGTGCCGATCATCATGATGCACGTCTTTGATTCTGTTTGCAATTGGCAGCGAAAAAAAGTGTGTAGGCAAAATCTTTTTCTATGTCGTTTGGTAGAATCGTTGGTTCACATCACTCTCACACATGCCATATTCTTTTAAGAACTCACAATTTTTGAATGGATCAAGGTTTAGGTTTAGGCAAATCTAAACCAAGGGCAAATCTAAACGAATTTTTTATACAAGCTCACATAGACCAGTTTAGGTCCCTAGTGTTACCACGGGCTGAAATGCCCCTCATCGAAACCAACCTGTTAGGCTGCCTAGAAAAACCGACCCCAGTATGTCCAGTCGTCGTTTACACAGAGCGGGGCAGTCGCATAGCAAGTGCTCAATGCTCTCCACTTCTTCCTCATCTCCACAGCTTCTGCAGAAGTCATTACAGTCAATACCCAATCTTTTGGCGTATTCGCCGATCAAGCAGTGTCCCGTCAGAACTGATACTAACGTAGACAATCTTTGCCTCTCTAGTGCGAGGATATATTTTGATCTTCTCAGGTCATACCTTGTCCAGATTTGTCTAGCTACTCTGCAGGTGCCGATTTCTGTCCATCTTTCGTTGGACTGCCTGATTGCCTCTTGCCTAAGCCAAAGCTTGCACGTGGATAGTGGCGCACCAATATATGCAAATTCTTCGAGAATTTGTAATATCGTCCCTTTCCTAGCAAGTTCATCGGCTTTGCAGTTCCCCGGGATATCCCTATGCCCAGGCACCCATATGAGGAGTATATTAAACTGCTCAGCTATCTCGTTAAGATATCTGCGGCAGTCGAGGGCTGTTTGTGAATGTAGGGATGTTGCCCCCAGAGAATTGATGGCAGCCTGGCTGTCCGAGTAAATTACAACGCCAGTGTTGGTTACTATGTTGCCACTTGGCTGTTTCCCATATTGCCATTATTTCGGCTTGATAGACACTGCAGGTATCTGGTAGTCTGTGAGCTATATCCAATCTAAGCTCTGCACAGTGTACTCCGAAGCCAACCTTTTCATCAAGCTTCGAACCATCCGAGTAAAAGTGGAGATGGTTTCTATTACCTGGTTTTCTTCCAACCCATTCATCTCTGGCGGGAATCATAGTGATGTAAATTCTCTCGAAGGTGTACACCGTTGGTATATAGTCCACTCGGTCGGTTATCATAGCACTACACTTTGATATCCTCATGTGACCGTACCTCAACATTGATAGGCAGTTTAATCTTATTGCCGCTTTGGTTGTCTCTCGCCACTATATTAATCGGCAGTATATGGAGTAGGGCTTGTAGAGACTCGGTCGTTGTAGTCCTTAAGGCTCCGATTATGCTCAGGCAGGCTGTTCTCTGAACTTTTGGTAGTAGGTTGGTGATGGTTAGTTTGTCAGTTGCCGTCCACCATACCACAATGCCGTATAGCAGTACAGGACGAACTACTGCTATATATATCCAGTGGACGATTTTAGGAGAGAGGCCCCACCGCGACCCTACAGCCTTTTTGCAGGAATATAAGGCGACGTTGGCCTCTCTTAAACGTTCCAATACGTTAAGTCTAAAAAACAGTTTTCTATCTAGAATTATTCCTAAAAATGTTGCACTTTCATAAAAGACTAGATCTGTTCCATTTATGCGAGGTGGAGGGTCCACATGTGGGACTTTATTAATCCTAGTAAAGAGAACCAATTCTGTCTTGTTTGGGTATACGCCCAAACCGCTGTTTCTGGCCCACCTAGCCAATTTGTTCAGAGCCACCTGTAGAATGTCTCGGAGGACGTTTTCGAATTTGCCACTCACTGCGATAGCCACGTCGTCCGCATATGCCACGACCTTGCAGCCACAACGTTCTAGATCTAGTAGGATTTCATTCACCGCTAGGTTCCAAATCTGTGGAGACAGTACTCCTCCTTGTGGGGTCCAAGGAGGTATGCATCATATTGTGAATGCATCAAAAAAAAACTTGAGGCTTCTGATGTGATTTTGGCATTGCTGCTGCCTTAATTCTACGTAAATTCCTCTGCAATTTTGTATAAAGTACAAGTTCTGCTTATTCATTGTCTTTACGGCATTCTGAGTTAAACACATTTCGTATTTTATTAACGTGAAGGGTTGGCTTTGAAACTTTTGTTTTAATATTTTTTTTCAGTTGGAATTCCTTCATTTGTATCATCAATGCGTTTGCGACATACTTCGCGGTTTATTATTTGAACAGATGCCTTGCAATTTTTTTGATAACAAATATATCTTCTTATTTTTTCATCTTTTTTATTTGTATATTACGATTTATACTTATAAAGTTGTTTATCTCGAGGTGTATATTCACAGTCCCCACGAGCACCTGGGACGGACTTAAATTCAATTATTTCAATCATTTCATTAGATTATTTGAATGCGAATGTCAATATGCAACTAAATAACAACTCCATCAAAAACAAAAATTGCTACAATGATAACGGTTATTTTTCTGTTTGAAAGGTTCTCCTCGCCCAAATATCAAGAACTTGTAATAAAATAATTTTTGGAGTTAAGTACGTTTTACGGGCGGTCATAACGCCCAAAAAAAAGTTGGGCGTTATGGCCGTGAGCGTTAAGTCCGGGCACCAATATTTGTCATGCGTCTTGGGAGATACACCTTGTTTGGGTGATACCAAAACTTAGCGGCAATTACACCACATTTCCTCGACAACACAATTGTCATCGAAAACTAATTTTTTGTTGCTTTTAAGTGAATATTTGGAGTTTTTTTCGAAAGAAAGCCATATGAAGGTTTTATGTGCATTTTAGTATAAAATATAATGTTTTATTAACTAATGTTAGCAGGATTAATGGAAAATAAACAGTAATGCAAGCTGATTTTATGACCGACCATTGGCGAAAGCCGTCTTTAAAAATTATACACAAGTGATTCCAAGAAGAGCGTAAAAATTCATAGAATTTAAGCTGTGGAACCCTTTTCTAGAATAGAAAGTTGTACATATTAAACAATCATTCCTCCACACATTGTCATGAGTTACCAGTGTTATATCAAACAAGATAATCATTTCCAACATCGTAAACACCACCGGCCAGAAGATTTTTTGTGGTGTCAGTTTTAATAACGGTGGAACGGACATTGACGAAAGGCTGGGTAATAAATTTCAGATAAAACATAGTTAAACGCTTCTTTTAAATGTTTAAACGCCTTTTAAATCTGAAAACTGATCTTTTTAATATAATTTACATGTTTGGGAAGTATTTACTCGACTTCAGACGATGACGTAGGATTACCTTTGGTCCTTATTTCTATTCGAATAGACTCTGCTTTGTATTCCTTTGAATCCGAAGATGAGAAATACAAAATAACATAGGATCTATATATTTAATGTTTAACATTAACTTTTATTATTCTTACATCTATATTTATTCTTATTTCTTTAAGTTTTTTGTTCCGCCGTTCATAACTTGTTAATAGTTTTCTTCTTCACTATTTGACATTACCATTCCTCATAAAATGATAACAAAAATCTTAATTGTCCCGTGATCAAAAGAAGTCATTGCTGCGATAACTTTTTCGACACGAAAACGATTTCCTTAACGGATGCCGTGATTAGGCCCCAGGCTAATGGAGATTTCGATTCTGAAAATAATTTTGCCCCGTCGACACGAAATTCTGAAATATATTTGTCCTTTTTAGGTAGAACTGACGTAGTCCCTCGAATTAAACTTAGCTCCAAAATGTGGTATAAAAGTCCAGTTTACGGGAAAAGGGCAACGAAAATGTTGCACTTTTTTGCAGAAACGAAATCCCCATAAGATGTACGATTAAAATCATTGATCCCTTCAAATCATCTGGATAAGATGGTATTTCTCTAATAAATATGAAAATATATTAAGGCTGGATTATGTCGATGGGAGGACACTCTATAATTTGGATGGATGGCCTCAAGTTTTCTGAAATTTCTTTAGACGTACTACAACAGTAAAAAATCACAATAACAAGGAGTGTGAGTGACATTACTAAATCGGAGTATTCGAAACTATGTATTACGATTTCAAGTGCCTTTAAAAATTGACACAACTTTTGGCTTGATGACAGCAAGTTTTCTTTAGACGTACTTCAATAGTAAGATATCACAGTAAGGGTCAACAAGACTATTTGAATAAAAATTATTGCAAAGAGAATGTAAATGATTGTATACGGAAATGTCTGTGTTTGAGCTCTGAAAAACCGCGAATATAAAGGGTAAACAAAATGCTTTTAGTATAAATGTTCGCATGCGAAGCAGCAGGTGCATGGTAGTGTTAAAATATAATTTGGGCCTTGTGGCAGCAACAGCTGGCGCCTACATGGTGCAATCTGGAACTCCATTTTTTCGCCGCATTGCGCCGTGATTCGCCAATAACTCGTCGAAAGTTGACTTCCAGGTATTCAATTGACTCTGGTTTGTCGGCGTAAACTCTGCATAACCTCATAACATCGCCCATAAAATTGTTTAAATAAATTAATTGTAGCGCACTCCTCCTTCCTATTGGAACCACATGTCAGTAAGATTAAGTTCAGCTGATTGAGGTATGATAAAACTAGTAATCATTTATTTATACCGTTCACCGTTGACAATAACATTCTACCCATCATGCTTTTTGAAGACCTATGGACCAATGACTTCGCCGGCTCATAAAGCGCACCAAACAGTAATTTTCTGTGGATGTAATTGTATTTTAATTGCCCTGCTAAACCAGCATTTTTCAATTCAATAGAGCGCAAAAATACATTAAAAACGCCTTAAAATGTTTTAATTATATTTTAATCAATTTTTAATGTATCACATCGTTGATGTATCATAATCATTGAACCAAACAGGGTTTTTAGTTGACGGACTATATTGAAGTAGTAGTCCGTGTGCAAGTAATCATCATGGTTTACGTAGAACAACTTTTGAAAATATATGTGGTTTGCTTATTCATGATTATTATGGAAAACGTGAGTTAACCTTTGTTATATGCTACAAAAAACACTTCAATTACTTACTAGTTACAGTTTTCTTATCCAGACTGCAGGTTTTAAGTTAATAAATTTGCAATGTACCACCTTAAATGAAAGTGTAGGTGATTTCAAGAAGTGTGGCCTGAAAGCAATTCGTCGAGATGTGATCGAACTTAACACTCATTTCGAGTTAAAAATGAAACCAATGGATAATTTCTCAGTAAGTAATTCAGAAAATTTTACTGCCTCAAACGGATATATAATTAAATCATGCTTCCCATATGATTAGTTTATGCTGCATCTGACGAAACGCGGTGACAATTTGAAAAATGCTCTCATGCGTTATAAAGTGGACGGTTGCGCATTTCTACAATCAAATCGCCGCAATCCTCTGGCCGATTTATTCTACTCTATTTTCGATTTAAAGAAATGTTCCAACTTAAACCACTCCTGTCCCTTTGATGTGAGTAGTATATTTTTCGCTATCACATATATGTTGGATTTCATTAAATCTGATATCTCTTCCAGCATGATATGATTTTTGACCGCTGTCGCCTGAACACTAAATTCCTGAATATTCTCGCAATTTCTTCCGGTGATTATACAATTCATACAAAATGGGTGGTCTATGGCAAACCATTAGCCAATGTTAATGTGACAATTAAAATAGACTAAAGTGTACCAATTTTTAAGAAAGTAATTACCCCAAAAATCGAATTAAATTCGTATATTTTGGTAATGCTATCGTTAAATATTCGCCCGAAACTTGTTCATAAAATCTATAAATATTTATTCGAATATTGGGAAGTTGTTTTTGAACGTTGATATGTAAAAGTTATTTGTATTTTTGTTAATAGTTACTATATATTTTCGTTTTTTTACATTTGGCAAAAACTGAATAAATTATTATATTTAGATATGAGTAATACGAGTATAACAAACACTCTTTATTTTCACCGATATTTCCAATTTCGTATTAAAATTGCGGTTGTCCGCGTGATGCAGTGATTGGTCTTGGAGTTCAAGCTCGTTTTCTTTTTCACATGACTATTCCCTCCACCACTTAGAAGGAAACCCTTTGATATTCCGCTCAAATTCACAGTGAGAACAACACAGACAACCTCCGGATTCTTCTAGAATAGGAGGATCTAGACCTAGGCATCATCCAGGAACCCTACGTTTATGAGAACGAGGTAAAGGGTTTCCAGAGCAGCGGATATAAGACATTATACGTCAAGGATAACGGTAAGCCAAGACCGTGCATAATCGTACAATATAAGCGTCTTTCAATGTCCCCAAATTAGCATAGCAGACTTCACCTTAGCAATAGTTGAATTAGAAAGTGGTATGCAATTCCTCGTCGCCTCATGCTACATGGCTTACTCATGTGATGCTCCACCAAGCGAGGTTGGAACGCAATGAAAGCTATTCACCCACACGACATCCATCATCATTTTGGGCTGTGATGCAAATGCGAGACACGCATTATGGGGCAGCTCAGAAATAAACGACAGAGGTGAGTCCGTTTCAGACTTCATAAATACTAACATTCTTAATATATGCAACAGAGGTACTAACCCTACTTTTGTATTTCCAAGCTCGGTTAACTTCAGGGGGTGGGGAAGAGGTCCTCGATCTCACTCTAGTATCTGATAAACGCACCTATCCCCAAAAATTTCCATTAAAACGTGCCATATTTAAAAAGTAAAACATACCTTAAGAACTTTGGTAAAGGGGACGTATTAATTTTGTAAAGTACCAACTAACAATGTTCACGAAGTACCCCGAGATAACTAATACAATGAAATGCACAGCAAAATTCACTTTTTTCAGATCAAAAGTAATCGATATATTTAAAGTTCTTATTAGTAGTCCGTGGCTTCTTCGAATATCAAGTGATGTTTTTCCAATTTCAATTGATGTTTTTCGAATTTCAATTGACCTTTTTCGAATTTCAAATGGAATATTCGAATTTCAAGTTATATTTTTCGAATTTCAAATGGAATCTTCGAATTTCAATTGACTTTTTTCGAATTATAATTGAAAATGGTGTAGTATTTTTAGAAAAATACAATCAAACATACTTTTTTCATATTATCCTATAGTATCGATACTATCGATAGTGTTGACGAAAACTATCGAATGGGGCGACTATCGATAGTTTGACAGCTCTAAGTCAAACGCTTTCGAATCCCAAAAAGGACTGATTGGGACAAGTTCAATAAGGTTCTGAATAGCAAACTTCGCTATAAACCACATCAATATAACACTACGGTAGATATAGAAAGAGCTGTATCCACCTTGGAAATATCAATGGACATAGTCTCCAAAGTATTGTGCCCGCAGACGCGCTCAAAGAAGAACTACCCGCCATGGTGGACGTCTGAGCTATCACAGCTACGATAGAACCACGGAAAGCTTTTAATGCAAGTTACCAAAACGGATCCTGGCAGTCATATAAGGAAAAGCTAAAGAAGTAAAAGAAAACCTCAGCCAGAGCAATGCAATCCTGGATAGACTTCTGTGGATCGCTAGAAAATACCAAATAAACAGCCAGACAGAGCAAAATAATGGCAAAAGATCACTCGAATCCTTCTTACTTTAAGAGATGCGACGGTACATGGTCAAATTACTCAGACGAATCACTTGACATTCTTCTGAAAACTCACTTCCCAGGCTGTACGGATACAGCTAATGAAGAGAAAACCCCAATAACACAAGAAGAAAATAGTGTTGATGTTGATAAGATAATTTAGTCCTAGATAATTTTCGACTGTGCCACTCCCTCAACTACATAGCACTGAGTTGGAGACAGGTAAAGGTAGTCTTCATAAAAGAGGAGACAGTCGAACACCTTCACTGCTCCTGCCCAGCACTAATACAGCGCAGACTTAAAGCTTTAGGTCAACCGGTCCTTCATAACCTCATCGAGACGCCAACCTATCAGGCTGGAAGAGTATAGCATACACTACGCGAGTGAGGTGGTTACCAAAACGGCATTTTAATATAAACATTGAGGCTAGGGAACGGTTCTTAGCCACCACGATAGGTTTAGGTTAGGGTGGCAGCCGTTTTTTCTTGTCAGCTCACATAGACCAGTTTAGGTCCCTAGTGTTACCACGGGCTAGAATGCCCCTCATCGAAACCAACCTGTTTGATATACAACTTTATCGATAGTACGAATATCGGTACCGGAAAAACCTGTCGTTTACTCAAAGCGGGACAGTCGCATAGCAAGTGCTCAATGCTCTCCACTTCTTCCTCATCACCACAGCTTCTGCAGAAGTCATTGGAGTTAATACCCAATCTTCTGACGTGTTCGCAGATCAGGCAGTGTTCCGTCAGAATTGATACTAAAGTTGACAATCTTTTCCTCTCTAGTGCGAGGAGATATTTTGACCCTACAGGTGCCGATTTCTGTCAATCTTTCGTTGGACTGCCTGATTGCCTCTTGCTTAAGCCAAAGCTTGCACGTGGATAGTGACGCACCAATATATGCAAATTCTTCCAGAATTTGTAATGTCGTCAGTTCCCCGGGATATCCCTATGCCCAGGCACCAATATGCGGTGTATATTAAACTGCTCAGCCATCTCGTTAAGAGATCTGCGGCAGTCGAGTGCTGTTTGGGAATTTGGGAATGTGGCCTCCAGTGAATTGATGGCAGCCTGGCTGTCCGAGTAAATGACAACGCCAGTTTTGGTTAATATGTTGCGACTCAGCCACTTGGCGACTTCAAATATTGCATTATTTCGGATTGATAGACACTGCATGTATCTTGGTAGTCTGTGAGCAATATACAAACTAAGTTCTTCACAGTGTACTCCGAAGCTAAACTTTTCATCAAGCTTTGAACCATCCGTATAGTAGTGGAGATGGTTTTATTACCTTGTATTCTGTCAACCCATTCATCTCTGGCTGGTGTCCTAGTGATGTAGTTCCTCTCGAAGGTGTACACCGTTGGTTTATAGTCAACTCGGTCCGTTACCATAGCACTACGCTTTGATATCATCATGTGACCGTAGTTTTTGTACCTCCACATTTATAGGCAGTTTAATCTTAATGCCGCTCTGGTTGCAACTTCTCTCGCCACAATATTAATCGGCAGTGTGTATGAAGTAGGGCTTTCTAAATTGCTGTAGTCCTTAAGGCTACGTATAACAGTACTGGACGAACTACTGCTATATATATCCAATGGACGATTTTAGGCCTTTCAGCAGGAATATAACGCAGTGCGTTAAGTCTAAATAACAGTTTTCTGTCTAGAATTATTCATAAAAATGTTGCACTTTCAGACTAGATCTGTTCCACTTATCCGAGGAGGAGGGTCCACATGTGGGACATTATTCATCCTAGTAAAGCGAACTAATTCTGTCTTTATTGGGTTAACGCCCAAACCGCTGCTTCTGGCCCATCTAGCCGACTTGTTCAGAGCCACTGACTGCGATTGCCACGTCGCCCGCATATGCCACGACCTTGCAGCCACAACGTTCTAAATCTAGCAGAATTTCAGACAGTACTCCTCCTTTTGGGGTCCCCCTGTTTAAAAACCTTGTTAGAGTTGTGGACCCAAGACACGCTGTTATTTGTCTTCTGCTGAGCAGGCTTTTTATTAGTCTCATCACCGCATTTCAGTGAATGTTGTTAAAGCTCCTTCAATGTCAAGAAATGCCACCATGGTGAATTCCTTGAAATGTAGGGACGATTCGATAGTGCTCACAAGTTCGTGCAGGGCTGATCATGTAGACTTTCCCTTATTGTAAGCATGTTGGTTAACCGACAGGAAATTTGTATCCAGGTTTTCCCTACACCCAGGAAATTAATTGGTTGGAATTCGATTGTAACAACAAAAAAATAGTACTAGCAACAAAAAGTATATTGCCTTCACCGTGTGTCGGTTGTAATTATATAAGTTAACACTGAACAACCGAACACCAGTTGTCTGTCAGTGTAACGGCAACATCTCAATACGCAGTCCAATGCTGATTAACACTGAACTACATCACATTGAACGTCGAATACCAGTTGTCGGTCAGTGCAACGGCAAAATCTCTATACGCAGATCAATGCTGATCAACACTGAACTGACTGTCGAACAGTGTTAACTCCAATGTATGAAGTGCTGTATCATATTTCGATAACTCAACGCTTGGATTGATGGCGAGATTTCCGTGGGGTACTGCGGGAACGTGGAAAATAAGTGTAAGCATTTACAGTATTTAAGAAATATTTTGGAAAGAACGAATTATGTAGAAAATGAGTGTCATAAATTTTACAGTAAGCATTTTAGTGATTAAGAAATATTTTTGTAAAGCACGAGTCAGTTCAAATATACTCATCAAAAGAAAAGCTCGTCTTTAACTTACATTTATTTATATAAATAGTTGAAACAACAATAATTACATGGATACGATCAAATTAAAATGCTTGCAACTAAATCGATGGTTGTATCAATCGAATTAACCCTTTCACCACCGACGTTGCTTGTGAGCAACCTCGAGGTTTTAGTACCTCCATGTGGCAAATCTGAATAAAACATTTCTAAAATGAAAGTTGCTATGTTCGGATTGACTGCTTAAAAATGAGAATCAAAAAAAACGTCAAGCATTTTACTGTTACTTTTACACTTATTTTTGTTACAGTGACGACTGATCGTTGAAAATTTGACTAGTACAAATTAAGAGAGTATTAGAAAAGTCGTCGTGAGTCAAAAAAAAATTATCAAAATTAAATGTGGCCACTAAATAGTAATAAATATATATTTGTTAACCCCACTTCGTAAATGAGTTTTTGTTTTTTCATTTTCAAAATTATGTACCGAATTTTTGAAATCCAAAAGTTGCTTGTGAGCAACATTGGGCAGTTGTGGTAAAAATATGTTTATTTTTTGAATGAGTCCTCATGAGATTGTTAACTTCCGATGAAATCAAGTGCATTTTAGAGTTGAATTCGGATGTATCGGCAAATGAAGAATGTATAATTAGGAAATATTTCCTGAATTACGAATTTTTAATGTGAAAGATATCGTATCTATTGGTGCGCTACATGCAAGCTTTGGCTTAGCAAGAGGCAATCAGGCAGTCCAATAAAAGATGGTAAGAATCTGGCACCTGTCGCGTAGCTAGACAAATCTGGCCAAGATATGACCTGAGAAGGTCAAAGTATCTTCTCGCACTAGAGAGGAAAAGACCATCTACGTTAGTGTCAGATATGACGGGACGGTGCCTGATCGGCGTACAGGCGTGGAGTTTGTGTATTGACTCCAATGACTTCTGCAGAAGCTGTGAAGATGATGAGGAAATGGAGAGCATTGATCACTTTTTTGCTACTGTTCCGCATTGAGTAAACGACGTCTGGATATACTAGGGTCGACATTCAAGGAAGTTTGCAGGTCTTTCCGGTACCGATGTGTACTATTGATAATTTTGTATATCATGAGGGGCATGTGAGACCGTGGTAAAACTAATGACCCAAATTGGTTTATGTGAGCTGGAAAAACCGACTACCACCCTAACCTAAACCATCAATCTTCATCGTCCTTCGATTTTGAAACAGTATAAGACAGCTGAGCCACATAAATGGTGTCTGAAATGCATACGCGCGGAGGGTTCTGGCACGGTATATTGTAATACACATTATATTGGTTATAGTATCAGTCTCTCCTATGGACTAAGAATATCTTCAGTTTTTATACCCTCACTTTAGTGATACGAGGGTATATATCATTTGCTACGGCAAAAAGTGTAACACATCGAAGGAGTGACCTAAGACCCCAAGTATGTTTGGCGGATATTCGTTTTGGGTAATTTTAAGTCGAATGAGCAATGTCCGTCCGTCTGCCTGTCTGTCTGCTGGCTGGTGCGCACGATAACTCTCGAAAGGAGTAACCGATTGACTTCAAAATTGGTATGCGGTAATACATTTATTTATCTCCGGATGAGTTCGAAGATGGGCCATATTGGTCTACTCCTTCTGGTACCTCCCACACAAAGGGTTAAAATTTAGTGAAATATTGATTCTATAATAACTTGTACTAATTATTCCAATCTTCTGCAATTCTACACATCATATTAGTATATTATTCGCTATTACCCCGAGAAAAATGGGTGAAGTTGGCATGCCCCTTTTGGTACCTCCCACACAAATGGACCATTTTGCATCAAAATTTAACTGCTTATAACTTTAATACGAGTGCATAAAAATGCTTGAAATTTTCTACAATATAATGTTTATGTAGCGCCTATAGTCCGGTAAAAAATGGGCATTATTGTACAGCCCCTTTTGGTACCTCCCACACAAATGGACCGTTTCGTACCAAAAATAAACGGCTTGTAACTTTAATACCAGTGCATACAAATACTTGAAATTTTGTACGGTGTAATGCTGTTATAGTGCCTATAGTCCTGTAAAAAGTGAGCGTTATCACCCCGCCCCTTTTTGTACCTCCCACACAAAATGACCAAATCATACCAAAATTACATAGCTCGTAACTTTAATATACCAGTGCACATAAACGCTTATAGTTCGGCACAATGCAACAATGTATTTAAGAATCTACTGTTTACCGAAAATAGGTGTATTTGGAAAAACCCTTTCCGGTACCTCCCACACAAATTGACAGATCTATGAGTGTAATGTTATATATTACATTACTCACAAAGTGAGGGTATACCTTAGTCGGTTTAACCGACTGAAACTTTCTTACTTGTTGTTTTATATTTAGATATAACTCTACCAAAGCATAAAAATAATAACTATTTTTTGGCGACAGGGTTACATTAGTGAGCATAATGATAGCGTTGAAAGGAATTAGAATTTTTGGGACTTGAACTGTCACAAAAGTTCAAATTATATCCCTAAGTCAAAATTGTAGCACCCATCTATGCTGAAACTTCAAGAGAAAATCTTTTATTATCCCTTCATAGATAAAAATATGCAAATAAAATGTTTAATTTAATGGTTTAAAAAATTTCGATTTTTAATTTTGTATACCACTTTTGCCCAGTGTTGATCACAATCAACATTTTCCAGCCCACAAACTGAAGGGCGTGGTGACTTGAAATTTTATAGAAGGTCATTTTGGATAGAGATAATAAGAACGAAACACCAAAAAAAATGTTTCGTGCAACGGGAAAAAATTCGGGGGTGAAAGGGTTAAGATTGTTTTTTTCATTGACACTCGGTTAGTTGTGGTAACCAATTTTAAACTTTCATTATAGTACCATATGATCGATTTTTGGTTGTGACAACCAATGTTTTATTCTTGACAACAGAAATTGTATCAACAGACCAAAGATTATTATTGAAACGAATAATTGGTTATTATAACAGAAAAAATATTAATAAATAATCGGTTTTTGGTTATCCCAATAATTTCTCAAATTTAGAATAATTATGTAAATGTATTTTGGGAAATACAACCGAAAGATTGGTTGCTGTTCTTTTGCTGATACATGACAAACAAAAAATAAAATTACTCGACATAAATAAATCTTCAACATTTTGTTCAAGAACGGTATATGTAGTCAAAAATAATCTCGTGTGGAATGCAGAATATGTTCTGCAAAATGTTTTAAATAAATAAAAAATAAAAGCAACAATTATGAAATTTAAAGCACAGGGTTAAGCGATATGTGCTTAAAAGTTTTGTGTTTTTTTTCGTGTATTCAAATTTGTGTCAAATATTTCCAGAACTCATAATAGTGATGAATTTGTAATATGGGATTTTTAATTTTGTTATAAATTGTTTGGTTTTTTGTTGAATAAATAAAATAAAAATTAATGAAAACTGTCAGAAAAACCATTTAAAGCAGTTGGTTGTGGCAACATACAACAAATAATTTGAGGCACCATTTTCGTAGTTGGAGCAGCCAAATATGATTGTCGTCAACATGGAAGCAGAAGTATACCACAACCAAAATGTTGGTTGTCCTGATGGAAGCGCATGATAGTAGACAGAACTACCAAAATTCGGTTGCCAAATAATTCGGTTGAGGCAACCAAAGTGTATTCTGTGTGTAATGAAATGATCCAAAAGTCTTTCCAGACCTTTCAATAGGAAGGAGGATAGGCTAATTTGTCTGAAGTCTTTTTGCCTAGTGTGCGATATCTTTGGTGTCCCACCATCGATTCGGGATGTATGAAAGCCTGATACAGCCTAGATAAATTTTCTATAGGGGATAACGTACGTGACATTTTCTGCATTTCTACTGGAGTGATGCCGTCTGGTCCAGGTGACTTGAAGGGCTCAAAGCTGTTAATAGCCCAGCTTATTCCGGATCTCTCAGTCAACAAGCTAGCAACGCTCGAAGTCCACTCGCATTTTTGTTGGTCGTGCTGATCTTCGGTTTCTGTTGGTGAGTTTCCTGTGAGTTTCCTGTGTGAGTTTCAGTGAATGCTCGCTGTTTTTTGTCAAGTTATTTGCCTCATCCTGCAAGTAACCCAGTGTACAGGGTGAAGCTGATATTATTTTCTTTGCGTTGCGGCGTCGGAGACCTTTTTCTTTGCGCATTCCTAAGCTCCTTTTTATAGATCTTGAGTTGCTCTTTATAGGCATCCCAAACATTAGCGACCCCAGTAGATTTAGCCTTGCGACCCCAGTAGATTTAACTTGTTTTCGGACAGGCTTCCCCAAGAGAACTATTGAATGATGTGGTGATATGCTCGGCCAGATTATCCAGACCGGCTTTGTCATTCGGTTCGTACAGAAGTTTGGAGTTGAGGACTTTCTTGAAATTCTTCTCATACAGGTGCCACTTTGTCTTCCTCACATTTCTGTGGACGGCAGGTTTAGCCGCTTTTTCAGCGAGTTTGAACTCAATATAATGGGCGAAAGGAGTGGTAGATGTAAAATACAGCTTCTATAGGGCTAAATGAGTGGTCGTCCAGTACACTCCACCCAATAATTTTGTCTGACAGCCGGTCAGTAGCAAACGTTACGTCGAGTACTTCTTGTCTGTTTTTAATTGTAAAAGTTGGTTTATTGCCTATGTAACAAATAGTTAGGTTGGTAGTTAGAATAAAGTCAAGAAGCGAATCATCCCTATTGTTTATATCCTTACTACCCCAGATCTTCTACTACTTGCCTGAAGGGAGCTGTCGGTACAATACATATATGCAATTAACGATCTCCAGACTAGCAGGTTTTGTCAATCCATCAATGCAATTTATAGTTACGAAAGAGTATACGATTTTTATTTTACAAACATATTAAATTTCTAAAAAATTAATATTGGACTATTAAGAAATATTGCATTTATATTAATGCATTTGTTTAGTTCTGATTGTTTATTGATTTACATTAATGTATAATTTCTTTCGGTGTATCTAATGTACTTCAGTGCTACAGTGAGGTGTAGGGTATAATTATATGTATGTATATACTAGGCCGGGTCGATTTGTGGGGAGGCAAAAAAAGTCGCCATTGCTCAGTGAAAATCGTATTCTAGGGATCAAAATAAGAAACTTTGCCGAAGGAACCATACCTCTAAAACGAATTCTGATGTCCCGGAATTTGGGTCGAACTTTTGGGTAGGGGCAAATTTTGAAAAAATCCCACGTTGACCCATTTAGAGTGCTCCAATCGAGTCCAAATGTATGACCGACCCCCACTAACTTTGGAGGCCCGACCCACCCATGCCAGTGGCACACCACCTGGAACCTCCTGGGGGTTCCATACATTTGGACTCGATTGGAGCACTCTAAATGGGTCAAAGTGGGATTTTTTCCGGGACATCAGAATTCGTTTTAGAGGTATGGTTCCTTCGGCAAAGTTTCTTATTTTGATCCCTAGAATACGATTTTCACTGAGCACTTCACTGAGTGGGGTCGGTCATACATTTGGACTCGAATGGAGCACTCTAAATGGGTCAAAGTGGGATTTTTTCCGGGACATCAGAATTCGTTTTAGAGATATGGTTCCTTCGGCAAAGCTTCGATTTTCACTGAGCAATGGGCGATTTTTAAATCGACCCGCCCTAGTATATACTGACCTAACATAAGATGTGAAAACAATTATACAATGTCCAGGCTTAGGTCAAAGCGGACATAAAATCGCGTTTTAAAATTTCTAAAGCCTTGCAAAATAGAGCGCTCATAACTTGCTGTGGTAACTTATTTAACGTTGTTAATATGGTCACTTTTCAGTCTGTGATCAGTGTAGCAGTGACCGCTTAGGATCCTTTAGTAGATAGAAAGGTGAAATGTTGCATATGTATATACTCGAATTTTGTAGAACCCACGAACTAATCATATAGATTTTTTTGGCCCGTGGTTAGTTCTCGAGCTATCAAAATCTTTAATATTTTGTTGGTACTTCAGAAGCATCTAAAATTATACAAAAATATAATAACATGTATTACTATACACGGAAAAAACTATTTTGAATTCTAAGATAGTGGTCTGTTTAGCAGTGACCAAAGCAAAATTCTTCAAGAACTTAAAATATACAAACTTATGTGTACATGCCGATCTCAAAGGAGATGCGAAACTAACAATCATATTTCCAGCCTAAGGTCAACCCGGAAATAAAACCGCATTTTAAAATCTTTAAGTCATTTTCGAAATACTCGTATATCATTCACCTATCATTGTGATAACATATCTAATATGATCAATTTTAAATCCTCAGAAGATGGTCAGCGAAGCATTCATAAATACGCGTACAATAAGCCATTAAGTGGTCAAAACTCATTTGGCGAAAATCCAAAATCAAATCTGCCAGCAAAATTTTATAAAATTATGTTCAGCCCTGTAGACGTCGCGTTACCACTAAACCCTTTGGTCCTTTTGGATGCCGGCGGTTCATCTGGAGAGCGCAGACTGTTATTTGGCTGCTGCCGTATGGAAGATGATGCGGTATCCTGCTCTTCAGAAAAACAGATGCAGGATCGGCTTTCACAAATCTATCAAGGATCCTGAGAGCCATGCACCGATGACTAAACTTCCTCTTTGAAGGACGGGTATACTTACCATATAAAACCGAAGTGCCAGGTAAAGCTGTCGCCTTAGAAGAGGTATTTGGATCCCTTGACTTGTTTCCAAGCCAAGGTTTACATCCTCGTGTATATGTCGTAGTCGTCGTCGTTGTAGTTTTATGGTTATCAGTTCTTGTACTCGTAGTCGTATCGGTTGGATATTGTACTGTGTCCGTTTTTGTTGGATAGGGTAGTTCCATCACGTCATAGCCCCCAAAAACGTGACAAGGACTGAGCCGTTGCTGAAGCGTTCAGGTTTCAGCAAAGGCAGCCGTCAAAACACAGTTTATGGTAACCTCGAATGCGAACCGAAAAGTCCGATGAGCACTGTCCGCATAACACTCCGGATTTAGAGCAGTTTGTTTTAAGTATTAACGATCTACCATTATACCCCTAAATTTATAATAATAACACAATTATCTTATAATAACAAGTATTACAAGGGTAATTTTTGTTGTAGTCAGAGCTAAGGATTTTTATACTAGAATTTGAATCAGCTTCACAATTGTACTATTTCGGGTTGTCTTTTATTCAGAGTTTTTTTTGGAATATTATCTAGCGTACGATGTTTGGATCAACCCGGACAATGTCGGATATTTAAATGCTAGTATTAAATATTTTAGAAGCGATGCATCATTTGGAATATTAACATAACCTATAAGTAAGTAATATATCGTCATCAGAAACGAAAAAGGATCAATGAACAAAAAATCCTAAATTGGGTTATTGATATGTAATTATTTATTGCTTCAAAATACACGTCCTGTAAAATTTTTGGCGGTCTACTACTAAAAATGAAGAATTTATTAACGGAATTCAATGGTTTCATAGTTAACCAGTAAGGAAAGACTAAAGTCTGGAGGAGCCGACTGTATAATACCTCCACCATTGTTTGCCAACAAATTCACTGCGAATAATTATTACTGTCAACAGTTACAGGTTAAATGGAGTATATTTCTAAACTCCAGGCATATAGTGTAAAACACGTGACCTTTATAATGGGCTTATACTTATCAAAACATTGACCGATATTCTCCATTTTCTCTAGAGATGATATAATGCTATATGAAGTAAAAAAACTTAAATTTCCGGATGATGGCTTATAAAATACGTCCCCTAGATCCGATATGTCCCATTTTCCCTAGTCTAAGAAATGCCTCTGTACCAATTTTCGTAAATTTTGCTTTATATTTAAGACCTGCACTTTGATAACAACAGTTCCATGTACACAGGCAGACAGACGGACATGACTTAATCAACTCCGAAATTGATTATATGCCAATCGATATAATAAACTATGGGTCTATATCTTTGTTGTTTAAGCGTTACAACCAAATGCACAATGTCATAATACCCTATACCAGAGTGTGGTGTCGGGTACAAAAACTAAAGTCGAGTCGGGCTGAATATATAATATGCTCGTAACTCTAGTATCAACTTCGTCTCTGGCATAAAATAGTTGTATCACATCTCATCAAGATGGGAGTAAAATTGCGACCTGTACTTTGCGGACAACTTTACACGGACAGACGGACGGTAGGCGGACAAGCATAGTTAGATCTAATCTGCTACTCGTTGTGGTTCTGAGTCGATCGGTATACTTTAAGTTGTGTCATGTTACAATATTTTAGGACGTTACAAACATCCGGGCCGAACCAAACTTACAATATCCTGTACCACAGAGTGGTATAGGGTATACAAAAAGTTATATTGGTTCGTAGTAATAATATCAGCTGACACTGTAAACAAGTACTCTGTGGGTGTGTGACATAAAATGTATGCGTGTGTGCGTTGGTGGGTGGGTGTTAGTTATTGCCAACCGAACTGGCTAAAGTCTGATAAAGCATAGTTGCGTTTCCGTTTCTTTTTCAAAGCTTTCAATTTTATGACGGTTGAATAAACTCCTTTCGTAGATTTAGGTGGCGTTTCATCATCGTTCATCGCCAAAGTCACAGTCTACACCGCCACAATCAGCAGATGCATTTTAGTCATTTGGGTTTAGGTCTTAAACGAAAGGAACAAATGGAAATTTACACGTTTAGGCTCGATATGATTTGATAAACGATAAATACTCGTAGCAATTGAGTGCACATATTATATATATCCAAAACTGGTAACAAAACTATTTAAGTCAGACTATTTAAGTTAGTTAGGATGTTATTTGTATGGGATATACATAAATATGTGAACCAAATGAAACACGTTGAATCGTGAATGGACTTGGGCAACACCAAACGATTAAATTTTAATCTATTTGTTTGAAATTTGGAGCTTTGATGGCCTCAACTATTCAAATTTTGATGGACTTACAGTTTTTGAAACAAAATGTGGTTCAATTGTGATAATTTTTTGCTGATACAGGTAAAATTGAACGCAAAACTGAAATTTACGACCTAATTCGTCTAGGGGTTTATTTAATTTTTCTATAGCGTCAGAAAGTCAAACAGAAACGAACCTTCGTTTGCGAGTTATAAAAAAGAAGGAGTTGTGAAAATTTGAAAGTATTATAGCATGAAGTATGAAAGTATTATAGCACTGTAGTGGCAACTAAAATTATATACGTAAACCAAATTTTCTTTGAAGAATAATGTAACTTACCTTTAGTTGGCCTACAGACTTTTAATTACATTAATAAAAATGAAAATAAATGAAATAAGTCAAATAGAGAAGGGACTTTGATGGGAGGATATAGTATAAGGTGGACATATGACCCCAAATCATATTTATATATAAACTTGCAGACCCGGGGCGCTTAGCTGCCCTTAAATTGCATTTCAGTGAAATAGAACCATATGATATGGTGACACTCATGATATTATGGTCTCAAAAATAAGTCGTGCGGGGGCAATTCCGAGTGATCCTATAACGGCAGTGTTTTCGGGTCATTCATATTTATCTTAAATGCACAAATTTCGTGTAGTTCAATACTCAAACCGCCTTGGGCAACTACGTCGCCCATTCTATTTTGGGTCATACCGATTGCTGCGAAATACCGTACCGTATCTCCCATTTTTATTGGGTCACGTACTAAATTTCAAGGCTAAACACACTTGGTCCAGCGTCACACATTGCTCTACTATTATTTCGATTTTATGCGCAGACACTCCCACTGATCAGTTTTTTATTCAGAGTACGTAGATTGCTCTCAACAGCATCCACTCCAACTTCAAGACGATTTTTGCAATGCCTCTTCATATTTTGTTTTCTGTACTGGAGTGTTGCGCTCGTCAATGCGATATGATTTTTTTTAGCTGGATCCATATACAATTTTAAGATGATTTCTGCACCGACACTATCAGTGTTAGATTTCATCCGATTTCATCCGATCTTATCAGTACTGGAGTCATATTGTGTTGCGCCTGTCAATGCGATATGATTTTTTTAGCTGGATCCATATACAATTTTAAGATGATTTCTGCATCGACGCTATCAGTATCAGATTTCACCCGATCTCAACAGTACTGGAGTCATATAGTGTTGCGCCTGTCAATGCGATATGATTTTTTTTTTGGCTGGATCCATATACGTTTTTAAGATGATTTCTGCATCGACACTATCAGTATCAGATTTCACCCGATCTCGCCCATATTTCCCTCGATCGCGCGATCTTGGATATTTTCAAAACTGTCCCGCAATGATATCGGAAATTTTTCAAATTCACCCCTCGGGTTGTATGTACGGCGCCACGCACTATGTCCTTATCACTCTCTTTTGCAAAGCTCTCGCCGCAATACTATTTCAAATATTGCATTATACATTTTTTAATATATGTGATGTGTCATGCTAACTGTTTCTATCATTTCTGTTTGTAGCTACATCACCCATACTGGTACCAAGTTCGGACATGCCAAACTTCGAAAAATTTAATTTAAAAATTTCAGGTTGTTTAGGAGTACCCACTGTTAATATCATGTCAGTTTTGGTTCATTCATTGGTTCTTGTTCCAAGGTTACACACACCCATTTTTGCAGTCTAGATGCAACAGTGCGGCAGTATTGTATATTCACATTTCATGTTACACATTTCAGGTTGTGTGGGCCGTGCCACACCCACTTTTACTATCACTCCAGTTTCTTGCTCCAGCACTCGATTTGGTTCCGCCTACCAAATTTCGAGAATTTTTCCATTACGCGTACATACACTTACTAAATATCTTACTGCAATAGTATTCGAAATATTGAAACTTTAAATTTCATATTGTGTGGGCGGTGCCACGCCCACTCTTACCATCACGTCAGTTTGTGGCTGCAATTGTTTTCGAAATATGTCATTTTTATACCCTACACCACAATGTGGTACAGGTTATTATGACTTGGCGCATTTGTTTGTAACACCCAAAAAGAAAAGAAATGGAACCATAGTTCATTATACCGATCGACATAGAATCAGTTTTTGAATCGATTTATCCATGTCCGTCTGTCTGTCCATGTATTCTTGTAATCAAAGTGCAGGTCGTATTTATGATCCGAGTGTAATGCAATTTAGCACAGTGCTCTTTTTTGACCCAAGGACGATCCCTATTGATTGGTCAAAATCGGTTCAGATTTAGATATAGCCCTCATATATATGTTACCCCCATTTGATATGTAAGCGCTGTAGAAACTGTATTTTATATTAGATCAGTACGAAATTTGGCAGAGAGAGCTGTCTTATTACATGAATGAACACTGTCGAGTTCGGGGGAAATCGATATAGATATAGATATAGTCCCCACGTCGGTTGCCCGTTATATATATGTTGCACCCGATTTGACATGTAAGCGCTGTAGAAACCGTATTTTAAATCCGGTCTGTACGAAAATCGGCAGTGAGCCCCTTTGTCCAATCATAACAATCGCGTACCAATGAACATCATTTCATTTATACATATATATATATATATATATGTAACGGGTTCTCCAATAGGGATGATATGATTTTGAAGTGACGTTTCGGCAATTTGAAATAATGTCATGATCTGTCATTTGTTTTTCATTGTATTCGGTAGTGTTTACAATTTCATCATATACGCAAGAAAAACGTTTACAAATTATTCAGTTTTATTATCAAAATAATAGTTTTTCGTGCGCTAAATCCATTTTTTAAAAATCCAAAAAAAAACATTTTCCAGTCGACCTACAACCTTGGAACCCATGAGCAATATTATATCTCTTGTTAAGAGCTATCTTTTTGCCATTGACCGGTTCCCGATCCGACGTACCTTTAAGGAGCTACCGCAAAAAAGGATGCTAAGTCCAGAGCTTGTAAAATCTCTGGAAACAATTTTTTACATTGGAACATGTAAATGCGATTTGATGACAGCTCCATGTGCATGCGGCTTGGTTCCAGAACGCCTAAAATAGTTTACGCACGATCAACATAATCAGAAAGACTAACAGTGGATGCATTTGTGATGAAAATTGAAGAGCAAGGAGCAACGTCTATGGCATCAATGCCAACATACCAAGATCCCGATGATGCAACATACGCACCGCCATCGGTTCAAGAAGATATGGGTAGAAGCACAAGTTCGCAATACACATAAAGATACGATTGTTTTAACTTTGCCTTGATATGTGACAGATTTGGTGTGCCAGATATAGTAGCATCAGTACCGCTCTTTTCCAAGATTTTAAAATGAAAGATAAGCATGGCAAACCTCTCATCATGGATAAATCGAAAGTTCGCAGAGAAAAAGAGAAATGCAGACAAGAAGTGAACGGTTAGCTGATACCAATTTGTTAGCGTTTTCATTCGATGGCAGAAAAAATGGTACTTTAACGAGAGATCAAATTGATGAGAAGTATCATACTAGGATGCTAAAAAAAATTTTTTTGTATCAGGTACATAAAAGTTGCGAAAAAATGTATCACTAATTATTGTGACGCACGCTACAAAAAATGGAAGTAGCTTTGAAGGTTAAGGTATGTTTTCGTAATTTCTAGCAAATTTTGCATAATAAAGCACCCGAAATGAAATACCTATAAAAAAAGATGAATATAAGAGAATTCTAAAAAAATTATTTGCAGCCACTTGCAGACACTCTATGTGACGCACGCTACTTGACGCACCCTACATTTTTTCCAGTCAAACTTTTTATAGCAGAAATTTTGTTTATTTTAAAAAATCAAATTGCATTATTTTTAGTGACATTTTGTAAAACATTTTTTTATATTTTCATAGTTTTGTTTATGACTATTGAGTTCGAGATCGTTGTTTTTGTTTTCTGTTAAACAGAAAAACAAACCTTTAAAAAAAAGAAGAATAAGAAATGTGTGAAATGTATTAAGGGTGGTCACTGGTTGGTGGACGATATCGTTTCGGAAGCTACCAAGCAACCTCATCGGCACCTTGGACAAAATACCCCGTCAATAATTGGCACAATATGAGAGCAGCTCAATATGAAATAATTGAGAACTGACTTCAAAGTCCCATATCTCCAAAACATTGCAGACAGTATTTCTCAACCTTAATACATCCCCACACTTCTTGTTTGGTTTTTTGTGTGTCCCTGCAATTTGCGGGGAAGGCACACGATTTGTTGTTATTGTCGCATCTTACAGCGACAACAAATATTTTTTATATTTATAAATGTATTTATGAATGAATGTTATGGGTTATCTATTTTACCACTACAAATAATAATAAAACACCTTAAAAAAGTATTTTTTTCTAATAAAATTAAGAGATATGATGTGAGGAACAATTTTTTAATACTTTTTGTATTAATGGAAACCCACAAATATTTTTTAACATCAGTCTTATATTCCATTAACCAAACTAAATTTGGATCAATTTTAAAAATTTTTGGTTGGTGGACTGTTTCTGGGATTTGCCCATATGCACAGACGGTGAGCCAACAAGCACTGGCCCAAAAGGTGGAAATATACGACAATTCGAATTGCTGTTAAAAAGATCATTGCATTGGTCCGTTTGCCTTCTAACTACAACGAACTTTCGTTTCGCCATTTGTTTGAAGCTTTGGATAAATCAACCAGCACTGGACCAAGATCGACAATCGGAAAACTGAGCCGTCAAATCGAAACTTGTGAAACTATTCTGATTAGTAATTGCTATAACTCATTTATTATAATTGTCAACCGTTTTTAATTATTTTATTATTACATATTTTCAGGTGGACGGCTTTCAGAAAATTGACTTGAAAAATATGCCCCCTGCTCCAGAAAAAATTTAATTTTCCACCGATTCGAAGTACATATACGACATGGCCCATGTAATTTCTAGCGGTGTGGTTTCGGTGGATCTGGCTAACATCAAACCAGGGAAAATTGTACATTCTCGCTGGCTCACCAAGATTATTACGATTATATGTGACAACGGAAAATCGAAATGAAAATTTAAGAATTCTGATTGAATTTATATTTATATTCCAAAAACCGCTATACAATTTTTCTTGTAGTTCTTGGCGAGTAAAACAACGTTTATGCTGTGAAATTTGCCAAATTCCGGATTTACGGGTAGAAAACCGATTTTTGATCTTTGCGCACTTAAACGGCTATTACTTTGTTAATTACATATTAACCGATTGTCAATCCCTAAATGGATTTAGAACGAAGAAACTTAGACCTTTGCTTATTTAAAGATGTAGGAATATATGTTTATTTGTGCTACAAACACACTTTTTTACCAATTATTTTGTGAGATAACCGCGCGATTATTTAACTTACATAAATAGTACATTTTGAAAGACGAAAAGGCAACAAGTCTCTTAAAAATGCGTTTGTAATCGACTGAGTTATTAAACTAAAATGTTAGCTTGAGTGTTTTCTTTTTAATTCGTTATCATCGTCAAAACTAGTATTTATGTACACTGTACATTGTACACATTTATGGCGAATTCTTTTCTGCAAAAAAGTGCAACACTTGCATTGCCCTTTTTCCGAAAACTGCACTATAATATCGCTTTTTTGAAATTTTGAAATTCTAGTTGTGCTAAATTCGAGTAACTTAATTACAAAATTTCAAAAAAGTATCACAAAAGTGCTGTTTTCGGAAAAAGGGCAATGAAAATGTTGCACTTTTTTGCAGAAAAGTATTCGCCATTAGTTTTAATGAAACTTTAATAATTCAGTCAATTACATTTTTAAGAGACTGGTCCGGCCTGGCCTTTTCTTCCTTACAAAATGTACTATTTATGTAAGTTAAATAATCGCTCGGTTATCTCACAAAATAATTGGTAACCACATTGCCTATGCTAAAAAGTGTTGAAAAAATAAAAGTGTGTTTGTCGGACAAATAAACATATATTCCTACATCCTACATTGAATATATGCAGCACATACGAGTATATCGTTCGAAAGGTCTAAGTTTCCTCGATGAGGGGTATCTGAGACCGTGGTATATCTAGGGACTTATATTGGTCTATGTGTGTTGGAAAAGCACGCTGTAACCCAGTCGAATATGTAGATTCGAGAAGGTATTCCAAGACGTTTACAAATTGGATGATAAGAATGGAAACCGTCCCTTCTAATTCATCAGCATTTAACAAAAGTCAGTAGAGGAAAGTCGATTTCATTTCGGAAAAAAATTGCAAAAAGTATACAAAACAAATGAAGTAACATATATAAATTAAACAAAAAGTTTGAAATCCCCCAAAAACCAAAGACGGTCATAAGTTCGGCTGAATTTTATATTCCGTCTACCAAGGATTCATCCCGATTCGTTGAAATTTGTAGTTTCTTTTGGGGGATATTTTAAAACATGGACATATTGTGACCTTGAATTACTATTATTTCTGTTAACCATTAAACCATAAGCTTCAAAATTTGTTCGGTTTTTGCAATTTTTTAATAAATACAAATTAGTATGTCTTCATATTAAATTTAAACAGGTTTTTGTTGAACTATAGAGGTTGTTATACGGTTTGCTAGAATTTAATTTCCCATTCGTTTTTAAAGAGTGAGGCTTCCTAATACTAGTACATCAGAACGTTGATATTTACATTATTAATCATTACTTGCTATGTTTGATGGCACAGCCGCAACCCATCAAACATTTTTGTCAACTCATATTTTCCAACTGAATGAGAACTCTTCCGGCATCACCTTAAATTATTAATGTTAACACTGTCACTCATTCCGAGTCACTGACACGCACACAGATGCCACAAAGGACTAGATGTGTTGATGTGGTGGCACCGACCTAAACGCTCCATATTGACATGTTTTATTGCCACATCCAGACGCACAAAATACCCGAAGAACATCACTCATTCAGTTCTGCTGATGTCCGTCTTTCTGTCGAATTCACCAACAGAGCTGAGATGAAAAACTTGTGAAATGCTTCTATTCAACGCGATAAATTCTGAACACGTTGATGCTAATGCTGGAAAGGATACAAACACGGAACACATGACCAGAAGGAAGACAATCAACGCCACTTTTCCAAGGAGCATAAATACAGACAGAGGACGAACATGTCAATGGAGGCAACTAAATATTTTATTAGGCAGAATGCAGTAAAATAAACGAAATGTTTGTGGTTGTGATTTGGTGAGGATATTTGTACATATTTAGTATCCTCCAGGATATAACCGACAACTTTGGATGCACACACACACATAAACACATACGAATGGAATGAATACATATGAAAGGTGGAAACTTGCGGAAATTGTCCTTACCATGTAACCAAGCAACCAACCATTCAACAAAACATTTCTGAGGATGGCATTGCTCCTACCGATGTTCATTACAACAACGATGAGATGAAAAAGGACGACTGTGTGTGAAGATGAGGATACTGATGATGACGATGGACCATAACAATAAGGATGATGAACTATCTCTGGGGACTTTCGCTTGCTGTGAGCGATGAGTGTAATGATGTGGGGTTGCGAAGTCTTCCGTGTTCGTCGTGAGAAAAAAGAACTATTTTCTTCCTTTCATCCTTTATGTGTTTGTTTTTTCTTCTTCTCATTTCCTAAGGATACCGTCTGCGGTGTGTGTCTATTGCAGAATATTGAACGTACGTGATATCATTTAAAATGTCTGAAAATAGAATGTTTATTTGCAGTTCTTTTTTTGCTGAGATTCAATTTGAAAAACGAAACATATGTTTTCAATTTATACAAAATTACGGAAATATTTCCTTGGAATATTAAGTACGCCGACAGAGGATATAAAATAAAGAAATCGCACACAATATTAATTCTTCATATTCTTCAAATATCAACACTAACCAAATTTTTACACAGAAAGAAAAATTCCGTACTAAATTCGAGGAAAGAAGTCTTATTTTAAACCGAAATCGTACTTAAGAATTTAAGTATGTCGTACTATAGATCGAAAAAGAGATACAATTGTACCATTTCTGGTATAATTCTTTTTTGACTGGTACACTGGCACACTATCAGGGCTGTGGAGTCGGATTTGGGAAAATTTGCCCGGAGTCGGAGTCGACAAATTATGGTCGACACCGACTTCGAGATGGATTGTGCAAAATGTACCATTTATGCGATAGAATTTTTGCACTCAACAATTTTTGGGAAAACAATTCTGGTACAAAAGAAGGATAAAACATTTGAAGCTTTTAACCAAATATATTTGTATGTCCAAAATATCTATAAAGTCAACCAAATTATCGACTTTTTATGTATACAGTTTTAGGAACGATATACATATGTGATCAATTTAGCGAGATGAATATGCTGCTAACAAAATAAGAATTTTGTGCAACATTTTTTACAAAAGAAAACGAAACCTTTCGCAGTCCACCATTTTTCTACAAACGAAAACAAACAGGCATTTTTGGGGCGAAAGGCAGAAAATATTTACTAATTTTTGGCACAAAAGAAAACACCATAAAATAGGTACGCAATAAATACTACGGTCAGTACGTTGTAACGGACGATACGATTCCCAATAATAGTTCGTAGTATGTGGAGACAAATCTGCTGACTTCCTACGATACTATGTAATAATTAACCTTTTTTTGATTAACAACTTCAAATTATGTCTTTAAAAACAAAATCGTATATGATTTTTAAAAAGTTCACATGAAAAATGGATGATACATTTTTAAAGTGATTCCAAAAGAAATAAATTTCATAGAAAAACGAAAATATCCGAGTTTGCATGTATAAAAACTATACGTTTAGAGCTGATGCTTCTTTGTTCTGTAGGGGGAAACAATTTACCATAAGAATTTTATTTTTTAAAACGAAAATTTAATCGTTTTCGAAGTTTTTTTCATTTGGTACCATTTGCTTCCCCTTTGGTACAATTTTGTTGACGTCGTGGTACAATTTGATTTTTTGAAATTCATCTGTGGCTACATCCTGCTATAATCCCGAACCCACATGGAAGGGTTCCATTTGACTGCTGTAAGTGAGGAATGGATTCAACGTTAAAGATCAAGTTGATTTGCCTCTATTGATTATCTGATTTACCAATCTTGGTTTGTCAGCCAAATTTCGTAGAGAATGTATAGGTTATAAAAAGTAAGACATTGTGATTTTGTGATAGATTTATAACATATATGAGATTCTTTCATACTCTGAAAAAATTGTTGAGTAAAAACTAGTACAAAAGTGGGAAAGAGAAAGACATTATGAAATTTCTGCCTTAAATTTACATACTTTATGTAAAGGAAGAACAATCTTAAGAGCAAAAATGGTAAAAAATGACAAAACTTGTAACTTGCAATAGGCAAACGAACAAAGCCTAAGTGCTTTAGGTAATTGTTGAAGTGATAACAGCTGATCTTCAACAGCAGCAATGACAATTTAAAGTAGAGACACCCCAGTGTACTTGCAACATTTTCCCACAAGATGGGGGAAAAGTCAATTTCGCGTACGTTTGTATGCGAGTGAGAAGATTTTTAGGTAGCCATCTACAGAAAGCTTTGTTGTTAGTTTAAAAGTCAACTCCGATAAGGTATCTATACCATCGATTGTCTTTGACAGCAGCGCCCCTACCTCAACTTTCAACAGCGATGCAGCTGAAATACAGTGCTGCTAACGCCGTCATTGTGATGGTAACGCCGTCACATTCGAGTTTTAATAAATAAATATTTAAATAATTTAAATTAAATTTTGTGTTTTCCCTTTTTAAACTCCCGCCAGTCTAGCGCGGAGTTAAACAGTAATGATTTACTATTTTGTTCTGTATATATAATTACAGCATACTTAAAGGCGGAATTTAAAATCGCACAAATCCAAGCCGTCAAATTTTACGAAATAATAATATATCATAAACAAAAAAAATGCTTAATTATTAATATGTAGTGAATCACACGAGTATATTTATTCCCTTTTAAATTTGCGTTTGCGTTCACACGACCTACGTTTGTTTCGGCTTCACGTACTTGTGCTTCGGCTTTTCCTGTATGAATTGTTGTTGTTTCAAAGTGCGAATGACAAACACAAAAGGTTGATCCACAGAAGTCCGAGTACGGGAGAATTTTTTTTAAAAAAGTTTTTATTAAAAATACTCTTATCGTCGAAGGTACCCTTAGTTTTGCACTATAATTTTTGGAGTATATGACCGATAAGGTCGACTTATACGTTAAATTAATGTGGGCTACCAATGTTGGAAATATATCTTTCACTTAGAAACAGTGGTTTAGTAACAGTCATTAAATAAATTGGAAAAAGTCGATTTTTTTTATTTTTAAAAATATTAAAAATATTTTATTTTATTTTTTAAAAGTATGTTTCCTAGCGAAGAAAATAATGCTATTTGAAAAAATCTATGGATACATGTAGAAATAATAGCCCTTTTGATAGAGGAAAGAGAATTTCAAAAAAATTTTTTTTTTAATTTCTGTTTAAATAGCGAGTTTATTTATTACTTTTATTTATATTATGTACATTTGAGTTTATTTACATGTACAAGTTTCATTAGAAGTAATTGTGAGTTCTTTGCTGACGTTTGTAGATTTCGGAATCGGTTTCTCTAATTATGAACCAAATATAATCTCCCATCATTCTTTCATCCCAGTGCCCTTGGTAACGCCGCTCGGTGGACTTCATTTCTTGGTGAAACCTTACGTTACGTCGCTTACGTCGCCAAGATTCTCGGGGAAAAAGTTTAAATGAGAATGCAAGCAATGAATTTTTAGGGACATATTTACACCAGTTGGAATACATAAAGCGAAAAATAAGTAAGAAGAATACATACATATGTGTTACATACATAAATATAGAAAACTTTCTTACCAATTTTTTCATAATTTTTTAACAAATCATTAATCATTGTTTAATTTTGCGGCTTTTATTGGATCCAAAGAAATTTGAAACCACAAGCTTAAACGACCTCCATGCTGAAATTTCATCCGACGTCAAATATGATTCGAAATTTATATCTTTCATCAGTTTCCTTATTTTAGGCCCATCAAAAACGCCTTCTTCGATTTTTTGAAAAGAAAGACTTTTAAATAAACTTTTTAAATAAGAGAGTGAATTGCCATCTTTCCTTAAGGCTTTTACAACATTTTTAAAGAGCCCCAGCTTAATGTGCAGTATAATGTATATAATAATGTTTTCTTTTAGGACGAGAGGTGTGTATTTTATGTTGTTTTCACCCAATGTAATGTGTTTTCTTGTTGGCCATTTCTTTCTTCTGTAATGATCTTCGCGAGCACGGCTATCCCAGAAGCATAATATACCATCTACTTTTAAATCGCAACAAATTGTTCAGTCATGTTGTTCATATTTGATGTATTTTATCGATGTAGCCATTGTTTCGTATGATTCCTTAGTGTTGACGGCATTAGCAGTAGACGGTTTCTGATTTCCGTTGTGCAAAAGTACTGCTTTCAAACTTTCTTTACTGCTGTCAACAAGTAACCGCCATTCCTTTGAATTGTATGTTTGATTAAGTTCCTCGAACAATCCGGGAATTTCCTTGCAAAAGCATCTGTTATCCACAGTTGTATAAAATTGTTTGTAAGGTATATCACGGACTCTATAATATGATATATTAACATCTGGGACCAAAATATTGTACTGTTTCATCCCAGATGCATGTAGTTCTGCCTTATCTTTGGTCAGTTCCAAATCTCTCACTAGATCAATGAGTTGAAACTGAGTTAAAAACGATGACTGCCGACTCAAACTTGATTTTTTTAATTACAATTCCGCAGATGTAGCAGAAATTGTCGGCATCATTTACACATTGAAAAGTTATTTGCCTTTTACTCATACTTCGAAATATAACTTTGTAATATTTTTCAGAAAATCGACTTATCTCTTTATTTACACTAATTTATTAATAAGATAGAAAAAATTACACTAATTTATTAATAAGAAATTTCAATCATAAATTCCGGGTTTAAGGTTCATAAGTTGCAGTACCTGTAGCTGACATATAGTTTGCTTCGAAAGTAGACACCCAGGCCTACTACTTTGTATTGCGTACATATAATTTTACTACCTGTATATACGACTGGGATGTCCATGCCCCTAAAAGGTGTAACTGAATGGAAACCTCATAAATAAAAAACCACAAATATGTTGAATCACCCTCCATCTGAGCGGATCTCATCCAATATAGCTCTCACATTGCATATCATGTTTTATGGAGGGTTACGAGCGGCCATAAAACCTCGTCCTCTCTATAATTTTATAATGTCTGACATCAATCCTCATAAAATAAAATTCAAGAACAACGTCTCTTACATGTCTCTCTCACATATGGCGAATTCAATATAAGCAAAAACATCATTTAAAAACGAAAAAATATGAAACAAGATTTTTTTGAATTTCCCTAACATTTACAAAATGGCTCATAACTTTTACATCTATCCAAAGATGTTTTAAAATATACAGTGTTTTCTTAGTTATTAGTAAATTTTTTCGATTTTTTTTCTATTTTTTATGCTTTTTTTGTACCACGAAAAAGTGTAAAAAAAAAACATTGCACCAGAAACTGTTATCCACATCCCTTGGACAACAATTTTGTTGCATAGTGTAATTGGTTAGACATTTTTTGAGATACGGCGGTTTTAAAATGTGCAAAAACACGCCCGCCCGGCCCAGTTAATGAAAATTATAAATCTAGAGAATCATAGAGTGATTGATGCGATTGCATTTGACAGCACAGTGCGTGGAAAAAATGGGAGATAACTGATAAGTAGGCGTGGTACTACCCATACGACCCCAGTATTAAAAATGGATTATGAGGAAAACTATTGCACCAATCGGCTTCCATATTGAAAACGAAATATCTGGGGAACAATTGACCCAATCGTCGTGGAATGTGGTATTGATGTATATGGCAGCACTATGCAATATATGGTTTAAAAAAGTATGATCACACTTTTTATTTGTGTTTATCGAGATTCCTATACTCTACACATGATATGTTCTTATTTCACGTTACAAACAAATGCACAAAGTCATAATACCATGTACCACAGTGTGGTGTAGGGTATAAAAAGAATTTTATTAATCTTATAGGAATTCCGGAAGATTACAATCGAAGTTTTCACTATTAATAGTTCGCATTTGGAACTCTGAGTTAATCTCGTCCTTTCTACAATCTTTGATTGAAGCTTTGTGATGTCCCATTCCCCGCGATCTACATTCAGCATACGCGTATGTGGATGTAACAACAAATAAAGACTGCTCCTAACTGTACATATATTCCTAGTTTGCAATGAGAAATGTACAACTTGCCGTTATTACTTTCAGTTTCCACCCAAATCAATTCATTCCCGGTAATTGATTTGAATTTCATGTGCAATCACGGATGAACACATACCTTAACTGTTACGCTTTAATAGTCCCATACAATGGATATTGGGTCCTACCCTCTCTAGCCGTGGCTGGAGCGGTGGTGGCAGCGTTGGCGTACAATGGCGAATGTTTTAATTGTTTCCCTTTGAAATGGAATAACAGACATGGCCACAACGACGACAACAAAAGTGAATCCGTTAAGACTTTCATTCAAATGAAAATGTTTGGAATAGAGTGAATCTCACACATTAGCACTTGTTTTCGGCGCAAATTGCCGCCATTAAAATCAAAACTATTTCCGTTGCCGTCGAAACATCGCGCACAACTTCCCATATACCCCAGCACAGACATCCTGGCATGGGGCCATTGCAAATGTACTCGTATGAAATTGGTGTACATACTTCCGTGCCAAATGGCAAAACCAAAAGCCATCCGAGCACTCTCGCATGGAGAACACTAATATGAACATTTCAAATCGGCTTTTCCGGAATTCTATTCTATACCCATACCCATTCGAGCCACAAACTTAATGCCTTACATCCAGACAGACTACATGTATAGTACTCCTTCCCAGCTACTGTTCCTTCAGTAAAATGTTAGCTTAGCGAGTTTTTTCAGTGTTAGCGGTTTTTTTATTGTCTATACTTCATTGTTACCACTTAAATCGCGCATGAGGCAATTGTTAGAGGCGACGCACAGTCTCTGGTTTCCATTGAAACTTCGTGCAAAATTCTGAGATCAGGCGCAGGTTTTTGTTTTGGGGTGTTTTCACATAGTCGTATTGTACCCAATTTTTTTTATTTCATATCGATGGTTGCACTTTTTTAATACATATATTTATAGTCATTAACATTAAAAATACTTAGGCAATATCTACCCTGTGTGTTTTTATACCCTCACTTTAGTGTGACGAGGGTATATATCATTTGCTACGAAAAAAAGTGTAACACATCGAAGGAGTGATCTAAGACCCTAAGTATGTTCGGCGGATATTCGTTTTGGGTCATTTTAAGACCAATGAGCAATGTCCGTCCGTCTGTCTGTCTGTCTGTCTGTCTGTCTGCTGGCTGGTGCGCACGATAACTCTCGAAAGGAGTAACCGATTGACTTCAAATTTGGTACGTGGTAATATTTTTTTCTATCTCCGGCTAAGTTCGAAGATGGGCCATATTGGTTCACTCCTTCTAGTACCTCCCCCACAAAGTGTTAAAATGTTGTGAAATATTGAATATTTAATAACTGCTATACTACTTATTCGAATCTTCTGAAATTCCACACATAGCATTAGTTTATTAGTCGCTATCAACTCGAGAAAAATGGGCCATGTTGCTACGCCCCTTTTGGTACCTCCCACACAAATGCACCATTTTGCACCAAAAGTTAACAGCTTATAACATTAATACCAGTGCATAAAAATACTTGAAATTTTGTACAGTGTAATGCTTTCATAGTGCCTACAGTCCAGTGAAAAATGGGTGTCATATTCACGCCCCTTTTGGTACCTCTTACACAAAGGTACCATTTTGCACCAAAAGATAACAGCTTATAACATTAATACCAGTGTATAAAAATACTTGAAATTTTTTACAGTGTAATGCATTTATAGTGTCTTTTGCACTGTGAAAAATGGACGCTATTTCCACGCCCCTTTTTGTACCTCCCACACAAAGGTACCATTTTGCACAAAAAGTTAAGAGCTCACAGCATGAGTACCAGTGCACGAAAATGCAACAACATTTTGCACAGTGTAACGCTTTTGAAGTCCCTATAGCCCTGTAAAAAATGGCCGTTATCACCACGCCCCTTTTTGTACCTCCCACACAAAATGGCCAAATTATACCAAAATTTAATATTTCATAACGTTAATATACCAGTGCAAAAAACGTTTATAATTCGGCGCAGTGTAATGTATTTAAAGAATCTACTATTCAGCGAAAAATAGGTGTATTTGTTAAAAACATTCGGGTACCTCCCATACAAATTGACAGAATAATTCGTTTAATATTCCATATTACATTACTCACAAAGTGAGGGTATACCTTAGTCGGTTTACCCGACTGAAACTTTCTTACTTGTTGAGTAAAAATTTTACTTCCGAAAATTTATATTTAACTTAAATTGTTTGTTAAGATACTCCGAACAAAAATGTTGGACACATCTTTAACTAATTTAAACGTTTCTGTATTTAAATATTGTATTAATTTAAATAATATTAATAGCATTAATGTTTCAATAAATTGACACGGCGAGGCTAAATAAAAAATAATACGGTGTTAACATCTACTGGAATGTCTCGATGAATATTCAGGGAAGCCAATCCATTTGACGATTTTCAGTCATGGTTGACGGCAAGTAATTTTTCAGACGACGCAATGTTTAAAAAGGCGTTCGTTTGTTGCTGTAGTCACAGGTAACACCGCCATCACCGTTAATATTTTTTGAACGTTTGGAAATGCATCTTTATAACATAAATGAAGAGCTTCTAGGGAATTTCTGACATTCTCTGCTTTAATTCTTCTTATATTTATATACAAAGCTTCACTTCACTAATCTGCACTTGAAAAGAACGACCAGACAAAATTGATGAATATTTTTCAAAGGGTCCACATGAGGGACATTATTCATCCTTGTAAAGAGAACCATTTCTGTCTTGTTTGGGTTAACACCCAAACCGCTGCTTCTGACCCATCTAGCCAACATGTTCAGAGCCACCTGTAGAATATCTCGGAGGATGTTTTCGAATTTGCCACTCACTGCGATTGCCAGGTCGTCCGCATATACCACGACCATGCAGCCACAACGTTCTAGATCTAGCAGGATTTCATTCACCGCTAGGTTCCAAATTAGTGGAGACAGTACTCCTCCTTGTGGGGTCCCTCAGTTTACAAACCGTGTTAGAGTTGTGGACCCAAGACATGCTGTTATGCGTCTTCTGTTGAGTAGTCTTTGAATTAGTCTAATCAAGCTAGAGTTCACCTTTAGATGTGACAATGCCGCGATTACCGCATCTGGGTGTATGTTGTTAAAAGCCCCTTCTATTCGATAGTGTAAGCATGTTGGTTCCCCGACAGGAGTTTTGTATCCAGGTTTTGCCTAATGAAATAATCTAAAAGTCTTTCCAGACCTTTCAATAGGGAAGAGTATTGGCAATTTGGTCTGAAGTCTTTTGGCCTAGTGTGCGATATATTCCCCGCATTGGGTATGAATACCACTTTGGTATCCCTCCATCGATTCGGGATGTATGAAAGCCTTATACAACCTACATACATTTTCTGCAGCCAGGGGATAATGTACTTTAACATTTTCTGCCTTTCTGCTGGAGTGATGCCGTCTGGTCCAGGTGACTTAGAGGGCTCAAAGCTGTTTATAGTCCAGCTTATTGTAGATCTCTCAGTCAACAAGCTAGAGACGCAGTCGAGCAGTACACTTAGCGATTGCTCGCTGTTTTTTGTCCAGTTATTTGCCTCATCCTGCAAATACCCCACTGTACAAGGAGAAGTGGGTAGTACTTTCCTCAGCCTTGCGGCGTCGGAGACCTTTTCCACTTCGCCACAGAAGGAATACCAAGAGCGTCTTTGCGCCTTCCTAAGCTCCTTCTTATAGATCTTGAGTTGCCCTTTATATGCATCCCAATCAATAAAGGCACCAGTAGATTTCGCCTTGTTGAATAGCTTGTTGCAGGTCTTTTTCCTTACCGTTAGCTCAGAAGTCCTCCATTGAGGTTTAGTTTCACCCTTGTACCTTGTTTTTGGACAGGCTTCTTCAAGGGAAATATTGAATGATGTAGTGATATGCTCGACCAGATTATCAAGACCGGCTTTGTCATTCGGTTCATAAAGAAGTTTAGAGTTGAGGACCTTTTTAAAATTCTTCTCATACAGGTGCCACTTTGTCTTCCTCACATTTCTGTGAGCAGCAGGTTTAGGCTATTTTTCAGCGAGTTTGAACTCTATATAATGGTGATCTGAGAATGAGTTGTCGTCCAGTACATTTCACCCAATAATTTTGTCTGACACCCGGTCAGTAGCAAACGTTACGTCTAGTACTTCTTGTCTGTCTTTAATTGTAAAGGTCGGTTTATTGCCAATGTTATAAATGCTCGTAGTTAGGTTGGTAGTTAGAATAAAGTCAAGAAGGGAATGACCCCTATTGTTTATATCCGTACTACCTCAGATAGTATAATGAGCGTTCGTGTCTGCGCCAATAATCAGCTCGAGCTCGTCAGACGTTGCTTCTTCTAGTACTTCCCTGAAGTGAGCTGTGGGTATTGCAGCTTCATAAGGAAAGTAACTGGAGACCACCCAGTATATGCGATTACCAATCTCCAGATTAGCAGCTGTTTGGTCTTTACCACTTAAATTAGTCAGGAGAAAAATACTTAGATATTTTACTGGCCAAAATGCATGTTCTTGGAGTGCCTTCACAGTTGGCCACTAGCAGTTTAAAGTTTGGTGTATTGATACCGCAGACCCGTCCTGCTACTGCATATGGCTCCTGGATCAGGACGATGTCTACTGCACCTGTGGACAGGCGCAGCAATAGTGCAGGGTTGCACTTGCACTTTGTATATGGGAGGTGGATTCAGCGTTAAGGATCAAATTGACCTGTCGCTTTTTACCATCCGCCTCACCCACCTTGCTAATTCTCCAATTATGCGTCGGCAGACCAGGATTGGAATCTTTTATTATCTCTAATATTTCATCCGAGCTGGAGGGCTCTTCTGTAAACCAGGTGATGGCTCTAGGGTGACTAGGGATGTTGTTTTTTTCACAACATCCAACTGGGCACCCGGCCACACCTCACCCGCTCGACTCAGAGCAGCCTTATACAGATCTACTGATCTGGCATCACCGAAATATAAGAGCTTAACTCTCCCCTGATGCCATCCTGCATCGTTGCAGACTGGTGGTTTGCCCGGCAGTTCTCTACGGACATCGAGGTAATGAGCCATAATGGCTGATTGCACATGGCTCCATTTGTCCTTGAGGATGGATCCATCCTCACTACTTCTGTCTATAACGGCCATCACTAGACTCTCCTTCGCCACTTCATTGAAGGGCTTGGTGAGTGTCCTGTTGATGGTGACATTAGGGCCTCTTGCCTTTTTCGAAGGCAGGGGTTCGTCAGGTGATCTGATTCTTTTGACTTTATTAGCCGTTAACACAGCTGAATTTGTGGCTCTTTCAGCCAGCTGATTGGCCTTAGAAGCATCTATGACGCCTTTAGCCCAGGTAAGTGACTATTTTTGTTTTTCGGTAAGAGCCGAAACCTCAACAGCCTCCAACTTCGTTAAAACTCTGAGCGCTATCCGGTGCTCATTGTGCTTCCGCTTTGACGGTCGGACATGTTGTGAGTACTGGGGGAAATTTTCACCCTTTTTGGCGTGGTCGGTTTTGGCCAAGACCAACGGACGGACATAGGAGTCGAGGGTTTAAAGTGCGTACCCGCCGCAAAGGCCTTACCGACGGATAGTCGGACGATTGGGGAACCCCGCTCCATCGGAACACGAAGACATCCCCGTCAAGTGAATTTATTTATTTTCTTGTCTGTATTAGCCCGTAATAGGTACTACAATGTAGACCTTCCAGACTTTGTACAGCTTTTTTTTTTGCGGTTGCGTAATAGGTACTGCTTAATAGGATTCAACTATCCGCTCTGTGATAAACACATCCGTTCACTACGACAGATCAGCAACGCACCCAAAAGAAAAATTGCGTGTAACTCTGTAGCTTATGCTTGTAAAATATTTGCACTGCAAAAAATTAAATGTCGTTATTATTGAAATACAGAACATTCTTTTAAAACAAAAGTTATTGGGATTGCATATAAAGTTTAGTAGATATGACAGAATTAAAATGGCTTTGTTAAGTTCGGCGATTGCATATTTCCTTGGAATAAAAATAAGTTGGCTCGGTCGAGCTCGGTCTTCTGACTGCAACGAAATGAAGGACGGTATACTATTCTTTAAATGTACCCAAATAATTCCACCGTCTTTCATTGTTCGCTGAACAAACTGTTGGCAGGGGGAGTGGCCCATTTTGATTAAACTTGACATGCATATTATTTTTATTCTAGGAAGTATATGTACCAAAGTTGAAGACATTTGCTTGGATAGGAATATTTTTATGGGAAAAACCAATTAGTGTTAAAAGGGCGGGGGGCGTGGTTGATTTTGACGAAACTTGACATGCATATTTTGTATATTCTAGGAAGTGTATGTACAAAATCTGAAGATAAGAATCATTTTATGAGAACAAATTCGATTTCGGATGGTATAGGCGTTGGGCGGTGGGCGAGGCCGATTTTGATCAAATACAATCTTTTTCTTAATTTAGTCAATATATTACCCGTGCCAACTCTCTATGTCATCCATATCGGCCATGCCAACCTCCCATACAATCTAAATCGATTTTTTCTCATAAAATGTTTCCTATCAGAGCAAAAGTCTTCAGATTTGGTTCATACACTTCCTAGAATAAACAAAATATGCATGCCAAGATTCATCAAATTATTATAAAAATGTTCCTGTCCATGCAAATGTCTTCACATTTAGTACACACACTCCTTAGAAATGACATAATATGCATGCCAAGTTTCATCGAAATCGGTCACGGCCCTTGCCTACCGCCCACATATTAAAATCGATTTTCGTTTTCATAAAATTTATAATTCCCTTTCATAAAAATCATAAGTTTGTACGGAGTACGGTTAAAGACGGTGGATTTATTTTGCGTTCATTTAAAGAATAGTGTCCCGTCCTTCATTTCGTTGCAGTCAGAAGACCGAGCCATTTTTTTTATTCCACGGAAAACAGCAAACGCCGAATTTAATATGCCCATTTTATTCATATCTACTAAATTATATAAGCAATCCAAATAACTTTTTTTAATTAAAAAGAAGGTTCTGTAAATAAATAATAGCGACATATAAATTTTAGCAGTGAAAATATTTTACATGTATAAGCTACTGAGTTTCATGCAAATTTTCATTAGTTTTCACTTTACAAAATTTAGGTGACTTTACTGTAGTTTTTCTATGACAAAATATTATTTTTTGCGAAAAAAAATTACAGATTTTTCTTATTGAAACACTTCTCTGTAGAACTGCATCATTCGCTTTTTGAAAAGTTATTGTCGAAAAATTGCTTTTTTGCATCAAAAAGACCTCTGTGCGCCACGGTAATCGAATAAAACAGTGACCAAAACCTTGACATTAGATCGAACTTGCCGTGCTTTTTTTGGGTCTTGGCTCTTTCATTGGGAAGATTCGACTTTGTTCAAAATTCAGCAATTTTGGAACGAACTTCGCTGCCACACGCTTCCTGCATAAAATTTCCGAAAAAATTATATGGCATGAGCCATCCGATACGCCAAAATCCTCAGCAACTTCTGTAATAGTGGTTCGACGATTCTCCATAACAATTTTCTTCAGTTTCTCAACATTTTCATCAATTTTTGATGTGATGGATCTTCCAGGACGAGCATCGTTATTCACATATTTTCGACCATCTTTGAAAAGCTTGTAGCAGTTCTAACATTTTTCTGACTCGAAGTACAAACACCATATGCCACTCTCAACATTTCAAGTGCTTTTAAGCACTTTATTCCGATTTTACACAAAATTTGGTAAATTTTTTTTAGATAAATTTTTTCCACAGCCTGAAATCACCGAACAGGCGAAACACGTCTAACTGTTATGTCTCTCAAAAAAAACTAAACTAAAGACAAACAAACTCAACTAAGAACATATCACTCACTCACTTCAAGAGTGTCATAACTCAAAATTGAAAATTATCAGGATGTGTACCTTTAAGTCCGTATAAAAAAAAATAAATAATATGAAATAAGACTATTAAAAAAGGTGGAATAATCCGAAATATGCTTGTTTACTTATAAACTAAATTTCGTTGAGATTTATTTATGGATATTTGCAAAATTAGCAATTCTGTAAGGCAACCTCCAAAATTTTAAATTTTGAGTTAAGACAGTCTTGAAGTGAGTGAGCGATATGTTCGAGACAAACGTGCCAACATAGAAAAAACGCTAATCGAATGCACGTAACATGAGAAATTTCCAAATTCGCCTTTGGACAGAACAGACATCGTATGCTCAACTTCAGTCTTTCTTTATTTGACAAATTTTGCTATTGTTCCTAGGATGATATGTTTTTTTGGACTAAAACGTTTGCCTAAAATATCACGTGGATACATAATATGAAATTTAATTTCAATGTTTACCAACGCCACCAAACACTGTGCGTTACGGCATGTAAGTCTGAATGAATGACGATTGCAGCGCATCTAAAAGTACTTATGGTGTTTAAGTTGGACCTAACTTTGAATACGCCTTTTTCATGCGTGAAAAGCGTTTTCAGATGGATGGGGGGTGTGGGGTAGCCATGAGGAGTATTGCGGTGACTGTGAAAAGTTTAGCCGTTTCGTTTTCATTTTATTTGATTGTTGGTTCTGTTAAGCAAAACCAATAAATTGACAAAGTTTGACAATTCAATTTAGGCGCTGTTACTGCCTCGACTTTATGTGAGAATTGATGTTAGACGGTGTAGATGGTGATGGTGAAGCTAATGCTGTCCCATCGTCGAAGTCGTTTCTTAGTGAATGGATTTTTTCGAAATAAAAAAAACAGAAGTGGAATTTCCATATATACTTTGTACAGTTTCAAGTGGCTGCAATCAATTCGCAGCGATGACAGTCAATATTTTATTCCCTTTAACAATTACAATAAATTATAAAATTTTCATTAAACACATTTTTATTTGAGCATAAATCTTTGAAATTGTTTTAAGCCCAACGAATTGTAAATTTCATAAATATTCGAAATGTACCGGACTAAAATGGATGCAACAACAATTCACAATTGAGGGTGATGAAGAGAACGTAAGTTGTATTTACATTTCATAAAAGACCTTGAGCCAATTCAAAACTATGTCAGCAATATTGAGATAAATTGCCAGAACGACATCTTTATTGGCCTTTCCAAGTACAAATTTATGGTGGTTGTTTGCGAAGAAGATAAATTAGAAGTTGTAATGCTTATAGAGTTTTGGGTAGGAAAATATACATATACCTAAACATAATTTTAACTTCCTAATTTAAAGCGAGAGAACGGTTTCAGGATATAAAAAATTAAAATTCTTAAATTTCGTCTAAATCCGTTGAAAATGTTATCTCTGGATGTAAAGATTGTAAACCGGAGGAGAACGAACTTCTTTTGAGGACTATACCAAATCATCACCCTTTTCTAATTTTTAAATATTATGTACTTATTTATTTATTTATATGAATTACAATACAAAGTAAATTTATATTCTAATTTTAAGGTCCAGGGAAAGGCCGGGTTAAAAAGACAATATGGCTAAATGTTTGCAGCGACAGACCAGAGCCTCTGGTGGGAATCGAATAGGAGAGTACGCTACCAACTCGTCTACTGGGGCGCTCATTATGTATTTATGTTTAAATATAATTGCCTGTAATTTTGCTAACTACGCGTAAAGAACAATATTTACAACTTTGGTGTCTTTGACGACCTCCACTGAAATTTTCCGGCAAACATTTTCGTAGAATATTTTAATCCTTAAATGTCCTATTTGAAAGGACTTTCTTGACTTTTTCGAAAAAAGGCCAAATTGACCCATTAAGAGGGGAGCTAGAGGGTTAAGATCTTCCACAAAAATTATCCTCATAAAATTCCACTATGTAGCTCTGACAATAAAAGATCTCTCAGATATTAACTTAAAGCATGTTTTTCATTTAATATAATGCTCCCTTCGACGAAAAATGAAAACTTTGGCCCACTGTAAAATGAAACTCAGACCAGCTACAAAAATTATCTACTCAACAATGATCCTCACACAAAAATGATCCTCATAAAATTCCACTATGTAACTCTGACAATAAAATATCTCTCAGACATTAACTTACATCATTTTTGTCATTTAATATAATGCTCCCTTCGACCAAGAAATGAAAACTTTGACCCACTGAAAAAATGAAACTCAGACCAGCTGGACCATAAGTTTATTCTACAAAAATTATCTACTCAACATCAACGGTCGCTATTCTGTTCCAAAAATGCTGTTGGACAGTGTTATTCAAGCCAAACGGAATACAACTTTCTGGATCACGGGGCAACACGACCTAGGAAAGAAAGGTGCATTTGTGGTGAATCCAACAGTACCTAGTTAAATACAGCTTTTTGCTTCTATGGCATATTGTTATTTTTATGCATACTTTTAATACGTATATGATGTTTAACTTTAAATATAGAATATATGTGTGGGGGCTAGATCAATCTATGGAGCGATTTTCTCTTAACATATGGTTAGATTTTCTTGGTCCAAAAAAATAACCTTTACGAAATGTTGACAAAATCTGATTGAGCGAATAAGGACATATGGACTTACAGACGGCTGCAAGTGTGTAGTGTCCTACGAACAAAGTCAGCGATCTTATCAAGATTATAAAGCTTTATGTATTTGTTATAGTTTTAGGGTGATTATGGTTATGTACATTGGAGTGGAACGATTTTTATAAGCTGACTTTTATTTTGTGTAAATCGACGACCCATACTTTTAAATGTATTAGTACAAAACTTTAGTTTCCAAAAATATTGCAAAACCCAATTTTATTGCATTTGAGTTTTTTTTGGTTTCAATTTCTAAAACATTGCCCCGTTTTGTAGACTTTTATCGCAATGCTGAGAAAAATATTTTAGATCTTCAATGCTCTTATATTTGAAAAGCAGCAACGCAATTTTGTCAGCTTTTATTACAAATCAAGATCACTGAAGTTGGTACGATTTTGTGGTTCTTACATTAATTTCAAGGAATTCGCCTTTGTAGTCCCACTCCCGGAATTATTCGGAATCACAATGTTTTTCGGGATTTCGGGATATTTCGTGATCATTTTTTCGCTAATCTATCGCATCGTTTAGCTTTTTTGCTATGGATATTTTTACGCATGTTTCTAATTCCTGAACTGAGTAATCGTTAGAGTCAATATGAATGATTAGACTCAATATTAGTTTAAAACGGCAGATTAAAGAATAGATATAGTTCTCATTTAATAAGGCGCATATCTATATCATTATCCAAGCCCGATTTTCAATTTGGATTCTAATTTAGAAGACTCTTCTATATTGTTCTATGCTTATGCATTCTTTTACGAAGAGACATATTTATTCCATCAGTTAATATGAATTTAATAGCAGATATATCCTTCAACATAAACGATTGCGCGGGATCTGCTTTGTACAGATTCATATCACAACGACATAAGGCTTCTACAGTTACTTTTATAGGAATAAAACACGTATTATATCCGTTAGCAAAAAATTCTTTAGCAATATAAATCGGGATTGATCTTAAAAGATCCCGGGATCGGGATTTTCCGGTTTGTAGTTGTGATGGCTGATTCATAGCTACTTCTAAATCCTAACCGATTTTCTTCAAGGCTCTTTCATAGTTACGTGGTAAATTTAATAAAGATCTGTTCATACAGGGTGGCTGATATGTAATGCAACAAAGTAAAGCGCTATATTTTTTTAATTTTTTTTTAAATTTTATTGTTCAAAAGCAAAAACTGTCGGAAATAACATAAAATTTTAGAAACAGATTAGATTTGTTCGAATTGGCCACCTTTGGCACGATTTATGGCCTTCAAACAGCCGACAAAGCCATCACACGCTGCACGAATGTGGCTCTGCGGTATTTTGGCCCATTCCCGGCGAAGCGCCGTCTTGAGATGATCGATACTTTGGTATTTTTTAGTGCGAACCTTACTCTCTAAAATGCGCCAGGCGCAAAAGTCCAACGGATTGAGATCCGGAGATCTTGGTGGCCATTGTGCGGTAGAAATGAAGCGAGGAACCTCCTTTTTAAGCCATTCTTGGTTGACGCGTGCTGAGTGCGATGGTGCTGAGTCCTGTTGGAATGTCCATGGTCTGCGGCCGAAATGTTTGTCTGCCCAGGGCTTCAATACTGTCTTTAGGACATTTTCCCGATAATATTCGGCATTTATTTTGACCCCATGGTCGATGAATACGAGCGGGGAGCGACCATCGGCCGTTACGGCGGCCCACACCATTACCATCGGCGCCGCTTGAGTTCTGGTGGCCAATCGAAGGTGTACATTTTCAGCTGACCTCTTAGGCAAGTAAACCCGATCATTTTGTTTGTTCACAAACTGTTCAATTTGGAATGGCTTCTCATCGGAGAAAACCAAATTCGGTAACTGACCACTTTCGTGCAAGTGAAGCAACTCCTTGGCTCTTTCCAGTCTAACTTTTTTTGTGCATCGATGAGCTCTTGCACTTTTTGGAACTTCGATGGCTTTAGTCCAAGCTTATTTTTTAATATGTGTTGTATCCGTTCTCGCGATATGTTCAGCTCACGAGCAATTTTTCTACCACTGCGGCGTGGATTTCGATTAAATCTGGGCTTCACTTTTCGGATCATTTCTGGTGTTGTTACCGTTTTTTTTCGTCCACTTTTTGGACGCGATGCAACACTGCCAGTATCACGGTAACGAGCAATGGTACGAGAAACAAAAGATTTATTCACATTTAAATGCTGGAGGGCTCTAACGATAGGCACTTGTGTTTTTCCACCCAAATATAAAGCAATCACACTATCACGCTTGAATTTCATCACGAATAACTTTTTTCTGAATGCAATAGATCAAAATGCTTTTGTAAGCTTATAAACAATAAAATGAACTGTCACTGAAATAAATCTGTCAGCTATCAGACTAGCGGTTTAGAAATGATAACAACCTGAACTTGGTTGCAATACATATCAGCCAACCTGAATATGCGGTTGTTATAACCCTTAAATGTTAAATCTATACGAGTATACTCGTATATAAAAATGGAAAAATTTTTGTATGTATGTATGCTATAGACTCTGAAACCACCGGACCGATTTTATTTTTTTCTTTTATTAGAAAGGTTCTTTGTCAGAGATGGTTTAGGGAAATTTTTTTTTTTTCAAAGAAGTGGAATTAGTGGGTGTTGCAATAGTGGGCGTATCATTAGTTAAACATTTGTTAGCTCAGAAACTATTGACCGTAGGTGAACGGAATTTGGATTGTAAGAATTGTAAGTATTCTTCAATAAAGGTAAATAAGTGGGCGTGGCATTATATAAAAATCGAATATCTCTGAAAATGTAATTCGTAGAAGAACGAAATTTGAAATACACGTTAGTGCAGTTATTACCTAAAACTTTAACAAAAATTGGCAGGATCGGATCAGTGGGTCTGGCAAAAGTGGCCGTAGCATTAGTTAAACGTTTATTATCTCAGAAACTATTGACCCTAGAAGAACGATATTTGGATTGTGAGTTGTTGGAGTCAATATTTAGTACATTCACCAAAAGTGGGCGGGATACAATAAATGGGCATGGCATTATATAAAATTCGAATAACTCAGAATGTGTTGATGGCATGAGAACGAAATTTGGAACACACTTTAGTGGAGTAATTACCGAAATCTTCAGCAGAAATTGGCGGGATAGGATTAGTGGGTGTGGCAAAAGTGGGCGTAGCATTAGTTAAGCATGTATTATCTCTGAAACTATTGACCGCAGAAGAAAGAAATTTAGATCATTAAACATAACCTCATACAATATTGCATAATTTGTGCATTTTTGTACCACATTTCTTTTATTTTCTTCGCATTGGCGTTAAGTTGGCTGTGAGCACATACTCGTAAACACTAATCTATCAATCTCAGCAGAAAGTTGTGGTTATCGCGGCGATCAAGTCAAACAATGTTTGCTGTAAGTGTGTTCATATGTATCTGGTGGTAGTCTGCGTGATTGGCCCAAAAATGGGCGGGATCAGACCAATGGGCGTGGCCCGCACATATAAGCCAAATTTTGAAATTGAGTTATCTTGCACAAATTGTTGTCGAAAGTGCCGTAATTTTGTGAATATGTATCTGTTGATAGTCTACGTGAATGGTCTAAAAAGGGACGGGAACGGATGAATGGTCGTGGCCCTGCCCTGTTAGCAGGAGTGCTGCAATTTTGTGTATATGAATGTGATGGCAGTGTACGTAATTGGATAAAAAAGGGGTGGATCGGAAATCTGGGGGAACAAAATGGACCGGGTCCAGCTAGTCAGTATATAAATCTGAACCGATTTTTGACAACGTTCGGGGTTTGTTTAAAAAACCTCACACTGCCTGATTTCATAAAGATTGGCAAATAGTTATATATCAAATATCCTGATGAAGTTGTGACCTTTATCGAAATGTAAATCGATTTCCTCCAATCAGCCTGATTCGTTGAAATCAAATCTAGAGGGACTTATACTGTCCTCCTAAGAAAGAAAGTCACATCTCCATTTTAGTAGTTTTGAGTTATTCAGTAGTTAGTAGTTCTGAGATTTTTATACATTTTTGGGTTAGGATAGGGACCTAAATTGGTCTATGTCAGCTGGTAAAACCGGTTGCCACCCTAATGTAACCTAAAGGCACTAATGTTAAAAAACGTAAAAGCTAAATATCTCAAAACTACTAAAATTGAGATGTGACTGTTACCCTTATCCACCATAGAATGGGCAGTATATTAGTTTTGTCCCTCTGTGTTTAACCTCTTAATATTGATCTATTGATAGAGTATATATTCTTAATCTTCTTATAAATCTAAGACGATTTAGCCATATCCGCCTGTCCGTCCGTCAGTCTGTTGTGATCTCGCTACAATCTACAATAATTGAGTTAGATGAATGAAATTGGGTACAGATACTTCTTCTTATAGCTACATGTAACTTGGGATTGCAAATAGGCAATATCGGTACATTTCTTGATATAGACCCCATATATAGCATCTCCACAAATTGAGACTGATCGGCCTGAAAATTGGCAACTAGGGTTTATTTATATCAGGAACCTTTCACACGACAGGCAGTCATAGGACCATGTTTTCACATAACCCCCATACAAGGGTCCCTCTAGATTTAACTTCTTAGTGCTATAAAAGCCACAAATTTCAACGAATTGGGTGAAATTGTACAACAAATCATTCACATGAGATCCATTGTGGAGAGATTGTCCATCCGTTGAGTCCAATTTTCGATCACTCGTTCGAGCATTTCGACTGGTAACTGGCGAATAACACGCGTGATGTTTTGCTCAAAGGCCTGAATCGAAGCGGGTTTGTCCGCATAAACTTTAGACTTTACATATCCCGACAGGAAAAAGTCTAACAGTGTGATATCACACGATCTTGGTGGCCAATCGACCCGTCTAAAACGTGAAATTATCTGCTCATCGAAGTGTTCTCTCGATAAATCCATTGATTGATGCGATGTGTGGAAAGTGGCGTCGTCTTGTTGAAACCAAATGTCGCCGAGATCACGAGTTTCAATTTCAGGCATCAAATAGTCAGTTATCATGGCAGGATAACGGTCGCCATTGACGGTTGTTCAGCACAATCAGTATAAACAAGGAGAAAAACACCAAGCATTAGGAAGTACTAGCGGCGTCTCTATAATATCTGGCAGGCTTCTTTTTCAATTCATTTTTATTTATTTTATAATATTTACACTTCGTTTCAACTTTGTAATACTATTTAAGAGTTTAAGACTTATCTCTTCTTCTACTTTGTAATTAATAATGATTTACAAAATTGATTAGTTAATACTAAAATATATACAAGGGAGGAAAAAATTTACAAAAAACCTATATGAGTATTAATTTTGTTATGATAAAAACTTAACACTACTTACAGACTAACTATGAATTTGCTATATCATTAATATAAGTAAAACTTGATGAAGAACATCTTGTATTAAAATTTTGCGTCAATATTTCAATCTTATCGATGACTAGGTGAATTTTTGCATGCTCATGTAGTCGTTTCGTAGAATAGTAGAAAGGTAGGTTTAATATTAATTTTAATATTTTATTTTGTGTAACTTGTAACTTCTTTAAATGACAGTTAGCACTTGAAGACCACAATGGTGCTCCATAGTACATCGCCGATTGAAATATGGACTTAAATATTAACATTTTATTAGTTAGACTAAGATGAGATTTGCGGTTTATAAAGGGATATAGCACTTTAATCAGCAAATTCACTTTATTTATTACAAATGGGATATGATTTTTGAATTTCATTTTTGTATCTAATATTATACCTAAATATTTAACTTTTTGTTCCCATTGAATTTCCATATTATTTACAACAATGTTATTTTGTGGAGTAAAACATTCTTTGCGTTTCCTTGTGAAATAAATTGCCTGACTCTTTTCACCATTTATACTGATTTTCCATTTATCGAAATATTTTATTAGAATAGATAATGCAGATTGAAGATTTCTGATGATATCTGAAGCCAATATTTCAGAGCTTAAAATCGCAGTATCATCAGCAGGCAGGCTTCTTTGTTGCTATTTCATTAAATTGAGATGCGTACTGACCATGGACAAAAAACAACAACACTTGAAATCGAATTTTAAAAAGTTATAACTCTTTTTGCGGTGGTATCTTTCATTCGTAAAGTTCAAACGAAAATCTTCTTCCATGTGTCCCTCGTATTTCTACGCTTGTACCTCTAAATAGAATACTTTGGCCGCTACTCAAAAAGAATGTGGAAAACATGAAAGTTTCTAGGCATTTGTCCACCTTTCTCGAAATATATCATATCACATATCAATATTGTCTTGTCTTCCACCGTTATTGTTGGCGCTCTAATTAATTCTAGTATCTTTTAAAAATTTCATTAAATAAAAAAGATAAATGCTACTTAAATTCTGCACTACGAAATAAGGCCCAAATGAAAAGACTCCCAAAAACAAAATTAAATACTCCCCAATGAAGCAAGCTCCAAAAAAAATTAAATAACAACTTAAAAATATGAAATTTACCCTACTTTCAGTGAAATCGCCCCCAAAAAGAAAAACGAAATAACCACCAAACTTTGGGACTTATTTCGTAACGAAATAATCTCCACAAAACAAACTCGGTAGACGAAAAATAAAATATCAGCCAAAAATAACTTATTTTTAGAATATTAAACAATTTGTTATCAATTCATAAAATATATTTTCTACAAGACTTCCTTTATAGACTCATTAACAGCTTGACAGCAAACTGGGCATTCAAATGTGTCTAAATCTTTGGCGATGGCATCAGCCTGTTATTATACCCTCACTTTAGTGTACCTCCCACAGAAGTGGACTATTTTGCACCAAAAGGTATATCTGCTATGCTCTGGTAGAGCATACAAATACTTAAAATGATGTACAGTGTAATGGTTTTATAGTGCCTACAGTCAAAAATGGGCGTTATTGCCACACTCCTTTTGGTACCTCCCACACAATGGTACCATTTTGTACAAAAAGTTAAGAGGTTATAGCTTGAGTACCATTCCACGTAAATGCTACAAAATTGTGCACAGTGTAACGCTTTTAAAGTACCTATAGACCTATGATAAGTGGGCGTTGTCAACACGCCCCTTTTTGTACCTCCCACACAAAATTACCAAATCATACCAAAATTTAATAATTTATAATCTTAACATATATCATTGCACATAAACGCTTATAATTTGACACAGTGTATTTACAGTGATAGAAAAAGCTTCGTCATTCGTCAAAAGTCAGCTGACGTACGGATAATCCTATTGATGAATTTGTTCGTCGCCATGACAAATCTCTGTTTAATCCCTGGAAACTATAGTTTCGAGGGTACTCGTTCGCTCCAGTCAGGCTTATGGATGGACGTACATAAGTAAAATGACTTAATGTTTTTTTAAAACGGATTTCCTCAGCAAAAACTTAGGGTCTTAGGCCACTCCTTTGATGCGTTACCCTTTTTCTATATGTTATATATACACTTATTGATATTTGTATTATAAATCAAATAAATCCCCATATTTATCACCTCACCTTAGAGAGGAGGGTACATATCATTTTTTTATTTATGAGCACGATTCATCGTAGGGATGATATGTAATCACCCTGTGGGGTTTTAAATAGTTCTTGTTCTAGTATACTTAAACGGAGATTCGTCATGGCGACGAACAAATTCATAGATAGGATTATCCGTACGTTAGCTGACTTTTGACGAAGCTTTTTCTATCAGTGTACTGTTCAGCGAAAAATATGTGTATTTGTTCAGCCTTTTTTCGTAACCCCCACACAAATTGACAGATTTATTCGTTTAATATTCCATATTACATTACTCACAAAGTGAGGGTATACCTTAGTCGGTTTACCCGACTGAAACTTTCTTACTTGTTTTAGTACACATTCCTTGAATACTTGCATGTGTTTACATGACAGCAAAAGGACCTTTGGTTCCACAACTGTACATACTTCACCTAGTTTTGGTTCCGGCCCTACCGAAACGCTTGAAACTTGAGTCTCTTCATCTTGCTGCTCTCTTCCTTGTATGTAATGATTTCAAAAAATCTTCATCAAGTTGGGCACACGTTTAATTTTTTGGGAAAAACATGCGAAACCAGCCATCGCAGATATTTTTCCCCTTCTGCAACTCAGTGCTGGCTTTTCCAATAGTTTATGGACCTTATGCTTTGGTGAGATCCTCCACTATCTGCCAATAATTCGATATCTCTACATTTGAAAAACTCTTCATTTTGGAGAACTAGAACAAACTTATCCTTGGAATTATCCTACCAAGAACGCGATTTTACGATTTCAACGCTGACGTTGTCCTCGGAAATGCCTTCGAGGCCAATCTAAATCGTATACAAATTTAGTATAAATGTAGTGTAGACCAGAGATCGGCAAAACAGAGCCCATGGGCGGTTCTCTCCTCTCATACATTGAATGAGTATAAAATAATTCATTCAGTGTACATTGAGAGAGAGAGAAATGTTTTTGTATGGTTGTATGAGTATGCCGATCCCTGGTGTAGACCCTACTTAATGGGAATCCTCTTTATAAGACAATATTTTATTGGTCCCTTCCACACTTCAAACAAACAATATATTCAATTGAGAAAGTGAGGACATGTTGTTCGTATTTTTCCTCTACATATAAGTTGGACCTTTTCCTTGACTTACCTTTATAAACAGGATTAAAATGTTTTTGTATGATTTTTGCATAGATTTCACGTGTTTGACTTAAAGAAAATCTTAAAAGTACAGTTTCACGAAAAAGTGTTGTTGCAGCAGATAAGAGTTGGTATGTTTTGAACTTGCTTCCAGTCTTGAAAACAATATCATCGCAGAAGATACTGAGTATTAGCGACAAATTGTAAGATAGTTTCAGTCGTAAGATAGTTAAACCGACTAAGGTATACGCTCACTTTGTGAGTAATGTAATATAGAATATTACACGAATTAATCTGTCAATTTGTGTGGGTGGTACCAGAAGGGTTTAACAAATACACCTATTTTTCTATAAACACTACATTTTTAAATACATTGCACTGTGCAACATTTTGTAGTATTTTAGTGCATTGGTACTCACGCTATAAGATGTTAACTTCTTGTACAAAATGGTACATTTGTGTGGAAGGTACAAAAAGGGCCGTGGCAATAACGCCCATTTTTCACAGGACTGTAGGCACTATAACAGCATTACATTGTAAAAAATTTCAAGTATTTGTATGTACCAGTATTAAAGTTATAAGCAGATAACTGTTGGTGCCAAGCGCTCCATTTGTGTGAGAGGTACCAAAAGAGGCGGGGAATTAACGCCAATTTTTCACTGAACTGTAGGCACTATAACAGCATTACACTGTACAAAGTATTTTTATGCACTTGTATAAAAGTAATAAGCTGTTAAATTTTGGTGCAAAATTGTCAATTTGTGTGGGAGGTACTGAAAGGGGCGGTGCCACTTCGCCCATTTTTCTCAAGGTGATAATTACTAATAAACTACTACTATGTGTGGAATTTCAGAAGATTCGAATAAGTAGTATAGAAATTATTAGCGAATCAATATTTCACTAAATTTTAACCTTTTGTGAGAAGGAGTGGACCAATGTGGCACATCTTCGAACTTAGCCGGAGATAGATAAAAATATTACCGCATACCAAATTTTAAGTCAATCGGTTAATCCTTTCGAGAGTTATCGTGCGCACCAGCCAGCTGGCAGACAGACAGACGGACGGACGGACATTGCTCTAATTACTTAAAATGACCCAAAACGGAAACTTGGGATCTTAGGTCACTTCTGCGGTGTGTTACACTTTTGGCACTTTTTTAGCAAATGATATATACCCTCGTCACACTAAAGTGAGGGTATAAAAAGGACATTTCCATATACGGGCGGGAAAATTTAAAAAAGCTTATTGAGAAGTTCTTTTATGTTCTACCATGACTTACAACACCACCACTAATTGGTGAACCATCTAGACGAAGATGTTGTGACCTTTTCCGTCGAATACTCGTATAAGAATAATAAAAATTCCTGGATGACATCTGTACTTTTTAATTAGCGGTTGTTTGACGTCAATAAGCAAATGAAGTTAAAGAGAGAAATGAAGTTGGATATGAAATTGTTCTCGAATATGAGAACAATAAAAATTCCTGAATGACATCTGAACTTTTTAAGGAATGGTTGAAGTTAAAGAGAGAAATGAAATTGACAATTGCACAGCTCAGGTTTATGTACCCTGACAGATGAATGCAATACGTTCCACTTTCATGGCGTGGATTGGGGTATATGCATGTATTGAGTACTCAAGCCAGGTGAGTTGATACCAGATCCACCTCATTCTGCAGAATTACAGAAAATACGCATACAAATAGTAGGTAAATAACGATGGGAAGAGATCGAATTTTTTCCCAATTTGCTGCCTACCAATTTCACGAGCCCTTTTTCTATTCCAAAGCTATTCATCTTCTATTCTCATCTCATCTTTCTATACCTATATCTGGAACCAGTCCACATTTCAGAAGACTGTCACAAAATACATATACACAACATTACAGCACTCTCGCTAACAAATTTTCAGGATATCTCCAGTTCAAATCTTGGCTCATATGGGCGGGGCCACACCCAAAGGTCCGATCCCGCAAATTTTCCAAAATTCAAAATTTGGCTTATATGAGCGGGGTCACGGCCATTGGTCCGATCCCGCCCATTTGTGGACCAATCACGTAAACCGCCACTAAATACATACACACAAAATTTCACCACTCTAGCTAAAAAATGTTCTCAATATCAAAACTTGGCTCGTATGGGCGGTTCCACGTCCACATGATATATCGCAAAATCAAGTGCCCTATTTTCACCATCCCCTACAAATGTACAATCTGTTAAAATTTGAAGAAAATAGGTCCAGCCGTTTAGACGTCTATACGGTACAAACAAACACAATTTATTTTTTATATACTCGTATAAAGATAGATGTTTTTTTAAACCAAATTATTAACTAGTACTTATCCTTTCCATATATCCAATACTGAATAAAAGAAGCTGCTTAAAGCAGTCGACCTACGACCTTGACATGAGCAATATTTTAGCTCCTGGTAAGAGCTATCTTTTTGTCATTGACCGATTGTGGCTACGTGCCACACAGCAAATGAAACAATTGAATTGTTGTGAGAAATGTTTGGAGATAAGATTATTTCAAGAAATTGTGATATTGAATGGTCTCCAAGAAGTTGTGATTTAAAAGCAATAGACTATTTCCTGTGGAGTTATTTTAAGTCATTGGTCTTTCGAAATAAACCAGACTCTCTTCAAGCTTTACAAGTCAATATTAAACGTGCCATTCATGGCACAGGACTTGATTTAGTGCAAAAGGTGCTCGAAAACTGGATTCATCGAATTCGTTCCTGCAGAAGAAGTAGTGGAGGCCATTTGAATGACGTTTTATTTAGAAACTAATTGTATCGATTGTACTTCACATTAAATAAAAAACTTTTGAATTTCCTTAACAATAAGTGTTTTTTTTTTCAAAGAAATCATATCGCTCTTATTGGAAAACCGTAATTGTCGACATTGTACGACTTATACTCTTTTTGTCAAAAATTATCATCACTTCATATTAGAAAATACCTTTCGGCAATAAACTTCTCATAGATGTACGCATTAGGTACTGGTCTTTCATACTTACACTCGAGAACAAAATTAAACCAGTAAGCAAATTAAATACACCACCACTGTTCATTCGCTCAAAACAGATAATTTTTCAGTTTATTGAGGTAGCCATTTAGCCAAATATTGGCCTCTTCACTGAAGACAATTTTTTCACAGACATAAACTTAACAATGAAAAATAAATTGCAAAGTTATGTCGATCGCTACAATAAACTATGGTTCAATTTCTTCTTTTGAGCATTCCAAACTAATTCACAAATCATAATACCCCAAACATTAATTGTTTGTACAAGATATTTTTGCTGCAATATGCAATGTATGCTTCAAATTCAAAAATTACGAATTTGCGATGAAAAGAAAAATGTTTGAATAAACGTTATCACATTTTTTATTGTTATGAGAAGATTATTTACAAAGTCATCTTTAATGTATAATTTAAATTCTGTGTAAAATGCAACCAGTATTTCTGTTATACAAAGTTATGTCCACGACAAATAATTAAGTAATGTAAAAATTCTATAAATCCAAATAGCTTTGCAAATTCTTGCTCTGGGTGTACCCCATAAATACTCGTACATATATGTATATTTTCATTTAAATAAAAACACAACAAAAGTCGTTCTGGCAAAGGGTAAAAAGAGACAAGCCTTTTGGGCACTCCTTCTGCCACACCACAATTGATTTTCAAATTATTGATTACAAAATAGCAACGAACTTGTGAAATACGTCGACGACATCAACATCTCAGTATCGATGTGGCTACAATGTTTCCATTTATAAATGACAATTTTGTAAAAGTGCCAAGGATCCAAACAAAGCGTATTCATATGTTTGAGTCCTTTAAATGTTTGCATCCCTCTTTTCGAGCCTTTAACATTTAGAGTTTGCATGTGATGGAAAAATGAAACAAAGTCTAAACTAAAGGATACGAACGACGGTGCTTAAGTAGGCTTCACAAGGATTTAAATGTGGCAAAATGAAATACTTTTTAATGGATTCGTTAAAAGCTTTTCGATTCATTTTTTTCTCTCCTCTCGCTCAATAAAAGCGACGGCAAGCGACAAGAAGGGGAAAGGTTAAAATTGCTCTATGGTTGTCACATGTGTTGTGCCACAAGATGTGGGGAAGCAACAGAATGAAAGGACCTCACAATGGAAGTATTACTGGTGGTGTATATCAAAAGAATTGATTTCTTCCTGACAATTTTTTCTTCACTAACAACCACTGAACACCTCGAATAATAGAAAGGCCTTTTCTTTGATAGTGTAGCAAGACGAACTCACATAAAATGGAAAAAAGTTTTTTTAAATCTTCAACCAAAAGCAATCTTATTGAGACTATGTGCGAATCGTTTACAGTAAAGGAGCACCGAATAAAGAGTGGTTGAAAATAGTAGACTTTTGAGGTCTCATAAATATAAATGGAGATACACTTAAGCCAACGGATCGGCTTGTTGTACGCTCCTTATTATGACCTTATTTAACCCTCAAGAGTTATAGAAAATCGGTATTACATACGAATTTCGTCAGTAATATTCCATCGTTTCGATGTTTTCTCGGCATGTCCTGCATTTGTCTCTATCTGCATGTCCTATGCGTTGCAGGTGTGCTTGTAAGCTTGAGTGTGATTTATTTTCTGCAAAAAAGTGCAACATATTCGAATTTTGAAATAAGTGCTAAGTTTAATTCGAAGAACAACATAAGTTCCACCTGAAAATGGCAAATAATTTTTAAAAATTCGCGTCGACGGTGACTTCGTTTTTTTCAGAAACGAAGTCACCAAAAAATGTTTTCTTCTCATGTGGGTTACCCCATAGTATCTTTGTAGTTTCTTCCACAGTTTCGCTATCCCACGTAGTTTTGTGAGCCCTCGCTGCCAAGTGCTTTAACTTATTCTTCGTGAGACGAGGAGATATAGACCTTTAAAAATATTTGCACATCATCTATATATATGGTTTAGTAAGGCCACAAAGACAAACGAAAACACGAGTCACTAGATCTTCTCTCCCTCTTCCTAAATCTTCTCTCCCCCTTCCTAAACCTTCTCTCCCTCTTCCTAGTCTGTCAACCTCAAACTATTTCTCCTATTTTTCTACTCTACTCACGGGAAACACAATGGGCCGAATTGTCGGCCCGAGGTCCTTTCAACCTAACTCGTTAGGTTGTACATGCTCGCCCAGGTTGTTCTATGGAAAACCGCCACGATCATATGAGTTGACACCGTTGCACTTCTTTCTTTGGGGATATTTAAAAGAAAAAGTTATATGACTACATCAAAAAAAAATATTTGGAGTTGTGGCGTTCTTTTTTTTAAATGGAATATTGCAATGCGGCACGATCAAAGTTGAAAAATTAAGAAAATTTAGAAAAAAAATCAAGTTTACTTGCCTGTAACTCTAACAAGGAGTCAAAAATAGCGGTTTTAACGCTGAATTGAGATTTGAGGGTATACAACACTTCAAAATTGTTTTTTGAGTTGTACTCGATGGGACCTACACTATTCTACATCATAATTTATTTTTGACTGTAGCACTGTGTTATTTATAGTTCTGGATTTTACTTTTTCGGCGGTTTTGCTATGATTTTGCAATTTGGCTATCTGTGAATTTGATGCTAACATATTTCGACTTTGTAGTTTTTCTGATCCAGTTCAACCACTCGGTGATTGCTCGAATTTCCACTTGAAATACCGTGTTATGGTCTGGGCGGCGGAAGTATATTTCGACCTCTGGTTCCTCAATAAGAAGTCCAGTTTTCACCCAAGTTTAGACCAACCGGTGTAGCAGTGGGTTCCCACCAGTACATGCGCTAGTGTTCCGTTCAGCCAGGAGTGTCTGTCTGGCACAAATGCTTCACAGTTAACTGCAAGCCGTACTTTAGGTATATGGTCGGAGATTTTCGTTGTTTGAACGTGTCCGAACAGTATGAGGGTTCCTATATATGTCTGCCTAGGCAACACTAAGAGTTGAAAGGCGCCATTTGATATTTCCATTAGAAAGTTTGACATTTTTTAGCATAAACGTACTCAGAACGTTTTGACGTACGACCATCATTTGTGTTGTTTACAGTGACTTGAAAAAATCAATTTGGCAAAGAAATGGAAGTAACTCGTGAACATTTTCGTGCGATCATTTTTCACAATTTTCGTGGATTATCACGACAAGTGTGCAGCGATGAACTTAAATCTTTGTATGGCGATGAAGCAGCATCCTATAGCAACGTGAAAAACTGGTTTAATGAATTCAATCTTGGCCGACGCTCGCTCAAAGACGAAGGACGTGAAGGTCGTCCAAAAACAGCCGTTGTGCCAGAGAACATTGATGCCGTGCGTGAACTGATAATGCAAGATCGTCATGTGACATACCGTGAGATAGAGGCATCCTTGGGCATTTCTTCCACCAGCATACATTCGATATTGCATGAACACCTGGCCGTAAAAAGGTTTGTTGTCGTTGGATCCCGCACAATTTGACAATCGCTCAAAAAAAGGCTCGTGTCGATTAGTGCAAAGAAATTTTGAAAAATACGATCGTGGTGCTTTGAAAGACGTTTATAAGATCGTCACAGGTGATCTTATGCGCATGAGCCCGAAACAAAACAGCAATCGACCGTGTGGGTCTTCGAAGACGAGCCAAATCCAACGAAAGTTGTTCGTGGAAGAAACACTTCGAAGCAAAGGGTCGCCTGTTTCTTCGGCAAAACTTGAGCAACGTAGGACGGTCAACTCTGAATGGTACACCACAATTAGTTTGCCTGAAGTCTTCGGAGAAATTCGAAAAACGAACAAGGGAAGACGAATCATTGTACACCATGACAATGCGAGCTCTCACATATCGGTTCAAACCAGAGCCTTTTTGACCGGCCAAAAGGTCGAATTGATGGGTCATCCGCCGTACAGCCCTGACTTGGCATCCAATACTTCTTTTTATTCCCGCACATCAAGAAAAAAATGAGTGGTCAACGATTTTCGTCACCAGAAGATCCTGTTGAAGCGTTCGAAAACCATGTTTTGGAGGTGTATCAATCGGAGTGGAAAAAGTGCTTCGACGATTGGTTTGAGCGCATGCAAAAGTGTATAAATCATTCTGGAGAATACAGGGTTGCCCATATTCGACGGACCCATGTTTTTTTTGGGCCCATTCCAATCGACGAGGCTTGTCCGCAGGCAACAATCTTTGCGTCAATTGAATTTTGTACGGGAACAAATGCAAATCAACGCGAATAATCCGTTGTAAAGTGGACCGAGCCATGCCCAACTGTTCTTGGGGACCTCTCAACACTGGCTCGTACGGCAGCGATATTTTCGGCCGATCGCCTTGGTCGACTTTTATTTGGCCTCTTCGGATTAGAAAGAGCCTCACCAGTCGAAAATTTTTCGTATAAACGCTTAATGGTGTTCTTAGAAGGCGCACTTCTCACATTTTTTAATATTTTAAAAGCACGTTGAGTTTTCACAATTGACTTCTTCTGTTGAATGTAAATTTCAACTATTTCGCGTGGCGTGTATTGTTCCATGGTAAAAATCTGCTTGGACTGACGCTTCAAACGCGGTATGTCATTAAGCGATCTGACATCTCTGTCAAAAGTTATGGCGTTGCCAGATGGGTCCGTCGAATATGGGAGACCCTGTACTTTGAAGAACAATAAAACCCTTTTGGTTAATGATAAATATTCGCATTTTCATTATTAGGCCAGAAATATACATAGCAGCCCTCGTATTTGTAATATCTTCTGGTGGTGCGACTTGTGGTCTCGATCAATCCATTCAGTCATCACCTGTAGACGACTTGCTGTGAGGGCTACATTATACGGATTTCTATTGGTTGAATTTTGCAATGTTTGTACGCGGCACTTCTTTACCAGTGATGTTCACAACACTACTGATGCGAAGGATATTATTGGTCTAATCACGCTTATGTAAAGCCAGTGTGTCATATGTGGGCGTAGTTCCCATTTTGAACCCATAGTTCTTCTGCACAACTCAACCTTCAACTCAGTTTCCGAAAAAATCCAAAATTACTCTAAGAATTTCGCCTTTTTGTATTGTACTTGTCTTATTCAGGAAAAGAGGCTGTCTTTTAGACTGTGTTCAAGTTTTGGTCATATTAGTCCACCCCTTCTGGTATGTTGCCCACAAAATGATACAATTTAGTGGCATATTTCTTCCCTAATAACTTATATACTACTACTCCGAATCTTCTGTAATTTCACACATAGTATTAGTTTATCTGACACTAACATCTTGAGAAAATAGTTTCCCCATCCCTTATGGTACCTCCCACACAGAGGGACCATTTTGTACAAAAAGATAATAACTTTTAACATTAATTCCAGTACACAATAATACTTCCCATTTCGTGCAGTTAAAAATGGGAGTATTGTCATGCCCATTTTGGTACTTCCCACACAAACCAACCATTTCGTACAGAATGCTAACAATTTTGCAATACCAGTGCAAACAAATACCTGAAGTTTGTGCAAAGTACTGCTTTTGTAGTACATTTAGTTCAGCGAAAAGTAGGCCACATACCGACTAGTGCCTCTAACACAATATGGCCAAATCATACCAGAATTGAAAGACTCATTACGTTAATACAAGTGCCCATAAACACTTAAAATTCGGTACAGTGCAATTTCTATGAAGGCCCCTTCTGGTAGCCCCACACAATTTCTGTATGTTTTCATATCATTCTTAAGTGGTCTTGACCGTTTGGCCCCTTAAAGTTGCCATTATTTGATTTCGAACCTTATTCGAAAAAATAAATATAATATGCAAATAACATGATGTTAAATTTTTTATGTGAAATAACAAGGATAAGATCATAAAATCAAACTTACATTCTAATAAATAAGTTTCGTCCCAGACGTGACAAAATGTAAAAAAAATTGTTTTTAATTTTTGTATTTTAGCCCTGTTCCAAATACTTCGAGACAATATATCATCCACTTAATATCTTTTTGTATTTTCGGCGAAAACTTTTAATTGTTTTGAGTCCCGGACAAACGGAAAAATAGCACAAAATCGACACAAAAATCAACTGTAACGCAAAACCGTGTGTACACTTCTTATACCCTACACCACACTGCGGTACAGGGTATTGTAAGTTAGTTTTGTGGCAGATGTTTGTAATACGTAGAAATTCTACAGCTGGACCAACCTTAAAGTATACCGATCGACTCAGAATCACTATCTAATTCGATTTAACCATGTCTGTCCGTCCGTCTGTCCATCTAAAGTTGTCCGCAGAGTACAAGTCGCAAATTTATTCCGATCGTGCTGAAATTTTGCAGTTAGTAGTCTTTCGTACCTGAAAAGAAAACTATTGAATTTGAAGAAAATCGGTTCAGGCTTAGATATAGCTCCGATATATGTATATGTATTTTATATCCAATTGTTTTGAAATTTAACACTGTAGAGTTTATTGATCCATGGACCAATATTGCCGAGTTTGAAGAAAAGCGATTCAAATTTAGATATAGCTCCCATATATATGTTTCGTCCTATTCGGACATTTCATTGTTTTCCAATCTTAGTGGTGTAGGGTATCATATGGTCGGCACCGCCCGACTTTAGCTTTTCCTTACTGGTACTACTTTAAATACTGAATGCAGTCCACTTTCAATTTAATATCATATTTATAGACATTTGTGCTAAGAATAATGGAAGATATAGTCATAAAATAAAATCGAAAAAAGCGAAAAAAAACAAAAACAACAGCGAAATTAATTTAATAATGATTTCTTAAGTTTGCTTGTAATGACTTCATATTTCTATATAAATATGTATATGTACAGGGATACCATCAACTTTTTTCGGAAAGGAGGACTTTTGTGCCATAAAAGGAGGACATTTTTGACATTTACAACGAGAGTTTTGAACTTTCGGAGAACATTAAATAAAACAGTACATGGAAAGGGTGAGCATTTTACTGTGATTAAAATTAAAACTTTGAACCCGTAAGGAAGGTCTAAAGTCCGTCAGAACCGCACCATCGGAGTAGAATAAGAAGACATATTTTCAAGTTTTATAAAAGTTGTTTATCTAGTGATAATAATTGGTCCAACAATTTATATTTTATAGCGCTTTGACGTCAAATCGGAGGTACATATATATGAGATCTTTATCTAAATCTGAACAGAATTCACTAAAATTTGTTCTTACTTTCAAAGTTAAAGTAGCGCTAAAAGATCAATTCGGAAAATATTTCTCTTATTTTCTGGAAATTTTCGATTTTGGGATTTTAGCAAAAATGTATAGAGCCTATCATTATCTATCGATCGATATATGACACTCTCATGTCACTCCATTTTTTGAAGACATTTTCCAACAGTCAATTTAGTATTAAATGTACTGCGAGAGAAAAAGTAATTTGGATCTCATGAACATTTTGATTGTTTGAGATGTGCTGTTATGTTTGAAAACCAAAGATATATGGGGTATATATCTAAATCTGAACCGATTTCTTTCCAGGTGTGAAATAGTCTATTGTCAAATTTTAGCACTATCGGAGTGAAAATGCGACCTGTAATTAACTACCAACATTGAATGGACAGACTGACGGACGGACATAGTTAAATCGAATCATCAAGCGATACTGAGTCGATCGGTGTACTTTAACGTGGGTCTAGCTCCAGTATTTTTAGGCGTTACAAACATCTGTTTCGAAACAAACTTATAATAAACAAGTGAAAGTGCGTTAAGTTCGGCCATACCGAATCTTATATACCCTCCACCATGGTTCGCATGTTAATTCTTTTGTTTGCAAATAAACTCATTTTACCAAATTTCAGCCCAATTCGTTGAAATTTGTGGTTTCTGTAGCGTAAAGAAATCAAATCTTGAGGGAACTTTGTATGGGGCTATATCAAAACATGGGCCTATGACTACTGCTATTCGCGTGAAAGTTTCGGGATATAAATTATCCCCAGTTTCCAATTTTCTGCCCGATCAGTAGAAATTTAAGGCCTCTATGGCGTTAGGAAGACAAATCATACGGGGCTTTATCCATAGAGGGTATAAAAATGGGCAAATTCGCTTACTTTGTACTAAAAGTTGTTCCGAATATAACTCATAAAAGGAGAACGGAGGACACTGGTTAAAAAGGAGGACATGTCCTCCGAAAGGAGGACGTATGGTGACCCTGTATATGTATGTATATTTAAGTGCCTTCATTTGTGTGGAGAGAACAAAAGTTGCTGATGTTCAAAGCTAATATGAAAGTTTGGTATGTTTAGTGTGTATTCCCAAAATATTTCGATTCTGCGATTGTCCACTTAGGAGCTATTTGCAATCGAAATAGGACCTAAAATCAGGTATTTCTCTAATAAAATTGGCAAATTTCAAAAAAAAGTGCAGGAAACTTATTTTCGCATAAAATGTTAACAAACTTTGGTCAGCATATTCTTAGCTACTTTATTGCCAAATATAGCTAAGCGGTATCACAAGTTTGAATTAGTTGTTGGACAAAAGCTGGTGACACCTCTTTCGAGGGGCCCACTGATTTTCATAAACTTTAGAGACCCAATAAAATTGCTCACTAATTTCGCCAAACCCAGTATAGGGTTATTCTACCCTTTGATAGTAGAATCGAACATATATATTGTCATAGGCTCTCAATCTATAAATCGCTTTATAAGTAACTCTTAGTAGTATGTAATCCCAACTGATATCGTCAAAAAAAAAAACTTAAAATGAAAAACATAACAAAAATATAGTTAATTCTCAGTGGCAAAAATATTTGGGTATTTTCTGCGAAGTCCTAATATTGTATTTAAACACACACTTTTTATGGACTGACGGATACGAATGCGTGGAGAGGTGTTGCTCAATGAATTGGCGAAGGGAATTCACTTTCAAACACTTTAATTTGCACTTTTTTGGATAAACGAATGAAATGAATAAATAAAACTCACATTAAGATAACAATAATGGCATAATTATGCGCCACTGAGTATAATTGATGAAGCCCAAAAGACCATTTAACCACATGCCGCCAACGTTCACTGGGGAGCTCACACATTCGGCACTTTTTTTGGGGGCTAAAAAGTAACAAATGCCTCTTTTTAGCCGAATTTAACTTTAATGACAACACGCTCTCTCATGCCAGTAGTTCAAACAAAAATGTCCAGAATTACCAACTAAAACCAACAAATGGAAGAATTCTATTTGTTTCTTCCGCTGCAAAACCATTAGACGGACTTTGGGACTTCTGTTGAACGGACGGACGGACAACTAGCCAACAACAATGCGGTCTTTGTTAGTTGTGGTCAGTTAATTAAAACATAATGAGCACTAAACATGAACCTGAACCAATGAAGCAATGAACCGGATTGAAGTGGAGTGGAGTAGAGTAGAGTGGTTGATGCGTATTAAGTAGACCTAAGACCTTTCGAATGGTCACTCGTATACACCCGCTCCGTAATGGCCGGAGACCTTCTAACTGGGAGTGCTGAAATTTGGAACAACCGCACTCCCCAAATAGAACCCTACCGACAAAAGAGAGAAGGAAGGAAAACTATGCCACTGTCTAATGGAAATGTTGATTTACTGTGAAAATGCGTGTAATCTGTAATTTAAATCAATTTTGGGCAAAAAATCATAACTTACTCGTATTGCGACTGGATTCATTTCATTCTGTCTTAAAGTAACATTTAAAAGAAACCCATTTCCCTTTCGTTTCCTCCATCGTCCGCCCACTCCCCGGTCAGTCGACAAATTCCAAGGTTGTTATCTCTGACCAAAAATCTTTAAGGAAGAGAAATTTAAAATGTTCCCAATGTTAAGAAGATTATGTGATTTGGACTGATGTGGAAAATGTTTATCTCATACTAAGTATAATGAGAATGTGTCGCATTTGGTGTAACATGGACAAAACAAGAACAATAGGGAAATTAGATTTAACACCGAAATCAAAATATTTCTCCTCACTTTACGCAAGGAACACAAATGATGAATAGTTATAAGATAGATTGCGTCGAAAAACTTTGCTCATAATTGACTTGCACTGGTCGTACAAACATTGAAAATATTATTGTTACAGAAACAACATTTTAGACAACTAAACGAAGCTATTACGACAAACGAAATTTCTGTTGTTAAATCCGAACATTATATCGTCCCCCTCAATAAAACAATAGCGTATACGCACATACACCATTATTTTTTTATTGCATTATAAGAATCTACGTAATCGATTCTATAGCTGAATAAAAATTTGGTGGAATTATATTTCCACAAAGTGCGTCAAAAGTTAAATTGAAAAAATATTGTATATATGTAGTATTGTACTTTGATCCTATTTATATACAATAAACGCACATTTAGAATAATAGAATATCCAAGAAGTCTAATTTCACAAAAACTTCAAATGTGATTTTCTCGAAACTAGAAAAAAATTATACACTATTCTTGTATTGAGGGGATGATATTTCTCAAACAAATTTGTGTAGCGGCAAATACACAATGTGTCTGAAATGACGGATCCAGTTGTTTAACTCAACCTGACGTAAACATTTAAAGATAACGAGCATACACTAAAAAAATAGTAATAAAATCAATGACGACACATTCTTAAAAAATCATTATTTTTGTGCCAATCCGCATTATGTTAAATAATATTACAGTACTTTTAAGGCTTTTATACATTAAAACAATGACGTAGATATGCAGAATCGGACAGTATGAGATATTTGAGTAATAAATATAAGGCTATGCTCCCCTTAAAGGAATGCTTGTTTTGGTAATAAAGGAAGGTTTTGGTAATTTAAGGAATACATACATTAAAATTAACTCTCCTTGTAGAGAATTATACTCTATCTCTCTTTCTCGGAGAATCAGAGTTGTTTGTTAATGTGTGAGTCAATAATTGTTATGGAATGCTAGAAGAGCTCTCTGACAATTGAAAGTAGCTCTGTCGTTTGTTTTCTTTTAAATCGTCAGTTATTAAAAAGCAATATATATATATACTAGCTGAGCCCGGTGCGCTTCGCTGCCCATGTCAAAATTCGCGCTGTAGAAACTGTATTTTATATCCGATCAGTACGAAATTCGGCAGAAAGAGGTTTGTTATTACATGAAGGAATACTGCCAAATTCGGAGAAAATCGGTTCAGATTTAGATATAGTCCCCATATATATGTTACCCCCGATTTGAAATTCAAGCGCTGTAGAAACTGCATTTTATATCCGATCAGTAAGAAATTCGGCAGAAAGAGGTTTCTTATTACATGAAGGAATGCCGCAAAATTCGGAGAAAATCAGTCCAGATTTAGATATAGCCCCCATATATATATGTTACCCCCAATTTGACATGTAAGCGCTGTAGAGACTGTGTTTTATATCCGATCAGTACGAAATTCGACAGAAACAGGTTTCTATTTTACATGAATGAGTATTCTAGGAAAATCGATTCAGATTTATATATAACCTCCATATGTATGTTCCTCCAGATTTGGTTACAAAGCGCTATAGAAGTTGTACTTTACTTCCGATCATTACAAAGTTCTCCAGAAAGATTTTTCTCAATTTAGGAACGAATATTGCTTAATTTTGCGATTATCGGCCCCGCCCGACTTTCTGCCTTTCCTTAATGGTATTAGTAATAAATTCACTGAATGAAAAAATACCGAATTCAGTGGAAAGTCCAGAAAATAGAAATGTATACTTATAAAATTTCCAAATTCTTGTTTCATTGATATTGCATCACATTATCATATTGCGATTGTATTGGAGTGAGCAGCTGTAATTATCGCATACCGAGCATTTTTGTTCATGTATTTCCTATATAATACTTGCAAGATATATCAAAATATGGGCTGGGCCACGCCCACTGGTCCTATTCCGCCCATTTGAAAGCCAATCACGTAGACTGCTACCAGATACATATACGCAAAATTTCAACACTCTCGCTAACAAAATGAGCAAGATAATTCAATTTCAAAATTTGGCTTATATGGGCGGTGGCCCGCCCATTGGTCAGATCCCGCCAATTTTTGGACCAATCACGTGGACTGTCACCAGATACATATCTACAACATGACAGCACTCTAGATAAAAAATTGTGCAAGTTATATCAATTTCAAAATTTGGCTTATAAGGGCGGGGCCACGCCCAGTGGTCCGATCCCGCCCATTTTCTGACCAATTACGTAGAATGCCACCAGATACATATACACAACATTGCAGCACTCCCGATAGCAAATTATGCAAGATATAAAAATTTCAAAATTTGGTCATTGTGGGCGGGGCCACGCCTATTGGTCCGAACCCGCCCATTTTTGGACCAATCACGTAGATCGCCAACGGATATATATACACAAAATTCCAGGTCTCTCGCTAACAAATTGTGCAAGATATCACATTTTTTAAATTTGGCTTATATGGGCGGTGCCACGCCCATTGGTTCGATCCCGCCCGTTTTTGGATCAATCACGTAGACTGCCACCGTTTACATATACACAAAATTCCAGCACTCTCGCTAACAAATTGTGCAAAATATCTCAATTTCAAAATTTGGCTTATATGGGCGGGGCCACGCCCATTGGTCCGGTCCCGCCCATTTTTGCACCAATTACGTAGAATGCCACCAGATACATATACGCAACATTGCAGCACTCCCGCTAGCAAATTGTGCAAGATATCAAAATTTTGTCTATGTGGGCGGGGCCACGCCCATTGGTCCGATCCCGCCCATTTTTGGACCAATCTCGTAGACTGCCACCTTTTACATATACACAAAATTCCAGCACTCTCGCTAACAAATTGTGCAAAATATCTCAATTTCAAAATTTGGCTTATATGGGCGGGGCCACGCCCATTGGTCCGATTCCGCCCATTTTTGGAAAATTCACATAATCTGCCATTAAATGCATACAAACAAAATTTCAGCACTATACCTATAATAGGAGCAGAAATATCGGATTTTTAACCTGCGATTTGTATGGGAGGTACCACGCCCCTTTGTCCAATTAATTTTTTTTCTATATAAACCATCTCGTGAAAATTTAGAATCGAATAAAAAAAAATCATCTAAATCGCTCCAGCCGTTCTGACGTGATGCCATTACACAGATGGACCGTTTCATTTTTATATATATAGATATCGTCATCAGAAACGAAAAAAGGCCGTTCAACATTTTTGAAAATTGTACAGGAGAAGCAAAAAACTAAATTAAATGAAAAGTACTGTCGTTAGAAAAAAAAGGGTTTTCAGGATAATATCTTAACATAATGATGCATATATAAAATCACACAAACATGATTTATAACTTGTTTGTGAAAATTGTGTGAAATGGGATTTTTTTAACAACGAAAAAATAAATAATTTGTTGTTAGGCCTTTTTGAATTTTGTTAATAAATTCGCAATTTTTTTTATTTCCCCGCTAAAAATTTGTCAGGATGTGCATTTTGATGCAGAGTACCGAAATCCATCAGAAACTGAATTTCCATTTCCTTTTTCATTTCTGATGACGATATATATTTTACTTTTCCTTATTGTACCGAACATAATTTTATTATGTGATGTTAACAGTTATTTTTGCTAAATGAAAAACATTGTTAAAAATACATGCCTGAAACAAATAAAAATAAAGTGTGGATATTAATAAATTGGCAAATCTTATAGCAACAGCAACAAAGGAAATAAAAAAAGACATACGAAAATGTATTGCAATATATTTCTTGCGAATGCAAATATTCAAATATGCATTTTTGCGAAAGCGAATAATAGTTTGACCCTTAATTACCAACAAATTTAAGGAACTGAATTGATACTTTTCCAGGATATTCAAGTATTAAGAATGTTTTCCATATTTGTACCTCCTGTTACCACAACGACAAAGATATTTTTTCAACTGTTTTGAAGAGAATTAGTAGAGGTTTTCATTGGTATTAATATATTCAAATTGTGTGAAGGGAGATTTAACACTTTTAAAAATGGAAGCGAATACTGAAATATATTTTTGCGAAAGCAAATAATCCAAAGATGGTTTTTGCGAATGTTAAAATGATGCGTGTAATTCGCGTTCGAATATGCGAATGCGAATATTCGTTACGCCCTGGTATGCATGTATGTGGTTACGTCAATTATGGTGAAGTACACAAAATTATGAAGGACATGATTTTGTTAGTATGTTCTGTGGAGAGATCTAGTTCAAAGAAACTACCTTTAAGGCTAAGAACTGTATTATCTCATATATCCATGTTTATCTGAATACGTTTTCGTATATAAATCATGTTGGTTGATTTCTTCCGATACAAATTTTTCATGGACAACGAATAGAGAAATGAATCTTACTATAGATTTGCAAATCGACACAAAACATTCGAACAAGGTCAAACTTAAAATACATATTACGATAGTGTGTTTGCCTGTTTGTCTTTATACAAATGAAATATTGTTTAAAATATAAAATATTAAAATTTCATGGAGGTCTGTGCAACATGTAGAAAGATGAATCCACTAAAAGTTTGCAAATCGATACAAAATGTTCGAACAATCTTCAAATATTACGATAGTGTGTTGGCAGGTAGGTCTTTATACAACTATAATATTGCTTTAAATTATAAAATTGTATTTTCAAATAAAATATAACAAATCCAATCTTTAGCATATTTTCTTTAGATATTAAATGATTTCAATGGTTAAAAGAAAATGATTCATTAATAAGAGAAAAGCTAAGTACACACGATTGCCAGATCGGACAATATTGACAGAAAAATTGCGAAAAATTCAATCTGTGAACGTACAACGTACAACCGTGTGAACATGAAATCATTGTTTTGCAACGTTGGCAGAAAAGTCATTGTGAGATAATTAGCAGATTGTTAGATGTGCGAAGTTTATGCATGTGACAACGCCGCCATTGCCAGAAAAACATTTTATTGGCAAGGCTGTCTATAAAATATTTTTATTGACAAATTTTGAAAATGTTTATGACATTTTTTATGTATACATACATTGTGCGTAGAAATTTGAACAACAAACCCAAAATACGAAAATATAACAAGAAATAAGAAAGACTTTGACAAATTTATTATTTGATTAGTATAGGAATAATTTTCAAAATTATTTTCGATTAACAATAATTTTTGATCTTCAAACATGTTAACATACAGATACTTTTGTTGAAATTTTTGAACTATCTGTTTTTTCTGTGTACTATTAATGTCTTTAAATTAACTATAAAACATTCTTATTTTTATAGCGATTGTCTTTGGCTCGAAATCATTGCCGAAATCTTAAACTTTAGAGCAAATTCTTTAATTTTCAGTACGCTTTTTTTAGTGTTTGGGAACAGTTCGTCAAATGCCCCAGGTAAAGAGCAAAAGATTCCCGACTTTCTCGTTTTATACCATTCCTTGAAGGAATAACGTGCAGAGTTCAAAGATAAAATACTAACACAGAGTTCAAAGATAAAATACTAACACATTTCTAAAACACATTTTAAAGATTCAGCAGCAAATTTGTTGAAGTATAATTTAAATTTCTGATTTCCAACAAAATTAAATGCTATAATTGGTATTATTTGTTTTTTTTTATACATCTGTTTGTAACACCTAAAGTGCTGGAGCTAGACCCACGTTAAATTATTCCTTGGAATTAGTAGCAGGTTTGATATATTATTGTTGTCCGTCTACCTTTAGTTTGTCGCAATTTTACACCAATCGTGTCGGAATATTTCAGAAAGAGCTTTTTTGTGTCATGGACATATCATTCAGAAATTGGTGCAAATTTGTTCAGGTTTAAATAAAGCCCCCAACTGCCTGTATCCCATGTATTTTATGTACATCCATCATCAGTTTCTAGAGAAACTGCAATTTTCAACCGATCCTCATGCACTTCACAGAAAGGAAAAATAAGAAAAATTGTCTTCAAATTAAATATTTGCACCAAAGTCGCCCTTAGTTATTAAACCGACCGATTGTTTTGAAATTACAAAGAAAAAAAAATTGTCTTAAAATCAAAGATTTGCGCCAAAGACGCCCTTAATCTTTGTAATAAGTACATTTTGAAAATTGAATAAATATATATATAATAGGTAAATATATATATATATATATATAATAGGTATAAATATAATAGGTAAATAGTTATCTGGATGAGACTAAATCTCCTTCTGAACCCATTACACTATGCAACAAATGAACCCTTTTTTAAAAATACACGGACTTGACAGTATAGGTTCGATTCTGCTACCCTTTGGGTAGTATAACCCTTTATTCGGTTTGGTGAAATTTGTGACCAATTTTTTTTATGGGCCTCCAGAGTATCTGAAAATCAGTGGGCCCGTCGAAAAATTTGTAATCTGCTTTTGTCTAACAACTGATTCAGACTTGGTGATACCGCTTAAGTATATTTGGCAATAATGTAGCAAAGAATATGCTGAACAAAGTTTTTTTTTGCAAAAAAAAAAATTTTCCGATATTTTTTTTTTTTTGAAAAAGTGAAGGAAAATAATATTTTTTTTCAGCGTAACTTCCAGGGACTCGTAAAATTGTAGCCAACTTAAATCTGAACAACTTTTGTGAAGATATCAATACAATACGAACGTGTCTAGGCACCCTATTTCATAATTATGTTCCACAAAAATATTGGCCTTAATATTTTCTATAAAGTTTCGGAACATACCCTATACCAAAAAATATATATTTTTGTTACATAATAGTGAAATACTAACATTTTTGGGGTACAAAGTGGTTTTTTGAACTATTTAGGATGCCTAGACACACAAAAGTACCGGAAAAAATGTTTTCCCAAAAGATTTTAAAAAACTTTGTTCAGCATATTCTTAGCTACATTATTGCCAAATATGTATACTTAAGCGGTATCACCAAGTCTGAATCAGTTGTTGGACAAAAGCTGATTACACCTTTTCGAGGGGCCCACTGATTTGAGCAGATAATTTCACGTTTTGGGCCGGTCGATTGGCCACCAAGATCGTGTGATATCACACCGTTAGACTTTTTCCTGTGGGGATATGTAAAGTCTAATCAGGCCTTGGAGCAAAACATGACGCGTGTCATTCGCCAGTTACCAGTCGAAGTCATCGAAAATTGGACAAGTCATCGAAAATTGGACTCAACGGATGGACCATCTGAGACGTAGCCGCGGCCAACATTTGATAGACATAATCTTCAGAAAATAATTGCCAAAGATAATAAACATTCCCCATTCAATTTGAATTTTCTGTGTTTTTTTCTTTAAAAAAGCAGGGAACCTCGAAATGGATCACGCTATACATACAGATTTTCACCATTGTCAATATGTATCAACATAGGGGCAAGAGAAAGATATGGGCTGTAGGGTATAATGAAAAATCGCACAAAATTAGTTTTGAATTGAATTTTTTATGAGCATGCCGAAATGCAAATACAATTTTTGTCAACATTATTTCATTCACAGGGAAAATCAAAACCCGTTAAGCACAGGTAGAGAGAAGAACACTGCCAAATTTTAAGAAAATCGGATCCGACTTAGATATTTCCCCCATATAATTAAAGCTCTACATATATTGCGTTTTAATTCACATCTTTATAAAATTTGGCAGAAATATGTTTTATAATACAAGAGAGAAGTGAACAGTGATAGGTTTGATGAAAATTTGTTTAGATTAATATGTAGTTCCAAGCACACACGCTGAAAATCGGAAATCGCTTCTGTAGTATATTGCCCCAAACATATTCGGCTTAAAATATACATATGTTAAGGGTACGCTCCAAATATATAATATTTGACACACACAAATATTATATGTTTGGGAGGATATTGTTCTAAACAAAAATATGCTACAAATAACTATCATTTCTGAAACAAAGATTAATTTTTAATTATTTATTTTGGGAATGTATCAATGCCCTAACTTAAAGACAAGTTTTCTGTTTTTCAGATGTTCAAAGAGCAATTTTTTTTTATAAATTTTATATGTTTGTAAAATTTAATTAGAACTTAAATCGAATAATCTTTCGTAAATATAAATTGCATTGATAGATTGACAAAAAGTGATGAATTGGAATATTTATAAATTATAATATAATAAGTCATCAAAGTTTTGAAAATCTTTTTAAATAACATATATCTGGAAAACTTCTTAGACAATAACTTTATTTGTGAAATTCAGTTTGCAAATAAATTATGTTCTAATATATTAATACATGCGTTCCAAACAAAATTTCTTGATTTTTAAATAAAATTTATTTGTTAACAAATACATAAAATTTAAAAAAATTTTTACAAAGTATATTTTCTTTCAATTCAAACATATCAAAAATGACGATTTTACTCCGTGTACATTTGGGTAGATCCAAAAAACTATGTACGATATGATCTCACCATTGAAAGGACACGTTCAGTAGGTTCTACAAAATATAAATTATAACATTATATAAAAATGTCCGCAGAATATTGTCGTATCTAATATATTAATACATGCGTTCCAAACAAAATTTCTTGATTTTCATATATAATTTATTTGTTAACAAATATATAATATTTAGAAAAATCGTTTCCACACTGAAAAAAATAGTATAAAACTAATGATGACACATTCTTATATTAAGTATGCTACCTCGGCATCAATTCAATGACAATTTTTATTAAAATAATGAAAATTTACACGTTTTTTACGAAATTTTCCTTAATATAAAGTTTTTTGAATTTGAATTAATGTCTATCTAACCATTAGGTTTGTGTACGCGCTTCTTTAAATGTACGCATTTAAATTAAAGAAAAAAATCATTATTTTTGTGACAATCCGCATTATTTTAAGTAATATTTCAATACTTTTAAGGATTTTCTACATTAACACTACGACGTAGACATGTCATAGTTTTAATGCCGAATCGGATTTAATTAACAGTATGAGATATTTGAGTAATAAATTTAAGGCTATGCTCCCCTTAAAGGAAAGGCTGTCTTTGTAATAAATTTTATGACTATTATCATTATTTTTAAGAATACATACGAGAGAATTATACAATCTCTCCCTCTCTCGCTCGGAGAATCAGTTATCCTGAAATAAACATCTTATTGGCAATTACAAAATTAACAAAACACATTTTAATTGAAAGTATTTATTTATTAAAAATCCCAGCGCATATATAACTATCTTTTTGAATTTTTTTAGTAAAACAATTTTAGAATGGGTCTTTTGTGAGAAGAGTGGCAAATTTTACAAAATATTTCAACGTAAGTATTACATATGAACGGTTGAAATATTTCTCTTAGTTTTCAGCGTTTTCCAATTGTGATATGATACAATTTATTTGCATTTTTTGTTTATAGATAATTTTATTTGATTTATTTTCAGAAAAAATTTAATTATTTTAATTATAGATCACGCAATATTTGAAGATAAATGTGATGGATATATGAAAAATGCAGTGCTGAATGCCATTTATAACTTGCAAAAAATAAGTGAGCATACACCTACATGGGAATGTTTGAATTGAAAGGAAATAGATTTGGAAACAATATTTGTAAGTATTATGTATTTCTGAACAAATATATTTTATTTGAAAATCAAGAAATTTAATTTGGAACGCATATATTAATGTATTAGAACAAAATATATTTGCGAACTGACGTTCACATATAAAATACGTGTTTTCACACAAACAAAGTTATTGTTAAAAAGTTTTCCAAATATAATTTAGATTTTTCCTTTTTTTAATTTTAGTTTAAATTTTTCCTTGATTTCGTGTTCATAATTGCTTCATAAGTACTTCATAATTAAACCTGCTGTTAGATTAGGCCTCTTTGGTCCAATTTTTGTATCGTTTCCTTTATAAACGGTAATATATGTATGTATATATATTGCCTTGTATATATATGGTCCAAGGGATATTTTTGTTTTAATAAAATCAAAATAATAAGCGTTTTTGCTCAAAAATAATTGTAAAAAAGCTGCTTTCTTTTCACGAAGTATTGAATAAAAATAAATATAAAATATTGTCTTCCATATTCATTTTATATGAAAAATGTAATGTTGACCAGTTGGACTCTTAATCTAGGATTCGTACAGATTTGCTAATCTAAAACCAGGGTTAAGAATGTCATAAGCATCGTCCTGATACAGGAGCCCTACGTAGTGGGAGGAAGGGTGTGCGGTATTAGGACACCCAACTTTAAACTGCTTGTGGCCAACTGTGAAGGCACTCCAAGAACCTGCATTTTGGCCAGGAAAGATCTAAGTATATTTCTCCTGACTAATTTAAGTGGTAAAGACCAAACAGCTGCTAGCCTGGAGATCGGTAATCGCATATATTGGGTGGTCTCCTTGCCTTGCTACTTGCCTTATGAATCTGTAGTACCGACTGCTCTATTCAGGGAAGTAGTAGAAGAAGCAACGTCTGACGAGCTCGAGCTGATTATTGGCGCAGACACGAACGCTCATCATACTATCTGGGGTAGTACGGATATAAACAATAGGGGTGATTCGCTTCTTGACTTTATTCTAACTACCAACCTTAGTATTTGTAACATAGGTAATAAACCGACCTTCACAATTAAAGACAGACAAGAAGTACTCGACGTAACGTTTGCTACTGACCGGCTGTCAGACAAAATTATTGGGTGGAATGTACTGGACGACCACTCATTCTCAGATCACCATTATATTGAGTTCAAACTCGCGGAAAAAGCGCCTAAACCCGCCGTCCACAGAAATGTAAGGAAAACAAAGTGGCATCTGTATGAGAAGAATTTCAAGAAAGTCCTCAACTCTAAACTTCTGTACGAACCGAATGACAAAGCCGGTCTGGATAATCTGGTCGATCATATCACCATATCATTCAATAGATCCCTTGAAGAAGCCTGTCCAAAAACAAGGTACAAGGGTAAAACTAAACCCCAATGGTGGACTTCTGAGCTAACGGCTATGAAAAAGACCTGCAACAAGCTATTCAATAAGGCTAAATCTACTGGGGTCGGTAATGATTGGGATGCCTATAAAGAGCAACTCAAGATCTATAAGAAGGAGCTTAGAAAGGCGCAAAGGCGCTCTTGGTATACCTTCTGTGGTGAAGTGGAAAAGGTCTCCGACGCCGCTAGGCTGAGGAAGATATTATCTGCTTCACCATGTACAGTGGGATATTTACAGGATGAGGCAAATAACTGGACCAAAAACAGCGAGCAGTCGCTCAATGTACTGCTCGACACACATTTCCCGGGGAACTCTGTAACAGAACCCGAGGATCAGCAGGACCAACAAGAGTGCGAGTGGACTGCGAGCGTCGCTAGCTTCTTGACTGAGAGATCCAGAATAAGCTGGGCTATTAACAGCTTTGAGCCCTTCAAGTCACCTGGATTAGATGGCATCACTCCAGCAGAAATGCAGAAAATGTTAAAGTACATTATCCCCTGGCTGGAGAAAATTTATGTAGGCTGTATCAGGCTTTCATACGTCCCGAATCGATGGAGGGATACCAAAGTGGTATTCATACCTAAAGCGGGAAAGATATCACACACTAGGCCAAAAGACTTCAGACCAATTAGCCTATCCTCCTTCCTATTGAAAGGTCTGGAAAGACTTTTAGATCATTTCATTAGGGAAAACCTGGATACAAAACTCCTGTCGGGGAACCAACATGCTTACAATAAGGGCAAGTCTACAGAATCAGCCCTGCACGAACTTGTGAGCACTATCGAATCGTCCCTGCATTTCAAGGAATTCACCATGGTGGCATTTCTTGACATAGAAGGGGCTTTTAACAACATTCACTCAGATGCGGTAATTGCGGCACTCTCACATCTAAAAGTTAACACTAGTTTGATTAGACTAATTCAAAGTCTGCTCACCAGAAGACGCATAACAGCATGTCTAGGGTCCACAACTCTAACAAGGTATGTAAACAGAGGGACCCCGCAAGGAGGAGTATTGTCTCCACTAATTTGGAACCTAGCGGTGAATGAAATCCTGCTAGATCTAGAACGTTGTGGCTGCAAGGTCGTGGCATATGCGGACGACGTGGCAATCGCAGTGAGTGGCAAATTCGTAAACGTCCTCAGAGACATCCTACAGGTGGCTCTGAACAAGTTGGCTAGATGGGCAAGAAGCAGCGGTTTGGGCGTTAACCCCAACAAGACAGAATTGGTTCTCTTTACTAGGATGAATAATGTCCCACATGTGGACCCTCCACCTCGGATAAATGGAACAGATCTAGTCTTTTCTGAAAGTGCAAAATTTTTAGGAATAATTCTAGATAGGAAAATGTTATTTAGACTTAACGTATTGGAACGTGTAAGGAAGGCCAACGTCGCCTTATATTCCTGCAAAAAGGCTGTTGGGTCGCGGTGGGGACTCTCTCCTAAAATCGTCCACTGGATATATATAGCAGTAGTTCGTCCAATACTGTTATACGGTATTGTGGTATGGTGGACGGCAACTGACAAACTAACCATTACCAACCTACTAACAAAGGTTCAGAGAACAGCCTGCCTGAGCATAAGCGGAGCCTTAAGGACTACAGCGACCGAGTCTCTACAAGCCCTACTCCATATACTGCCGATTAATATTGTGGCGAGAGAAGTTGCAACCAAAGCGGCAATAAGATTAAACTGCCTATCAATGTGGAGGTACAAAAACTATGGTCACATGAGGATATCAAAGTGTAGTGCTATGGTAACCGACCGAGTGGACTATACACCAACTGTGTACACCTTCGAGAGAAATTACATCACTATGATTCCCGCCAGAGATGAATGGGTCGGCAGAATACCAGGTAATAGAAACCATCTCCACTTTTACACGGATGGTTCGAAGCTTGATGATAAGGTTGGCTTCGGAGTACACTGTGAAGAACTCAGTCTGGATATAGCTCACAGACTACCAGATACCTGCAGTGTCTATCAAGCCGAAATAATGGCAATATGGGAAGTCGCCAAGTGGCTGAGTCGCAACATAGTAACCAACACTGGCGTTGTAATTTACTCGGACAGCCAGGGTGCCATCAATTCTCTGGAGGCAACATCCCTAAATTCACAAACAGCCCTCGACTGCCGCAGATCTCTTAACGAGATGGCTGAGCAGTTTAATATACACCTCATATGGGTGCCTGGGCATAGGGATATCCCGGGGAACTGCAAAGCCGATGAACTTGCTAGGAAAGGGACGACATTACAAATTCTCGAAGAATTTGCATATATTGGTGCGCCACTATCCACGTGCAAGCTTTGGCTTAGGCAAGAGGCAATCAGGCAGTCCAACGAAAGATGGACAGAAATCGGCACCTGCAGGGTAGCTAGACAAATCTGGCCAAGGTATGACCTGAGAAGGTCAAAATATCTCCTCGCACTAGAGAGGAAACGATTGTCTACGTTAGTACAGGTTCTGACGGGACACTGCTTGATCGGCGAACACGCCAAAAGATTGGGTATTGACTCCAATGACTTCTGCCGAAGCTGTGGAGATGAGGAAGAAGTGGAGAGCATTGAGCACTTGCTTTGCGACTGTCCCGCTTTGAGTAAACGACGACTGGACATACTGGGGTCGGCCTTTTTAGGCAGCCTAACAGATCTTTCCAGTACTGATATTCGTACTATCGATAAATTTATATATCAAACAGGTTGGTTTCGATGAGGGGCATTTCAGCCCGTGGTAACACTAGGGACCTAAACTGGTCTATGTGTATGTCATAAGCAGCATTAGCTTTTGTTTTACAGAAGTAATTTTTTATAAGTTTTTGTAGTTTTGTTTCCTAACAAAACTTAAGATTTTAAAATCTAAGTCACGATTGATTTTTTTGAGAAAATTATTTTTGATAACTCAATTTATATGAAAAATGTCACTTTCGCCACTTTCAAAACAATCAGTTTCTATTATGATTAATATCTTACATAAATATTTTTTTTAACTTTTAGTACAGCAAATTTTGTATGGATCTATTATGAGAATTTGTGTCGTAGAAGAATGACTAAATATTTCAGTGTAAGTATATTCCAAAGATTTTAATATATCTCTTATCTTTCAACATTTTGTGACAGCTATATGATAAAATTTATTTTAATACTTTATCGTATATAAATCATTCTGTATGATTTCTATTAAAATTATTTTTATTTTAGTTCGCGCAATTGAACTTTATTTGGATATATGAAAAATGCAGTGGGGAATTAAAAATTTACAAATTGCAGGAAATGAGTGAGCATCCAAACTATATGATATAATAATATAATATTTGTTTTATTTCTATTTAAATTCCAGCCAAATTCTAGGTTAAAAATCATTAAGGTCGGTTCCGATAAAAATTGTTCATGGACAACAAATAGAGAAACGAATCCTGCTATAGAATCGATACATAACAATACAATATTCGAATAAAAGTCAAACTTCATAGTGTGTTGGCGATTTGTCTATATACAATTACATATTGTTTTAAATTATAAAATGTTCAAGGTTATCCGTAATATGTATTATATTTTTTTGTATTTTCCAATATAAAATATAACAAATAAAATATTTATAGAAAGATAAAGTTTTGTGTTATTGAATTTTCTATGAATAGTAAATGATTTCAAAGAAAATGATTCATTTAAAAGAGTAACATTATAATCAATATAATGTAACGAATTTTCCATACATATTTAAAAAAACTGTATTTAAATTCATGTATGCCTTAAATTAATTACCAGTATATTCTTATATCAAGGACAAACATTTTAAATTTTATTACGATAATGTTTTAAATTATATGATATTTTTCTAAAAATAAGCACGCGCCATACTTAAATTTACGTAAAAATGTGCTTATTTTAAGACCAAACTTAATTAGTTTTATTACCCAAAATTCTTAATTCTACGAAATGCATCTTCAAAACAAGTACTATTCACGTCTTTAAATTAACTATAAAACCTTCTTATTTTTATAGCGATTGTCTTTGGCTCTAAATCATTGCCAAAATCTTAAACTTTACGAAAAATTCATTGATTTTCAGTACGCTTTTTTTTTAGTGCAAGTATATTTTCTTCAATTCAAACATATCAAAAATTACGATTTTCCTCCGTGTATCATTCATCAAAAATATTTAGGTGAATATTTAAAAATCATTTCAAAGTACACTTTAAAAAAATTATTGTTTGCTGAGAGTTATATGAAAATATTGCATTCAGAATGCCAACGGGTTTACAATTAGTAAAACAAAATGCGTACGAATGTAACGTTTACCCATATGTTAAGAAGCATTTTTGTAACAGTAGTTTTTTGATCCATTGAAGAATACTTCAGTTTAACAGTTATCGTCAGCACCGTCCGACTTTAGCCTTTCTTGCTGTTTTGGCAGTAAAACGCAAACATGTATGAGGATGTGTGTATATTACATGTCACTACCTAAAACAAAGTTATAATATAAGGGTCAGGATATATATTATATCGACTTATGTAGTTTATATTTGGCTAAAATGTTTATAAACAGTTACAAATAGGATAAGATATCGCTATAATTTGTTTTCCATTTTTTTTAAAAAAATTTTATGGGAATTTTGAGTTTTGAAAAAATTAAAAAATTTTGTTTTTGGGTTTCATGAAATTTGTAATTGATCTCGAACAAAAAATAAAATTTTCGGCAGTTTTTTAATTTACACATAATATCTCTCTCTCAATACACATTAACTCTCACAAATCCAAAACAGAAATTGGATTTTTGGAGACTCAATATTTGTAAATGTTATGGACGAAATACTAAGACTGGTCTGACATTTTTGGACGGTTTTTTCTGCACATATGTATGAATCTTTTGCAACCATCTGAGAAGTAAATCAGCCTTTTAACAACGTCGCCATATGTTTCTTTTGGATGTCGAATAATTTTTTTGTTGAATAGAGATACTGATGATGCATCATGTTTCTCTTCCTTGGATATTACACCGAAGCAATTAGTGTCGATTGTTAGCTTAATTTTTGTGATATATGTGTAACATAAGGATGAAGTGTAGCCTGGCTATTTGACCAGTGATAAAACTGAAAAAACATGTTAATCTTGAATTTTGAATGCGTAATTTTCCGAAAAATCTAGGGTTATTAAAAATCTCCTTCCTCGAAATTGCTCTTTAGGAAACTCAAGTGATATGACTGTGATTTAGCAATAAAACAGTGTTTTATATATATCGGCAGTACCTTGCTAGATTATTTAGAAAATCAGCAAGATTTTCAATTTTTTGGTTGAGTCGCACTCGAAAATATATGTTATTTATGAATTAAAAAGTATTTAATATATACGTATCTTAAGAATCTTACCTGCCTGTGCAAGTCCTTCGCATAACATCAATTTCATTTATATTTGAATCTGCAAAAAATTTCAGTAAATCATTTGATATTGGCGAAAATCGTGGGCAATTTTCACAAATTAGCATATTGCATTATTCGCTGAGATTCGAACACTTCATTTGACTTGCCATCTCTCTAGATGAGTAATTTACGCCACTTCCTCGAAGCGTTGTTTAATCCGTAAAGTTTCAATTCTAGATTTTGGTGTATTTTACAGACACAAACAATATGACTGCCGCTACATTCAATGTGTACGCAATGGAGTGGTCTTAAATTTGTAAATTTAGACAAGCTTATGTCCGTATCCGGATAAGTTCCACAAAATTTTGCGTGTGGTTTTTTCAAATTGCAGAGAAGTAATATTTTTTGCATGGTTTTCTTTCTTCCGTCTTTTAAAACATATAAAATATAACGTAGAAGTTGGTAATCACGATCTGCCCTTCTAACATTTAATAAATTTCGAACCTTGTATGCATTCCAGTGAATGGGAACAGTTGTAAGCAGCTGAATTTTTTCTGCGTTATTGGTTATCTCTGAAAAAGCCGTCTTGATTTCTGCTGCAAGATTGTAGTCATCATTTTGATAAGTGCTTAATACTGATCTTTCAGCAAAAAATTCATCTGAAAAATATGTTATTTAAATATAATTTTCGCCATTAAAAATGCTGTCAGATAAATCACGTTCAGAAGACATTGATATAATGACGTCATTCGAGCATATTTGAATTCGGCATATATCACTTTAAAAAAATCGAAAGGAGAGCAATGTTTTTATTCTCTTTAAAACAACGTAGAATAGGTTCAGACGTTCGAGAGCAATTACAAATTTCGTGAAACTCAAAAACTATTTTTTTTAATTTTTTCAAAACTCAAAATGCCAATAACATTTTTTTAAAAAAAATTTGAAAAAGAAAATGGTAGTACTTTGTACTTTTGAGACAGGCGGCTATTGCAACAACCCGCATATATTGTATTGGTATCTAAATCTGAATGGATTTTTATGAAATTTGGAAGAATTCAGCATTCATTACTGTCTCAAAAAACTTGCTTTTTTTCTATGATGCATAGTCGCCAAATTGGGATGTGCATACATATGTTTATATAGGGGTTATTACTAAACCTGAACCAATGTAAAATTGGCAGAGTTCACTATGGGATCACTGAGCATTCCTTTGTCAAATTTCATAATGATTAAATGCAAAATGTGGCTTCGATGCCAAATTGGTATGCGCTTACAAGTATGGGGTTATATCTAAACATAATTCCATTTTCTGTCCAAAAACAAACATTTAGTTTCCTGTACTACGGTGTGGTGATTGTTTCTTCAATTTTCAGTTTAATGTCCGATGAGCAAGCAATAGGATTTACAGCCGATTTTAGTTTGTACAGTACAGACAGATGGAATTCTCATCTTGACATCTGGATTAAAGTTCTGTGGACTTGTGGATTTGTATAGCAACATCCACTTTTCAATATGTTACATTTCAAAAATGTGTTCTGCATCCAATTCGCCCCCCAAACAGCGATGGGACCGCTTCAGGATTTGGTGGGGGAACAAGATTCCCGATGTGAGTGTGTGGGTGATTTGGCAAAAATGTTTTCTTTCCCTTGTCCTGTTTACTTTGATAAAACATAAAATTTAAAAGAAATAAAAACAAAACTAAGAACATAATAAGCCTCTTTCACCCCATACCAGAAGGCAGTTGTAAATATCCGATGTTTCCTCCTTCCCCTCGTTCATCTTCTTTGTTTTCATTTTCTGCGAGAGTGTATTGGGAAGGGCTCTTTCTTGTTTTGGATAAAAAGTTTTTATTTTGTTAAGATTTTGTCAAGATTTACAATGACTTTTAACAGTGTTTCGATACAGAAGTGGTGGTGGGGAAGATACGATTCCCCCCCAAACCAAAGTACAACAACACGAATAGCAGTCGCATAAACAACAAATCAATGCTTTTTGATAATGATGTCTAACACGCGTTCAATTGCCTAAGGGTGAAATTTCTGCCCAAAAAGACTTTTCATTTATTTCTTTGCTTCATGTTTAAAGATAAAGATTTCATCTGTGTCTGTTTGGAATTCGGCATTCGTTTTATCGCAAATGTATTTACTTTTAATCACACAAAAGTTGTATTTCCAAAATATTTAAATACATTTAGAGGAAAGGCTTTTCACTGATTTCTTCAAACACAAAATAAAGTTTTCATCGATTTTAGATTAGTGTAATTTCCGATGGACATAACTAAGAAAAAATGTGAATGTTAGGTTTAGGTTAGGGCGGCAGCCGTATTTTTTTTACAAGCTCACATAGACCACTTTAGGGGCGGCCGGAAGTTGGGCCCCAAGAAAATGCACCCCAAACTGAAAATGTAAGTGCGCCCCAAATTTGGGGTCTATTTTCGTTAGAGAAACTGATTTAGGAAATTACACCCCAATCAAACAAATAAACCCCAAAAAACTAAGAAATTTTCTCTTCGTAAATCTGCGGAGTACGTAATAATACACGTATACGAAACTATTTTATAAATATATATCTTTTCCAGCGCGGTCGGCCTACGGCCTGCGGCCTTCAGCCTCTGTTTAAGACTTTCTCCTATGGACAGGATCAAAAGTTGGGACGTGGTGCAAATCACTTATGCGTAGCTTCTCCTGTTTCTAAATTTATAGATGAAAATAGGCCCCAAAAAGTAGACAAGAAATTAAATTAAACCCCAAAAAGCAGACAAAAAATTAAGTTAAGCCCCAAAAAATGTTGTTGTTGTTTGCCATGTTATTTTGTGGGGCCCATATTCATAAAAATATTGGGGTGTATTTTCGTGGGCCCAATTTCATTCCGCCCACTTTAGGTCCCTAGTGTTAACACGGGCTGAAATGCCCCTCATCGAAACCAACCTGTTTGATATTCAAATGTATCGATAGTACGAATATCGGTACTGGAAAGATCTGCTAGGCTGCCTAGATAAGCCGACCCCAGTATGTCCAGTCGTCGTTTACTCAGAGCGGGGCGGTCGCATAGCAAGTACTCAATGCTCTCCACTTCTTCCTCATCACCACAGCTTCTGCAGAAGTCATTAGAGTCAATACCCAATCTTTTGGCGTGTTCGCCGATCAAGCAGTGTCCCGTCAGAACTGATACTAGCATAGACAATCTTTGCCTCTCTAGTGCGAGGAGATATTTTGATCTTCTCAGTTCATACCCTGGCCAGATTTGTCTAGCTACCCTGCAGGTGCCGAATTCTGTTCATCTTTCGTTGGACTGCCTGATTGCCTCTTGCCTAAGCCAAAGTTTGCACGTGGATAGTGGCGCACCATTATATGCAAATTCTTCGAGAATTTGTAATGACGTCCCTTTCCTAGCAAGTTCATCGGCTTTCCAGTTCCCCGGGATATCCCATCTCTGGCGGGAATCATAATGTTGTAATTTCTCTCGGAGGTGTACACAGTTGGTATATGGTTGGTGATGGTTAGTTTGTCAGTTGCCGTCCACCATACCGCAATGCCGTATAACAATATTGGACGAACTACTGCTATATATATCCAGTGGACGATTTTATGAGAGAGGCCCCACCGCGACCCTACAGCCTTTTTGCAGGAATATAAGGCGACGTTGGCCTTCCTTACACGTTCCAACACGTTAAGTCTAAATAAAATTATTCCTAAAAATTTTGCACTTTCAGAAAAGACTAGATCTGTTCCATTTATCCGAGGTGGAGGGTCTAAATGTGGGACATTACTCATCCTGGTAAAGAGAACCAATTCTCTCTGGTTTGGGTTAACGCCCAAATCGCTGCTTCTGGCCCATCTAGCCAATTTGTTCACAGCCACCTGTAGGATGTCTCTGAGGACGTTTTCGAATGAGCCACTCACTGCGATTGCCACGTCGTCCGTATATGCCACGACCTTGCAGCCACAACGTTCTAGATGTAGCAGGATTTCATTCACCGCTAGGTTCCAAATTAATGGAGACAGTACTCCTCATTGTGGATTCCCTCTGTTTACAAACCTTGTTAGAGTTGTGGACCCAAAACACGCTGTTATGCGTCTTCTGTTGAGCAGGCTGTGTATAAGTCTAATCAAGCTAGAGTTTACTTTAAGATGTGACAGTGCCGCAATTACCGCATTTGAGTGAATGTTGTTAAAAGGCCCTTCTATGTCAAGAAATGCCACCATGGTGAATTCCTTGAAATGCAGGGACGATTCGGTAGAGCTCACAAGTTCGTGCATGGCTGATTCTGTAGACATCCCCTTATTGTACACATGTTGGTTCCCCGACAGGAGTTTTTTATCCCTAGTGAAATAATCTAAAAGTCTTTCCATACCTTTCAATGGGAAGGAGGATAGGCTAATTGGTCTGAAGTCTTTTGGCCTAGTGTGTGATATTTTACCCGCTTTGGGTATGAATACCACTTTGGTATCCCTCCATCGATTCGGGATGTATGAAAGCCTGATACAGCCTACATAAATTTTCTCCAGCCAGGGGATAATGTACTTTAACATTTTCTGCATTTCTGCTGGAGTGATGCCGTCTGGTCCAGGCGACTTAAAGAGCTCAAAGCTATTAATAGCCCACCTTATTCTGGATCTCTCAGTCAACAAGCTAGCGTCGCTCGCAGTCCACTCGCACTCCTGTTGGTCCTGTTGATCCTCAGGCTCTTTTGATGAGTTCCCCGGGCAATGTGTGTCGAGCACATCGAACTCTTCGTCCGTATCATCGAGAAGCGTCTCCCCGCCAGATGCGTCAAAGAGTCCGGAGACTCCCCTCAGCCCCTCTGTGTCAGAAGTAGAGCTTTCGTCCTCAGAGAAGGACGTTACAGATCTTCTGTTAGAGTTGGAGTCACCAAAAATAATAGGCGTGGGTACCACCGCACTTCCAGAAAGCCGTGTATCAACCACGGTGGACGATTCACCTTCCGCAGTGGGAGCTATATCCTGCTTGTATACTTTCAAGACTATAGTCTTGAAGCCATATTGTAGGGTTGCACTTGCACGTTGTATATGGGAGGTGGATTCAGCGTTAAGGATTAAATTGACCTGCCGCTTTTTACCATCCGCCTCACCCACCTTGCTGATTCTCCAGACCAGGATTGGAATCTTTTATTATTTCTAATATGTCAGCCGGGTTGGAGGGCTCTTCTGTAACCCAGGTGATGGCTCTAGGGTGACTAGGGATGTTGTTTTTTCGACAACATCCAACTGGGCACCTGCCCCCACCTCACCCACTAGACTCAGAGCAGCCTTATACAGGTCTACCGATCTGTCATAACCGAAATATAAGAGCTTTTCTCTCCCCTGATGCCATCCTGCATCGTTGCAGATTGGTAGTTTGCCCGGCATTTCTCTACGGACATCGAGGTAATGAGCCATAATGGCTGATTGCACATGTCTCCATTTGTCCTTGAGAATGGATCCATCCTCACAACTTCGGTCTATAACATCCATCACTAGGCTCTCCTTCGCCACTTCATTGAAAGGCTTGGTGAGTGTCCTGTTGATGGTAACATTAGAGCCTCTTGCCTTTTTCGAAGGCAGGGGTTCATCAGGTGATCTGATTCTTTTGACTTTATTAGCCGTTAACACAGCTGAATTAGTGGCTCTTTCAGCCGGGTCATTGGCCTTAGAAGCATCTATGACGCCTTTAGCTCAGGTAAGTGACTCTTTTTGTTTTTCGGTAAGAGATCTTTGATAAACACGTCCGTTCCCTACGACTGATGATATGCTGATATGCTTGAATTGAAAGAAAATATATTTGGAACCAAAATTTTTAAATTTTATTTGGAAATCAAGAAATTTAGTTTGGAACGCACATATTAATATATTAGAACAAAATATATTTGCGAATTGCCATCACAATACATATATGTTACATATATGTTTTTATCTTGTTTTTTCGATCTTCTTTCAAAGTACATATTTTGTTTTTTTTCCTGAAACTCGGGATGCATCCCAAACGGAACGGGCAGGACAACGTCTGCTGGGTTCAGCTAGTACTTATATATGTATCTCCCGATTTGGCATATTTTCTCTGTATAATTTCTGCGACCAACCCAATTCAATTATGGGATATAACGTTGTTGTACGTTATGAAATATTTATATTTATATATTTTAAGGCATTTGTACATATGTAGTTCTTAATCATATCGCTCACTTATTTCAAGAGTGGCATATCGAAAAATTTAACATTTTCAAGATGTGTAACTTTAAGTCCGTATAAAAATATATAAGTAACATGAAATAAGATTTTTTAAAACGCTGGAATAATCAGAAATATGTCTACTAATAAACTAATTTATGGATATTTGCAAACTTCGTATTTCTGTAAAGCAACTTCCAAAATTTTAAATTTTGAGTTATGACACTCTTGAAATGAGTGAGCGATATACTAAGTGAAATCAAAAACGGTGAAAAACGGATTCGTTTTGTAAGTTTGCAACTTTTCACCAAAGTAATTTTTTCAAACTATTGCCGCCATACCTCACGTCTGTTTGTTTTGAGACCGCTATCGTATCATACCTTCATGTTCGAAGTTTGAAAGTGCCTTTGGTAGTTCCGCTAAAAAGGTTAATTATTCTGATAAAGCCAGTGGATTCAAAAAGTGGAATTTGAAAGCAATAACACAAATATTGTGAAATGAAATGCTACGAGTATAAACGAATTTGTGATACAATAGTAGAAAGGAGATGCCAATAAGATTTTAATTTATATACACATCCGCTCTAAATGCATTTTTTTTAATTGCATTACAATATAAAGTTAATAAATAATTCTTCAATACGTTTTTGCTATCACTGCTATTATTTATTAAATTGTTATTGTTGTGAAGCTCACAATTAAAAATCCGAATTTTTCCCTACAACTACACACTATTGACTTAAAATGAATGCTAAAAAATTTTAAGTACCTTAGCGCTGCTAATGTTTCTACCACAACTGTATATCAGGGATGTAACGAATATTCGCATTCGCATATGCGAAAGCGAATTATTCGCATCATTTTTACATTCGCATTCGCAAAAGACATCTTTGGAATATTCGCTTTCGCAAAATATTATTTCAGTATTCGCTTCCATTTGTTTAAAGTGTTTTTTCTTCATATCCGCTTCATACATTTTGAAGATTTTAATGCCAAAGAAAACCACTGCGACTTCTCTTCAGAAGTGTTGAAAAAATATGTTTGTCCTTGTGGAAACAGGAGGTCAAAATATGGAAAACATTGTTAATACTTGAATATCCTGGAATAGTATCAATTCAGGTCCTCGATTTTGTTGGTACTGAAGGGTCAAACTATTATTCGCATTCGCTTTCGCAAAAATGCATATTTCACTATTCGCATTCGCTAGAAGTATATTTCAATATTCGCTTTCGCTAAAGTCACTTTCGTTACATCCCTACTGAATATACACATTCAATATGCATGCAGATGTTCATTTTAATGTAACAAAAAAATGATTCATGTTATTCTCCATAATTTAATTGGATTGGTCCGAGAATATTCATTATATAGAGAAAATATGCCAAATCGGGAGATAAATATATGTGGGGGCTATATCTAAATCTGAACCGATTTGCCTGGAATTCGGTATAGTTTATCTTTGATATGAAGTTATTTGTGCCACGTTTGACTAAGATCAAACTATTATAGCAACCACTGCAATGCGATCAAACTAAAACGACCGACGGACAGACGGACATTTGAACCCCAAACTTCAGAGGCCGGTAGTACTATCCAAAGGGGGCCAAAAAATAGAAATAGATAGCCTTAATAAAAGGTGGTTAAATTGTAAAGGCCGATGTTGAATGTGAACCACACCTAAACGTCAAGTTTTTTTCTGAATTTCATATGACATTTCTTAATTTCAGACTAACTCAATTTGAATCATGAAAAGATACACAATCGAGCAACGCGTTAAAGTTTTTTATGCCTTTTACGAAAATGGGCGTTCAAATCACACTGCATTCGTGCGCTTCGTGATGTTTTTTTGATCAGCATAATCGACCAAAAGTGTCCACAATCGGGAGAATTGTATTTCAGCAAACCGGGTCTGTAGAAGATGCGAAAACAACATCGGGCCATACTTCTTCGAAATGAGGACGGTCAAGCAGTTACTGTGAATTGTGTTCGCTATCGTGAGAAGATAACGAACTTTTTATGGCCCGAATTGGAAGATATGGATGTGGACAATATGTGGTTTTAACAGGACGGTGCCACTTGTCACACAGCTTACGAAACAATGGCCCTTTTGCGAAACAAATTCAATAGTCGTGTTATCTCACGTCGTGGTGATGTCAATTGGCCGCCAAGATCATGTGATTTGGTTATTGAAAAGAAAAGGTGTACGTCGATAGCCCAGCAACAATTCAAGAGCTAAAGGATGAGATAATACGGCACATTAACGTTCCATACATAATTGAACCATACCAATATTATCATAATAAAAAGAAATGACAATAATTTCCTAAATAATTTGTGTTTCATTCAAAATCAACATCGGCCCTTAAAATTTACCCACCCTTTATACTTCAAGTTGGGCCCATAGGTTAGGTTAGGTTAAGAGTGGCAGCCTGTAAAACAGATTCACTTAAATTATCCAGTCCATTGTGTTACCACAGGGACCTAAGGGAAAACATAAGTTATCCATAGCTACTCCCGTTGAACCAATTTGATTGCTTCAAAAATCTCAAAAGTTGGCGGATTCCAACATCAACCAAGTTAGCTAACTCCTCAAAGTAATAAGAGCCCAATGTTGTATGCCGCTCTCTGGAGAGAGCGGGGAACAAACACAGAAGGTGTTCTATTGATTGTTTCTCATCTTCGTCTCCGGACCGGAATGTCAGACATTCAGAATGACACTATGCCATTTCCTGACCATACCGACAGTTCTCTGAGTCTAATCGCAATACATGCGGCATATTGCTGTAATATCTAGCGGCATTATTTGTAGCATAGCATTTAGTGCTGCAGTTGCAGTTCTCAGCGCACCCGAGATACATTTAGCAGCCATTCGCTGAATCTGGTTTAGTATCGCACAGAAGATGTATTTCTGCAGAGCTGTCCACCAGGCGACAATGCCAATAAACTATACGCGGGTTCAGATCCCAGCGTTTTCCTATTGCCCTTTTACAGGTATATAACGCTACCACAGCCTTATTTGCTGTAGGTTGGGCCCATAAAAATTTCTCAAAAAATAATTGTTAAGAACCAGCCTAACCCTACCAACCAACCAACCTATCGGAGCAGAATAAAAAGAATGTTATTTTCCTAATGACGTGTCCATTTTTTTATTTTATAGCACTCAGATTAAAAATCGCGATATAAATACAATATACCGAAGCTATATATAAATCTGAGCCGATGTTCTTTAAATTTTCAAAGTCATTCCTTGCTTCAAAAACCTGTTATTTCGTAAAGATTCGTAAGGATTGAATGTCAATATTGGCTATAGACTACCGGTATAAAATACCGCGTAAAGTGCCAAATTTCATAAAGATCTTTTTAAAAATAAGCCATAAATACCGTTTAAGTGCCAAATCGGGATGTACATACTCGTATATATGACAGCTATATATAAAACTGAACCGATTTTGACCAATTTCAATAGGCTTCGACTTTGATACAAGAAAGTCCTCTGTACCAAATTTTGTTTGAAATTGAAATATAATTTTAAACAAAGAAAAAAAAAATGACAATTAAAAATCAGAGACCAATCAAAAACAGATTTGAAATTATTTTCTAAACAAACTTTTTTCTCTCGCGTTTTTCTCAAACTTCATATATAAAGCAGAGGTTTTAAACACAGAATTTGGTTCAGTGGGTCACCTTTACCGAAAAAGTAGAAAATTAATCGAAATATCGTCCACTTTGTCACTTTTTGACTCTGTGATAATGTGAACAACTTGCAAGATATCCGGCTTTGTACTCGAAATTTTTTTTGAAATAAAATATTTTGATTCCAAGTATACAATACGAAAAACACAGAATCAAAACCAGTAAGGAAAGGCAGAAAGTCGGGCGGGGTCGACTTTTAATACCTTACACCTCCCTAACAATGCGATAAGGGTCATTGCGATAATAATTTGGAATAAATTAAGCAATATTCGTTCCTAAATTGAGAAACATCTTTCTGGAAAATTTTAATGATCGGAAGTAAAGTACAACTTCAATAGCGTTTTAATGCCTAATCAGGAGGAACATATATATGGAGGTTATATAAAAATCCGAACTGATTTTTCCTGAATACTCATACTCTGTCCAATTTCGTACTTATCGGATATAAAATAAAGTCGGATATAAAAACATGTCAAATCGGGGGTAACGTATACGAGTATATGGGGGATATATCTAAATATGAACCGATTTTCTCCGAATTTGGCAGTATTCCTTGCTGTAATAAAAAACCTCTTTCAGCCGAATTACGCACTGATCGGATATAAACTACAGTTTCTACAGCGCTTACAGGTCAAATCGGGGGCAACATATATATGGGGGCTATATCTAAATCTCAACCGATTTTCACCGAATTCAATAGGGATCGTCCTTGTGTATATGCGTAAAGTTTCGTCGAGATCGGACCATAGTTGCGACCTGTACTTTGATTACAAGAATACATCTACAGACAGACGGACATAGCTATTTTAACCAAATAACCGATTTTAACCAAATTCAATAGGGATCGTCCTTGTTGTATATGTGTAAAGTTTCGTCGAGATCGGACCATAGTTGAGACCTGTACTTTGATTACAAGAATACATCTACAGACAGACGGACATAGCTATTTTAACCAAATAACCGATTTTAACCAAATTCAATAGGGATCGTCCTTGTGTATATGTGCAAAGTTTCGTCGAGATCGGACCATAGATGCGACCTGTACTTTGATTACAAGAATACATCTACAGACAGACAGACAGACATAGTGATTACAAGTCGATCAGAAAGTGATTACCAGTCGATCGGTATATTAAACAATGGGTCTATCTCTTCTCCTTTTAGGTGTTACAAACAAATGCACAAAGTCATAATACCCTGTACCACAGAGTTAAGTAGGGTATAAACACGTTTTCGAAAAATCGAAACAGATGATTTTTGAATATAAGCCGTCGACATACATTTTTATTTGAATGTTTAAAAATTTTGCTTCCAAATATAGCTTCTTTCCATCGAAACATATAAAAAGAAGATTTCCCACGTGTACTTTTAGTATAACCGAACAGTATTTTTAAGCATAGCAAACGCAATGATAAACTAAAAATAAAAAAAAATATAAATGTACCCAATGATTCTTAACAATTTCCTGAGTGTCGAGAAAATAATGAATTTTTTTACATCTTCGGAAAAACTCATTCCCATTTTTTGACGAAATATAACCTACTGTCTAAAGACTGCGTTTAGAATTTTCAGGTTTAAGAAACCATTTTACGTGTTCTGAAATCCACATAAAATACAAAGCACAGATAAATTGCTGCAGTATATTTGGACATTAACACTCGAGTCTGCTCTGAAATCACACATTCATGTAATAATAATAGGATTCCAGTTCAGACATTAATTCTTATTTGAATAAAATCACTTCCAATTTTCGGTGAATATGCATTTGAAACCATACTTCGAATGGTTTTGATAAATTTAAATATTTGGGAAAATATGTGCTAGCATATTAAATTTATGATTTTTCACACAAATAAATGTCTTCCCCACCCATATCACATAAATACGTATAATATATTTATGAGAGTCTATTATTTTCTCACTGTAGGCAAACGAAGACTACTCCGGGTAACAGTGATTTGCAGACTTTGATAAAAGTTTGAAAAAAATGGTATTTTAATAACCGCCGACCCAGAAAAGGGAGAGAAATATTTGATTGTCCTGTGGCATAAAAGCAGCCATTAGCCAAAGCGGATGTCACGTGCTCCTGCCGCTGCTGCTGCCAATTGCTGCTGGGGCTGCTCGACGCTTTTGTTTGCTCGCCATGCAATAAAATTAATTGTCCTCTCTCTCGGCCGTATTTCACGGCGAACGACGAGGAGTAGAACAAAATTATACCACTTAAATGTTATTAAATTGAAAAATGAAAGAAATCATTTCTTTGTATGAGGACAATTATTCATAAGCTTGTAGGGATCATATGCGAGCACTCGCATCGTATTTAGCCAGAACTGGAGCTATTTAACTTTTGCTCTACGTCATAAAGTAAATGAAACGGTACACTGGTAGACAAAAAAGTCTAATTCTCCAATATTGCTAGACAGAAATAGAACAGAGTCATTACTAATAAAAGAGGGTGAAATAAATTTTTAATATTAAGTATTAAAATAGAATTGAATGTCGAAAATTTCCGACATTTACTATTTAAAGATAGATTGCGAATCTTTTAGGGTTGTTCATCACAAACAAATTTGCCGAATTTTGCTGGTCGCATCGCGCACTCACTTCAAGAATGAAATAACTCAAAATTTAAAATTTTGGAGAAAAAAATTTAGCTTATACACGGGGCAAAATCGCCTTTTTTGATATGTTTGAATCGAAAGAAAATATATTTGGAACACAAATTATTAAATATTATATGTTTCTGAGCAAATAAATTTTATTTTAAAATCTATAAAATATATTTGGAAAGCATATTTGATATATTACAACAAAATATATTTGCAAACTAAATTTCCCAAATAAAATATGTGTTTAAATACAAACAAAATTCTGTTTAGAAATTTCTGCAAATATATATTATGTTAAAAAAATGTTCACAACTTTTGCTGAATTTTTCGAATTTCAGTTTTACTTTTTCCTTGGTTTCGAATTGTACCTCCCAGTTATGATACCAAATGCAGCTATAATTTCTTCTTTAAATAACTCATTTCATATTCCAAGTCATCATTACTTTTCAATCCTCAAAGGAATTGATTTTAATCCATGATTATAGGATATCAATTATTACTTATTTTTTTACGAACATTAAAAATTTCTAATAAATTTATTTAGAATTACTAAACAATTTAACACGGTTTAGGTATTTTCTGAATACTTAAATGCAAATTAATATTTGTTTCGCATATAATAGTCCCAAATATGAACATATTGAGATGTAAACAAAGATTTGTTTAGAATAACATCTTCCCAAATATATAATTTTTGTGTGTGCCAAATATTATATGTTTAGAGTGTACCCTAAACATATATATGTTTCAAGCCGAATATGCTTGGGACAATATACTACAGAGGCGATTTTTTTCCAGCGAGTAGTTAAACAACCATATTTCGGATTATTTCATCGTTCTAAAAAAATTTTTTTTTTCATTTTACTTATCTTTTTATACGGACTTGAAGTTACACATCTTGACACCATTGATGCACACCATATGATACTCGATGTTCAAAAAGGATGTCTCAGAAAGAATGCTCTTTTTCTTCCTTTCCTTCTTTAACTTCGTACAATTTTTACCATCCCTTTAATCGGTATTATATTTTTCAAAATAAATTGTGACACAAGGATTGATTGATATGTGACACAAGGGATTGCGACTCTGCACGGAGAAAAAAAAACAGAAAACAAAATATGTTTGGGATCGAAATTTAAATAAAATATACTTTGGTGCACATATTTTATATTTACATACCGGAAAAAAAAGTTTGAATATCTCTTTTATCACTGTTATTTTTTTCGGAGTTTTGGTGCAAATTATCTTTAAAAACGGGGAAATATTTAAATCGGCTACAGAATTTGTTTTCCTACCTATAGGAAAAAAGTAATTTTTCCCAAATATAATATGTTTCCAGAAAATATACTACAGAAGCGATTTTTTTCTTAGGGTATAGTATGTTAAGTTAGGTTGAACAGAAGATACGCTTAAACATCTCATGTCTATGGACATACACTTAAGCCAGTGGATCGGCCTGTTGTGCGCTCCTTATTTATGATCTTTTTATACCTCACGAGTTAGAGAAAATAGGTACTACACGGGGCAAAATCGCCTTTTTTAAATATGTGTGAATCGAAAGAAAATATATTTGGAACAAAATTTTTTAAATATTATATATTTCTTAGCAACTAAATTTTATTTGAAAATCAATAAAATATATTTGGAACGCATATATTAATATATTACAACAAATTATATTTGCAAACTAAATTTCTCAAATAAAATATGTGTTTTAATACAAATAAAATTATAATTTAGGAATTTTTCCAAATATATTTTATTTAAAAAAGATTTCCAAAACTTTTGCTGAGTTTTTCAAATTTTAGTTTAAATTTTTCTTGAGTTTCGAATTGTACCTCCCAGTTATGATACCATATGCAGCATTACCTTCTCTTTTAAATCAATCATTTCAAATTTCTGAGTATTCCAAGCCATCGTTAGTTGTCAATCCTCTAAGTACTTTATATTGATCCAAGATTATATGATTTTAATTATTATTTTTTTTAAAAACATTAAAAATTTCTACAAATTTAACTTTGAATTACTGAAAAATTTTACACAATTTATGTATTTTATGAGTACTTAAATGCAAATAAATATTTGTTTCACAATTAGCAGTCACATTGGGATGTAAACAAATATTTATTTTGAACAACATCTTCCCAAATACACAATTTTTGTGTGTACCAAATATTACATGCTTAGAGTCTAACCTAAACATATATATGTTTCAAGCCGAATATGTTTGGGACAATATACGATTTTTTTTCAGCGTGTATACACGAAATTTCTCAGTATCTTCCTGTCATATCCTCTGAGATTAATCAAGTCTGGCAGTATGTCGGATCCGAAATGTCGATCTTGCATTTGTGAAAGCCGGGCAGTGACGCAGAAAATGTTCCATCGTTTCGATGTTTTCCGTGTATTCCCTGCATTCGTCGTTTTCTGCTAGTCCTATGCGATGAAGATGTGCTTGTAAGCTTGAGTGTCCCGTTAGAACACTCATCGAACTTGTTTAGTTTCAGAAAACTGCTTGTTTTCTTCACAATGAGGTCACCCCACAGTATCTTTGCAGTTGCTCCTACTGTTGCGCTATTCCACACAGTTTTGTGAGCCTTCACTGCCCAGTGCTTTAACTCATCCTTCGTGGCTTCGAAATGTTTCCAATTTTCCAAGTTTATAACTCTAAGTTCTCTGCTCTTTGAAGCCAAGCTGTTTGCTCGTTCATTTCCAATCACTCCGTTGTGTCCTGGTACCCAGCAAATACGCAGTTGGCCATGGTCTGAGTAATCATTTACCGTTCTTTTACAGTCTAACACAGTTCTGGATTTTAACATTTCCGATGTTATTGCTTTTGATCGACATTTGGCTATCTGTGAAGATGGATTTGTTATATTACTATTACACACTCCGTGATTGCTCCAACTTCTGCTTGAATACCGTGTTATGGTCTGGGAGGCGGAAGTAAATTTCCACTTCTGGTTCATCAATAAAAAGTCCCAGATCCGTCCTTCCTTCTTGTTTGCACCCATCTGTGTAGCAATTGGTTCCCACTGGCAAATGAGCCAGTGTTCCGTTTTCCCAGAAGTGTCTGCCTGGCACAAATAAAACACAGGTAGCTGCAACCAACTAGGGATTCTAAAATCTTCTGATGGTACGACTTGTGGTCTCGATTTATCCATTCACTCATTACTTGTAGACGTCTTGCTGTGAGGTCTGTCTCATACTTTATATGGATGTCTATGGATGTCTATTCGTTTTCCTAGACAAATTTCTGTTTAGTCTGGGTTAATATTTAATTACCTTGGTTGTGACAATTTATATGCTATGTTAAGTATCTCCTCAGCTCTTCTGCACAACTGCTTTGGATGTATGCCCCATAGAAGTATTACAACTTCTATGGGGCACCTTCATTGGTGAGGGCTTTTAGGAGACTGTGTATCGTCCTAACCTATAGAAGAGGCCTGAAGTATACCACGATTTACTTTGTCTCTAATTTTTACGTCATATGACCCTTAGCATATTGTTGATCCAGTTTTTCAGCGCCCGGTCAACCTGAAATTCGTCTAAGGACTGGATAAGTGTATCGGTCTGCGCATTGTTAAATGCGCCTTCTATGTGTATACAAACAGCAAATGTATACATTTAATTACTGAAGGGGTGCACTACCTCATGCCGTCCGGCCCCGCAGCCTTGAAGGGAGAGTAGCTTTGTATTTTGTATTTGTATTTTTATTTGTTTTCCTATACACAATACTTTAATTGTCTCGTATTTTAGTATAGGAAGTAACTATCATTGATTAATAAATGTTGTATTACAATAATGAATATTAACACAATGGATATAACTAATAGATTATTAATAATTGATAAAAAAAAACTTAAAAACTTAATTATTATAAATATAGGAAAGAAAGTAATAAAGCAATCTATAAGTAACATGGATTACGAAAAAAGGACAGAATCTGCAAAATAATTTTAATGGTTATTCATCAAGTATCATTCAATATAGAAATTATTAATATTAGCTTAAAATGAAGAACAAAGCATAATTATCAGGAATTAACCGGCAACAAGAAGGTGGACAACGTTTTTCTTAAAGTGGGCTGCGTTACATATAGTTTGGATTGTATAAGGAAGCAAGTTCCAATTGCGAGCTGCGTTAATAAAAAATTGCCATTCGGATATCAGACAGTTATGCCTGAATAAATTTAATCTTTTTCCTCTACAGAATCTCGAGAAACGCAAGCGTTTGTAAAGATGATCAGAAAGATGCGTATATATAATATTGTGCAAGAATATGAGAACTCTTAGCTTAAGTAAGTCATTGAAGCTAATGTTGTACAGACGGTTTGTGAACGATGAAATGCGATCATATTTGTGTAAACCAAACACATAGCGTACTATATTATTGAAAGCTCTATTCAGCTTTGCTTTACTTTTTGCATCACAGTTTGCAAACAGCTCACATCCATACAGTAATATTGGTATTAAATATGTTTTAGACAAGAGGATTCTTATCTTAATCGGCGTGCAATTCTGGGTTTGCCAGAGCGTTGGTAGCATTGCATATGCTCGCCCACAAATAGAGTCAATATGGTTAGACCATGTAAGGCTACTATTAAATATCACCCCTAAGTTTTTAGCATTTTTTACTATCTCAATTGGTTGGCTATTTAGAACAATGGTAATATCACTTGAAATTCTTGATGTACGTTTCTGTATTACTAGGCATTTAGATTTTTTAGGATTAATGGTAAGACCATTGGCCGAAGCCCACAGAAATATATTATTTAGGTCCTCATTTATTATTTTGGTGCACTGATCTATGCAATTCGATTTACATTCCATATAAATTTGAACATCGTCTGCGAACATTCGAATGTTGCAGTGACTAATTGCCAAAGGGAGATCATTCGAGTATAATGAAAACATTAGAGGGCCTAAGATAGAACCTTGTGGTACACCACGCCCACTAGCATGTGTTTTGATCTTTTTGCGTTAATTTCAACATATTGAGATCTGTTGTCTAAATACGTTGATATAAGTCTTGCTGACGTTAAAGAAAACCGAAAAAAGTGGCGTAATTTCTTGCATAATATCTTGTGATCTACAGTATCAAACGCTTTCGAATGATCTAAGAGTATTAGGAGAGCAATGTTCTTATCATCTATAATTTTCCTTATATCTTCAGCAACGTCAACTAATGCTGTGATACAGCTGTTTTTCTCACGAAATCCCGATTGAAGATCCGTCAATAAGTTATTGCTTAATAGAAAATAATTTATTTGATTCCGCAGTATTCGTTCAAAAACCTTTGATAAAAATGGCAAGATTGCAATAGGTCTATATTCTGAATTAGATTTGGGTATGGGTATAATTTTTGCAATTTTCCATGTATTAGGATAATTACTAGTAGTAATTATTCTATTGAAAATATGTGTTATTACTGGAAGAAGTTGTGGTAGCAGAATTTTTAGAAATTTTGGATGTATTTCGTCCGACCAAACAGAATTAGATTTTATTGACAAACAATTTGATATTACATCCAATTCATTTACACACATAAAAGAAAAGGAATTTTGATCATCTGAAATGCTTTCATTGAAATTATAATAAGATGGACATGATTCTATTAAAGGAATATTTACAAAATTGTTGTTTATTTCGTCAGCATTTGTTACGCATGATGAAGTAATATTGGCCTTACCTATTCCGATCTCTCTAATAGTTTGCCACGTTTTTTTAACTCCTATCGCTTATTTAACCATACCATTTGTATATCCGTAATAGGTGCATGATGTAGTACATTTTCGTTCTGTAACAATTCCTCTGTTGGCCCAGCATTACCGGACGGAAAATGAGTTTTATATAAGTAGTATAGAAGTTATTAGAGACATTGCTCCAATGACTTAAAATGTCATAGAATGGATTTTCGCCGAACATACTTAGTGTTTAGGTCACTCTTACGATGTGTTACAAATTATATATGCTCTCCTTTATTAAATTGGGGGTATAAATACACATGGACAGACGAACATGGCTAAATCGACTCAAAAAGTCGATTAAAAAAGCTCAGCTAGCTAACTGCCCAAAGAAATGTAAGCCTAGGGTAGTCTACCGCTTTCTAAAGTGAGCGAACCGCAGACAAAGAAGGTATTTTATTGACTCCTTCTCATCTTCATCAACACTGCTTCTGCAAAATTGTAATCTCTCTGCGAACAGTCCAATAAGACAGTGAAACGTCATGATGCCACAAGAAGTGCGACGTACGGTCTCGATAACGACTGCAGTGCGTTGGTGCCTTTTCGGGTTTAGTCAGTTCTTGTCTAGTGGCCACTAGTTATTTGTTATTATATGGTCAATATCTCTCAAGAAGAGCCTGAATGTCGCATCGGCATGTGCACATATTCGAGACACCTGGAACATGTAAGGTAGTTCATTGCAAGTCCATTTAACTTGTAATTCTCTTATAGGTTCCTGTGGCCCGGCATCCAAATCAGGTGAATATTAAACTATTTAGTAATCGTTAAGAGATCTACGATAGTCTTTATTGAAGCCAGACTACAAGAGAACAAATTAATTAAAGCAGACTTTAGTCAAAATATCAATTCGCAGCCATTCTGCGAACTCTTCAATAGCTAAGATTTTTGTCTGGTAAACATTACAGTTATCAGTCAGTATTTTTGCAATTGATAACCGTGTTTCCCTAGGAATGACAACAAAGCCCAATTGATTGTTACAATTGGAACCGTCTGTATAAAAGTTCACGAATCTCCTATGCCCAGATTATATTATTCCACTCTGATCTATCAGCTGTAAGAGTGAGATATTTCATGTCGAAGTGTGGTTTATTCGTAATATAATGCTAGCACCATTCAATGTAGTACATATACAATTTAGTGCCGCATCCATTCGCTGAACTTTATTTAGATTTTTTATTTAGCATCGAGCAGAAAGTGGATTTCTGTAGCCTTCTATAAAATACCTGTATACATACGAGTATTTAAATAACGACCCATATATTACAAAGTATACGAGTATTTCAATCTTTTTGCGTTGCTCCATCTTTAAGAGGGTTCCTTGTTTTGTCTGCCACGGTAACAGGACAACGAATAGGGTCAACGGATGTTGAGTGTAAGTATGTGTATGTTTGTGTGCGACTATGGTCGTGTTTTTGAGTGCATGAATGTGGTAGTGTAACACGGCCGTTTTTTATTTTGTGCACAAAACAAGGCATTTATTTCGCTGTCGTTGTTAAATATGGAAATTTTGCTGTTGGTTTTTTTCGGGGGGTTTCCTATTTTGTTGGTCGTTGGCTTTTCGTTTGTGTTAAGCTTTAAAACCGTATTTCCGGTTTCCTAAAGCCACAACACAATGTCGGCCCGAGGCATACATGAAATCCATTTTAACCATTTTAATGGCTGCGAGAACATGTAGATTATGGTTGAAAACAGTTCGAAACAAAACCATTTCGCAGTGAACGTTTCGGAAGTTTAAATGCGCAACTTTAATTTAAATACTAACAAATGTGACTGAAAATAACAATGAATAATGATGAAGGTGCACAAGTGTACTCGCACAAGCTCCACGCACTCGGTATAAAGGATGCAAAGGATAATTTACTCCTGCAATAGGATACAGGGATACAAATGCTATTTGCCACATGGCATTATGACAATAATCATGCAACGCAACTAACATATGTGTACCTTAATGGAACGTCTGGTACCATCGCATACAAGTATTTGATCCAGCATCATCTTCTCATGATATGATATACTGGCGAAGTTCTCTAGACAAAGACATTGACGAAGATGCTGAAATGTGCTGTGGGGGTTGAAGAAGGAGATGATGATAAATAAATTTGGAAATGTACCCATTTCTTCAGGTCTTCACGCCGAGGTTTTCTTGGGAAACACCCAACCTCCCAGCGACCCCTTTTGTCGTGAGTTGGCAACAGATGACAAATTGTTTCATCACATTCGAACGTCATGGCACATCAGTACATCCAGTGCGTCTGCTACGTCTATGTATGGATGACTGAAATGGCTGGCAGTTCCATTCGTTTCCTTCAAGTGAAAATATTTAAAATAAATGTTTGTTTCTGTCTTGATTTCCTTCGATCCGTCATGGCGTAAGTCTGCGTCGCATTGCACATGAAAGTGACAGTTGCCAGTTACGAAACTTTTTTGCGTACACAGTGGCAGAGGGTGAAACTTCTTGAGATGTCATTACTCCTTCCGCATGTCGTCAAACATCATCCATTATATTTTCATTGTCGTCGCTTTTCGGGCGTTTTACATTGTAAAACATTATTCAGAGTGTAACGGGCATATGTCACATGAGCTCCAAATGTATCTGCATATGTATGTGTACTTGTGTATGTATATATGGGGGGAGTGAGGTGTTTAAACACTTTTGTGACAGGCTAATATTTCAAAGAGTTCATATTTCTTCAAGGCTTATTTATATTTTGAGAAATTTCCTCAATTCATTCAAGAGTTTAATTTTGGTTTCAGGTAAATAAGATGGATTATACAAGTATTCGCACATACGATTAATGGAGAGCCTAGTATTATTAAAAAATTAGAATGAGGTTCATAATGCGTTTTTTTGCAATAATTATAACATTGAAGTTGTTGTGGAACGGTTGTTTAAACTAAAAAAGTTATGAAAAAATTTTCTGATCTCATTTTCAATGCTAAGGGAAATTAGTCCATTGTCCCCCATAGAGACGTCGCTCTAAAATAAATAAATACCAAATTTTCCATCCCTGAAAGTTAGGTTAGGTTAAGAGTGGCAGTCTGTACAACAGACAACTCACTTAGACTATGCCATTGTCTTATCACAGGGACGGAAGGGAAAACATAAGTTATCCCTATTCTCTCCCGGCAAAAATCTCAACAGTTGGCGAATTCGAACATCAGCCAAGTTAGCTAGGTCCCCTAATAAATGAGAACCTAAAGTTACATAGCTGTTTTTGAATTCAGGAATACGGTTTCCAGGGACTTGATAACAGCCTGACTAGCTGTGTTGCCAGAAATGACGATTTATCGTCATTTTGACGATTTTCAGAACCAAAAAAATAGGACATGACGATTTGGCGATTTTTGCCCCGAAATGACGATTTTTTATGATATGAAAAAAGTAAGGAAAACTTCACAAATTGTTCTTATAACTTTTTTTTATAATTCCTGCGGGATATATTTACTCTCCCATTTATCTTTTAAAATAAAAATCAGAAATCAGTATGACAACAGACGACAACGACGTCAGATCAATACTCATACAATTATTTAATTTCTCCCTGATGATGCCTTTCGATGAAAGGCGAAATATTGAAGAAAAGAAAATAAATTTATAAAAACCAAGACCTCGAGCTCGAGTTTTATTTAAAACAATTTAATTAAATAACAATAAAGGTCGAATAAACAAAGATTACTCAAATTTAAAAAAAATCAGAAATGTTAGAAAATGTCTCAAATATTATGGACCGCACTCAATAACATAAGAAGAAAAATCTCGAAAGTTTTGTTAATTTGTAAAATTGGCAGAGGAAATTACAGTGACATTTTTTAGGTAAAGTAAGGGCTGCGTCAAAACGTGAACATAAGACATTATTCCAATAGTTCCTGCTAAAATTAATCACATGTATAATTTTTAAGCCAAACTGGAAGGAATATTTCCCTTTGGGGCTATGAAGTCAAATCGGTTTTGACAGTTGTATGGGACTATGCCGAAATATGGTCCAATGGGGGTCACTTGCTCCTTGAAATGGTTCTGGGTAAAATAAAATACAAATTGCCGAATTTTAGCCCAATCGATTGGTATTTGTGGTTTCTGACGCGCTAAAAATGCACATCGCGTGGAAGCTATACCAAAATGTTGACCAATGAGGTCAGTACTCCTATGAATGATTATGGGTTAAAGTAAACACAAATAACCAAATTACAGTCTGCCTTTGAGTTGTTCTAGATAATATTAAATTGTCAAAATTCAGTCTAATCGGTTGGTACTGGTGATCTTTAATGCGTCAAGAAGTTGAATCAAATGGAACCCTTCGTATGGGGGCTGTATAAAACAATGGATCTGTTGACGTCAATAGTTATATGTATTTTCACAACAAAACACGGTATATTATTGTTGTGATATTCAACATTCATCATCCAACAACGGATGCCTAGTCGAGGGGTAAGGGGGATAAATTAATTCCTCTAAATGTATTGTCATGGTCATAGACGTCCGTCTGTCCATCCGCTCAGTGTACTTACACTGTGAATACATCCCTGTCAACATATGTATGTCAACAACATAACAACAACAACAGTAGTAATAATATCAGTAATGCTTCGGCAATTGTTTTTCTTGTAATATTCATTTGGCTGTACTTCTGATTTTTATTGAATTCAGTTTCTTTTATTATCATAAATGCAAAACAACATCTTTGCAAATGTGCCGGAACGTAATAAAGAATAAAAGTAATTTTTCTTTTCAGTTTCCCTTTTCTGTCTTTTTGAACGCAATGAAACAACAGTTTCTTGTTGATGAGAACGACAATTCCAAGTTGTAGTTATTTGCAAAGATGTTTTGTGAATATCCATTGTCGTAAATTTATGAAATTCTCAAGTATGAAAACTTCAGCACAATTTTCTTCTGTTCGTATTGAAGGAAGATAATACTGTCAATTTGCTATAGCAATAGTAGAGCGCCCTACAATAGGTATTGGCTATGGACTGCAGATAACAATTTGGATTTTATGTTAATTTTAAGCGATGTTCCATTTCTTCGTAATTTAACTCGGGTGTTCAGCAGGCAAAAAACATGGATTACAGATGATACCTAGGGATTTATAAAGTAACGAATCCGACTGAAATGCAGCGAGAACAATAGTCTCGAAAGTAAGTCTCCAATTCAACAAGGCGAAATCTACTAGAGCCTTTAATGATTGGGATGCATATAAAGGACAACTCAAGATCTATAAGAAGGGGCTTGTCACATCTAAAGGTGAACTCTAGCTTGATTAGACTAAATCAAAGACTACTCAACAGAAGACGCATAACAGCATGTCTTGGGTCCACAACTCTAACAAGGTTTGTAAACAGAGGGACCCCACAAGGAGGAGTACTGGACCCTAGCGCTGAATGAAATTCTGCTAGAGCTAGAACGTTGTGGCTGCAAGGTCGTGGCATATGCGGACGACCTGGCTATCGCAGTGAGTGGCAAATTCGAAAACATCCTCCGAGATATTCTACAGGTGGCTCTGAACAAGTTGGCTAGAAGGGCCAGAAGCAGCGGTTAAAGCTAGTGGCTTTCATGGCGTAAAGAAATAAATAATATATGTATGAGCAAGACTATTTTCAAACGAAAGAAATTAATATGTATGAGATATGTTTCCGCAAAATTTAATTATTAATGTCGTTCAAGAATGTGAGATCCGCCAACAAAATGAATTTTAAGTTTACTTTGAGGAACCCCAAAAATCATTTGAGTGTTCCAATTAATACATATCCATCTCCGAAACATGTCCTTCTTCATAAAAAAAAACTCAAAAGCTGCACGTTGCTGGTAGATTTTTGTGTTGACGTTTTTTTTGACGATTTCGAAAATTTATTTTGACGATTTGTACCCCCGTTTTTACGATTTTCGCTGAAATTCGTCTGGCAACACTTCTGACTAGCCTGCTTGGTAAACATTACAGTGTTCATGCAGTCTTTTTGAAATTGATAGCTCAAGTTCCCCAGAATAGACACCAAAGCCTACATGGTTATTGAGTTTGGAAACGTCTGTATATAATGTCGATTTCGATTCCGGAAAAACGCACCATTTTCTTTGCCCTTTTCCCGAAAACTGCTCTTTTCTAAAAAATTTTGGAAATTTTAAAATTGAAGTTAAATAAAAGTCGAGGGACTACATACATAATTTCGACTTAAAAGGCGCAAGCAACTATTTTCTAGTATTTCACCTCGACGGTCCAACGTTTTCCAGAAACGAAATCGCCATAAGTTAATGAATCTCCTGGGATACGAGCATTCTATTCTTACCTATCAGGTATAAGAGTAAGATTCTTCTCGTCAAAAAGTGGTTCAGTCATAGTGTAATCAACAGTGCCCGGAAGGTCAGGCAATGTGTCTAGAATGACACTATGGCCGAAGCCATTTCCTGACAATAGTGACAGTTCCCTAAGTCTAATCACAGTACATGCGGCATATTGCACTGATATAATGTCTAGCGGCATTAAATGTAGGATAACGTTCAGTGCCTCAGTTAGAGTCATTCTCAGCGCACCAGTGATGCATATAGCAGCCATTCGCTGAAACTTGCTTAGCATCGCGCAGAAGGTGGATTTCTGCAGAGCTGTCCACTAAACGACAATGCGGCACAGCATTATCGATCTGACTACTGCCGAAGTAGCGTTTTCCTATTGTCCTTTTATAGGTATATAGCACTACCGCAACCTTCTTTGCTCTTTCCAGAATGTTAGGTTTGAAGTTCAACTTCCTGTCTAGTAAAAAACGTAAGTATTTTGCACTTTCATGGAAGCGAACTCCAAACCAGGGATGTAACGAATATTCGCATATGCGAAAGCGAATTATTCGCATCATTATATGCGAAAGCGAATTATTCGCATCACTGTGGTACAGGGTATTATAAGTTTGTTTCACGGCAGATGTTTGTAACACCTGAAAATAACACAGCTAGACCCACCTTAAAGTTTACCGATCGACTCATAATCACTAGATGAGTCGATTTAACGATGTCCGTCCGTCCGTCCGTCCGTCCGTCCGTCCATCCGTACGTCTGTCCATGTAAAGTTGTTCGTCGACTACAGGTCGCAATTTCACTCCGATCGTTCTGAAATTTTGCAGTTTAAAGTATTTCGCAGCTGTTAAGATCGCTATTGAATTTAATTGAAATCGGTTAAGATTTAGCTATAGCTCCCATATATATGTTTCGTCCGATTTTGCCCTTTAGTCCTATAGAAGCTGTATTTTACATCCGATCGTTTTGAAATTTAGAATGGTAGAGTTTCTTGATCCATGAACCAACATTGCTGAATTTGAATAAAATCGGTTCAGATTTAGATATAGCTCCCATATATATCTTTCGTCCGATTTGGTCCTTTAGTCCTATAGAAGCTGTATTTTACATCCGATCGTTTTGAAATTTAGAATGGTAGAGTTCCTTGATCCATGAACCAATATTGCCGAATTTGAAGAAAATCGGTGAAGATTTAGCTTTAGCTCCCATATATATGTTTCGTCCGATTTTGCTCTTTAGTCCTGAAGAAGCTGTTTTTTACATCCAATCATTTTGAAATTTAGAATGGTAAAGTTTCTTGATCCATGAACCAACACTACCGAATTTGAAGAAAATCGGTTCAGATTTAGCTATAGCTCCCATATACATGTTTCGTCCGATTTAGCCCTTTAGTTCTATAGAAGCTGTATTTTACATCCAATCATTTTGAAATTTAGAATGGTAAAGTTTCTTGATCCATGAACCAACATTGCCGAATTTGAAGAAAATCGGTTAAGATTTAGCTATAGCTCCCATATATATGTTTCGTCCGATTTTGCTCTTTAGTCCTGTAGAAGCTGTATTTTACATCCAATCATTTTGAAATTTAGAATGGTAGAGTTTCTTGATACATGAACCAACACAACCGAATTTGAAGAAAATCGGTTTAGATTTAGCTATAGCTCCCATATATATGTTTCGTCCGATTTGGCCATTTAGTCCTATAAAAGCTGTATTTTACATCCAATCGTTTTGAAATTTAGAATGGTAGAGTTTCTTGATTCATGAACCAACATTGCCGAATTTGAAGAAAATCGGTTAAGATTTAGCTATAGCTCCCATATATATGTTTCGTCCGATTTTGCTCTTTAGTCTTATAAAAGCTGTATTTTACATCCAATCGTTTTGAAATTTATATTACGAGAGTGGTGTAGGGTATTATATAGTCGGCACCGCCCAACTTTAGCCTTTCCTTACTGGTTTTTAATATTCGCTTCGCATTCGCAAAAAACAATTTTGAAATATTCGCTTTCGCAAAAATATATTTTGGTATTCGCTTCCGTTTAATAAAATATGTTTGTCCTTGTGGTAACAGGAGGTCAAAATATAGAAAACATCCGTAATATCCTGGAAATGTATCAATTCAATTCCTTAATTTTGTTGGTATTAAAGGGTCAGCCAGACTATTATTTACCATGAAAAACTTGAAATGGATTCCTGATGGACCCAAAAGATTACCAATTTTGTTGAGTCAATATTATAAATGTTTTTGTATATTTTTATATACAATGAGTATTAGATTCAACAGATGGACTAGTGAAACTTCTAATCCATACACCCTTGATGAATTTTATTAAAATAAAAACGGTAATTTTTAAAATGTGTATTTTTGATACATTTGCTTTGGAATTGCCCAACTACAATACATACATTGCATTTAAATGACGGAATGTTGGTATGAATCTAAATTGTTCGCATTCGTAAATCAATTTTTGAATATTCGCTTCGAATTCGCAAAAACAAAAAAAAAATATTATTCGCTTTTGCAAAAATGCACATTCAACTATTCACGTTCGCATCCGCATTCGCAAGAAATATATTTCAACATTCAAGCATTCGCTTTCGCTAAACCACTTTCGTTACATCCCTACTCCAAACCCCCTAGGAGATAGGTGTAACTTTTGATACCTTATTTCTACAGTTGAGAAAAACTAGTTCCGCCTTGGTCGTTTTAACACCAAGACCGTTATCGGAACCCCACCTTGCGATTGTGTGAAGGTCCGTTGTAACAAGAAACTTGTTGGCTTCAATTATCGCTTATAGACTAAATATTATATGCCATGTTCACTATGTCTATGAACGTAGTGACATCGATTTTGTGGTCATTATGATACCTTTGAAAGTGTATTAATGGGCATGGTCATAATGACACGTTTTGCAGTGTCACAACATCCATAGACAGTATTTCCCTGGACGTTATGAGAAGCCACCATTCAAACTATGGGGAAAACGGGACTGGTTCTTTTTATTGACGAACCAGAAGTCGAACTTTACTTCCGCCTACCAGACCATAACAATCACGGATTGTGTGAACTGGCACAATAGACACAACATAGACGTCGCCCTGATGCAGGAACCTTGAATAAAAGAGAACCAAATTAATGGACTGACAGATCAAGGTTACACTTTATGATTTTCAACAATACATAAATTGTCACACCAGCCTGAGTAAAGTATGCCATCGACAGTTTTTGTCCATATATGTTATCTCGGACGGATGATATATACCCATGTCTGTTGCAAAAATCATCGATCAGTTTACCTTCATTCTTAATGAAAACCGTAGAGAGAATCATAGATGAGAATATCAGTGGAAATCCTCTATTGGATGGCATACCAAATTTTTAACACGCATATGTATATGAGAGGAAAATCTGTATACTTAGCACTCCATTCTGATGTGAATTTTTTAGAAAAAGCTTTGTCTTTTGATGAATATACCCCGGCTACCCTCCTTTATATCTATGGTGCTTTTTAATAACACAAAAAAATCCGCCATGCTAACCTATAGAAAAGTACCCCCGAAATGAGGCTTACCACATGGTGGTGTGATATCTTCTTTATTATGGCTGTTAGTAGTAGACGATGTTCTACGAGCTCTAACGAACTCTGGAGTAAAAGTAATAGCGTACGCTAATTACATTGTTGTCTTGACTCAGTTAAATTCCCCCAGACAATATCTGATATCATGGAGAGAGATATTAATATTCTAGAGATACGTTCGCCTATGTGTGGTCTAGGAGTTAATCCGACGACAACGGAGATTGTACTTTTTACTAGATGGATATTGCCTTCAATTATCAAGATCAGCTAGCTTCCCGACGGAAAGCTTAACTAGATAGCGAACGGAAATAAAAGAATGGGGCATGATACCTTTCCTTTTCACTGGATATACACCGCAGTCGTTCGACCAATTGCCTGCTATAAACGTCACGTCTGGTGGCTTATAACAAACTTTCAGACGCACTCAATGAAACTAAGTAGGATAAATAGAGTGTCATTGCTTGATCTCACGGGAGAAATGAGAACAACTGCCACAACCGTGCTGGAATATTTTATACACGAAACTGCAGAAAAGTCTTTAGTAAGACTACACGCTGAAAAAAAATCGCTTCTGTAGTATATTGTCCCAAACATATTCAGCTGGAAACATACATATATTTGGGGTACACTCCAAATACATAATATTTGATGCACACAAATACGTTATATGTTTGGGAGGATGTTGTTCTAAACAAGAGATTGTTTTCATCCAAATATATTTTTATTTGGAACTAATATTTCCGAAACAAAGCATAATTTGTATTTAAGTATTTTGGCAACGTACCAATGCCTTCATTTTAGGGCAAGTTTTCTATTTTTCAGAAGTTAAAAGTGCAATTTTTTAGAAATTTTATAGGTTTGTAAAATTAAAAAAAAAATTTAATTGGGAAAAAATTAATTCGAAAATTTATAAATTAAAGTTAGCGCTGTAAAACCAAATGTAACGCTGAGCATGACATTTTTAATTGTAATGTATAACAGGAAATCTAAAAAGAAATCAACTAAAATTCGAAAGTCAGCTAATTTTTAAAAATCGTTTTTTAAATAAAATATAATTGGAAAGCTTCTTAAACAATAACTTTGTTTGTGTGTAAACACATGTTCTATTTGTGAAAGTAAGTTCGCAAATATATTTTGTTCTAATATATTAAAATATGCGTTCCAAACAACATTTCTTGATTTTCGAATACAATTTATTTGTTAACAAATATATAATATTTATAAATTTTGTTTCCAAATATATGTTTATCCAATTCCAAAATATCAAAAATGGCTATTTTCCCCCGTGTAGGTGAACTACAACTAGACCAGATCGGCAAAGCACCAGCCCGACACACAAATATACTTTATATGGTGTTGATCTTCCCGACTCACTGAATCAAACATTCATATAAGAGGATTTCATCACGATAATACCCTCCATTGAAGATTAACAGCCGTTTTCATAAAAACTTAAAACAGCTTTACAAACCTTTGTTAAGCAAAATTCGTTAAAACTGTATTCATAAACGATTATTAGCCTAAAACACCTTTGGTAAACCATTGTTAAATGCGTGAATTTTAATATTGGTTCGATCCTGCTTTAAGCGTGTGTTAAAGTGTTATTTGCTTTTTCTTCGTGTGCATTTGCAAAACATTTTTATGGAATTTTTTAATTAAAAAAAAGTATTATAAGACTGATTTTGAACATATTTTCTAGAAATAGTTTAGGTTAAAATAAGAAAAAAAAATACGTAACTGTGCCTTCTAGAACGTGTTTATGTCAAAACGGAATGTACCATTAAATGGGAGGTATATCAAAACGTGGACCGATTTGTCGCATTTTTCAGCAAGAGTTTAGGGCATTTGCAACGTAAGCTGCTCCTTATCCCAACAATTACGCAAGGATTGGTTAGTGCCGTACTTTGATTATCACAGGCGGACGGACATGGCTAAATCGACATGATTCCGCGTCCATTGTAAATCGGTATAATGTTAATTTTCGCATCCTTTTTTTCTATATTGTTTCATAAAAGAACAAAAACTTTTATTGTTGCAAAACCACAACACAAGAAATGCAAATTGTACAAAATTCACTAGTGATATGTAATCAATCAACATGTGTTATATACGTATTATTCCTTATTCGAATACCTTTTTGTATGTAACAAAAAAATGATCTGAATCCGTCATTTATTTGATCTTTAGTTGTTGTTTTTTATTTATTGTACAAGTGAGCATACATTTTTGTTAATTAATACAGTTGTTTTTAAAATAAACAATTAAATAATTTATATATTAGACTACTCTTGCAATTGATAATCGTATTAATGCATCATTAAGAGAGAAAATGGTGTGTGAAAAAGATGGTGCTGCCAGCATTACATTGACGATGTCATTAAAATGTTTATTAGTTAAAATGCTGTCTATGATTACGATTTTTTAAAAATCATTTATTAGGCCAAAAGTGTTTGTTAACTAAAGTGCACTTTAAATCATAATTAGGATTTTTTTATGAATACGGCTGTAAATATTTAAATATCGCTTATTGGAGGTTTATGTTAGAGTGGCACCCGTTTTTTACTAGCTCACACACCCAGTTTATGTCTCTAGTGTTACCACGAGCTAAAATGCCCATCATCGAAACCAACCTGTTATCGATAGTACGAATATCGATACCGGAAATATCTGTTAAACTACCAAGAAGGGCCGACCGCAGTATGAACAAAAGTCGTTTCCTCAAAGCGGGACAGTAGCATTACAAGGGCTCAATGATTTCCATTTCATCCTCATCTTCACAGCATCTGCAGAAGTCATTGGAGTCAATACCCAACCTACTGGACATACATACATACAGAACATACATAACATAGACAATATTTTCCTCTCTAGTTCGAGGGTATATATTTTTTACCTTCTTAGGTCATATCTTGGCCAGATTTGTCTAGATACGCTATAGGTGCCGATTTCTGTCCAACTTTCGTTCGACTGTAATGTCGTTCCTTTGTAATGTCGAATTTGTAATGTCGTTCCTTTCCTAGCAAGTTCATTGGATTTATAGTTCCCCGTGGCATCCATATGAGGTATGCTAAACTCATGAGCCATCTCGTTAAGAGATCTACGCAGTGGAGTGCTTAGTGAATTTAGGGATTTGGCCTCAAGAGAATTGATGGCAGGCCGGCTGTCCTATCCGGCAGGTGTCTTAGTGGTAAAGTTGCTATCGAAGGTGTATACCATTGGTATAAAGAAAGAGAGGGCCCCATGTGCCCCTACAACTTTCATACAGGAATATAGGGCGACGTTGGACTTAAATGTTTACGACTATTTCCTATGTATGGTTATACCTAGAATGTATGATTTTACTTATTTGTTTAGAGTCACCTATAGAATGTATCTGAGGACGCTGTGGAAGGATTCCATTAACCGCTAGTTCCCAAATTAGTGGAGACAGTACTCTCTGCTTACAAATATCGTTAGAGTCGTGGACTCGTCTTCTGAATGTTGTTAAAAGTCCCTTCAATATCAAGAAATATTCACTAAATAATTTGGTAGGTAGAAACTTTTGCAAAATTCAGTTAAAATTTTTATGTAACCTCGAACTTTTTCTTATTGAACTAGTCATAGGTTCTAAATATATCAAACGACGAATTAATGAACCCATTTTTTGTAATGCCCCGGACAAACACTCCGGACGCTACAAAAATTTCGTACTAATAAATATTTTGTAAAAATAAAAATGTATGTGAAATAATTTTTAGTTTTGTCTAAGAAAACATATCAAATATAGAATATTTCAGATAAAACTATTTCTCTTTGTACTTCTTCATATCAACACTTCCGTCTGTCTGGCTGTAGCGAACGATAGCTCTTGAGGCGAGTAACCGATTCCCTTCAAATTTGGTATGAGGTAATATTTTTTTCTCTCAGACTGTGTACAAGGATGGGGCATATTGGTTGAGCCGTTCTAGTATCTCCCCCACAAAGGGTACAATGTAGTGACATATTGCTTGATGAATTCGTAGTTGCTCCAGAAGTGATCCTATGGACGAAAATTTAGGATTGGCCAAGGAGGCGCGAAACGGCTAAAACAAGCTAATAGCCCCAGAAAGAAGCGTTAAAATTTTCCGATTTTGGGATTTATGTATTCGTATTGACCTAAGGAAGAATCCTATAGAGGAAAATTTAGCATTGGTCAAGGGTCGCGGCACAGGCAACACAGCAAAGTACCTCGAAAACAGATGTTTGATTTTCACAATTTGGGGCTTATTGGATTCATATTTGCCCAAGGAAAGACATTGTGGAGGAAAATTTAGGATTGGTCAAAAGGGCGTCGAACTGCCTACACAACTTTTTTCGAGATGGAGCGTGATGGAGCATAAAACTGATGTATGAGTAATTATGGACGTGGAACCCCCACTCAAAATCAAAAATAAAATATTTCGAAATTTGGTATTAACTTGGTAGTACGCGTGATTGCCACATAAGTACGTGGAATTTAATTTGGGTATTTTGTGAATCAGTAAAAATCTATAATCGGTTTGAACACGCATCAGTCGAGAACGGATCGTTTTATTTTCATGATTTTTTTTGTTTGATGAGTTCGTAGTGGCTCCAGAAGTGAGTAGGAGAAATTTTCGGATTGGTCAAAGGGGCGCGACACGGTCAACAGAACCTCATAGCTCGAGTACGGATAATTTGAAGTTTACGATGGATCCATAATAGACCTTGGGAGACACCATGGAGGAAAATTAAGGATTGGTCAAATTGGCCAACAAATCGAGAACACATCTCTCGATTTTATGTTTTTGGGATTGATGGGGGAAATTTTCGAATTTGTTATAGGGCCTCGTTACCTCATAGGTAACGGATAGTGCTAATTTCACGACTTTTGATTTAATGGACCCAAGGCGGCATTATGGAGGTAAATTTAGGATTGGTCGAGTACAAATCGTTCGAATTTTACGATATTCGGCTTGATGTATTTGTGTCGGATGGATTCTATGGAAGAAACATTTGGGATTGGTCAAAAGAGCGCGACACGGCCAACACAACGTCATAGCTCGTGCAGGCGGGGCGCTACCTGCACAATCTCATACCTCAAGAGTTGATTAATAGAGGAAAGAGTAGGATAGTTAAAAGCGGCGCGATACAACCAGCACAACCTCATAGTTCGAAAACCGGTCTTTCAATTTCAACGATTTTGGGCTTGAGGGACTCGTTTTGGCCCAATGAAGGCCACTATGGAGGAATATTAATATTGGTTAAAGTGGCGTGGCGCGGCCAACACAACCTCATGACTCGAGAACGAATCTTTCGATTTATGATTTTGTGCTTGATGGGTTCGTATTAGTCCAATGAAGGAAACTATGGAGGAAACTTTAGGATTGGCCAAATGGGCGTGTCACTGCGAAATCCACCTCACAACTCGAGAACGGATCGTTCAATTTTCAAGAGTGTGGTACCTTCCACACAAAGAAATATAATATTGCGATCTAATTGGCAGGCGCATTATCCATATGAATACAATATTAAAAAAAGGAAACCATTGCTGCAATCATCTTGCAGTTTGTAATTTATGATTTTGATAGCACTCATAAAATGTGATCAGGGCCCCATACGACGTGAGAGTGTCTGTCAGCAAAAAATTATTAATATTTTTTGTCCCGGACAAACGGAAAAATTTACACAAAGTCGACTCGATAAACAACCGTAATGCGAAACCGTGTCTTTACTTTTTTTGCTAAAAATCTATATATATAAAGAAGAATGTGTGTTTGTTTGTTTGTTGGTTTGTTGGTTTGTTTGTACCGTATAGACGCCTAAACGGCTGGACCGATCTTCTTGAAATTTTCACAGAATGTACATGTGTGGGTCGTGGTGAAAATAGGGTACTTGAATTTTCGATGTATCAAGTGGGCGTAGCCCCGCCCACATACGACAAATTTTAAAATTGAGATATCTTCCACAATTCGTTAGCGAGAGTGCTCTAATTTTGTACATATGTATCTGGTGGCTGTCTACGTGATTGGTCCAAAAATGGGCGGGATCGGACCCAAGGCCCTGGCCCTGCCCATATAAGCCAAATTTAAAAAATGATATATATTGCGCAATTTGTTAACGAGAGTCCTGGAATTTCGTGTAAATGTATTTGGTGGCAGTCTACGTGACTGGTCCAAAAATGGGCGGAATCGGGCCAATGGGCGTGGCACCATATAAGCCAAATTTTGAATTTGACTTATCTTGCACAATTTGTTAGCGAGAGTGCTGTAATGTTGTGCCTATGTATCTGGTGATAATCTACGTGATTGGTCCAAAAATGGACGGAATCGGGCCAATGGGCGTGGCACCGCCCATATAAGCCAAATTTTGAATTTGACTTATCTTGCACAATTTGTTAGCGAGAGTGCTGTAATTTTGTGCCTATGTATCTGGTGATAATCTACGTGATTGGTCCAAAAATGGACGGAATCGGACGAATGGGCATGGCCCCGTCCATATAAGTCAAATTTTTAAATTGATATATCTTGCACAAATTTTTTACGAGAGTGCTGTAATTCTGTTTATATGTATCTGGTGGTAGTCTACGTGATTGGTTCAAAAATGAGCGGGATCGGACCATTGGGCGTGGCCCCGCCCATATAAGTCAAATTTTTTAATTGAGATATCTTGCACAATTTTTGGCGAGAGAGCTGCAATTTTGTACATATGTATCTGGTGGTGACTACCTGATTGATTTAAAAATGGTCGGGATCGGACCAATGGGTGTGGCCCCGTCCATATAAGTCAAATTTTGAAATTGAGATATCTTGAAAATTTTGTTAGTGAGAGTGCTGTAATTTTGTACATATATATCTGGTGGTAGTCTACGTGATTGTTCCAAAAATAGCCGGGATCGGCCCAAAGGGCGTGGCCCCGCCCATATAAGTCAAATTTTAAAATTGAGATATCTTGCACAATTTGTTAGGGAGAGTGCTGTAATTTTGTGAATATGTATCTGGTGGTAGTCTACGTGATTGGTCCAAAAATAGGCGGGATCGGACTAATGGGCGTGGCCCCACCCATATAAGCCAAATTTTGAATTTGAGATATCTTGCACAATTTGTTAGAGTGAGTGCTGTAATTTTGTGAATATGTATCTGGTGGTAGTCTACGTGATTGGTCCAAAAATGGGATGAATCGGATCAATGGGCGCGCCTCGCCTATACATATAAGCAACCTTTTGAAATTGAACTATATTGCACAATCTGTTTGCGAGAGTGCTGTAATTTTGTGTATATGTGTCTGGTGGAAGACTACGTGATTGGTCTAAAAATGAGCGGGATTAGACCAAAGGGCGTGACCCCCGCCCATATAACCCGAATTAGAGCTATCTTGCACAATTTAGTAGTGATAGTACTGTAATTCTGTTTATATGTATCTGGTGGTAGTCTACGTGACTGTTCCAAAAATGTCTGGGATCGGACAATGGGCGTGACCCCGCCCATACAAGCCACATTTTGAAACTGAGATATCTTGCTCAATTTTTTATCGAGAGTGCTGTAGTTTTGCGCATATGTATCTGGTGGTAGTCTACGTGATTAATGCAAAAATGGGCGGGATCAGACCAATGGGCCAAAGCTAAATTTTTAAATTGAGATATCTTCACAATTTCTTAGCGAGAGTGCTCTTATTTAATAGAGATGTTTTTGGTGGCAGTATTCGTGATTGGTTAAAAAATGGACGGGATCGGAAATCTAAATCTGGGGCAACGAAGTGGACCGCGTCCAGCTATATGTATATAAATGGATGTGTGTATGTTACGTATGGACTCCAAAACGGCTGGATCGGTTTTGATGAAATGTTCAGGGAATGTTCAGATAAGCCTAGAGGGTGACATAGGCTTTATAAGTTCTTGATTGAGGGGGCGTAAGCCAATTGTTTAAGTGATTCCTAACGAGATTCCTGCTGTCCCTATCTATATGAGCCATGTTTTGATAAATGGACGGGATCGGAAATCTGAAGTCTGGGGCAACGAAGTGGACCGGGTCCAGCTAGTATTCAATAAAGTCCACTCTTCAAATTTATTTTTATAGTTATGAAAATCGAGAGAGAAAAAATTCTTTTAAACGCAACATTTTTTAGGTTTGTTCTTATTTCAGCATGGCTTGGCTTTTTATATATATATATATATATATATATATATATATATATATATATATATAGAATCTCTCAATTTGGAAATGCACCATATATATAAAATGGAATGTGTGTATGTTGGTTTGTTTGTTTGTACCGTAAAGAGGTCTAAACGGCTGGATCGATTTTCTTGAAATGTTCACGGATTTACATACACGTACATATCATGTGTACAAGTCAGTGTTGCCAGAAATGACGATTTTCAGATCCCAAAAATAGGACGATTTTTTATGATATGAAAAAAGTAAGGAAAACTTAACAAATTGTTCTTATATTAAATATTTTTTTATAATTACTTCGGGATATTTTTACACTCCCATTTATATTTTTAAAACAAAAATCAGAAATGTTAGAAAATGTTTCAATAACACAACAAGAAGAAGAAGAAATTTGTAAAGTTTTGTTAAGTTGTAAAATTGGCAGAGCAAATTACAGTGAATTTTTTTATGTAAAGTAAGGGCTACGTCAAAAGGTGAACCTAGGTCATTATTCCAACGAATCGTTCCAGCTAAAATTAATCACATATATAATCTTTAAGCCAAATTGTAAGGACATTTTTTCTTTGGGGCTATGAAGTCAAATTGGTTTTGACAGTTGTATGGGACTATGCCGAAATATGGTCCAATGGGGTCATTAGCTCCTTGAAATGGTTCTGGGTATAATAAAATACAAATTGCCTAATTTTAGTCCAATCGATTGGTATTTGTGGTTTCTAACGCGCTAAAAAGTCACATAGCGTGGGAGCTATACCAAAGTGTTGACCAATGAGGTCAGCCATGAATGATTAAACACAAATAACCAAATTTCTGTCTCCGTTTGAGTTGCTCTAGATAATATTAAAATGTCAAAATTCAATCTAATCGGTTGGTACTAGTGATTTCTAATGCGTCAAGAAGTTGAATCTAATGGAACTTTCGTATGGGGGCTGTATAAAACAATGGATCCACACTGGACCTTGTTGACGTGAATGGTAATATGCATTTTGTCAAACTTCGTACCAATAAGTTGAAGCTAGCGTATTTCATGACGTAATAAATAAATAATATATGAACAAGACTATTTTCAAGCGTAAGAAATTAATAAGCATGAGATATTTTTCCGCCATATTAATTTATTAATGTCGTTCAAGAATGTGAGATCCGCCAACAAAATTAATTTTAAGCTCACTCTGAGGAACCCCAAAAATTAATTGAGAGTACCAATTAATAAATATCTATCTCCGAAACATGTCCGTCATAAAAAGACTCAAAAGCTGTACGTTGCTGGTAAATTTTTGTGTTGACGATTTCGAAAATTTATTTTGACGATTTTTGTACCCCCATTTTGACGATTTCCGGTCAAATTCGTCTGGCAACACTGGTACAAGTACATATCATGTACTTGTATCAAGTGGGCGTGGACCAGCCCATATGAGCCAAGTTTTGATATTGAGAAAATTGTTAAGCTAGAGTGCTGAAATTTTTTGTGTTTGCATTTAGTGGTCCAAAAAATGGGCGGGATCGGGTCAATTGCCCCGCTCATAAAAGCCAAATTGTGAAATTGAGATATGTTGCACAATTTGTTAGCGGGAGTGCTGCAATTTTTTGTATATGCTGTAATTTTGATTACTGTAATTTTGTGTATATGCATTTCGTGGTAGTCTACGTGATTAACCAATAAATAAGCTGGGATATCGAAGTGGACCGGGTCCAACTAGTAGTCTATATTTGTCAGTCAACAGACCAACGACGTTATTAGTCCACCTGCATTCCTGATGATCCCGTCGATCGTCCAGCTCTGCCTGAGAGTTTCCCGGAAAGTGTGTGTTGTGAAGTATTTCGATCTACTGCTCGCTTGTTTTGGTCCAGTTGTTATCCCTATCCTGCATATAACCTACTGTCCAGGACGTTCAGCATAGTGTCTTAATCAACCTGGCGACATCTGAGACGTTTTCCACCTCTGCATAGTTAGAACGTTTTTAACTTTCCTTAAATCCTGCTAATAGAAATTGAGTTGCTCTTTATAGACATTCCAGTCATTAGAGACCCCGGTATATTTGGCCTTGTTGAATAGCATATTGCAGATCATTTTCCTAGCTTGTAGCTCAAAAACACACCATTCTTGTTTAGTTTTAGCCTTGTAACTTGTCTTTGGACAAGTTTCTTCAAAGAAACTGCTGAAGGATGTAGTGATGTGATCAACCATTGTATCCAAATGGACTTTGTCGTTATGCTAAAACAGAAGTTTTGAATTGGGGACTTTTTTTAAATTTCTCTCTTAAAGTTGCCACTTTGTCGTCCTCACATTTCTGTGGACGACAAGTTTAAGAATTGTCATGCCTTGAGTTTACTTTGGTCAACATTTAACGCTGCCCAGAGATATCTTTAAATTTATATTAAAATAATTGAAGTGAGACTTAACAATTTAAATGAATCTGCAGAACGGAACTGTCATGAAGACACGTACGTGTCATTCCAAAAGAAATGTAACGTGCAAATAAACATACTTCATCACATAACAAGGAAGGAGGGTTGTGTTCATTCCCTCCGAATGCCCGTCGTTTTGCATATGAGGGAGTTGGTGCCCGAGAAGGATACGCACCGAGGAATACAACGAGAATGTATGGCAAAAAGACAAACTAAAACTCATCATTATGCTATGGGAATTGCAAATGAATGTCAGTCAAAGGACACGCCGAAAAACGTCCCTACGTTGTTTGCTATTGCACGCACATACGTATCATCAGTATGTACTCGTACAGCAAGGCGGGTCGAAAAAAATTGCGATGTTTGTTTTCAAGTGTTTTATCATATATAAAATATAACGATACAATTTTTTTTGCTGCAATAAAATTTTATAAAAAAAAAATTTTTTAGCAACATTTCTTTTTCCGGAAATAAGCAGTGATGGCAACTTTTTCGGAAGCAAAAGCGTAATAAAAAAATGTGATTCTAACTAGGATACTCTCCCGGCTTCAAGACCATTTTGTTTGTATATTATTATAGAAACAAGTATTTTATACATGGCGGTGTATACATATGTATTAAAAATTGGCAGCACACATACTGGATCATGATTTCTGAGCCGTGACACAGTTCTGCTGCAATTGTATGGCAGATACGGAGCTCTATATGGTTGACTTCAACACGCAAGCGAATGAGAAATCTTTGTGAAACCACACTTCTCCAAAATCTTTCAAAAACAATTGTTAACCAAAGTTAATACAAAACACCAGCCTTGTACAATGAGAAGCAAATTTTTCTCCATCAAAATTAAATCCAGTATGTGTGCTGCCAATTTTTAATACATATTTATACACCGCAAGCAACGTAATAAAAAAATTAAAAAGGCGTAAATTCCACACAAAAAGGCGTAAAAACACTAAACTATAACATAGCTTTAGTCAGGCGGAGACGACTACATTATACCCTACACGACCCCATCTGAGCAGAATTAAAAGAAATATTTTTTGAAAATCTTTATCAATTTTGTTTTCCTATGAAAAAAATATGTCCAAAAAATTTTATTTTATGGCGCTTAGATTCAGGATATAGATACATACAGGGGACAAACTCGTATCTGAAGCTGAACAAATTTGACTACGTTCGTTTTTATTTTATGAATCTGATATCTGTTAAAAATTATAAAGATCTGTTAACAATGTCGATTTTAAAGCGCCTACACGCTGAAAAAAAAATAGCTTCTGTAGTATATTGTCCCAAACATATTCGGCTTGAAACATATATATGTTTAGCGTAGACTCTAAGCATGTAATATTTGGTACATACAAAAATTGTGTATTTGGGAAGATGTTGTTCTAAAAAAATATTTGTTTACATCCCAATGTGACTGCTATTTGTGAAACAAATATTTATTTGGATATAAATAGTCATAAAATACATAAATTGTGTCAAATTTTTCAGTAGTTCAAAGTTAAATTTTTAGAAATTTTTAATGTTCGTAAAAAAAATAATTGAAATCATATAATCTTGTGTCAATATAAAGTACTTAGAGAAGTGACAACTAATGATGGCTTGGAATACTCAGAAATTTTAAATGATTGATTTAAAACAGAAGGTAATGCTGCATATGGTATCATAACTGGGAGGTACAATTCGAAACCAAGGAAAAATTTAAACTGAAATTTTAAAAACTCAGCAAAAGTTTTGGAAATCTTTTTTAAATAAAATATATTTGGAAAAATTCCTAAATAATAATTTTATTTGTATTTAGACACATATTTTATTTGAGAAATTTAGTTTGTAAATATAATTTGTTGTAATATATTAATATATGCTTTCCAAATATATTTTATTGATTTTCAAATAAAATTTATTTGCTAAGAAATATAAAATATTTAAAAATTTGTGTTCCAAATATATTTTCTTTCGATTCAAACATATCAAAAAAGGCGATTTTGCCCCGTGCACGCTGAAAAAAAATCGCTCCTGTAGTATATTGTCCCAAACATATTCGGCTTGAAACATATATATATTTAGGATACACTCTAAACATATAATATTTGGTACACACAAAAATTATATATTTGGGAAGATGTTGTTCTAAACAAATCTTTGTTTACATCCCAATGTGTTTATTTTGGACTATTTTTTCCGAAACAAATATTTATTTTCATTTAAGTATTCAGAAAATATCTAAATTGTGTTAAATTGTTCAGTAATCCAAAGTTAGTTTTTTCAAAAATTTTAACGTCTTAAATATAAAAAATAATAATAATTGAAATCATATAATCTTGGATCGAAATATATACTTGGAGGATTGACAACCAATGATGGCTTGGAATACTCAGAAATTTTAAATGATTGGTTTAAAACATAAGATATTGCTGCATTTGGTATCATAACTGGGAGGTTCAAACCAAAAAAAAAAAACCAAAAAAATAGAATTTAAATTCGAAAAATTCAACAAAAGTTTAGAAAATCTTTTTTAAATAAAATATATTTGGAGAAATTCCTACACAATCATTCTATTTGTATTCAAATACATATTTTATTTGAGAAATTTAGTTTGCAAATATTATATGTTGTAACATATTAATATACGAGTTCCAAATATATTTTATTGATTTTCAAATAAAATTTATTTGCTCAGAAATATATAATATTTAAAAATTAGTGTTCCAAATATATTTTCTTTCTATTCAAACATATCAAAAAAGGCGATTTTGCCCCGTGTACATATGGTGTAGCAAAATAGTCTAATTTCTTTATGTTACCCGATGTGATCTGACGTCAAGGGTCACGGATGACCACTCAATACGTGGGTACGATGCTTCAGACAAGAACATGAAGCAGCTCAACTCATCTGGAATCAAGTCAAATCGTTAGCCAGAGATATGTGTAGATAGGAGAATTTGTTAATGTCCTATGTTTCCAGTGAACGTTTCTTTACGTATGGAATAATTATTAATTATTATAATTATTAAGATATACTTAAATAAATAAAGGACATAACAGGTGCCGCAAAAGTAATCCTCCTATCAGAAAATGCTATAAATTTTGCGATTGGCCGCTAATGTCAGTTCTGTTTTGACATTTGTGTAGTAACACATGCGAAATACACGTTAATAAACAATGTTACGCTACACTGCTCCAGAACGCGGAATATTGCTGTTATTTTTTTGCTATTATTTTTTTTTAAATTACAGCCAAAAAACATCGAAAGGCTACTTTTGCGCCACCTGTTATAATTATGTGATCTGACAAATGTACAAAAAGCGTCAAAAACACTAACGAAAAAAGCGTACAGTTTGTGCTTTTTTCGTTTGGCACTAACTGAACACTTTTCACGTATTGGGTGGTCTGAAAAGCACTAAATCTGGTGCGAAAAGCACTAACATGGCGTCCCTGGAAATAAGATATTTACTTAATAAAATTTCGTTCCTGTGTAAACAATTAAAAAATGGCTTTGTTACACTACATGGAAATGCTCCTTCATCTCAGATGCTTACAAGCCTAAGAAGTATTGACATTATGGAACAGCTCTACATTAACACCTTCTCATACGTACCGAAGCGGATACTCTTAGCATTGTGTTGTTGTTCGTATTGTACCTGGTTATCATCTAGAGGGGACTTTAATACGCAACTCATCTCAGATGATCTGACTGGAAGATGCACCGATTTTCTTTAACTCTTGTGGGTTAAAAATATCTTAAATAATCAAAGCACTAAAGTCTTAAGTGTACTCGTATGTCCATAGACATGAGAAGTTAAAACGTCTCCTTTCTTTCAACCCAACATACCCTAACCTATTAGTAGACGATATCTGCCATTAATGTCGGCAACATTTCTAAGAAAAAGTCTTGGAGGATATTCTCCGTAAATATTCAACTCTTTTCAGTAATTATAAAATGTTAAATGGCACTGTTCATTGATTGATTTGTTAAGGTTCTAATGTGAGTTTGTAGTTATTTGATATCATATATTTCACTTTTTTAACGACATATCTTAATGTTTAAGTGAAAAAACCTACAAAACACTCAAGTATGTATATTGAAAGAGCAGACCTAGTTATTTTAATGAAATATATCTGTGCTTTCACAAATAACCACATATGTCGAGTTAGGTTTTTTTTTTAAATTTCAATTTTTTTCCTCGTATCTGATAATTGTGTGATTGTTAGTAATGCGTGATCTCTGAAACTATAAGAGCGAATTGGCTGAAAATTTAACAATATATTCTGTTCGGGGTTCGGGGTGTTAGTTCTTGTTGTGGGAAAAATTTGGGGTTTGGGCAATATTTTTTAAATTTGTTTTCGTCCAAAAAAGAAAATTATATCTTAAAGCCCAAAATGTTAAAAACAGTTTATTATCAACGGCTAATGAAGGTTTTGTTCAGAATCATCCCCTCTATTCGACAACGAATAGATCAAAATTGGACCCGCTTCCTTTCGCGATAACTCGCGAAAACAGTACTTTTATCCAAGCAAACTTAATAGCTTTGGTTTGTAAAGAAAAAAGCGGAAATTTAGAACTGTAACACAATTTCCATTAAATATGATTATTTGTAAGACGCTTTGTAACGTCCGTGATATACATAATCCATAAAATCGACACACACCGCCAAACTTTTTCAAAACTACATTTCATTTTCAAAAAAAAAAGTTATTTAGCGGACCCTTTATTACGCCGAATTTAATAAGATTAATATATTTGCATTCAATGACCCCTGAGGAATAGATTGATATCAGCATTTCCGCGATAAATATCCCTTGACGAATAAATTTTGAAAAACAAAAAACGCCTATGGTCAGTTCTAGGGAAAAGTGGTGAAATAGGTGAAGTTTGGGAGATAAGCGAAAGGCTTACACCTCTTTCTTTAATAAAAAAATGTCAAGTAATTTGGTAAGGATTTATAGTGTGTCAAAACTTTTGTATGCTTTTCCCTTAATATGAGGCATATTTTGATTTGACACATTGTAAATTATCAAATTACACAAATTTTTTTGTTAAAGAAAGAGTTGTAGTCGTTATTCATACCTCCCAAACCTTCTTTGACTACCTTTTCCTAGGACTGACCGTGCGACTTTGGTACCAATCACGAATCCTGCCACCAAATACATATACATAACGTAACAGCACTCTCGCTAACAAATTGTGCAAGATATCTCAGTTTCAAAATGTGGCTTACTTGGGCGGGCCCACGCCAAGATAGCTCGAATTTGGGTTATATGGGTGAAACCATGCTCTTTGGTCTGATCCCGCTCATTTTTAGCACAATCACGTAGACTTCCACCGGACACATATACACAAAATTACAGCACTCTCGCAAATAGATTGTGCAAGATACCTCAATTTCAAAAGGTTGCTTATATGGGCGAGGCCACGCTTTTGATACGATTCCTCCCATTTTTGGGCAAATCACGTAGACTACCACCAGATACATACATATGCACAAAATTACAGAACTCTCGCTAATAAATTGTGCAAGATATCTCAATTTCAAAATTTGGCCTATATGGGCGGGGCCACGCCCATTGCTCCGATCCCGCCCAATTTTTTGACCAATCGTGCATAATGCCACCAGATACATATACACAAAATTGCAGGACTCTCGCTAATGAATTGTGGAAAATATTTCAATTTCAAAATTTGGCTTATATGGGCGGGGCTACGCCCATTGGTCCGATTCCGCCCATTTTTGGAAAATTCACATAAGCTGCCACTAAATGCATACACACAATATTTCAGCACTCTAGCTAAAAAATGTTCTCAATATCAAAATTGGACCCATATGGGCTGGTCCACGCCCACTTGATATATCGAAAATTCAAGTACCCTATTTTCAGCACCCCCTACACATGTACATTCTGTGAAAATTTCAAGATGATCGGTCAAGCCGTTTAGACGTCTATACGGAACAAACAAACAAACCCGCAAACAGACACTCTCTTTTATACAAGGTGGCGCAAAAGTAATCCTCCTATCAGAAAATGCTATAAATGCATTGCGATTGGCCCCTAATGCCTAATGTTGACATTTGTGTAGTAAACACATGCGAAATACACGTTAATAAACAATGTTACGCTACACTGCTCCAGAACGCGGAATATTGCTGACTATTTATTTTACCAATAATCGGTCGGTGACTTTGGCACAAAAAACATCGAAAGGTTATATATAAATAGTCTATATAAATAGACTAGCTGGACCCGGTCCACTTCGTTGCCCCAGACTTCAGATTTCCGATTCCGTCAATTTTTTAACCAATTACGTAGACTGCCATCAAATGCATATACCCAAAACTGCAGCGCTCACTTAAACAAATTGTGCAAGATATCTCAATTTAAAAATTAGGCTCCTATGGGCGGTGCCGCCCTTTTTGTGTAATCACGTATACTGCGTGAGATGCACAAAATCACACCACTCCCACTAACAAATTGTGCAAGATATCTCAATTTCAAAATTTGTACACAAAATTACAGCATTTTCGCTAATAAATTGTGTAAGATTTCAAAATTTGGCCTATATGGGCGGGACCACGCCCATTGATCTGATCCCGCCCATTTTTGGACCAATCGCGTAGAATGCCAGCAGGTACATATAACAAAATTACAGAACTCTCGCTAATAAATTGTGCAAGATATTCCAATTTAAAAATGTAGCCTATATGGGCGGGGCCACGCCCATTGGTGCGATCCCGCCCAATTTTTTGACCAATCGCGCATAATGCCACCAGATACATATACACAAAATTGCAGGACTCTCGCTAATAAATTGTGCAAGATATCTCAATTTCAAAATTTGGGCTATATGGGCGGGTCCATGCCCACTTGATATATCGACAATTGAAGTACCCTATTTTCAGCAACACCTACACATGTACATTCTGTGAAAATTTCAAGATCATCGGTCCAGCCGTTTAGACGTCTATACGGAACAAACCCACAAACAGACACTCTCTTTTATATATATAGACGAGTATAGATATAGATTCTGAACTTAAAGTTATTTTTGTTGAAATTTATTCATCGCGGGAAGTTTATGGCGGAAATGCTGGTGCCAATCCTTCCCTCAGAGATTATACTTGAAGAATGTAAATATATTATTTTTAATAAATTTGCAACAATATTTTTGTAAAAATTTAGCTGTGTAAGTCGAATATGTGGATTACAAAACTTTCGATTTAGAATAATATTGCAAATATCACGGACAGTATAAAGCGTCTTACAAATGTTCATATCTATGGGAAATTTTGTTATAATTTTAAATGTCCGCGATTCGATGTAATTAAGTTCGGTTTTATGGTAAAAAATTGTTTTTATAGCCATAACTCGCGAAAGGAAACAAATCAGATTTTGATCTCTTCAAACTTTCGGTTGCTTGAGGCACGCTGTGAACATTCAAGTATCAAAACTCCTATGTGCATTTTTGTTTGTTTTATTAATATTTAAAATGCTCCAAACAAAATATTCGATGTGTAGATGTTCTTGAAAACCATTTTCCACATCGTGGCCTTTTCACATATACGAATATACGATTTTTGCCATGATATATTGGTGGTAAATAATTAAAAGATAAATAAAAAAGTTTGATATATTAAATATATCACGATTTGACGAAATGGCACGGTTTTTTTTTTCTTCTGAAAACTAGTAAAAAGACACATAGGAGTTTTCGTCGGCGCACCGACGATTTGTACTTCATATTGCATTAAATCGTCTCTAGTGAAAATAGAAATTTAACTTCTTCTCGGTATAATTCCCCCTTTTTTTGTCCTATGTGCCTTGAATTTAGAAAAGTACTCTATTTAACCTGCAACAATTCTTAGTAATAGTGGTTTATCTGTGCATTTGTTGGTAAACAATGGTGGAGGATGGTATACAGACGGCTGGGCCCAACTTTAGACTTTTCTTACTGGTTTTAATATAGAACATTAAACTCTTCTTTCACTGAATTTCATATTGAGAGATATGCTACTCGCACACGGAATGACCATTGTGTATGTGATCAACATACAGTATGTTCTGATTTTAGTCAATGAGATCATTGCTATTTGATTGACCCACACTGTTTATAGAAACAAAATCAAATGTACAGAACCAAGATGGGTTTACATGGAACAGAAATGAGGACTATTTTATCCTGCGGATGTATATACCAGTGACAACACTTGAATTATAAATAGAAGACAACGCAAATTGTCCCTACCGACAGTCGACTGTCAGAGGTTTATGAATAAAATGTACCGAGGAAAAGTCCGCTATTCAAAATAATGAAAAGGAAACGGATACCGGCAAAGAAATATATTTCACGTCTTTGTTTCTTAATGAGACAGATACTTTGACGACATGTTCTTTTGAACAATGAGAGAGAGAACAACAATAACAATGTGCAGCTTTCACGAACACTTCCAACTTCCACCCACTCTCGTTTGTTTCAATTTCACATTAAAGTTAACTTTCAATTAGAGAGTCCACACAAAGCCCAGCAAACTCATATGAACTGAGACAATTGTCTCAGTTCCAATATGTGGAGAGAGTTTATATGCTGTGCGCTAAATACGCTGCTACATAGTTTAGTTTCATTCACTGAACGCCGCTTCACTTAGTTTCAAGAGCATACAATTAGGCGATGTCGTGTACGTTAACGAGCAGAACGAAAGCGTTGCCAACTTCATTGAAGTTTGTTCTACAATTGAAGAGATGGGCTACAACAATGAAAGTCTTCGTGCTCCACGTCGTCCTTTCATCATTTGCCGAGGTTGTTTTCATTTCTATCCCGAAATGAGCTTATTATGTTTCCTGAATAAACAAAAAGTTTGGAGGCGATGGGCAAAGTGGAGCAACATCGACGCCTCCATCATCTTTAATGCTAAAAATACTTGAAGGCAGTCACACATACAGACCACAGTCGTGGCTGTCAGTGCTTTTGTGGCGTCAAAATTCCCCAAAGTGTAAATGAGAACTCTGGAACATACATCATCAATCCTTACAGTAACAGAGTAAAGTATGCATACATAATATGGATTTTAATGGTTTTAATAGATGGTAGCAGAAGTGGATTGACAAATGGCTTATATACTTATTTGACTTATACTGATTTCCATTAGTATTGCCATATTCTCCTTTTTACAATGAAACAAACCTCCGATGATTTCTCTTAAAAACACTCCTTTTGAAATATGAAACCTCTGTTTGGATAAAACGCTATATAGATTTTGAAAGCTCATATTAAAGACGACATCGGCCTATGACGTCTGTCAAATGTTGTACTATTTAACCCGTCTTTAAATAAAAAAATAGGCTATTACATATATAGCCGACGGCTTAAAATGTTTTTCAAAGAGTTGTGTTGACAGAAAGCAATAAAGAAATTGGAGTTTGACGGACTTTATACTCTCTCACTCTTGTTGAAGTGTGAACTTGTGCGCCGGCTATCGAAAAATACCTTCGCCGCCGTCGAGGAAACATATACCTCGTCTCCGCTCTATCTTCCCATTTCATCAAAATATCACAAAGTCAAAAGCCGTCAAATTTGACGTGCACTTGTGTTGTTTTTGTGATACGAACTTGTGTTGTGGAGTTTGAATATAATCGGATGTGCAGCAACACAGTATTACCTCTGTTTTTTCTCGGAATCCAGCTCGTAACCCTAATGGTGGCAGTCTCCTTCGTATCATTCGCCTTTATATAAAAAACATACACACTCATTATTAACTTTTAAAATTGAAATTTTTATAAGCTTAGGTTGTTAAATATTCGTAGGCCGACACCATTTCTATTGATTCTAGAAATTTCTGCAATAGTAAGATTTCACTGGATTTTGCACTCACCTTATCCTTCTCATTCCATAGCCCACAGAATCATCCACAATAACAAACAGGTCATTAAATTCTATTTCTTCGTCATTAATTTTCATTTTTCACGTCTTTATAAATCCTCGTGGTTTCTTCTTCTAAGAACAGACAATAACAAATCCAATGAACAACACAAAGCCGAACAAATAATCATGAACCTTACGGCGACAATACATAACGCAATGCCGGTTAAAATATCACCCCCGTTTCGTTGATTATTAATGAACGAATCGGTGGCGATTTTTCATGCACGTTACGTTTATAAATTGGTACCAAACGGTGTTTATTTTGCAACGTCTTTTTTCCCTCAGTGTACTTCATAATGGGAACGGTTCTCAGGTTCATGTCCTGAACGTGTTCGTTTATACATAACTGTTTCTGAAGACCATCCTTAGACTAAATTGTTTGAAATCTGTATGCAAATGGTAGATTTTCGGTATGACTATTTTTTTGACGATTTTTATTTGAATTTAGATTTGCCATACTTAATTCATGTAAAATTTTTTATTTTTATCCGAAATAGTACTTAAAAATTTAAGTACGTTCGTATTAAATTATTGTTAAACCAAGTGCAAAAATCAAGAGTAAAATTCTTATAATAAGTATATAATACTAGAAATCTAGTAATCATTTTTTAAAAAGGAAATTAAGTCTAATATGGCTTAAAGTAAGAAGAAAAAGCTTACTTTAATCACTGTTAAGGAGAACAATTATAGAGCACAAAAAAATTACTCTCTAAACCACTCTCATTCGATTTTAGAACATTTTTTATCGATTTTCAAGTATAGATTTTTTGAGTTAAGTACGAAATTCTTACATTTGGTTAAACACCATCAAACACACACACTGACATATAACTCGACAAGATGTATATGTGTAACAACAGAACAACAGAAGCGAGTAATAATTCTTGTTCGTTCCTTATAGGTTTAAGTTTTATAGCAAATAATTACAGCTAAACTGTTCATTATACCCTCTCTTTAGTGATACGAGGGTATATATCATTTGCTACTAGTCAAAAGTGTAACACATCGAAGGAGTGATCTAAGATCCTAAGTATGTTCGGCGGATATTCGTTTTGGGCCATTTTAAGTAGAAAGAGAAATGTCCGTCCGTCCGTGTGTCTGCTGGCTGGTGCGCACGATAAGTACCGAAAGGAGTAACCGATTGACTTAAAATTTGGTATACAGTAATATTTTTTTCTATCTCTGGCTAAGTTCGAAGATGGGCCATAAAGGTCGACTTATTCTGGTACCTCCCACACAAAGGGTTAACATTTAGTGAAATATTTACAGCCGTATTCATAAAAACTTAAAACAGCTTTACAAACCTTTGTTAAACAAAATTTGTTAAAACTGTATTCATAAACGATTATTAGCCTAAAACACCGTTTGTAAACCATTGTTAAATGCGTGGACTTTAATATAGGTTCGACCCTACTTTAAGCGTTTGCTAAAGTGACATTTGCATTTTCTTAATGTGCATTTGCAAAACATTTTTATGGAATTTTTTAATTAAATGAAAAAATATTATAAGACTGTTTTTGAAAATATATTTTCTAGAAATTATTTAGGTTAAAATTAGAAAAAAAAGAATAAAAAACGTAACTGTGTCTTCTAGAACGTGTTTAGGTCAAAACGGAATGTACCATTAAATGGGAGGTATATCAAAACATGGACCGATTTGTCGCATTTTTCCAGGAAGAGTTAAAGGCATTGTGCAACATAAGCTGCTCCTTATCCCAAAAATTTCGTAAGGATTGGTTCCTTTTTTCGAGCAGTACTTTGATTGTCACAGGCGGACGGACATGGCTAAATCGACTCTGGGTATGATTCTGCGTCCATCGGTATATAAAATGCTTTTTTGCATATTGTAAATCGGTAATAATAAATTAATTTTCGCATCTTTTTTTTCTATATTGTTTCATAAAAGTCCAAAAACTTTTATTGTTGCAAATTCACAACACAAGAAATGCAAATTGTACAAAATTCACTAGTGATATGTAAACAATCAACATGAGTTATACATTATTCGTTATTCGAATACCTTTTTATATGTAATAAAAAAAATTATCTGAATTCGTCATTTATTTGATCTTTAGTTGTTGTTTTTTTATTTATTGGACAAGTGAGCATACATTTTTGTTAATTAATACAGTCGTTTTTAAAATAAACAATAAAATCAATTATATATTCGACTACTCTTACAATTGATAATCCGATCAATGCATCATTAAGAGAGAAAATGGTGTGTGAAAAAGATGGTGTTGCCAGCATTACATTGACGAAGTCATTAAAATGTTTATTAGTTAAAATGCTGTTTATGAATATGATTTTTTAATAATCGTTTATTAGGCCAAAAGTGTTTGTTAACTAAAGTACACTTTAAATCGTAATTATGAATACGGCTGTTATTCTTTAATAACTTCTATACTACTTATTAGAATCTTCTGAAGTTCCACACATTCTATCTCGTTGGTACCTCCCACACAAATGGGTCATTTTTCATAAAAATTTAACTGCTTATAAATTTAATACAAGTGCATATAAATTCTTGAAATTTTGTACAGTATAATGTTTTTGTAGCGCCTATAGTCCGGTAAAAAAGGACATTATTGTACAGCCCCTTTTGGTACCTCCCACACAAATGGACCGTTTTATACCAAAAGTTAGAGGCTTATAGCTTTATTTATTTATTTATTTATTTATATGAATTACAATACAAAGTAAATTTATATTCTAATTTTAAGGTCCAGGGAAAGGCCGGGTTACAAAGACCATATGGCTGAATTTTGCAGCGACAGACCAGAGCCTCTGGTGGGAATCGAACCCACGACCCCCAAACTCATAGGCGAGTACGCTACCAACTCGCCTACTGGGGCGCTCTAAACTTATAGCTTTAATACCTGTGGATACAAATACTTGAAATTTTGTACATTGTAATGCAGTTATAGTACCTACAGTCCAGTAAAAAGTGGGCGGTATCACCACGCCCCTTTTTGTACCTCCCACACAAAATGACCAAATCATAACAAAATTGAGTAGCTTGTAACGTTAATATTCCAGTGTACATAAACGCTTACAGTTTACCGAAAAAAGGTGTATTTGAAAAACCTCTTTTGGTACCTCCCACACAAATTGACAGATTAATTAGTGTAATTTTATATATTACATTACTCACAAAGTGAGGGTATATCTTAGTCGGTTTACCCGACTGAAACTTTCTTACTCGTTCTTCTGTCAAATAATTATACCCTCACTTTAGTGCGACGAGGGTATACCTTTATATCATTTGCTACGGACAAAAAGTGTAACACATCAAAGGAGTGACCTAAGATCCCGTATGTTCGGGGGAGTCAGTTTTGAGTTTTTTTAAGTCATTTCAGCAATGCCCGTCTGTCTGTCTGGCAGGCCCGATAACTCTCGAAAGTATTAACAGATTGACTACAATTTTGGTATGGGATAATGTTTTTTATCCCAGGCTAAGTTCGAAGATGGGCCATATTGATCCTTCTTCCTTCTAGTATCTCCCTCACAAAGGGTTAAAATTTAGTGAAATATTGATTCTCTAATAACTTCTATACTACTTATTCGAATCCTGTGTTATTCCACACATATTAATAGTTTATCTGTCGCTATCAACTTGAGAAAAATGGGGTGAAGTGGCCCCGCCCTTTTGGTACCTCCCACACAAAGGGACCATTTTGTACAAAAACTTAACAGGTTATAACATTAACACCAGTGCATAAAAATGTACAGGATACTGCTTCCATAGCGCCTACAGTCCAGTGAAAAATGGGCGTTATTACCATGCTCCTTTTGGTACCTCCCACACAAAAGTACCAGTTTGTACAAAAAGTTAAAAGCTTATAGCATGAGTACCAAAGCACAAAAATACTACAAAATTTTGCACAGTGTAACGCTTTCGAAGTACCTATAGTCCTGTGAAAAAATGGGCGTTACCACAACTCCCCTTTTTGTACCTCCCATACAAAATGTTCAAACTATACCAATATTGAATAGGTCATAGCGTTAATATATTAGTGCAAATAAACGCTTATAATTCGGCACAGTGCAATGTATTTACAGTATCTACTATTCACCGAAAAATAAGTGTATTTGATAAACCCCTTCTGGTACCCCCACACAAATTGACACATTAATTCGTGTAATATTCCATATTACATTACTCACAAAGTGAGGGTATACTTTATTCGGTTTACCCGACTGAAAATATCTTACTTTCTATATTCTATAGCAATAATAAATTGTATCACATCAAAATTATTATAGGGCCACAATAAGCGAATGAAAGCACAGTAAATCAAGTATGATCAGGCTTAAATCAACTATCGATCAGGCCTTCATTCACACTTAAATCCATCCCGCACTATTCTTGAAATAAGAATATTTCGGCTTAAAATCAAGCCTAATCAGGCTTAAAGAGCGCTATTGATGTATGACTTATTTCATTAGTGATTTAACCCCATTAGATTATTTTCTTTGGGATTGTGTAAAGTCACTCGTATTCGCCGATAACCCAGAGCACCTTGAAATCAGCCTTCGACGAGTTATTGGCGAATATAGCCCAAATGCTGCGAAAAGTATGTGAAAATTGCATTAGTCGATGCCCATATTTAAATATTATTTGGGTTACGACTAATGGTCAACCAGGGCCGAAAAATAAAATGTTGGTAATCATCGTATTTTATTGGCAATAATTATAATAAAATGAATACAAAATGTCTAAATTTTTAAGATATAATGGTTTCATGCATCAGTTGTTTTCATGAGAAAATTTGCCTAAAAACTGAAAAAATTTATTTTTTCCATTTTAAGCTACTTTTACAGACATTTTTTATTTAATTATTTTACATATAAAAACATATGTTATCCTTGCACTCTTTCTACAAAATTTCTCTATTACAATCAATTAAGAAGAGAAAAATGCAAGGAGACCAAAAAAAGTTCGATTAACGATTAATGTAACGGTTAAAACACATGGAAAAATCGTACGTTCGCGACCGGCACCTAAGCCAATGAGAGATAAGTTATTGTGTAAATACTCGATAGAAAACTACATTAACCCTCTTTTAAAAAAAAATAATAGCTTTAGAATATTCCGTTCCTTTTCGCAGATTTTTGCATGTTATTAGATTCAGCCAAAGTTGACTTCTATTTCGCGTACGTTCGTGACCACATGTTTATTGCTATCATTATGAAAACTAAAACTCGATGAAAGCCATCTTTTGCACCTAACATAGAGCTATCAATATGCTATCAAATCACCAAAAAAATGCGAGGAAAATTTTTGTTTTCTATATTTTTTTAACATCAAAAGCGTAAAATAAGGCCAATAAAGCCAGATTAATTGATATTAAGAATATTTGTCTTTGCTTTATTTTATAGACGAGGTTATGCAATATGAATTATAAGTATGTATGCCTAAAAGCATAATCGGTTAAAATTCGTTCCCTAAAGCGTCAAGCAGTATAATCGGAAGGAACCTTTGTGTGGAGACTATATCTAAATGTGAACCGGGATACTTTAAAGCAATAAAGTCTTATTTTACAGCATCACAAAAAGAGAAGTTTACAAGATTTTGGAACTATTGTGGCACGCTTAACCGATCTGGAACAAATTGAGTATGCAAAGGATTTGAGATTTAAGGGAAAAACAGATGTGATGAGAGCTTTGATTTAGAAATTTTATGTGTATGCATTTAGTAGCAGTTTATGTGTTTGGTTCAAAAATGGAAATTGAAATATTTTCCGGTCGAAACTTGTCGATAACCGATGCCGTGATTAGGCCCCAGTAGGAGGATAAAAGGCGAAAATACAGCTGAAAAAGTTGTAACGAACAGAAACACTAACAAGATATAGACTAACTTGGAGATTCTACACTGGGCAAAATATAATTGGAACACAAATTTTTAAATATTATATATTTTTAAGCAAACAAATCTTATTATAAAATCAATAAAATTTATTTGGAACGCATATATTACTATATTTCAACAAAATATATTTGCGAACTAATTTAATCAAATATAATATGTGTTTAAATACATATTAAATTATTGTTTAGGAATTTCTTAAAATACATTTTATTTAAAAAATATTTTTAAAACTTTGCTGACTTTTCAAACTTCAGTTTAAATTTCTCTTCGATTTCGAATTATATCTCCCCATTGTTTTAAGGCACTCATTTTAAATTTCTAAATATTCCAAATCATTAGTGGTAAATCCGATTTCAATTTCCTTTATAAAATATTGTGAGATACACTTAAAATTTCTAAAAAATTAACTTTGAATTGCTAAAAAACATAACACAATTAAGTTATCGGTATACTTTCTGAATACTAATTTGCAAATAAATCATTGATTCGGAAATAATATTCCCAGATTAAAACATATTAGAATGAAACAAAGATTTGTTTAGACCAAAATCTTCCCAGATATATTATATTTGTGCTTACCAAATATTATATATTTAAAGTGTATCCTAAACATATATATGTTTCAAGCCGAATATATTTGTGACAATATACTACAGAAGCGATTTTTTTCAGCGTGTATGTAAACAGCTTATGTTCCTGATGAAGTACGCTAATACGAGTAATTAGTAATTATTGCTATCACATCTAATTGGAGTTAACAACCAATTGTAGAATTTAATCTATGCATGTTATTTCAGTTAGTACAAGAATTTTTGTTAAGCTATACATACGGGATAGGTAGAACTGATTCCAAGTGAATGAAAGTCTGTGTGTTGTACGAAAACATTAGCCAGGCACTGTGAAGTCCTTCCGTTTCCAGCGTTGCTTGGAGCTGATTCTGATGTGGCTGCTGATGATATGCAAACCCAAACTGTATGCTTTGTGGTTCAAACAAAGAAATCATTTTCAACGGCAAGTATTTGTTTCGAGCTGTCTGCTGGAAAATTGTGTCTTGTCATTTTTCTCACCACGCTCTGCTGTGTTGGTTGTTGTTGTTGGAGTTTTCCCTAAAGTTTACCCACTGAACAACTGAATGATTGATGCTCCCAGACAGACACAGAACATGTCTGTAAATTTTTACAGCTTCCGAGGCTTTAAGTTCATTCAAAAAATACCAAAATTTCCACATTAAAATTTTCTTCTGCGCCCACCATTACTTTTGTCTATTCATTTGATTATCAATTTTCCATAAACATTATTTTAATAACATACGAATTAATGGTTCTGACTTGAGGAAGCAGTGATAGTTTCTTCGATTATTTTTAGTTATGAAAAAAATATAAATTTTATATACTTGATCTAGTTCTATTTAATATTTCTTCTGAATATATTTCATCATATTATTGTTAAGATGAGTTAAACAAGAAACTTTTAGAAAAAGGTTGGTATTGGGGTTTTCGAGTGAAAAACTGAATTTGCTTAAAAATAAAACAAAAGATCAAATTTATACAAAAAACCAGTAAGGAAGGACAAAAGTCGGACGGAGCCGACTATATGATATTCTAAAAATATTGTCACGTTTCATGAATGTTGTTTGTCTAATGACACTGACCTGTCCTTTATTTATTTGAATGCGCTTAGATTAAAATCGCATATGAATATGAATGAATATTGAATAAAAGTTGCATTGTTACTCTGCAATATTTATCCCCTCACCTTAGAGAGGACGGTATATATCATTTGCTACAAGCCAAAAGTGTAACACATCAAAGGAGTGACCTAGGATCCTAAGTATGTTCGGCGGAAATCCGTTTTGGATCATTTTAAGTAGTTTGAGCAATGTCCGTCTGTCTGTCTGTGAGTCTGTCTGCTGGCTGGTGCACACGATAACTCTCGAAAGGATTAACGGATTGACTTCAAATTTGGTACGCGGTAATATTTCTCTCTATCTCCGGCTAAGTTCGAAGATGGGCCATATTGGTCCACTCCTTCTAGTACCTCCCCCACAAAGGGTTAATATTTAGTGAAATAATAAATAAGAATAACTTATATACTACTTACTCGAATCTTCTGCACTTCCACACATAATCTTAGTTTATTAGCAGCTATCACCTCGAAAAATGGGTTAGGTTGCCACGTTCTTTTTGGTACCTCCCACACAAATGGGCCATTTTGCACTAAAAGTTAACAGCTTATAACTTTAATACCAATGCATACAAATACTTGAATAATACTTGTACAGTGTAATGCTTTTATAGTACCTACAGTCCAGAGAAAAGTGGGCGTTATCGGCACGCCCATTTTGGTACCTCCCACACAAATGGACCATTTTGCACGAAAAGTTAACAGCTAATAACTTTAATACCAGCACGTTCTTTAAATCATTAAAACGCAATTTAAATTGATAATAATTTAATTAAAACAAGAAACAAAATAAATTTACCAATATTTTTTGAGACTCAAGGTGGGGGGATTCATAAGTCGGTTTACCCGACTGAACTTTCTTACTTGTTATACCCTCACTTTAGTGTGACGAGGGTATATATCATTTGCTACGGAAAAAAGTGTAACACATCGAAGGAGTGATCTAAGACCCTAAGTATGTTCGGAGGAAATCCGTTTTGGGTCATTTTAAGTCGAATGAGCAATGTCCGTCCGTCTGTCTGTCTGTGTGTCTGCTGGCTGGTGCGCACGATAACTCTCGAAAGGAGTAACCGATTGACTTCAAATTTGGTATGTGGTAATATTTTGATCTATCTCCGGATGAGTTCGATGATGGGCCATATTGGTCTACTCCTTCTGGTACCTCCCACACAAAGGGTTAAAATTTAGTGAAATATTGATTCTTTAATAACTTCTATACTACTTATTCGAATCTTTTGAAATTCTGCACATAATATTAGTATATTAGTCGCTATTAACTCGAGAAAAATGGGTGAAGTTGGCATGCCCCTTTTGGTACCTCCCACACAAATGGACCATTTTGCATCAAAATGTAACTGCTTATAACTTTAATACAAGTGCATAAAAATGCTTGAAATTTTCTCCAGTATAATGTTTTTGTAGCGCCTATAGTCCGGTAAAAAATGGGCATTTTTGTACAGCCCCTTTTGGTACCTCCCACACAAATGGACCGTTTCGTACCAAAAGTAAACGGCTTGTAACTTTAATACCAATGCATACAAATATTTGAAATTTTGTACAGTGTAATGCTGTAATAGTGCCTATAGTCTTGTAAAAAGTGGGCGTTATCACCCCGCCCCTTTTTGTACCTCCCACACAAAATGATCAAATCATACCAAAATTACATAGCTCGTAACTTTAATATACCAGTGCACATAAACGCTTATAGTTCAGCACAATGCAATGTATTTAAGAATGTACTGTTTACCGAAAAATATGTGTATTTGGAAAAACCCCTTCTGGTACCTCCCACACAAATTGACAGATTTATTGGTGTAATGTTATATATTACATTACTCATAAAGTGAGGGTATACCTTAGTCGGTTTACCCGACTGAAACTTTCTTACTTGTTTTCTGTAATTTTTTGTATAGAAATTGATGAATGGCCTCGGATTCTAGCAATATTGCCGAGTCTTTTTACGCCATATAAGTAGATCTTTCATATTACTATCTTAATTTGTGATACTTGTTATAAATAATTGTAGATACTTTTTAAAATTTTACTGATAATAAAAAAAAACCGGTGAAACAGACAAAATAACAAATACACCTATTTTTCGCTGAACAGTAGATACTTTAAATACATTGCACTGTACGAATTATAAGCGTTTATATGCACTGGTATATTAACGTTATGAGATATTAAATTGTGGTATGGTTTAGCCATTTTTTGTGAGAGGTACAAAATGGGGCGTGGTGATAACGCCCATTTTTCACAGGGCTATAGGCACTATAAAAGCATTAAAAGCACATACTTTACAAAATTTCAAGTATTTTTATGCACTGGTATAAATGTTATAAGCTGCCAATTTTTGGTGCAAAATGGTTCCTTTGTGTGGGAGGTACCAAAAGGGGCGTGGCAACTTCGCCCATTTTTAACGAGTTGATACTTTGTGTGGAATTTCAGAAGATTCGAATAAGTAGTATAGCAGTTATTAAAAAATATTTATTTCACAACATTTTTACCCTTTGTGGGGGAGGTGGGGAAGGAGTGGACCAATATGGCCCATCTTCGAACTTAGCCGGAGATAGAAAAAATATTACCACGTGCCAAATTTTAGGTCAATCGGTTTCTCCTTTCGAGAGATATCGTGCGCACCAGCCATCAGACAGACAGACAGACGGACGGACATTGCTCTTTCGACTTAAAATGACCCAAAACGGATTTCCGTCGAACATGCTTGGGGTCTTAGGTCACTCCTTCGATGTGTTACACTTTTTTCCGTAGCAAATGATATATACCCTCGTCATACTAAAGTGATGGTATAATAAATGATTTATAAGCACGGAAGTTATGTGAAAAGTAAACGATTTTTTCCCACTTCCAAACCAAAACAAATACAAGTAAGAAAATATTCAATTGGGTAAACCGATTAAGGTATATACATACCCTCCTACACTAAAGTAGGGATATTAATATGTGCGTGTTTGAAAATAAAAAAATTCGCAAATCTTTTTACTGCTCAAGAAAGCTCAAAAGATAGCTTAGGTCATTTCCTTTAAGAGCTTTGTGGTCTATTAGTGGAATGGGACCTGTTTATCTATCAAAATATAGATAAACAACAACTGACTGACTTTGTCTTCCTTAAAAAATTTGCGATATAAATTGACTTTTTCTCAATTTTCCTTCCTATACATGATATATGAAAGAATCCTGCGCATTTTAAAGTTATCGTTTCAGATCTAGTTTATTATGATCGATAGATAGATAATCTTGATGTGGAGGTAAAGCTAAGTACTTTGTGAACTGAAACAAACCCAATTATTCCAAATTATTATCGCTATGTTCCTTTGCTCATTGCAAGGGAGGTGTAGGGTATTATATAGTTGGTCCCGACCGACTTTATGTCTTTCCTTACTGGTTTTATATAGATACAATTCTCGCTATAAGTTATTAAAATATAAGGCTTAACAAGTAAGAACGTTAAGTCTCATATACCCTACACCATGGTTGGTTTCGAATGGTGAATGTGAATGGGTTCGGGCACAAATAAACTCACATTACCAAATTTCAGCCCGATTCGTTGAAATTTGTGGTTTTTGTTGCGTTAAGAAGTATAATATAGAGGGACCTTTATATGGGAGCTATATCAAACAGAGACCTATGGCTACCGTTGTTCGTGTGAAGGTTTCCTGGTTGTTGTCACGATCAGTTGACATTTGTGGTCTCTATGGCGTTAAGAAGTCAAATCGGGCAGATGCTATATATGGGGGCTATATCAAAATATGGACCGATATTGCCCGTTTTAATCCCAAGATACCTACAGCTATAAGAAGTATCTATACCAAATTTCAGCCACCTAGATCAAGTTTTATGTATAGATTGTAGCATGATTACAACAGACGGAAGGACAGACGGATAAGGATAAATCGTCTCTGAATTTTAAGACGATTAAGAATATATATACTTTATGGGGTCTCAGATCAATATTTAGAGATGTTACAAACGGAGTGATAAAATGATCATACCCCATCCTATGGTGGAGGGTATAATTAAATTTAATGTTGTTCTTGACTTCAAAAATATCTCACTTTTATTTATCGTTCTCTTAAAAACTGTAATTGTTTACTATATTCAGTTTCGGAACAGTGTGTTACTTCCTTGGAAAATGGAACTTTAATTGAATTGCTCAAATGCCAAATCGTTTAACTCCTCTTTTTTCGAAATTTTAAAGTCAAAGCACTTGATGGATGCCAAATTTTTTACTATTCATAAAATTGTTTCTCATATGTTTTTATGCAGTTCATCGATTTGGCATTTGGCATAATTCTTCCTTATTTTTCGACGTTTCATACCCTGATATGTAATAATGTAAATGTTTGTAATGAATTTCGACAGCGTCATTTTTTACAACCGGATTAGTTTGTTTCGCTATGCTTCCCTACGGTCTGTATAAGAAATAATTCTTTGCATACTTTCAGGATGTTAAATAAACTTATTAATGGAACTTTAATTTCAGTTGGCCAGTGATGCTAACATTGCATTTTTTTAGTCTAAAGCTAAGTACAAGCGATTGCCAGATCGGACAACGTTATCAATCCTGTGGAAGTGCTGCAAATGTACGCACAATGACAGATTGTTATACTAGTAGGAGTGCAATAATATGGCCAATCTTCGAACTTAGCCTGAGATAGAAAAAATTGTTACCACATACCAACTTTGAAGTCAATCGGTTACTCCTTTCGAGAGTTATCGTGCGCAGCATACAGACACACGGACAGAGGGACGGACGGACATTGCCCATTCGACTTAAAATTAACCAAAACGGATATCCGCCGACCATACATGGTGTCTTAGGTCACTTTTTCACTTTTGGCCCTTAGCAAATGATGTATACCCTCGTCACACTAAAGTGACGGTATAACAAGTAAGAAAGTTCAGTCGGGTAAACCGACTTATGAATCCCCTCACCTTGAGTCCCAAACAATATTCGTAAATTGATTTTTTTATTTTAATTAAATTATTATCAATTTAAATTGCATTTAATAACTCTAAAGAATGTACTGGCATTAAAGTTATAAGCTGTTTACATTTGGTACAAAATGGTCCATTTATGTGGGAGGTACCAAAAGGGGCGTGCCAATAAAGGTCACAGAGACCATCTCTGGACTCTAGATACTATAAAAGCATTACACTGTACGAAATTTCAAGTATTTGTATGTACTGGTATTAAAGTTAAAAGCTATTAACTTTGGTAAAAAGGTCCATTTGTGTGGGAGGTACCAAAAGGGGTGCCATTAACGTCAATTTTTCTCTGGACTCAAAGTACTATAAAAGCATTATACTGTACAAAATTTCAAGTAGTTATAAAGTAAAAATCTGGTAACTTTTGGAATAAAATGGTCCATTTGAGTGGGAGGTACCAAAAGGGGAGTGCCAATAACGGCCACTTTTCTCTAGACTCTAGGTGCCATAAAGAATTACACTGTACACATTTCAAGTATCTATATGTACTGGTATTAAAGTGAAAAGTTGTTTACTTTTACAAAAAGGCCCATTTGTGTGGGAGGTACCAAAAGGTACTATTAAAGCATTATACTATACAAAAGTATTTTTATGGACTGATATTAAAGCCATAAGCAGTTAACTTTTGGTGCAAAATGGCCCATTTGTGTGGGAGATGCCAAAAGGAGAGTGGCCACTTCGCCCATTTTTCTTGACGTGTTAGCGACTAACAAACTAATACCATGTGTGAAATTTCAGAAGTTTCGAGAAAGTAGTATAGGAATTATTACAGATTTATTTATTTATATTCTAATTTTACGGTCCAGGGAAAAGCCGGGTTACAAAGACCATGTGGCTAGATTTTTGCAGCGACAGACCAGACCCTCTGGTGGGAATCGAACCCACGACCCCCAAACCCATAGGCGAGCACACTACCAAGATTTAATATTTCACTAAAAGTTAAACCCTTTGTGGGGGAGGTACTAGAAGGAGTGGACCAAATTGGCCCATCTTCGAACTTAGCCGGAGATAGAGAAAAATATTAACACATACCAAATACTCCTTTCGAGAGTTATCGTGCGCACCAGCCAGCAGACAGACAGACGGACGGACGGACATTGCTCAAATGACTTAAAATGACCCAAAACGGATTTCCGCCGAACATACTTAGGGTCTTAGGTCACTCCTTCGATGTGTTACACTTTTGCTCGTAGCAAATGATATATACCCTCCTCTCTAAGGTGAGGGGATAAAATATGGAATTTGCAAAATACACATCTCCAGAGCGATGTGACTGAAGATTTAAATGAATGTGTAGTTTGTCTTGCTTATAGTTAGTATGTATGATTCTAATCGGTGCAGAGCGCCGTAATAGACTTATGTCCGTTATACGCTTTTATGGTCGGTTGGTTAATATTATACAATCATTTGTTTGTTCACGCCTAAACGGCTGATCTGATTTTCTTGAAACTTAAAGAACAGATAGACCAATACCTGGAAATTCAAAAAGGCTACTTTGATTTTCCGACAAGTGATTTTTTCGACCAAAAGCTGAAATTTTCCTATTATTATAAAATTGTTTGTTTGTTTATTACACCATCACGCCAAAAGCGACCTTTTTTCGTTGCAAATGTATGGAATTTCGTTTTTGTCGACGATTACGGTGAATGCGGAAATTAACCTTTTGTCCTGTTCTGTTTTGGTTTTGTCCTATCAAAAACTTGAGTGTTCTTTTTGTCTTTTCAGAAGCCTCTTTAAGATACAAAGCAAAATTTTTTTTAATATATAATTCGCAGTTGCGGTCTTTATATCACAAAACTATTTTCATCATTTCACTGTTTTTAAAAGTTCAATAAGAGGTAATAATCTAAAAATTTAAACTTATTTACATGCTGACCTCAAAGGAGATTGGAAAACGCTTATTCTATGTCCAGTCTCAGATCAAACAGAACATAAAACCATATTTTGAAATTTCTTTCTCACGTTATTTCAAATTATTTCACTCATTACTTTACTCTTGTAACGTATCTAACGAGGTCAATTTGAATTCTCAGACTGTAATCGGTGTCGCAGGGACCCAGCAATTTTTAGTATTTCAGTATTTAAATAGTACCTCAAGATATATGAGCCTATACATTTTCGTGTATATACTGATCTCGAACGGATGCAATTCCACTTCGAGTGATTGTTTACCAATCACACGCCTAGGCTCATGCAAGAGCTAGGTTAGGTTGAAGAGAGGAGACGTTTAAACGTCTCATGCCCCTGGACAAACACTTAAGCCAGTAATTCGGCCTGTTGTGCGCTCCTTACTAGACACGAATTTTCTCAGTATCTTCCAGTCATATTCTCTGAGATGAGTCAGGTCTGGTAATATGTCGCACCCGAAATGTTGGGATCTTGCATGTGTGAAAGCCGGGCAGTGACACCGAATAAGTTCCGTCGTTTCGATGTTTTCTCTGCATGCCCTGCATTCGTCGTTTCCTGCTAGTCCTATGCGATGAAGATGTGCTTGTAAGCTTGAGTATCACGTTGGAACACTCATCATCTTACTAATATCGATCTTGCTTAGTTTCAGAAGACTTCTTGTTTTCTTTTTATTTGGGTCACCACACAGTACCTTTGCAGTTGCTTCTACTGTTGCGCTATTCCACACAGTGTTGTGAGCCATCACTGCCCAGTGCTTCAACTCATTTTTCGTGGCTTCGAAAGGTTTCCAATTTTCCAAGTTTATTACTCGAAGTTCTCTGCCCTTTGAAGCCAAGCTGTTTGCCCGTTAATTTCCAATCACTCCGTTGTGTCCTGGTACCCAGCAATTACGCAATTGGGCTGAGTAATCGTTTATCGTTCTTTTACAGTCCAACACAGTTCTAGATTTGACACTTTCCGATGTTATTGCTTTAATCGCCATTTGGCTATCTGTGAAGATGTTGGCATATTTAGGCTTTGTCGTGTTATCACACTCCGTGATTGCTCGAACTTCTGCTTGAAATACCGTGTTATGGTCAGGGAGGCGGAAGTGATGTTGGACTTCTGGTTCATCAATAAAAAGTCCAAGACCCGTCCTTCATCCTCGCTTGGACCCATTCGTGTAGCAGCTGGTTCCCACTGGCACATGGGCCAATGTTCCATTTCCCCAGGAGCGTCTGTCTGGCACAAACGTATCACAGGTAGCTGTAAGCCGCACTTCAGGAATGCGGTCGGAGATTTCTGGCGTTTGAATGTGACCAACTAGAGATTCTAAAATCTTCTGATGGTACGACTTGTGGTCTCGATTTATCCATTCACCCATCACTTGTAGACGTCTTGCTGTGAGGGCTGCTCATACTTTATACGGATGTCTATTGGTTGGATGTGCAGTATAGTCTCCAACGCTTTTGCTGGTGCAGTTATTAATGCCCCGCTTATGCCTAGACAGAACATACGTTCAATTTTTTGCAAAGGTATTACGTTGCACTTCTTGTCTACTACACAGGCGTAGGTGATTATTGGTCTAATCACGCTCATGTAAAACCAGTGAGCCATATTTGGACGTAGTCCCCATTTTAAACCTATACCTCTTCTGCACAACGACCAACATCTGTGGGCCTTTGTAACTCTTTCTTCAAGATGATCTTTCTAGTACAGTTTCTGATCCAAGATTACTCCCAAGTATTTTACCTTTTTAGTTATAGCAATTGTCTTATTCAGGAATCGAGGCCGGGTAAAACGTGGGATCTTCGTTTTTCTTGCAAATGGACATATTTCTGTTTTGTCTGGGTTAACATTTAATCCCCTTGGTTGTGCCCAGTTATATGCTATGTTAAGCGCCTCTTCAGCTCTTCTGCATAATAGATTTGGATGAAAGCCCCTTAGAAGTATTACAACGTCGTCTGCATAACAGACTGGTTTAAGTCCTTCATTGGTGAGGGCTTTTAGGAGACTGTGTATCGTCGTAACCCATAGAAGAGGCGATAAAATGCCCACCTGAGGTATACCACGATTTACCTTGTCTCTAATTTTTACGTCATATGACCCACAAATAATCCACCTATTCCGTACCATATTGTTGATCCAGTTTTTCAGCGCCCGGTCAACCTGAAACTCGTCTAAGGACTGGATAAGTGTACCGGTCTGTACATTGTTAAATGCGCCCTCAATGTTTATGCAAACAGCAAGTGTATACATTTCTTTACTGAAGGACTCTTCTATGTGGTGCACTACCTCATGCAGAGCTGTTTCCACTGATCTTCCTTTGACATAGGCGTGTTGTTTGAATTTTAGCCCGTCATCCGCTATTTTACTTTTGCAAGAGCTAGAAAGCTGACACATTTTATACGAAGGTTGCTATTTATATTTCGGTCCTGGCAATGCTGGTGTTGCCAGATAAAATCTGGAACTTCCATTGGAAAGTATGACATTTTTTAGCATAACTTCACTCAGACCGTTTTGTCGTTTGAGCGCGAATTGTTTTGGTTACAGTGTGTTGAAAATGCACCTCCAAAACATGGTTTTTGAACGCTTCAACAGCTGCTTCAGGCGTCAAAAAACGTTGACCAAGCAGTTTTTTCTTGATGTGAGTGAATAAGAAGAAGTCATTGGGTGTCAAATCAGGGCTGTACCGCGGATGATCCATCAATTCGACGTTTTGGCCGATAAAAACGGCGCTGGTTTGAGCCGATGTGTGAGAGCTCGCATTGTCATGGTGCGCAATGATTCGTCTTCTCTTGTTCGTTTTTCGAATTTCTCCGAAGACTTCAGGCAAACAAATTGTGGTGTACCACTCAGAATTGACCGTCCTACGTTGCTCAACCGGAACATTCCCCACATGACCAGTTTTGCCGAAGAAACAGGCGACAATTTGCTTCGAAGTGCTTCTTCCACGAACAACTTTCGTTGGATTTGGCTCGTCTTCGTCGATTGCTGTTTTGTTTCGGGCTCATACGCATAGATCCAAGATTCGTCACCTGTGACGATCTTATAAACGTCTTTTGAAGCACCGCGATCGTATTTTTTCAAAATTTCTTTGCACCAATCGACACACAAATGATGATCGTACGTCAAAACGTTCTGAGAACGTTTATGCTAAAAAATGTCAAACTTTCCAAATGAAACGTCAGATGCCGCCAGGCAACACTTAGTGGCCTATGCCAGAAATATATATAGCAACCCTCGTATGTATAGACTCGAGTATTGTATAAATCACGAACTATTCACATAGTCATGAATGTTATTTTTGTCGTTTCAGAAGCCTATTAAAAGAAACAATAATATGTACTACTATTCTCTACAAATATATGTACACTGGAAAATGAATGTTGAATCCCAAAATAGTGGTCAGTGTAGCAGTGACCAAAGCAATTTTCATTCTTTCAGTAAACTTAAAAGACTCTTAAGAGCTATGAACCTACACAATTATGTATATAAACTGCTAAAGCAGCTATTTTATGTCCTGTACGAGGTTAAACCGGACAAACAACTGAGTGTTATTTTTTTTTTAATTCTTATCGAAATATATCAAACAAAAATTAGTGCTGAAACTTAACTAACTACAATATAGCAAATTTTAGGTTGAGGTCAATATGAGCGTTATTAAAAGGTCGACTCGCGCTAATCAGTTATATCGCATCAGGGACCATTGGTAGCATATTATGTGAAATGTTCAATGGTATAACAAAGCATTTGATTCTGCGCCACGTCATTTTTACTTCTTGACCACTGAGACCTCCTCTAACAGCTTTATTCCTATGAAAGTTTACATACACATAGCCAAGAGCATGATTGGAGTAAAACGGTGCTCAGATTCAGGGAATTTGGCCAGTGATCAGAACGGTTGTAATGCCTTCATTATTTGTTTATATCCTCACTTTAGTGACACGAGGGTATAAGTATATCGCTCATTTAGAAAAAGAATGTCACAATTCAAAATATTTTTTTTGAGGTGGTCATACTAAATTTGTCATACGTTTCAGTAGCTACAAGCTGTTCTATGATTGGGCTGATTCCTGAGGAAGACAAAAATATTTGGCGCACTTCAGAAGTGATGTCATCCCATTCTGCCACATAATTATTTTTGTACAGATCACTAGTTGGACACGGTCCACTTCGTTGCCCCAGATTTCAGATTTTCGATCCCGCCCACTTTTGGAACAATCACGTAGACTGCCAGAGATAAATATACACAAATTTGCAGCACTCTCGATCAAAAATTGTGCAACATATCTCAATTTCAAAATATGGCACACATATACGGGGTCACGCCCATTGGTCCGATCCCGCCCACTTTTGGACCAATCACGTAGACTGCCATTAGATACATATACACAAAATTACAGCACTCTGGCTCACATATTGTGCAAGGTATCTCAATTTCAAAATTTTGTTTATATAGATCGGGCCACGCTTTTTGGTCCAGTTGAACCCCAGAAAGCCTAGGATTGATGGTCGATCTGGGATCACGGTCCAATCGCAATCATGGAAGCAGATAGGGGCAGTAGGATTCTTGTTAATTAATTCGAAAATTGTCAGACTAGTCTTGGTATTTCGTCCATAATTTTTTCAAATATTGAGTTCCCTGTTATAAATTTGTGAGAGTGCGAAGAAAATTCTGTGAAAATTTGAAGAAAATCGAGGGGGAGCAATTTCTTCTACAAAAGATTTTTCAAAAAAAACATTTTTTTTACACGGCGCCTTGTGTCCTCTTTAAAACAAAGTAAATTTTATAAAACACAAAAACTCATTTTTTTCAAAAATTAAAAAGGCCCATAACATTTTTTAAAAAATTTTTTTTTTTTTTAAAAAATGATAGTGAGATCTTATTTTACATAATTGTAACTGCTTATAAACATTTTAACCACAAATACACTATATAGGTCGATATTAAATTTACTGACCCGCATATAATTTGCTACGAGCCAAAAGTGTAACACATCGAAGGAGTGACCTAAGATCCCAAGTATGTTCGGCGGATTTCCGTTTTGGATCATTTTATGTCATTTGAGCAATGTCCGTCCGTCCGTCTGTATATCTGTCTGCTGGTTGATGGGCACGATAACTCTCGAAAGGATTAACCGATTAACTTCTAATTTTGTATGCAGCAATATTTTTCGGCTAAGTTCGAAGATGGGTCATATTGTTCCACTCCTTCTAGTACCTCCACCACAAAGGAGTAACATTTAGTGAAATATTGATTCTTTAATAACTTCTATACTATTTACTCGAATCTTCTGAACTTCCACACATAATATTAGTTTAGTAGTCGCTAACAGCTCAAGAAAAATGAGCGAAGTTGCCACACCCCTTTTCGTACCTCCCACAATGGCCAATTTTGCACCAAAAGTTAATTGCTTAATAACTGTTGTTGAACCCAGGTTCAACAACTACATATTTTTAGTTTAAATCTGTATCTGAATTGAATCACCTGAATTAAAATTATAACTGAAGTTCAATTAGTTCGTTAATTCTATTAATTTTAAGCCTGAATTCCCTACCATATTGTTATATTTTGTCCAGATGGCAACCCTTTATCCATTCCCTGTCACGAAGGCAAAAGCTTTAACTCATATGGATAAAGGGCTGTCATCTTCCTTACTGTTTCCGGATGTATCTTTGTTGAATTGTCTCTTCTAAGGCTTTTCTAATGTTCGCTCTGCACCGCAATTTCACTTTGAATTCACCTACTAAAGCGGTAAGCAGCAGCGACCCTTACACAATAAATCTGTGCCATACAAAATACAAACCAACACTTTCTTTCTGTCTCTTTACATAAAACACATTTGTACCAGTTTACAATTTGGGAGTTTCTACTAATAAAACAAGTAAGAAAGTTTCAGTCGGGTAAACCGACTAAGGTATACCCTAACTTCGTGAGTAATGTAATATTGAATATTACTCGAATTATTCTGTCAATTTGTGTGGGAGATACGAGAAGGGGTTTATCAAATACACCTTTTTTCGTTGAACATTAGATACTTTAAATTCATTGCACTGTGCCGAATTATAAGCATTTATGTGCACTGGTATAAACGTTATTTATGTGCACTGGTATAAACGTCAATTTGTGTGGGAGATACCAGAAGGGGTTTATCAAATACACCTTTTTTCGCTGAACATTAGATACTTTAAATTCATTGCACTGTGCCGAATTATAAGCATTTATGTGCACTGGTATAAACGTTATGAGACATTAAATTGTGGTATGATTTGGGCATTTTGTGTGGGAGGTACAAAAAGGGGAGTGGCAATAACGCCCATTTTCCACAGGGCTATAGACACTATAAAAACATTACACTGTACAAAATTTCAAGTATTTTTATACACTGGTTTTTATGTTATAAGCTGTTAATTTTTGGTGCAAAAAGGTACCTTTGTGTGGGAGGTACCAAAAGGGGCGTGGCAACAACACCCATTTTTCCCTGGACTGTGGGCAATATAAAAGCATAATACTGCACAAAATTGCAAGTATTTTTATACACTGTTATTAATGTTATAAGCTGTTAACTTTTGGTGCATTTGTGTGGGAGGTACCAAAAGGGACGTGGCGACTTCGCCCATTTTTCTCGAGTTGATAGCGACTAATAAGCTAATACTATTTGTGGAATTTCAAAAGATTCGAATATGTAGTATAGCAGTTATTAAAGAATCAATATTTCACAACATTTTAACCCTTTGTGGGGGAGGTACTAGAAGGAGTGGACCAATATGGCCCATCTTCAGACGGACGGACATTGCCCATTCGACTTAAAATGACCCAAAACGGATTTTTTCCGAACATACCTTGGGTCTTAGGTCACTCCTTCGACGTGTTACACTTTTTTCCTTAGCAAATGATATATACCCTCGTCACACTAAAGTGAGGCTATAAATACAGTCAACTTCTACCAAAGGTCTCCTGGAATTGTATATGGTCCTTCGAACCAAAACTGATCTAGTTACCGGATAATGTGTTGTGATCGTCCAAAATATTTGCGGAAATTGCCAGAAATTTATTATGATGTTGTTATTTGGTTTCACGAACCAAGTATTTGTCCGTCGTTGTGTGGTTTCATCACGTGAAACCTGCTTCACGAGCCAACGGAGGTCAACAAAAATACTTCACGGTAACGAACGTCATAAACAGATAAAAAAGGACACATTCACAAAACAAAGTACAATGATCTTCATAAACAGCGACATAACAACACAGCTTATACAACAACAAAAACATCATAAAACGCATCGTCACCACATATCACCTAGGAATTGCACTCGTGCAAGGGGGGAGTATGTTGAAGTCACAACAGCTGACAGTCGACTCCATCGCCACCTAAGTCAGATTTGGAGCCGTTCGCTAACCCCAAACGCCGCAGAACACCCTACGTGATGGTAACGCCGTCAGTGTTTTTTTAGTTATAAACTCAACCGCACCGCTTACGGCTCACGGCCAAAATAAATATGGGGAAAAACACGTCAAAAGGCCCACTTTTTTCAATTTTATTCCGATCGCGTCAAAACTTGGTGGGGTTGCAGAAGTACTTTGGGTATGCTATGTGCTTAAAATACAGCTTCCTAGCGTGATACGTTATGAAGATACAGGGTGTCAAAGTTGGAAATTTTGACCATTGTATCTCCCGACTACGTGGGCCGATTTGAATGAACCGTGGCTTGTATGGCAGCTATTTAGAAACGCACAAAATGTGCATTGATAATTGTTTGCAAATATTAAATTTTCATATTTTTTCTCGCGACTTATGTTTTCATCGCGATTTTAATTGTGTTCCGCGGATGGGATTCTATATCTTTAAACTACAAAAATTAAGTCCATTCTGTTTACTTTATCAATACGAATTTTCGCTGTGGGATGAAAACCACAACAAAAGCTATGGAAATTTTGAATGTCAAACCTTCTATTTTTTCATTACTTCTTTCGTATTATAAAGTGAGGTTATTCTAAGATGTGGACCGGAAACACGATTAATAAAATGTAATGGTGGCATTCTATAGCCAAATACGCCAGAACAACAAAATAACTTATTTCGCAAAAAGTCGACGTCGCATTTTTTACACTGGCCTACAAAATTGCACTGGTCAACTCGAATCCTAGCGAGCAGATATCGGACACGATCTCGATGGATTTTGAGGTTCTAAATCCGAATATAAAATCAAAAATGCAATATATATTCGCGTTTTTGCGATATTGTATTAATTATGTGATAAAAGCGCTGATTTTAGGGTTTTTGAAAACAGAATCGCGACAGACGCACTTTTACCAAAAAAAAAAAATGCAGGTTTCTCAAAATAATCGCTTTGCTATTAAAACGAGTATCAAACGAATTAAAAGTTAATTTTATAAAGGTTCAAAATCTTACACCATCTGGTAGATATCATATTTTAATTTTTTTTTATTTTTCCAATTGTAGCTATATTAAAAATACGATTTCTCCGACTAGGCTTCCCGGGAGATATCTCGGAGATGACTTACGATTATTACAGTTGTTGAATACTCGTATTAATTGTAAAGCGATTATTTTCCGAAAACTGAATTTTTTTTTGTAAAAGTGCGTCTTTCGCGTTTCTGTATTCATAAAAGCTGTAAAATCAGCATTTTTATCACATAATTAATACAATATCGCAAAAACGCAAATATATATTGCATTTTTGATTTTATATTCGGATTTAGAACCTCAAAATCCATCGAGATCGTGTCCGATATCTGCTCGCTAGGATTCGAGTTGACCAGTGCAATATTGTAGGCCAGTGCAAAAAATGCGACGTCGACTTTTTGCGAAATAAGTTATTTTGTTGTTCTGGCGTATTTGGCTATAGAATGCCACCATTACATTTTATTAATCGTGTTTCCGGTCCACATCTTAGAATAAACTCACTTTATAATACGAAAGAAGTAATGAAAAAATAGAAGGTTTGACATTCAAAATTTCCATAGCTTTTGTTGTGGTTTTCATCCCACAGCGAAAATTCGTATTGATAAAGTAAACAGAATGGACTTCATTTTTGTAGTTTAAAGATATAGAATCCCATCCGCGGAACACAATTAAAATCGCGATGAAAACATAAGTCGCGAGAAAAAAATATGAAAATTTAATATTTGCAAACAATTATCAATGCACATTTTGTGCGTTTCTAAATAGCTGCCATACAAGCCACGGTTCATTCAAATCGGCCCACGTAGTCGGGAGATACAATGGTCAAAATTTCCAACTTCGACACCCTGTATCTTCATAACGTATCACGCTAGGAAGCTGTATTTTAAGCACATAGCATACCCAAAGTACTTCTGCAACCCCACCAAGTTTTGACGCGATCGGTATAAAATTGACAAAAGTGGGCCTTTTGACGTGTTTTTCCCCATATACAATTTAAAAATAAATTAATTGTTTTTTTGAGTTTTCTTTTTTTTTAACTCCCGCCACTCTGGAGCGGAAAAAAAAATTAATGAAAACTGTTTTTTATTAATTGTCGGTAATATGTGACTGACAAATTGTCAGAACAACCAATTTTTTAAAACAGTTGGTTGTGGCAACTACAGCAGATAATTTAAGCCACCATTTTCGTAGTTGGCGCAACCAAATATGATTGTTGTCAACATGGAAGCAGAAGTATACCACAACCAAAATATTGGTTGTCCTGATGGAATCGCATGATAGTAGACAGAACTACAAAATTCGGATGGCAAATAATTCGGTTGAGGCAACCAAACCGTATTCTGTGTGTACCACAATTTAATATCTCATAACGTTAATATGTCAGTGCACATAAACGCTTATAATTCGGCACAGTGCAATGTATTAAAAGTATCTACTATTCAGTGAAAAATAGGTGTATTTGTTAAAAACCTTATGGCACCTCCCACACAAATTGACAGAATAATTCGTTTAATATTCCATATTACATTACTCACAAAGTGAGGGTATTGTTTAGTCGGTTTACCCGACTGAAACTTTCTTACTTGTTTTATTATTTTTTTGATAATAGACTTTAACTTGAAGACCAAATTCCTCACAACTTAATGTAGCTTTAATAATAACTGTAAATTGATATGTAATTTTTCTTTCAGTGTAGTGAATTTGTATTTAGCTGATTCTGTTTATTGAACTAATTATAATGATTTGTATTGATTGTAAAACGCAACAATTATTTTATGCGATCAACAAATTCCAAAAATAGTTGTCTTTGCATTGGTATCTAAAGTGGGAGTTCGAGTGCGTTTGTCAAAAGAGAAGTAGAAAATAGAGTTTAACTGATCAGTACCGACATCTGACATGCACAACATTTAAATAAAATCAGTATATTGCGTTTAATTTATTCATTCTGATTAAATTATGCATTTATTGCGCCATGGGCTTCTGAAGTGATTAATATTTTTAAATTAAGAAGAAAACAAGTTTAAACCAAATATATTCATATGTTTGTCATGTTTTTTATACCCACACCACACTACGGTACAGGGTATTATGAGTGCATTTATTTGTAAAACCCAAAAGGAGAAGAGATAGACCTATTGTTTGTTATACCGATTGCATTCAAATCAGTTTCGATTTAGCTATGTCCGTCTATCCGCCTGTTTGTCTGTAGATGCAGTCTTGTAATCAAATTATGCTCCGATAACTACGAAATTTGTCAGGAACCTCTTTCTTTACAAAAAACGATCCCTATTTAAATTGGTGAATATGAGTTCAGATTTACTAATAGTACCAATTTTTCTTCAAACTTTGTAGACAGATATGCCAAAACAGATTTCTTTAATTTTCGATTTTCTACCATTGCTTGATTTTGGAACCTGTGCTTGCAAACAGGTGTTATTATGGGCTAAGTACGTGGGAACCGTATAATAGCAGACAAAGATGTGTTATGCCTCATATACGTTGAGGTAGTGTATAGACGTCGAATGAACAATGGGCTGTATGAAAATTACTCCGACGTGAACATAGTGAGACGTATCAAAATACAAAGATTGTGCTTCTGGGAAGGAAGAATGAACGCAGATACTCCAGCACGAAAGGCATTCGCAGACCTAAATAAAGGAAACCTTAAACGCGGAAGAACGAGACACTGGTGGAAAGACCAAGTTAAAGAAGACCTTAAAACCCTTGGTGAGTCAAACTGGAGAATCACACAAAAGATTGAAGCGCATGTAGGACACTTCTTAAACGTACCAAGACCAACAACAGGTTGTAGTGCCATCTAATTACCTGACGCCCCTGTAAGAGCTAGGCAACTAAACTTTTTCACATGTATAGAGAAGAGTGTGATATACATAAATTACGGGCTACTCATGTCGTCGGTTTTTGGCCTATGATCAGTTCTGACGCTATAAAAACTTGAATGTTAGTTTTGTCCTCTCAGAAGCTAAAACTTTAAACCCTTAAATGTTGTGTTTGTCCTTTCTCCAAATAAAGATACGAAGATAAAATAATATGTAGAACTATTCAAGTTACATACAATTTTGAATTTCAGTATATCAAAGAAATTTTCATTCTTACAAATGTATGTGTAAATATGTACAGCTAAAGCAGACACTCGATGTCCAGTAAGTGGTCAAACAGGACAAAAAACCGTGTTAGGTGTAACTTTTTGTACACGCTGAAAAAAACGCTTCTGTAGTATATTGTCCCAAGCATATTCCGCTTGAAACATACATTTGTTTAGGGTGCACTCCAAATATAATATTTGCGCATACGAATACTATATGTTTGGGAAGATATTGTTCTAAGCGAAGCTATATTTCCATCCTAATATTTTTCTACTTGCAACTAATATTTCCGAAACAAAGATTAATTTGTATTTAAGTATTTTGGCAATGTATCGATAAACTATATGATCTTGCGTTTCGAATTGCATTGAATGATTTACAACAAGCGACAACTTGAAATATTTACACGCTGAAAAAAAAATCGCCTCTGTAGTATATTGTCCTAAACATATTCTGCTTGAAACATATATATTTTTAGAGTGCCCTCCAAATATACAATATTTGACACATACAAATATTATATGTTTGGGAGGATGTTGTTGTAAACAAAACTATGTTTACATTCTAATATTTTTTATTTGGATATGTTATTTCCCAAACAAAGATCTATTTGCGTGAATATATATTTATTCTTTAATTGTTTTAAGTTGTCAGCAATTGAAAGGTATTTGTTAGAAAGTTTTACGGCCTGTTTCTGTATTTCTAACGAAAGTCTCTGCGAACGAAAACCAATCACTCACTTTCGTCTGAAATTGGTTTCCCTAAGGTTCGTTCGTTCGTTCGTTCGCCTGGCTTTACGTCAATGACGTTAACAATTTACCAATTGGCAAATAATGTAATTGCCAGGTCAATAATTTCACAACTTCCGGTCTAAAAAAGCACACATTTTTGTATGGTCGACCTTAGAAAATACAACTCTGTATCCTTTACACTAGTGGTGGCCAAAAATCAACCCTGGGTGGTTCCGCTAAGCTGATCCAACACTCTCATTTCTTTCTCTCTCTCTCTCACGTCTCTCTCATTGTGCACTGACGAATTTTTCCATCTTAGCGAGCTGCCAATGTTGACTACTTTATGCTTAAAAATGTAAACATATGTATACAAATTTATTATTATTTAATTGTTTTTACCATAATTATATTTATATCTACTTATTTTTTGCTTTTAATAACGTTTTTATTGCCATTGTTCCTATCAGTCGACAAATAAAATAAAGTGACTCGATCTGAGATTTGTGTTCGCCCAGATGACAGCAAAGAGAGATAGAGAAACCAAAATTTACACTGAAATGATTACGTTTTCGTACGAGTTCATTATCGTGCGACTTGCCGTTGTGATGGTAGTTAGTGAAACCCAAATCAGCTGTTTGTCGTCTGGCAAGCGAGCGAAAGCAAAATCAAAATAATGACTTGGAATAGTAAAAAAAAAATAAATAGTTTCAAATAGAAGCTAAGTATTCCATTTTTAATAGAAATGCATAATTCGAAAACAAGGAAAAAATTAAAACTAAAATTCGAAAAATTTAGCAAAGTTTTGAAAATCTTTTTTTAATAAAATATATTTGGAAATATTCATAAACAATAATTTAATTTGTATTTAAACACATACTTTATTTGAGAAAATTAGTTCGCAAATATATTTTATTCTAATATATTAACATACGGGTTCTAAATACATATTATTGATTTTCAAATAAAATTTATTTGCTCGAAAATATATAATATCTAAAAATTTGTATTGCAAGTATATTTTCTTTCGATTCAAACATATCAAAAAAGGCGATTTTGCCCGGTGTATAAATTAACAATAAGTTCTGTAAAACAAAAGGTAATGCAGTTCTTAACCTTTTTAACTATATATTATAACACGAAATCTTGGAAAAGTTTAAACTAAAAATCGACAAAATCAGCACTTCATCTTCTTTAAATATAATACATTTAGAAAAACTCTTAAAAAAGAACTCTGTTTGTATGTAAACACATATTTTAATTGTGAATGTCAGTTTGCAAATATATTTTGTTGTAATATGCTAATATAGGGTGATCCAAGTAAAGATACTTTTTTCAATAGCCTTTTTTGATAGATCACGTGTGAGTGGTGTCATGCTGTCATGTTATTTTTGTTAAGTATTTTTTGGCATTTCATCATGGAAAGACTTACGCCAGAACAACGGTTACGCGTGTCATTCGCCAGTTACCAGTCGAAATGCTCGAACGAGTCATCGAAAATTGGACTCAACGGATGGTCCATCTGAGACGTAGCCGCGGCCAACATTTGATAGACAGAATCTTCAAAAAATAAATGCCAAAGAATGTTCTTTCAAATGATAATAAACATTCCCCATTACATTTGAATTTTCTGTGTTTTTTTCTTTAAAAAAGTAGGGAATCTCGAAATGGACCACCCTATGCGTTCCAAACAAATAGCGCGATTTTCAAACCAGTAAGGAAAGGCATTTCTTGACATAGAAGGGGCTTTTAACAACATTCACTCAGATGCGGTAATTGCGGCACCCTCACATCTAAAAGTTAACACTAGTTTCATTAGACTAATTCAAAGTCTGCTCACCAGAAGACGCATAACAGCATGTCTAGGGTCCACAACTCTAACAAGGTATGTAAACAGAGGGACCCCGCAAGGAGGAGTATTGTCTCCACTAATTTGGAACCTAGCGGTGAATGAAATCCTGCTAGATCTAGAACGTTGTGACTGCAAGGTCGTGGCATATGCGGACGACGTGGCAATCGCAGTGAGTGGCAAATTCGTAAACGTCCTCAGAGACATCCTACAGGTGGCTCTGAACAAGTTGGCTAGATGGGCCAGAAGCAGCGGTTTGGGCGTTAACCCCAACAAGACAGAATTGGTTCTCTTTACTAGGATGAATAATGTCCCACATGTGGACCCTCCACCTCGGATAAATGGAACAGATCTAGTCTTTTCTGAAAGTGCAAAATTTTTAGGAATAATTCTAGATAGGAAAAAGTTATTTAGACTTACCGTATTGGAACGTGTATGGAAGGCCAACGTCGCCTTATATTCCCGCAAAAAGGCTGTAGGGTCGCGGTGGGGACTCTCTCCTAAAATCGTCCACTGGATATATATAGCAGTAGTTCGTCCAATACTGTTATACGGTATTGTGGTATGGTGGACGGCAACTGACAAACTAACCATTACCAACATACTAACAAAGGTTCAGAGAACTGCCTGCCTGAGCATAAGCGGAGCCTTAAGGACTACAGCGACCGAGTCTCTACAAGCCCTACTCCATATACTGCCGATTAATATTGTGGCGAGAGAAGTTGCAACCAAAGCGGCAATAAGATTAAACTTCTAAAACACAAATGTCCCCGAACTGAACATAATGTGCAATTTTTAGGCCATTCGATCTTATGGTTTCGCAGATCATGCGTTACTAAAAAACGTACAAAGGATTTTATTATATATATATATTTATTTATATGCATTACAATACAAAGTAAATTTATATTATAATTTTACGGTTCAGGGAGAAGCCGGGTGACAAAGACCATGTTGCTTGTTCATTTTTGTTGCGACAGACCAGAGCCTCTGTTGGGAATCGAACCCACGACCCCCAAACTCATAGGCGAGCTCGCTACCAACTCACCTACAGGGGCGCTCGAATAAAGATTTAAAAATTTTGGTTTCAAATATATTTTCATTCAATTTAAACATATCAAAAATGATGATTTTTCCCCGTGTAGGGGACGCTTAAACGTCTCATGTCCACGGACATACACTTAAGCCTGTGGTTCGGCCTGTTGTGCTCTCCTTATTTATGATCTTTTTATACCTCACGAGTTACAGAAAATCGGTGCTAGACACGAATTTTCTCAGTATCTTCCAGTCATATTCTCTGAGATGAGTCAAGTCTGGTAATATGTCGGACCCGAAATATCGGGATCTTGCACTCGTCGTTTTCTGCTAGTCCTATCGAAATATATCTCCCACCAATTGGTGTGGTAACATATTTAACTACAATATAGTAAATTGTAGGTTGTGATCAATATGAGCGTCATCAAAGTCGGAATGAAATTGGGCCCCAGGAAAATACAACCCAGTATTTTTATGAATATGGGCCCCAAAAAATAACATGTCAAGCAACAACAATTTTTTCGGGGCTTAATTTCATTTTTTTTTCTTTTTGGGGTTTCATTTCATTTTTGTCTGTTTTTTGGGTCTTATTTTCATCTATAAATTTAGAAACAGGAGAGGCTACGCATAAAAGATTTGCTCCACGTTTCCAACGTTTGATCCCGACCATAGGAGATCTTAAACAGAGGCCGTAGGCCGACCGCACAGTAAAGGATGTATAATTAGAATATAGGTTCGTATATGTATTTTATTACGTACTCCCCAAATTTAGGAGGAGAAAATTTGTTTGTTTGTCTGGGGTTTATTTTCATTCATGCTGTTTTCTTGATTGGGTTGTAATTGTTGAAATTGTTATACAGTGTTATTTATGAAATATGTTTGTGTGTTATATTATATTTTACAATGATTTTATAATATTGTATTCCTATTTGTTCCCATAAATGGCAAAATCGCCTTTTTTGATATGTTTGAACCGAAAGAAAATATATTTGGAACACAAATTTTTAAACATTATATATTTCTTAGCAAATAAATTTTATTTGAAAATCAATAAAATATATTTGGAACGCATATATTAATATATTACAACAAATTGTATTTGCAAACTAAATTTCTCAAATAAAATATGTGTTTAAATACAATTAAAATTATTATTTAGGATATTTTCCAAATATATCTTATATATATATAAAAATGGTGTGAAAAATGTATAGTAATTCATCAATTGAGAACGGCTGGACCGATTTGGCTCAATTTTTTTTTCAGTTGTTCGTATTTGCCAGGAGAAGGTTGTTCGGAAAGAAAATTTTGGGAAAACCCTCCGGAAAAGTCGGAAAATTGGGAAAATCGAAAAATGCTATTTCTTGCGAGATTCCTACTGTTCCTATCTACTGCTCGCTTTTTCAACCCAAATTTTTTTTATTAATTTTCTATTAAACAAAAAAGTTTTCTATTAAACATATGTACGAGTATGTGCTATTTTTCTTGCTGCAATTCATTCGAGTTTTGCGTATTGTTACACTGATTTCGCGTATCACATCGGCAAACGGTACAAGCATTACGATCAATTAAAATTCAACGCGATATTTATCAATTCGAACATTTTTTCAGATAATAAGTTTGAGTATAAGAGGTAAGGTTATCTTATTGGATTGCGGGCACTGCAAAATCATAATTTCGGATGAATGCACGATGGCGCATAAACGAGCTCTGGAGGCAGTTGACCGAACGATGAAGGATTTACGACGTGATTTGAGACAATTTGGTGAGTCTATGATATTGCTCTCCGGAGATTTTCGTCAAACGCTTCCCGTCATCCCGAAATCTACTGCCGATGAAATTAATGCATGCCTGAAATCGTGGTCTTTGTGGCGGCATGTCAAGAAGTTGAAATTGACCACGAACATGAGAGTCGCGTTGCAGAACGACTCATCGGCTCTTGAATTCTCGAAACAACTGTTGGCGCTTGGCAATGGCCAAATTACTGTTGATGTTTCCACTGGATTGATATTGATCCCGGCAAATTTTTACGAGTTCACATCGTCGAAGGAGGAACTCATCACAAAAGTGTTTCCAAATCTCGATTAGAATAGTGAACGGGCAATATTAGCAGCGAAGAATAAGGACGTCGATAGCATGAATTTTATTATTCAAAGTAAAATCGACGTCGCTTGATGTGCCAGGAGCTCCGCCGCATAATTTACCGCTGAAGGTGGAATCGATCATAATCATGTTGAGGAATCTGAATCATCCGAAATTGTGCATAGTTCGCGGTTGTCCATTATGAAACTGATGGACAATGTGATTCAGGCGACGATCATCAAGGGAAAATTCAAGAGAAAGTCCTTATCCCACGAATTCCGATTATTCCAACTGATCTTTCACTCCAATTCAAGCGGATTCAGTTCCCTGTACGATTGGCTTTGCGATGACAATCAATAAATCTCAAGACCAATCGTAGGAAGTCTGTGGAATTAATCTCGATTTTCCCTGTTTTTCGCACGGTCATCTGTACGTTGCCTGTCTTCCGTCTTCGTTGTTTGTTGTTTATCACATCGCTCTCTACTGATTTCGATTCCTTTTAAACAAATCGCATTAAAATTTTAACTATCTGTGTTTTATTATCACTCTGGAGTTTATCTGAAGGCGTTAAATTGGGGCGAGTCGAAGTTCGCCGGGTCCGCTAGTTGTATTTAAAAACGATTTCAAAAACTTTTGCTGACTTTTTCGAATTTCAGTTTTAATTTTTCCTTGGTTTCGAATTGTACCTCCCAGTTGTGATACCATATGCAGCATTAACTTCTGTTTTAAATCAATCATTTCAAATTTCTGAGTATTCCAAGCCATCATAGTTGTCAATCCTCTAAGTACTTTATTATACGATTTCAATTATTATTATTTATTATTTTTACGAACATTAAAATTTAAATTACTGAAAAATTTAACACAATTTATGTGTTTTATTAATACTTAAATGCAAATAAATATTTGTTTCGAAATAACGGTCACATTGGGATGTTAACAAATATTTGTTTAGAAAAATATCTTCCCAAATCCACAACTTTTGTGTGTAACAAATATTATATATTTCGAGTGTACCCTAAACATATATATCTTTCACGCCGAATATGTTTGGGACAATATACTACAGAAGCGATTTTTTTTCAGCGTGTATATTTAAAATCTTTTCACATATGAACTGTTTATTTTGAAAGTGGCGTAAACGCAATTCTGCTTTACTCGATTCACCATTAGAAAAAGAGTGTTAATAAAACTAGTATGTGAAAATTATCGGTGAATATAGAAACACTGAAGTCTGGAGATGAACTGAATGCAAATAATATATATCTATTATTCACATAGCCTACTTAACGATACTAATCTTAGTAATCTCAGAATGGCGTTTACGCCACTTTCAAAATAAACAGTTCATATGTATATAAGAGACTTCTTTTGCCGTACTATTCCTCGGTACACCCTATTGTGTTTATATGTTAGGAAATATTACTTAACCTTCGATTTGTTTACAACTACAACATTTTTACAACTATTTCATTGATTTGTTTTAGCCGCTGTTTTCATGTAATTCTGTGTGTTTTCCAAAATTTACATTTCTGTTTTGTCAGATTCAGTTGAAATTTATTTCAAATGCTTTGCAATGCAAATTTTTATTCTTTCATTGAATAAATGCAAAAAGACAAGAAAAATATTTGAAAAAAAAGTGGAATCTCAGTCAAGACACAGTGTTATTCTCTGATCCAACTCCAAGGCAAATGCTTTTGTGTGACAATATTTGACTGCACTTTCGTTGAAGATGCAACGTGGCACAAGCCGCAACTCCTCTTCCTGGGAATCGTGTGTTAGCAGCGGCGGATGTGACGTACCTGCCAAGCCCAACGACGACGATCTACGAGTATGCAAATCCATCTGTCAACGGGAACATCGATCGATCAGCAGCTATCACCAGTGCAGTCTCAGTACAAACTCAGCTACATTACTGCTGAAGTTGAAGCCGGCAATCCAAGAGCCGTGGCAAGATGTCAAATGTTTGAGATTTTTTTTTGCTTGTTGTTTTCAGACTCTTTGTTTCACATACGAATACTTTCTAGATTGAATTTCAGCTTATCTCAAATGTCCAATGCCAACAAATACATCTCAATAAGGAAAGAAAAGTGATGCGCAGCAATGAAAACGTGCATCAACAGCCCATTGTCTGGAAAGTATCGGCTGATCTTCGTTACAATGAAACTATCGTCATGAATTGGCTTTCTAAACTGTCGTTTAGTTAAATTGGCAGAGTTGTATAAACTTAGCTGAGGGTGGGGAGTTCTTTCAGAAAAGGGATAGTAATATTATTTAATACATGATACTATTGGTAGTGAACATATCATAAAATGGCTAAATGCAGTCAGCTGGTAATTCTGATATTAACTAATGTTAATTTTTACCTAAAGGTATTTGGCCAAATTATAGCCTCAGTAAATCTAAACAACTCTTGCCCAGCAAAATTTCCCATTACCAAATAACCTGACGGGTAAGCTGAATTCATAACCAGTAACTGCTTATAATTTGGCCTCCCTTCGAATTATTTTTACATGTACATGTCATTGGAGGAAAGTGCTTCGACTCAAGCATACAATCAGCTGAAAAATAACCACTTACCCCCACGCTTACAATTATTCAAGAAGTAAGCGTGGACAAAAGAAATAATTTTACGAGTGTGTTTGTGTGGTAGTGGATATTTCCGAGTTGCTATTGTTTGTTCAGTGGTGGAATGTGGTGAGAAAGTAGAAGAGCGTAAAATTGGGAAGAGCGTAACATTGGAAAGAGCGTAACTTTGGGTAGAGCGTATAATTGGGACAGACTAGTTCTCGTTTGTTGTCGTTATATGACGAAAAATTTCATTTGCCGGGAGGTGGTTTCGTAGCAAGTACATGTCATTACCGCTCGCATTACCAGGTAATGATATCTCATTATCGTCAGCATTACTTTCGGTAAATAAATAACGACTACCTAAATAATGACCAAAATAACTTATTGTTAGTAATCTAAGTTAGAGAATCTTATTTAAATTGAACAACTTTTCTTTAAATGGTTTCCGATATATAATTATACCCTCACTTTAGTGTGACGAGGGTATATATCATTTGCTACGAAAAAAAGTGTAACACATCGAAGGAGTGACCTAAGACCCTAAGTATGTTCGGCGGATATTCGTTTTGGGTCATTTTAAGACGAATGAGCAATGTCCGTCCGTCTGTCTGTCTGTCTGTGTGTCTGCTGGCTGGTGCGCACGATAACTCTCGAAAGGAGTAACCGATTGACTTCAAATTTGGTACGTGGTAATATTTTTTTCTATCTCCGGCTAAGTTCGAAGATGGGCCATATTGGTCCACTCCTTCTAGTACCTCCCCCACAAAGTGTTAAAATGTTGTAAAATATTGAATCTTTAATAACTGCTATACTACTTATTCGAATCTTCTGAAATTCCACACATAGCATTAGTTTATTAGTCGCTATCAACTCGAGAAAAATGGGTTAACATTAACAGCTTATAACATTAATACCAGTGTATAAAATTACTTGAAATTTTCTACAGTGTAATGCTTTTATAGTGTCTATAGCCCTGTGAAAAATGGACGCTATTGCCACGCCCCTTTTTGTACCTCCCACACAAAGGTACAATTTTGCACAAAAAGTTAAGAGCTCACAACATGAGTACCAATGCACGTAAATGCCACAACATTTTGCACAGTGTAACGCTTTTGAAGTGTCTATAGCCCTGTAAAAAATGGCCGTTATCACCACGCCCCTTTTTGTACCTCCCACACAAAATGTCCAAATCATACCAAAATTTAATATCTCATAACGTTAATAAACCAGTGCAAATAAACGCTTATAATTCGGCGCAGTGCAATGTATTTAAAGTATCTACTATTCAGCGAAAAATAGGTGTATTTGTTAAACCCGTTCTGGTACCTACCATACAATCTAACAGAATAATTCGTGGAATATTCAATATTATATTACTCACAAAGTGAGGGTATACCTTAGTCGGTTTACCCGACTGAAACTTTCTTACTTGTTTTTTCTTATATGATTTACGTATATTCGTTGTAGTTAGTGAAATCATTTAAAGAAATTAGATTCTCTAAATTAGATTACTAATAATAACTTATTTTTGTCATTATTTAGTTAGTCGTTATTTATTTACCGAAAGTAATACTGGCGATAATGAGATATTACCTGGTAATGCATGTGGTAACGACATTTACTTACCAAAATTTTGATGGGTTATATTTTTGTACTTGATTATTAAGCGATTTGTCTATGAATCGCGAGGTAGGCCAGTGGTTGTGATGCTAAACTACGAAACCATGACGAGCCTTACACATGATGCCATTTGTCATAAGTAAACGATTTCCCTCAAAAAATTAAAATAAATCATGGTGGCGCTTACGTCTTTTTGGGGGTTATTGCTCGATGAGGTCGCGAGTTCAATCCCACCTACCGGCAAATGAAATTGTTCGTCATATGACGACAACAATCGATAATTACTCTCTGCCAATTATAAGCTTTACCAGTGTTCCCAACTCTTCCGAGGCAAAAATCATTACGGAACAACTGTGCAGAAACCACCACAAAACCACTACCAACCAAGTATAAAAACGCCAAAAATCGCTGTGAGAAAATAACAAAATCTACCAAAACCGCTAACACTGACAAAAATATTACGGATGATTTTTATTTTTAACAACAACCAACAAAATATTTTCGAATTCAATTAATTGTTTAAACATTTAGATAATGTTTGTAAAATTTTTCTTTGAAAACTTAAATAAGAACTCATATATATAACATAGACTTTACAGTCTTTTTGTTTTCCATTCTTATCATTAAATTATTAATAAATGACTTGTTCTTGGCCAAATAAAATAGTGTAATAGTAATAAAATAGTAATGTAAAAATAATTCGAAGGGAGGCCAAATAATAAGCAGATACTAGTTTTGAATTTAGCTTACCCGTCAGGTTATTTGGTAATGGAAAATGTTGCTGGGGCGATTCATAGACAAATCGCTTAATAAACAAGTACAAAAATATAACCCATAAAAATCTTTGTAAGTGAATGTCGTTACCATATGCATTACCAGGTAATGATATCTCATTATCGCCAGCATTACTATCGGTAAATAAATAACGACTAACTAAATAAAGACAAAAAAATTATTATTTGAATTTAAAAACTTTTCTTAGAATGATTTAACTGACTACAAACTACAACGTCTATACGTAAATAATTTAAAAAAAAATCATAAATCGTAAATCACTCAAAGAAAAGTTTATAAATAATAATAAGATTTTCTAACTTAGATTACTACCAAAAACTTATTTTTTTCATTATTTTTTAGTCGTTATTTATTTACCGAAAGTAATGCTGGCGATAATGAGATATCATTACCTGGTAATGCGAGTGGTAATGGCATGTACTTACCAAGATTTTGCCGGGTAAGTAGTGTTTTTTCGATAAATATGTTTTTATCACTATAGCTCGCGAAAGGAAACAGATCAGATTTTGATCATTTCATAGTTGAGTAGAGGGCATGATTCTGAACAAAACCTCATTATCCGTTTTTGCCGTCAATCTAGCCAACTTTCGATTATTCGAGGCACGCTGTAAACGTTCGAATACAAAAACTCCTATGTGTAATTTTTTTGTTTTATTAATATTTAAAATTCTCCAATCATTTACCATGTCATGGCTTTTTCACATATACGATTTTTGTTATGATATATTGGTGGTAGATAATTAAAAGATAAATACAAAAATCTAAGGGCCTTATTCATAAAAAGTTAAAGAAGGTTTGAGGAACGCTTTAGCAGTGTTAAAGCGTTCTTCAAACCTTCACTAAATTTGTATGAATAAGGGCCTAAGATATTAAATATATCACGATTTGGCGAAATGGTACGGTTTTTGGTCTCTCGTGAAAACTAGTAAAAAAAACACATAGGAGTTTTCGTCGGTGCACCGACGATTTGTTTTGTAAATAATAGTTCCAAATAAAAACCAGTAAGGAAAGGCTAAAGTCGGGCGGTGCCGACTATATGATACCCTACACCACTCTCGTAATATTGAATAACTCTGATATATAAATTTTGTAATTCATGTATAAATTGTTTACATAAATTTACTTTTGGGACATTTTATACTTAAATAATACCCTGTACCACAGTGTGGTGTAGGGTATAAAAACGATTGGATCTAAAGAGCCAAATCGGATGAAACATATATATGGGAGCTATAGCTAAATCTTAACCGATTTTCTTCAAATTCGGCAATGTTGGTTCATGGATCAAGAAACTCTACCATTCTAAATTTCAACACGATTGGATGTAAAGTACAGCTTCTATAGGACTAAAGGGCCAAATCGGACGAAACATATATATGGGAGCTATAGCTAAATCTTAACCGATATTCTTCAAATTTGGCGATGTTGGTTCATGGATCAAGAAACTCTACCATTCTAAATTTCAAAACGATCGGATGTAAAATACAGCTTCTATAGGACTAAAGGACCAAATCGGACGATAGATATATATGGGAGCTATATCTAAATCTGCACCGATTTTCTTCAAATTCGGCAATGTTGGTCCATGGATCAAGAAACTCTACCATTCTAAATTTCAAAACGATCGGATGTAAAATACAGCTTCTATAGGACTAAAGGGCCAAATCGGACGAAACATATATATGGGAGCTATAGCTAAATCTTAACCGATTTTCTTCAAATTCGGCAATGTTGGTTCATGGATCAAGAAACTCTACCATTCTAAATTTCAAAACGATCGGATGTAAAATACAGCTTCTATAGGACTAAAGGACCAAATCGGACGAAAGATATATATGGGAGCTATATCTAAATCTGAACCGATTTTCTTCAAATTCAGCAATCTTGGTTCATGGATCAAGAAACTCTACCATTCTAAATTTCAAAGCGATCGGATGTAAAATACAGCTTCTATAGGACTAAAGGGCCAAATCGGACGAAACATATATATGGGAGCTATAGCTAAATCTTAACCGATTTTCTTCAAATTCAGCAATGTTGGTTCATGGATCAAGAAACTCTACCATTCTAAATTTCAAAACGATCGGATGTAAAATACAGCTTCTATAGGACTAAAGGGCCAAATCGGACGAAAGATATATATGGGAGCTATATCTAAATCTAGGACTAAAGGGCCAAATCGGACGAAACATATATATGGGAGCTATAGCTAAATCTTAACCGATTTTCTTCAAATTCAGCAATGTTGGTTCATGGATCAAGAATCTCTACCATTCTAAATTTCAAAACGATCGGATGTAAAATACAGCTTCTATAGGACTAAAGGGCCAAATCGGACGAAAGATATATATGGGAGCTATATCTAAATCTGAACCGATTTCAACCAAATTCAATAGCGATCTTAACAGCCGCGAAATACTCTAAACTGCAAAATTTCAGAACGATCGGAGTGAAATTGCGACCTGTAGTCGACGAACAACTTTACATGGACAGACATCGTTAAATCGACTCAGCTAGTGATTCTGAGTCGATCGGTATACTTAAAGGTGGGTCTAGCTGTGTTATTTTAAGGTGTTACAAACATCTGCCGTGAAACAAACTTATAATACCCTGTACCACTGTGTGGTGTAGGGTATAAATATTAGTACAGAAACAAAGATGGGTTTAGAGCAACATCTTCCCAAATATATAATTTGTGTTTGTTTCAAATATAATATATTTAGAGTGTACCCTCAACATTTGTGTATTTCAAGCAGAATATGTTTGGGAAAATATAATACAAAAGTATATTTTTTCAAAAAGTGTCCATCTGTTGCATAGTGTTATTTTCATTTAACGGCGCGAAAGCAATTTCATTTCGAAATTTAAAAAATGTGAAAACTTAAATTTTCAGCGGATTTAAGTAAATCAAATATATAATCGAAGTACATACAAATTCCTATCAGCATATCAATACCTCCATTCTAAACTATGCCAAGTGCAGTTTTTTAGGAGAGGCAATACAAGTTTGATGATTTTTTTATATTTGTGCGGAATTCCTTTAAAATGCAAATCGAATGACCTGTACTGTTTTGTGAATAACTTTTAATTGGGTTGATGGATAAACACCAAATTTTGACTGAATATAATTTGGAATATTAAAAATTAAAAACGCAATCTCCCTAAAACTTGCTAAGTAGACTTAGCATGTTTTAGAATGGAGGTATTCATATGTCAACATATTTGGCAAGCCAACTTTATTATTCGCAAATGTACACACGCTGAAAAAAAAATCGTTTCTATAGTATATTGTCCCGAACATATTCTGCTTGAAATATACAAATATGTAGGGTATATTGTAAGTATAAGTATATTATATTTGGTACACACAAAAATTATATATTTGGAAAGATGTTGTTCTAAACAAATCTTTGTTTCCGTCCTAATATTTATACCCTACACCACACTGTGGTACAGGGTATTATAAGTTTGTTTCACGGCAGATGTTTGTAGCACCTGAAAATAACACAGCTAGACCCACCTTAAAGTATACCGATCGACTCAGAATCACTAGCTGAGTCGATTTAACGATGTCCGTCCGTCCGTCCGTCCGTCTGTCCATGTAAAGTTGTTCGTCGACTACAGGTCGCAATTTCACTCCGATCGTTCTGCAATTTTGCAGTTTAGAGTATTTCGCGGCTGTTAAGATCGCTATTGAATTTGGTTAAAATCGGTTTAGATTTAGATATAGCTCCCATATATATCTTTCGTCCGATTTGGCCCTTTAGTCCTATAGAAGCTGTATTTTACATCCAATCGTTTTGAAATTTAGCATGGTAGAGTTTCTTGATCCATCAACCAACATTGCCGTATTTGAAGAAAATCGGTTAAGATTTAGCTATAGCTCCTATATATATGTTTCGTCCGATTTGGCCCTTTAGTCCTATAGAAGCTGTATTTTACTTCCGATCGTTTTGAAATTTAGAATGGTAGAGTTTCTTGATCCATGAACCAACATTGCCGAATTTGAAGAAAATCGGTTAAGATTTAGCTATAGCTCCTATATATATGTTTCGTCCGATTTTGCTCTTTAGTCCTGTAGAAGCTGTATTTTACATCCAATCATTTTGAAATTTAGAATGGTAGAGTTTCTTGATCCATGAACCAACACTAACGAATTTGAAGAAATTCGGTTAAGATTTAGCTATAGCTCCCATATATATGTTTCGTACGATTTGGCCCTTTAGTCCTATAGAAGCTGTATTTTGCATCCGATCGTTTTGAAATTTAGAATGGTAGAGTTTCTTGATCCATGAACCAACATTGCCGAATTTGAAGAAAATCGGTTAAGATTTAGCTATAGCTCCCATATATATGTTTCGTCCGATTTTGCTCTTTAGTCCTGAAGAAGCTGTATTTTACATCCAATCATTTTGAAATTTAGAATGGTAGAGTTTCTTGATCCATAAACCAACACTACCAAATTTGAAGAAAATCAGTTAAGATTTAGCGATAGCTCCCATATATATGTTTCGTCCGATTTGGCCCTTTAGTTCTATAGAAGCTGTATTTTACATCCAATCGTTTTGAAATTTAGAATGGTAGAGTTTATTGATCCATGAACCAACACTACCGAATTTGAAGAAAATCGGTTAAGATTTAGCTATAGCTCCCATATACATGTTTCGTCCGATTTGGCCCTTTAGTCCTGTAGAAGCTGTATTTTACATCCAATCATTTTGAAATTTAGAATGATAGAGGTTCTTGATCCATGAACCAACACTGCCGAATTTGAAGAAAATCGGTTAAGATTTAGCTATAGCTCCCATATATATGTTTCGTCCGATTTGGCCCTTTAGTCCTATAAAAGCTGTATTTTACATCCAATCGTTTGGAAATTTAGAATGGTAGAGTTTCTTGATTCATGAACCAACATTGCCGAATTTGAAGAAAATCGGTAGAGATTTAGCTATAGCTCCTATATATATGTTTCATCCGATTTGGCTCTTTAGTTCTATAGAAGGTGTTTTTTACATCCAATCGTTTTGAAATTTAGAATGGTAGAGTTTCTTGATCCATGAACCAACACTGCCGAATTTGAAGAAAATCGGTTAAGATTTAGCTATAGTTCCCATATATATGTTTCATCCGATTTGCCTCTTTAGATCCAATCGTTTTTTTACCCTACACCACACTGTGGTACAGGGTATTATTTAAATACAAAATGTCCCAAAAGTAAATTTATGTAAACAATTTATACATGAATTACAAAATTTATATATCAGAGTTTTTCAATATTACGAGAGTGGTGTAGGGTATTATATAGTCGGCCCCGCCCGACTTTAGCCTTTCCTTACTGGTTTAAATATAATATATTTGTAGAAATTCCTAAACAATAATTTTATTTTTATATAAACACAAATTTCATTTGGTTGGTTTGCAAATATATTTTGCCAATTATTGACAGGGTATTTTGTCCAAGGTGCCGATGAGGTTGCTTGGTAGCTTCCGAAACGATATCGTCCACCAACCAGTGACCACCCTTAATACATTTCACAAATTTCTTATTCTTCTTATTTAAAGGTTTGTTTTTCTGTTTAACAGAAAACAAAAAAAAAACGATCTCGAACTCAATAGTCAAAAACAAAACTATGAAAAGTCACAACAGATCGAATAACAAAAAACAAAAAAAATGATGAATGAGGCAGAGTACGGCCGAAAGTTTGTTGTCGCTGTAAGAAGCGACAATAACAACAAATCGTATGCCTTCCCCGCAAATTGCAGGGACACACAAAAAAACCAAACAAGAAGTGTGGGGATGTATTAAGATTGAGAAATACTGTCTGCAATTTTTTGGATATATGGGACTTTGAAGTCAGTTCTCAATTATTTCATATTGAGCTGCTCTCATATTGTGCCAATTATTGACAGGGTATTTTGTCCAAGGTGCCGATGAGGTTGCTTGGTAGCTTCCGAAACGATATCGTCCACCAACCAGTGACCACCCTTAATACATTTCACACATTTCTTATTCTTCTTATTTAAAGGTTTGTTTTTCTGTTTAACAGAAACCAAAAAAAAACGATCTCGAACTCAATAGTAGAAAACAAAACTATGAAAATATTTTGTTGTAATATACTAATATATGCGATCCAAATAAATTTTATTGATTTAAAAAAAAATGGATTTCTCCGAAATTTTTTATTTATGCTTAATTTTAAAAATTTGTGTTCCAAATACATTTTCTTTCGATTTGAACATATCAAAAATGATTTTTCTCCGTGCAGCAAATCAATTCCAATTAAAAATTAACATAATATATAAATCGAAGAATTCGAAATATAAAAATCGGAAAAATATTAAAAAAATTTCTCTGGACGTTAGCATTCGATTTTTAGTTAATCTCTTTCGTAAGATTATATAATTTTACTTGTTATGGTTTATCCAATAAAAAAATCAGAATTCTTTGGGAAAAATAAAGAATTCTCCAATTATTTTTAGCGATATTCTTACACTAGCAAATTCAGTGATTAAATTATGCAAAAAAAAAATGTCGAAGGGCTGCGCATAACATTTTCAGGTGTAATATGAAGCCCTAAACACGAAAAAATTTTAAAAAAATTGTGTGAATTTTTTTTAAATAGTTTCTGCAACTTTCTAATTTTCTTGAAAGGTCCCTTTAATATTTGGACCTAATTTTTTTAAGTTATGCACGATAAGGTTAAATTTAAGGAAATTATGAGGACTACAAATGTCGGTAATGACACCATTACGTGGTGTACATCAGATGCTTCGGGCCAAAACTGTAACAAATCGATAAAGTGATCTAAGAGACCCCAAGAATATTTGCGGAAATTAGTTTTGGACCTTTTTAAGTCATTAAAGCAATGTCGGTCTGGTAAGTGCGCACGATAACCTTCGACAGGATTAACCGATTGCCTATTGTTTTCTATCTCAGACTAAGGTCAAAGATGGACTATTTTGGCCCACTCCTTCGAGTACCTCCCTCACGAAGGGTCAAAATCTAGTAAAATATTGATTATCTCATAACTTCTATACTACTACTCAGAATCTTTCACAAATCCATACATAGTATTTATTAGTTTCTTGGTCGCTATAATCTCGAGAAAAATTGACGAAGTCAATTTGCCAGCAAAAAAATTATTTTTTGAAAAAAAAACAATTGTTTTCTAGTAGTTTTATCGACAGTTACTAAACTTCCGTCTCAACGTGAAACTGGTGTTTTCAGCATTTCTAGCCCTCATAATTTTCTTTAATTTGACGGTATTCCGGGCTTATACTTCAAAAAATATTTTCAAAATACTACATGAATACTAACATGAAAATTGGAATTATAGAAACAAATTATTAGAAAAAACTTTACCATAAAAACAAATTTTGTTTTCGTTTCACAAATAAATAGTATTCCTCGATCTAAACAAAAAAAAGTTTGTTGTTGCATAGTGTTATTTTTTCTTCCGGAGAAACTCATTTTCTAAGAACTGGCTGAATAGAGAGGTTGAGCCACATATTTTAGCATAACTCGAGAAGCATTTATCGGAATAGTTTCAGCAAAGTTTGCGAAAAATAAATAGTCTTCAACTTATCCCAATACTATTGTTTCATGCGTTCAGCCGTTATTAATATATCTTATAAAGATATTGCGAAAAAATCCTTTCCTCACAAAAACAGGAAAAAATTCACAATTATTATGTTTTAATTATTTTATCGTCTTTTATCTTTTAAGTCTGATTGGCGTTGAATAAAATGATCTCATTTCGAAGAAAATCAGTGTATAATTCAAAAAGTTGTAGCTAATTTAGCAAGTCTAGAGCCAATTTAAAGAACCCACATTTTGAGAAAGAGCTCTGTTTTGTTTCATAAATTCAAATAGAATGGAAGATCTTATGCAGCAAAAATTGTTGACCAGTGTATTTTACCAACATTTTATCAAACATAATTACTATGAACTGTCGCAGGTTTAGTAGAGTACATTTCTAAATTACATTAAATGGGGCTATATCAAAACATGGAGCGATGTGTCAAATATTCACTGGGGACAGTTTAGTGAAATATAAACTAAAAATGAAAGGAAGAGTTGATCGAAAAAGCTGAACAATTCGAATGTGAAAACATTCAATAAATAAATCTAATTAAAAACCAGTAAGGAAAGGCTAAAGTCGGGCGGTGCCGACTATATAATACCCTACACCACTCTCGTAATATTGAATAGCTCTGATATATAAATTTTGTAATTCATGTATAAATTGTTTACATAAATTTACTTTTGGGACATTTTATTCTTAAATAATACCCTGTACCATAGTGTGGTGTAGGGTATAAAAACGATTGGATCTAAAGAGCCAAATCGGATGAGCTATAGCTAAATCTTTACCGATTTTCTTCAAATTCCGCAATGTTGGTTCATGAATCAAGAAACTCTACCATTCTAAATTTCAAAAGGATTGGATGTAAAATACAGCTTTTATAGGACTAAAGGGCCAAATCGGACGAAACATTTCGGACCGATTTTCTTCAAATTCTGCAGTGTTGGTTCATGGATCAAGAAACTCTACCATTCTAAATTTCAAAATGATTGGATTTCAAATACAGCTTCTACAGGACTAAAGGGCCAAATCGGACGAAACATGTATATGGGAGCTATAGCTAAATCTTAACCGATTTTCTTCAAATTCGGTAGTGTTGGTTCATGGATCAATAAACTCTACCATTCTAAATTTCAAAACGATTGGATGTAAAATACAGCTTCTATAGAACTAAAGGACCAAATCGGACGAAACATATATATGGGAGCTATAGCTAAATCTTAACCGATTTTCTTCAAATCCGGTAGTGTTGGTTCATGGATCAAGAAACTCTACCATTCTAAATTTCAAAATGATTGGATGTAGAATACAGCTTCTTCAGGACTAAAGAGCAAAATCGGACGAAACATATATATGGGAGCTATAGCTAAATCTTAACCGATTTTCTTCAAATTCGGCAATGTTGGTTCATGGATCAAGAAACTCTACCATTCTAAATTTCAAAACGATTGGATGTAAAATACAGCTTCTGTAGGACTAAAGGGCCAAATCGGACGAAAGATATATATGGGAGCTATATCTAAATCTGAACCGATTTCAACCAAATTCTATAGCGATCTTAACAGCCGCGAAATACTTTAAACTGCAAAATTTCAGAACGATCGGAGTAAAATTGCGACCTGTAGTCGACGAACAACTTTACATGGACAGACGGACGGACGGACGTTAAATCGACTCAGCTAGTGATTCTGAGTCGATCGGTATACTTTAAGGTGGGTCTAGCTGTGTTATTTTCAGGTGTTACAAACATCTGCCGTGAAACAAACTTATAATACCCTGTACCACAGTGTGGTGTAGGGTATAATTAAATCGATCAGTAACAAAAAACTTCTAAAAACATTTAAATAATAGGATCAGCCCGCCTAAATACAATTAGAAAGAAGCTGCTCATCTTCAACACGTAGTGTTAATGAATTCTAAATAATAACATAAAATATTTAATATTCAACAAAAAAAAAATACTATGCTTACTGAAATGTAGTAAAGTCTTTCTAATCGTCCAACTAATCTCAGAATCCACGCCATCTACCTTGCGATTGGTGTAGAGACAACTGTGTCGAACTGGCAACCCTTACCAGTCACATGGGTGGTGAAAATGGTGAATTTAAGTCTCGCTTAAAGCTTTGGCTGTGATCACGAGAATATATGGACAGACTGACATGGCTAAATCGACTCAAATAGTGATTCTATGACGCTCTAGAAATCGTATTTTTAATCCATTGCCCTGAAATTTAGGTACGATATTTTTATTGCCTAAACTAGGTCCTAGTTAGAAATATCACATCGGTCCAGTGATTTGACTTATTGGCGGTGTAGATAATTTTTACCCCTTTTTGTAGATGCTCTAGAAATCGTATTTTTAATCCATTGCCCTGAAATTTAGGTACGATATTTTTATTGCCTAAACTAGGTCCTAGTTAGAAATATCACATCGGTCCAGTGATTTGACTTATTGGCGGTGTAGATAATTTTTACCCCTTTTTGTATTTTTCAGATTATGTAATACAGGGACCTTACAAGGCATCCGTTGCCGACAATATTCGATCGTAATCTTTAAGTTTTGGATCACCGTAACCGTTATCGAGAAAGAATTTGCGAGAAATTTCTCGACAACAAAATGATCATCGACAACTAATTTTGTGTTGCTTTTATGTGGAATTTGGAGGTTTTATTGTAGGAGGTTTTATTGTAGCCAAATGTAAGTTTCTGTGCCATTTTCGTGTAAAATATGTTCTATTAATGGGAAATAAACACTGATGCTAGCTGATTTTCTGACCGAGCATCGTCGAAAAACTTCTTACAACTAATTCACAAATAAAACTTCTAGTAGAAAGTAGGCCCCCTTGGTTGTTTTGAACAATCATTCCCTTATGCAATGCCATGAGATATCTAATAAAAATTTTTGAGTTCTCTAAAATACCAAAACTAGACAACGACACAAGGACTTTTTTAGAAAATCGGCCAATCGGTTATATTTTAGAAAATGGGCCAAAGTTGTCTACTTTTCTTATTTAGGATTTAAACGAAAAGTTAAATTTGTATTTTTTGTTTTTTATGTCTTTTTACTTGTTTTTTACGTAGTCGCTCATGATGCGCAAAAAAATTTTTTAATTTTTTTAATATTAAAAAATTTCATCTTTTTCACATAATGAATATTTTGACTTTGTCGAACTGTGTTTCATACATTTTAAAAGCTTTTGCACTCAATTTTTTGTATTACAAATTGTGATTTGTTAACCTTATTATGGCGGCAAAAGTGTGTTTGTGCCAAATATAGTTTGTTTGTAATAAATATTTTAAAAATAATATTTTTGAAAAAATTTTATTAGAACAAAAGTTATTGACTTTTGACCGATGGATTTTGATTCTGAACCACTGTTCACCGGCCAAAAGTTTTGTGTGGCGTCTAGTTTTAATATTGGCGGAACGGACGTTCCCGAATGGCTGGGGGTATTTATTAATTTCAGATAAAATAGCTATATGCTTCTTCGTTCAAACGCCTTTTAGATCTGCAAAAAATATTTTTTGATAATAATTTATATTTTTGGCAGTATTTACACAATTCCAGACAATACGAAAGATTACTTCTGTTCCTTATTTCTATTCGAATATGCTCTGCTTTGTATTCATTCTCTGAATCCAAAAATAGGGAATACAAAATTACACTGGATCTATTTAATGTTTTAAATTAAATTCACTGCAATTATATTTATTCTTATTTCTTTAAGATGTTCGTTCGTCGTTCACAAGTTGTTTAGATTTTTCTTCTTCACTATTTGACATTATCATCCACATAAAATGATAACAAAAAATCTAAATTGTCGATCGATTCCCGTGATCCAAAGAAGTCGTTGCTGCGTTAACTTTTTCGACCCGAAAACGATGCCGTGATTCAGGCGAATATGTAGAAGGTCTTCATGATAAAATCTGGATTCCTCCAGATAATTATAGATTTCTAGTGACTGGACAATAAAGTTTAAAATTCCAACTTTCTTGGTAACATAAATGTAAATGGTTGGCGTACTCCGCGAATAAAGTCAGAGCTTTCTGTAAAACATTTGTATTATTTTTTCCTAGGGATACAGAAATGCATAACCAAAAACTAGGAAACTTGGTATCAAGACTATTTAATAATTGAAAAAAAAAGCACTGGACGTATTTGACCACCACTCATCACTCGAACACCATAGAAATAGTGTATTAAAAGCTGAAATGAGATCTAATGTAGAAAAGCAAGCCACAGCGTCCATCGATAAACAATTGCAAATTCAGGAAAAGCAGGACGTAAACGAAAATAGAAGGCATTAAATGAAAGCACTAAGTGGAAGTTTTGATACAGGCAGAATCGATTCAAATGAAAGTATTCAAAATGATGGCAATTTTAGAGCCTTGCTAAGGTATCGGGCGATAACGGATTCAAATTTGAATAGTCACTTGACAAATTCACCACGAAACGCAATGTAAAGGTTCCGCAATCTAACGTTTTTTTCAACTAGTGCTTATTTCGTGAATGGTAACACTTAGCTCATGTCTGATTTGACAGATAATTAGTTTTATCCTTCCGCTAAACGATTATGGTTGTGTATACGCTTGAACAAAGCTGGGAGCGATCGACTTACAGAAGATGCCGATTTTGCCAAAAAAATCATCTTTTCAGATGAAGCTCATTTTGATCTTGGCGGGTATGTAAACAAGCAAAATTGTCACATTTGGGGCACAGAAAACCTGCACGCATACATTGAAAAGCCGATACACGCAAAACGAGTCACTGTTTGGTGCGGATTTTGGTCCAGAGGCATAATTGGGCCATTTTTCTTCGAAAATGAGCAAGTGGCCGTTACAGTCAATGGCGATCGTTATCGGGCCATGTTGAACGAATTTTTGTTCACAAAAATTGAAAAGGAGGATATTGGCAACATTTGGTTTCAACAGGACGTGCCACACAGCCGAAGCTACACTTGATGTTTTGCGCGATGTTTTCAAAAAAAAGTTATTTGACGGACCCTTTATATAAGCAATCGTGTACAAAATGAAATTATAAGTATTTGTCACACTCTTATACACCGACAATAATTCCTAAGCTTTCACCGTCATGGCGGACGAATTAGGTAATATTTCAGGGTTTGAGCAAGTTTCAATGTGTATCCGGTATCGTAACGAAAACGATGGACGATATAAAATTTGCGAAGATTTTTTGAGTTTCGTCCCAACAAAACAGTTCGACGGAAAAGGTTTGGCTGATGTTATTCTAAATTTCCTCGGAACTTCTGATATTGATTGTAAGTATTTATTTGGGCAATGCTAGGATGGCGCAAGAGCAATGAACGGAGAATTTCATGGGGCTCAATCATATATCCAAGAAAAGTACAGCTTAGCACTGTATTCACATTGTGCAGCTTCAACTTGGTTGTAAGTTACGCATGCAAAGTAGTCCCAATAAGAAATTGTCTCGGCACTATCCAAACCATATACCACTTTTTTCAAAATCCTAAAAGGCAAATAGCTCTTCAAGAAGCAATTTCTAACAACAGCAATCTCCGTGATGATAAAAAGCAAAAATTAAAGCGGTATTGCGCAACTCGATGGGTAAAACAACATGAGTCTGTTGAAATACAAGGTGGCGCAAAAGTAATCCTCCTATCAGAAAATGTTATAAATTTTGCGATTGGCCCCTAATGTCAGTTCTGTTTTGACATTTGTGTAGTAAACACATGCGAAATACACGTTAATAAACAATGTTACGCTACACTGCTCCAGAACGCGGAATATTGCTGACTATTTATTTGACCAATAATCGGTCGGACTGGCACAACACGAGATGCTGCCAGGCGTGGCAGACCCCGGAGTAGCCGTTCTGCAGAGAATATTGCTGCTGTAGCCGAGGATGTCATGGAAGCGCCGTCGACATCGACCAGACGACGTGCCACGCAAATGGGTATCAGTCGACGGTCTCTACAGCGAATTTTGGTACAAGATTTGAAGATGTTTTCGTACAAAGTCCAGACGGTGCATCAGCTGTTAGCTGCTGACCGCCAATCGCGTCTAACATACGCTCAAGCCATCCTTAATCACCACCAAGAGGAAGATGATTTTTCATCAAAAATAATCATGAGTGATGAGGCCCATTTCCATCTTAGCGGGTACCTAAATAAGAAAAATTTACGCTTCTGGGGCACTGAAAATCCGCGTGTAACCCACGAAGAGCCATTACACCCGCTCAAAGTCACTGTATGGTGTGCTGTTTTCGCTGGAGGAGTCATCGGACCTTTTTTCTTCGAAGACGTCGCGGGCCAAACGGTTACTGTGAATGGTGAGCGCTACAGAGCAATGATCAACGAGTTCTTTTTGCCGCAACTTGATGAATTGGGATTGGAAAACATGTGGTTCCAACAGGACGGTGCAACGGCACACACTGCACGTGCCGCAACCGATATGCTGAAGGATGCATTTCCCGGGCGCCTAATCTCCCGTTTTGGCGATTTACACTGGCCAGCAAGATCGCCTGATTTAACCGCTCCAGACTTCTTTTTGTGGGGCTTTTTGAAGTCGCGGGTTTATGTCAACAAGCCTCAGACTCTTGCAGCTCTTAAAGACAATATCCGTCAAGAATGTGAGGACCTATCGCCGGAAGTTTTGGCCAAAGTGATGGAAAATGCCATAAAAAGGGCTCAAATGACAATCAACTGTGGCGGCGGCCATTTACATGACATCATATTCTCGACTTGAAGTTAAAAAAGTTAAAAGACCAAATAAAAATAATCCACAAGAAGAATCAAAGTTTTTAATTTTTTTTTAAATTACAGCCAAAAAACATCGAAAGGTTACTTTTGCGCAACCTTGTATATCTTCACCTACAAGTAGCCGTTATCGAGGCTTTGTAATGCATCTACACCACCTGGTCTGATCAGAAAACTACAACATCTGCATATCAGTTGTTGATGGCTATTAAAACGTTGGATTTTCAATTTTCGGTACACGTAGTTGTTGTTGTTGTTGTAGCAGCTTGGAGACGCTGAGTTGATAATCCTTAAGTCTATTTCTATTACAGACTTCGTTCCGGCATATATCCGATTATCGCGGGAAACTTATGTTGTTTTCACCCACTCAATGTTGTCCGGTTGTAAATTAACATTCGTCTGTTAATATCAGGGAATGGATGTTATTTGAGTCTTGCCGTTTCTATTCTCCACTAGAAGCGCTGCATATCTGTTAATAGTCGTCGTGGTGTTATGTCTATTTTTAGCTTCCCTGTTGACTTGTGTGATCAGATGTTGTTGTAGTGGTAGTGCGCCCGGTGAGTTATTTTTAGCTGCAGAAACTCGAATTATGATGAAAACATGAAATGTTGATGTTAAATTTTTCCGGTGCCATGGATGGGAGTTGAACCCAGCACCATCGGGATCCAAGTCTAACGCACTAACTACTAAGCTACCAAAGGCTTAGTAGTTCATTCAGTTCACAGCTTGGCATTATCATTAAGTCCCGTTCATCAAACTGAAAATATAGATTTAGCTGAATCCGTCCATCTGGCAGAAAATTCGAAAAATGAACTGATCGACATGCGCGAAAATTGTACTAACCATTTTGGAGCGAATTTTTCGTCTATTAAAATATTTTGTGAAGAACAGGACATTAAAGAATCCAACGATTGCGGCCCGACAAAGTCATCGTTGCAATGTTGATGCAACAAATATTGAAGAATATTACCAGATTTCGACCTACATTCCATATCTAGATTTACTCATCTCGAAGATCGCTTTTTGAAACACCGTGTAATTTTGTCAAATTTCCAATGTATTTTTCCATCTAAAATGGCAATACTAAATGAAGAAAGTTGTAAACAATTACTTGAAAAATATTCATCAATTTTGCCTGATAGTTCTTTTGAAGCGTGGATTAGTGAAATGAAGCTTTGGAGAAGAAGAATTTAAGCGGAGAATGTCAGAAATTCCCTGGAAGCTCTTGATATATGTAATATAGATGCATTTCCAAACGTTCACAAACTATTGACAGTGATGGCGGTGTTACCTGTGACAACAGCGACAAACGAACGCTTTTATTCAACATTGCGTCGGCTGAAAAATTACTTGCGGTCAACAATGACTGAAAATCGTTTAAATGGATTGGTTTCGTTGAATATTCCGGGGATAAAGTGTTCTAAAAAAATGTTGGCAATGAAATTTTATTATACATGTCAGAGCACCCCAAAACATAACCCCCAAACAAATTGTCAAATTCCAGCCGCGATGCGCGTTAAATATAAGGTAAAGATGAGGGCCACAAATGTTGGAAATAGATCTTTGATTTAGTACCCTTTTCAATAGCCAGCATCCTAACGAGGAAAACAATGCGAACTTGAAAAAATCAATGGATAAATGTAGGATTTAAAGCCATTTTGGTAGAAGTAAGAGATTTTCCAAATATCATGTTTTTATACCCTAACTATTATTATAAAAAGTTGCTAAATGGTAATTGCTCTCCCTCGATTTTCTCATTGTTTTTCAAATTCACAAAGAATATTCGACGCACTTTTAGAAATATAAAACAGTATTTATTTGGATTGTTGGAGCCTCATATTTGTGAAAGTTATGGACGGAATACTTGGTTGGCCTGGCAATTTTTGGCATGTTTCTTTTGTTGAAGAAAACCGAGGGGGAGCAATTTTTATTAAATATAAGTATTTTAAAAAAATTTTATACATATTTAAAAAAAAATCTACAGAAAAAGACCCGTTACCCTCTTCGGTAGGCTTATTAAAAATAGCTTCTGCGTAAAAGCCCCAAACACATTTTTAAATTTTTTAAAATTTCAAATCCACATATTTTAGGTTTAAGTAAAACCTCAAGTATATTTGGCCGCCCGTCTGTCTGGTTGGTGCGCACGATAACTCTCGATAGGAGATTGACTTCAATCATGTTAAGATTTTTTTATATCAGATCGAAGATGGACCACTAGGGTCCACTCCTTCTAGGACCTCTCCCACAAAGGGTCAACATTTAGTGAAATATAGATTCTTTAATAACTTCTATACTGCTTATCAGAAGTTTCTGCAACACATATTAATAGCTCATTATGAGCAATCATTTTGAGAAAAATGGTCGATGTTGCCACACTCCAGCGCATACAAACACTTGAAAAAATTCCTTTTTCCAGAAATATATATTTTTTAATATAACCAAATATTGTATTCTTATTTTTGATGACTGTTACTAAACCAAAGGTTCTACGTAAAGTGAAATTTTGCTGCCTCTATGGGGATTGGAATTAAAAACAAACATATTAAAAGAAAATTACCATAAAAATTGTCTTCATATTTTTTTATGTTTATGAAAATATTTTTTACATTCGACAAACATTTTGAAAACTAGTGTAATCGATGATGGATGGTAAGTAAGATTCACCTAGGACGAACTTATATATATTTAGTTTTTTCGTTCCTACAAGGAACACAGGGCCCCAACGAATTTTCTGCATTCGATTTTGTTTAATGCTAGAGTCTTTAGCTCATTCCACGATTTGTTGCATACAGCTGCTTCGGCATCCATCTGTCTACGCCAGGTGTGGCTTCCTTGGGGGTTACAGTCGATAGCATTCCGGGTTGTGACGTTTAGGTGTCTTACCGCGTGACCAATCCAGGACGAACCTATTTATCACTGTTCTTAATTGTTAAATATTGGTTTATTTTGTATTTAACTTAGTTGAACAGTATGTATTTTATTAAACTTATTCAGAGCAGAATGTATCTTAAATCTGTGGGAGGTACAATACAGAGTTAAGATACTTTCTGCTCTGACTTTTGTTGCTGTAATGTGTGGTTTGTTAGTATGATTGTCATAACCAATTTAAACAAACTATTTAAAACAGATTGAATTTAGACGTCTAAAACTTTTTTGCTCACGGCTAGAGCCAAAATAGTGAAAAAAATAAAGCCAAAATAGTTAAGTGAATAGCATTAAACGATAATAACAAAAACCTGTCTGAAGAATTTTTAAAGTTTTAACAATTATGTTGTAATATAAGAAAAACAACAAATATATACTCCTAAAAAATAAATATGTGAAACCTTGTTTCTTTTGGTTTTTACCTACAATCAGTAATTTACCAAATTCATAAATCGATGCTGGAGAAGTTACAGAACTTAAGTCAATGAAAATCGATACTGAACCACTGTGTAGCGGAGTTGTGAAATAATAATACTAACACATTAGGGCGGGTCAAATTTATATTTTTAATACATATTTTATTTTTTTTACTAGCATATTTTGGATGATCAGGGGACTCGAAATAAATTTCTGAGCAATGGTTTCTTCGGCACAGTTTCTTGGAATGACCAATAGAACAAGAATCGCAATGCGCCTTCGACACTTCCCCCCCACCCCCCAGCCCACAATTCGACTCACGCTAATAAACATATATGTCATTATTAAACATATTTTAAAAGAGTATATATTTATCACTATTACTACAGAAAATAAATGCACATAATGACTTAAAGTGGAAAGAAGCGTCACTGAATTAATGTTACTTTGGTAAGTTACTGAATCACTTTGAGTGATCTTCCAACTTCAGTAAAAGCAGCAATGGCATGATCGATATCGTCTTTGGTATGAGCTGCGGAAATTTGAACACGAATGCGGGCTTTGCCCTTGGGTACCACAGGGAAGCTAAAGCCGATCACATAAATTCCACGTTCTAAAAAAACAAATCAAATAACATAATGTTATAGATCAATCGGAACCAAATACTTACTCAACATTTCATCAGCGAAAATTGAAGCCAAACGAGCATCGCCCAACATGACCGGGCAAATGGGATGATTCTCGCCGGCAATTGTGAAACCGGCCTTTGTCATGGCATCACGGAAGTGTTTGGTGTTCGTCTGTACCTTTTCAGTCAGTTCGCTGGACTTCAAGAGCATGTCGAGGACTTTGGTGCCAGTGGCTACAACGGCTGGTGGTAAAGTGTTCGAGAAGAGATACGGGCGAGACTTCTGTCTCAGGAAAGAGATTAGTTCCTTGGGACCAGTAGTGTAACCGCCCGCGGCTCCACCCAAAGCTTTGCCCAATGTCGAGTTGATGATGTCAATGCTTCCCATAACATCGCAATACTCCTCAGTACCGCGTCCGGTTTTTCCCAAGAATCCGGTGGCATGACACTCATCAATGAATGTCAAAGCATTGTATTTTTTAGCCAAGGCCACAATGTCCTTGAGAGGAGCAATATTACCATCCATGGAAAAGACACCATCAGTGACAATGAGCTTAATGCGAGCAGTTGAGGATTTCAACATATTTTCCAAATCTGTAAATATACGTGTAGAAAATAATTTTAATTAATTAAAGTTTTTGTATATTCTTTATTTCTTCTTTTTTATACATATATTGCAATGATTTCGTCCAAAATATGTCCCCGATATTATTTACGTTTAAAGTTTCCAAATGTGTTGGAAATAAGATCTAACCTATAACAAATTGAAATGACTAAACATGGACGATCTAACTATATAATAACCAACATTAATACATGTATTTTTATCAAAGGCTAGACATATAATATGAACCTTGTACAGCTTAAGAAAGTGAAATAAAAAGGGAGAAACTATTTCAGAGGAATGAAATGTTAGGCAACTTCATGTTCTATATTTTGCAACTAAAAATTTGTTTGTCGAATCCGAAAGTTACATATCTCAAACAAAGTTTTTAAGAAAATTTTATTTCTGATGAGGCAAATAGACTTTGTTGTTCTTTGCAATTTCTTTTCTACGAGTATGGAAGGATGTTTTTTCTCCGCCGTGTTAATATAATATGAAATCAATGTCAATGTTCTTCTTACGGAGGCTTAGGAATATAAATTGTTAATTAGTTCGAGAACCCTTAATTTAAAATTTTCCTGCAATACTCAAATTTTGCATAAATATTTGGATATAAAAAAGCGGTCCGCGCGAAATCTACCTCGATTGTTCATGCTCGACAGTAAACGTAATCGTTTGACAACTTCGTAGGAGTGTTAGGCGTTGTTCAACCACAATATAGAAATTGTAATTTTATAGAAAATTGCATCCAATTGCACGTTTATAATTATGTCCTTCAAAATTGACGAAATTATATTTTTCGAGAAAATCTTCCCTAAAATAATATATTCTTGCAAATTTCATCAAAATTGCACATTTATTGAAAATTTAGTGGAAGTTGCAATTTTATCGAAATTTCAGCAAACTACAGGGTGGCGCAGAATGAGCTATATGGTTTGAGTTCTTTATAACTTTTTTTAATTATTATTCTTTCTTTGTTTTTTTTAGCATTTGGTGAAGGAGACTTTGGAAATTAATTATGAATCGAACAGCGTATAATAAAATAATTGAATTTTTGCGAAAAGTTATGAAAAATATGCTAAAAATAGCACAGCACGTATTTGCGAAGCAGAAAATGGACATCACTTACAGGATATCTTTCTTCAAAGCTAATTGCAAGCAATTCCCCAATAATATACTGTGTTTTTTAAAAAAAATTAGAATAATCGCATAAATAAAAAAGTTATAAACCATTTAAACCATACAGCTCATTCTGCGCCACCCTGTATAATAGAAATTCAATTTTTATAAAAAATGACCATATTGGTACTTTTAAAAAATTTTGTCAAAATTGGATTTTTGTCAAAAATGTTGGTTAAAATTTAATCTTTTAAAATTTTGTCAAAAATAAATTTTTATTGAAAATTTACTTTTTTTTCTAAAAATTATATTAACATTTTTCTAGAAAATTTCGTTGAAATTGTATATTTCCAGAACATTTCTTCGAAATTGTATGTCTCTAGAAAATTTCGTTGGAGAAAGTGAAGTTTCTTTAAAATTTGTTCGAAATTTAATTTTTCCAGAAAATTTCCGTCATTGCTGTTTAATAAAGTCAACAAACTTTAATCCGGGCAGTTGTCATTAATCAGGATCCATTGTTTTGAAATTTAACAACATTTTTATAATACTACATATTTGAATGAATTTTCTAAAAATTAAAATTTCAAGAATTTTTGCAATTTTGTAATAAAATTGCAATTTTCATTAAATTTTCTATACGACCTTAATTTTGCAGAAAATTGCAATTCCAACGCAAATTTTAGAGAAATGCAGTTTAATTAAAAAAGTTTAATTTCAACAAAATTTTTGCAAAAAAATTAAATTTTGAGGAAATTTTGAAGAAAAATTTTCTTGAAATTTTGAGGAAATTTTCTGCAAAATTAAGGTCGTATAGAAAATTTAATGAAAATTGCAATTTTATTAAAAAATTTAAACGAAATTTTATTTTATTTTTTAGTTGACACACACCCCGCGAGTTAAGTCAACGCCTCTGAAAGCATTATCTAGTCAGCATAATTGAAAGATCTCTCTCTGTTAAGGAATATACTATGGTAGCTTTCATAGATATAGAGGGGGCCTTCAATAGCCTAAATCCAGCCGCTATAATTATGACTCTAGAAACCCTAGGTATTGCTACTAGCATACGTAGGTTCATTCACAACTTTCTGACTAAGATATGCATTTCAGCTAGATTAGGGTTAACTGAACTCCACTCCACAGCAGCCCCAAGGAATGTTCTCTCCTCTCCTGGAATATCTCCATGAACAATAGTCTGATTTCTCTGGACTTTGGTATTAACCAGACCAAGACCGAACTAGTTCTTTCCCCCAGGAGAAATAAGGTACTAACAATTACACCTGTCTCCTCGGGGGTATTGAAATTACATTCTCTGAAAGCGCAAAACCCTTAGGTATTTTACTGGACAGGAAGTTGAACTTCAAACCCAACATTCAGGAAAGAGCAAAGACTGCTGTAGTAGTGCTACATACCTGTAAAAGGGCAATAGGCCGGGGCTGAACCCGCGTATAGCTTATTGATTGTATAAGACAGTAGTCAGACCTATAATGTTGTATGGAATTGTCGTCGGGTGGACGGCTCAATAGAAATCCACCTTCTGCGCAACAATAAACAAGGTTCATCGAATGGCTGCTATATGTATAACTGGTGCGATGAGAACGAGACCAACTGAGGCACTTCTTTGTTATACTACATTGAATGCCGGTAGCCATTTTAGCAAAGCAATATGCAACATGTACTGTTATTATACATAGGGTCACTATGGTCAGGAAACAGCTACGGACATAATGCCATTCTAAACACAATGCCCGACCTTCCAGGCATTGTTGATGACGCTATGACTGAACCACTTTTTGATAAGAAGTACGATATGTATATTACTCGTATACCTCATATACTCGTATCCCAGGACTGCCTAATCTGTGTAGCGAAAATAAATGTTCTGACCAAAGTCGGTATTAATATTTTCTCTGATAGCTAGTCTGCTATCAAGTCCCTGGAAACTATATTCCTGAATTCAAAAACTGCCCTCTACTGTCGCAGATCTCCTAATGAGATGGCTGATGGCCCATACCTTATATGGGTGCCGGGCCACTGGGACATACCAGAGAACTTCAAAGCATATGAACTTGTAAGACTAGGAACTACCTTACACGTCCCAGGGGAACTGGGATATGTAGGCATGCCTATAGCGACCTGCAAGCTCTTCTTGAAAGATTTGTAGTGGCCTTACGGCAACAAATGGCAGGTGTTCTCTAGTCAAGAACTACCAGGCAGATGTGGAACGGCCTAAACTACAAACGCACCAAAGCACTGCTGTCGTTATGGAGACCGTACGTCTCACTAAACGTGTCTCACTAATCGTGTCTAACATGACGGGTGACTGCCTCGCTCTCTCTCTCTCTAGAAGGAGCCATGCAACATTAGGCTCTCATTTCTTAGGGGATTTAACTATCTTGCCTTGTACCTTTTTTGCATTTTCGAAATATTTGAAATATGTCCCACATTCAAAACAATTATTATATTTTTCGACTATGAATTTTTAATTTTATCTTAATTTCAACAATGTTATAGAAGGATGTGTAATAAATCTAACATCTTCAAGATTTCATCTGTTGAGTTTTAAATAATACGTCTGGGATCATTTTTATAGCAGTCAATTCAATGTAACCGCTTTGGGACCAAGAACCAAAAAAAAAAATTGGTTCTTGAAAGCGTTAATTGCTTATAAAAATTAAATTCATCGATCCTCAGTTCTATAACGAGCCATGGAAAAAATCCAACTAAAATTTTAGACGTTATTTCCGATTTATTAAAAAATGCATTAAAAACATGAAACAGTGACCTTCATATTAGTTTTTTGATGTTTGATAAAATTTTTTTTATCGCTCCTAATTGGACAATCCCAGGAACAAAATATTTTGAGAATATGCAAAAAAAATTCGATAAATATCATATCATCAACTTTTTTCCCTCCACACAAATGAACCCACTCGGACGTGTATTGTATCTGTCCGTTAGTAAAGTTTTCGATGTCCACACATTGATTTCACTGCCATGGTTGTGGTATACAGAAATATGCTCAATGATTCTACCAGAGCTTTTTTTCGCAGCTTTGTTCCATTAGATGTCAATTTATCAATTAAACTACATACGTTTTCTCTTACGACTCCACAACGCCAAAAACCCAAAATTGTATGGACTTTAATTGATGATGAGACAAACAATTTTGTTTTTTTGCACACATAATGTCACAAACGGGAATAAAATACCTGACCGTTTAGAAAATCCTAAAATTAATTTTCGGTTTCAAGTCATGAGAATCTGCATGTGACTATAACAGGAGCGTCAGAAAGGTTTACTGTCATCTAGTGGAGAATATTGAAACTGAACTTAAATAACACCCACACCCTAATATTAATATTAATAGGAAAATGTTTCAAACATTCGGACAATACAAGAACGATGGAAAAAGGTCTCCGCTATAATCGGATATGAGTCAGGATGATGTATCTAATATTAGTATTATAAGCTATCCAAGATTTTACAACAATATGTGAACAACAACAACTATTAGTGCTATAGTTAAATTCTCAATGTCTTATTCTGTTCTATGCATAGATCAGTCAGTCACCTATAAATTTTATGCAGATAAATAAAGATTTTACTACATACCATTCAGATCGCGATGCTTATAACGATTCTTTTGGGCTCTACACAAACGAATACCATCAATTATGGACGCATGATTGAGCTCATCCGAGAAGACGGCATCTTCTGGAGTCAAAATAGCTTCGAAGAGACCCGCATTGGCATCAAAACAAGAAGCGTAGAGAATGGTATCCTCACGACCATGGAATTGGGCGATTTTCTTCTCCAAATTCTTATGGATATCTTGAGTACCGCAAATGAAACGTACCGAACTCAAACCGGCACCATATTTTGATAAAATATCACTTGAATACTTAACGACTTCAGGGTTGTTCTGGAAAGGATAAAAAACACAAATGATGCCACAAATTAGACGATTTGAGTGAGCAAGCATTGTAGAGTATTCATATCGATCTATTACAAAGTATGCTAAGTTGGCAATGGAAGTTTTACAGGGAAACGTTTTTTAAACTTCTCTCACGTAACTCAGAATATTAATCCTGAAAACAGTCTACTTAGCACACTTTACAATGGAAGTATCGATATGGTTATTCAAATCAATGATACACTGATCAATAAATCTAACGACACTTACAGCTAAACCCAGATAATTGTTGGCGCAGAAGTTCAAAATCTGCTTATTGTTGCCCTCCACTGTAATTTGAGTGCTTTGCGACGAAGTGATAACGCGTTCTGCTTTGAACGTTCCAGCATCTTTGATGGATTTCACTTGTTCCGTTAATATTTCGCGGAATTGTGCATTGGCGGGCGAAGAGGAATAGCGGCGCAATGACCCTTTCAAGAAATGAAGCTCGAAACCTACACATTACATGGAGACAATGTAATCAGAAAAATTATTAAAAATAAAATGTGTTTACGCTTATATTGCGATGTTATGTAACCAGAGCTAAATTCACACTCAATAAAGACGTATGTTTTTACTTATTGTTTTTTCTGTTTACCTCTCAATTGTGCAAGTTTTGAAAAATTTGGCATTTTTCCTGATTTATATTTTTATCCGTTTGGATGCTGTACGACGCGTCACTCTACAATCTACGGCGGCTACACAAGAGACACCCTCGCTGACTTCCAGCTGAAATGGACTGAATGATTGTTTCTGTGACGATGCCATAGAAACCCCATGTCTCGCGTATTTGCCGCTATGCGAAACATATGGAGGGCTCGCTCATATTTATTTGGATTCCCTGCAATGCCGTCTCTACCCGCTCCACGAGGAGCGAGTGACACGCGATGACAACAGCTGACTTTTTGTTGCTGATGACTTTGTGCCTTCCCCAAGTCCATATATCCAAATGGTAAAGTGAATTCATTTCGTCAATTGAACGAGCGAGCAGCCTTATGCAGAGAGTAGAATTGTTTGTGGCTTCAGCATTTGTTGAACTTCAGTGTAGATATTTCTATCTCAGAATGAAGGGGGCGTGGGGCTGAATGAGTTAAGCAGCGTTTGTGTACAAGAATATATGTGGATGTATTAATGTGGTCATGACAACGAAATTGATTTAATTTAGAACGCAAAATTTCACTTTCATTTGTGGACACTGAAAGAAAAATTATTGCTGATTTAAATTGAATTTACTTCAGAATTCAGTTAAAATATATGAACAAGTAAAGATGGAGCCGACTATAAAATAAACCAACCAAATTCCATGAAGATCGGTGAAAAATTGTGGGTCAAAAATTGCAAATCGGCAGATACATCTATATATGATAGAAATGTTAAAGAATGCCCATTAGATACAAAATCGAGATGTAAATATACATATCGTCGGTTTATTTTTGATCTATGTCTCCATTTTCCTATCGCCGGTGTCGTCTGATCGGGATGAAAATTGCACATTGTTGAGTCCAATTGGATAGTAGTTATGATACAAAATTTCAACGAGATCGGTTAAGTACTGTCCGAGTTGGAGAAACTGTGTCCACAGTATCTACGACAGTTTTATAATAATAAAGAAAATATGTTTGCATTTATTTGGCGAATTAACATTGTAATATTTGTCAAAAACATTTTTTTGGGATTTTTTTCTTACGTCGTTTTCTTTAGGTGTTTTGTAATCTATTAATAGATGGGACATGTTTACATATAAAAATAAAGGAAACATATAAAAATCATATTTTTAGCAGAACTTAAGAACCATTTATCATATTTGGTTAAGGAAAGTTTCAAAGAATCCTAAATTAAGAAGCCTTCATATTCTTTTAATATAATTTCTCATCACAACGTTTTCAAACATATCTTACAAGATACTGTGAAAAATCCCTTTTTTGAGAATTTAATTAAACGGGTTACTATATATATTGCAGGCCAACACTAAGTGTTGCCTGGCGCCATCTGATATTTTTGATATTTTTTAGCATAAACGTACTCAGAACGTTTTGACGTACGACAACCATTTGCGTTGTTTACAGTGACATGAAAAAAACAATTTAGCAAAAAAATGGAATTAACTCGTGAACATTTTTCACAACTTTCGACGTGGATTATCACGACAAGAGTGCATCGATGAACTTAAATCTTTGTATGGCGATGAAGCACCATCCTATAGCACTGTGAAAAACTGGTTTAATGAATTCAATCGTGGCCGACGCTCGCTCAATGACGAAGGTCCTGAAGAAAAAACTTCTTGGCCAACGACTTTCGACGCCTGAAGCAGCTGTTGAAGCGTTCAAAAGCCATGTTTTGGAGGTGAATTTTCAACACACTGTAACCAAAACAATTCGCGCTCAAATGACAAAGCGGACTGAGTGAAGTTATGCTAAAAAAAATTTCATACTTTCCAATGGTGTTCCAGTTTTCATCTGTCAACACAAGCATTGCCAGGACCGAAATATAAATAGCAACCCTCGTACCCTGGGTCACAATACTTCTACCATAAGTGCTATAATTTCTACATTTATCCATAGATAGTAGGGGGGGGGGGTCAATTTGTATGGGTGGAAAAATGAACAAAGCGTCAGTTAAAAATGAAATCTACGGAAAATTTCAAGAATATTTCTCCAAGAAATCATAGTTTTAAAATAAATTCTTAGTTGGTGGAAATCGACTTCAAATTCTATGACGATTTAGCCATGTCCGCACGGGGCAAAATCGCCTTTTTTGATATGTTTGAATCGAAAGAAAATATATTTGGAACACAAATTTTTAAATATTATATATTTCTTAGCAAATAAATTTTATTTGAAAATCAATAAAATATATTTGGAACGCATATATTACTATATTACAACAAATTATATTTGCACACTAAATTTCTCAAATAAAATATGTGTTTAAATACAAATAAAATTATTATTTAGGAATTTTTCCAAATATATTTTATTTAAAAAATATTTCCAAAACTTTTGCTGAGTTTTTCATATTTCAATTTTTCTTGGGTTTCGAATTGTACCTCCCAGTTATGATACCATATGCAGCATTACCTTCTGTTTTAAATCAATCATTTAAAATTTCTGAGTATTCCAAGCCATCATTAGACGTCAATCCTCTAAGTACTTTATATTGATCCAAGATTATATGATTTCAATTATTATTTTTTAGTAACATTAAAAATTTCTAAAAATTTTAACTTTGAATTACTGAAAAATTTGAGACAATTTATGTATTTTATGAATACTTAAATGCAAATAAATATTTGTTTCGGAAGTAATGGTCCCAAATAAAAACATATTGGAATGTAAACAAATATTTGTTTAGAACAACATATTCCCAAATACACAATTTTTGTGTGTACCAAATATTACATGCTTAGAGTCTACCCCTAACATATATATGTTTCAAGCCGAATGTGTTTGGGACAATATACTACAGAAGCGATTTTTTTTCAGCGTGCGCCAGTCTGCGGAAAGCAGACAACAGGTCAGATGGCTGAAATTTAAGACATTGGAATATAAATAAATTGATTTTTGGGAAAGTGGTCGGAGACCCGCCCTTTTGTGAAAAACGTTATATTGGTCAAATTACTATGCCGATTTCGAAAAAAATTAAACATATTAAATTTTATTACCCCTAGAAATTTCTGAAAAAAATCTGCCATTGTCCGTACATTGGCAGCTTTTTAACAGGGTTGATAACGTTGGCCGATATGGCAATCGTCTGTACATAGCTGAAGTCACGCACACAAAGTAGTCTCAGTTAGAAATTGGCTCGGCACTATCCAAACCATATACCACATTGTTTTTCCTAAAAGGCAAATAGGTCACCAAGAAGCAATTTCTAATAACAGGAAATTCCGTGATGATAAAAAACAAAAATTAAAGTGATATTGCGAACTCGATGGGTAGAACAACATGAGTCTGTTGAAACATATCTTCACCTACAAGTAGCCATTATCGAGGCTTTGGAATAAATGCATTCCACCTGGTCTGAACAGAAAACTATAACATCTGCATTTCAGTTATTGCTGGCTATAAAAACCTTGGATGTTCAGGTTTCGGCCCACGTAGTTCAGTCAGTTCACTGCTTGGCACTATCATTAAGTCGCGTTCTTCAAAGTAAAAATCATGATTTAGCTGAAGCCGTCCATCTGGCTGAAAATACGAAAAAAGATTTGATAGACATACGCAAAAATTCTACTGTCCATATTAGTGCGATTTTTTCGTCTGTTAAAATATTTTCTGAAGAACAAGACAATTTTTTATTTCGCCTCGCCGTGTCAATTTATTAAAACATTAATACAATTAATACATTGTTTAAATTAATATAATATTTAAATACAGAAACATTAAGAATAATTAAAGATGTGTCCAACATTTTTGTTCGGGGTATCATAGCATACAATTTAAGTTAAACATTAATTTTCGGAAGTAAATTTTTTTCTCAAAAAACCACAGGGTAGGCACTATAGTTTTGTCTTTGAATAATTCTTATTGAAAATATTACCTAAGTATTATTTAATATTAACATAAATGTCAACCATTGATTTTTAATAAAAAAAATCGGGTACCATATGTGAAAACGCACTCAATATTATTATGTTTTAAATATTTTTTGTATGCACAGCCTTTCGAAACAAATTTTGTTGCATTGTTTGTTATCAATATTTCACTCATGTTTAATGCATTTGTTGTCTTTATGGGGCGATGTATATTCATAGTTATCAATAGTCCAAATTCTATTCCATATCCAATGTTCATAGACTGAATATGACATGCATGTAATTTGCCACATATTACAATGTCTCTGGAAATTGTGTGCCATTCACAATAATCAATGTTGAATTTAATGAAATGTAACGAATCAGTGATTCGAATGACAAACTGACGTCATTTCGAATTAATCACATTTCAGAAAACTATGCGTTGAAATTCGCATTGAATATAAAATAAAATGCGGGTTGAAATAGGGTCATAAAACTGGATTGTGATAAATATATAAATGAATGTGTGTAATTATTTCTTTACACAACATTTTCTTGTTAATATTACATTATTGAATTGTATATTGCGTGCGAACAATTTAGAGCTAGATGTATAGCGATTTCAGCAAAGATGTCAACCTGTTTCCAATAGACAGATATCAGAGAGTCTCATTATTTGTGATCTTTTACTTTTATTCATTGCTCTCTAGCGTATTACGAAAATCTTCCGAACCGAGTCTCGTTGAAATCTAATTGTTATACGTAGTATGTTCAAAAAATATTGTATTTTGTATTTTTTTCAAAAAGTATTTATTTATTCATGAATATCTATTTTGTCCCCTTCAAAGTAATACCCCTCGGATATAATACACTTCTGCCGACGTTTTTTCCAATCCTCGAAGCACTTCAAATAATCATTTTTTGTGATCTTGTTCTGCTCCTCCTGCCGTCTTTATATCCTCAATCGTGGCGTAGAGTCGTCCTTTCATGGGCCTTTTCAGTTTGGGAACAAAAAATAGTCACAGGGGGCTAGGTCAGGGGAAAACGGTGGCTGCGGCACCATTACTGTGTTGTTTTTGGCCAAATATTGGTGCAAAAGCCAGTTTTGTTCTTCCACAAATCCGGGCGTTTTTGGCGGATTGCTACGCGCAATTTGCGCATAACTTGCAGGTAATATTCTTTATTGACCGTACTACCCTGTGGCAAGAACTCATAATTCACCATGCCCCTGCAATCAAAGAAAACTGTGAAAACCGGGCGTCCGGCACGCTGTTCGTCCTTCGCATCTTCTCGGCCCTCTAAGAACATTTTTTACCACCGATAAACGTTGCTTTGGTCCAAGGTAGCTTCACCATATGCCACATTCGGAATGCGTCAGCGCACTTTATTTTGTTTTCCACACAAAATTTGATGCAGATTCTTTGACCCATTTTCTGAAATAGATAAAAATCGAAGAAGTTAAAACACATCAAAGCGCAACAGCTGTCAAAAATTAACTAAACATTCAAAATGGCCGACCTTGTCAGCATAAGTAAGGGACATGAGTACCAACATAACGCTACAAAAATCAAATACACGTAGCCCGCGGAAATTAAAAATTCGCAACATTTTGTGAACATACCTCGTATATAAATCAGATAATACGATTATTTCGCGTTAATTCGTGCGAAAAAAGGCACATTTTTTGATTTATTTTTGGCGACAGAGTTAAAATCTTATGATTAAAACCAATGGTACATGAAAGTATAACTTTTGAAGTATATAGTGTACAATTTTCAGGAAGAAATAACTATTAGAAAATATGGCAACTACAGCAAGTATTCGGAAGCAACTCGAGAAAAAGTAGAATGGCGGTACCCCTCATATGCCGGATAATCCGAATTTAAAAAAGAAATTAATTTATTTCGTTAGATAATCGTTATCGCCACACGCTGAAAAAAAATCGCTTCTGTAGTATATTGTCCCAAACATATTCGGCTTGAAATAAACATATGTTTAGGGTACACTCCAAATATATAATATTTTACACACACAAATATTATATGCTTGTGAGGATATTGTTCTAAACAAAAATATGCTCCCATTCAAATATTTTTTATTTGGAACTAGTATTTCCGAAACAAGGATTCTTTTGTAATTATTTATTTTGGTAATGTATTAAATGACTTAACTCAAAGACAAGTTTTCTGTTTTTCAGATTTTCAAAGAGCAATTTTTTTATAAATTTTATATGTTTGTAAAATTTAATCAAAACTTAAATCGAACAATCTTTCGTAAATATAAACGACATTGATGGATTGACAAAAAGTGATGAATAGGAATATTTATACATAAGGACATTTTTAGCTATAAAGTTTAACACGAAAACTAGGAAAAACTAACTAAAATTCGAAAAAGTCAGTAATGTTTTAAAAATCTTTTTAAATAAAACATTTGGAAATCTTCTTAAACAATAACTTTGTTTGTGTGTAAACACATATTTTATTTGTGAAATTCAGTTTGCAAATAAATTATGTTCTAATATATTAATATATGCGTTCCAAACAAAATTTCTTGATTTTCAAATAAAATTTATTTGTTAACAATTATATATTATTTAAAAAAATCGTTTCCAAGTATATTTTCTTTCGTTTCAAATATATCAAAGATGACGATTTTCCTCCGTGCAGATAACGCTGTCGAGTTTTTTTTGAAATTGAAATTTTGTCATATTTAGGAACAAGTTTTTTGCGAGAAAAATTCGACTAATTGGTTAATGTGAAATAAAAAATATTAACAAATTTGAAAAAAAACTTGACAGCTTTACCTCGTAATGTATGTTTAGAAATAGTGTTAAAAAAGGATCGGTGCAGTTGTTTTTGAGTTTTGAGGGGCACCGACTTGTGGGTTGTGGGAAAAACGCTTTAAAGTTTTTCTGGTGCACTGAGTCACGTATGAGGTGCGGTTGCTTAAACTGCTGTATCTCCGACAGTTATGATCCGATTCATCTACAATTTTCGCACAACGTTCTTGGAAGGGTTTCAATTCAAAATATCGAATATTTAAAAAATGTCGAATATATAAAATATCCTTTGACGGAAGAAAATAATGTTTTTTAATACTGAATAGTCTATTGATTCTTCCATTTCTTAAATTAGGAAAACTAGAAAATGACTACACGCTGATAAAATCACTTCTGCAGTATATTGTCACAAACATAGTCTACTTGAAACATACTTATTTTAGGATACACTCTAAATATATAATATTTGACACAAACAGATTTTATATGTTTTTTTTTTATTTGGAACTAATATTTCCGAAACATAGATTTAATTGTATTATGGTAGTTTGGCAATGTATCAAGTTTTCTGTTTTCCAGAAGCACAAAGTGCACTTTCGATTACAATGTAAATCGTATAATCTTTCGTAACTATATTAAACTAACTAAAATTCGATCATTTTCAAATAAAATATATTTGGAAAACATCTTAAACAATAACTTTGTCTGTGTACGATTATAAACAAATATTTTATTTGTGAAAGGCAGTTCGCAAATATATTTTGTTCTAATATATTAATATATACGTCCCAAATAAAATTCCTTGATTTTCAAATAAAATTTATTTGTTCACAAATATATAATATTCAAAAATTTTGTTTCCAATTATATTTTCTTTCAATTCAAACATATCAAAAATGTCGATTTTCGGCCGTGTACGAATCTTCTTCTTTTGCAAAAACTACGCCGAAAATTTATTAATAAACAACATATGGGCATTTCCGCCGAATGGTTAACCAGGGCCGAAAAATAAAATGTTGGTTATCATCGTATTTTATTGTGAATAATTATTAACAAAACAAGTAAGAAAGTTTCAGTCGGGTAAACCGACTAAGGTATACCCTCACTTTGTGAGTAATGTAATATTGAATATTACACAAATTATTCTCTCAATTTTTGTGGGAGGTACCAGAAGGGGTTTAAGAAATACACCTATATTTCGCTGAACAGTAGATACTTTAAATACATTGCACTGTGCCGAATTGTAACCGTTTATATGGACTGGTATATTAACGTGGAGATATTAAATTGTGGTATAATTTGGCCATTTTGTGTGGGAGGTACAGAAAGGGGCGTGGTGATAACGCTCATTTTTCACTGGACTATAGGCATGATAAAAGCATTACACTGTACAAAATTTCAAGTAATTGTATACACTGATATTAATGTTATAAACTGTTAACTTTTGGTGCAAAATGGTACCTTTGTGTGGGAGGTACAAAAAGGGGCGTGGCGATAACGCCCATTTTTCACAGGACTATAGGTACTATAAAAACATTACACTGTACAAAATTTCAAGTATTATTATACACTTGTATTAATGTTATAAGCTGTTAACTTTTGGTGCAAAATGGTACCTTTGTATGGGAGGTACCAAAAAGGGCGTGGCAACAACGCCCATTTTTCTGTGGACTGTAGGCAATATAAAAGCATAACACTGTGCAAAATTTCAAGTATATGTATACACCGTTATTAATGTTATAAGCTGTTAATTTTTGGTGCGAAATGGTGCATTTGTGTGGGAGTTACCTAAAGGGACGTGGCAACTTCGCCCATTTTTCTCGAGTTGATAGCGACTAATAAACTAATACTATATGTGGAATTTCAGAAGATTGGAATAAGTAGTATAGTAGTTATTAAAGAATCAATATTTCACAACATTTTAACCCTTTGTGGGGGAGGTACTAGAAGGAATGGACCAATATGGCCCATCTTCCAACTTAGCCGGAGATAAAAAAAAATATTACCACATACCAAATTTGAAGTCAATCGGTTACTCCTTTCGAGAGTTATCGTGCGCACCAGCCAGCAGACAGACAGACAGACAGACAGACAGACAGACGGACGGACATTGCTCATTCGACATAAAATGACCCAAAACGGATTTCCTCCGAACATACTTAGGGTCTTAGATCGCTCCTTCGATGTGTTACACTTTTTTCCGTGGCAAATTATATATACCCTCGTCACACTAAAGTGAGGGTATAATGAATAAAAAATTTCTAGATTTTTAAAGTACAATGGTTTCATAGCAAACTAAAAACTGAAAAATGTTATTTTTTCCATTTTAAGCTACTTTTAAAGAAATTTTTATATTTACTTATTTTACATGCAAAACATATCGCACCCGTCTTTAGATTCAACTAAAGAGTTACACTTTGAATTGTCTCCAAGTGTTTAGGCAAATCGAACCGTTGATTTATCATCTAAAGAGTAAAATTTTTAGTTGTGCCCTTTTCGACTTATAATCCGAGTAAGATTTTTCAGTTAAAAAGGTACAACTCAAAATAATACCACTATTTATATACACACTTTTTTCATGAAAAGAGTAACAACTCAAAAAAGTTGTTATTTTTCTAAAATCAATAAAAAAACAAAAAGGAAAATAGCGTTATTATTTTTTTCTATGATATTTTATTGCAACGACATATTCTTTTTTTGTAATGTACCATTAATATTAACGGAAACAGCTTTTGGCCTCTACTGAAATTTTTTAAATTTTGAGTTGTTACCCTTTTGTGGAACAGGTGCGATATGTTATGTTTTGCACTCTTTCTACAAAATGTTTCTATTTCAATCAATTAAGAAGAGAAAAATGCAAGGAGACCAAAAAAAGTTAGATTAAAACGGTTAAAACACATGGAAAAATCCTACGTTCGAGACGGGTACTTAAGCCAATTAGAAAAAAAAACAGTAGAGATAATTTATTAGGTAAATGGTCGATAGAAAGCTACATTAATCCTCTTTTGAAATAAATTAATAGCTTTAGAATATACCGTTCCATTTCGCAGATTTTTGCATGTTACCAGATTCAGCAAAAGTTGACTTCTATTTCGCGTACGATCGCGACCACATGTTTATTGCTATCGTTATGAAAACTAAAACTCGATGAAACCCATCTTTTGCACCTAATATAGAGCTACCAATATGCTATCAAATCGGGGAAAATTTCTGTTTTCTATATTTGTTGTACATCAAAAGCTTACGAACGTAAGTTCGCGACCCGTATGCCCATATTCTATATTCGATTTCTTAAGCCATGATGCATTAAAATTAACTTGAAAACCCTATTACAGAGGCAAAAATTTAATTTATATTAACTTTGATGTATGCGATTTTCTTTTAAATCAGATAATATTATGAATCATTACTGCGGCATAGTAGGATAACAATTTCTTATAAATTTAAAAAAATCTAGTTTTTAGGTGTGGCGGTTGAGGTAGCACTACCGGTATATTTGAATGTATTAATACTCAAATAAAATGTATGTATGTATTTATATCGTTTTTGGAAATAAGCCCCGAAACATATTTAATTTAATAAATATATTACCAAAACCATCGGATCTACACTCAGGAACAACCCACTTCCAGTTTGGCCAAGGATCTTCAACTCAGTAAGAAAATTATGAACAATTTCGATGTAGAAGAGCTGATACAGCAATGCATCAATTGTAAAAACGGGCCACTTTTCGATTTGGCTAAAATTTTTCAGCTTCATTGCCTGGTACAAAATAAGCGATTATGGTGTAACGAAAACACAAATGTGTAAATTTTTATAATATAATGTATTTGCAGCGTATCTCAGTTGTCATTATGAGGAAATTGGCCTGAAAACTGAAAATATATTTTTTTGCTCTTAACTACTTTCAATGATATTTTCTCTTTAGGATCTACTGTTTACATATTTATATTATGATTGCACACTTCTTATGGAAACGTTCTACCAACATCATATGAAAACAACAAAATATAAAAGAGACCAAACAAAGCTCGATTAATAATAATTTTTTCGTTTTTATAAGCCGTTAACTTTTTGTGCAAAATGATGCATTTGTATGGGAGGTATCAAGAGGTGCGAGGCAACTTCGCCAATTTTTCTCAAGATAAAAGAAATTAATACTATGTGTGGAATTTAGCAAGTTTATGCACGGGGCAAAATCGCCTTTTTTGATATGTTTGAATCGAAAGAAAACATATTTGGAACACAAATTTTTAAATATTATATATCTCTGAGCAAATAATTTTTTTTGAAAATCAATAAAATATTTTTGGAACGCATATATTAAAATATTACAACAAAATATATTTGCAAACTACATTTTTGAAAAAGTATATGTTTAAGTACAGATAAAATTATTGTTTCGGAATTTCTGCAAATATATTTTATTTAAAAAAGATTTTCAAATCTTTTGCTGACTTTTTCGAATTTAATTTTTAATTTTTTCTTGGTTCCCAATTGTACCTCCAGTTATGTATGATACCATATGCAGCATTGACTTCTGTTTCAAATTAATCATTTCAAATTTCTAAGTGTCGCAACCATCATTAGTTGTCAATCCACCGAAAAAATTATTTTGATCCAAGATTATAGGATTTCAATTATTATTTTTACGAACATTAAACATTTCTAAAAAAAATTATTTTCAATTACTGAACAATATAACACAATTAATTTATTTTCTGAATACTTAAATGCAAATTTTGTATTTGTTTTGGAAATAATAGTCCCAAATAAAAACAAATTGGGATTAAACAAAGATTTGTTTAGAACAACATCTTCCCAAATATATAACCTTTGTATGTACCAAATATTATATGTTTAGAATGTACCCTAAAAATATATGTTGCAGAAGCGATTATTTTCAACGTGTGGGTAGTAGTATAGAAGTTATGAAACAATCAATATTTCACACTAAATTTTGACGTTTCGTGGGGAGGTATACGAAGGAGTGGACCAACGAAGTCCATCGCTGACCCTAGCCTGAGATAGGAAAAATATTGACACACACCAAATTTGGAGGCAATCGGTTATTCCTGGCGAAAGCTATCGTGGCCCAAAACAGATTTCCGCAAATATTTATGGAGTCTCTTTTGTCACTCCTTCGATGTGTTACACTTTTGGCCCGCAGCAACTGATATATACGCTCATTCAGAATAGTAGGTGTATAAAAACCGTATTATGTTGAATCCATATCTATCCATAGATTTTCTTCAAATAGGCATTGTTTTCTTCGTTAAGATGCTAGCTTTTAAAAGTTGAAACAACAACAGCTGAACAAAAATGGGCGAAAATACCACGACCCTTTTGGTACGAGTACCTCCCACACAAAGGGACCAATTTTTACAAAATGTTCACAGCTTATAACATTAATACCAGTTCATACAAATACTTGAAATTTTGTGCAGTGTATTTGAATTTTAAGGTCTTCTTCTCGGTCTTCATCGTATACATTTTCCTTCATATAGATATTCGAATGTCTTTCGTGCTCGAGTATCTTCGTTCAATCTTCTGACGTGTCCCGGTTAGCGCAATCGTTGTATTTGGATGCGGGTTCATATATTCACGTCGGAGTAAATCTCATACAGCTCATGGTTCATTCGCCTTCTATACTCTCCGTCAACGCATAAGGGGCCATAGATTTTACGAAGGATTTTTCTTTTAAACTCTCCTAATACATCTTTATCAGATTTTGCAAGTACCCATGTGTCGGAACCGTGTAACATCACGGGTATCACATGTGTGTTATAGAACGTGATTTTCGTTTTTCTGGAGATGGCTTTACTTTAAAACTGCTTACTTAACCCATAATAACACCTGTTTGTAAGCAGTATCCTTCGTTTTATTTCAAGGCTGATGTTATTTTCCCTATTTGCTGCAGATCTATTGATTTGCCGGATCTAAAGCCGCACTGATATGGCCCTATCAGAACACCGACACTTGGCTTAAGTCTTTCACACAGGATTGTAGATGTGATTTTGTAGGCAATGGACAAGAGACTAATACCTCGGTGGTTGACGCATTTGGTTTTGTCTCTTTTTTTCGGTATGGGGCATAGTATACTAAGTTTCCAATAATCGGACATACTCGTACTTTAGTTTTTTCAGATGGTGCAAATAAGTTGATGCATACTCCTTATCAACTCATCGCCTCCAGTCTTGTAAAGCTCAGCTGGTATTCATCGGTGCCTGCAGCTTTATTATTTTAAAGCTTGCTTATTGCTGTCTTGACCTCATCTAGATTTGGGGGTGGGCATTCTGCTTCACATTCTATTGTTTGTTGGAAGTTTGATTCTTCAACTGCTTCATCAGCTACTAGCAAGTTGTAGAAATGTTGCCTCCATATACCCAGTACACTTGGTGGGTCCGTTGGTTTCTTGGAGGAATCTGGTATGTTTGGTGGAGTAGGCAACATCGTTCTCATTCGTGTGCAGTTTATCGATGTCTAGCTTCCTCTGCATATATTCTTTACATTGCAGGCCATACAAATACTTGACATTTTGTCAGAGTTCGTACATCTAAAACACTGGACTCATGCCTTCCATCGATCACGACATGATCTATTTGGTTTGATGTTGTTCGATCAGGTGACATCCACGTTGTCTTGTGTATCGGACGATGACTGAATCTTGTACTGCTAATGACCATATTTCTTGCTGCAGTGAAGTCTATCAGTCTCATTCCGTTGCCGGAGGTATGGTCGTGTAAACTGAACTTACCGACAGTAGGTCCAGAGATTTTTTCCCGGCGTATTTTGCCATTAATATCCCCGAGAACAATTTTAATGTCTTGGCTGGGGCAACGGGCATATGCAAGCTCTAGGTGCTCATAGAAACAATCATCGTCTTTCTCTTTTGTCGGCGCATGTGAACATATAAGACTTATGAGAAAGCAAGTCTATTCGTTTAAACCTCGAGACAAGCTGGCGTAGTCTACTGCCAACAGCAAAGCCACAACCAAATTGATGCGCACTATCATGGCAGCTGTAATAAATGTCGCAGTTTTTCTTTTTACGCACACCATGCCCAGTCCATCGGATTTCCTGGATGGCGGCGATAACTACTCTCTTCTCAACGAGGATATCTGGTATTTGGATTGTGGCACCTTCTCTGAAGAGAGTTCGGACATTCTAAGTGCATATCCTCATATCGTGGTCTTTATTACTTTTGCGTGGGTCGTCAACATTTAGGTCCGTTTTTTCTCATTGCTTACAATAAGGGGAAGTGTACAGAATCAATCCTGCACGAACTTGTGAGCACTATCGAATCGTCCCTGCATTTCAAGGAATTCACCATGGTGGCATTTCTTGACATAGAAGGAGCTTTTAACAACATTCACTCAGATGCAGTAATTGCGGCACTGTCACATCTAAAAGTTAACTCTAGTTTGATTAGATTAATTCAAAGTCTGCTCAACAGAAGACGCATAACAGCATGTCTTCGGTCCACAACTCTCACAAGGTTTGTAAACAGATGGACCCCACAAGGAAGAGTACTGTCTCCACTAATTTGGAACCTAGCGGTGAATGAAATCCTGCTAGATCTAGAACGTTGTGGCTGCAAGGTCGTGTCATATGCGGACGACGTTGCAATCGCAGTGAGTGACAAATTCGAAAACGTCCTCCGAGACATTATACAGGTGGCTCTGAACAAATTGGCTAGATGGGCCAGAAGCAGCGGTTTGGGCGTAAACCCAAACAAGACAGAATTGGTTCTCTTTACTAGGATCAATAAAGTCCCACATGTGCACCCTCCACCTCGGATAAATGGAAGAGATCTAGTCTTTTCTGAAAGTGCAAAATTTTTAGGAATAATTCTAGATAGAAAACTGTTATTTAGACTTAACGTATTGGAAAATGTAAGGAAGGCCAACGTCGCCTTATATTCCTGCAAAAAGGCTGTAGGGTCGCGGTGGGGCCTCTCTCCTAAAATCGTCCACTGGATATATATAGCAGTAGTTCGTCCTATACTGCTATACAGCATTGTGGTATGGTGGACGGCAACTGACAAACTAACCATCACCAACCTACTAACAAAGGTTCAGAGAACAGCCTGCCTGAGCATAAGCGGAGCCTTAAGGACTACTGCGACAGAGTCTCTAGAAGCCCTACACCATATACTGCCGATTAATATTGTGGCGAGAGAAGTTGCAACCAAAGCGGCAATAAGATTAAACTGCCTATCAATGTGGAGGTACAAAAACTACGGTCACATGAGGATATCAAAGTGTAGTGCTATGGTAACCGACCGAGTGGACTATATACCAACGGTGTACACCTTCGAGAGAAATTACATCACTATGATACCCGCCAGAGATGAATGGGTTGGAAGAATACCAGGTAATAGAAACCATCTCCACTTTTACACGGATGGTTCGAAGCTCGAAGGTTGGCTTCGGATTACACTGTGCAGAGCTTAAATTGGATATAGCTCAGAGACTACCAGATACCTGCAGTGTCTATCAAGACGAAATAATGGCAATATGGGAAGTAGCCAAGTGGCTGAGTCGCAACATAGTAACCAACACTGGCGTTGTCATTTACTCGGACAGCCAGGCTGCCATCAATTCTCTGGAGGCAACATCCCTAAATTCACAAACAGCCCTCGACTGCCGCAGATCTCTTAACGAGATGGCTGAGCAGTTTAATATACACCTCATATGGGTGCCTGGGCATAGGGATATCCCGGGGAACTGCAAAGCCGATGAACTTGCTAGGAAAGGGACGACATTACAAATTTTCGAAGAATTTGCATATATTGGTGCGCCACTATCCACGTGCAAGCTTTAGCGTAGGCAAGAGGCAATCAGACAGTCCAACGAAAGATGGACATAAATCGGCACCTGCAGAGTAGCTAGACAAATCTGGCCAAGGTATGACCTGAGAAGATCAAAATATCTCCTCGCACTAGAGAGGCAAAGATTGTCTACGTTAGTATCAGTTCTGACGGGACACTGCTTGATCGGCGAACACGCCAAAAGATTGGGTATTGACTCTAATGACTTCTGCAGAAGCTGTGGAGATGAGGAAGAAGTGGAGAGCATTGAGTACTTGCTATGCGACTGCCCCGCTCTGAGTAAACGACGACTGGACATACTGGGGTCGGCTTTTCTAGGCAGCCTAACAGATTTTTCCAGTACCGATATTCGTACTATCGACAAATTTGTATATCAAACAGGTTGGTTTCGATGAGGGGCATTTCAGCCCGTGGTAACACTAGGGACCTAAATTGGTCTATGTGAGCTTGTATAAAAAATACGGCTGCCACCCTAACCTAAACCTAACCTAAAAGTGCATATCCTCATATCGTGGTCCTTATTACTTTTGCGTGGGTCGTCAACATTTAGGTCCCTTTTTTCTCATTTCTTTTGCTTTTCAATGTATATTGTTTTACCAAAGCGGGTGACAAACCCAACTCCAACCTCTTTGAACTGAGGAAGGTTTCGCCGCTCACATCAGAACAACGTTGCTCAGGGCTAACCACGGGGAGGTTGTGAGTCGACTTGAAATGCAGTCGGTAAGGATCGTCCTGGGATCACCAAGTTGAACCAGCCAGAACTTTACGTCATACCTTACCTTACGACAGACATTCCCTGACCACTCTGGTCGCTATCATCTTGAGAAAAATGGGCGACGTTGCCACGCCCCTTTTGGCACCTCCCATACAAATGGATAATTTTGCACAAAAAGTTAAAGGCTTATAACTCCGATTCCTGCACGAACAAACAATTGAAATTTTGTACAGTGTAATGTTTTTATAGTACAAAATTAAATTGCCAAAATAAATAATATGACAAATTATTTTTTTGAATTTCCCATTTTTATAATAATTTATACATTTATTCAAAAAATGGAACAAACAAACTTTTTTGCGATTTTTTTTCTATTTTTTAGCAAAAAAAGATGACAGTTACTAAACTTCCATATCTACGAGAATGTAATGTTCTCAGCATTTCTAGCCCTCCTATTCCCTCATTCCCTTTAATTTAAATGGTATCCCGGCTTTATCGAGCTTATACTTTTCCTTAACAAAATATGGTCCAAAAACTAAAGGTAACTTCCACGAAAATTGGAATTTTAGAAAAAAAATTTAAAAAAACTACCATAAAAAATTTGTTTTTCTTTTATAAAATAGTATTCCTCAATCGAACAAAAAAAAGTAGGTCTCGGACACAATAAATGTGTTTTTTGCATAGTGTTATATATGACGAGATATATTTTTTACTCGAAATGTTACTATATTTTTAAATCAAGTCAATGTTTCTTTATTAAAAATTGGTGTTATCGCATACTTGACAATACCCGTATTAAATTAACTTACAAACAAGTACTTATTTATGTCGATAGCAGTAAGTCATTAGTTGTTGGTTTAATGTAATGCAGAGGGTAATGAGATGACATTACTTGGTAATGAAAGTGGTAAAGAAACCACAAATTTGACAAAATTGTACCTATATCTACAATAAAGAATTAATAATGAACCTACGTTGGCATTGTTGGACAAGAGTCTTCGCATTGTTTGGTTTTGAAATCATCGATATGCAACAAAACCATTTTCTAAGAGTATATAATTCAGCTTAAGAGATACAACGAAAGAGAATAACGAAACTCTCACACAAAGATGTAATGGCTGCACTAAGATGAGTATATGTGTATATTTAACGGATGGACGTCATCCAGGCCTGAACGATCCACAAATTTCTGGAATGAAAATGTTGTGGATATGGGAGAGCAACACAAAGCAAACGACGAAAAAACTCAGAACATAAACGAAGAAGCACCCAATGCATACAAAGAATATGCGCCGCCTGTTTCAGTGCAATCCAAAGCATGTAATGGGCTCATCTATGTAAAATGTATGTAAATGTGGGATCAGTATTCCCTGTAGGGAAAGTGACTTGTTTTCAGCGTGCTACTTTACAAATGGCACAATTAGCCTTGTCCGTCTGTCCAGTCATTGTGGTGATCAATTACTCATACATGCCGGAAACGTGGAACAGTTTGGTTCATTCATTGCAAAAGTGGTCGAAAATACATAATATATGAAGATATGTAGATGATTGCTGCAGCAGTATGTAATAAAACAGTAAGTAATAAAGAAGTTATTAAAGAATCAATATTTCACTAAATGTTAAACTTTTGTGGGGGAGGTACCAGAATCTGTGGACCAATATGGCCCATCTTCGAACTTAGCTTGAGATGGAGAAAAATATTACTGCATACCAAATTTGAAGTTAATTGGTTACTCTTTTCGAGAGTTATCGCACGCACCAGCCAGCAGACAGACAGACGGACGGACGGACTTTCCGCTAAAAATTATAGCTTATAACTTTTGTAAATGTGATTTCCAGTTTTTTTGTAATTTTTTACCGCGGTCATTGCGGCCCTCAATATAATAAAATTTCATCAAAGAAGTGATTATAGCGGCTTTAATTACAAGTCCAAAAATGTAACAGAAAGGAAACCCTTTGGATGGACCTATTTCGGCCATGGTGAATCCAGTGGCGTTAGCCCTTTTTCAAAGATAGCTCTTCGCGATATTCGACTACAAAGATTGTTGGGAAGTCAGAGAGGTTTATTATCTCAGAGAGGTTCCAGTACAAAGAACTAAGTAAAGGGAATCCTTGGAGGATTATTGTTTTTTTCTCAAAACAGTAATTCCTGCTTCTTTCCCCCTGATCCGCAAAAATTGCAATAAAATCTTATCATATGCCAAAAATCATACAAATCGTGGACATTTTTAGTTGGCGTCGTTGAGAAAAATATTCCTAAACAAGTAAGAAAATTTCAGTCGGGTAAACCGACTAAGGAATACCCTCACTTTGTGAGTAATGTAATATGGAATATTACACGAATTAATCTGTCAATTTGTGTGAGAGGTACCAGAAGGGGTTTCACAAATACACATATTTTTCTCTAAATACTAGATTCTTTAAATACATATCGTCATCAGAAACGAAAAAGGGCCTATCATCATATTTGAAAATTTTACAGGAGAAGCAAAAAACTAAATAAAATGAAAAGTGCTGTCGTTAGAAAATCGAGGTTTTCGGGATAATAGCTAAACATAATGATACATATATAAAATCACAGAAACATAATTTATAACTTGTTTGTGAAAATTGCGTTAAATAGCATTTTTTTACCTATGAAAAAAAAAATTGTTGGTAGGCCCTTTTGAATATCGTTAATAAATTCACCATTTTTAATATTACGCCGCTAAAAATTGATCAAGATGTGTATTTTGATGCAGTGTACCGAAATCCATCAAAAACTGAATTTTTCCATTTCTTGTTGTTACGCCCTTTTTCGTTTCTGATGACGATATACAAGATGATATAGGGTATCATAGTTGGCTCCGCCAGACTTTTGTTTTTCCTTTCTGGTTTAATGTTAGAGCATTTCGCGCGGCACATTTACTGTTATATAGATTGTGCTTAATTTATTGTCCCAGAAGTCATTTGATATGGTTAATCCCAAATTAAGGGGCCGTAAAAAAATAATGAATTGGGGAAATTTTATTCACTTTTTTAATTTTGCAAAAAAATCAAATTTTGTCCATGTCAATTGTAATAGTATAAATATCTAATAAATTAATTTGTGTTCTTCGGACATACCGTTGTTGTGTACTTTAAAACCACGGGTACTTTTTGACGATTGAAGTCTTGCACGCGGAGAAAACAAACTTTAGTCTCAGCAATATTCGTCAAGGCACACTCAGTGGGCGATACAAAAATGAAACAATCAATTTTCAAATGCAGACATAATGAAAGAACGCCACGGGCATTAGAGAAAAACGAGGACAAAAAACGAACTAAAGTTATTTAAAATTTTGTTTGTGGGTAATTTAAGTTTTCAAGTGTGTATTATAAGCTCCAGAGTATACTGTTTTATAAAAGCCGCTCCCAATGCTATATGTTAACTGCATTTCCTGACACCCCATACCATATCGCCTCAATATTTACTCTTCCGTCGACATTACATTCTCCCTACATTTATATTTTCCCTATTGGGATGATTCGATGGTTCTTGGACGTGCTCAGAGCCACCGTCTACGCCAGCGAGAAACCGAGGTATAAATGAAGGTAACCATTATGACCTTCTTCAGTTGTTACCTGAACGGTTTGGAGGCTCAAACAAGAATTTCGTGAACGCAGCAGAAAGAAAGTGATAATCCAAAACAAAAGTTCTTAAGCAATGAATTGGTTCATTAGTGAGTATAGAGGAAAATTTTAAATTTATTCAACATGAAAATATTTCCAAACTTGTAAACCTCTTTTAGAAGCATTTACCATATGGTTGACGTTGCTGGTTCTGGTAAGGTCCAATACAGTGAAGGAACGCAATCTCTTTGCCACGGAACTCTTCCAAACGGTGGCCAGTCAGAGTCAAAAGGAAAATGTCATAATTTCTCCCGTTGCCGTGCAGACAGCCTTAGGACTGCTTTACTATGGAGCCACTGGTAATACGGCAGAAGAACTGCAGAAGAGTCTGCATGCCACGGCCCACGAAAGTAAAGATGGCTTGGCCCAGGGTTACCACAAATTGCTGCATTCGTTCATCAAAACAAAGACCGTACTCGAAATTGCCAATAAGATCTATACCAACAAAAAATTGGAGATATCACCGGAATTTCGTAGAATATCCCAAGACTACTTCGATTCTGATGCCGAGACATTAGATTTCGCTAATGAGACCTATGCTGTGTATACCATAAATCAATGGGTGGCCGACAAGTCCAATGGTAAAATTGATCGTATCATCAACTCAATTGAACCCGATGTGAATGTGGCTCTCATGAATGCCATTTACTTTAAGGCAAAGTGGGCACGTCCTTTCATGGATGATGCCACCGCGGATCGTGAATTTTGGTTAAGCAATGATCAATCCATCAAGGTGCCCACCATGTTTGCCGATAACTGGTATTACTATGCCGATTACCCCGATTTGGATGCCAAGGCCATAGAGTTGTTCTTTGAGAACATCGATCTCACCATGTGGTTTATTTTACCCAACAAGCGAGATGGTCTTTATGAGTTGGAACAAAGGCTGAAGGGAGTCAATTTTAAGGACCTCGAAAGTCGTTGGGAATGGAAGAGCGTCAGCGTGTATTTACCCAAATTTGGATTTGAGTTCGATACAGATCTCAAGCCAGCCCTGCAAAAGGTAAGAATTCCCTGCCCCCTTTATGGACATTTCCTTAATTACTGCTGTTATGTTTTTTTTGTATTCATTTTATAGCTGGGCATCAATGCCATGTTCTCGAGTGCCGCAGACTTCAGCAGCATTTTCCAGAATCGTGCCGGCAATATGCGCATCTCGAAGGTGCAACACAAGGCTTTCATAGACGTCAATGAGATTGGCTGTGAAGCGGCTGCCGCCAGTGGTAAGTTGTTCTTACCTTATTTTGACTTGACTAGTGGCGAGTGGTTATTAATCTTCTTCTCATTCTTGCCTGTTTTTCTTCATTTTTTGTTTGTGTACTTTTTTCCTGTTTGCCGAACAGTGGCAGTTGGCGTTCCAATGTCATTGCCTTTGGATCCAAAGACATTTGTGGCCGATCATCCATTTGCTTTTATAATACGTGACAAGACCGCTGTCTACTTTGCTGGCCATATTGTAAAGTTTTAAGACAAACTAAGCAACCCAACAAGAAAAAGGGGAGAAGTATTCGTAACAATGACAGACGATGGCAACACCAGACAGATAGTTTTAATCGCCATCAAATTGAGAATTGATGTCCTTAGAATATATTTTAATAAAAATGAATTGAAAATAATATGATTTAATTTTAAACAAGTTTTTGTTTTATATGTGAAAGCTTAAATATTTTTCTACAGTCGAGAATCACTTTAAGTGATCCAGAAAATTTCCTCAAGATTTATGATTTTGACGAAACTTGGTGGCGTGTATATTGAAAAATCTTCAAAGCTATAAAAGATGGACAAGTGCTTCCACTCGAACGATCACAACATTTATTTTAGGAATGATACGAGTATTTAAATATTTTTCTCTAGATCTGCTATCACTTCAGCTTTAGTGGCGTCAGTGTGAACAGTTGGAAAGCTACATGGTCTATTTATATTTTAACATGTAAGGAATTTCATGTCAAGTGAATATGTAATACTCACCTTAACTTTGTGAGTAATGAAATGTGGAAATTAATACTTTGTGTGGGAGCCCGAAATGTGAAAACGCTCATTCTTTGTCGGTCTATGGTCATTGCGAAAATTGTCTAAAATGCAGAAAATAAAACATCTACATGATTGCTACAGAAGTTATGGGGAATTCTGTTCGAATGAAACTGTCAATTTGTGTGGTGGGTACCAGTAGGAGTTCGCATTCGACTCTGCCAAATTGTAAGTGTTGTGTTAATGTTACGATATATTTAACTGTATTATAGTTTACGGTGGTACCAAAAGAGGGCGAGAAAATTGCAGTATATTTTCCCAATTTTTACGGAAAATTCACAAAAGTAAAGGGTTTTCCAACAAGAGGTGTTATTTTGGTACTCAAGGGAATATGCCATTTTTAAGATAAATGATCAGATGTTTATTTCATAATAAAGAGGAAGATATGCCGTTAATAATGAAAAACAACATCAGCCAAATGACCACAACGACCACGCTTACAGGACCATATCCTTTTCATTAAATTTTCCATAACCAAATCGCAAATTGGCTGCCCTATGTCCTCGATAGCCTCACGAATTCTATCTTTGAGGTCTTGAATCGACGCTGGGCTGTTGGCGTAGACCTTATCTTTCACGTGGCCCCAAGAAGAAGTCGTAAGGTGTTAAATCACAAGATCTCGGTGGCCAATTGTGATCACCTCTTCGAGAGATAACACGGTCCGGAAACTTTTCCCGTAACAGACCAATGGTTTCGTTGCTTGTGTGGTACGTAGCGCCGTCTTGTTGAAACTAAACGTTGTCCAGATCAATACCATCCAACTCCGACTATAAAAAATCATTAATCATCTCTCGATAGCGCAATCTATTCACCGTAACTGTTGATCCAACCTCATTTTCGAAAAAGTAAGGTCCAATGACCCCGCCGGACCATAAACCGCACCAAACAGTCACACGTTGAGGATGGAGAGGCTTCTCAACAATAACTCTTGGGTTTTCCGATCCCCAGATGCGACAATTTTGCTTGTTGACGTAGCCACCGAGGTGGAAATGGGCCTCATCAGTCAAGATAATTTTTCGATGATTTTCGATTTTTTGAATTTTAATAATTTCAATGCGTTGTTGAATCGTGTATCGTTCCATTTTTATACCCTACACCACACTGTGGTACAGGGTATTATAACTTTGTGCATTTGTTTGTAACACCCAAAAGGAGAAGAAATAGACCCATCGTTTATTATACCGATCGACTTAGAATCACTTTCTGAGTCGATTTAGCTATGTCCGACTGTCTGTCTGTCCGTCTGTCTGTTCGTCTGTGCATGTATTCTTGTAATCAAAGTACAGGTCGCAATTATGGTCCGATTTCGACGAAACTTTACACATATCTTTTTTTTGGCCCAAGGACGATCCCTATTAAATTTGGTTAAAATCTGTTCAGATTTAGATATAGTCCCCATATATATGTTAGCCCCGATTTGACATGTAAGCGCTGTAAAAACTTTATTTTATATCCGATCAGTATGAAATTCGGCAGGAAAAGGTTTCTTATTACATGAATGAACTCTGTTAAATTTGGAAGAAATCGGTTCAGATTTAGATATAGCCCCCATATATACATTACCCCCGATTTGACATATAAGCGCTGTAAAAATGTTATTTTATATCCGATCAGTGCGAAATTCGGCAAAGATAGGTTTCTTATTACATGAAGGAATACTGCTTAATTCGGAGAAAATCGGTTCAGATTCAGATATAGCCCCCATATATATGTTACCCCCGATTTGACATGTAAGCGCTGTAAAAACTGTATTTTATATCCGATCAGTGCAAAATTTGGCAGAAAGAGGTTTCTTATTACCTGAAGGAATACTGCTAAATTCGGAGAAAATCGGTTCAGATTTAGATAAAGCCCCCATATATACGTTACCCCCGATTTGACTTGTAAGCGCTGTAAAAATGTTATTTTACATCCGATCAGTATGAAATTCGGCAGAAAGAGGTTTCTTATATGAATGAACACTGTTAAATTTGGAAGAAATCGTTTCAGATTTAGATATAGCCCCCACATATACGTTACCCCCGATTTGACATGTAGAGACGAAATTTGACAGAAGGAGGTCTTTTTACATGAATGAGTATTCAGGGAAGATCGGTTCAGATTTATATTGATTGTTCCTCCTGATTTGGTATCAAACCGCTATAGAAGTTGTATTTTACTTCCGATCATTAAAATTTTCCAGAAAGATGTTTCTCAATTTAGGAACGAATATTGCTTAATTTAGCGATTATCGTTTCAGAATTAGATAATATGTTTCTACCCATTTACCAATTATTCCAAATTATTATCGCATTGTTAGGGAGGTGTAGGGTATTATATAGTCGGCCCCGCCCTTTCCTTAGTGGTTAGTAATGGCGTAGTTTCTACTTGTCAAATGTCAAAAAAAGCTTCAAAAGTGACAGCTACCAAAATACCTGGTGATTAAAAATAACACCTCTTGTTGGAAATCCCTGTAGTATATAAGTAATTATTGGAGGACCAATATTTCACTTAAATTTAAACTGTATGGCCCTTCTTCGAACTTAGACTGAGATAGAAAACAATCTCGATCAATCATACATATTTGAAGTGAATCGGTTACTTATTTTGAAAATTATCGTGCACACCTGCCATTTATTCCAAGGATTTCCGATGAACACACATAGGTTCTTGGGACTTCTTCGATGGGTTACATTTTGGTTCCGTATCAAATGATATCAGACTGAATCTTGTCAAAAAAAAAAATGGGGTCTCTGTGACGTTAAGACGTCAAATGGGGAAGGTGCAATTTGGGGCTATATAAAAAAATTACCGATATTGTCTAGTTTCAGTCCGAAGCTATCTGCAGCTATAAGAAGTATTAATACCAAATTTCAACAACCATGTGGACTGTGCTTTTTCTGAGTAATGAGCTATCCATTGCAAATAGACTGCCGGCTTACTGTAGTGTTTACCAGGCAGAAATCTTAGCTATTAAAGAGGTAGCGGAATGGCTTAAAAATAAGGTTCTCGCCAAAGTAGGTATTAATATTTTATCTTATAGTCAGGCTGCTATCAAGTCTATGGAAACTGTATTCCTGAATAACTAATCTGTCTCTACTCTCGCAGATCTCTTAACCATATGGCTGAACAGTTTAATATTCACCCCATATGGGTGTCGGGGCAACTTGCAAGATCATGCTCCAGGGAACTGGAATATGAGGACATGCCTCCAGCGACCTGTAAGCTCTTCTTGATATAAATCGTAGGTGGTCACTAGTCCAGACTGCATACATTCCAGGTTGATGTAGCAAAGTCTTGTCTCTAAACGCACCAACGTCCTGTTGTCGTTCTCGAAACCGGACGCCTTACTTATAGTGTCTGTCATGACGGATCACTGAGAGAGAGATTGAAGGTCTTGCATAATGACTTTTGCAGAATATATGGAGAAGAAGAGGAGGATGAATCAATAGAACAATATCTGTGTCTGAACCCGCTCATTCTGGAAAGCGGCAGGTCACCCTAGGCTCTCTTTGAGGAGTTAGCAGACTTGGCTGATGTTAAAACTGCCAAATTTCGAGCTAGGGGAAAACATATTTGTTCGTACGTCCGGGGTAACACAAGTTAGTGACTTTGTCATACAGGTTACCACTATTGACCTAAACCTAACCTAAGGTCATACAATTTTCATATATATTTGCTGAAGATTTGTCGAACTTTTTATAACTTTTATTAATGATGCCCCATACTCTTATCGATTTCGAAAAAATGTATTCATAAATCTTCCCTATTTCTGGACGAATACTTCAATAACATGTGATGTCTTTAAGGGATTATTAAAATGTTTCATTTTAATTGGAACCAAAGGATTAATACAAAAAATGTATTTTAAGCTGTGTTTTCTATTCAATATTTTAAGGACAATATACAGATTTTTAAATAAAAATGTTAATAGATTTGTCAATGCGACATTGGAAAACCATTAACAATTTCTCAGTCAGCTAAATAAAGAAATTCGTAATATGCTTAACAAAGTGACGATATGTGTCGATGGTGTCAGTATCCACACTCTGTCGAATACACGTTTCAAATACCTATACCCACAAAATGAACAACTGCAAAATTATTTTTACATTTCGACCAAGATTATGTACTAAAATGGTTAATATACCTAATAATATGTAATGAAAACATTTCGATGTTTACATCGAAAACTAGAAGCAGATTTTTATCATAAGTCACTCTTCGATGAAAATAGTATGAATATACTCGTATTTTAGAGCCTTTTATTGTGTTAAGCCGAGACCGTGCTATAGGAAGTACGTGTTAATTGAGGTCTACTTATATTTCACTTTTCATAGAACAACGAACCTAATGGCCCTAATATTTACATGTCCATGTCCTGACATATTACACGTTCAGTTTTATGAAGAGTGGAGTAGGATATTAAACAGTCGACCCCGCTCTATGTTATACTTCATTTATTTGCTTCACATTGCGTTTTTAACGATTCCCCCTTCATCAGAGCAAGTGCAGGTGCAAGCAAGTACTTAGAATTACATATTACCATTTTTGTTTATTCTCCTTTCGCTGTATTTCGAGTCGATTTAGGTTTGTATTGTTCTTCCAGTTTTGAGATTGTTTGGTATGCTTTCGCCTTTTTAGGTCAACACGCATATAAAATATTAAAAACCTCGAAAGAATATCCAAAATCTTAATCATGTGTTAATTCTCATACGTACAATACTTGAATGTTTATATGTCTGTCCGTCTGTTCGTTCGCCCGGTAGTCCGTCGGTGTTTTATGATGAAAGTGTGCATCCACTTTAAAGTGAACTCACCAATAAGATACTTATGGACATGTACAGTCATGTACATAAGTGTAGATAGAGCAACAAAAATTCGGTCTGATATGATAAAAAGGGAAACATTTAGTTACTTTCCTCCTTAACTAATTTTGTCTATATATATATCTGTGGTCACAAGGCATAACAGCATAACTCGAGTTATGCTCAAATTGCGTTTTTGATGCCACGATGTTCCCCATATTCGATTACATATTGTGACAAATTTTGGCGATGATACCTTGTTTAGTTGTTCAGATACAAGGCAAGAGTTATTAGCATATCTCGCTGTATCACTACAATTCATAACGTACATAACAGCATATCTCACATTTTTTCCTTTGAAAACTATACTTGTGTTTTTATTCCCCATTTATCTTTGGACTATTGAATATGTAAATTGAATGAAGTCGTAACAGCATATCTGAGTTATGTTATTAGTCCAAGTTGAACTAAGCCCTAGCACAAAAGCATAACTCAACTTATGCCGTTATTCCAAAATCTAATATTGACTACTGAATGTTGTAAATTTCGAAATCATCCTTTGATTTATCAGCATAAGTCGATATATTCTACAATAGGCATGTTTTCGTTACAAGCTAGCACTTTTAGTTTAGCACTTTGCAACGAAAACAACTGACTTCCACTAACTGGCACATAAGCAATAAGTGGCGGATTTTCACTATCTGGTAGCAATGATGTCATGAGTTGCGAAGAAAGAACAGTGCGAAACAGACAAAAAATTCGTGAAAAGTATTTATAAAACATATATTTACTATTCTATGTTCAATTGTTTACACTCTTTTGCAAATATTAAAATAATTTCCCATTTTTGTTCTTCTTCTTCCCGTTAATTCACAATAATTGATAAAATCTCTCCAAAAATGGGATGCCATATTGCTAAATATAGGGTGCCCAATCTGGCAACATCATACTCGATTAAGACATGAACACAAGCACCAAACTTCATCGGGAACTAATAGTGCTTAAAAGTGCTTAGCTCCCCATACAAATTAAGCACTTATGGTGTAACGAAAACACGCCTAATATATAATGAAATTAATTTTGTAATAACGACACAACTCGAGTTGTGTGTTTTGTAACTTAATTTATTTAAAAAGGGAATAACAGCATAAAACAGTTTTTGGCCTATAACATTTATAATTAAAATAATTATATAAATGTGTTCGTATTAATTAATTTCACTTCCAAGTCCTGAGAAATTGCAGGCGTAAAATTCAAAATAAGTTTATAAATATTTTTGCTATATCGATTCAAACCTTTAAAATGCTCTCCTGAAAACTTGCAAAAACACACATATGCTGTTATGCCTTGTGACCACAGATATATCACAAGAGATAATCTAAAACATACTGATATATGTCATAATTAAAATATTGCCAGAAATTTACCAAATTTCGAATAATGTTACAATTTAATTTATGTATTTTAAGGTTATAGGTTCAGATGGAAGGATTTTAGAAAACATTCACAAAAAATTACACATTATTTTTTCCAATAAATTTGTACCTACCCTTGATCCCATTATAATTATAATATGTACTTTTGTAAGGAAAAATTTAGCCTTTCGTAGAAGAAACCCAAGGAGGGCTAGAGTTAGGCGAAGTCGACTATTTGATATCCTCCACCAACATACAGGGTGGCTGATGAAAGCTGCTACCAAAAAAAAATTAATACCTTTTTTTCTATTTAATGAATCTGGTTAATTTTTTTTTATTTTGCAGATTGATTTTTAGATTTAACAAAAATGGATAACTGGGACACTGAAACAAGAATTTGGATTGTCCGCCGCTATTACGCACTGAAGTCCGTAGTTTCGATTCAAAGAGAGTATAGGGGCACGTTTGGCGGCAATCCTCTGTGCAGATGGACCATAAAGAGACTTGTTAACAATTTTTCCGAGCATGGGACAGTCAACAGAAGACCTTACCATCGAAACCCTTCAGTTCGGACGGAGGAAACAATCGCTGCTGTAGCTGATGCCATACAAAACAATCCAAGAGTTTCGACAGGAACCTCATCTGCTCAAATGGGTATAAGCAGACAGTCATTGCAGTCAATTATGCACAAAGATTTGGAGTTATTCCCATATAAAATTCAAATGGCCAACAAAGTGAACTCAGCAGACTTCCCGATTCGCTTGGAATTTTGCCAGAAGATGCTTCAAATGGTGGAAGAGGACGAAAACATGTTGAACTGTCTTTTCATGTCTGACGAGGCCCATTTCGATTTAAACGGCAACATAAACAAACAATATTGTCGAATATGGAGTGCTTCCAACCCACAGATACTCCATGAGACGGAATTGCATCCACTTCGTGTCACAGTGTGGTGTGCAGTTTCATCACGCTGCATTGTCGGGCCCTACTTCTTCGAAGAAAACGGTCACACCATTACAGTTACTGGAGGCCGTTACTTGAGCATGTTGAGAGAGTTTTTCTATCCAGAATTACGCCGAATGAGAATTTCTTTCAACTCTGTGTGGTTTCAGCAAGATGGTGCAACTCCTCACATAGCCCGACCTGTTATGACAGAATTGCGGCGAAAATTTCCCAATAAGCTGATATCCAGAAACTCCACATTTCGTTGGCCCCCCAGGTCGCCTGACCTTACTGCACCTGACTTTTTCTTGTGGGGTTATTGCAAACAGGAAGTCTACAAAGCAAAACCAACAAATTTCAATGAACTAAAGCAATACATTCGAGAAATAATTGCGGCTATTCCCGTCTCAACTCTCCAAGCAGTAAGGAACAACTTTTTGGTAAGATGCCGCACAAGCATCAACGATCAGGGGGGCATTTAAGTTCCATTATTTTTAAAACTATATTTAATTAAATTTAATGAGCTTTAACATGAATAAAAAAAACTGAATTCCATACACTGAAAAAAAAGTTATTTAAGTTTCTTAATGTAGCAATATTCATCAGCCACCCTGTATCAGAGTAGAATTAATGATTATTATTATCTGTCAAATATATGGCTTCGTTTGAAATATATGGCTCAGATGGGGTTTATATGGTTGTAAAATAAAACACATAAATTTGAAAGTGAACTTAAAATTTTTATTATAGGTTTAAAGAACAATTTATGGCATTTACTGTTTGAAAATGATATCATGTAAATGTTGGTCATGAGCCCAAATACGGAAATTTTGTTTATTAACTTAACCATTGAGCCAGGAATGTGCTTCATCACTGAACAAAATTCCACGATAAAACACCGGATTTCTACTAATTTTATTAGGGTTTGTCCATGATGTGAAAACATTTTTCGCGCCAAATTTCATCAAGATCGGAGCCACAAACATGATTAAATCGAATAAGCTAGTGATTCTGTGTCTATCGGGCTTAGCTTATGTACTTTGAACTGTTACAAACATCTGCCACGAAAGTGACTTATAATAAATTGTACCACAAACATAATTCGTATTGCTGTACCTATACTTATGTCCATGACTGTAAGTGTTTGTTTGTATGGAGGGATGGATGTGTTTTAATGGGGATCTGGTTTTGGACATTTCAGATGTTTACTCAAAGACTTAAATAGTTGCATTTAGTTGTTATGGCCATTAAGGAAATCTCATATTAATTTCGTTTAGTTATGGTATTTCGAACTGTGTGATCGCCAAATATGTAGACAATTGTGGAGTGCAGTCGAATCACGTTCATGAGAGCCACAACAGCGACGCTAATAATTGTGGAAATTTGTAACAAGCGCTAATGTTGGATACCATAACAATAACTAATGACAAGTTAATATGGTTTAATTATGAACCAAACAGCTCCCCCCACCCCCTATGGGAAAGTTTTGTACCAAATCTTAAGTCGAATCATGCGTATTTCTCTATTTCGATTAAAGAAAAGGGGACATTTTATCATTTTGGACGTGTTGTCGATTATACGAAGTGGCATTGCAAACGTTGTTCGGTCTTGTACGGCTAAGACAATGGGAATTAATCCAAAATGCCTACAAAGCAAGACGTGAAAATTGAGGGTAACGATTTTGATAATATAAACTTACAACAAAAATAAATTTTTGTCTGGCAAAAATCGCAAAAATTAAAGTAATTTATAAACAAGGAAAAATGGCGTTCAGATCGGTCTGGCCGAATCTTATGCACCATTCACAAGGTATTGTATTTCGCAGTATAATATCCCAAATATAATTTATATAAAATATTCAAATAATGAAGGAACTTTGTATGGGAGATTTATCAAAACGTAGGCCAATAGAAACGCTTGTAGTGATAATTAAATAAATAAGGTATTTAAAAACGCTGGAATGATCCGTAATACTGATGTTTACTTATGAACTAAAAATCGCTCAGATTAATTTATATATGTCCATTTGCAAAATTCGCATTTATGTAAAGCAACCCCATATATTTTTAATTTTGATTTATGTCACGCTTAAAATAAATGAGCCATATGTTCCTTCCGTTTCATTGGCTTTGGCTTCTGCCTTCGACAAAAAACTAGTAATTGGCATTCGGCAAAAAATGGCGATTAGCCGAAGCCGTAAATTTTTTTTTATTTACTTGGGTTAGGTAAGGTTGAAAAAGTGGAGACGGTCCAACGGCCAATGTCCATGGACATGTACCTAAGCCAGTAGATCGACCTGTTGTGCGCTCCTTCGTTATGATCTTTTTAAAACCTCAACAGTTATAGAAAATCTGTACGGGACACGAATAGCCTCAGTATCTTCCAGTCATATCCCCTGAGATGAGTCACATCTGGTAATGTGTCGGACCCGAAGTATCGGAATCTTGCGCATAGGCTTATAATATGTTCCATCGTTTCGATGTTTTACCTACGTGCCCTGCATTCGTCGATATCTACTTGTCCCATGCGGTGCAGGTGTGCTTGTAGGTTTGGGAGTCCTGTTGGAACACTCTTCATCTTACTAGTCTCAATCTTATTTAGTTTTAGCAAATTAAATATTTTCTTCTTATTTGGGTCACTCTATGGTATCTTTGCCGTTACTTTCACTATTTGGCTATCCCACATAGTTATGTGAGCAAGTTTTGAAGTTTTCTGCCTTTTGATGCCAAGCTGCATGCCCTTCAAAAAAAAGTGTGGTTGTGTGGATTGGTAGTATCAAGATCTGCTAATTGTGTAGTGTGTGAGTTTATGTCCCTGTTGGCTTTATAGCCTTTGATGACATTGTCGTCAAAGATCATGTCATGCGGAACATAAATCACATAAACTTTTCTTCAATGACAACATAAGGGAGAACTGGTGATGATATTGTTTTGGTGTATATAAAGGATGGATTCTTGATACGCTTTCGGGCCAAGGCCATCATCAGATTCGAAATCTGCCTCACCGGGAGAACAAAGCCACAATCCTCCAGTGGATGAGTAACATACCATCAATTATCCAATAGGTACGTATCCCAGGTCCTCAGATATCTCCGTAACGACCTTCATAGCTATATCTTAGTAAAATCAACTATAAGATCTAAGCCCGGAGAATCATAAACAGTGTTCCCATAAATAAATCTGAGCCGAATGTAAAAAATAATGTTTGATGCAATCAGTTCAGATTTGTTTGTATATAGCCACCATATAAATACATACATATATATACACATATATATCCCTTCGCGGACATTAGTCTGCTTATGGCACTTTTTATATTCTGTTTTCCTGATCCACTCACCAGATTACGCTGATTTTTTACATGTACATCAGGTTAGCATTATAGCAAGATTTTCAAGATTCTGCAATTGTCTTTTGCGCATAAATAGTTAACCTTTAAAATGGCATATTTGGTAAAACTAATTGTCGCGGTGTAATCTGCTCTCAAAAGTTCATTATTCTACATGTTTTTACGTCAAAATTTCCATTGTGACGCTCAAACCTGCGTCACAATGCAAATTTTGACGTAAAAACATGTAGAATAATGAATGAAAATTCAGCGTATCGAAGTCTTTTGAATTCGAGTCTAAGATTTCGATTCTAGGAATAAATATAGCTAGTGGTCCATTTTAAAAAATTTAAGAAAAATTATTGTGTGATTGTTTTAAATCGTTTTATATACTTTGGTAATACTTTTTCATCATATCCAATAATTACAATCAATTTCGCATTTTTTCACAGTCTCGTACTATGAATAATCAGGTTCCAAAGACTAATTTTGTTAAAAATGTTATTAGAAAAACTTGGTAAATATAATGTCCGTACAAAAAGTACAAACTTATTTTTTCACCACGGATTTGATAACAGACGGGGGCTTTTTTAGGTCAAAACTTTTCAAAATTCTAACCAAGAAAGAAATGCCAACATGAACAAATCTATTGCTAAATGTAGAAATTATAGCCCTTGGTAGAAGTATCAAAATCATATTGTGAACGAGGGTATATATTATTTGGTAAGGCCTCGAGTATATTTGGCGGAAGTCCGTTGTGGGCCATTTTAAGGTACATGAGCAATGTCTGTCCGTCCGTCCGTCTGTCAGGATGGTGCGCACGATAACACTCGATAGGAGTAACGGAATGACTACAAATATAGCATTTGTACCTCCCCTACAAAGGGTTAATTTTTTTTGAAATATTCTTCTTCAATTACTTCTCTACTAATCGGAATCCTCCGCAATTCCACACTTAGTATTAGTTTATTAGGTGTATCACCTTGGGAAAAATGGACGAAGTTACCACGCCCCTTTTTGGTACCTTCCACATAAAGGATACAAAGATTTTGATCATTATAAACAAGATCTGAAACGATAACATTTAAACGAGCAGTATTCTTTCATAGGCCAAAAAACTCATTTCCGCCAAATCATTCAATGATCGGGCAAAAAATAAATTTTCTATACTAGTATCTGTGGGGCAGTATCTAAATCTGGACCAATTTCCCTCAAATTTAGCAGTATTAGTTCCTAATTTAAGAAACTTCCTTTTGCCAAATTTAATGGTCGGTGTACATCTTCTATAGCTCATTGATACCAAATCGATTGGAACTTATATATGAGTAATTCCTTGCCAAACCGATAGGCCATATCTCGGATGTACCTCTAAACTTCAAAAAACATTCTACATGAATAGTCGTTTAAAATGCGTTTTCGGAAAAAATCTTAAAATTTTGGTTATCGCGATATTGACGCTTTACATTTTCACATATTGACGAATCTAGTCGGAGATGCCATTTAAAAAGTAATAAGACAGTTTAAGAGCGCTATATACGAATATAATAAAATAATAATTTAAAAAAATCTCACGACAAATTTGTTTGCTATGGACCAACATCTTTCTGAGCTCAAAGTCGCTAGATTCGAAAGATTTTGGCCCGCTATACTGCGTGACGTTGACTCGCTATTTCAAATATTGATTTGTAGATTAATTTTTTCGAGTACACATTTTAAACAACTATGCATGTAGAAAGTTTTTTGAAGTTTAGGGGTACATAAAAAATTTGACCGAATTTTCCCGTTTGGTTTGGTATGGAATGACTCTATGGGGCTATATCAAAATCTGAACCGATTTCCCCCAAATTTCGATAATTTCCGTACTTTAACATTTATTTCCGTACACTTATCCATAGCTTCTACGACTTTTATTTGTACTGATCGGATATAAAATACAGTTTCTACTAATTTCTAATCTGAACCGATTTTCCCTACATTTGGCAGTGTTCATCCATATAATTTTTAGTTTAGTTTAATTTATTGAGCCTTTTATACAATTTTTTTATTGGAGTAACTACATTAATAATTTAGAAAATAACTTAAGATTATAATGTGTTATCCTAATTAACATAATAGTTATAAGCACATTGCTTTTTCATGAAATGGATTGAATACTGTGTATAAAAATGGACTGTGTTGGCGCCCTTGCTCCCGGGGCTGGACAAAAATTAGAGAGTAAGTTCTCAAAGGTTAACTTAAAACTAACTTAATTCAAACACAAACAAAATAATCTAAATAAGGATATTAAAAGAAAATAACAAATAATTTTTAATTACAAAATTTTTATAGTAGGAAGTGTTTATAAAATAAATGGCGTGAAATTGAATTTATCCCCTATGAGTTCCTGATAGAACTTTGTCATAAAAAGGGTGCCGTACACAATCATTAACATTAAAATTTGGCGCGGGTTCATTAATAAAACCAATAGGAGAAATATAGTTAGTATTTGACCAACTAAAATTTTTCTGTTCATTTAAAATTGATTTAATGACCATATTATTATGCTGAAATAATCTTGATATAAATCGTTTTAAAACATCAGAAACATAAAGACCGATAGGAGTGACTTTAGATAGAGAGTAAATAAACTGATTTGAAAAGCGTTTGTGGGGAGATTGAAAGTTTTTACCTATACAGAAGCAAATTATTTTTCTTTCGAAAATTCTATGTCCTTAAGTTTTGTGGGTGAAATTTGAAACCAAATTGGAAAGGCGTATGTAAAGATTGGCCGAATACTAGTTTTGTAAAGAAGTAATTTAGTTTTAGAAGGAAGATGTTTGTTCCATAGAATTCTGGAAAACAATCTTAGTAATTTAGACGCTTTATTTGTAACAATTTTAGCATGTTTATTGAACTTAATTAATTCCAAGGTATTTAATGGTACCTCCTATTGAAATTTCAGTTCCGTCTAATTGAAGTACTAGCGATTTACTTTCCGGGACAACGAATTTTTTACATTTTCCAGAATCATTTCTTAAGCAGATAGCCTGAGACTTTGAAGCATTTAGTTGAATACCCCATTTCGTGTAAAAATTTTTAACTTTCATTAAATGATCATGCGCAAAACTTAATGCTTTTGCTGGCGACTCAGCGTGTGTGTAAAGTAATGAATCATCCGCATATAAAATACCTGTTGAATTTGTTTCTCAGTGTGGAAAATCATATATGAAAATATTATAGAGATGAGGGTCGAAAATGGAACCTTGAGGAACACCACGACTTATAATAGAGAATTCGGATAATTTATTTTTAAACTGTACACAAAATTGCCGATTGTCGAAAAAATTTCGCATTAATTTTATGACAGATGGACGAAATCCTATGTTAATCATTTTAAAAAGAACACCTAAAGGAGAAGCGCTATCGAAAGCTTTTTCAACATCTAGAGAAATTGCAAATGTACAAAATTTTTTGCGAAGGTTGCATATTATATCATTGTGAAATTTTAACAAAGCATCATTAGTGGAATGTCCTTTTTTGAATCCAAATTGTAAAGGAAGAATATAAGGTAAACTAACCCCAATATCCATCTAGTGAGATTGGTCTTAAATTATTCATGGAATTTGAACCTGCCTTTTTTTGGATCGGCAAAATTTTAGAAATTTTCCAGAGGCTGGGAAAATAACAGTTGCAGAGACAGTTATTGAAAATTATTGTAAGAAATTCGTAAGCTTTAATAGGAAGTTTTTTAATAATAAAATTTGAAATTTTGTCTAGACCATATGATTTTTTATTGTTAATTTCGCTTGTTATTCTAATGACATCGGAAATTGTAACTAGATCAGAACAGTTTTGAGTATTAGTTGCATTAAATTCAGAATTAAAAAAGTGTATTGGAATGTCGATTGAATCAATATAAGAGGAAACAACATTTTCAATTTGTGGAAAATCCGAAATTGCAATATTATTGTTAAAAATGTCACAAAAGAAAGTTCGCAAATTATCAAGACAATCATTATCATCTTCAATTGTACATCCATTAATTTCGAGTTTTGAAATATAAGAATTTTTTTTATAACCAAGAATTTTGTAAATTTCCTTATGCGCATTTGGACCAGGCTTTATTTCACTCATCTTCCTACTAAAGAATATACGTTGTTCCTGTTCTACCTTTTCTTTTATTATTAAATTTAATAATTGAATTTGCTTTGAAAGTAAAATATAATCCCGATTATGTCTATTTAAAGTTCTGTGGTATATCGATCTTAATTCCTTTTGCCACCTATATTTAGTTTTATATAGATACTTAATATGATCAGAAACAATATTTTTCCTATCTTTCCGGATCAACTGTTGTGAATGGTCAAGGCAAGTATCATTTAATGATCAGAGAAATTACTAACATGAGAGTCTATTTCTGTATTAGACATGTTCGAGTTATGATTTGGAAAGATACTGGTTAAATTATCTCGTAAATCAGATTTAAAATCAATCCAATTCGTATTTTTAAAAGAGGTAAAGGTTTTCGGAGGTTTTATTAGTATTTCAAATTGCCTAAATTAAATTTCAAATTAATAGGGAGATGGTCAGAAAAGGAAGGGAGATCTGTAATATTGAAATTATTTCTATTAGTATTTATTAAATTTGTGCTTACAAGAAAATGATCTAAATAAGATGTATTGTTAGGAAATGTAGGAGTTAAATTTGTAATTCGAAAAAGATTTAGTGAAAAACTTTGTAACCAGTTGAAAATTATGTTTCCATTAATGTTATTCATTGAGTCTCCCCAAGAAACATGTCTGGCATTAAAATCTCCTCCAATGAAAATGCCATCGTATTCTGAGAAAAAATCACATAAATTTGAGAGTCCATTATGAATTATATTATATGTAGAGTTACTAGGAAAATAAATTGAACCGAATAGAAATTTTTTGTCAATACCATTGATTACAAATTTAATACTGATGAACATGTTTGGAAAGGTTAAATTTGGAATTTTAACTATTGAATATTTGTATGATCTACGGAAAACAATTCCAACACCAAGTGGACTGCTGTCCCTTAAAAAAGTGTAATTTTCAAGATAAACTCGATGATTTTCCCTAAGATGTGTTTCTTGTATAAATGCTATGTCAATATTACTACTTCTTAGCAAATTTAATAATTCAAATCTTCTACTCTTTTCAATAAGAGATCTAACATTAAAAGTTAACAAATTGAGAATTTTACGGACCATAAGTAACATTAATTTCATGTAAAAGAGAAGTGCATGTTTCTTTTGCATCTGATGCCGACATGGATTTGTGATCTACAATAAATTTTTTAATTCTGTCTTCTAATGAAACTGGATTGCAAATTTTCTGAGCAATTTTTAAAAATTCAGTAATCAATGGATTTTTTGAAAAAGAGCTTTGTTGTGAATTAGGTATATTTTTATTGAACAAATTAGCAAAAGATTTTCCCGGCTGAGTAAAATTAGAATTTTGAATCACATGAGAAACAGTTTCAATAGCTTTCTGCTTGTTAATTTTTGTAGAAGATTTTAGTTTTTCTCTAATAGCAATGTACTTTAAATAGGCGGAACAACCCTTATAATTGGAAGGATGACCATGTTTACCACAATTTGCACAGTAGGGTGGGTGTGATTCATCCGATTTAAACTGACATTTGCCAGGTTCATGTTGTTTATCGCAATTAACACAAACGTAGGGTCTATTACAATTTCGTGACATATGACCCCAATGTTGGCAGCGCCAACACTGAATGATTTCCATATTTTTCTTAGGGGGTTCCCAAGAGATTCTTTGATTGAACATATCCTTCAATGAAGTCAAATCACTCAATTGTTTTCCAGGTGCCAAAGTTACTAAGAATAAACCAGTGTCAATGCCATTCTTTCTACAAAACTTAGTGGAGAATTTGGAAACAGTTTCAACTAAATTAGGACATAGAAAATCTAGCTCCTTAATAGCTTCTATATTGGTCTTGTAAAATAATCCGCGAAGGACAACACTAATGCGCTTATGTTCTTTGGGCGTATATGTAAATGAAGAAATTTGTTTTTCCTTCAATAATTGCATCATTTCTGAATGTGCATTTGAATTTTCAAAATATAATTTGCTTTTTGATTTATTAACGTTAGTAATTCTGTACGGTGTATTTTTGGATTTTAATTCATTAACTAATTCTTTAATGTCTACATCGAATACAAAAATAGGTGGACAAAAAGAACGCTTAATTTTAGGTGGTATAGAATTATTTGTATTATTTGAAGGAGAATTTGATGTAGGACATGTATGTATGTTTAAATTTCCCAGAATAGCAAATCTATTCTGGTCATTTACAACAGGGTTAGAATTACCAGATACAGGAATGCGGAATTTTGAGAGGTCTATCCTTGTTGGGCTAATGCGTAATCTCTTATTACGTACAATTTGAAATTCATTTTCATCCTCTGCAGAATGCAGAAAATGATGAGAATCGTTAAAATCCATAGACTTTGATTGCTGGTCCTCGATATGTGTTGAATTTTCATTTTGATGCATTGAATTTTCGTTTGATTGAGAATTTGATCGTTCGAAATAATTATCTTGAGATATGCCAACTGAATTAGTTCTTCCAATAATTAAATCCGTTGACAATTTTGAATTTCCGATAGAGGAGGGAAGACAATGAATATCAAGGGGAACTTTTTCGGATTGAATATTTGGCGGTTTATTCATTTTTTTATCAGAAAAAATCTGATATTTTTATATGGTAGAATATGAAAAAATATGTATATGTATGTTTGTATTATTTTTTTAATTTTCAAATGGAAAATTGTGTACGTCTATACTGTTAGACAGTCGATAGAAACTCCTCATCCATATAATAAGAAACATATTTCAGACTCTTTAAATTTGTATATAGGGTGATCAAAGTAGAGATACTTTTTTCAATAACCTTTTTTTGAAAGATCACGACTCACAGATGGGTCGTGTCATGCTGTCATGTTATTTTTGTTAAGTATTGTTTGGCATTTCATCATGGAAAGACTTACGCCTGAACAACGTTTACAAATTATTCAGTCTTGTTATCAAAATAATCGTCCGCCAATTGCGCTAAGACCATTTTTTTTAAATCCAAAAAAACACTTTCCAGTCGACCCACGACCTTGACACCCATGAGCAATATTTTAGCTCTCGTTAAGAGCTATCTTTTTGCCATTGACCGATTCCCATTTGCCATTGACCGATTCCCGAATCATCGGTCCATATTTCTTCAAAAATGATGCCGGTGAGAACGTAACCGTCAATGGCGACCTTCTATCCCTTGGGACACGCTGTGCCTACAACACATAGGAGCTTTTGTCGGCGCATTTCTATAGACGGATACACATAGGAGTTTTTGGTAACTTATGAACCGGAGAAGATAGACAAAATGCTTTGGTGAGTAGTCGTATGACCGCTAGGACATTCTAATTCGACCATAAAAAAATCGAAAAATTACACATAGGAGTATATATGGGAGCTATATGTCAATCTGGGAGATATGTCCTTAATGGGAGATATGTGCAAAGTTTCGTTGAGATCGACCATAATTGCAACCTGTATTTTGATTACAAAAATACATGCGGAGACGGGCATAGCTAAATCAACTCAGAAAGTGATTCTAAGTCGATCGGTATAAGAAACTATGGGTCTATTTCTTATCCTTTGTGTAACAAATGCACAAAGTTATAATAATAAATATATTACCACAGTGAGGTGTAGGGTATAAAAAGTATCATAAGCAGACCAATCAGGTAATATCTTCTTCGAAAACTAAAATATGGTAAAACTACAGTAATTATGTTTTTATTTGACGGCCCGCATACATATACCGCATCTCATCGAAAAATGCAACAAAAATAATTTTAAGATGTTTTAAAAAAAATACCCAGTTCCGAACGCTCTGTGTCTTTATTCTTATTATTATTCAATATACCCTATACCATAGGATACCATATACCATAGGATGGGGGATATATTCATTTTGTCACTCCGTTTGTAACACCACTAAATATTGAAATGAGACCCCATAAAGTATATATATTATTAATCGTCGTAAAATTCTTAGACGATTTAGCCATGCCCGTCTGTCCGTCCGTCCGTCCGTTTGTGGGTGACATTTGGTACATATACTTCTTATATCTGCAGGTAGGTTGGGATTGAAAATTGGGCATCATCGGTCCATTTTTTGATATAGCCCCCATATATAGCATCTCTCCAATTTGACTTCTTAACGTTCCTTCACACGAACAACGGTAGTCATAGGTCCATGTTTTGATATAACCCCCACACAAAGGACCCTCTTGATTTGACTTCGTTCCGCTACAAAAACCTCAAATTTGAATGAATTGGGCTGAAATTTGGTATAATGAGTTAATTTGTATCCGATACCTTTCACATGAGATCCATTTGGAGGGTATAAAGATTCGGCATGGCCGCCGGAAAATTGAGTTCCGTGTTGACAACAACAAATGTAAACAAACATCTAAATGTCATCGATGAATTGGGAAATATTTAATTAGCTGATCGCTGAACTTGGTCTTGTTCAGCGTTTCATGAGTCGCTGTAACCACTGTGCGCATGTCAAATGCAACGAGATCGAAGACGGGCATAGTGTGAGTGATTTTTATACATTTAGTCTTGCGCACTGCTCTGCGTACTGATCAACAACGTCACAAATGATATGCGCGTTGCCAGGGGGAATACTATCGTTGAGTTTTCGTTGTGGAGGGTGGGGAGGTGCACATGCATAACAAGGGGATCTGTGTAAACAAAAAAACCCAAACAAAATTCATATAATAAATAAATACTGGGAGTTTTTTTTTTGTCTCGTTCATACAAACAAATTGAAATACTTCAAGAACCAGTATTTTGTATACAAGTTTTTCTGTTGGTGTTGTTATGTGGTTATCTTAAAGATACAAGGCGGAGAGTGAGAGAAAGAATACGTCTGATCTCTTTTAAGAGATCATGAGCATCTCCAAGATCTCCACTGCTCTACTCCTCAGGTTAAGAGCATTGTAGAGGAGTGTAGAGTTTTATTTTGCTCAGATGATGTTGCTGAGACCCGTTTCGCCGCTGTTTGTTTATGTTTCGTGTTGTGCTGTTGATCTGTTTCGCTGCTGAAGCAACAGCTTCAGATACATTTTGTTGTTCGCTGTTCGCTTGTTTTTACTATTGCCCGTTTCTGTTGTCAGTCTTTAGTTCACTGTTTAAGATACAAAATCTCACAAACAAAAGTTACGGATAACGAATGACGACAACGACGACGTGTGTGCGCGTTTTTCGTGTTTTTTTGATGTATGTTGCACTGTTACAAACGATTTTTACGAATTCATAATGCCTTACGATCGTTCATCCTGACAAGCCTTCCGAGAGTTGGGACCAATGCGTGTTTCCTGCATTTTCGTGCGCCTGTCTCAATAAATCTGAATAAAAATTTGCCAAATATAATGAAAACAAGTATCGAAACCGTTACAATACATTTGGCCATTCTAATGAAACGAGAATCTAAAGAGCCTTAGAAAAAATCCGCACTTACCTACAGCTTTTACGTTGTACATATGTATGTAGATGTGGTTGTGTGAAGTATATACATAAGTATATATATATATGTGTGTTTTGAGAATATATGCAACAGCGGTTGTGTGGTTATGCACCTAAATAACAAAATAAATTTGGAAAAACTACTTAGAGTTTGCGTGACGCTATAAATATAGATCGATGCTTCAGAATTTGTACGTGCAAAAGTATTTGAGTGTGTGTGCAAGTGCTGTGGCTAAGACGACAAGCCAAGTCAAGATAGCCAAAGTCCTTCTAGACTGCTTAATAAGCAGCAGCCGAGCTTCATTAAAGTGTCTTGCAACACAAGTACGAGTACCGAGTACTACGCGAACGACAACAACAAATCCACTTACAGAAATACGCGAAAAAGTGCAACTGACGGACCAACTATCCGTCTGTCCGACGGCCAGTCAACAAGCCTACCTACCAACCAGCCGACTAACCAAGCAACCGACCTGGCCAACAGTGGCAATTGCGGCATCACAAACCGAATACTTTGAAGGTTTTTTTCTTGGCCATTTCTGTTTGCCTTTGTTGTTGTTGTTGGCAGTTATCTATTTGTTGTTGCTGTTGTTGTGGTGGCATGGCTTTTTATGCAATTTAAGCCTCAAGTATTATCAACGTTCTTTAGCTGTGGACAGTTGGCCATTTCCCCCCATTCCTTTTGAGAGTGAATGTGTCCCAAGAAGTCGTTAGTTTCATTTCATTTTGCCTAAAGGTTTTTTCCCCCCGGTTCTACTTGGCGGCCAATAACGAAGTACAGAAAATAAAGAAATATTTTGCTCATTAACAAAACCGTTTGCCATGAAACAACCAAAAAGTTAAAAAAATAAACAAAAAACACAAAATCAATGGAAATCTATCTGAAAATGCAATAAAAAACAAATTAAATGTTTGAAATAAGATTTAAAACAAAAAATATTAAAACGGTTTTTAATCACGACAATAAGAATAAATGTCAGGCGATAACTTTGAAAGTAATAAAATAAAATTAAAAAAGGAAAAAAAAAATAAAATCGCCATCTGGTTTTGTAAACGGCCTATCAAACGACCCATCATAATTAAAGATCACTCATCAAATTAGGGGAAAAAATATAAAATAAACCACAACAAAAACGACACCAAAATACACAAAAAAGGCATAAAATATAAAACAAAGCAAAGAGTAAAACATAACTAACCAAAACAAAGTATGATTAATAAACATATCAAAAAATCGGGTTGAGAAACAAATAAAACCCCCAAAAAATAAACCATAACACATAAATTAAATAATAAAAATGGCAGAAACAACATAAAAATGATTGAAACGGAACTGAAGTTTGTCATCATCATTTAAAAAAGTATAAATCGACACATTGAAAAAGTTAACAATAAATTCACAAAAGCCAATCAACATAAATAAAATTTAGAGAAAATATTAATAACTAGAAGCAAATTAACAAAAATATCTACTTAGTACTGTAAAAAATAAAAAAGGAAAGAATTGAAATTTAAAAATAAATTTAAATTTATGAAATTAAATGTAATCCTAACAAAACGAGGTTAGAAAAAATATAATTTATTTACAAATTATATTATGCTGACCAGGATTGCCACTTAAATAATAACCAAAAGAAAATGCATTACGGAAATATCTAAATATAATCAAAAAATATTTAAAATATCATTTAAAAATATTACTCAAAAAATCTGTTAAAAAATAAAAAAGGTCTCACTATAAATCATACAAAAATGCTTCCCCGCAAATAAAAATAAAAAGAAAGGAGTTTAATGTATCCCAATAAAAAATATGATTTCACCAAAAGTGTCAGATGCAAAAAATCTTGCCCTAAAGCATATATCATAAATTTAAAGATTAAATTGGAATTTATGGAAATGTGAGCAAAATCTTAGAAATATTTAAAAATAAGTTTGAGAGTGTTTTACAAAGTGTATCCCAATAAATGAATTTATAAATAAAATTTATTATCAATCCTTCATTTGAGATCCCGATCAATATGGATAATTATCACAATAATATAAATGCACCGGAATTAGAAAGGTAAGTGCGATGCTTTAAATACTTGTCCACAATAATTTAAAAAGCGAATGAATACATTGTCAATGATATTGATATTATTGTTATTAAGGTGAATTTTGCCATCTGTGGTTATCGTAAGGTTAGATCTAATTTGTACTTTCCCAGTTAACACGAAGCAAACCAGTAAGAAAAGACTCAGGTCGGGCGGGCTGACTGTATGACACACTCCGTCATTACTTGCAATATACGGATGAATGTAAACGGGAAAAAATCACCGGTTTTTATATGGTTGAATGGAAAGAAAATATATTTGAAACAAAAGTTTTTAAATATAATATATTTCGGATGCTGAGGGGAGTTTCTGGACTCTTCGACGCATCTGACGGGGACATGCTCCTTGATGATACGGACGAGGAGTTCTATAATGTCCTTGTGAAGGTGGAGGTAAATCTATCAGTTACCAATGGTAGTAAGAATTATACAGATTAACCTCCATCACGCTAAAGTAGCCTCAGCGGCTCTATTACTGCACCTGTCCAATGGTGCAGTAGACATCATCCTATCTGTGCTAGCACTGATGCAAACAGTAGAGGTGAGTTACATATTGACTTTAATTATTTGAACTACCAACTTAACTATTTGTAACAAAACCAATAGAGCGACCTTTACAAATAAGGAAGCCAGGAAGAACTCGACATTACGTTTGGTACTTACTCCCTGTCAGACAAAATAATTGGTTGGAATGTATTGGACGACCACTCATTCACAGGTCAACAGTCGCTGAAAAAGTACCCAAACCTGCCGTCCACAAAAATGTGAGGAAAACAAAGTGGCACCTGTATGTGAAAAAATTAAAAAAAAGTCCTCAATTCTAAACTTCTTTATGAACCGAATGATAAAGTTTGTCTGGATAATCTAGTCTAACACACCACCACATCATTCAATAATTCCCTGTCTAAAACCAAGGGTAAAACGAAACCACAATGGCGGACTTCTGAGCTAAGGGCTAGGAAAAATACCTACAACATGCTATTCAACAAGGCCAAATCGACTGGAATGCCTACAGAGAGCAACTCAAAATCTATAAGACGGAACTAGTCCTCTTTACTAGAAGAAATAAAATTCCGAACTATCAGCTCCCTACACTACAGGGTACTTGAAAGGTACTTGAACTATCGAAAGAAGCTAAGTACTTAGGCATAACCCTAGACTCTAAGCTGTCCTGGAAAATGAATTTGGAGGAAAGGGGAAAGAAAGCGTTAAGCGCCTTCTATGCCTGCAAGAAAATGTTTGGACGCAAATGGGGTTTGCAACCGAAAATGATACACTGGATGTATACATCGATCATAAGACCGATACTCACCTACGGATCAGTTGTATGGTGGAAATCGGTAATGAAGAAATCACATCGCTCGCATCTAGCCAAAGTGCAAAGACTGATTTGCGTCGGGATAACTGGCGCCCTCAGATCTGCTCCACAAATGGCACTGGAGGTGATACTGAACCTTCAACCAATCGTTATATACATAAAGTGTACCGCAGCGAAAGTGACCCTTCGGCTAAGGGAATCAGGAATATCCATCAATACCACACACGGACATAGCTCAATCCTGGAAAGCATGGGCATAACAGACAAAATCAATAGGCCAACGGACTACTTGGCACCAAGAACAATTCGAGGTAAACATTTTAATGTAACGTTTCCTAGCCGTGAAGATTGGGCATCAAATAGCGTCATAGAGGACGACTAGATCTCAATCTTCACGGACGGATCGAAAATGGAGACGGGCACGGGATCAGGAGTATATTCCGATACCCTTAATCTCAGAAATTCCACCAGACTCCCAGATGAATGCACGGTCTTTCAGGCAGAGATCTATGCCATTAACATTGCCGCGAAACAGATTTTGGAACGGGATATTTCTCCGAAAAAATTCAAGATCTACGTCGACAGTATGGCAACTCTCAAGGCCTTGGGCTCTAGAACAATCAAATCACGCTGCACGATGGACTGCTGTCTAGCCTTTACCCATATTCAGGCGCACGAAATCACGCTCTGCTGGGTGCCAGGACATAGCAACATACAGGGCAACGAATTAGCAGACGAATGTGGCAGGATAGGATCCGGTGCGCGAAATCAAACCGCTACTCTGGACGTGCAAATTCCGTTCGTGGAACTTAAAAACCAAATCGACGAACGCGGAGCAGCACTAACCAGATCGAGGTGGGATATCGTACAAAACTGCAGAACTGCAAGGACTCTTTGGCCATCCATTGATGTGAACCGTACAAAAGAATTGCTGTCCTTCAGGAAGAACACACTTAGCATCCTAACAGGAGTCATCACAGGGCACTGTACCGTTTGGCCTATTTAGGGCACAGGCTCTTCGGAAACCTAGACGACCTAGCAGATGCACCGCTCAAACCCCTTCTCAAATTCATCAGAAAATCTCTCTGGTTTAGTAAAGCCACAAAGACAAACGAAAACACGAGCTACTAGATCTTCTCTCCCTCTTCCTAAATCTTTTCTCCCTCTTCCTAAACCTTCTCTCCCTCTTCCTAGTCTGTCAACCTCCAACTATTTCTACTATTATTCTATTCTGCTCACGGGAAACACAATGGACTGATTTGTCGGCCCCGAGTGAACTCGTCAGTTGTATTCTGACGGGCGTCCCTTTCAACCTAACCTAACCTAACTAAGGACAGCCCAAAGACACTTTCTTGCTACACTTTCTGTGAAGAAGTGGAAAAGTCTCGGATGCCTCAATGCTGTGAAAGCACGCTGTATGGTGGTGGTGGTGGTCTATCTGAAGGATAGTCCCTAAACATTCCGATCAACACACATTTCAAAGGGAACTCACCAACAGAACCCGAGTAACAGCAGGGCCAAAAAGAGAGCGAGGGACTTCAAGCATCACTAGTGTGTTGACTGATGCATTCAGAATTAACTGGGCGGCCAACAGCTTTGAGCACTTTAAATCACCTGGACAAGACGATATGTCACCAGCAGAAATGCAGAACATTTTGAAAAAAAATATCCCCTGACTGGAGCAAATGTATGTAGGCTGTATCCGGCTGTAATATATTCCAGTCGTCGTGGGGACCCAAAAGAGATATTCATACCCAAAGCGGGAAAAATGTCGCATACTAGGCCAAAGGGCTTCAGGCCAATTGGCCTATCCTCTTTCTAATTGAAAGGTCTGGAAAGACTTTTAGATGCATTCTTTAGAGAACAGCTTGGTACAAAACTTTTGTCGGAAAACCAACAAATTACAACACGGGCAAATCTGCAGAATCGGCCCTACATTTCAAGGAATTCACTATGGTGGCCTTCTAAATGTTGAGGGGAGTTTTAAAAACATTCACTCAGATGAGTTAATTGTGGCGTTGTCGCATCTAAGGGTGAACTACATATAGATTGACTAGACTAATTCAGCGTTTGCTCACCAAAATATTTTTGATTTTTTTCTTTTTTCCCTGACCCTGACCCTGTCCTTGCAATTTCTTAATATCAGTGCAGAATATAAACAGATTTCTCTGGCATCAACTTTTCTAAATGAACAGCAAAATTTGCTACACGATGTAACAAATTTCGGGCAGATGTGCCAACTTAGACAAAAGTTATGGTCATCTCAATTTATATATTTAAATATAGGCAACTTTGAAATTATATTGTTTTAACTCAGAAAAGTTGATGGGAGAGAAATGTTTTGAGCCATGTTTTGTCGCAATTGGTTGTCTGGTTAAGAAACGTAAGAAACGGCAGAATTATTTCCCTTTTGCTTAATTCCTCCCACTGTGCGCTGTCCGCTTGCAAACTTTGACATGGGCAAGAGGCAGTCAGGCTTTCCAATGAGAGATGGACAGAAATTGACACCTGTAGGGTAACTATTAAAATCTTTCCAAGATACGACCCAAAAAGGTCAAAACATCTCCTTGCAATAAAGAGAAAAATACTGTCTGCATTAGTGTCAGTTCTGACGGGATATTGCATGATCAGCGAACACGCCAGGAGAATGGAGTCTAATGACTAATGCAGAAACTGTGGAGCTGAAGAAGAAGTGGTGAGCATTGAGCATCTGTTTTGTTACTGTTCACAATTGAGTAAACGACGTCTGGATATACTTGGGTCCGCTTTTCTGCTAAGTTCGACAAATTTTGTCTGTACTGATATTATTGATATTTGAGGTGGTAATTCCGGCTGCCGCACTAGCCTATATCCTTGAACGAACACAGTTAAATGTATTCTGGTTTAATAAGGTGGTGTAGAGTATCCTAAACTCGGTTCCGCCCGACTTTAGCCTTTCTTTAGTTGTTTGTATTTGGAAACTTTCTCCAATTGGGATATAACATAGATCTTGGGTCGGCTTTTCTAGTAAGTTCGACAAATTTTGCCTGTACTGATATTATTGATAACTATGTGTTTCTATGTAACTCAATTTATCTATGAGAGGTGGACGTTCGATTTGGCATCTAATTTGGAAGAGACGAGATTCTAGATCCTTGAACGAACACTGAACTAGAAACACAGGGTGGTGTAGAGTATCATAAACTCGGTTCCGCCCGACTTTAGCCTTTCTTTAGTTGTTTATATTCGGAAAATTTCTCAAATTGGGATATAACATAGATCTGTTAAATGGAAATTACTCGTACTTAAAAATCAGTGGGTAAGTAATAAATATAATTGTTTAACATTTCGTTTGTGTGGAAAGCAGCATGGTTCATAGTATATCAATTTGAAGTCAAGTGAGAAGTCATGTCTTTGCTTTTCAATTAAATCATACACCAATCAATTATTTTATTTTGAAAATACCAAGAACAATTTATCCACATTAATTTTATCCACGGAAAATGACAATATTTCTAATAAATTGTTGCTACACTTCAGCTTAGTTTACATATTACTTAAAACCGGTTTTCAATTTCCAATAAATTGTAATAACCTTTGATTGTTGTTTTTGCAATCAATGCGTTTCACAATTTTAATTTATACAAAATGTTACAAATTTTATTGTTCATTTGTAATCATAAAACTAATTGAGTGTGGACATGTGTGGGCCAAATAAAAAATAAACAATTATTTTATAAAATTGTATTTAGTTATACGAGTATGTTGACAAATAGGAATGCAATCTATGAGCGAAATAATTTTCTCAAACTAACTGTAGATGTTTTATTATTCATTCCAATTCCAATTTTATTATTCCTAGAAAGAGGTCATCAAAAGGAGTGAATAAGATCCAATTTTTTACAAGTTAGCTTAAAAGTACTCATACGCTAAAGTGTTCATACGAGTATATATCTCAGGACAGCTGCAATTCGATCTCGTTTGTGGGCGTGCGTATTAACATGCGATGTTATGGTGCTGCAGCTGTATGGGGCTCAGGTCAGCTCACGGCAAGACCAAAAATTTCACTTTTTCAAACTTAAACAAAAAATGGTACATAAACATATAATAAAACCAGTAAGGAATGGCTGAAAGACGGGCGGGCCGACTATATAATACCCTACACCTCCCTAACAATGCGATAAGGGTCATTGCGATAGTAATTTGCAATAATTGGTAAATGAGTAGGAACATATTATCTAATTCTGACGTGATAATCGGTAAATTAAGCAATACTCGTTCCTAAATTGAGGAACATCTTCCTGGAAAATTGTAATGCTCGGAAGTTCAACTTCTATAGCGCTTTGATACCAAATCAGGAGGGACATATATGTGGGGGTTATATATAAATCTGAACCGATTTTCCTTGAATACTCATTCGTTGAATACATGGGGGCTATATCTAGATCTGAACCGATTTCTTCCAAATTTAAATGAGTTCATTCATATAATAGGAAACCTCTTTCTGCCGAATTTCATACTGATCGCATATAACATATAGTTTTTACAGCGCTTACATGTCAAATCGGGGGTAACATATATATGGGGGCTATATCTAAATCTGAACCGATTTTCTCCGAATTTGGCAGTATTCCTTCATGTAATAAGAAACCTCTTTCTGCAGAATTTTGTACTGCTCGGATATAAAATATAGTTTCTACAGCGCTTACATGTCAAATCGGGGGTTACATATATATGGGGGCTATAACTAAATCTGTACCGATTTTCTCCGAATTTAGCAGTATTCCTTCATGTAATAAGAAACCTCTTTTTGCCGAATTTCGCACTGATCGGATATAAAATGACATTTTTACAGCGCTTACATGTTCAATCGGGGGTTATATCTAAATCTGAACCGATTTCTTTCAAACTTAGCCGTGTTCATTCGTATAATAAGAAACCTCTTTTTGCCGAATTTCATACTGATCGGATATAAAATAAAGTTTTTAGAGCGCTTACATGTCAAATCGGGGCTAACATATATATGGGGGCTATATCTAATTCTGAACCGATTTTAACCAAACTCAATAGGGATCGTCCTTGGGCAAAAAAAAAGATATGTGTAAAGTTTCGTCGAGATCGGACCATAATTGCGACTTGTACTTTGATTAAAGAATACATGCACAAACAGACAGACGGACAAAACTAAATCAACTCTGAAAGTGATTCTAAGTCAATCGGTATAATAAACGATGGGTCTATTTCCTCTCCTTTTGGGTGTTACAACCAAATGCACAAAGTTTTAATACCCTTTACCACAGTGTGGTGTAGGGTATAATAATGTAAGAAACAGACTTTTTAATTTTTTTTTGAGCAGATATGTTAACATCTTACGAGTATAAAAAATAGCATTTGCATTACTTTATGAGCACTGCACGGCCAAATAATGAATGCAATGGCGCGACAAACTTGTTTTACATTCATCGGTAAAGATCCAATACAGAAGAACTTCTGGATCGAAATAATTACATCTTCACCACTTTTATAGAAAGTTCTTTGTTGTGCGTATTAAGACATAAAACTTTGGCGACTGTTAGTAATTGAGGAATTTCGCCCCAAACGTTTAATATTTGTGGTATCTATATCTTCCACCAACTTTTTAAATTATGCGTCGATTTTCTTCGGAATATCCTCATTTCATTTATTTAGATGATAAAATAATATAAACATAATAACTGTGCATTTTTCAAAGTCTCTAAGTGATATTAATTAAAAAATTATTGAAACTATCTCAAAAAAAAGATATATTACGCAATATCTTGTAAGATGTTTTTGAAACCGTTGAGGGTTTTAAAATATAATGTTAGAAGAAGTTGAAGGCTACTTAATTAAGGATTCTGTAAAGCTTTCCTGAATTCGGAGAAATGGTTCTCAGTTATTATCTGTTTTTTAGATGTTTATCATTATTTTGATAGATAAACAAGTCCCATCCCACTGCTAGACCACAAAGCTCTTAAAGAATAAAAACTAACTAGTTTTTTGACAAAAAATACAAAAAAGAAACTTTAAATTAAAAAAAATATAAAAAATATTTTTAAATTTTTTTTATTTTTCTAAAAAGATTTTCTAAATTGCTATCGAAAATACATTGAGCATAATTTTCCAAATACAATAGGTAACACTATGTAACAAAATGTTTGTACAAGGGCTGCGCATAACATTTTGGTGTAATATGGAGTCCTAAACACACACATTTAATGACAAATTTGTATACCCTACACCACACTGTGGTACGGGGTATTATGACTTTGTGCATTTGTTTCTAACACCAAAAAGGAGAAGAGATAGACCCATTGTTTATTATACCGATCGACTTGTAATCACTTTCTGAGTCGATTTAGCTATGTTCGCCTGTCTGTCTGTCTGTAGATGTGTTCTTGTGATCAAAGTATAGGTCGCAATTATGGTCCGATCTCAACGAAACTTTGCGCATATCTTCCTTTTGAATTTGGTTGGAACCGGTTCAGATTTACATATAGCTCCCATATATGTATATGTACCTCCGATTTGGCATGTAAGCGCTGTAGAAACTGTATTTTATATCAGATCAGTAAGAAATCTTGCAGAGAGAGTTCTTCTATTAAATGAATTAACACTACCAAATTCGGGGAAAATCCGTTCAGATTTAGATATAGCCCCCATATATATGTTACACGTGATTTGAAATGTAAGCGCTGTAGAAACCGTATTTTATATCCGATCCGTACGAAATTCAACAGAGAGTTTTATTATTACATGTATAAAAACTGTCAAATTCTTATCGCAATGCACATATTCGCATTGTTAGGGAGGTGTAGGGTATTATATAGTCGGCCCCGCCAGACTTTCCGTCTTTCCTTACTGTTTTTTTCTAATTTTTCTTTAAAATTCCAATTTTCTTGGAAGGTGCCTTTAATATTTGGACCATATTTTTTGAAGTATATGCTCGATAATGCCGGCATAAACGTTAAATTAAAAGAAATATGAGGAATACAAAATTGGTAAAGACGCTTTCATAAGGAAGCAAAAGTTTACAAGCTGTCGTTAAAACAATTAGAAAAAATAAGATATTTTTCAAAGAAAGCCATAACAATTAGAACAAAATTCGCCAAAAAAAATCGTTTGTTCCATATTTTGAAATCTAACTTCCTAACGAAGAAAATAATGCCTATTTGAAGAAAATCTATGGATAAGAGAATTTCAACAAAATTCGTTTTTATACCCCCTATTGTGAGCAAGCATATATATCAGATACTGTTAATCAAAAGTGTAACACGATGGAGTGATCTAACAGACCCCAAGCATATTTGGCAGAAATCCGTTTTGGGCCATTTTAATTCATTTTAGCAATGTACGTCAGGACTATGTTGGTCCACTCCTTCGAGTACATCCCCCTCGAAGGGTCAAAATGTTGTGAAATATTAATTATCCCATAACTTATATACTACTACCCGGAATCTTTCACAATTCCACACAGAGTATTAGTTTATTAATCGCTATCATCTTTAAAAAATGGGCGAAGTTACCACGCGCCTTTTGCTACCTCCCATACAAATGGACCATTTTGCACAAAAGTTAACGGCTTATAACGTTTATTGTAGTCCATACAAATACTTAAAATTTTATACAGTGTGATGTTTTTGTAGTACATGTAGGCATGTTTTCGTTACAAGCTAGCAATTTTAGTTTAGCACTTTGCAACGAAAACAACTGACTTCCACTAACTGACACATAAGCAATAAGTGGCGGATTTTCACTATCTGGTAGCAATGGTGTCATGGGTTGCGAAGAAAGAACAGTGCGAAACAGACAAAAAATTCGTGAAAAGTATTTATGAAACATATATTTACTATTCTATGTTCAATTGTTTACAATCTTTTTGCAAATATTAAATTAATTTCCCATTTTTGTTCTTCTTCTTCCCGTTAATTCACAATAATTGATAAAATCTCTCCAAAAATGGGATGCCATATTGCTAAATATAGGGTGCCCAATCTGGCAACATCATACTCGATTAAGACAGGAACACAAGCACCAAACTTCATCGGGAACTAATAGTGCTTAAAAGTGCTTAGCTCCCCATACAAATTAAGCACTTATGGTGTAACCAAAACACGCCTAGTATATTACAAAATGGGCGTTATTGTCACACCCTTTTTGGAACCTCCAAAACAAAATTTCCATATGAAAAATTATTTTGTTCAATCTACCTATTTAGGCACTGTTTCTTTCGCTGGGATGCTACACGGGGCAAAATCGCATTTTTTGATATGTTTGAATCGAAAGAAAATATATTTGGAACACAAATTTTTAAATATTTTATATTTCTTAGCAAATAAATGTTATTTGAAAATCAATAAAATATATTTGGAGCGCATATATTAATATATTACAACAAATTATATTTGCAAACTAAAGTTCTCAAATAAAATATGTGTTTAAATACAAATAAAATTATTATTTAGGAATTTTTCCAAATATATTTTATTTAAAAAAGATTTTCAAAACTTTTGCTGAGTTTTTCAAATTTCAGTTTCAATTTTTCCTTTATTTCGAATTGTACCTCCCAGTTATGATACCATATGCAGAACTACCTTCTGTTTTAAATTAATCATTTAAAATTTCTGAGTATTCCAAGCCATCATTAGTTGTCAATTCTCTACACGCTGAAAAAAAATTGCTTCTGTAGTATATTGTTCTAAACATATTCTGCTGGAAACGTACATATGTTTAGGGTACACTCCAAATATATAATATTTGACACTCACAAATATAATATGTTTGTGAGGATGTTGTTCTAAACAAAATTATGTTTTCATCCTAATATTTTTTTTTGGAAATAATATTTCCAAAGCAATGATTAATATGTTTATTTAAGTATTTTGGCAATGTATTGATGCCTTAATTTAAAGGAAAGTTTTCAGTTTTTTTTTAGAAATTTAAAGTTTAATTTTTTAGAAATTATATATCTTGGGTAACGACAAATAGCATTGATGGATTGACAATTGGATTATTTACAAATTAAAACAAAAGAAAATGCTGCTTACGACTTTTTTACCTGTAAAGTTTAACACAAAATCTAGGAAAAAATAAAATTAAAAATTGCCAAAGTCAACAGTCTTAAAATTGTTTTAAATATAATGTATTTGGATAAATTCTTAAACAATATCTATGTTTGATTGTAAAAACATATTTTATTTGTGACAGTAAGTTCGCAAATATATTTTGTTGTAATATAATAATATATGCGTTCCAAACAAAATTTCTTGATTTTCAAATAAAATATATTTGTTCAAAAATATATAATATTTAAAAATTTCTGTTCCAAGTATATTTTCCTTGAATTCAAACATATCAAAAATTGCGATTTTCCTCCGTGTAAGTACTTTATATTGACCCAAGATTATATGATTTCAATTATTATTTTTTTTACGAACATTAAAAATTTAACTTTGAATTATTGAAAAATTTGACACAATTTATGTATTTTATGAATATTTAAATGCAAATAAATATTTGTTTCACAAATAGCAGTCACATTGGGATGTAAACAAATATTTGTTTAGAACAACATCTTCCCAAATACACAATTTTTGTATGTACCAAATATTACATGCTTAGAGTCTACCCTAAACATATATATGTTTCAAGCCGAATATGTTTGGGACAATATACTACAGAGGCGATTTTTTTTCAGCGTGTAGCTTTCAAAAAATGGAACAAATTCCTTTCAGTTTTTTTGCTATTTTTTATGGTTTTTTTCGTGCCAGCAATAAACGATGTTTTTGAAAAGCAGAAAGTTGTTTTAACGACAATTACTAAGCTTCAGTTTCTATATGAAGGTGAAGTTTTCAGCATTTATAGCACTCATAATTTCCTTTAATTTAAATGGTATATCGGCTTCATAGAGCATTTACTTCAAAAAATATGGTTCAAATACTAAATGTACCGTCCACACGGGGCAAAATCGCCATTTTGGATTTGTTTGAATCGAAAGAAATTATACTTGGAACACAAATTTTCAAATATTATATATTTTCGAGCAAATACGTTTTATTTGAAAATCAATAAAATGTATTTAGAACCCATATGTTAATATATTAGAATAAAATATATGTGCGAGCTAATTTTCTCAAATAAAATATGTGTTTAAATACAAATAAAATTATTGTTTATGAATATTTCCAAATATATTTTATTAAAAAAAAGATTTTCAAAACATTGCTGAATTTTTCGAATTTTAGTTTTATTTTTTTTCCTTCCTTTCGAATTAATAAAATTAAAAATTACATTCTTAGCTTAACTTCTATTTGAAACCACTTATTTTTATTTTCTAACTATTCCAAGTCATTATTTTTAATTATAAAGAAATTTTAATAACATTAAAAATTTCTAAAATTTACCTTTCAATTGCTGAAAACTTAAAACATTTAAGAATAGATATATATTCACGCAAATAGATCTTTGTTTGGGAAATAACATATCCATATAAAAAATATTGGGATGTAAACATAGTTTTGTTTAGAACAACATCCTCCCAAACATATAATATTTGTATGTGGCAAATATTATATATTTGGAGTGCACCCTAAACATATATATGTTTCAAGCAGAATATGTTTGGCACAATATACTACAGAGGCAATTTTTTTTCAGCGTGCAAGAAAATTGGAATTCTAGAAAAAATTAAAAAAAAAAATTTACCGTAAAAATTTAGTTTTGGTTTCATCCAATAGTATGCCTCAATCAATACAAAAACAAGTAAGATGTAAATATCCACTGGTAATAATATTACGAGCTATTTAATTTTGGTTTGTCTTGCTTTTTTGTATGGGAGGTACTAAAACAGGTGTGGTGATAACTGCCATTTTTAATAGGACTGTAGGAATTTTTAAAACTTTACACTGTGCAAAAATTTTAAGTATTTATATGCATTGTTATTCACGATATAAGCTGTTAAATGGGCGTGGTAATAGCGACATGGCAATAACGCCGGTTTTTCACTGGACTGTAGGTACTACAAAACCACTACACTGTACAAAATTTCAAGTACTGGTTTTAAAGTTATAAGCTGTTAACTTTTGGTACAAAATAGTCATTAGTGTGGGAGGTATCAAAAGGGGCGTGTCTATAACCTCCATTTTTTCACTGGACTATACACGGAGAAAAAAATATGTTAAAAATATGTTTGGATGCAATGATATATATGTTTGGGACGGGTACAATCATATATATGTTTGTGGGTAAACATATTATGTTTGCACACAATCATAATATGTTCGGGGCAAAATTCTAGCATATTAAAAAACGATATGATTGTGTCCTAACATTTTTTTTGGCAAAATAATATATTACAACATATTTTTTAGAGTTTTAGAGAGTATTACTCTCTGAGAACCCAATTATATGACTCATAATTTTTTGCAAAGAAGGGTAATATGTATATGGCAACCGTGTGTATGAGGAGGAATGGCACCGACGCCAAAGGGTATTATTATTATTTGATGATGCTTACTCGCCCGGTCGAGTTTAAGGTCGGGTTTTTTATTGAATATGTGTGGTGAATGTCGAATTCCAAGAAATTAGTTGTAGTTTTAACACGTACAACAAATTCAAAATAAAAGAATATGATATCAAAGATGTATTGAGGTTATTCATTAAAAAACACAATTATTTTGGTGCAAAATGAATTTTTTTAAAAAGGAATGTATGTTACTTCAAAACATTTTATTTACAAAACGTTCTATAATACTGACGCCGTTTTATTGCCCCACATAAATTATTTTGCCAACATACATATGTATGTACGTATGTATGTGTGCTTTTCATGTTCTTTGAACAAACACACTCCCCAGCAAAATCTTGGTAAGTACCTGTCATTATTCCCTGCATTACCAAATAATGACATCTCATTATTCGCTGCATTACTTTCGGCTTATTAATAATGACTTACCAATAATAACAGAAATAAGTGATTTTTTGTTATCAAAATCATTTTGGCAAATTTTAATATAATGCAATTTTGGATATGTGTGGGTTATTGTACAAGATTTATTTATATTTCAACATGTTTTCAAACAATACGTGCAGATTTGAATGAAAATACGAGAAATTCGAATCTGGCATGAGAAAATTGTTTGTTTCGAGATATATGCGCGACAATATGCAAAAAATCATTTTAAATGGCCATTTCTACTTATCTACTACTTATTTTATAACTTATTGGTAATACGTTATTCAAGTACATAAAATCGAGCTACAAATAAGTACTTATTATGCTAGTTTATTGTATGCTTTTGGGAAGTACTTTCCTCCAATGACATCCCCATGTTAAAATAATGAGAAAAGTGGCTAAATAATAAGTACTTACCATTATCGAACTTTGCTTACTCGTCGGATTATTTGGTAATGAGAAATTTTGCTGGGTCCCGCACTAACAAATTGTTTTCATCTGAAATGAACCCGGGTACAGTAGTGAAGAGTTTACTGTACTATTGAAGTTTTGCCTTGCTCTGCACATTGCACAAATTCTTTTAAAGAGACACAACTCAAAATTTAGTAATTTTCAGAAAACTCAAAAACTATTCTGCAACTCATGAACTACTTTTCAGAAGCAAAGTGTGTATTACTGTTTGTTGTTATTGTATTTCTGTATTTGACGTAGTGAGTGACGATTTACATTAGGTTACTTGTTGCTGTGAACCGTTATAGTTTCATGAAGGAGCGAGAAGAGATACAATCATATATATGATTACATACAATCGTATATATGATTACATACAATCATATACATGATTACATACAATCATATATATGATTACGATTTTTGTGAGGGGGCTATAACAAATCATGAATGCACGATGGTCGTGTTGTTTCAGGCAAAATTGGACGACTGCTGGGAAATTTCATCCCAATCTGGTGAAATTTGTGGTATTTATGACCTAAAGAAGATTGGTAGTTTAAAAAAAAATTATATATTCACGGGAGTCGAAAAAATACTCCGGAGTTGGAGTCGAGGTGCTCAAATGGCCGGAGTGAGAGTTGGAGTTAAGTCAGTAAATTTTGACAAAACAGGCATGCAGAACTATTTAAAAACTCCGTGAATGTTTTGATAAAATTTATTATACTTTCAATTTACAACGTTCTAAAGGAGTAAACCATGAATGACCTCAGATGCCAACTTTGTTCAGCGGAAATCCGTTTTTGGGTGTTAAGTATGATAACTCTCGAAAAGAGTAAATAATTGACTTGACATTTTGTATGAGACGCAAATTCAGGGTAAAGGTCAGTCGGTTTACTCGACTTAAATTTTCTTATTTGTTTGCTCTCTGTTTTACAATTCCACGTTACAAAAAACATTACCTTTCTGAACCTGTACTTGATAAGATACACGAGCTATTCCTCTATTAAATAACCAATGACCCGGGTGTTATTCGTTATCACATTCCTGGCTATTCTCCCAAATATGTGTGTACGAGTAGTTTGTCATCATTATCAGTTCGTAGAAATGTACCCTTGTATAATGATTATTGATTTGTTTTTTATTGCAATAACAACGCATTTGAACAAAATAATCTTACAAATCGCTTAGAACTTAAACATAGGCATAATTTGCGACATGTCCCATAAATATGACCGAATCCTTGTGTTTGATGCAGAAGACAAACGGATGATCCGCTTCGAATTTCTTTGTACGTGAGAAAAGATTTTTAAGACCTAAACACCGACAAAAAATTAAAGAAAAAAAAAACAACAAATTAGTGGTCTCTGCTTTTGGCTCACACATGCGTGCGGACAGATAATGTTACTCACCGCCAGATTCCAAAGGCTGCTCTGTGCCGGTCTCCGAAACCTCTACATAGGCCTTGTGATTGGCACTGTTGATGTAGTGGCTAACGAACATTCGATACATGTTGCCAAAGTCACCCTCGCGTGTAAACATGGTACTGACACCCAACTGTGAAAAGGGATACAATTTATTACTCCGCCAATGTTCTTTATGAATGAATAAAGCAATGAGCGAATGTGTTGTGCAGGCTGAACTGCGTAGCCAGCCACTCTTACCTTTTTGAAAGGTTCCTCCAGATTCGAATTGAAGGTTGCACTGAATTTGGGCAAATAAATTTCCACCTTCTGTGAGCTGAGGCTTTCGTCGAGGAGGGCCACTAAATTCTTACCCTTCAGATTTTGCAACAAGTCACGCAAACCATCTTTGCGATTGGGCAAAATGACAACCATCGAAAAGTCGTTATTTTGGTAGGGCATCTCTACCGCCTTGGCGTCCAAATTTCTGTATTCGCCATATTTGAAGTTATTCAAAGTCCACATGGTGTCCACTTGGACGGTCTGACGGCCACCAGCGGAGAAGGAACGCCGCGAGGTTTTGTCAGCGCGGAAAGCCTTCTGCCAGGGAGCACTGAAGCTTATGCCATTGACAATAACGCCCTCGGTCAGATCTTGCAACTGGTTAGGGTTCAAAATGTTGGTGATTTTGCCCACAGTTTTGGTTTCCATAGCCTTATTGATGCGTTCGGCCGTCCTCTTGTTGTAGGGTGGATGGAAGTCGGCCTTTTCAATGTTCGACTCGAAACTACGCTGGGCCACATCTTTGAATTTTTGCTTAAACTCAAGATTTTCATTGATATAAATGTTGTTGGCCAAGCGAATATTATTGTCACGACCGAAGGTCTGTTGGAAATCGCCGAAACGTCGCACCACCTCTTCGGGATCGCTGGAACCTAAACGTAAACCAGTTTGCATTTCAGTGGCCGTCTTACCTTTGGCGCCATAGAAAGCCAAAGCCATGGAAATTTGTACAGCTGCCGGAGAGACCACAACATTTTCGGTCAACTTGTCAGAGGCAACAGCATTATAGAAATCTGAAGCAAATACATTTCGGTCTATCGTCTGGGCCACATTACTGACCAACGTTCCAGCTTCAGTCCAACTTACTACGGCCAGAGCCACAAGTAGAGCTGTATTTTTTTTAGGAAATTCCAATTATATAATACTCAGCATTAAATATATTAAATTGCTTACAAAAGTGCCACTTCATTTCGTTTCTTATAGATTGTGGCGTTTGTTTCGCTTCCAGAAATACAATAATTTCTTTTCCCCGCTTACAAGTTTGCTCAGCCAAGTATAAATCAATACTAAATTTTAGCATACAATTTGTCTAATATTTCTTTAAAAAATTACCCTCATGTCTTGATGTTGCTTCATCAAAGAAATATGAGTGATTTTTCCTTGAGAAATACACTGTGAAAATAACTCAACATTTGATATATACTCGCAATAACACTATAGAAACAAGTAAGAAATGTTTAAAGTATCGCAGTGCAGACTATATAATAATATAATAAAAACGTGTTTTTCAGAGCATAAACAGTTAATTAGGGGAAATATATTTTTTGAAGATTAAATAGAGTATAAATTTCAAGCAGATCGCTTAAAAGATATCGTATATATTTATATTATCAATTATTATCAATAACAACAAGTAAGAAAGGTTCAGTCGGGGAAACCGAATTGCTAGAATTGGATTAAACTTGGAGCTATTTGTTCTTGATGTATAGGTTTTAATCTGCAATTTTAGGGAATTATGTCAGAATTGTCCTCTTCTACATCGTGGGTCAGGCGGTAAAACTCTTAAGTAAAATACCACATTTCGAAGAACTGCCAGAAGTAAAACATCGGATTTTATCTAATTGGAGTGTTTACTATTAAGTTAATTTAATAATGTCTACAAATTTGTTAGTTTATATAAAAAATTTGGCCTCGGCCATGACCCTGTGTGTTGTTAGATGACAAAGCTCCAGCTTCCAGGTGCTAGGATACGTAAGTCGTCCGAAAGACATTAAAATTCCTCAATAAGTTAAAGACATTATCGTTGAATAGCGGCGAAAATAACGGGTAAATTACTTCTCCCACCCATGGACAATGCTCTAACCCTTGTATACGCCATTTTGAACATTACCTATCCCAGCAAAAACTCTCATTGCCATGTAACCTGGCGGGTAAGTGAAATTCAAAAGAAGTAATGACTTACCATTTAGCCACCCTTCAGATTATTTTTACATGGGCATGACATTGGAGGAAAGTACTTCAATGCAAGCATACGAAGAGCTAACAAATAACTACTTACCCCCACGCTTACGAAGATCCACCATATAAGTAGTTATTATTGTCATTTTAATCAGGGGTTGAATAACACCTTACCAGTAATGATTTTCATAACCATTTACATACTTATCATATATAATTAAATACGACGAGACATATTTTTTTACTCGCAATATTCCCATCAAAAACATGATAAGTACATGTCATTGTACATTGCATTAGCATGTTAGACATGTCATTGCCCTCTGCATTACATGTAGTCAACAAATAACGACTTACTTATATTGACATAGATGGGTATTGTAAAATATGCAACAACAACAGTTTTTATTAAATAAAAGTTGATTTGATAAGAAAATAAAAATTGGCGTTGTCGCATATTTTACAATACCCGACTTAAAATAACTTACAAATAAGTGCATATTTATGTCAATATAAGAAAGTCATTATTTGTTGACTACAAGTAATGCAGAGGGTAATGATATGTCATTACCTGGTAATGCAAGTGGTAATGACATGTACTTACCAAATTTTTGCTGGTTATCTTTCCATCAGTGCTGACATTAACCAATCTTCTATAGGACGATCCATTTTAATTAATATAATGCCGTGTTCACAGATTTACCAAGAACGCATGTTGACGTCTGGAAAACACACATTCACACAAACATTCCGGTTGCAATTATACTCCGATCTTGATGAAATTTTTCACAAAGCTATCTTTCACGCCAAGGACGAAGCCTATTGAATTTGGTCAAAATCGATTGATATTTAAATATTGCCCCAATAAATATGTATCGCCGATTTTATATATAAGTACCGTTAATGACAAATTTTTCAACCGATATATTGGGAAAAACTCGTTAGAAGACCCGTATTTTTCAATTTTATTCCGATCGCGTCAAAACTTGGTGGGAATGCAGAAGTACTATGGACGTATTTTTATAATCCTCTCTTCCAGATTCGTTACCATTATATAGAAGGACACATTCCAAAATTCGCTTTGATGTGGGATCAGACCATTAGTCGTGGCCCTGCCAATATAAACCAAATTTTGAAATTGAGATTTTTGAACAATTTGTTAGCGAGAGTGCTGTAATTTTGTGTATATGCATGTGATAGCAGTCTACGTAATTGGCCAAAAAAGGGGCTGGATCGGAAATCTGAAATCTGGGCAACGAAGTGGACCGGGTCCAACTAGTAATATTATAAATAATTACTCATATAAAATAAATCGAAATGTAAACTTAACAACTAGTATCACAGAACGTACCTTTTTTAGAAGTTTCTTTTCAAAGGTTAAGATCTCTGGTGGGGTGTTCAATTCATCCTGGTTAAAACGTTGGGGTTTTGAAAACATCCCCTCATAATAATTCCATTCGTTCCATTGAAGAACATAGGGCTGTAAAGGTGGTTAAAGGTAAAATACTCACTCTCACAGAGCTCTGGTAGCTGGTGAAACTTTGGGATCGGCACTTCCTCTGAGTGAGGAACTTGGGGTCTTGCATGGGCTAAATTAGGATAATTACACTTGCATAACTTCGATTCCACTAATATTTTCTAGGCAGTAATACATAACAGTCGTCGAAGTGGTTTTTGGGTCCTTTCCAAACACTCGGTACGCCAAATTGCAGAATTTTTCTCTTCCCGGTAGTCCACTGTGGTGAATGTTCTGTACACCTTTTACAGACTTTATTCGGTGACCGGGGTTTATCCTTATCACCAAGCATAACGCCAAAGTAAAATTAACTTTCTTTAAAAAAAAATTAGTATATGTGTCGCAGTGCTGACTCCAGTTAGTTGTAGTAGTTAAAATTGCCTTCAAAACAAGGCATAGCACATTAAAGTCGGTCACGTATTTCAGGTGATACAAGCTAATGAATGAACAACCCTTTTAGAAAAAAATGTAATTTCGTGAACTTTAAATTGCTCACTACGTATAAGATATTTTTAAGAAAATAATACATACACAAAATTTCGAAGCAATCAAAAATAGTGATGTCAAAAATCATCCGGTTTGGAATGGAATGACTCATATACAGCAAAACATATCGGGATTATTTATACAACTTCTTCTACTTTGTGGAATTGTGTAAAATAACATTTGACAAAAGAGTTGTCTAAAATTTCGTTCCTGCATACTGGAATAAATTCATAATTAAATAAAATTTAAATTTATGTGTGTGTTAGGCCCTAAAAAAGTAGCACCTAATTTCTTTAACTGTATCTCAACAATAAATGTTTGATTTACTCATTCCAATCGTATGCAAATCTTTTTGTTTTTTGTTACCGCCTTAATACAGCCGCTCGCATGTAAACAAATTGGAGCGGTTTTCTAGAAACACCACTATACATATGAGTGCGTACCATGTATACCAACTAAAACAAGCGACACTTTCAGCGAGATCGAAATTCATACACCCTCCACACAAGTAGTTGCTTCAGGCCAATCAAACGATCACAAATAATTTTTAGTTTTAGTCGTTAATATTTCTTTCAGTATATGCGGTTTAAAATTACACCTACGAATATATAATTTCAAATTCAATGTTATATTTAGAACATCATGACATTGTTTATGGATGAGTAAAATAAAACTATAATGTGTGCAATTTCACAAATGTTACCAACGTCGATACAGATTTAATATATGTTCCCACTATGCTGTAGCGCACCACACATGAGTAAATCTATACTAATTTGATGGAAAACAACAACACACGTGATAATGACCCAACAAATTCCCCATGAATAAAAAAAATGTTGGAACATCGTTATGACGATCTTCGTTTCGGAGCCGTTCTGAAAACTTGAGTGAAAATTTTTGAGTTTTTTTCTACTATCACACTGAAATAAAAAATTCGAATTTAAATTAAAATTGCACCGCTATATTCTTGACCTTTCACTTATTGTTCTGTTTTGTTTTTACTTTATTATTTTCCACAGAAAATAAAAAACAATGACAAAACAGAATCCGGTGACTATGACGACGAACGATGATTGTTTTCAAATGCGATAAGACCGTTTTATATAAACATCAGCTAATTATCAACTAAATTAAAAAAAGAATCAACGAAGCAAATAAATCTATTGTTCAAAATGTTCTGTTGAATACTTCTTTTTGTCTCTACTTTATAACGACGATATTATTATGTGGGTGTACATACTATAAGTATAGTGAAACTACAGAGCATCACAAGACGTATTATAGTTTTTAATTGTTTAAATTCGTAACAAAACTATCCCTGGTTAGAGTTTATTATCACGAGTAATAAAATTCAAATTAAATACAAGGAAATCATACATATATTACTATCCAAAATATAGTCTAGGAGGGCTATAACTAATAATCAGTTTAACCAAAATCCGAATTGCCAAATATTAAACAAAATTATAAAAAGTATAGCAAATAAAAAACGAGGAAGGAAGGAGCAGAAATATATTTTCAAGTATTATCAATGTTGTTTATTTAATGATACTGATCTGTCCAAACAATTTTATTTCAGAGCAGAATTTGGATTACGGCTATATTATATTGGGGCTAGATCTAAATATTGAGCGATTTTCTTAAGTTAACACAGCGGTCGTTTTTGGTTCAAAAATGTATTATATTTTAAATTTTATAAGAGTAATTGAGAAATGAGGATTTTGTAGCGTTTAGATGCAATAAAATAGGTATATACGAGGGCGGTTCGGAAACTTCTTAGCCTATCAATGAAAGAGAATAGTTAGTTTTTCAGAAATATTTTTATTTTTCAATATAATCTCCTGAAACTTCAATACACTTAGTCCAACGCTTATCTAGCAATTCTATCCCTTGATTAAAATAGTTTTCCTCAAGGTCTTCAAAATAGTGGTTTACAACTGTAATTGCATCTTCATTTGAGGTAAAACGCTTGCCAGCAAGGATTTTTTTTAGATTTGGGAACAGGTAAAAGTCACTGGGAGCTAAATCAGGAGAATAAGGTGGGTGATCAAGCAACTCGTACTTTAATTCGTTGATTTTAGCCATTGTTAAAACACTCTTGTGCGCCGGTGCGTTGTCTTGATCAAAAATTATTTTTTTGTGTTGTAAGCCAGGACGTTTTTCTCGAATTTGTACATTTAATTGATCCAAAAGGTTGCAATAGTACTCTGAATTTATTGTTTTACCCTTTTGCAGATAGTCAATCAATAAAATACCTTTGAAGTCCCAAAAAACCGTTGCCATAACTTTACCAGCCGATTGAATTGTTTTTGCCTTCTTTGGGGCACTTCCTCCAGCTTCAGTCCATTGTTTGGATTGTTCTTTTGTCTCTGGAGTATAGTGGTGGATCCATGTCTCATCAACAGTTATGAAACGACGCTTAAAATCCATTTTATTTCGCTTAAAACGATCCAAACAAGCTTGAGAAATGTTCATTCTTATGCGTTTTTGGTCGACTGTTAACAAGTGCGGCACCCATCTTGCAGAAAGCTTTTTCATCTGTAGTTCTTCATGCAAAATTAAATGGACACGATCATTTGAGATGCCCATGATATTAGCTATTTCACGCACTTTTATTCGTCGATCATTTAATACCATATCATGCACATTGGCTACAATTTCTGTTGTTGTTGCTGTTTTTGGAGCTATTTGTTCTTGATGTATAGGTTTTAATCTGCAATTTTAGGGAATTATGTCAGAATTGTCCTCTTCTACATCGTGGGTCAGGCGGTAAAACTCTTAAGTAAAATACCACATTTCTAAGAACTGCCAGAAGTAAAACATCGGATTTTATCTAATTGGAGTGTTTACTATTAAGTTAATTTAATAATGTCTACAAATTTGTTAGTTTATATAAAAAATTTGGCCTCGGCCATGACCCTGTGTGTTGTTAGATGACAAAGCTCCAGCTTCCAGGTGCTAGGATACGTAAGTCGTCCGAAAGACATTAAAATTCCTCAATAAGTTAAAGACATTATCGTTGAATAGCGGCGAAAATAACGGGTAAATTACTTCTCCCACCCATGGACAATGCTCTAACCCTTGTATACGCCATTTTGAACATTACCTATCCCAGCAAAAACTCTCATTGCCATGTAACCTGGCGGGTAAGTGAAATTCAAAAGAAGTAATGACTTACCATTTAGCCACCCTTCAGATTATTTTTACATGGGCATGACATTGGAGGAAAGTACTTCAATGCAAGCATACGAAGAGCTAACAAATAACTACTTACCCCCACGCTTACGAAGATCCACCATATAAGTAGTTATTATTGTCATTTTAATCAGGGGTTGAATAACACCTTACCAGTAATGATTTTCATAACCATTTACATACTTATCATATATAATTAAATACGACGAGACATATTTTTTTACTCGCAATATTCCCATCAAAAACATGATAAGTACATGTCATTGTACATTGCATTAGCATGTTAGACATGTCATTGCCCTCTGCATTACATGTAGTCAACAAATAACGACTTACTTATATTGACATAGATGGGTATTGTAAAATATGCAACAACAACAGTTTTTATTAAATAAAAGTTGATTTGATAAGAAAATAAAAATTGGCGTTGTCGCATATTTTACAATACCCGACTTAAAATAACTTACAAATAAGTGCATATTTATGTCAATATAAGAAAGTCATTATTTGTTGACTACAAGTAATGCAGAGGGTAATGATATGTCATTACCTGGTAATGCAAGTGGTAATGACATGTACTTACCAAATTTTTGCTGGTTATCTTTCCATCAGTGCTGACATTAACCAATCTTCTATAGGACGATCCATTTTAATTAATATAATGCCGTGTTCACAGATTTACCAAGAACGCATGTTGACGTCTGGAAAACACACATTCACACAAACATTCCGGTTGCAATTATACTCCGATCTTGATGAAATTTTTCACAAAGCTATCTTTCACGCCAAGGACGAAGCCTATTGAATTTGGTCAAAATCGATTGATATTTAAATATTGCCCCAATAAATATGTATCGCCGATTTTATATATAAGTACCGTTAATGACAAATTTTTCAACCGATATATTGGGAAAAACTCGTTAGAAGACCCGTATTTTTCAATTTTATTCCGATCGCGTCAAAACTTGGTGGGAATGCAGAAGTACTATGGACGTATTTTTATAATCCTCTCTTCCAGATTCGTTACCATTATATAGAAGGACACATTCCAAAATTCGCTTTGATGTGGGATCAGACCATTAGTCGTGGCCCTGCCAATATAAACCAAATTTTGAAATTGAGATTTTTGAACAATTTGTTAGCGAGAGTGCTGTAATTTTGTGTATATGCATGTGATAGCAGTCTACGTAATTGGCCAAAAAAGGGGCTGGATCGGAAATCTGAAATCTGGGCAACGAAGTGGACCGGGTCCAACTAGTAATATTATAAATAATTACTCATATAAAATAAATCGAAATGTAAACTTAACAACTAGTATCACAGAACGTACCTTTTTTAGAAGTTTCTTTTCAAAGGTTAAGATCTCTGGTGGGGTGTTCAATTCATCCTGGTTAAAACGTTGGGGTTTTGAAAACATCCCCTCATAATAATTCCATTCGTTCCATTGAAGAACATAGGGCTGTAAAGGTGGTTAAAGGTAAAATACTCACTCTCACAGAGCTCTGGTAGCTGGTGAAACTTTGGGATCGGCACTTCCTCTGAGTGAGGAACTTGGGGTCTTGCATGGGCTAAATTAGGATAATTACACTTGCATAACTTCGATTCCACTAATATTTTCTAGGCAGTAATACATAACAGTCGTCGAAGTGGTTTTTGGGTCCTTTCCAAACACTCGGTACGCCAAATTGCAGAATTTTTCTCTTCCCGGTAGTCCACTGTGGTGAATGTTCTGTACACCTTTTACAGACTTTATTCGGTGACCGGGGTTTATCCTTATCACCAAGCATAACGCCAAAGTAAAATTAACTTTCTTTAAAAAAAAATTAGTATATGTGTCGCAGTGCTGACTCCAGTTAGTTGTAGTAGTTAAAATTGCCTTCAAAACAAGGCATAGCACATTAAAGTCGGTCACGTATTTCAGGTGATACAAGCTAATGAATGAACAACCCTTTTAGAAAAAAATGTAATTTCGTGAACTTTAAATTGCTCACTACGTATAAGATATTTTTAAGAAAATAATACATACACAAAATTTCGAAGCAATCAAAAATAGTGATGTCAAAAATCATCCGGTTTGGAATGGAATGACTCATATACAGCAAAACATATCGGGATTATTTATACAACTTCTTCTACTTTGTGGAATTGTGTAAAATAACATTTGACAAAAGAGTTGTCTAAAATTTCGTTCCTGCATACTGGAATAAATTCATAATTAAATAAAATTTAAATTTATGTGTGTGTTAGGCCCTAAAAAAGTAGCACCTAATTTCTTTAACTGTATCTCAACAATAAATGTTTGATTTACTCATTCCAATCGTATGCAAATCTTTTTGTTTTTTGTTACCGCCTTAATACAGCCGCTCGCATGTAAACAAATTGGAGCGGTTTTCTAGAAACACCACTATACATATGAGTGCGTACCATGTATACCAACTAAAACAAGCGACACTTTCAGCGAGATCGAAATTCATACACCCTCCACACAAGTAGTTGCTTCAGGCCAATCAAACGATCACAAATAATTTTTAGTTTTAGTCGTTAATATTTCTTTCAGTATATGCGGTTTAAAATTACACCTACGAATATATAATTTCAAATTCAATGTTATATTTAGAACATCATGACATTGTTTATGGATGAGTAAAATAAAACTATAATGTGTGCAATTTCACAAATGTTACCAACGTCGATACAGATTTAATATATGTTCCCACTATGCTGTAGCGCACCACACATGAGTAAATCTATACTAATTTGATGGAAAACAACAACACACGTGATAATGACCCAACAAATTCCCCATGAATAAAAAAAATGTTGGAACATCGTTATGACGATCTTCGTTTCGGAGCCGTTCTGAAAACTTGAGTGAAAATTTTTGAGTTTTTTTCTACTATCACACTGAAATAAAAAATTCGAATTTAAATTAAAATTGCACCGCTATATTCTTGACCTTTCACTTATTGTTCTGTTTTGTTTTTACTTTATTATTTTCCACAGAAAATAAAAAACAATGACAAAACAGAATCCGGTGACTATGACGACGAACGATGATTGTTTTCAAATGCGATAAGACCGTTTTATATAAACATCAGCTAATTATCAACTAAATTAAAAAAAGAATCAACGAAGCAAATAAATCTATTGTTCAAAATGTTCTGTTGAATACTTCTTTTTGTCTCTACTTTATAACGACGATATTATTATGTGGGTGTACATACTATAAGTATAGTGAAACTACAGAGCATCACAAGACGTATTATAGTTTTTAATTGTTTAAATTCGTAACAAAACTATCCCTGGTTAGAGTTTATTATCACGAGTAATAAAATTCAAATTAAATACAAGGAAATCATACATATATTACTATCCAAAATATAGTCTAGGAGGGCTATAACTAATAATCAGTTTAACCAAAATCCGAATTGCCAAATATTAAACAAAATTATAAAAAGTATAGCAAATAAAAAACGAGGAAGGAAGGAGCAGAAATATATTTTCAAGTATTATCAATGTTGTTTATTTAATGATACTGATCTGTCCAAACAATTTTATTTCAGAGCAGAATTTGGATTACGGCTATATTATATTGGGGCTAGATCTAAATATTGAGCGATTTTCTTAAGTTAACACAGCGGTCGTTTTTGGTTCAAAAATGTATTATATTTTAAATTTTATAAGAGTAATTGAGAAATGAGGATTTTGTAGCGTTTAGATGCAATAAAATAGGTATATACGAGGGCGGTTCGGAAACTTCTTAGCCTATCAATGAAAGAGAATAGTTAGTTTTTCAGAAATATTTTTATTTTTCAATATAATCTCCTGAAACTTCAATACACTTAGTCCAACGCTTATCTAGCAATTCTATCCCTTGATTAAAATAGTTTTCCTCAAGGTCTTCAAAATAGTGGTTTACAACTGTAATTGCATCTTCATTTGAGGTAAAACGCTTGCCAGCAAGGATTTTTTTTAGATTTGGGAACAGGTAAAAGTCACTGGGAGCTAAATCAGGAGAATAAGGTGGGTGATCAAGCAACTCGTACTTTAATTCGTTGATTTTAGCCATTGTTAAAACACTCTTGTGCGCCGGTGCGTTGTCTTGATCAAAAATTATTTTTTTGTGTTGTAAGCCAGGACGTTTTTCTCGAATTTGTACATTTAATTGATCCAAAAGGTTGCAATAGTACTCTGAATTTATTGTTTTACCCTTTTGCAGATAGTCAATCAATAAAATACCTTTGAAGTCCCAAAAAACCGTTGCCATAACTTTACCAGCCGATTGAATTGTTTTTGCCTTCTTTGGGGCACTTCCTCCAGCTTCAGTCCATTGTTTGGATTGTTCTTTTGTCTCTGGAGTATAGTGGTGGATCCATGTCTCATCAACAGTTATGAAACGACGCTTAAAATCCATTTTATTTCGCTTAAAACGATCCAAACAAGCTTGAGAAATGTTCATTCTTATGCGTTTTTGGTCGACTGTTAACAAGTGCGGCACCCATCTTGCAGAAAGCTTTTTCATCTGTAGTTCTTCATGCAAAATTAAATGGACACGATCATTTGAGATGCCCATGATATTAGCTATTTCACGCACTTTTATTCGTCGATCATTTAATACCATATCATGCACATTGGCTACAATTTCTGTTGTTGTTGCTGTTTTTGGACGTCCACTACGTGGTTCATCTTCAATGCTTGTACGACCACGTTTAAATTCAGCAACCCAATTTTTTACTGTTGCATATGAAGGAGCACTTTCACCTAACAGATTCACCATATCATTATGAATTTCTTGTCCCGATAAACCTTTTGTATGTAAATATTTAATGACACCACGCATTTCTAATTTTTCCATTGTAAAATCGCGGATGCGTCTTTTGTGAACACTTGTTTCTATATGAAGGAGTTGCCAGATCGAAACAAAATTTAACATGTGTTCATAGCAGAGATGGAAGTTTCCAAAACACTTAACTTTTTTCTGTTTTTACCGCGCTTTTTGTGCTAGGCTAAGAAGTTTCCGAACCGCCCTCGTATAGGAGCTAAATCTTAACAAATTTTCCACAAATTCTTCATCTTTGAATCAAGAATCTTTACTTTCCCAATTTGAAAAATTATTAAATGTAAAATACAGCTTCTGTAGCGCTAAGAGGCCATATCGAAAGGAAAATATATATGGCGGCTATATCTAAATCTGAAATAGTATTAGGTCAAAGAAGTCCATGACGGTACACAGAAAATTTAAAATAATTACCTTGTAGAGAATTTTCATACTTTTATTTGCCAATTTATATGATTGTTTCAGGAATGTAGTATATATGTTGCTATTACAAAATCTGAACCGATTATCCCAAATTTAAGCATTATTAATTAGCCTAGATTAAGAAACTTCTTTCTGCCAAATGTTGCAATGATTGAAAGTAAAGTACAACTTCTTTAGCACTTTGATACCAATCTAAATCTGAACCGATTTTACTTGAATTTAGCATGTAATAAGAAACCTCTCTCTGCCGAATTGCGTACTGATCGGATATAAAATACGGGTTTTACAGCGCTTACATGTCAAACTGGGAGTAACATATATAGGGGGGATGTATCTAAATCTGAACCGATTTTCTAAAAATGTTTCAGTATTAATTCTTGTAATAATTCAAATATTTCTACCGAATTTCGTACTGATCGGATATAAAATACAGTTTCTACAGCGCTTACATGTGAAATCGGGGCTAATATATATATATGGGGGCTATATCTAAATCTGAACCGATTTTCCTCATATTTAGTATTATCTCTAAGTGTATCAAGACACTTATTGGTGTCATTTTGTATTTAGATCAGTTAAAACAATGATGCTTATACAGTACATACGAGTATAGGCCAAATCGGAGGTACACATAAAAAATGGAGCTATATGTAAATCTGAACCGATCTTGACCAATTTAAATAGGGATTGTCCTTGGGCCAAAATATAGCACTGTGCCAAATTTCTTCACAATCGGACCATAAATACGACAAGCACTTTGATTACGTCGATATATCTGCAGACGGGCGGACATGTTTTAATCGACTCAAGTGATTCCAAGTCGATCGGGACAATAAACGATGGGTCTATCTCTTCTTCTTTTGGGTGTTACAAACAAATGCACAAACTCATAATACCGTGGACCACAGTGTGTTGTATGGTATAAAAATAATCTGTGGAAGCGCTATGTTGTTGTGATATGAGTCTGCACAATGCAGATACTGTGCTGTAATTTATGTTGAAGGAGATATCTGTTATTAAATCCATTTTAAGTGATGGAATTAATATGTCTCTTCATAAAATAATACATGAGTGCAAATACCAAAAAATACCTGCCAAATTTTTAAAATCGGTTCAGATATAAATATAGCTCTCATATACCTATACATATGTATATGCACATCCTAATTTGCATCTACGTGGTGTAGAAGTCATAGTTCTCCTCAAATCTTTACGAAATTTTATACAGAAAAGTTGTTTGCGCCGACAATAAACCGTACCAAATTTCTAGAAAATTGGGTTAGGTTTAGATATGGTCCATATATACCTATATCCCGATTCTTCTACACTTAGTGTTGCCTAGGCCAGAAATATATATAGCAACCCTCGTATGTACGTTTTTTTGGTGGAAGGAGGTGAAAATAACCTTAATCTTTGAATATTCTGAAAAAAGTATACATTCATGTCCTTAATTTGATGAAACCAAAAGATATAGCAATTTTATTGAGTCAATATTATAATTATCCCCTAGAGAGGAGGGTATAAATCATTTGCGACGAGCCTAAAGTGTAACACATCGAAGGAGTGACCTCAGACCCTAAGTATGTTCGGCGGAAATCCGTTTTGGGTCATTTTAAGTCATTTTAGCAATGTCCGTCCGTCCGTCTGTATGTCTGTCTGCTGGCTAGTGCGCACGATAACTCTCAAAAGGAGTAACTTATTTACTTCAAATTTGGTATGCGGTAATATTTTCAGCTTTTTCGATCAACTCTTCCTTTCGAAAGAGAGGTTTTTGTGGTGTATTGGAAAAGATAAGACACTGCGCTTTGGAAGCGCATTTCTATTTTTCTCTATCTCCGGCTAAGTTCGAAGATGGGATGTATAGGTCCACTCTTTCTAGTACCTCCCCCACAAAGGGTTAACTTTTAGTGAAATATTGATTCTTTAATACGTTCTATACTACTTACTGGAATCTTCTGAAATTTGGCACATAGTATTAGTTTGTTAGTCGCTAACACGTCAAGGAAAATGGGCGGAGTGGCCGCTCTCTTTTTGGTAACACCCAAACGTATGGACCATTTTGCACCAAAAATTAACTGCTTATGGCTTTAATATTAGTTCATACAAACACTTGAAATTTTATACAATCCATAGAAAAGTGACCGTTTTTGGAACGCCCATTTTGGAACCTTTCACACAAATGGACGATTTTATACCAAAAGTAAACATCTTTTTAACCAGTACATACGTTAAAGTTATTAAATGCAATTTAAATTAATAATAATTTAATTAAAACCAAAAATTAATTAATTTTCGATTTTTTTTGGACTCACTTTCTCACGGTTTACTCGACTGCACTTTCTTACTTGTTTTTCTTGTATATTTTTATATAGCATGTTATTTTATATGCATGTTCGTCGGCTAGACTAGAGTAACTTCTAAAGGGATTGACCAATAGATGCAATTTTTACACATTATATTTATATTATCGATGTAAATATGTGTAACTGTATCTGGATCCGATAGGAGGCGCTGGTGTCACGTTATTAACAAATTCCTCATTTATGGACCTAAATATTCCCACACACTAGGAGAATTATTGAGATACATTTTGTGAAAATTGAAAGGGGTAACACACTTTATATGTTATAGAAAATTTTGGACATGTTATGAGAAAGAAGAGGAGGTCGGCCAGACATTTGGTCCCCTCCAAGGGCATCCTTAGACAGTTAGAGCGGTGGGAGCATATTTTATAAAAATTTCATTTTTGTATTGGATCCGCTTCAGGGGAGGTAGTAGTTTTTATGTGCGAAAAAATAATTGGGATCGTTCATTCATTTGCCTTCTATACTATAATTGTGTCTTGATCTACTAACTTCTTTGTTTAGCCAGCAAACTTTGTGGCTAAATATCTCAAAAAAGGGCGATAAGTCATGAAAAAACAGTTAATGTCATTACATTTCGCGGGTCGAAGTTATGAGAGGTAAGTTATTTTCACCAAAGATACATTTTGGAGCACAGAGTTGTTATTTTATAATTTCTATAGTACTTACGAGAATCTTAACTAGTTTAATGCGTCAAAAATATGTGTGATTCCCACACTCTTTTTGGTGCTTTCCAGCTGTTGTCATTGATGCGGAGATTTTAAAATCAATTTGTTTTAACCTCTCTCGACCTTTCGATTTTAACTGACTCATAAATTTGTTTGGAGTCAAAATAAAATGTTAGATAAAAATACACAAAAGAGCGCCTTTTGCAAATATATATCGATTTCGATACATTCCTAAAGTATTCCCATGAAAAAAAATTATTTACATTTTCTCCATCTCTCTGTTTTAATTTGAGAGTCTTGATTTATTTTAAGTCATATTAAGATTTCCATCATTGTAATATAGTAACCCGGAAAATGTGGTCAATGATTTATTTTAGGATATTTTGTTAATTATGTTGAGTAATTTTATCCGAATGAATGAGCGCCCCAGTAGGTGAGTTGGTAGCGTGCTCACCTATGTGGTTGGGGGTCGCGGGTTCGATTCCCACCAGAGGCTCTGGTCTGTCGCTGCAAAATCTAGCCACATGGTCTTTGTGACCGGGCTTTTCCCTGGACCGCAAAATTAGAATATAAATTTACTTTGGATTGTAATTCATAAAAATAAATAAATAAATTCTATTAACATACAGATTCTGTTATCGGTCAGACTTACTTTCCACAAAGCAAAAAGTTGTAAGCTGTAGACAATTAATTCTTAATGTATTTTAAACTAGTGCCTTTGAGAAGCAAAGATGGGAAACTGAAGTAATTTATTTCTGTATTTTATATTACATATATTTACAAATATTTCACATGACCCATAAAATAGACAGCCTGTGGACTTCGAATCACATATATGAAAGGATGATTAGCAGTGAAGCGTTTCATTCGAACCGATATCGATAGGGGAACAATTTTTGAAACTGTAAATAAGAAAGAACGTTAAGTGGATTACAATTGTTTCCTGTTGAGATTAAAAATGCTCTAAATAGCTTTTCTGTCTACTTACAGGTAGCGGCAGCAGCTTCAGTTCCAATTTCATTTACATTAATATATGTTTTTTGTTTTATCTGATCGACCACAAAAGGCAAATGTTGATTTTCGAATATATTGACGCGAGAATCGGCATTAAATAATGACTGTAGTCCCAACTGTAAAGAAGTGTAAAAATAATGTAAAAAGGAAGTTTATTAAAAATAGTTACTTCATAAATAGCTTTAAAATCTCATACATTTATTTAGAATCATCTAGTGTATTCTTAAAAATATTTTAAATATTAAAATTTTGGATTATTTTTTCTTATCATTTGTTAATTACACTATGCAAAAAAAAATTTGTCGAAGGGCTGTGCATAACATTTTCTGATGTAGTATGGTGTCCTAAACACGAAAAAATATTAAAAAAAATGTATGGGAATTTTTTTTTTAAATTTTTCTTTAAAATTCTCGTTTTCTTGGAAAGTAAATTTAGTTTTTGGAACATATTATTGGAGTTTACGCTCTATAAAGCCCGGATATACTTTAAATTTAAGGAAATTGTGAGGACTACAAATGTTAGGAATTACACTTTAAAGAGGATACAGAAGTTAAGTAACTGTGGTTTATTTATGGAAGCTACCATTCTAAAAACAGTGCCTATTTGCAGAAAACCTAAATGTAGAAATTCTAGCACTTACACAGTACGACAGTCCAAAAACCAAAAATCGAGATACTATTTTTCTTGTAGGTCTTGGCGAGTAAAACAAAGTTTGTTCCACGAAATTTGCCGGACACCCCCAGAATCCGGATTTACGGGTAAAAACTAAATTTTCTTGCCTTTTTCACTTAAACGCCTATAACTTTCTTAATTATTAACCCGTTTTCAATCTCTAAACGAATTTTGAAAGAAGAGACTTAGGCCTTTCGAATAATGTATATCTTAAAAACACATTTTTGTCATTTTTTCGCCATTTTCTAGTTTAGGCAATGTTTTTACCAATTATTTTGCGAGATAACCGCTCGATTAATTTATTTACGTATATAGTAAATTTTATAAGTAAAAATATGCAACCATTTTCTTGAAAATCCGTTTGCAATTGACTGAGTTATTAAAGTTTCATTAAAACTAAATGTGTACATAAATAATAGTTTTGACGATGATGACGAATTAAAAAGAGAACACTCAAGCCAAAATTTTTGAGTTCAATGGTCAAAACTACTATTAATGAACACATTTAGTTTTAAAGAAACTTTAATAACTCAGTCAATTGCAAACGGATTTTAAAGAGCATTGTTTTTCTTATAATATTTACTATATATAAAAATATATTTATCGTGCGGTTATCTCACAAGATAATAGGTAAAAACATAGCCTAAACCAGAAAATTACAAAAAAATGAAAAAATGTGTTTGCTGGACAAATAAACATATATTCCTACAGCTTTAAATAAACATGATATATATCGTTCGAAAGGTCTAATTTTTTTCTTTCCAATTTACTTTAGTGATTGAAAGCGCGGTTATGAAGTAACAAAGTTATAGGAGTTCAAGTCAAAAAAGGCAAGAAAATCGGTTTTTACCCGTAAATACGGATTTTGAGGTTGTCCGGGGAATTCCAAAAAAAGATTCTTGTTTTACTCGATAGACCTACAGGAAAAATAGTATCGCTTCATTTGCTTCTCAGCTTGAGTTTATTTTGTCGCACTGTGTTTTATAAGAGAATTTCATCGTAATCCGGTTTTTATACACCCATTATTGTGAACAAGTGTGAATAAAAGTGTAACATATCGATGGAGTGGAAAATCCATTTTGGGCCATTTTAAGTCATTTTAACAAGGACCGTCAGCCTGTCAGTCCGTCTTGTTGGTGCGCACGATAACTTTCGACAGGATTAACCGATTGACTTAAAATTTATAAGTGTAAATATTTTTTTCTATCTCAGATTAGGGTCAAATATGGACTATGTGGGTCCACTCCTTCGAGTACCTCCCCCACAAAGGGTCAACATTTAGTGAAATATTGATTATCTCATAACTTCTATACTATTGTTCAGAATCTTTGACCATTCCACACATAGTATTAGTTTTTTGGTCGCTATCATCTTGAGGAAAATGGGCGAAGTTGCTACGCCCCTTTCGGTACCTCCCATACAAATGGACCATTTTTCACAAAAAGTTAACGGCTTATAACTTGGATTCCAGTCCATAGAAATACTTGAAATTTTGTGAAGGGTAATGCTTTTATAGTACCTATAATCCCGTGCAAAATGGGCGATATTACCACGCCCATTCTGGTACTTCCCATACAAATGTACCATTTTGCAAAAAATTTAACGGCTTATAACTTTCATTCCAGTCCGTACAAATACTTAAAATTTTGTGGAGAGTGATGCCTTTACAGTACCTACAGTCCCGTGCAAAAAAGTCGATATAACCACGCCCCTTTTGATACCTCCCATACAAATGGACCATTTTGCACAAAAAGTTAACGGCTTATAATTTGGTTTCCTGCACACTCAAATATCTGAAATTTTGTAATGTAATGTTTTTATAGTAGCCATAGTATATTACAAAATGGGCGTTATTGCCATGCCTATTTTGGTACCTCCCAAACAAAATTGCCAAAATTAAAAATATGGCAAATTTTTATATTATAAACAATTGCAAATAGGCATTGTTTTCTTCGTTAGAATGATAGCTTTCACGTAATGGAACAAATATTTTCTTGCGATTTTTTTTTTCTATTTTTTATGGATATTTTCGTGCCAGCAAAATTTTTTTCTTAAATTGTTTTAACAACAATTGCTAAACTTCCGTTTCTACGTGAAAGTGATTTTCTCAGCATTTCTAGCCCTCGAATCCCCTCATTCCCTTTAATTTAAATGGTATGAGAGCTTATACCTCAAAAAATATGGTCCAAATACTAAAGATAACTTCCATGAAAATTGGAATTTGAGAAAAAAATTAAAAAAAACTACCGCAAAAAAAGTTTGTTTGGCTTCATAAAATAGTATACCTCAATCTATTAAAAAAATTTTTCTTGCGTAGCGTTATTTTTATCTTGTATTAAATTCGACTTGCATCAATCAGTGTAGTTGGTTCTTTGTATAAAATGATGTTTACTAATAATACTATGCAACCAAAAAACTTTTTATTTGTCCGAGACCAAAAAAATTTTTTTCTTTAGAATGAGGTATACTATTCCATAAAATCAAACCTAAAAATTGCTGATATTTTCATAATTGTAGTTTAGCGTTAGTATTTTGACAATATTTTTGAAGGGTAAGCCGGATAGAGCCGGAAGACGCTTTAAGTTAAAGACAATAATGATGACTTCTTTTTTGTAGAAGTAAGAGAATTTTCAGAAAATCATGTTTGTATACCCTCACTATGGTGAACGAGGGTATATCTATATCATTTGCTACGGGTGAAATTTGTAATACAGCGAAGGAGTGACGTAAGATTTCAACTATGTCGGAAATCAGTTTTGGGTCATTTTAAGTCATTTGAGCTATGCCCGTATGTCTGTCTGGCTGGTTGGCACGATAACTCCCGAAAGACTGACTTCAAATTTGGTATATGGAGATGGACTACTTCGAGTAGCTCCCCCACAAAGGATTAAAATTTAGTGAAATATTGATTCTTTAAGAATATATATACTACTCATCGGAATATACCGCAATACCACACATTGTATTAGTTTATTAGTCGCTATCTTCTTGGGAAAATGGGCTTATAACTTTGATTCCAATACATACGTACATGAAATTTTGTGCAGTGTAATGCTTTTATAGTAGATTAGGTTAAAGGACGCGCAGCACACTATCAATTTCTGGCGTGCACTGCTCCACTCCATTGTGTTAGAAAATAGAATAAAAGATCATAGAAATAGTAAATATAGTGAGGGGGTGGGGATAATTAGAAAGCAAGGTCGGGTATTGAATGGTTGGAAGCAAAATGGGCGTTTTCATGCCGTTTTAGCTGATGGATGAGTAGTTGTCCTCGCTAGCCATTCCAGGCATCTAATGAAGTAAAGGATTCTGTCGATGTTGTGCGATGACAGAGCTTCGAGATCTCCGATCATAAAGTCACCTAGGTAGCGGTGTCTTCTTCTAAATAGTGAAGGACATTGGCAGAGAAGGTGCTCAATCATTTGCAGTTCCTCCTCATCTGTACAGGGCCGACAGTAGTCCTCGAAATCACGTTGCCACTTTACTGTTAGGGCTCTAACATTGCGGTGACCTGGGAATACGCCCACCAACAGGCGAATATCCCTTTTTGTGAGGTTTCACAAATCTCTAGTTCTGGATTGTGACTGGCCAGAAAGACCTAGTGATTTTACAGTCCGATCTGGTTGACCATTTCCGGTATGGAGTTTTTACAAGAGAATATTGGAAATCCCTTTTTGACTCTTTCCTCTGTGTTTCTTTACCAATTTAGTTTCTGGTCAAGTATGACGCCAAGGTATTTAGCCTCCGGGGACAATTTCAATTCCACTTATTGGATATTGGATCTTATTCTTCCTAGTGAATAGTACTAATTCTGTCTTAGTTGGATTTATTCCTAGCCCGTTTGCCGTTGCTTTTATAGTATCTGTTGAACCTAGTTTCAACAGTATTGATTAAATGAATTCCAATATTAATGAATTTTGTACATTACTATTAGTATTATTGTTTAAGAAAAATGGATTATTATGAATTTCCCCTTTATCCTTTCTTTCATTGTAACTTTCGTCTAGATGGCAACTGGCAAGGAATGGATAAAGAGATGGATAAAGAGCTGCCATCTTTTCTGTTCCTTCCAATGTAAATTAGCTGAATTGCCAAAAATCAAGGGTTTTCTCTTTCGCTGTGTATCGTAGTTCCTCAGTTTTGCAGCAACTTCTACAGCGGTAAGCAGCAGCGAGTTCTACGCAATAAATCTGTTTTACACTTAATATAACACTGTGCCTTCTATTTCATGTTTCCATTCTCCCCTTACAAATTTCTTGGAGTTCAACCATTTTAATAATTATACAGTCCACTCCGCAGAAGGAACTCCTGGATTTATACAGTATCCACAGTCCAGTAAAAAAATGGCGCTATTGCCATGCCCTTTTTTGGTACCCCCCACACAAAAAAGTGAACGACTTATAACTTTAATTCATGTACATATAAATACCTGACATCGTGGAAGAGGAGACTTCCATAAAATTGAAATTTAAAAAAAAAATCTGTAAACAATTTTTTAAATATTTTTCATGTTTATGAAACCAACTCCAGATGTTTATGGGAACAGACATTTCCTTCAGCTCCCTTAAACGAAGAACGCAATTTTATTAAATTTCGTTTCTGTTTGTAATATTCCATAACTACTGCCTTATTCATACTCCTTTGAAGTTGGGTGTATAACTTTGTTATTTATTGTTCTCAGTAAAATGTATACCGCTCCGTAATATTTATTTACCCAAGTTATTAAGAAATTTAAATCACTGTTCATCAAAATCGAGCGCAGGATGCATCCAACTTAACCCGCTTAATTTCATTGTCGAATTCGATGACTGAGACGAATGAAATTAATCGTTCATAAGATATATGACCAAAAAGTTTGCTGGGCAATAAGAAGAGCTAGTTACTTCAGCGATGAATTTGAATCGGAAATCTATGAAATTCACTTTTCTTATTTGAGAAATAAATCTAGAAGGCCTTTGGAGAACTGTTTTTCTTAACTAACTCTACCATCTCTCATGGCCCGTAACCTGACTAACATTTTCGATATCCCAGTAAACTTTGTGGCCAACTAGCTAAAGAAACTTGGCATGATAGAGGAAAACGATTAAAGCCTTTTGAATTAACCCATCAAAAATTATACATGAATTTTGCAATCACGGTGTTATTCAGTACTTACCCGTTTTAATGTCTCCACCATATCGACTTCAAACTCTATTTTAAATTTGGGCAATTTTATGGTAACTTCATGCTCTTCCAATCTGTTAGATATCAAGTTTAACGTTATATCCGATAAACGTTCCTGCACTGCAGTCAAACCATCGATGTCGTTGGGCAATATGATCATCATACTGAAATTGTCCAATTTATAGGGCATCTCTACCACCGTGGCTGCCAGTTGCTCAAATTCACCATAGCGGAAGGTGTCCTCAGTGTACATTGTGTCCACCAACACCTGTCGCTTACTGGTGATGAAGAAGGGCTCCTTATCCGTGTCATATGTTGAGAATTTATGTTGCCATTCACTTTTGAAGTACAAGGAACTGATGAGCAATGCACTGGTTGCGGAGTCCAGAGAATGTGGAGTAACCACATTATTTATGAGTTGTTGGGTTTTCTCCGAGATCCAAGAATTTATAGTGTCGGCTGCCTTGAAAGTATCATGAAATTCCGTAGGCTCCACTTCGGTGGCAAAAGAACCCAAGGCAAAACGGCGGATATTTTGTTTGAGAGACCCGTAACGTTGATTGAAATATAACTTATTGGCCAGTATTAGGATATTGTTCATATCAGAGCTTTCTGGCACTTGGGTTAACTTCTGATACCGCAAGGCAACGAGACTACGACTACTTATTGGCAAATCCAAAAGTCGTGAGAGTTCATCCTGCAGTTTACCTTCCGATAAGGTAAAGAGGAGTGTTAGGAGTATCTGTGATGAGAGCGGAGAAAAGCAAAGATTTCGACTTGCCGATACCACGGACATTTGCTGGAATAGTTTGACATCAAACGTTTCCGACGGTATGGTTAGGTTAAAATCCTGGTCTGGAAAGTATATAGGTGAGGCACTTTTTTGGGCATTTCGGGTGGGACCTCTTCTGACATTTTTTTCTGGCGCTACTGTACTTTGATTATCCCTGTAGTCGGGGAGATTTTCATTATTATTCTGGTCTGCGGTAGATCTCAATATGGTTTCGGGTCTTATTGTTCTCCGATTATCTGTGAATCCCGGATAATTTTCTTTGAAAGTCTGGACTGTAGATTGTCTGACATTAGTTTTTGGATTTATAAACACTGGATTATTTGTGTATTCTGGGATATTTCTATTGATATTCGGAAAGGGAGTTGTTCCGAAAGTAGCTTGGGAGGCTTTTGCATTTGCATTTTCAGTTTTTGTGTATTCTGGCGTTCTGCTAAACTCTTGCTGTCCGATTGTGGACTCTGTCTTCGATGTCGTGGCACCACACCCCGGCGCATCACATTGACCATAAACCAATTGAGTACAAGTGGCTGCGATTATAACTAAAAAGTACAGAAAAATACACTGCAGTTTAGTTGTTTTTTTCACAATCGTTTAATGAGCATCGTTTTCCTTACAAATTTTCCACATTTCTATTCTAGGCAACAAAATTCTTTGTGAATTTTGTTTTGTCGTATGTATGTATTTACTTGTTTCTTTTTTATTTTTATTTTCAATTCCGACTTTTGCCGTTTTGTGCGGCGCTTTTAAAACTTGTTTATCGCCGCAGCTTAAATCGTTCACTGATTACAATTTCATTGAATATTCAGTCTTTATAATACAAACGCCATTTTCGAGATACTCATTCTCGCTTTTCTCTTTTCGTAAGAGAAGCAAATCGTCTCTTTAAGTGCATTTCAAAGTTTCGCATTCTACTCATTTTTTAATACTCCGGATGACTGCAAAACCCATGAAAAGGGGAATTTTTATTTTACAAAATCTTGTGTTTGGTTTTCAAGAATTATTAAAGGGCATTAAAGGTGGCAACGCATTCGTCAAGAGATCGTGTTTTGCAATTGCACATTTCCATGGAAAATAAATTTTTAAATGTATTTATGTTACTTTATGTAAATGCAAAAACAAAGCACGTACAGTGGTTTCAATCACATCTGCTCGCAGATATGTTTTCTTTCAATATACTACAGAATATCATTAGTTTTCAAACATAAAAACCTGTTTTTAAAAAAACTATCAATATCAATGATTTACGACGCGATCATATTTAAATCGTTTTGCCCCACTGTATCACATTTAACCGGTCTTGTCCCACTGTGCCCCTAAAAGTACGAATTTATTTAAAAAGAGCTTTTTTGTGTAGTTTAAACTGTAAGTGATATCCTCGCAACCAGCGACCACATTTAATCCTTTTTTCCCACCGTATTTTATTTAATCCTTTTTTACTCGCTGTGCCCCTAAAAGTACGAATAAAAAAAGGTTTTTCTAGTTTTCAGGGATATGATTTTCAACAAAATGCTTTGTGTTGCAATAGCTTTCCTCAGACCCTTCTTAAATCCCTTTTGCCACAGTTTAGTTTATGCTACCAGAGCTACACTTGCGTCTTGACACTACTTTTAAGGCTTTTTTTAACTGTACCACTTTCAACACTTTTTACCCCACTTTACAAAAGTGACTATTTCGTTTCTGGGAAAAAGTGCAGCATTTTCTTTGCACTTGTCCGGAAAACTGAACTTTTCTAACACATTTTGTACATTTGAAAATAAAAGTTATGTTAGATTCGAGGAACTATATCATTTCAACTTAAAAGGTACAAATATTTTATATTTTAGTATTTTATAGTATTCCCCTAAAAGTACACTGAAAAAAAAATTTGTCATAAAATTAAAGAAATGCTCCAAAGACGTCATTAGTTTTTAAAATAAGTACATTTTGTACTTAAAATATAGATAATATCAATAATATTAAGTAATTTACTTAATTTTAATTAAATTTTCTTAATTTAAAGTACAAAATGTACTTATTTTGAAGATTAAGGACGTCTTTGGAGCATTTTTTAATTTTATGACAAATTTTTTTTCAGTGTACGAATACGAAAAAAAATATGTCTTTGGCCTTTTTTTAACCATTGTCCCACTGTACCTGATGTCATCGTATTTCCCCGCTAAAGTCCACATTTCGAAAATCGCTTTTTATACCCTCACTTTAGTGTGACGAGGGTATATATCATTTGCTACGAAAAAAAGTGTAACACATCGAAGGAGTGATCTAAGACCCTAAGTATGTTCGGCGGATATTCGTTTTGGGTCATTTTAAGACGAATGAGCAATGTCCGTCCGTCTGCCTGTCTATATGTCTGTCTGTCTGTCTGTCTGTCTGTCTGTCTGTGTGTCTGCTGGCTGGTGCGCACGATAACTCTCGAAAGGAGTAACCGATTGACTTCAAATTTGGTACGTGGTAATATTTTTTTCTATCTCCGGCTAAGTTCGAAGATGGACCATATTGGTCCACTCCTTCTAGTACCTCCCCCACAAAGTGTTAAAATGTTGTGAAATATTGAATCTTTAATAACTGCTATACTACTTATTCGAATCTTCTGAAATTCCACACATAGCATTAGTTTATTAGTCGCTATCAACTCGAGAAAAATGGGCCATGTTGCTACGGCCCTTTGGGTACCTCCCACACAAATGCACCATTTTGCACCAAAAGTTAACAGCTTATAACATTAATACCAGTGCATAAATATACTTGAAATTTTGTACAGTGTAATGCTTTCATAGTGCCTACAGTCCAGTGAAAAATGGGTGTCATATTCACGCCCCTTTTCGTACCTCTTACACAAAGGTACCATTTTGCACCAAAAGATAACAGCTTATAGCATTAATACCAGTGTATAAGAATACTTGAAATTTTTTACAGTGTAATGCTTTTATAGTGTCTTTTGCACTGTGAAAAATGGACGCTATTTCCACGCCCCTTTTTGAACCTCCCACACAAAGGTACCATTTTGCACAAAAAGTTAAGAGCTCACAGCATGAGTACCAATGCACGAAAATGCAACAACATTTTGCACAGTGTAACGCTTTTGAAGTCCCTATAGCCCTGTAAAAAATGGCCGTTATCACCACGCCCCTTTTTGTACCTCCCACACAAAATGGCCAAATCATACCAAAATTTAATATTTCATAACGTTAATATACCAGTGCAAAAAACGTTTATAATTCGGCGCAGTGTAATGTATTTAACGAATCTACTATTCAGCGAAAAATAGGTGTATTTGTTAAAAATATTCTGGTACCTCCCATACAAATTGACAGAATAATTCGTTTAATATTCCATATTACATTACTCACAAAGTGAGGGTATACCTTAGTCGGTTTACCCGACTGAAACTTTCTTACTTGTTATTCCTAATTTATATGTTTAAAGTTACCCCAAGAGCTTAATACCAGATTTATCCCCCTTTGCCCCTGTCTCGCTACTTGCCCCGAGTCAGCAACCCCAGGACTACCCTCACACAAAATACCACGATTTTAGCTCTAGCCATTATGCGTTACTCTAGCTCTAGCTATATGGCATTACATTTTCGATTTTACATCTCTTGCCACATATGTTCCTCTAAAAAGCAAATTTCGGAATATCGTTTCTAATTACGCGACTATGCGCTAAGTGATACCCTCTAGCTTCGTTCGTTTTGTCAGGGCAGTGAACAATTAGCCAATCAATCGCTCAAAAAGTTTATATATTAGTACACACTTTGCCAGAAAAGACAGACATGATTTGGTCCATATGTACTCGTACATATTTTGGTACATATTTCCACCTGTCAATTACCGGAATTGACATCCATAAAAAAAATTCTATAAATAAAGGATTCTTAAGGTCCATTTTTCACAGGGCTGTAGACATTATAAAAGCATTACACTGTACAAAATTTCAAGCATTTTTATATGCTGGTATTAATGTTATAAGCTGTTAACTTTTGGTGCAAAATGGTGCATTTGTGTGGGAGGTACCAAAAGGGGCGTGGAAACTTCGCCCATAACTTCGGCGGAGATAGAAAAAAAATATTACCACGTACCAAATTTTAAGTCAATCGGTTACTCCTTTCGAGAGTTATCGTGCGCACCAACCAGCAGACAGACAGACGGACGGACATTGCTCATTCGACTTTAAATGACCCAAAAGGGATCTCCGCCGAACTTTCCGTAAAATTTAGAAACATAAACATAAAATTTTAGAAACAGTTTGGATTTGTTCGAATTGGCCACCTTTGGCACGAATTATGGCCTTCAAACGGCCGACAAAGCCATCACACGCTGCACGAAATTGGCTCTGCGGTATTTTGGGCCATTCCCAGTCTTGAGATGATCGATACTTTGGTATTTTTTAGTGCGAACCTTACTCTCTAAAATGCCCCATTAATTATTCTAAATTTGGGAAATTATTGGGATAACCAAAAAACGAATCTTTATTAATATTTTTTCTGTTGTAGTAACCAATTATTCGTTGCAATAATAATCTTTGGTCCATTGATACAATTTCTGTTGTCAAGAATAAAACATTGGTTGTCACAACCAAAAATCGATCGTATGGTACTATAATGAAAGTTTAATATTGGTTACTACAACTAACCGAGTGTCAAAGAAAAACAAACTTTATTCGAATAATACAACCATCGATTTAGTTGGAAGCATTTCCATTTGATCGTATCCATGTTATTATTGTTGTTTCAACTATTTATAAATACAACCGACACGCGGTGTAGGCAATATTCTTTTTGTTGCTAGTACTATTTTTTTATTGTTACAATCGAATTCCAACCAATTATTTTCCTGGGTGTAGCAATTATTCGGAGCGTCTCGGAAAAAAGTTGAATTACGGTGTCCATCATAACTCGGCGATGGATTATCTGGAACATGTGTAGTGTAGTCAATCAAAATGTTATTTTCTTGAAAAATTCGCTTAACTCACTAATTTAATTAAGAATAAACACACGTTCAGAATAATATGTATTACATTTGATAATAAAATATTGCAATGCGTCGCGATCAAAGTTAAAAAATTTAGAAAATTAATAAAAATATCAAGTTTACTCGCCTTAACTCTGTTCAATTTTATTTAAAGTACCATGCATGTACATATTTTTAAAGGTCTATGTCTTCTCTTTCAAAAACGATTACATAACCAAAAAATCGATTGGAAACAACAAAGTAATAAGTAGATTTGTACAGGCAGTGAAAAGTAGCTGTAATTTTTGTAGGTAGATTTTTTTGTCTTAGTATCTATGGAAAATACAAATACATAAATTTTTCTTAAATATATTGCAAAGTAATTTTTCGCGAAAAATATTTTATGCCGAAAATACCAATGGACGATTTGTATAACTCTTGAAGTTTTGATGGGACATGGTCTGGATTCAGCACGGTCGATTCAGTGGGCTAATCACGGCATCCGTCGACAAAATGGTTTTCGTGCCGAAAAAGTTATCGCAGCAAAGACTTCTTTTCATCACTTTGCGTAGTCGATCGGCAAATTTTAATTTTTTGTTATCATTTTGTGTCGAATGGCAATGTCAAATAGTGAAGAAGACGAAAAATATAAACAAGTTGTGAACGGCAGAACATAACTTAAAGAAATAAAAATTAATATAATCTATTTAGTCGTATACACTAAATAGATCCATGTTACTTTGTATTCCTCATCTTCGGATTCAGAGGCGGAATACAAAGCAGAGCCTATTTGAATAGAAATAAGGAACAAAAGTAATCCTTCGTCACTGTCTGAATTCGTGGCAATACTTCAAGAAATGAAAATTATGATTTAAAAATAAGTTTTGCAGATTTAAAAGGCATTTAAAATTTCAAAAGAAAGAATTTCTCCAGTCAATCGTCAACGTCCGTACTATTATTTAAACTAGACGCCACACAAAATCTTCTGACCTATGGTGGTTACGATGTTGAAAATGATTATCTTGTTTAAAATATCGCAGATAACTCACGACAGCATGGAGAAATGATTGTATAAAACAATCAAAGAGAGCATACTTTCTATTAGAAGTTGCATTTGTTGATAATTTTTAATGAAGTTTTTCGTCAAGGCCAGAGAACAGAATGAATGCATTCGTCTTTATTGTATATTCATACATTCATTGCTCCTACATTCATTTACTCAATGCTCGGTCTTAAAATCAGCTAGGATCAGAGTTTATTTCCCATTAATTTTGCTAATTAACTAATTTTAATAAAATGTTATATTTCATACTAAAATGAAACAATAAACTTACACTTGGCTTTTTCTCTAAAAAAATACAAGCTTTAAATTTCACTCAAAAGGAACAAAAATTAGTTTTCGATGGCAATTTTATGTCGAGAAATTTATGTTTTTTCACGATTACGGTTGTGAAACTTGTCGATAACGGATGCCATGATTATGCCCCATGTGTACCTACCCAGCAAAAACTCTCACTACCAGGTAACCTGGCGGGTAAGTAAAATTCAAAAGAAATAATGACTTACCATTTAGCCACCCTTCAGATTATTTTTACATGGGCATGATATTGGAAGAAAGTACTTCCATGCAAGCATACGAAGAATTAACAAATAACTACTTACCCCCACGCTTAATAATGTGTGGCTTAATATAAAAAGGCTTATCTCGAAATTGTTGTTCCTTAACAGGGGCACGAAAAACGAATAAAAACCAAACAAATTCTGTGACTAGACTTATGGGATTTTTACAATAGCTACAAATCCTTTATTTGCAACTATAGGTTTTTCCAACAAGAGGTGTTATTTTGAATCACCCGGTATTTCGGTAGCTGTCACTTTTGAAGCTTTTATTCTTTGACATTTGACAAGTAGAAACTACGCCGTTACTAAATGGAACGATACACGATTCAACAACGCATTGAAATTATTAAAATTCGAAAAATTGAAAATCATCAAAAAATCATCTTAACTGATATCAAATTAACACCTCTTGTTGGAAAACCCTTTATAACCCCCGAAAATTCAAAAAAAATAAGGTGCATTTGACAGATTTTGACCAGAATAAAACGAAAACGCAATTATGACAAAAATCATGATACGCCCGTTTTATATTAAGCCATCCATATATAATACATAATTAAATATGAAGAGATTTTTTTACTCAAAATCTTACAAAGTTTCTAAATCAAATCAAGGGTTGTTTAATAAAGATTGGTGTTGTCGCGTACTTTACAATACCCGACTTAAAATAACTTACAAATAATTACATATTTATGTGAATATAAGTAAGTCATTATTTGTTGACTGCATGTAATGCAGAGGGTAATGATATGATATTACCTGGTAATGCAAGTGGTAATGACATGTACTTACCAAGTTTTTGCTGGGTATGTATATTACCTCCTTTCTGCCATCTCCTCATAAGTAGTCATATCGTTAAACTTTACATCCAATAGACATATAAACTCTTGAGCAAAAAGAATATCCTAGTTTTAAATCAAAATGATGTATTGATCAGAATAATCCCATGTTACCAATTAAATAAAAATAATGCATTTTACAGACGAAATATGCATAGTGACGAAATTTTACTTAAGCTAATTTTTGGATCATAAACTATTTGAAATGAACTTAAGAAATTATTATATTATACCCTACACCACTCTCGTAATATTGAATAACTCTGATATATAAATTTTGTAATTCATGTATAAATTGTTTACATAAATTTACTTTTGGGACATTTTATACTTAAATAATACCCTGTACCACAGTGTGGTGTAGGGTATAAAAACGTTTGGATCTAAAGAGCCAAATCGGATGAAACATATATATGGGAGCTACAGCTAAATCTTTACCGATTTTCTTCAAATTCGGCAATGTTGGTTCATGGATCAAGAAACTCTACCATTCTAAATTTCAAAACGATTGGATGTAAAATACATCTTCTATAGAACTAAAGGGCCAAATCGGACGAAACATATATATGGGAGCTATAGCTAAATCTTAACCGATTTTCTTCAAATTCGGTAGTGTTTGTTCATGGATCAAGAAACTCTACCACTCTAAATTTCAAAATGATTGGATGTAAAATACAGCTTCTACAGGACTAAAGGGCCAAATCGGACGAAACATGTATATGGGAGCTATAGCTAAATCTTAACCGATTTTCTTCAATACCATTCTAAATTTCAAAACGATTGGATGTAAAATACAGCTTCTATAGAACTAAAGGGCCAAATCGGACGAAACATATATATGGGAGCTATATCTAAATCTTAACCGATTTTCTTCAAATTCGGTAGTGTTGGTTCATGGATCAAGAAACTCTACCATTCTAAATTTCAAAATGATTGGATGTAAAATACAGCTTCTACAGGACTAAAGAGCAAAATCGGACGAAACATATATATGGGAGCTATAGCTAAATCTTAACCGATTTTCTTCAAATTCGGTAGTGTTGGTTCATGGAACAATAAACTCTACCATTCTAAATTTCAAAACGATCGGATGTAAAATACAGCTTCTATAGGACTAAAGGGCCAAATCGGACGAAACATATATATGGGAGCTATAGCTAAATCTTAACCGATTTTCTTCAAATTCAGTAGTGTTTGTTCATGGATCAAGAAACTCTACCATTCTAAATTTCAAAATGATTGGATGTAAAATACAGCTTCTACAGGACTAAAGAGCAAAATCGGACGAAACATATATATGGGAGCTATAGCTAAATCTTAACCGATTTTCTTCAAATTCGGCAATGTTGGTTTATGGATCAAGAAACTCTACCATTCTAAATTTCAAAACGATCGGATGTAAAATACAGCTTCTATAGGACTAAAGGGCCAAATCGGACGAAAGATATATATGGGAGCTATATCTAAATCCGAACCGATTTCAACCAAATTCAATAGCGATCTTAACAGCCGCGAAATACTCTAAACTGCAAAATTTCAGAACGATCGGAGTGAAATTGCGACCTGTAGTCGACGAACAACTTTACATGGACAGACGGACGGACGGACGGACGGACGGACATCGTTAAATCGACTCAGCTAGTGATTCTGAGTCGATCAGTATACTTTAAGGTGGGTCGAGCTGTGTTATTTTCAGGTGTTACAAACATCTGCCGTGAAACAAACTTATAATACCCTGTACCACAGTGTGGTGTAGGGTATAATAAAACTGATGGTTGACTATAAAACATAAACTAATTTTTTATAATGTTTAATACTTTGGATATTCTACAATTAAATTGTTATTGCTACTGATTTGTAGTTAAAATATTTTTTTTCTCAATAGTCAGAACATTTTGCCTCTAAGTATCTATAGAATAAACGTTTTTAACACTTTTATTATTGAATTATCTTAATTTTGTTGAATTTATCTTACAAACATATGGATGTGGAAACCCATGTTTACCGGTTTTCACATCAAACCCGAATTATGAAAACATCGGTTTTTGATCCCCCTAAGCAAAGTGCTGTTTTTTGAAACATCAATTTGAAAAATGTTATTTGTTTTTTTACATTCAGGCACGTTTAATGCTGTCAAACGGGAAATACCGAAATCCCGAATCCCGGGTATTTCAAAATTAATCTCGAAATATTTTAATAATAACAATGAAGCTCTCTTATAAAATATTAAGTGATTGATAGATATATATACTCGTACTCTGTCGAAAATGTAAACAAAAGAAGAAAATTCTTAACAACAAAAAACATTGACATAATCCGGTGAACAAATTCAAAAATTTGAAAAGACTGAAATAATATGTATGTATATCATAAATTTAATAATAAACAAGTAAACATAAAACAAGGACACAAATGGAGTCTCTGTCCCAAAACCAAAGACAAATAGAATATAAGAAGACATTCCTTCCTGTAGCGAGTAATTGTCAGTTACGAACGAATAGGAATTTGATTCCAACGAGTGAGGTTTTTCGCGGATTTTCAGACCGCTTTTCCCGAATTTTTTGTAATTGTCACAATTAAAAAATTAATATTAATCGATAAGTGCACAAAAAGTTCAATCAATGTTCGCGGAATACTGTTTTTTCGCGTGTGACAATTCATTCCTATTCGTTCGTAACTGATAGAATTTGACGTTTCGGCCTGAAGGAATGTCTTCTTATATTCTATTTGTCTTTGCCCAAAACGAGGAACATTATATTCCATTCTTTCAAATTTATGAAAAAATTCTAATATAAAACCAGTAAGGAAAGGCTAAAGTCGGGCGGGGCCTATATAATACCCTACACCACTCTCGTAATATTGAGTAACTCTGAAATATAAATTTTGTAATTCATGTATAAATTGTTTACATAAATTTACTTTTGAGTCACTTTATACTTAAATAATACCCTGTACCACAGTGTGGTGTAAGGTATAAAAACGATTGGATGTAAAATACAGCTTCTACAGGACTAAAGAGCCAAATCGGATGAAACATATATATGGGAGCTATAGCTAAATCTTAACCGATTTTCTTCAAATTCGCCAATGTTGGTTCGTGGATCAAGAAACTCTACCATTCTAAACTTCAAAACGATTGGATGTAAAATACAGCTTTTATAGGACTAAAGGGCCAAATCGGACGAAACATATATATGGGAGCTATAGCTAATTCTTAACCGATTTTCTTCAAATTCGGTAGTGTTGGTTCATGGATCAATAAACTCTACCATTCTAAATTTCAAAAGGATTGGATGTAAAATACAGCTTCAACAGGACTAAAGAGCAAAATCAGACGAAACATATATATAGGAGCTATAGCTAAATCTTAACCGATTTTCTTCAAATTCGCCAATGTTGGTTCGTGGATCAAGAAACTCTACCATTCTAAATTTCAAAACGATTGGATGTAAAATACAACTTTTATAGGACTAAAGGGCCAAATCGGACGAAACATATATATAGGAGCTATAGCTAAATCTTAACCGATTTTCTTCAAATTCGGTAGTGTTGGTTCATGGACCAAGAAACTCTACCATTCTAAATATCAAAGTGATTGGATGTAAAATACAGCTTCTACAGGACTAAAAAGCAAAATCGGACGAAACATATATATGGGAGCTATAGCTAAATCTTAACCGATTTTCTTCAAATTCGGCAATGTTTGTTCATGGATCAAGAAACTCTACCATTCTAAATTTCAAAACGATTGGATGTAAAATACAGCTTCTATAGGACTAAAGGGCCAAATCGGACGATAGATATATATGGGAGCTATATCTAAATCTGAACCGATTTCAACCAAATTCAATAGCGATCTTAATAGCCGCAAAATACTCTAAACTGCAAAATTTCAGAACGATCGGAGTGAAATTGCGACCTGTAGTCTACGAACAACTTTACATGGACAGACGGACGGACGGACAGACATCGTTAAATCGACTCAGCAAGTGATTCGGAGTCGATCGGTATACTTTAAGGTGGGTCTAGCTGTGTTATTTTCAGGTGTTACAAACATCTGCCGTGAAACAAACTTATAATACCCTGTACCACAGTGTGGTGTAGGGTATAAAAATCTGATTTGGTGGTTCTCTTCTGATCGATGTGGTTCTCATAAAAACGGAATTAGTCAAACTGATTTCTCAAATTGAAAAAAATATTTGTTGTGTTTTAACGATAGAAAACTATAAAGTCAATAATATTTCAGACGACGAACTGGAACTGAACCAAAATTATTCCATAGCTAAGATGTTGTGAAATATTTTAATAAAAGATAATATTTTTTAACAAAAGTTAGTTTATGATTTTTCGGTTTTTATCCTTATTTAAAATAACTGAAATTAAATTAAAACTAAACTAAAATGTTTGCAATCAATTTCAAATATCACATTATTATGAATGAAAAACCCCGATTTATCCCCAAACCCCAAAAATCCCGGGATATCAAAAAATTTTGGAACCCCGAAACATACCGGGATTCCGGAATTTGCAATTTAAAAATCCGAATCCCGGGATTTGCGAAAACCAATCCCGTTTGACATCTCTATCACCCCTGTAGTATATTGCTCCAAACATATTCGGTTTGAAACGTATAAAGGGTCCGCTATCTAACGTTTTTTTTTCAACTAGAGCTTATTTCGTGAATGGTAACACTTAGCTCATGTCTGATTTGACAGATAATTAGTTTTATCCTTCCGCTGAACGAATCCAATGCGTTTTCGCTTCGCTAAGTGGGCCTGCGATTGACTTACAGAAGATGCCGATTTTGCCAAAAAAATCATCTTTTCAGATGAAGCTCAATTTGAACTTGGCGGGTATGTAAACAAGCAAAATTGTCGCATTTGGGGCGCAGAAAACCCGCACGCATGCATTGAAAAGCCGACACACCCAAAACGAGTCACTGTTTGGTGCGGATTTTGGTCCAGAGGCATAATTGGGCAATTTTTCTTCGAAAATGAGCAAGGAGTGGCCGTTACAGTCAATGGCGATCGTTATCGGGCCATGCTGAATTTTTGTTCACAAAAATTGAAGAGGAGGATATTGGCAACATTTGGTTTCAACAGGACGGCGCTACGTGCCACGCAGCCGAAGCTACACTCGATGTTTTGCACGATGTTTTCAAAAAAAATGTTATTTGGCGGACCCCTTATATGTTTAGGGTACACAGCAAACATATAATATTTGGTACACACAAATATTATATATTTGGGAAGATGTTATAAATAAATCATTGTTTACATCCCAATATGTTTTTATTTGGGACTATTATTTCCAAAGCAAATATTTATTTGCATTTAAGTAATTAGAAAATACCTAAATTGTGCTAAATTTTTCAGTAATGCATAGAAAATTTTTTAGAAATTTGTTCATGTTCGAAAACACTAGTAAGGAAAGACAGAAAGTCGGGCGAGACCGACTATATAATACCTTACACCTCTCTACGAATTAAAACATTGTTTAGAAACTTCTCAATAATCCTGGAGGCATTATTTTCAAAATTTCGTACAATTCAGTTAAAAATTAGAAAAGTAATTTGTTATTTCGATAGTACAGTAGTTATTATTTAATGGAATAGATCTACCTATCCATATTCCTGAATTCTGCAAAAAAACTTCAATGCCAATAATACCCCCCACCATAGGATGGGGGGTATATTCATTTTGTCACTCCGTTTGTTACACCTCTAAATATTGATCTGAGACCCCATAAAGTATATATATTCTTAATCGTCGTAAAATTCTAAGACGATTTAGCCATGTCCGTCTGTCCGTCCGTCTGTGGTAATCACGATACAGTCCGCAATAATAGAGCTAGGTTGATCAAATTTGGTACAAATACTTCTTATAGTTGCAGGTTGTTTGGGATTGCAAATGGGCCATATAGGTCCATATTTAGATATAGCTCCCATATATAGCATCTAACTTGTTGTGATTCCTACTGTTCTCATCTACTATATTTTTTGTGTTTTTGGTGTTATTTTCTTTAGGTTTGAGTTATTTTGTGAGGTCACATCCTATCCATGGTGGAGGGTATATAAGATTCGGCATGGCCGAACTTAACGCTTTTACTTGTTTTTAATAATTTACTTAAACAAAAAGGGTCGTTTCATGATTTGCTTCATATCCAAAGATTTTACAGTAATAAAATTGAATGCAATCCATGGTGGAGGGTATATAAGATTCGGCATAGCCGAACTTAGAGCTTTTACTTGTTTCCATTATAAGAGTTTTAGAAGTTGCCTTTTACATTTTACAACCGGCTAATAAATACTATTACAATTGATGAAAATTGGTTCAGGTTTAGATTTAGCCTACATGTATTTCTATATGTTCGATCCGATTTGGCATTTGGACGCCTTAGAAACTGTATTTTATATCCTATCTTTAGTATTATTGGCAAAATCAAGTTACGAAGAGCATGCGATGCTAATTTTGGAAAAAACATAGTTTAAAATTTAGAAATATGTAACCGAAATAAATACCCTAAGAAAAAAAATCGCTTCCGTAGTATATTTGGTGGAAACATATTATTTTCGGGAAAATTAACTTTTTTTCTATAAGTCGGAAGGAAATTCCTGTAACTTATTTAAGTATTTCTCCGTTTTTTTAAGATTATTTGCACCGAAACCCCGAAAAAATAATTTTGATAAAAGAGATATTCAAACGTACTTTTAGGTATGTAAATATCAAATATTTGCACAAAAATATATTTTATTTAAATTCAGCTCTCACAAATATTTTGTTTAATGTTTTTTTCTCCGTGTATGCTCCATCTGATTTGGCATCTACACGGGGCAAAATCGGCTTTTTTGATATGTTTGAATCAAAAGAAAATATATTTGGAACACAATTTTTTAAATATTATATATTTTTGAGCAAATACATTTTATTTGAGAATCAATAAAATTTATTTGGCATGCATATATTAATATATTACAACAAAATATATTTGCAAGCTAATTATCTCAAATAAAATTTTCGTTTAATTACAAATAAAATTATTTTTTAGAATTTCTTCAAATATATTTTATTTAAAAATATTTTCAAAACTTTGCTGACTTTTTTTAGCTTAAATTGTCCTCAGTTTCGAACTATTCCTTCTGTTGCAATGAACTCACTTTTAATTTCGGAATATTTCAAGTCATCTTTTGTTGTATATCCATCAAGTAGTTTATTAGTTATTTAAGATTATACGATTTTAATTATAAAGTATTTTTACAAACATTAAAAATGCTTAAAAAATAGACTATGAAGTGCAGACAAACATAGCACATTTAAGGTATCGATATATTTTCTGAATACCTTTAATAGTCCCATATAACAAATATTACGATGGAAACAAAAATTTGTTTAGAACAACATCTTCCCAAACATAATGTTTGCCTGTACCAATTATTATATATTTAGGGTGTACGCTAAACATATATGTATATGTTTCAAGCCGAATATATTTGGGACAATATATTACAGAAGCTATTTTTTTCAGCGTGTATGCGCTGTAGATACCGCATTTTTTACATCCGATAATTATGAAATTTACTAGAGGATCCAAGAACGAAAATTGCCAAAATTGAAGCAAATTGGGTATGTACTCTTGTATATAGACTTGCCAAAAATGCATGTAAATGATTGAGTTTTATTATCAAAATTTGAGATATTTGAAAATGTGCTCAATTTGGTCCTAAGAATAGCCAAAGGCTGTTTATGAGCTGTCAATGCTCCGTAAAAATGGACCGACAGCGTCATTGGACCGTATAATAGTCGTTAAATTTTTAAAAATCAAATGCTTGAAGAATCGCCCATCAGTAAAATGTTGCAGAAGCCCCATTTCCCAACTGAACTTGATGAGGGGTATCACTGTTTATACCCTCACTTTAGTGTGACGAGGGTATATATCATTTGCTACGAAAAAAAGTGTAACACATCGAAGGAGTGATCTAAGACCCTAAGTATGTTCGGCGGATATTCGTTTTGGGTCATTTTAAGTCGAATGAGCAATGTCCGTCCGTCTGTCTGTCTGTCTGTCTGTCTGTGTGTCTGCTGGCTGGTGCGCACGATAACTCTCGAAAGGAGTAGCCGATTGACTTCAAATTTGGTACGTGGTAATATTTTTTTCTATCTCCGGCTAAGTTCGAAGATGGGCCATATTGGTCCACTCCTTCTGGTACCTCCCCCACAAAGTGTTAAAATGTTGTGAAATATTGAATCTTTAATAACTGCTATACTACTTATTCGAATCTTCTGAAATACCACACATAGCATTAGTTTATTAGTCGCTATCAACTCGAGAAAAATGGGCCATGTTGCTACGCCCCTTTTGGTACCTTCCACACAAATGCACCATTTTGCACCAAAAGTTAACAGCTTATAACATTAATACCAGTGCATAAAAATACTTGAAATTTTGTACAGTGTAATGCTTTCATAGTGCCTACAGTCCAGTGAAAAATGGGTGTCATATTCACGCCCCTTTTGGTACCTCTTACACAAAGGTACCATTTTGCACCAAAAGATAACAGCTTATAACATTAATACCAGTGTATAAAAGCACTTGAAATTTTGTACAGTGTAATGCTTTTATAGTGTCTTTTGCACTGTGAAAAATGGGCGCTATTGCCACGCACCTTTTTGTACCTCCCACACAAAGGTACCATTTTGCACAAAAAGTTAAGAGCTCGCAGCATGAGTACCAATGCACGAAAATGCAACAACATTTTGCACAGTGTAACGCTTTTGAAGTCTCTATAGCCCTGTAAAAAATGGCCGTTATCACCACGCCCCTTTTTGTACCTCCCACACAAAATGGCCAAATCATACCAAATTTAATATCTCATAACGTTAATATACCAGTGCAAAAAACGCTTATAATTCGGCGCAGTGCAATGTATTTAATGAATCTAATATTCAGAGAATAATAGGTGTATTTGTTAAAAACATTCTGGTACCTCCCATACAAATTGACAGAATAATTCGTTTAATATTCCATATTACATTACTCACAAAGTGAGGGTATATCTTAGTCGGTTTACCCGACTGAAACTTTCTTACTTGTTTTAGTATTTCCTTACTGGTTTTTAAATATTGTATTTTTTACGTACAGATGCATGTAACTGCTTTATACAAACCAAAACCGCAATTTGTTGGATATTCCGTACTTAACTCACTGTGCAATTTATCCACCTTTACTTGAGTTGGCCGGTCCCTGCTTCGTAGCTAGATAAAGAATATTATATACAAAGATAGTATAGGTCATCTCCAAAAGAAAAAAATTCAATGTGAATGTACAATATGATAAATATATATATATATATATATAATAATACAAAAATAACGTTATCAGTAAATGGTGAATTGTATGTTTAATACGGGTATTTATTCCCGTAAAGATGAATATTTCCTATATTGTTTTAAGGGAATTTCCATGAGTAATACTAAATAACAAAGAATCACTAGCAATTGTACAGAAACCAAAATTTCCTATTTCTAGAAACTTATTTATATGCATAAAGTAGAAAACATTGAGTAACACAACACGAAAATGAATAGACTGTGATTTTTAAAATTTGTTATGAAATAATGAAAAAAATATTTTTCCACAAAAACATTTTTTCGCCAAAATTTTGATGATAAATTTTATCTTAGAAACTTTTTTATTTTCGTGATTGATGTGAACAACTGAACTATTCTCCATATTTGTGGCATTTCATGTCAAAACTAACTGCAACATTCCAGTGCAATCATTGTAATGGCAAACTTAATTAACAATTATGCCAAGCCATTAGGTTAGGTTAGGTTGAAAGGGACGCCCGTCAGAATACAAGTGACGAGTTCACTCGGGGCCGGCAGTTCGGTCCATTGTGTTTCCCGTGAGTAGAAAGGAAGAATAGAAGAAATAATTGGAGGTTGACAGACTAGGAAGAGGGAGAAAAGGTTAGGAAGAGGGAGAGAAGATTTAGAAAGGGGGATAGGATGATATAGTTGCTTTCGTTTGTCCTCGTGGCTTTACTAAACCAGAGGGATTTACTGATGAATTTGAGAAGGGGTTTGAACGGTACATCTGCTAGGTCGTCTAGGTTTGCGAAGAGCCTGTGCCCTAAATAGGCCAAACGGTACTCTTGCAGTCCTTTGCATGAGCATAGCAAGTGCTGAACTGACTCCTCCTCTTCTTCATCTAAACAGCTTCTACAGAAGTCTTCGTAAGGAAGCTTCATGCGTGCAGCCATAATGCCTATCACGCAGTGCCCTGTGATGACTCCTGTGAGGATGCTAAGAGTGTTCTTCCTGAAGGACAGCAATTCCTTGGTACGGTTCACATCAATGGATGGCCAAAGGGTTCTTGCAGTCCTGCAGTTTTGTACTGTGTCCCACCTAGATCTGGTTAGTGCTGCTCCGCGTTCGTCGATTTCGTTTTTAAGTTCCACGAACGGAATTTGCACGTCCAGAGTCGCGGTTTCATTACGCGCACCTGATCCTATCCTGGCACATTCGTCTGCTAATTCGTTGCCCTGTATGCTGCTATGTCCTGGCACCCAGCAGAGCGTGATTTCGTGCGACTAAATAAGGCTTAAGGCTAGAAAGCAGTCCATCGTGCAGCGTGATTTTATAGTTCTAGAGCCCAAGGCCTTGAGAGCTGCCATGCTGTCGACGTAGATCTTGATTTTTTCGGAGAAATATCCCTTTCCAAGTTCTGATTCGCGGCAATGTTAATGGCATAGATCTCTGCCTGGAAGACCGTACATTCATCTGGGAGTCTGGTGGAGATTCTGAGATTGAGGGTATCGGAAAATACTCCTGAACCCGTGCCCGTCTCCATTTTCGATCCGTCCGTAAATATTGAGATCTCATCGTCCTCTATGACGCTATTTGATGCCCACTCCTCATGGCTAGGAAACGTTACATTAAAATTTTTATCTCGAATTGTTCTTGGTGCTAAGTAGTCCGTTGTCCTATTGATTTTGTCTGTTATACCCATGCTTTCCAGGATTGAGCCATGTCCGTGTGCGGTATTGATGGCTATTCCTGATTCCCTTAGCCGAAGGGTCACTTTCGCTGCGGTACACTTTATGTATATATCGATTGGTTGAAGGTTCAGAATCGCCTCCAGTGCCATTTGTGGAGCAGATCTGAGGGCGCCAGTTATCCCGACGCAAATCAGTCTCTGCGGAAATCAAATGACTTGTTTGATATATTGTTATTTCTTATAGCTGATTACTAACATAAAGTCAAAATTGCAATATTCGAAATGAGGATGCATGATGGTGGTTCCAGCATCGAGAATCTGTCAATATTTTAATATATTATTTGATTACATTTGCATCTTCTGTAAGCTACATCAACCACTACTCAAATTGAAGATTGAGATCTTACTTTTTATCCCCTCACCTTAGAGAGGAGGGTACATATCATTTGCTACGAGGCAAAAATGTAACACATCGAAGGAGTGAACCTATGAACCTAAGTATGTTCGGCGGAAAACCGTTTTGGGTCATTTTAAGTCATTTGAGCAATGTCCGTCCGTCCGTCTGTCTGCTGCGCACGATAACTCTCGAAAGGAGTAACCGATTAACTTCAAATGTTGTATGCGGTAATATTTTTGTCTATCTCCGGCTAAGTTCGAAGATGGACCATATTGGTCCACTCCTTCTAGTACCTCCCCCACAAAGGGTTAACTTTTAGTGAAATATTGATTCTTTAATAACTTCTATACTACTTACTCGAATTTTCTGAAATTCCACACATAGTATTAGTTTGTTAGTCACTAACACGACAATAAAAATGGGCGAAGTAGCCACTCCCTTTTTGGTACCCCCCACACAAATGGGGGGTACCAATATCACTTTAATATCACTTCATACAAATACTTGAAATTTTGTATAGTGTAATGCTTTTATTGTACCTAGCGTCCACAGAAAAGTGGGCGTTATTGGCACGCCCCTTTTGGTACCTCCCACACAAATTTAAATTGATAATAATGTTATGTGTGTGAAGATGAATTCGAATTTAACTAGAATTTAAACATAATATGAATGTTTCTGGAAAGGTCTTTGGAAGACCTATTCATAGATACATACTAGATAAACCCACTCCTAGTAGTTTTGGCACAGTGGGTTCTTCTGTTAACAACAGGTCAAATAGAAAATCGCAAATATTCAGACTTTGTACACGTTCTGGAATATGATATGCATGTTTCTGGAAAGGTCTTTGGAAGACCTATTCATGGATACATACTAGATAAACCCACTCCTAGTAGATTTGACACAATTGGATCTTCTGTTAACAACTGGTCAAATAGAAAATCGCAAATATTCAGAATATGAACACGTTCTGGAACATGAGATATATGTTTCTGGAAAAGTCTTCGGAAGGCCTATTCATAGATACATACTAGATGAACCCACTCCTAGTAGTTTTGGCACAGTGGGCTCTTCTGTTAGCAACTAGCCAAATAGAAAATCGCTAATATTCAGAATATGAACACGTTCTGGAACATGAGATATATGTTTCCGGAAAGGTCTTTGGAAGACCTATTCATAGATATATATTAGATAAACCCACTCCAAGTAGTTTTTGCACAGTCGGCTCTTCTGTTAACAACTTGTGAAATAGAAAATTGCAGATATTCAGAATGTGAACACGTTCTGGAATATGATGTATATATTTCTGGAAAGGTCTTTCGAAGACCTATTTATAGATACATACTAATAAAACCCACTCCTAGTAGTTTTTGCACAGTGGGCTTTTCTTTTAAAATATAGTCAAAAAGAAAATTGCAAATATTCAGAATCTGAACACGTTCCGGAATATATGGTTTATGTTTCCGGAATATATATGTATATGTTCATGAGTATATAATTTATGGACCCACCTATTTTTATTCGAGAGATTTTAGGGTTTTTATAAATTCCCTCGTTTTTATTTCGTTAACAGAGCTCTGTTAACGAGAAAAGTTTTGTGTCTTTGCTAGTTAAATTCGATTTTATCTTCACACACATACTACAGCTGTCAATAGGGATTGATTTTCACAACTTGCAAATCCCGGGGTTCCGGGATTTCGAAATTTTTCGATATCCAGGGTTTTTTCGTTAAATTGGGATTTTGTCATTCTATATAATGTAATATTTCGATATGGAATACAAACATTTTAGTTCAGTTTTAATATAATTTTTATTATTTTAAATAAGGATAAATACAGCTAAAGCTTTTTTTAACTTTGGTTAAAACTTTTATTAAACATTTCACAACATCTTAGCTATGGAATAATTTTGGTTCTATTATTAAACCACGAAAAATACTTGTTTCAAATCAGTTTGACTTATTCCGTTTTTATGAGAACCACATCGATGTGTCGATCCAAATCAGATTTTTATTTGCATTTTTCGTAAATTTTAAAGTATACAATACAAAGTTCTTCGTTTTGTGCGACACAAAATTCATTTGTGTTCTTGTTTTAAATTTACTTATTATTTTGATGATGACAATTTGCTTCAATTGTTTACATTTTCGACAGAGTGTATCAATCAGTTAATATTCTATAAAAGAAAACAAGTAGTAGCTTACAGGCACATCTGCATCGCATAGGACTAGCAGAAAACGACGAGTGCAGGGCATGCAGGGAAAACATCGAAACGATGGAACATTTTGACAGCTTCATATATTATTATTAAAATATCCCGGGATTTTTTGGGATCGGGATTTCCCGTTTGACACTTGTAGCATATTTGGCAGAAACACAGAAAATATCGAGTCAATTTAAATGTTAGTATAATTTTTAAAGTAAATGTGTTTTGTAATGTTTACAGATTGCAATATTTTGGCAAAATTGCATTAAACGCACAAAGACAGCAGTGGTTCCGCTGCGAGCATAAGGAAAATTACGGTCGAATAACTAGTAGTAATAAGTAACGAGGGTGTTAAGTTCGCCTACTTACTAATTTTCGGAACGATTCGTTGAAATTTGTGGTATCTATGACGTTTAACAATGAAATCGAGAGGGATATGAGCTATATCAAAATATCAACCTATGGATACCGTTGTTCGTGAGAAAGGTTCTGGGTGAATAAATACACCCAAAATAGCAATTTTCAGCCAGATCAGTTGAAATCTGCAATCTCTAAGGCATTAAGAGACTATATCAAAAATGGACCGGTTATGGACCAAGTTACCTGCAGCTATTGTTCGTTTGTGGAGTTTCCTAATTTGTACGTAGTTTATTCCTATTCCTCTAAACAATTTTAAATCAAATAGATTACTTTCTTTGGCAGCAGCGTTATAGTTCCTTCGGTAAATGCAGATTAGGGATGAGATCGAAAATGTTTTTCGCAGATGTTAGGTTGAGTTGATGTCTTTCCTGGTGTTGAAAACAAGAGCGCATGCTTGACTGGATGCTGAGAGAAATTTTGTAAAATATTCATCTCGTATCTTTTTTGTTTCTCCTTTGAAGTGGTCATTTCAACATTTGTAAAAAGGTTTAGTGGTAGAGAATGTGGAGCTCGTTAATTGGATCCGGATCGGTAGTGGTTGATACTTCTATGGGTGTCTGCAGGCTTGTCGATAGCCTTTTCCCCACTCTTGCACTTATCTTTAACAAGTTGTCTAATCTGGAGTATTTCGCACTCCTGGTTTTGACACTGTTTACACCGTTCTTCACCTCTGCTCGATCTTTTATGAGATTCCATGTGTTTTCGGAAATGTATGGCTTCTTGGATGTGGGTCTGTAGACTAACTGGTTTTCTGCAGCTTTCGTTAGGATCTCTGTCATATGTGTTTATCTACCAGTGTCTTGTTCTTCTTGGTAGGATTTGTATGGAAGCCCTTCTTAACATTTTGTATGGCCGCGATTTAAAACCAGATGGTAGATTAAGAGATAGTGGTAGCTTGATATATGCGCACTACGTTTGTTGCACACATCCAATAAAGTTCCACGCCATCTGTATACCCTAGATCACTCTGTGGCACAGGATATTGTAAGTTTGTTTTGGCCCAGATGTTTGTAATGCCACATAATATTAAAGAAAGACCCAGACTCAGAATCAATAGCAGAATCGATCTAACCATGTCAATTCCTCCGTCCGTCCATCTTAAGCTAGTACGTAATGTACAGGTAGCAGTTTAACTGCGATCTTGACGAAATTTGGTACAGACTAATTACTTGCACCACGTTCGGAGCCTATTTAAATTGGTTCAGATTTAGATACAGCTCCCATATATATGTATGTACAAACCCATTTTGCATTTAAGCGGTATATAAGCTTTATTTCTCGGCAGATTTTCATGAAATTTAGGACAGGAATCTAACTTAACCTCTGCCAAATTTCATTAAAATCGGTTCCTATTTAGAAATAATTCCCATATATATGTACTTCCCGATTTGATATTTAAGCGGTATACATATAAGCTTTATTTTCCGAAAGATGTTTATGAAATTTAGCCCAGGAAAGATCTATCATGTACACGCTGAAAAAATCGGTTCTGTGGTATATTGTACCAAACATATGTTTAGAGTACACTCTAAATATGTAATTTTTGGTACAAACAAATATTATATTATATTATAATATTATACTAGCAGTTTAAATGTCCGGCGTTGCTAGGGTTTCTTTTTATAAGGTGTTCCAAACTTCGTAATCTTGAAGATTTTCTAATAAAAACTCACCTCAGTCTACTTGAAAGTCTATCAGACTCCAGAAAATAATACCAAATGCTCTCAAAAACTCAAACAATTTTTGATCGCGACTGCATTGAACACAAACTCTAAATTAGAATGTGTTAATATATCCTAGCCAGCACATCATATAGAATTTTAGCTCTCAATATATCAGAAATATCAGAAAGAATTATATTGTTTTGGTCCATCTGTTCAAATTTCGTTAATCTGAGTAGGGCAATATTCCAGCCACATTCTTCACTATATGTCAGAGTTCAAGAGGTCGCAAACCGCATCTCGCAAAATGGAAAGGTTTATTATATTATTGCACATTTCTTACAATGATTCAGATTATTCAGTTGGTTTTAAATGAAAACACACTCAAAAAATGGATATCCCAAATTTTAGTAAAATCCTTACTTCAATTTATTTCAATGTTTTTATTCACATTGAGTTAATCGTCTCTTAAAACTAGGAAATATTAGTTCTACTAAATTTTATTGTTTTAGGGGAAATGCAGAATAGTTCATTAAATAACCAGTAAGGAAAGACAGAAAGTCGGGCGGGGCCGACTATATAATACCCTACACCTACCTACCAATGCGAAAATGGGCATTGCGATAAGAATTTGGCAGTGTTCATACTTGTAATAAGCAAACTCTCTCTGCCGATTTTCGTACTGATCGGATATAAAACACGGTTTCTACAGCGCTTACATGTCAAATCGGGTGTAACATATATATTGGGACTATGTTAAAATCTGAACCGATTTTTCCCGAATTTGGCAGTGTTCATACATGTAATAAGAAAACTCTCTCTGTTAAATTTCGTACGGATCGGATACAAAACACGATTTCTACAGCGCTTAAATGTTAAATCGGGTGAAACATATATATGGGGGCTATATCTAAATCTGATCGGATTTTCTCCGAATTTGTAGTGTTCATTCACGTAATAATAAAACTCTCTCTGCCGAATTTCATAAAGATCGCATGTAAAATGTGGTTTCTACTGCGCTTGCATTTAAAATCGGGTGAAACATATATATGGGGATCGTCCTTGAGCCAAAAAAGAGCACTATGCTAAATTTCATCATAATCGGACCATAAATACGACCTGCACTTTGATTACAAGAATACATGGACAGACGGACAGACAGACGGACAGACGGACATGGCTAAATCGACTCAGAAAGTGATTCTGAGTCGATCGGTATAATAAACAATGGGTCTATCTCTTCTCCTTTTAGGTGTTACAAACAAATGCACAAAGTCATAATACTCTGTACCACAGTGTGGTGTAGGGTATAAAAATGAGGATTTTTACTAAATAATATTTCTTGAAAATAGTTCGAATATTCATAAATTTATCAAATTTTGACATATGCGGTGGACACCCCAACATAGACATTAGGATATTATGAACTAAAAATGGAAATTATTAGTTTTAGGAAATGTTAATAAAAATAATCATGAATCCTCATTTCGAGTCCATGAATTTGAACTCAAAATTAGGAAAACATACTTAAATCAAAACTCAAAATTTTTCTATGTTTTTTTCGTTACTCAATTTTTATTTTTCCGCAAATCGTTACGTGCAGAAACATAAATTTATGGTGAAACATTAAAAATGTAACGGCCGGGACGAAAGTAGAACCGACAACCTTATGATTGTGAGCCAGAAACACTATACTTATATATCGAGCTACGTAACCCTCTTTGGATTGATATGAAAATGTCATTCATAATAAAATTTCTTCGTCGTCTATAAATACAATATATGGCAACTCTATTTATAATTCAATGAGTACATAATGAGTACATGTACATTCAAGTGTACATAAAAATATAGGGTGATCCAAGTAGATATACTTTTTTCAATAGCATTTTTTTTTGACAGTTCACGTGTGAGTCGTGTCAAGCTGTCATGTTATTTTTGTTAAGTATTGTTTGGCATTTGTCATGGAAAGACTTACGCCTGAACAACGTCTCAGATGGTCCATCCGTTGAGTCCAATTGTCGATGACTCGATTATGTTGACCATAAGTTGAGCGAAGTGCACGAAACACATTTCTCACAGAAAGTGAATTTTCGTAATAAAGTTGAACGATTTGTAAACGTTGTTCAGGCGGTCATTGTCTGTCAAAAAAAGACTATTGAAAAAAGTATCTCTACTTGGATCTCCCTATACATTGTTTCGAACATTTTGGGATATATAAGTGTCTACGTAGCTCAGTTGGTAAATATGTGGCTCACAAAATGGAAAGTTCTGGGATCGAATCGCATTCGGAGCGGAGGTAAAATTTTATATACATTATGTTGAAAATTTCGTGTCTAATACGAGTAATTAATTTCAGTTCCTAAAATAAAGAGGAAGAGAGTAATCCAAAGAGGAAGTGGTAAGCGATTCCAACATGGAAATGGAGGAGGTGATTAAATAAATTTTCCTAAATTTGAGTACAGATTTACTTGCAAAATGGACAAATATTTGCTGAATTTGCATAATTTCAAGTCAGAATTTGTTAGTATTGAGTTCATTTTCCCAATTCAATAGTTACTTAAAGGAAGTACGAGTTAACTAGAATTAAGTTAAAAATATTTCATAATTGTGTGGGAATGTATGAACATGATATAAGGAAAATCAGCTTTAGCGACATACGAAGTTCAATATTCCTATAGTTTAGTTAATTTTACCTTGCTCCAGGGTTCACTTTTTTATGTGCATATTATGAGATTTTACAATAGATGTATTACAGCAATAGATAACAATTCGGATAGACCATTTGTACAAATATAATATCACAGATTAAGGTGAAAAAATTAGGTATGAATTACCTTTGAGAACGTTTCGATTTAATCGGTTTAGTTGTTATAGTAAAAATCATAAAATGAAATTAAAACTGGCGGAATAGTTGATTTCGCATCTCCTTGAAAATCAGTATATGCACATTAATTTATAGATTCTTAGCTCTTAAGTGACTTTTGAAAGATTGAAATAGTTTTGGTCACTATAGCACTGACCGCAGTTCAAATCATGCGAATGTGAACAGCATTTTTCAGCCACACATGTAACTATATATGTGCAAACTTCCAGATTAATATTTTTACATGGGCTCAGTTCAAGGATCGCCAAACGCGTGGTGGAGACACTAATGATTAATATGCTATGTATATTCCAAATTTCGATATAATCTGTTTAGTCATGTTAATAAAAATGATATCACATAATTCAAAACCCCGTGCATACATATAGACCAAACTAAAAAATTAGCTAAATATTTCTAAAAAATTTAAAAATTGTCTAGTCCCGATTTTTTGCCCCCTTGACCTCAGATAGGACAACGCATTTCCTTAATGATCGGTATATATATGAGATTTTTATGAGAGGGAGATTTATATTAGATCCTTATAAGATTTTTAATGTATTGGAAGAATTAAAAATTTCAATTCAGTAAAATAAAATAAAAACTGACCATGGACCAAAAAACAACAAAGATATTAAGGCCATAAGCAGTTAACTTTTAGTGCAGAATGGTCCAATCGTGTGGGAGGTACCAAAATGGGAGTGGTTACTTCGCCCATATTTCTTGACGTGTTAGCGTCTTACAAAATAATACTATGTGTGAAATTTCAGAAGATTCGAGTAAGTAGTATAGAAGGTATTAAATAATCAATATTTCACTAAAAGTTAACCCTTTGTGGGGGAGGTACTAGAAGGAGTGGACCAATATGGCCCATCTTCGAACTAAGCCGGAGATAGAGAAAAATATTACTGCAATCCAAATTTGAAGTAAATCGGTTACTACTTACGAAAGTTATCGTGCGCACCAGCCAGCAGACAAACACACAGACAGACAGACAGACAGACAGACGGACGGACATTGCTCAAATGACTTAATATGACTCAAAACGGATTTCCGCCGAACATACTTAAGGTCTTAGGTCACTCCTTCGATGTGTTACACTTTTGGCTCGTAGCAAATGATATATACACTGATAGAAAAACCGTGCGTCACCATGACGAATCAGTTTCGTCAATATATCTTCGTACTGGTGACGAAAAGTTTCGTACATGCGATGTTTTTGTACGTCAATAGAACGGACACGATCATCAACCCATGTTTTTGGTGATTTCCAAATTCGTCAAAGGAACGATAAGGTTTCATTCCCACGACGAAAAGATTTTTTTGATTATTTTGCTGAAAATATGATAAAACGAAGCAATTAATTTATAGTTTGTGCTTAATTGTACTGTTCTATATGCATTCTGATTACTTTAGTTAAATAATTTGTTGTAGAAGTTTAATTTAAAAAACCAAATAATCGTGATTAATGGAGTTCGTCGTGATGATGAATGGGATTCGTCGTGATGATGAAAGGGATTCGTCGTTGTGATGAATGGAATTCGTCGTGGTGATGAATGGGATTTGTCGTGGCGATGAATGGAATTCGTCGTGATAATGAACTCGATTCATCTTAGGAATGAAATGTAATCCTGAGGACGAAAGTTTTTGGAAACAGAGATTCGTCATGGTGACGAACAAATTCATCAAGAGGATTATTCCGTACGTTAGCTGACTTTTGACGAAAAAATAATCGTGATGATGTACAAATTCGTCGTCATGATGAAGCTTTTTCTATCAGTGTACCCTCCTCTCTAAGGTGAGGATATAAAAACAAAGAAAGAATAATAATTAAAAAAGTTATAAAGAATTCAAACCATATATCTCATTCTGCGGCACCCTGTATAACTACATCAAAAATTTGCATTCAACGCTATATAATCCGGGTTTTTAACATATCTTTATAAAAATTAAAATCCAGTTGAACCAAGAATAAACGTTACCAAATTTGAAGAAAAACGATTCAGATTAAGATACAGCTTCGGTATATACATACGTACTTACCTAGTTTGAGTCTAAGCGCTATATAATATCTTTTTACAGATGAGAAGACAAGGATTGGATTTGAGTTAAGCGTCACTTCTCCATACGCCCAGATGATGCATTAGTTAATTCCTTTAATGGACTTGGAAAAGTAATGTAATGTTGCATTTTTGCCCATTGCGGCAATTGTTTAATGGGACTATAATATTTTTGTTCAGTGCATTATTCTAATTTGATTAATTTTCTTTACGTTTACATCTGCTTTAAATCTTTTCAAGTTGGGTCAATAACACCCTACAATGTGTTATATACGGACCGAAGATAGATCTTCGATCAGTGCTCATTTCAGATTTTATTTTAAATTAATCATAAAATATAAATCTTTTAACACCAGTCGCAGCTCTTAGAATCGAATTGAATGCGATAATAGGGAATTGAAAAGAGCTACTCGAAAATGCAATCAAAGAACGCTCTGTGCCAAAGGAATTATGCCGCTCGTAAATATTCGCTCTGTAACCGCACATGAGGAGCGATATGGTGGGACTGTCGGTCGGACGGACGGACACAGACGAATTTTATGGCAGACAATAAAACTTAGCGGGGTTTCTTGAATTTCAGACGAATGTTTATGTTGCCCATATGTACGGGTACTTCTGTAGATATGTTTATGTATGTAAATGCATTTATTGGATATTTAAAAAAAAAAACGAAAACTACAATCGAACGAATGTATGTATGTTTGTATAAATATTGAACATTATTGACATCAATTGAAGTAAACACTGCAGTTCAGTGAATGCAAGCATCATACTCGAATGTATACGAGTGAGTATTCAGCATGTGATTGAGATATTTCCATTATTCCGTCCATATCGGTTATGGCTGCACGAAAGATGCTGGGAAGGCCTGGAAATTTTTCAATTAAATTGAAAATCGAGCAAAGCGTTTTGCATGTGGCGTGTACAACAATCATCTTACAATCGAAAGGGTCCCCTTGAAGATATTAGGTCGCATCGACTTTTCTTGCCTGCGATAGTCATCAGCATGATGTTCTTTTAATGGATTAGCTGTATTTGGATTACAAATGGGTAATAAAAACCAAACTACATATTTTTTAGAATAGCAATAGATCCGCTGAGAACTTTGATTGTTTAGACTTGATCTAATTATCACTTAATTGAAGAATGTTAAAATATTTGTTTGGTCAATACTATAATTGTTTACGAATATTTTGAGTTTGTTTATATATATTAAGACTATTGCCGAATAGAACCAATAACTAAAGTTTACAAATTAGGTCAAAATTTTGGATCAGGAGTGCCATTTTAATTTTTAATTGAGGGACTGAATACGAATATGCATATGGGCATTTCCATGGTCACGTACGTGACAGTCGTACGTTCAATGGATGAAAAGATAAAAAACTTATTTTTTTTTTTTAATTTCTATGTACATTTCTATTAGATATAAGACCTAAGACTATATAATATCCAACACCTCCCTAACAACGCGAAAAAGGACTTTGCAAAAATTTGGAATAATTGGCTTCGTTCCAGTTAACAAAGTACTTAGCTCAACCTCCGTATCATCTTTAAATACGCAGTATTCTTTCATAGATAAAAAAATAGGAAGGAACAAATAGATGGGACTATTCATAATCTAAACAGATTTTCAACAACTTGGATCAAAAACTTAATTTCTGCTAAATTGTATAAATTGTATAAAGATCGGACGTAAAATACACACTCAAACAATGTGTTTCCGGAATTCTAGTAAAATTCATACTCCAATTTAGTTCAATGTTTTTAATCACACTGAGTAAACTTTTTTTAAAACTGGGAAATTTTCCTTAGTACTACTAAATTTTATTATTTTTGGGGATATGTACAATAGGTGATTAACTAAAATTGAAGACATATTTTTACTAAAATAATATTTCATTTCATTTTTTCATTTATTCATACGTTGCAATGCATAAATAAGCCAAGAAGGCCAATTTGACAGCATTACCGAAGGCAACTTGAAACAAGTCCGAATATTCATAAATTATCAAATTCAGACATTTGCGGAAAGCATGAGTTTTAGGAAATTGTGCCCAAAAATAATCAAGACTCCTTATTTCGAGTCCATGAATTTCAACTCAAAATTAAGAAAACCGTTCTAAAGCCAAGGAAAAATTACCTATTTTCGGACTATGTTGTAGTCCCAAAAATGCAAACAAAATTCTGTTCTTTTTTATTGCATAATTTTTATTTTTTGAGCAAATCGTTACTTGCAGAAACTTAAGTTTATAGCAAGACATTAAAAATGTTACGCCGGGACCAGAGTCAAACTGACTACCTTAATATTATTAGCCAGACACACTATGCATCGAGCTACGAAACCCTTTTGGGACTGATATGAAAATGTCATCCACATTAAAATTTCTTTGTCGCCTTTAAATAAGTATATCAACAATCATTCAATTCGATTCAATCATTCAATCATCAACATTATCATTCAATGATGGCAATCCTTTTTTCAAATTCAAGTTTATTTACAAATACTTTCGTTGGAAAATATTGGAATATATACGAGTAATTGTATTTAAAAACAAATTTCTCATAAAAAGTATCAGCCGTATTCATACAAAAATCCTAATTATGATTTAAAGTACACATTAGTTAACAAACACTTTTGGCCTAATAAACGATTATTAAAAAATCGTATTCATAAACAGCATTTTAACTAATAAACATTTTAATGACTTCGTCAATGTAATGCTGGCAACACCATCTTTTTCACACACCGTTTTCTCTCTCAATGATGCATTAATACGATTATCAATCGTAAGAGTAGTCGAATATATAATTTATTTTATTGTTTATTTTAAAAACGACTGTATTAATTAACAAAAATGTATGCTCACTTGTACAATAAATAAAAAAAACAACAACTAAAGATCAAATAAATTAATGATAATTTTTTTTATTACATACAAAAAGGTATTCGAATAACGAATAATATATAACCCGTTGATTGTTTACATATCACTAGTGAATTTGTACAATTTGCATTTCTTGTGTTGTGGGTTTGCAAGAATCAAAGTTTTTGTCCTTTTATGAAACAATATAGGAAAAACTAATGCGAAAATTCATTAATTATACCGATTAACAATATGGGGAAAAAGAAGAATGCAAAAATGCATTTTATTTTCGATGGACGCAGAATCATGCCCAGAGTCGATTTAGCCAAGTCCGTCCGTCTGTGACTTACGAAATTTTTGGGATAAGGAGCAGTTTATGTTGCACAATGCCTGGAAAAATGCGACAAATCGGACCTCGTTTTGATATACCTCCCATTTAATGTACATTCCGTTTTGACATAAACACGTTCCATAAACACGTGTTTTATTCTTTTTTATACCCTACACCACACTGTGGTACAGGGTATTATAAGTTTGTTTCACGGCAGATGTTTGTAACACCTTAAAATAACACAGCTAGACCCACCTTAAAGTATACCGATCGACTCAGAATCACTAGCTGTGTCGATTTAACGATGTCCGTCGGTCCGTCCGTCTGTCTGTCCATGTAAAGTTGTTCGTCCACTACAGGTCGCAATTTCACTCCGATCGTTCTGAAATTTTGCTGTTTAGAGTATTTCACGGCTGTTAAGATCGCTATTGAATTTGGTTGAAATCGGTTCAGATTTAGATATAGCTCCCATATATATCTTTCGTCCGATTTGGCCCTTTAGTCCTATAGAAGCTGTATTTTACATCCAATCGTTTTGAAATTTAGAATGGTAGAGTTTCTTGATCCATGAACCAACATTGCCGAATTTGAAGAAAATCGGTTAAGATTTAGCTATAGCTTCAATATATATGTTTCGTCCGATTTTGCTCTTTAGTCCTGTAGAAGCTGTATTTTACATCCAATCATTTTTAAATTTAGAATGGTAGAGTTTCTTGATCCATGAACCAACACTACCGAATTTGAAGAAAATCGGTTAAGATTTAGCTATAGCACCCATATATATGTTTCGTCCGATTTGGCCATTTAGTCCTATAAAAGCTGTATTTTACATCCAATCGTTTTGAAATTTAGAATGGTAGAGTTTATTGATCCATGAACCAACATTGCCGAATTTGAAGAAAATCGGTTAAGATTTAGCTATAGCTCCCATATATATGTTTCGTCCGATTTTGCTCTTTAGTCCTGAAGAAGCTGTATTTTACATCCAATCATTTTGAAATATAGAATGGTAGAGTTTCTTGATCCATGAACCATCACTACCGAATTTGAAGAAAATCGGTTAAGATTTAGCTATAGCTCCCATATATATGTTTCGTCCGATTTGGCCCTTTAGTTCTATAGAAGCTGTATTTTACATCCAATCGTTTTGAAATTTAGAATGGTAGAGTTTCTTGATCCATGAACCAACATTGCCGAATTTGAAGAAAATCGGTAAAGATTTAGCTATAGCTCCCATATATATGTTTCATCCGATTTGGCTCTTTAGAACCAATCGTTTTTATCCCTACACCACACTGTGGTACAGGGTATTATTTAGTATAAAATGTCCCAAAAGTAAATTTATGTAAACAATTTATACATGAATTACAAAATTTATATATCAGAGTTATTCAATATTACGAGAGTGGTGTAGGGTGTTATATAGTCGGCCCCGCCCGACTTTAGCCTTTCCTTACTGGTTTTATTCTAATTTTAACCTAAACCATTTCTAGAAAATATGTTCAAAAACACCCTTATAATATTTTTTTTTTCATTTAATTAAAAAATTCCATAAAAATGTTTTGCAAATGCAAAACATTTTTATGGAAAAATTCCAAATGTCACTTTAACAAACGCTTAAAGTAGGGTCGAACCTATATTAAAATCCACACATTTAACAATGGTTTACAAAAGGTGTTTTAGGCAAATAATCGTTTATGAATACAGTTATAACAAATTTTGCTTAACAAAGGTTTGTAAAGCTGTTTTAAGTTTTTATGAATACGGCTGTATGTGGCTACGTACACGCAAAGAAAAAATTCGTTACTCCCAAACGAAAAATTAGACAAACGAATTTCGTTTGTGGTGTATGTTTGTCGCAAACGATTTATGTTTATCCCAAAACCCAAAGAAACGTTTATAGCAAACGGTTAGTGTACTTATCGTAAATGATTTACATTTATTACAAACCCTGCTATAGCGTATTGTGTAAACATGTGGCGCGTAAAACGGGAGGTTCTGGGATCGAATCGCATTCGAATCAGTGGTAACATTTTATATTATATTGAAAATATTAATTCCTAAAATAAAGAGGAAAACAGTACTCCAAGGAGGAGAGGAGGAGGGTGGTAAGAGGTTTCAGAATATAAAAATGGTGAGAAGGAGGAGGAGGAGACGGACAAAAATCGATTTGTCCGTATATATTTCAAGCCAGAATTTGCTAGTTTTGAGTTCACTTTCCCTATTTTGATTTCAATAGATACTCAAAGGAAGTATGAGTTAACTAGAATTAAGTCCAAAATATTTCATATTTGTGAGGAAATGTATGAACTTGCTATAAAGAAAACTAGCTTCAGTAACACACGAAGTTCAATAATCCTACAGTTAGTCCTTTTTAACATCCTCCAGGGTAAATCTTTTTTAGGACAGTTTCAGTAGATTTTAAATACTAAATAGGCAGGCACTTGAGAACTTATTTTGTTAACATTTGTCAGTATTCGTTTCTGAATTATAAATCTTCTTTCTGCTAAAGTTCCTAATGATCGGATATAAAATACAACGTCTATAGCTCTTTGATGGAACATCGTTAAGAACATGTACAAATATATGGGGCTATATCTAAATCTAAACCGATTTTCAGCAATTTCAACAGGTTTCGTCCTGAAGCCAAACAAGATATATGTGCCAAATGTTATCGTGATCAGCCAAAATAAATCGACTCAGAAAGTGATTCTGAGTCCATCGGTATAATAAACGATTGGTCTGTCTCCTCTTATTTTAGGTATTTAAAAAAATGCATCAGTAAGGATAATGTAAGGATAATTGTCTATGCCGGAACGGAATAATCTCGTAAATTTTATTTGAATTGTGACACGAATTGAGCGTTATGTATAGGTTACACTCGAAATTTGACCGAAATATCTTTGAAGTGGAAAAGAAGTAAATCATGGAGCAATATGGTTCTTTTTGTGGCTAATTCTTTTAAAAATAAAACAAAAACTGCTAAATTGGTTAGAGAATATTAAATTCATTTTAGAGCGACCTCTATATGGGGACTATATCAGAACGTAGGGGGATGTCGAAAATTTCCGTTGTGTATTATCTTATTAATATTATAAAATCGTTTGTTTGGTTGTCTGTTGCCGCATTACGACTAGGCGGCGTAACCGATTTTCTTGAAACTTGGTGAATAGATAGACTTACACTCGGAAATTAAAATAGGCTACTTTGATTTTGGATTTTCCAAGTGATTTGCGAACACTTGACCGCTGTTGCTCCTGTTAGAAAGCTGAAATTGTACACGCATGGATTGTTTAATAATCCACTGGCTACTCATATAGCCATTTGTTACCAGTGGTCTGTTCTAGCGGTATGAAAAATGTGTGTATTGTTTTTGCCCTTTGAGAGGCCTCTTAAAAGATACAAAGTTTTTTGTAAGTATAAAAATCGAGTAGATACTATACACGACAAATATATGCCCAAAAAGCAATTTTCAATTCACATATTGTGGTAGCAATGACGAAAAACTATTTTCATTATTTCACTGCCTTTAAAAAGTCCCTTAAAAGCTATTAGACTACAAATCGCTCACTCACTTCAATTGTGACATAATCGCTCACTCACTTCAAGAGTGACATAACTCAAAATTTAAAATTTTTGAGGTTGCCTTACAAAAATCCGAATTTTGCAAATTTCCATAAATTAATCTCAGCGAAATGTGGTCTATAAGTAAACAACCATATTTCGGATTATTCAAGCGTATTTAAACATCTTATTTCATGTTACTTATCTTTTTATACGGACCTAAAGTTACACCTCTTGGCAATTTTAAATTTTGAGTTATGTCACTCTTGAAATGAGTGAGCGAAATGTATATGTGCATACTGACCTCAAGGGAGATACGAAAACAACTAATTCATGTCCAGTCAGAGGTCAATTTTGGACATAAAACCGCGTCTTAAAATTTCTAAAGTCTTTTCAAGATATATCGCTTACCTCTTACTGTGGTAAGATATCTAACGTTGCAAATTTTTCAATTCTACACAGGGCAAAATCGCCTTTTTGATATGTTTGATTCGAAAAGATATATATTTGTAACATAAATTTTTAAATATTATATATTTCTGAGCAAATATTTTTTTTTGAAAATCAATAAAATATATTTGGAACAATATATAGTTGCACACTAAATTTCTCATATAAAATATGTGTTTAAATATAAATAAAATTATTGTTTAGGAATTTATCCAAATATATTTTATTTAAAAAAGATCTTTAAAACTTTTGCTGACTTTTTAGAATTTCAGCCTAAATTTTTCCTTAGTTTCGAATTGTACCTCCCAAAGAATTAACAGAATTAACGTATTTTCCGAATTCTTAAGTGCAAATAAAAATTTGTTTCGGAAATGATAGTCCCAAATAAAAACATATTAGGATGTAAACAAAGATTTGTTTCGAATAACATTTTCCCAAATATATACTTTTTGTGTGTACCCAATATTATATGTTTAGAGTGTACCCTAAATATATATATGTTTCAAGCCGAATATGTTTGGGTCAATATCCTATAGAAGCGATTTTTTTCAGAGTGTAAGACTGTGGTCAGTGTAGCGTTGACCAAATCCTTTTTTAGTTTTTCTGTACTTTAAGTCCCTTATGAGCTACGATCCTACTAATTTATATTGATCTCCAACGGATTCGATTTTACACCAAGCGACTTTTGACCGCTTGACCGTTGCGGTTCGTATAAGAGGTAGGAAGCTAGACATGTTGCTTATGTATAGACTCGAATGTTGTATAACCTACACTGAAATTATTATCTACGTGAATATCACAAAATGTTTCTTACATATTACGAATTCTGTCTGATTTTTTCAGCCAAAGAAATGTTTCATACGATATATGAAAAAAAACATATATATTACGAAGAAGATTCTTCATACTTTTTATGAAACTATTTCATATTTAAATAAAATATACTTTGTTGCAAATATTTTATATTTACATACCGGAAAAAAAGTTCAAATATCTCTCTTATCAATGTTATTTTTTTGGAGTTTTGGTGCAAATTATCTTTAAACCCGGGAAATATTTAAATCGGCTACAGAATTTGTTTTCATACCTATAGGAAAAAAGTAATTTTTCCCAAATATAATATGTTTCCAGAAAATATACTACAGAAGTGATTTTTTTCCCATTCAATCATTTTGAAATTTAGCAGTGTGGAGTGTCTAAATGCCGAAGAAATGTTCATACTTATGATTTGGAAGTACTTATAATGTTATTCTTTGGAAGTACTTCTTTTATTTTTTGCTGGGATATTAATATACGCGTTCCAAATATATTTTGTTGATTTTCAAATTAAAAAAAATGTATTTGCTAGCAAATATAGACTATTTAAAAATTTCTGTTCCAAATATTTTTTCTTTCAATTCAAACATATCAATAATGCGATTTTGCCCCGTGTAGGGTAAACAAATATTTGAAAATTTATGTTTTAATTTTTCCCGATTTTGTCCCTATTATCTTGTTGCAATTAGAGACGGATATACATATACCATTTTCTCTCATATTGATTTTCCCATAATTGAAAAAAACAAATAATGGCAGTAAATATTTAAAACCGAATATAATTAAATATTTTGTATACCCTGGACACAACACTGTGGTCCAGGGTATTATGAGTTTGTGCATTTGTTTGCAAAACCCAGAAGAAGAAGAGATAGGCCCATCGTTTATTATACCGTTGAAATTGGAATCACTTCCTGTCCGTCTGTAGATGTATCGTTGTAATCGAAGTGCAGGCTGTATTTATGGTCCAATTGCGATGAAATTTAGCACAGTGCTCTTTTTTACCCAAGGACGATCCCTATTAAAATTGGTCCAAATCGGTTCAGATTTGGATATAGCCCCGATATATATGTTACACCTGATTTGACATGTAAGCGCTGTAGAAACTGTATTTTATATCCGATCAGTACGAAATTCGGCACAGAGAGATTTCTTATTGTACGAATGAACACTACCAAATTCGGGGAAAATCTTTTCAGATTTAGATATAGCCCTCATATATGTATATGTTTGACCCGATATGACATGAACACTACTAAATCCCGGGAAAATCCGATCAGATTTATGGTGATTTCGTTTCTGAAAAATAATGTCACCACATCATGTTGCGACATTTTAAAAATGCCCACTGCATCCTCTGCTAATTTCGCATTTTGCATCGGCACAATCGAACAAAAATCGTGCGGTAAACCCATACCTACATTATTGCACAGCCATTTGGTAGTGCATTAAAAATGTACGCTTTCTTTTAGGTTTGGTTCTGAAGTCTGCTTTTTGACCGTAACACTCCACACCGTGGACTGGGCTGAGTGTGGAAAATGCGATATTTTCGCATTTGCGGAATGTAATTATTTTACAAACGAAATCAAAACCCCTTCATACGGCTGTACCATTTTTACAAACGAACTAAAAAATCGACTTTTTAGTGTAAAATGTAGAAAAAAATTTAAATTTGTTCACACAAACAAATTCACCATTAGATTTAGCCTCCATATACATATATGTTTCACCCGATTTGACATGTAAGCGCTGTAGAAACAGTATTTTACATCCGATTAGTACGAAATTCGGCAGAGGGAGTTTTCTTATTAAATCAATGAACACTGCCAAATTCGGGGAAAATCCGTTGAGATATAGATATCGCCCCCATATATACGTTTCACCCGATTTGACATGTAAGCGCTGTAGAAACCGTATTTTATATCCGATAAGTACGAAATTTGAGATAGGTTTCTTATTTGAGGCACTAAAAGTTTTATTGGGGTTAATCGGTTCAGATTTAGATAAAGCCACATATATACTATGTTCCTGCCTATGCAATATTTAATGCTATTGAAACTGTATTTTACGACCGATCTTTACATTATTTGGCAGAAATGAAGTTTTTGATCCAAGTTAATGAAAATCTGTTTCGATTATGTATAGCCCCATTTATTTATTCCTTTGGTATCGTTTTAGATCTAGTTTATTAAGATAAGTTTTAAATGAGCTAAGTACTTTGTTAACTGAAACGAAACCAATTATTCCAAATTATTATCGCAATGGCCATTTTCGCATTGTAAGGTAGGTGTAGGGTATTATATAGTCGGCCCCGCCCGACTTTCTGCCTTTCGTTACTGGTTTGTAGTTTGTAGACTTTAGAGTTCGAGAGTAGTTCTAAAATCATTATATTTGCAAAGCCGGGGTACAAAATCTTTTAGCAGTTTAACCTGTAACATCTTAACACATATCAAAATGATAAGGTTTTTAATATCATAGCTTTGTATTATCAGGTTAATACTTTTACAGTGCCCTAGTGTGGTGAGGAGGTAAAGAAAGGTGTGGCGAAGAAACAAATGCATAATATACTACGTGTGTTCCAAATTTCAATATAAGTATAATCTGTTTAGTGATGATAATGGAAATCATATCACATACATATGTATTTCGAAATTTATACATTCTGCGCACTCAAAATTTATAATGTTTGTGGTTCTCTTACAGAAATGCGAATTTTGTAAATATCCATAAATTAATCTCAACGAAATTTACTCTATAAGTAAACAATCATTTCGAAATCGGGATTTAGTAGTGTTCATGTCATATCGGGTCAAACATATACATATATGAGGGCTATATCTAAATCTGAAAAGATTTTCCCCGAATTTGGTAGTGTTCATTCGTACAATAAGAAATCTCTCTGTGCCGAATTTCGTACTGATCGGATATAAAATACAGTTTCTACAGCGCTTACATGTCAAATCAGGTGTAACATATATATCGGGGCTATATCCAAATCTGAACCGATTTGGACCAATTTTAATAGGGATCGTCCTTGGGTAAAAAAGAGCACTGTGCTAAATTTCATCGCAATTGGACCATAAATACAGCCTGCACTTCGATTACAACGATACATCTACAGACGGACAGGAAGTGATTCCAATTTCAACGGTATAATAAACGATGGGCCTATCTCTTCTTCTTCTGGGTTTTGCAAACAAATGCACAAACTCATAATACCCTGGACCACAGTGTTGTGTCCAGGGTATACAAAATATTTAATTATATTCGGTTTTAAATATTTACTGCCATTATTTGTTTTTTTCAATTATGGGAAAATCAATATGAGAGAAAATGGTATATGTATATCCGTCTCTAATTGCAACAAGATAATAGGGACAAAATCGGGAAAAATTAAAACATAAATTTTCAAATATGTGTTTACCCTACACGGGGCAAAATCGCATTATTGATATGTTTGAATTGAAAGAAAAAATATTTGGAACAGAAATTTTTAAATAGTCTATATTTGCTAGCAAATACATTTTTTTTTAATTTGAAAATCAACAAAATATATTTGGAACGCGTATATTAATATCCCAGCAAAAAATAAAAGAAGTACTTCCAAAGAATAACATTATAAGTACTTCCAAATCATAAGTATGAACATTTCTTCGGCATTTAGACACTCCACACTGCTAAATTTCAAAATGATTGAATGGGAAATACGGTTTCTATACCTAAGAAAAAAAAAATCACTTCTGTAGTATATTTTCTGGAAACATATTATATTTGGGAAAAATTACTTTTTTCCTATAGGTAGGAAAACAAATTCTGTAGCCAATTTAAATATTGCCCCGTTTTTAAAGATAATTTGCACCAAAACTCCGAAAAAATAACATTGATATGAGAGATATTTAAATTTGTTTTCCGGTATGTAAATATAAAATATTTGCAACAAAGTATATTTTATTTAAATTTTGATCCCAAACATATTATGTTTTCTGTTTTTTTCAAGTCGGAAGAAACATATACGAGTATATGGCGGCTATATCTAAATATAAACCGATTTCTTGAATTTTAGTAACCGATTTCTTCAATCTTAGTATTGTACATCAATAACTTTTTTCTGCCAAATTTTATACAGATCGGTTGAAAAATGTTGCTTATATTATGCATATATGCCAAATCGTTATTGGATATTCTTGGGAGTTCTATGTAAATATAAACCGATTTTTACCAATTTCAAAGTTTCTTTGAGATCCGACTATATTTGCGACCAGTAATTTGATTACAAGAATACATGCTCATACGGACACAGCTAAATCGAATTAAAAGGGAATTTCTATTCAAATGACATTGATTTCGTTTGTGGATGTAAAATATTCGGATTAAAGGAATAACAAAATAAATATTTCTATTACCTTAAAATGGGATTCATTTCCAATTTTTTCCAATTTTAGATTAAAATCAAACATTTGCATTCATTTAAAAGAAGAGAATTACCACCGCACCAAAAGATGATAATAAGAATGACATACATTCATCAAATAAATACAACACCAAACCAGTAAGGAAAGGCTAAATTCGGGCGGGCCGACTATATAATACACCACTCTCGTAATATTAAATAACTCTGATATATAAATTTTGTAATTCATGTATAAATTGTTTACATAAATTTACTTTTGGGACTTTTTATACTTAAATAATACCCTGTACCACAGTGTGGTGTAGGGTATAAAAACGATTGGATCTAAAGAGCCAAATCGGACGAAACATATATATGGGAGCTATAGCTAAATCTTAACCGATTTTCTTCAAATTCGGTAGTGTTGGTTCGTGGATCAAGAAACTCCACCATTCTAAATTTCAAAATGATTGGATGTAAAATACAGCTTCTTCAGGACTAAAGAGCAAAATCGGACGAAACATATATATGGGAGCTATAGCTAAATCTTAACCGATTTTCTTCAAATTCGGCAATGTTGGTTCATGAATCAAGAAACTCTACCATTCTAAATTTCAAAACGATTGGATGTAAAATATAGCTTCTATAGAACGAAAGGGCCAAATCGGACGAAACATATATATGGGAGCTATAGCTAAATCTTAAGCGATTTTCTTCACATTCGGTAGTGTTGGTTCGTGGATCAAGAAACTCCACCATTCTAAATTTCAAAATGATTGGATGTAAAATACAGCTTCTTCAGGACTAAAGAGCAAAATCGGATGAAAAATATATATGGGAGCTATAGCTAAATCTTAACCGATTTTCTTCAAATTCGGCAATGTTGGTTCATGGATCAAGAAACTCTACCATTCTAAATTTCAAAGCGATTGGATGTAAAATACAGGTTTTATAGGACTAAAGGGCCAAATCGGACGAAACATATATATGGGAGCTATAGCTAAATCTTAACCGATATTCTTCAAATTCGGTAGTGTTGGTTCATGGATCAAGAAACTCTACCATTCTAAATTTCAAAATGAGTGGATGTAAAATACAGCTTCTACAGGACTAAAGAGCAAAATCGGACGAAACATATATATGGGAGCTATAGCTAAATCTTAACCGATTTTCTTCAAATTCGGCAATGTTGGTTCATGGACCAAGAAACTCTACCATTCTCAATTTCAAAACGATTGGATGTAAAATACAGCTTCTATAGGACTAAAGGGCCAAATCGGACGAAACATATATATGGGAGCTATAGCTAAGTCTTAACCGATTTTCTTCAAATTCGGCAATGCTGGTTCATGAATCAAGAAACTCTACCATTCTTAATTTCAAAACGATTGGATGTAAAATACAGCTTCTATAGGACTAAAGGGCCAAATCGGACGAAAGATATATATGGGAGCTATATCTAAATCTGAACCGATTTCAACCAAATTCAATAGCGATCTTAACAGCTGCGAAATACTCTAAAATGAAAATTTTAAAACGATCGGAGTGAAATTGCGACCTGTAGTCGACGAACAACTTTACATGGACAGACGGACGGACGGACAGACATTGTTAAATCGATTCAGCTAGTGATTCTGAGTCGATCGGTATACTTTAAGGTGGGTCTAGCTGTGTTATTTTCAGGTGTTACAAACATCTGCCGTGAAACAAACTTATAATACCCTGTACCACAGTGTGGTGTAGGGTATAAAAATCAACCCGCCCTAGTGTACATACTAAATATCTCAATAATATGTTGTCACAGGGAAAAATGGTCAAAACCATTAAATATATGTTGGTAAATTGTTTCCATCGAGGATATATTCTTAAAGTGCATTTTACACGCAGTGTTGTTGTTCTGAACTTTAATTATTATATTAATACACAAATATAATATTAATAATACAATTACGTCACAAATACATACTTGAATACTTAAATTATATTTAAGTGTTTATAACTCATTTACGAAATAATAACATTTATAAATGCGACTGAGAACAAACGATTATAGTGTCTGCTAAAATAAACTTAAATAAATATATTATTTTTTTAATTCGTTCAATTAAACACAATGTCTGTCGTGTTTGTTTTTGCTACATATCAATTCGATTGTGTGTTTACTGTAGTGCAAAAGGTGAAGTGAAATGCAGTAAGGCATAACTAACAAACTGCGGGCAAAATGCTCATAAAATTGTAAAGTCACACATATACTCGTATAGTAGTTTCTTTCATTGACAGTGCGCCGGTGAGTGGGCTGATACTTGGGGTTTCGATTCCCACTAGAGGCCGTGGCTCGTATCTTCAAAGAATATAGTATACTCGTATGTACATTATCGGTCTAGTATATAACCCGGACCTTCATTCACTGGATCGTTCAATTACTAAATACATACATACGCGTACATCTAAATAGTTTCATCTAGTGTGACCTTTATAAGACGGCTATCTCAAATCATGAACCTTTGATGGTCCTGGATGGTGTGAATGGTTCTAGGTACTCATACTATAAAATGTAATGGCAATCGATTGAAGTTTGTGGCTTTTCTAGGGAGACTATATCGAAGTAGGGACCGTTATTGTCTCTTTTCAATCTTTAAATCTTTGCGCAGGCGATTTCGAAAATGATTTTTAACAATTTTACGACTTTTATGAACTTGTTTTGACGACTTTGTCCTTAAATCTTCGCTCCTCATAGAAACTTATTCAGAGTTCTTCTATCCGACCCCAACAATGAATCTTTCGAACAAAGTGTTGTACTGAAATAGGTTTAGATGAAATATAGTTCTCATTGACTAATATTCGTTTAATCGAACAGTATTGTGATTTAAACAAATTTTTTGAATGAAACTCGAGATCAAGGTCTTAGATTAGTGTAACCACGGTCTAAGATTCCCATCATCGCAACCAACCTGTTTGATATAAAAAGTTACGTGCGAGGAGATATTTAGACCTTATCAGATTTTGACCTGGTTAGACTTATCTATGTACCCTATAGGTGCCGATTTCTGTCCATTTTTAATTGGACTGTCTGATTGCTTCTTGCCTAAGCCAAAACTTGCATGTTGACAGTGACACACCAGTATATGTTTATTCTTCGGGAATTTGTAATGTCGTCCCATTCTAGCAAGTTAATCGGATTTTTAGTTCCCCGGGATATCCCCATGCCCAAATGGATTATTTTTAAAATTGTGTTATTCGGGTCATTTGCTTTGGAATTGCCCCGTTTTCAATTTCAACATTTATTATTAAAATAATATTTTTTTGTTGCCCATTGTTTTAGTAAAATAAAATTTAATATGCTTCGTTGTTAATTTTCCAATATATTCGGGGAATTATTTTCCGAAATATATCAGCGACATTTTGTTAATTAATAATTATCTTAAGAATCAAAAATTTTTAATTATTCCAGAGAAATAGTTTTAACCGGAAAATAGTTATCTTTGGATCAACTATTTTTTTGTGCTATAAACACGAAATATTTTCAGTGTACCTAAAAACTTTCAAAAGTTTGCCTTAATGCAGTTTTTTCTATACTTTTTATAAATATTTTCATTTCCACAAATGCAGTTAGCTTTACTTGTATTTCAGCTAAAGAAAAGTACGTCCTGACAAACCTGTCAACATGTTGCCAACAACATTTACTCTGACTAGGTGATGTAGAAAAAAATAACCGATCGGTGGATGGATTTGCCAACAAACGGACATAGTCAGTGAATGACAGACGGAATGGAGGGACAGACATACAGATAAGTTTTTCAGTGGTCGGTTGTTCTTGCATTTAACACAATGAAGCCAATATTTACGCATAATTAACGTAACAACACTTTTGTTAAAGTGCTTTAATTTAAATTACATAGCCGACCGGTAGGCAGTCAGTTGGTCGCAGTTGAAAGATTGTAACGCTGTAGAGGTAAGGCATTGGGGTTTCTTGTTTGTGAGAGCCGTGGCGCATGCGCAGCTCAGCCAAGGCGAGTTGAGTCGAGTCAATGTACGTACAATGTTGTTGATGGCACATGTACTCGTATGTGTGTGCGAACCGAGAAGCGAACAGCAACTGAACAACTTCTGGGCCGTATTTCTTCCATGAAAGGCGTTGTGGACAGCGAAAATACATTAAATTACACGTTGTCGTTTCTATTTTGTCTTCTTGTTCATATATTTAATTTTCATTCTGTTTCACTTTTTAGTTTCAGTTGCACTGTCCGGTCGTTTGTGCGGTTGTCGTCGACCGTTGTTCTGATTGATTTTTTTTGCATTACTTATCGCTTGATTCTGCTTTGCTGTTCATACTAATGCCAACAATAATTGCTGCAATAAATCAAAAATGCACTGCATATTATTCCATATCATAATATTTACACTCACTGCTTAATGTTTAACAATTTATTTTAATTAAATGCATGTTTAGACTGTTCCAATCGATATTGGGTTGGATGTCTTGTCAGACTGACTAACTGACAGAGACTGGTCGGCCGGTCGTTCGGTCGGTCTGGCGATTGAGTCGCGCTCGAGGATGGAGTACGGAACATATTGCGGCTTACTGACCCTGCGCCCATACGAAACACGAATCGCGTAACTGTTGTTCCTTATGACACAATACATATTCCATTATGGAAATTTTTAGACACATTAATTTTTGTAACACTTTAGGAAAAAAATATACCATAACTGGACCACAAGATCGGTGCTGTCAATCAATGTGAAGTTGTGTGTTTTTTATCCCCAAGACTTGAAACCAGCGGGAAAACAGTAAATCGCTGTTGCAGTTAATGAGAAAATTGTATTATAGCATATTTTTACTATAAGTCAAACATAGCTCATTATAACCAAAGTGACCATCCATCCCGCTTTTTGCATTCGTGTCTCGCCTAATTTTAAGCCAGTCCCGCATTTCAATATTTTTGAGTTGTCTTATTGTAATCTTATTATAAAACATTAAATGAATTTATAAATGATCTCAACGATTTTTTTGTATCGCTTCATAGGAAATAAGGAATCTTTTGCATTTATTTGTTTTTTACTGAAAATTAATAATTGTTTGCCTTGTTATTCGTTATTTTGTATGAAATAAATATGTTTCAGGTTTGTTTACAAAAACCAATCAATACTGAATTGATTTCAATGATTTAGAAAAGGTCCCGCTTTTTCTTACAAAATCCCGCTTTTTGCAAAGGAATTCCCGCTTTTGGACCAAAGACTGCTGATCACTTTAATTATAACCCAAAGACACTACTCTGTTTTAGAGGGTACTAAAACTTTGATTCGGGGACGTTGCATTTCTCATTTAAAAGTTCACCCAGGCCATATCTTATATACAAAGCATTCCACACAATAATAACGAAAATTGGAAATTATATAAAGTACTTATTTTGTTGGAATATTTACTACAAAATCAATTGACTCAAATAATAACTTGTACTGATACTACTCAATAGTTTAATAGATAAACTGTCAAATCAATCTTTTTGGGTACAAAAGGAGCGACGAATTATCTATACCACTATTCTATGGTGTATACGTATTGTAGCTAAACCCATAAAGTCGACACAGAATCATTAGGTCATTAAATTTGTCCGTGTCTTTACATCTGTAAATTTTAAGTATATAACGGCCCAATTTGTCATTTAAGTAGTACAGGGTTGCCCATATTCGACGGACCCATCTGGCAACGCCATAACTTTTGACAGAGATGTCAGATCGCTTAATGACATACCGCGTTTGAAGCGTCAGTCCAAGCAGATTTTTACCATGGAACAATACACGCCACGCGAGCGCTCTGAAATAGTTGAAATTTATATTCAACAGAAGAAGTCAATTGTGAAAAAACAAAAAAAAACAAAATTATCATGTCCGATGAAGCCCATTTCACATTGAATGGGACCGTAAATAAGCAAAATTGCCGTATTTACGCCACTGAAAATCCTCAGGAGATTCAAGAATTGCCTCTTCATGACGAAAAAGTCACAGTTTGGTGCGGCGTTAGTGCGAAAACGGTCATTGGGCCGTTTTTCTTCCAAAACGAAAATGGCCATGCTGTTACCATCAACCAGGAGCGTTATCGCGACATGATGACCAATTTTGTGATGCCAATTATTCGTCGAAAGCGTATGAGGCAGTTCTGGTTTCAACAAGACGGCGCTCCACCGCACACAAGTCGCATAACAATCGATTTTCTGAAGAATTTGTTTCCGGGCCGTTTGATGTCGAAAAGTGGTGATTTGGACTGGCCACCGCGTTCGCCCGATTTGACGCCGCCTGACTTCTTCTTGTGGGGATATTTGAAGTCAAAGGTTTACGTTAACAAGCCAAGGACCGTAGAAGAGCTCAAGGACAACATTCGTGAAGAAATAGCCGCTATTCCGGCCGAAATGTTGGCGAAAACGATGGAAAATGCTGCAAAAAGGGCACAATACGCCATCAACGCCAGAGGCGGCCATTTGAGAGATATCATATTCAAAAATTGATGTAAACAAATCTACTTGGAACAAATTAAATGATTAAGATTGCCAACCGCCAAATTTTTATTTTTTTCTTTGATTTTTTTTTAAAAAAACATGGGTCCGTCGAATATGGGCAACCCTGTATATAAATTGTAACTTAGGTATTTCATTTGCGAATCTTTAGGAAACTTGTCTGAAAGGACTTCCTTAAAACGAGACAGTTCAAAAGTTTTATACAAATCAGTTAAGATTTAAATATAGTTACCGCATATAGGTATATACGCGGGCGGAGCGGAGTAAACAAAAACACAAACAACAAATATTGGAAATATTTTCTTTATTTCGCAACATGATCTTTTAGCATGATACACTTTTTCGAGACATTTTTCAAAGTTTTGAAATGGGAAATAATCCCAGAGAGCTAAATATGGCGAAGTAGTTCAGAGTTTATATGGACCCTCTATGCTTGCATTTCCTAATTAGAGTAGAACATTTAACATCTAATTAGATAAGAAAATCAAAAATCTAATATTTCTTCTTTTTGTACGACTAATAAGATGGCGTATGGTATCAGATAGTTGACTCCATCCGACTTTAGCCTTTCATTACTTGTTTTAGTTCTATACAATTTGTTTGGAAATAAGGTAAATTAATTTGTGAGTTGTATGGATTCAGAACGTATTCTCATATTATCATATTCGTATGACAGACTTAATTTAATTGAAATCCAAAGTATTGTACACCATAACTTTTCATATAAATATTTAAGAAAACATTAATTTAAGAAATAATTATGCAAAAATACAAAGGTTGATCTACATATTTTAGCATAACTTGAGAACCATTTATGGAAATTGGTTCAGAATTAAATAGCTTTAAACATATTTCCATTATTTCGTCCGTTCAGCGGTTTCAAATATATCTTACAAGATATTGCGTAAAATGTCAATAACTGTTAAATAAAAGCGTCATAAAAACATCGACAAATTCGGAATTATTACATATTTATTAATTTATCGTAAACTTTGATCGGTCATAAATAATACAAGTATCTTACTTGTATTATCGACTTAGCATGTTATAGAATGGAAGAATCGATATTAGTACGTACACCTGTGCATATTTGCATTTCCTACAAAGTTAGGGTATACCTTAGTCGGTTTACCCGACTGAAATTTCTTACTTGTTTTTCAAATTCTAAAATAACGACCTTATACTTAAAAAATATGGTCCAAATTCTAAAGGCAACTTCCTAGAAAATCGGAAATTGTAAAAAAGTTTCCGATTCATCGGAAGATAAGAAAATCGGATATGTAAATTTTTTTTTAATAAAAATACCCATAAATTTCATTTTTAATATTTTTTATTTTTATGCATAAGTCTCGACAAAGATTTTGTAAATTAGTATTATTGTAGATTTGACAAAATAAAAAAAGTAAGTAATTTTAAGAAAACACAGAAGGTTAGGACAATTTGATGACATTTTTATTTCGATCGATAGTCTAATGGCTGCCATTCACTTTTAACGAAGGAGTGAGAATTACGCTGGTATTTGTGCATTTAACCCTAGTTAATTGATATCAATCAGTCTCTGCACTGGGATCGGTAGAATCAAGTAAATTGGCACTTCATTTCCCGCAGGGTATGACTTTTTGCACAAAGGGAGAGCAAGTATAGACTTCCTCTAGGTAGTACGATATGTCAACTTTGGATTTTTCATGGGTACAGACTTTAAAACAATTTCATACATTTGAAAATGAGTTGGACAGACGACGCACAGTGGTTTAGAATCAAAATCCATCGGCCAAACAACTTTAGTTCTAGTAAACATTTTTGAGTGGGTACGCAGCTAAACAGCTGAGCAAATTTCCTTGAGTGCAATAGCTTTTAAAATGTATGTGAAACAGTTCGAAAATTCGAAAAAAAATGTTCTTTTTCAATTTTCGAAATCTGAAAAATGCACACATCTGTAATACGAAAATATATTAATATGAGCATAACATTAAAAAAAAACATAAAAACAAAAAATAAAATTTTACTTTTCGTTTATATCCAAAAATAAGAAAAGTAGTCAACTTTGGCCCAATTTCTAAGATATACCCGATTGCCCGATTTCCATATCTCAGGATAATAAGGATCCCTTGGATCCTTGTCTAATTTTGGGTTTTTACAGAACTCAAAAATGTTTACTAGAAAAAAAGTTATTGAATTTTGGCCGATGGATTTTGATTCTGAAGCACTGTGCGCCGTACGCTTCGTCCTGTTGAAGCCACGGGTCAACCAAGTCAATTTCATGATGATCGAACGGTACCTTGCTCCTTTGACCGTAACGTTGGGTCATCATCGTCATTATGCCGCCGACCAATAAACCTCACAAAACGGTGAATTTTTCAGCTATTGAACAGAATCTGACTATTCAATAGCTGATCAGCTATTGATCAAAAATGACGAACATTTTTCGATAAAAATACATTTTTTACCGAGCACACATTTTAATAATAAAACACAGTGATTTGCTAGCTGTGTTCGTTTGTAAGTCTATTTATATTAAAATTGCAAGCGAACTGAACTTTTTGTGTCTTGGAAACATGTGACGTATCAGGTGTGAACTGACAAAAACTTAACACTGGAAAACCAAATAGCAATAAAATTAACTTTTAAAAACTGAAAGTCTAAAAAAGCAAGATCCACTTTAAAAAATAAATGAAAATAATTTCGAGTATTGCAGCAAAAACATGTGCTCCTACGGCGAATGGCCAAGTCATAGCCTAAACATAATAAAGATTCAATCAGATTGTTTGCTACATACAAAATTTTCGGCCATAAGCTAAAATGGACATATTTCTGCCATTTCAAAACCACTTATCGTATAAGGTGTGTATACAAGAGGTGTTAGAGAGTTTAAGTTCGGAACTTGGGCCCCCTATCTCATACAGGGGCGGAGCTACTAAAGTTGACCACCTCGGGTATACAAAATTTTCATCGGCTTCTAACTTTTGAATGGATTGTCCGGTTTTAGTGGCGTTTCTGTGGATACTCCTAGACCAGACCTACAATAAACATTTTATAGGTTGAAGATATCTTGAATAGTTTCCGAGATATGTGGATTTTAAATTTGAATTTTTCATTTTTTCGCCGACTTTGCCTTGGAGTTTAGCCAATATCTCAGTCAAAAGTTTACCGATTTGGTACGCGTGTTTTTTATGGATTGCCAATAAAATTTACTATGTCATGAAAAAAAATCCATAAGATATGTGAAGAAATAAGAAAGTTATGGCCCTATAAAGTAAATTTTTTGAAAAAAATGAATTTTTTGAGATTTTTTGGCGAAAAAAGTCCAATTCGTATTTAGGTCTTGTAGAAAAAGTTTGTTACACAAGGTATATCAAATTTATACTCATTTTAAAGGAGACGCTTCACTGAATCTGCCAGAGATGCCAGAGAATCCGAAGCCAAAATTTTAATTGGTTGCCACCCGTCTCCGATTTGGACCTTTTTTACATAAATTTCAAAAGTTTGATCGATTTTCTCCAATCACAAAGCTAAATTGTTAAATTTTTCTTTTTATTTATTTGTATTGGGGTGTACCAAAATCGACTGCAAAGGGAATCCCGAGCGCGGCTTTTCATATCGAAAATATGGGACTAAAAGTAAAAATCCCATTTTTGGTGATTTTTGATGTATTTCTTGGGAATTGGGGGATTTTCCATCAGAAATTTCCACATGTTGCATATGATTATTATTTCTAATATGAAAATAAAGAACTTTAAAAAAAAATTAATCGAAATACATATATACATTTTTAAGAATTTTATGCCGTATTTGCGTTTCTGTCTATATGCAATTTTTTTTTATTTATACCCTACACCTGTGGTACAGGGTATTATAACTTTGTACTTTTGTTTGTAACACCCAAAAGGAGCCGAAATAGACCCATGGTTTATTATACCGATCGACTCAGAATCATTTTCTGAGTTGATTTAGCTATGTCCGTTTGTCTGTCTGTCCGTCTGTGCGTCTGTCTGTACATGTATTCTTGTAATCAATGTACAGGTCGCCACTATGGTCCGATCTCGACGAAACTTTACACATATTTTTTTTGGCCCAAGGACGATCCCTATTGAATTTGGTTAAAATCGGGTCAGATTTATATATAGCCCCCATATATATGTTAGCCCCGATTTGACATGTAAGCGCTGTAAAAACATTATTTTATATCCGATTAGTATGAAATTCGGCAAAAAGAGGTTTCTTATTATATGAACGCACACTGTTCAATTCGGTTCAGATTTAGATATAGCCCCATAAACCCTCGTATATGTTACCCCCGATTTGATATGTAAGCGCTGTAAAAACTGTATTTTATATCCGATCGGTATGAAATTCGGCAGAAAGAGGTTTCCTTTTATATGAATGAACACTTTTAAATTTGGAAGAAATCGATTCAGATTTAGATATATCCCCCATATCGGAGAAGGGTGGCAACCACACCAATTAAAAATTTTGGCTTCGGATTTTCTCTAGCAGATTCTGCGAAACGTCTCCTTTAAAATGAGTATAAATTTGATATACTTTTGTAACAAACTTTTTCTATAAGACCTAAATACGAATTGGACTTTTTCGCCAAAAAATCTCCAAAAATTAAATTTTTTCAAAAAAATTAATTTATAGGGCTATAACTTTCTTATTTCTTCATATATCTTATCGATTCTTTTTTTCATGATATTGTAAATTTTATTGGCAATCCATAAAAAACAAAATCGGTAAACTTTTGACTGAGATATTGGATAAACTCCAAGGCAAAGTCGGCGAAAAAATTTAAACTTCAAATTTAAAATACACATATCTCGGAAACTATTCAAGATCAACCTATAAAATGTTTATTGTAGATCTGGTCTAGGAGTATCCACAGAAAAAAACGCCACTAAAACCGGACACTCCATTCAAAAGTTAGAAGCCGATGAAAATTTTGTATTCCCGAGGTGGTCAACTTTAGGGCCCTGTAGCTCCGCCCCTGTATGAGATAGGGGGCCCAAGTTCCGAACTTAAACTCTCTAACACCTCTTGTATACACACACATACACATTGCATCGCCATACGATAAGTGGTTTTGAAATGGCAGAATTATGTCCATTTTTTTTCCATTTTAGCCCACTGTGAGACGTAGGCTGTCTTTGCATCTTCATCATTTACTACATAATTCCTTCAAACAGAAATAAAATGAAAAAACGTATAAAAATAAATTAGGCATATTTCCTAAATACCAAAAGTCATATGCAAAAGGAATTACTGTTTATCTACAATCGCCAAATCATCATTTTTCGATGATTTGTCTAATGACGACAAACAATTTCATCAAATTGTCTCCGACTAGAGATGGTCATCTTTGAAGTTTTGAAGTTTTCCTACAACACAAACCAATAGAAGAGAACATTCACAATTTTGTCAAGTCATTCGATATCATTGATGGAAAATGCAGATGCCCATATGCATCAAGTGGAGATCAGCTAAAGATTACCCCCATCCGTATAGAGGTGGTGGTGGACAGTGGAGAAACACCAATTCCCGTATTCCACTCTACTCCATTCTTCACTCTAGGAACTTCTACGAACATTGAAAATAATGTTAAAGAATAACGGCAAACCTAACTCGATGGCAGAACAATAAGAGGAAAAGTTCCCGGGCAACTCTGTGGTGCATCATTCGATAGATAATCGGTCATTCGTGTTTAGAAATGCATTTGTAAGTATCGAATACTAAAAATGAAATACAGTACATTCATATGCACATATTTATTAGGCACATACATCTACTGATATAGGTATGCTCTCATACATATGTATGGGGAGGAATTAATTTTTTCCAAATATAATTTATCTCAATTAAAATCGTACAATTGCTCGAATGTTAACACCATATAAAGCAATAATAAATCATTCGTTTGTATTTATTTGGCGAAATTAATGATTCTAACCGCACGTCGGAGTGGTCCGCAGGTTGCTAACGCTCCACTGGAGATGCATTCATTCGCGCATGCGTTACACATTTGATACAGTCATAGGCTCACGAATGTACGAGTACATCGCATCTTATGCTCTGATCATACAATGAAGTCGTGGATGGAAATGGCCAAGAAATGCACTGGAAAAGCTAAGAAAATGAAATTGAGGGGAACAAAAAGAGTTTTCTGAGTTAACTAATTCAAAAATCTACTTTCATATCCCTGTTTTTGTAATGTCTTTACTTTAGATTTTCTTTTTAATTAAAATACATTTTTCTATCTCGATATTGTACATAAACTCTTTTGAGTGAAAAACAATATTTAGGAACATATATACATTAGGGAGGCTACATTTGTGTGGAGGGAAAAAACTGCTGATGTTCAAAGCTTATATGAAAATTTAGTAAAAATATTTCATTTATGCGATTATCCAGTTATGGGCTATTCGCGATCGAAATAAGGTCTAAAAATCAGGGCTTTGTTCAATAAAATTGGCATTGTTATTTATTTATATATTTATTTCCGAAATCTACCATTAGACAATCAAATCGAGACATTTTTTTATAAAAAATAACACCTTCAAAGCCGTAAATTTTTTGTTTGGTGGTTGATCCAAAATGGGTTAAAGCGAATTGATTGCCATAAAAATGATCCTAGACGCATTATCTCAACCTCATCAGCTGAAATTTTCAAAAAGTTATACATTTTGTGCATTTTTCTATGAAATTGTTGAAATGCTAGTGAAAATAAAAATTTAAAATCGATAAATATAACAATAGTTTTGAAGTTGGGCACACGTTTAGAACAAAATGCAGAAGATCTACAAAATGGGTCCAACCCGGAAAACAGATTATAGACTCTGGAAGGCCTGTTGCGCATGAATCCCCAATTCGCCTCGAAAACGGGCGAATCAATCAAGCTTATAATGAAGGATGTTGAAAAATTTGTCAAAGATCGAAAATGATAAAAGAGCTTCCGTTCTAAGCCGTGAGAATGGTGTTATTTTTATTCAATGCTATCCAGCGTTTAGGTTACTTCCCCTATCTTGGAAGAGGTCAGAAATCGTGATCCAACTCAAGTTAATACTATCGCCCTATAAGCCTTCTATCGATATTATCAAAAATGTTTGAGTCTATTCTTCTGAAGAAAATCGAACCTCATATACGAAAGAGTCATAATACTATAGAACTGGTACACCGTATCGTAACATACATCAAAAGAGCCTTTGAGAAAAAAGAATACTGTTTGGCGCTATTCACAGATATTTCCCAAGCATTTCACAATGTCTGACACGAAGGACTTTTAAACAAAATATGCGACCTTCTGCCAATGAACACTCACAAACTGTTAAAGAGGTTTTTGACTAACCGTCCTTTCCAAGTTAAATCAATTTGGCATATTTTTCTAGTCCTAAGAAAATAAATGCCGGTGTCCCACAGGGGAGCATTCTTGGCGGACGATACTGCTTTCGTCAGTATTCACAAAAGTCCTTCAGTTGCGTCCGACCAACTGCAGTCTCATGTCCGAATCCTAGAAGAATGGTTAAACAAATGGAGAATAATGGTGAATGCCCGAAAATGTACTCGTGCTATTTTTACCTTACGAAGGGATAAATTCCCTCCAATTTATATTTTTAATTCACTGATTCCTCAAAAGGCTCATGTAAAATGTCTTGGAATCCATTTAGATCGTCGTTTGACGTGGTCGCATCACCTAGACTCTAAAGTAACCCAAATAAAACTTAAAACAAATCAACTTCAGAGGCTTATCAGCCAAAGATCTCCTCTAGATCCAGAGTATAAAGTTATTTTATACAAAACGGTATTAAAGCGCATTTGGACATATGGTATCCTCTCTGGGATACAGCGTGCGCTTCAAATGTATGCAAACTACAAAGAAGACAATCGAATATTCTTCGTATAATTACAGGTACACCATGATATATAAGAAACGCTAACATCCATAAGGACCTCAACATGCCAATAGTAAAAGAGGAAATTGAAAAATATTGCCGGTGTTACGTGGGCAAACTATTGAATCATCCAAACATCCTGGCTCGGGAACTATTAAATTTTGAAGGTCATACCCGCCTTAGAGGAGAGATACGCTGGACTTGATTATATATTATAGAGAATATTATACTAGGTTAAGATTTGTCCACTTATTGTCATTTTCATTGTTTAATAATGAAAGATTCAATAATAAGTATAATGAATTGAAAAATATTACGGATGATTACAAATTTATTGGTTTTTATTTTCTAGTGATCTTTTCGGAAAACATTTAGCTCTTGCAATTTTATTGAAGAAAACCCTGATTTTTAGTGGTTATTTCGATCGCGAATAGCTCCTAATTGGACGACCGCAGAAACGAAATATTTTGGGAATATGCATAAAACATACCAAATTTTCATTGCTCCAAAATATGCAAATCTTTAGGGTACACTCGATATATATTTAATTTGGCACACACAAATATTACAAAACGGGTTAATCATCGCGAGGTTTGTTTTTCAAAAAAATTTTCAGATCACGCGTGACTCTTATCGAACTGCTTTGTCATTTTTGTTCAGTTTCGTTTGGCAAGTCATCATTGAACGACTCAGACCACAATAGCGTCCCTATTTTCAGTCAATGGCCTCTCAATGAAAATCCGGTGTTTTATCGTGAAATTGTGTACAGTGATGAAACACATTTCTGACTCAATGGATATGTTAATAAACAAAATATTTGGGATGATGAGCAACCCGAAAATTACCAAGAGCTACCATTACATCCATTAAAAACAACGGTATGGAGTGGTTTATGGGCTGGTGGATTCATTGGTCCATATTTCTTCAAAAATGAGGAAAAGCAGAATGTTACCGTCAATGGTAACCGTTATCGCACCATGTTAACGGACTATGAGCTTCCTGAAATTCACTAGACGGCGCTACGAGCCATACAGCGCGTGAGATAACAGTCGCTATGCTCGCCCAATATTTGACCTTCCGAATGGACCACCTCACCTCAGTCATGGCCAACAATTACATGATATAATTTTCAAACAGTAAATGTCATAAATTGTTATTTTAGCCGAGGTTTGGTTAGGTTGAACAGAGGAGACATTTAAACGTCTCATGTCCATGGACATACACTTAACCCAGTGGTTCGGCCTGTTGTGCGCTCCTTATTTATGATTTTTATACCCCACGGGTTACAGAAAATCGGTACTAGACACGTATTTCCTCAGTATCATCCAGTCATATCCTCTGAGATGAGTCAAGTCTGGCAATATGTCGGAACCGAAATATCGGGATCTTGCATGTGTGAAAGCTGGGCAGTGACACAGAAAATGTTCCATCGTTTCGATGTTTTCCCTGATGTTTTATAGCCGATATACATTTTTTAAATTCACTTTAAAATGTATGTGTTTTATTTTATCAAACCTCACGATTAATCAGCCATTAGTTGGGAAGATGTTGCTGTAAATAAGTCTTTGTTTCCTAATAAATATTTATTGGCAGTTAAGTAATCAGAAAATATATCAGTTACTTCATTTTAAGACAAGTTCTATGTTCTTCAGTAATTAGACGTTAATTTCTTTAGAAATTCCTTTATAATCGAAATCGAATAACCGTATATGTATCGGGTTTTCCATTAAGGACATAAGGACCGAAACCCTCCACTCATGGATCTCAACCTCATTGATGAGATCCATGAGTGGAGGGTTTCGGATGAACACTCGTATTCGGACCACCGTTATATAAGGTTTAAAATTGCACGGCCACCGCCTAACCCAATAAGTTTCCGTAATAAGGCTAAAACCGACTGCACCAAATTCGGCAATCTACTTAGAAATCGATTGGGCCAGCCTAAACACGATTATCCAAATACAGAAGACATTGATATCAATGTGAGGAGGATTACGGAGGCTCTTGTAAAATCATTCGAAGATAGTTGCCCGCTTCGAGAAAGGAAATCTGCCTATGAGAAACCCTGGCAAGGATGTCGATTCGCAAGGATGTCCGCAGACTTTACAACAGAGCTCTACGTAAAAAGCTATCAGTATAGCTTTTTATGTTTATGTCTCGAGTGTAGTATAACCTACGAACTATCCACATAGTCGACTTTTGCCCTTTTTGTGGTTAATTTAGCAGTGATAAAGGTCTATTTCATTCTTTCACTGCATTTCAAAATTCTTTTAGAGTTTTTTGATTCTTTTAATACTTTAAAAATCCCATAATGAAAATTTAAAGAAAAAAACACAGAAAATTCAAATTGAATGGGGAATGTTTATTATCATTTGAAAGAACATTCTTTATCATTTATTTTTTGAAGATTATGTCCATCAAATGTTTGCCGCGGCTACGTCTCAGATTGTCCATCCGTTGAGTCCAATTTTCGATGATTCGTTCGAGCATTTCGACTGGTAACTGGCGAATGACACGCGTGATGTTTTGCTCCAAGGCCTGAATCGAAGCGGGGTTTTCCGCATCAACTTTAGACTTTACATATCCCGACAGGAAAAAGTCTAACGGAGTGATACACACGATCTTGGTGGCCAATCGACCGGCCCAAAACGTGAAATTATCTGCTCACCGAAGTGTTCTCTCAATAAATCCATTGATTGATGCGATGTGTGGGAAGTGGCGCCGTCTTGTTGAAACCACCGACCGATGATTCCACCGGCCCACAAACCACACCAAACCGTTGTTTTTTTTCTGAATGAAGCGGCAGCTCTTGAATCTCTTCAGGTTGCTCTTCGTCCCAAATGCGGCACTTATGCTTGTTTACATACCCATTGAGACAGAAATGGGCTTCATCGCTGAACAACATTTGTCGGACCTTCTTGGAACTTTTCAAGAGCCCATAGAGCGAAGCGTTGTCTCTTGGGAAGGTCGGGCGGCTTCAGTTCTTGCACAAGCTGTATTTTGTATGCTATCAATTTAAGATCTCGACGTAAAATGCGCAAAGTCGTTCCATACGTCAGTCCGAGCTGCTGCGAATGGCACCGAATCGACTCTCCACGGTCACTCTCGGCCGCTACATTTTCTTCACTTCGTGCTGGACGTGGTCTATTCGGTCGAATAGGTCCAGCCCTGCAGACGTCATGCTAAAAAGCAAACAAATAGTAACTTTATGATCGGCCTGAGGTCAAACCCACAAAAGTATATGAGAACCAGGGCCCAGCTAGTCAAATACTTGTTGTCAAAATATAGTTCAGTCATAGTGTAATCAACAATGCCTAAAAGATCATGCATTGTGTCTAGGATGACACTTTGTCCGCAATCATTTACTGGCCACAATATTCAACATATTCCCTTATTACAATATTTAGCGGAATTAAATGTAGCAAAAGCAGAAGGTTTTTGCGCAAAAGTGCTGTATACAATCAACAAAATAATCGCGTTTTCGTATTGACCTATTACAGGTACTTATATTTATACAACCGCAGCATTTTTTTCTTTCAGAATTTTGGTTTTGAAGTTTAACTTTCTGTCTAGAAAAACAGACCTAAGTATTTTGCGCTTTCAGAGAATAATTCTCAATTTGTTAACTTTTAATGTTAGATCTCTTATTGAAAAGAGTAGAAGATTAGAATTATTAAATTTGCTAAGAAGTTGTAATATTGACATAGCATTCATACAAGAAACACATCTTAGGGAAAATCATCGAGTTTATCTTGAAAATTACACTTTTTTTAAGGGACAGCAGTCCACTTGGTGTTGGAATTGTTTTCCGTAGATCATACAAATATTCAATAGTTAAAATTCCAAATTTAACCTTTCCAAACATGTTCATCAGTATTAAATTTGTAATCAATGGTATTGACAAAAAATTTCTATTCGGTTCAATTTATTTTCCTAGTAACTCTACATATAATATAATTCATAATGGACTCTCAAATTTATGTGATTTTTTCTCAGAATACAATGGCATTTTCATTGGAGGAGATTTTAATGCCAGACATGTTTCTTGGGGAGACTCAATGAAAAACATTAATGGAAACATAATTTTCAACTGGTTACAAAGTTTTTCACTAAATCTTTTTCGAATTACAAATTGAACTCCTACATTTCCTAACAATACATCTTATTTAGATCATTTTCTTGTAAGCACAAATTTAATAAATACTAATAGAAATAATTTCAATATTACAGATCTCCCTTCCTTTTCTGACCATCTCCCTACTAATTTGAAATTTAATTTAGGCAATTTTGAAATTCTAATAAAACCTCCGGAAACCTTTACCTCTTTTAAAAATACGAATTGGATTGATTTTAAATCTGATTTTCGAGATAATTTAACCAGTATCTTTCCAAATCATAACTCGAACATGTCTAATACAGAAATAGACTCTCATGTTAGTAAATTCTCTGATCTATTAAATGATACTTGCCTTGACCATTCACAACAGTTGATCCGGAAAGATAGGAAAAATATTGTTTCTAATCATATTAAGTATCTATATAAAACTAAATATAGGTGGCAAAAGGAATTAAGATCGATATACCACAGAACTTTAAATAGACATAATCAGGATTATATTTTACTTTCAAAGCAAATTCAATTATTAAATTTAATAATAAAAGAGAAGGTAGAACAGGAACAACGTATATTCTTTAGTAGGAAGATGAGTGAAATAAAGCCTGGTCCAAATGCGCACAAGGAAATTTACAAAATTCTTGGTTATAAAACTCGAAATTAATGGATGTACAATTGAAGATGATAATGATTGTCTTGAAAATTTGCGAACTTTCTTTTGTGACATTTTTAACAACAATACTGCAATTTCGGATTTTCCACAAATTGAAAATGTTGTTTCCTCTTATATTGATTCAATCGACATTCCAATACACTTTTTTAATTCTGAATTTAATGCAATTAATACTCAAAACTGTTCTGATCTAGTTACAATTTCCGATGTCGTTAGAATAACAAGCGAAATTAACAATAAAAAATCATATGGTTTAGACAAAATTTCAAATTTTATTATTAAAAAACTTCCTATTAAAGCTTACGAATTTCTTACAATAATTTTCAATAACTGTCTCTGCAACTGTTATTTTCCTAGCCTCTGGAAAATTTCTAAAATTTTGCCGATCCAAAAAAAGGCAGGTTTAAATTCCATGAATAATTTAAGACCAATCTCACTTCTATCCAATCTAGGAAAACTATTCGAAAAAATTATCCGCGAAAAGATGGATATTGGGGTTAGTTTACCTTATATTCCTCCTTTACAATTTGGATTCAAAAAAGGACATTCCACTAATGATGCTTTGTTAAAATTTCACAATGATATAATATGCAACCTTCGCAAAAAATTTTGTACATTTGCAATTTCTGTAGATGTTGAAAAAGCTTTCGATAGCGCTTCTCATTTAGGTATTCTTTTTAAAATGATTAATATAGGATTTCGTCCATCTATCATAAAATTAATGCGAAATTTTTTCGATAATCGGCAATTTTGTGTACAGTTTAAAAATAAATTATCCGAATTCTCTATTATAAGTCGTGGTGTTCCTCAAGGTTCCATTCTCGCCCCTCATCTCTATAATATTTTCATATATGATTTTCCACACTTAGAAACAAATTCAACAGGTATTTTATATGCGGATGATTCATTACTTTACGCACACGCTGAGTCGCCAGCAAAAGCATTAAGTTTTGCGCATGATCATTTAATGAAAGTTAAAAATTTTTACACGAAATGGGGGATTCAATTAAATGCTTCAAAGTCTCAGGCTATCTGTTTAAGAAATGCTTCTGGAAAATGTAAGAAATTCGTTGTCCCAGAAAGTAAATCGCTAGTACTTCAATTAGACGGAACTGAAATTTCAATAGGAGATACCATTAAATACCTTGGAATTAATTTTGATAAATTGATGAAGTTCAATAAACATTCTAAAATTGTTACAAATAAAGCGTCTAAATTACTAGGATTGTTTTCCAGAATTCTATGGAACAAACATCTTCCTTCTAAAACTAAATTACTTCTTTACAAAACTAGTATTCGGCCAATCTTTACATACGCCTTTCCAATTTGGTTTCAAATTTCACCCACAAAACTTAAGGACATAGAAATTCTCGAAAGGAAAATAATTCGCTTCTGTATAGGTAAAAACTTTCAATCTCCCCATAAACGCTTTTCAAATCAGTTTATTTACTCTCTATCTAAAGTCACTCCTATCGGTCTTTATGTTTGTGATGGTCATTAAATCAATTTTAAATGAACAGACAAATTTTAGTTGGTCAAATACTAACTATATTTCTCCTATTGGTTTTATTAATGAACCCGCGCCAAATTTTAATGTTAATGATTGTGTACGGCATCCTTTTTATGACAAAGTTCATCAGGAACTCATAGGGGATAAATTCAATTTCACGCCATTTATTTTATAAACACTTCCTACTATAAAAATTTTGTAATTTAAAATTATTTGTTATTTTCTTTTAATATCCTTATTTTGATTATTTTGTTTGTTTTTAGAATTAAGTTAGTTTTAAGTTAACCTTTGAGAACTTACTCTCTAATTTTTGTCCAGCCCCGGGAGCAAGGGCGCCGACACAGTCCATTTTTATACACAGTATTCAATCCATTTCATGAAAAAGCAAGGTGCTTATAACTATTATGTTAATTAAGATAACACATTATAATCTTAAGTTATTTTCTAAATTATTAATGTAGTTACTCCAATAATAATTGTATAAAAGGCTCAATAAATTAAACTAAACTAAACTATATAAATAGAAGGTTATAAATTAACCTTTATACATTCTTTCCAGAGCCGTAATTATTGCGGATGAATTTAAATGTGGATTCAAATATTTATGGTCTCTCTATGTCTAAGAAAGCTATCATTGTAGAATACTTAACAGAGGAAAATCCTGACCAGATCAAGCAGAGCGGTTTCAGCGGATTGATGTTGTTTGGGTTGATTTCATTAAATTCGACGAAAGCTTATACAAAAGTCCTATATACTTGCAAAGAAAAACACCAGACAACTACACACTACAATTCCGGCAAATGAAATTTCGTTTGCCAAATCTGAAAATGATTATTCTAAAACAAACTTTTATTTAAGAAAAATTGATTCCTGTTTTTTAGATATAACCTTGAGTATAGTGATGATATGTATCATTATCTACAAATAGCCAGATTTAGAGCACCTAGATTGTTTGGTCCTGTGCCATTTCCAGCGACGACATGTCAAAGGTCAAACAACATTCTAAAAATATTGCTTTCTATCAGGTCAACTTTTATATTGAGAAACGAAATCACTATTAGATGTTGTTCACATATTCATCTTCTCATACATCTGAATTTCAGTATACGCCTTTGAATAGTTTCATTGAGTGTGTAGGATACCATCGAATACGAAATAATGCAAGTATACGTAGATAGTTCCAATCTAAACAAATACTAAACAGTACACCTTAGGCAGCATTTTTTTTGTTTTTTTTTTTCTTTTCTACCAAATGTGGTTATTTGCAACAATGTGGCATTGTGTGGCAAACCAACCCAAAACCTCTACCTCGAGAGAGCATTTCCACCTATTGTTTCCTGTGCGGCGGCGTCCGACAATTCTAACTAAAAGTAGAAAAAATGAATGCAAAAATAGGCACGCGGTTAAAGAAGTCTTCAAAATTGACCTCACCTGAATTGTGGCCATGTACTTAAAATAAAACATCGCCCGAAATCAAACATTAGTTAGATGCACTGGATTCCATGGCCAAGGCGAAAGGCTATGGCGTCCATTTCATACAAGCATCAGTCGAGGCATATGCAACCACAATACACAGGCGTGCAACTGGTGCGCTCAGACTCTGACTCGTACACGTACTTGTAGTTATATTCGTACTCGATGTATGCAGATGTGTCTGCGCCTGCGCCAATTGCTTGCCAAGCTTTCTCCCTTTAATGTGGCATCATCATCGCCATCGTTATCATCAGAATGTTTTTTTTGTGGTTATTTTTTCTACTAAATGATGGCTGCACGAAAAACAAATCTTTTTGTAATAAGTAACATTTTAATAGAACATGAGGGCTCATTGTCCGTCCTACGGTCCGACCACTTCTGGTAGACTGGACAGAGCAATGCATCCAAGGGAACGGCTTACGTGTATATGAATGTTCTGAAGAACATTCGTAATTATAGTACTTTTGTGGCAGCTAAATCGTTTAGTCTGTAATAAATATTTGGCATTAAATATGGCCAATTTCTATCGTAAACCCGAGGCTATACTTAAAAGAATATTCTTTGAAGGTAATGAACGTATGATTGTACTATGTTAAGAATTTTTAGGATTTAAGAGCTGTGTTCAACATTTCAAGCAAATTCTGGAATAAAATTGTATCTAAAAATTCATTGAATGTATAAATTCTAAACATTAACAAGTGGTAACGTGACCTTAAAGTAGTCAATTACCAATCAAAGTAGTTGAAATGTGTGCGTTTTTTTATTATTCAAAAATATTTATAACATGCCAGCATTTATATTTATCCATATATTCAACATAACTCCATGTAATCGCAAGAAAAAAGTCTCTTAAACGTTGTACAAAACTTGATTATATGAACAAATAAAAAGTTCAATAAAACTCTCAAACATTCATAATATTGACGCGAATATTATGAAATTGTTAAAAGTTGAACATGAGTCAGGTTCAAAGTCACGGTTACACGCGGCAGACAATGGACACATCTTCGATGGCAGTGCCAGCAATGAAGATTCACATGCAACATACGGCGGTGGTCGGTCCATGTCCTTCTTGCACTTACTTTTACTCCACCATCGACTTGAGAACGGTCCCCGGAAAATTATCCTCCTTCTGGGTAGAACAAATGTTGATTGTTTGGCAAAAACCTGGAGAGAGAGAGCGGCAAAGCGTGCAACGTCATTTGGCATGATTAGACTCTAAGTCATGAACGTTCGTTGGTTCGTTCGGTTGTTGCGTTTGGACTGCTGTGGCTGCCGTGGACTGGGGTACAAGAAAAACAGCTAACATGCAATTTAAATAAATCATCGTGGCAACTGACGACTCATTTCTCATCGAATATGGCTTTCATGCTGTCGATGCGTTTCATTAGACCAACAACAGCGGCTTCGGGAACTTATTTAATATTATTTTATTTTTTTGCTTTTCATTCCTTCACATGTTCCATCGGGAGAGATAACAATGGTGCCACACTAACAGTCCAAACAAGAAGCGAGAAGTGCATTCCATATACGAGAGTAGTTTGAAAAATTTCAGACCACGATTGCATTAGCTTATGCGCAGCCACAAATTTAGTTTTCCATGAAAATCTAGAAAATTTCAAGACAAAAATATATAATATATCCCATTATTAGGTACGAAATGTGTATAAAGAAAGAAAAGAAAGGAGACATTATTAATAGACTATTTTTCGACAATGCTGAATATGTATTATTCCTCAAAGTTTTCTCCGAAATTAATGAATTTAGTTATTTCAGTGACGAATTTGACGTACAATTCATCGAAATACACGCTTCAGACCAAAGAACGAAATAAAGGGAACCTATGTATAATTATTTCTCTTAAAACAGTTGTCCCACTTCTTAACAACTTAACTCCTAAAAATGCAATCAAATCATATCATATATCAAAAGTCATAGAAATCATCGAGATTTGTTCTATGTCTTTTAAAAAAATATACCACGAGAAAAATATATGGGAGTCCTTTTTCAACGTTTTTATGGATAATAAGCAGATTTCCAGTTATTACATAAATTGTGTATTTTTATAAATAGGCAAACTTAATGTAATTCGTAAAGAAATCGCGAAAATTTAAAACTTTTGTAATGACCGCTAAGTTTGCAATATTATTATATTGCGAATTTTTTGTATTCTATAAATCCTATTTACACCGCAACATTTTAACAAAAATATTAATACGAATTTAATAAAGTTGATATACATACATATTTGCATTCTATGATCTATGAGGAATAGATTGATGTAAGCATTTTCGCGATGAATACATTTTGTACAAAAACTAGTTCATTTCAAAATTATTTTAATAATTTTTTTTTGTAAATCTTTACTGAATACTTTAAATCTTTACTGATATATGTATTCCCTCCCAAGAACGGGAATATGTATAAGTTAAAATATGGGGCAACAGTAAATAAACTGCATACTCAGTTTTTATTTCGTGATCGTTAGTCCTTTTTACAGGACTTTTAAAATTTCAAGGACTACATTTTTGAAAAATAAAACCATTATAATAAAGGGCGAATAAATTGTAAGGGCCGATTTAGAACATCAAAAAATACTTCGAGATCGGGTCCTCTATCTGCTGGCTAAGATTCGATTTGACCAGTGCAATATTGTGGGTCAGTGCAAAAAATCCGGAGTCTATTGTTATAACATTTGTTTGTAACACCCAAAAAGAGAAGAAATAGACCCATCATTTATTATACTGATCGACTTTGAATCACTTTCTGAGTTGATTTAGCTATGTCCGTCTGTCTTTGCATGTATTCTTGTAATCAAAGTACATGTCGCAATTATGGTCCGATCTCGACGAAACTGTACACATATCTTTTTTTTGCCCAAGGACGATCATTATTGAATTTGGTTAAAACTCGGTTCAGATTTAGATATGGCCCCCATATATACGTTAGCCCCGATTTGACATGTAAGCGCTGTAAAAACTTTATTTTATATCCGATCAGTACACGGGGCAAAATCGCCTTTTTTGATATGTTTGAATCGAAAGAAAATATATTTGGAACACAAATTTTTAAATGTTATATATTTCTGAGTAAATAAATTTTATTTGAAAATCAATAAAATTTACTTGGAACGCATATATTAGTATATTACAACAAAATATGTTTGCAAACTAATTTTCTCAAATAAAAATGTATTTATATACAAATAAAATTATTGTTTAGGAATATCTTCAAATATATTTAATTTATAAAAGATTTTCAAAACTTTGGTGAATTTTTCTAATTTCCATTTTTATTTTTCCTTCGTTTCGAATTATTTCTCCCAGTTAAAAATACCATTAGCGGCATTAAATTCTATTTTAAGGGACTCATTTAAAATTTCTGAGTATTTCATGTCAGACCTTCGAGTAAATCATTGTTATCCAAAATTATACGATTTTATTTACGAACATTAAAAATTTCTAGAAAATTATCATTAAATTGCTGTAAAACCTAACACAATCAAGGTTCGATATATTTTTGGAATACTTAAATTTAAATAAATCTTTGTTTCGGAATTAATAATCCTAAATAAAAAGTATTATGATGGAAACAAAAATTAGTTTAGAACAACATCTTCCCAAATATATAATTTTTGTGTGTACCAAGTATTATATATTTAGAGTGTACCATAAACATTTATATGTTTCAAGCCGAATATGTTTGGGACAATATACTACAGAAGCGATTTTTTTTCAGCGTGTAAGAAATTCGGCAGAAAGTGGTATCTTATTATATGAATGAACACTGTTAGGAAGAAATCGGTTCAGATTTAGATATAGCCCCATATATGCGTTACCCCCGATTTAACATGTGAGCACTCTTAAAATGTTATTTTATATCCGATCAGTGCTAAATTCGACAAAAAGAGGTTTCTTTCTACATAAAGTATATATACATTATACCGAATATACCTTATTTATAACCGATCAGTATGAAATTCGGCAAAAGGAGGTTTCCTATTATATGAATGAACACTGCCAAATTCGGAGAAAATCGGTTCAGATTTAGATATATCCCCCATATATATGATACCCCCGATTTGACCTGTAAGCGCTGTAGAGAGTGTATTTTATATCCGATCAGTACGAAATTCGACAGAAAGAGGTATTTTTATATGCATGAGTATTCAGGGAAAATCGGTTCCGATTTATATATAACCTACATATACATTTTCCTCCTGATTTGGTATCAAAGCGCTATAGAAGTTGTACTTTACTTCTGATCATTAAATTTTTTTCAGAAAGATGTTTGTCAATGTCAATTTAGGAACGAATATTGCTAAATTTAGCGATTATCGCTTCGGAGTTAGATAATATGTTCCTACCCATTTATAAATTATTCCATATTATTATCGCAATGACCCTTATCGCATTGTTAGGGAGGTGTAGGTTATTATATAGTCGACCCCGCCCGACTTTCTGCCTTTCCTTACTAGTTTTGAAATAAGTTTTTTGTTGTTCTGGTATATTTGGCCATAGAATGCCACCATTATATCTTATTAATCGTAGTTCAGGTCCACATCTTAAAGCAAACTCATTTTATAATACGAAAGAAATTATAAAAAATTAGTAGGTTTGACATTTGAAATTTCCAAAACTTTTGATGTGTTCGTTATAGTAAATTGGCTACATTTTTGCAGTTTAAAGATATAGAATCCCATCCGCGGAACATACTAAAAATCACTGGAAAACATAAGTCGCGAGAAAAAAGTATGACAATTAAATATTTGCAAACAATTGTCAATGTACATTTTGTGCGCTTCTAAATAGCTGTCATATAAGCTACAGCTCATTTAAATCGATGCACGTGGTCAAAATTTCAAATTTTGGCACTCTGTATCCTTGTAACCTATCACGCTAGGAAGCTGTATTTTTGGCACACCTTATTTCCATAGCAATTCTGCAACCCCAATAAGTTTTGGCGTCATCGGAATAAAATTGAAAAAAATGGGCCTTTGATGTGTTTTTCCCCAGGAGTAACCGATTGCTTCCAAATTTGGTATGTTTTATTATTATACCCTACACAGGCTACGAGTATTATAACTTTGTGTATTTGTTTGTAACACCCAAAACGAGAAGAAACATCCCATCGTTTATTATACCGATCGACTCAGAATCACTTTCTGAGTTGATTTAGCTATGTCCGTCTGTCAGTCCGTCTCCCTGTGCATGTATTCTTGTCATCAAAGTACAGGTCGCAATTATGGTCCGATCTCAACGAATCTTTGCACATAACTTTCCTTTGGCCCACGTACGATCCCCATTGGATTTGGTTAAAATCGGTTCAGATTTACATATAGCTCCTCTAATATACTATACCTCCGATTTGGCATATATGTTCCGTATAAGCAATATTTTTTAACCAATCTGCGTAAAAATTGACAGATACACTTAGAGACAATACTAAATTTGAGATAAATCGCTTTAGATTTATGTAGATATAGCCTCCATATATATGTTACCCCCGATCTGACATGTAAATGCTGTGTTAACTGTATTTTATATTCGATCTGGAAGAAATTTGGTAGAAAGAATTTTCAACTAACAATTAAGTACAGTGAATTTTGTGATAATTTCAATTATGTATTGGAATTTTATTAAGACTTAAACCAAAATGCTAGCACTTGCTAGACATAACTCCATAACAGTTCCATAGGACAATCATTCAAGTTCCAATTTCAATATATTTTACCTGCGGATCTGTGCAAACTTTTTTAAAAAAATATTTTCTGCAGGTGTCACATTTGGTATGTATTATTAAATTTTTTTTAAACTCAAATTTTTGGATGATTCCTATTTAAAACATAACGTTAGTTGTTACTCATTTAAATTAGTAAAAAAAGTTCTACTTTCATCTCAAAACATTTAATTTGCATAATTTATTTTTTGAATTTTTGAAAAAATTTACCTTCAGCCGTTTGGCTGTAATTAATTTTGGCCAAAAAAGGGGTAACACTTCCTATAGTGCCCTATACCAACGAAAATTGTAAGAAGGGAGTAACTACGAATAAACGCAGCTAAATTTTAAAGAAATTGGTTCAGATTAAAATTTTCCAAACTATTTTCACGCAATTAAAAAAAAAGTGATTTCTTGATTCATTGGCTGATAGTACGAGTTTCAAGGAATTCGTTTCAAATTTAGATCAAATATATGTGTGGTTATTCTGCTCTATCAAGATGGCGTAGGGTATCATATAGTCGGCTCCGCCCGACTTTTATCTTTCCTTACTGGTTAATTACTGTTAAAGATGTAATACGTAGCAAAAAGTAATCTTCCACATTGTATAGAGTCCACATATTTTTTGCAATTGAGTGTAATTTTGAATATATTATTTAAAATATTTAATATTTTTGAGTTTTTGAAAAATTTTTTATTGCATATTTTACCTCATTAAAATAATACGTCTATTTTATTTTTAATTTCAGGTAAGCGCATAAAAACATTGAGTTTTCATCGATATACCAATACATGTACGAGTATAAGGTAAGGTTTTACATTTATTTGAAAGAATGTGGAAATACATGTAAAATTTGTGTCATGCGAATTTTATAACTGATTCGACCGAAATTTGACGAATAGTATTTTTTTGGACTGCTCTCCTATATTGGCCCAAATTTTGATGAAGCCCTTTATAGACTGAGTAAACAACTGCGTAAACAAATTTGAATTAAAAACCAGATTAAGTATTTGTGTCAAGATTTATCGATATTGTTTTTTTATTTTCAAAAATTGTGTGTTTCATAGCGCTTAGATTCAAAATCTGCATCGATTTGATTTACACAATGTTCGTTTTTGGTTAAATAAACTGTTATCTGTTAAAACTTAGATGCAAATTGGTGATATAATAAGTGAGGGGGCTATACCTAATTCTGAACGGATTTTCTTCAAATCCGTCCATGAGTTAAAAATGCACTCTCCCAAATTTTGGAATAACTTTAAGTAAGATACAGCTTCTAAAGCGCTAAGAGGCAAATCGGAAGCAACATGTATGGGGGCAATATCTAAATCTTAACTTATTTGTTTGAAATACAGAGGCATCTTTGTTTGGTCCAAAAGTTTTCTTTGGGTCGAATTTAATACACATTGGTTGAAAAGTGTCCCTTCTATAGCGCTTAGATGCCAAATCGAAAGTAAAGGATTTTCCAACAAGAGGTGTTATTTTGGTTTTCAAAGAAAAATGCCATTTTTTGAGATAAATGATCGGATGTTTATTTCATAATAAAGAGGAAGGTATGCCGTTAATAATGAAAAACAACATCAGCCAAATGGCCACCACGACCAAGCTTACAGGACCATATCCTTTTCATGAAATTTTCCATAACCAAATCGCAAAGTGGCCTCGATTGCCTCACGAATTCTATCTTTGAGGTCTATCGTAGCCACCGAGGTGGAAATGGGCCTCATCAGTCAATACAATTTTTCGATGACTTTCAATTTTTCGAATTTTAATAATTTCAATGCGTTGTTGAATCGTTTATCGTTCCATTTTTAGTAATGGCGTAGTTTCTACTTGTCAAACGTCAAAGAATAAAAGCTTCAAAAGTGACAGCTACCGAAATACCGGTTGATTCGAAATAACACCTTTTGTTGGAAAACCCTGTATCATTCGCTACGAGTCAAAAGCGTAACACATCGAAGGAGTGACCTATGACCCTAAGTATTTTTGGCGAAAATCCGTATTGGGTCATTTTAAGTCATTTGAGCAATGTCCGTCCGCCCGTCTGTCTGTCTGTCTGCTGGCTGGTGCGCACTATAGCTCTATACAGGAGTAACCGATTGACTTCAAATTTGGTATGCGGTAATATTTTTCTCTATCTCCGGCTAAGTTCGTTGATGGGCCATATTGGCCCACTCCTTCTAGTACCTCCCCCACAAAGGGTTAACTTTTAGTGAAATATTAAATCTTTAATACCTTCTATACTACTTACTCCAATCTTCTGAAATTGCACACGTAGTATTATTTTGTTAGTCGCTAACACGTCAAGAAAAATGGGGAAGTGACCACTCGCTTTTTGGTGCCTCTCACGTAAATGGGCCATTTTGCACCAAAAGTTAACTGCTTATGGCTTTAATATCAGTTCATACAAATACTTGAAATTTTGTACAGTATAATGTTTTTATAGTACCTAGAGTCCAGAGAAAAATGGGCGATATTGGCACGCCCCTTTTGGTACCTCCCACACAAATTGACCACTTTGTACCAAATGTAAACAGCTTTTAATACCAGTACATACAGGGTTGCCCATATTCGACGGACCCATGTTTTTTTCGATGACTCGTTGGGCCCATTCCAATCGACGAGGCTTGTCCGCAGGCAACAATGTTTGCGTCAATTGAATTTTGTACGGGAACAAATGCAAATCAACGCGAATAATCCGTTGTAAAGTGGACCGAGCCATGCCCAACTGCTGAGAACGGCGTTTTTGGGATGTTCTTGGGGACCTCTCAACACTGGCTCGTACGGCAGCGATATTCTCGGCCGATCGCCTTGGTCGACTTTTATTTGGCCTCTTCGGATTAGAAAGAGCCTCACCAGTCGAAAATTTTTCGTATAAACGCTTAATGGTGTTCTTAGAAGGCCACATTTTTTAATATTTTAAAAGCACGTTGAGTTTTCACAATTGACTTCTTCTGTTGAATGTAAATTTCAACTATTTCAGGCGCTCGCGTGGCGTGTATTGTTCCATGGTAAAAATCTGCTTGGACTGACGCTTCAAACGCGGTATGTCATTAAGCGATCTGACATCTCTGTCAAAAGTTATGGCGTTGCCAGATGGGTCCGTCGAATATGGGGGACCCTGTACTTTAAAGTTATTAAATGCAAATTAAATTGATAATAATTTAATTAAGATAAAAAATTGATTTACGAATATATTTTGAGACTCAAGGTGAAGGAATTCATTAGTTGGTATACCCGACGGACCTTTCTTACTTGTTTAATATTAACCTTGCTGAAGATTGAAGAAGATTTTATAAAAAAGTTGCTAAATAGAAAAAAAATTTCCAAAATTGTATGGGAAATTTATTGAAAAAATCCATTTTTGGGTTTTATGAAATTTTTCATTTTTTTATGAAATCTCTTTTAAACGACGTAAACTTAAAAACAAACAATTAAAAGATTGTTTAAAAAATTTCAAATCCCCAGAAAATATTTTTTTTATAAAAGCGTGATCTTTTTGTTTAGCAATTTATTATAATCTTTTTACGCAAACATAAAATTCATAGGCTAATATTACAAATTGTGATCAATACTTATGTATGTACAGTCGCAGGACATGCGATCTTCTATCAGAATATGTCAAAATATTCATTATTCTCAAAAAATTTTTAGAGCGAATCAAAACATTTTTAATTGAAAAATTACATATTAAATCGAAAACCGCGAAATATAATAATCGGAAAAATACAAGAAAAAACGATTGTTTGGGTCACCTATTTTAAGGTATTATGAAACAATTTAGAAAGCAACAGTGTAGTTATAGGATTTCAATACATTTTATACACACTAATAAACAGAGGTTTTTTGAAATTATGGTGGATACTTCAGCAAAAGACACATGTTAATGTTGTTTGGTTCATTTATCCATTTTTTATTCATTTTCCCAACAATTTTCACTTTATCTTTCAAAAGGACGACAGACATAACCAACACGAATGAATTTTTCTGATCGTCTGATTTGACATTTCATTTCGTTAGTTGTTGTCTTATAAGAACCAAAATGTTGGCGATAATTGAAAGCTTCTTTGTTTAGATCCAAAACAAAGTGTGCAAAAACCAAAAATTTCATTCGCTTGCCATTTGACGTGCGAAGTGGCAAAAAGAAGTTACAAAAACAGGCCCTATGTCTATCAAATGTTGGCCGCGGCTACGTCTCAGATGGTCCATCCGTTGAGTTCAATTTTCGATGACTCGTTCGAGCATTTCGACTGGTAACTGGCGAATGACACTCATAAACGTTGTTCAGTCTTTCCACAAACAACAATACTTAACAAAAATAACATGATAGCATGACACGACTCACACGTGATATGTCAAAAAAAGGCTATTGAAAAAAGTATCTCTACTTGAGTCACCCATTAGTTGTCCATTATTATTGCAGTTGTGATCATTAATTGATTTAGAGAATTTTGAGATGATTTCTGCGACAATGTTACTATTCTACCGATCAATTAATAGTCCTTTGAACATAATAAATCCGGTTGGCGAAAATGACGATTGTCACAACCAAATTATACTGTATCTGTCAACGAGATATACATATATGTATACTTTGGATCGTTCTTGTAGCGGACGATTTTTCTCTCAGTTTAGAACAAAAACTTAAACTTTCTAAACTAGCCTCGGAGTTGCATGCAACTGAAATCTGGTTAGATGGAGACACGGCATACAAGCAACAATTCTATCCCCAGCCCGTCCGTCCATTCCATCCATCTATGCAGTCACCCATCCATCCATCCGCTGAAGCATCCATCCAACGAAGCATCCATCCGCCCTATAACGAAAGGCCCGTGCATGGCTAATAGCACGCGTTGTTCTCTCGCTCTTTAGTTCCTGTGAGTTCGGATTGTTCTTTGCTAAACTCAGATGCACTCAGGCAGTCGCCAAAGAATACAAATAGTGCAATGTTGCACATGTTCCAAGTAACCAAGCGCCCTGCCGGTCGGTCGGTGGCTTGTTTCCCTCCATCACCACCTATAGGATAGAAGAAAGCAAAGTACACATATCCGTATCTGTGGAGTGGAGTACTCGTATCTTGGCGGTGTCGTCGTCGATGTTGGTTACGGCTGCCTGCTATGGATGAACTGGTGGTAATCGGTGGTTTGTTTTCCGCCGTCAAGTCTCAAGCTTTGTTTGGTTTTAGCGAATAATTATTGTAATCCTCTCAATTCATCATTATTATTTGGTTGTGGCAGCCGCGCGTTGCACGTGAATTCCAGTTTAATGAAAGGTTTGTTTTTCGCTTCGGTTTGTTGTTGTTGTTTTTCTTAACAATAAATAAATTAAACAAACCTTTCAGGCGTCGAAGGAAAGATCAGTTGACATGGGGAGTCCATGGAGTAGCGATAGATAACAAAGAAACAGCTAAACAACACTGGCGTCGCCAGTTATTTGGTGGCAGCCACCACTACCACCTCTCCTCGAGCGAATCTGTTACATCGTGGTGTCCCATTCTGTACGATGATGTTGTCCCATGTAATTGTGTTGCTTGTAAGATTTAGATGCTGTTCCTGCTGCTGCTTTGGCTGCTGACGATGTGGTAACACAAAAAACGTGCGAAAACTTAAGTAAACTGTTAATTTCTGTGGCTGTAGCAAAAAGATCATTATTTGCACATAATTGATAATGCCATGTGAATGAAAGCCGCTGCCAAAGTCAATACGCCAGTATACATACTACGAAAGATCTTCAGAAACTAGAACCTACTTAGAATGCCTAATACTCGCCTCATTAAGATCGTCATCACGGCTCGTTTCGAAAGGAAAAATTACACAAGAGAAAAAATCTAATCTGGGAATATCCGATCGTCAATCTTACACAAAATGATGTCGGAAACCTTTTGAAAGTATTGCAATCCATGCAGTACGAACAGTTGTATTTGTAAAGAAACAAAATTATCTGGGCGGTTTTTCACAACTTCATGCAACAGAAGTTGATACAGGATTGTAGGAACATTGAGCTGAAGTTTATGACATGTAGCTTACAAAACGGATTACCTCCTTCAGCGGAATCTAACACGAAATACGCAGGTATCTAATCTGTCCATCATGTTTGCGATTACCCATGACATGAAGAAAGACAGTGAGTGGGTCGCCGCAAATTTTAACCATAACTCTGAAATCACTTTAGAAATAGAGGACATACTTAATATTGCTGGTGGAGGTACGATGCACCGGTGATGGCAAGCAAGATACAGTTATTTCCAAAGAAGACGTCTTATAGACAAATCGTTCATTCTATCTCAAAGCAAAAATCATTTTAAGGTACATCTCTGATTTCAAAATAAATTAGAAGATTGATTCTGCACTCAAAATATTGTCACTCGTATTTGTAGGCGAAAAAAGACAAACACCTGTTGCAGATATTATTAGCATCTGATATGTGGAAAGTCTCAGTTCATGAAATCAAAGGCTGGTCCAATAAGTCTGTGACTTTTAAGTTTCGTGTCTCTTAACTGAAAGGGCACCACTGCCCCTGTCAAGAGACATCCGTCACCTGGCCCATGCCAAAATTTAATTAGCTGCGTCATTTAGTTTGTTTTTGCCAGCCATTGATTGCAGACTAACGCGTGATTTGAGGAGAAAATGGAAAAAGTGAACTTCGTGTGATGATTAGGGATTATTTTGTACGTAAAAAATCACCACCGAAACCAAAGAATGGCTTGATAAATACTTTGGGGACTTCTTTGTGTTAAATTTCATACAAGTTGGTTGAAAGTTGTGGTTGCTATAATGTTAAATCGGAGATACATATATATAGAGGTTACAGCTTAATCTGACGGATTTGGTTGAAACTCAGAAGTATGCAAGCCAAGTTCAAGAAATATCTTTGTATACAATTTCATACAGATTGGTTAAAATTGTTGTTGTAGCTATAGCGCTTTTATGTCAAATCAGAAATACATATACATATGTACATGGGGGCTGTCTAAATCTCAACCGATTTTCACCACTGGGACCAGTTTTTGAGCCGTTTCGTAACCATGAACAAAACGCGGAACCAACAAAACACACCGGAGACCAAAAAGCAGTCAAAACTGTGGGTTTTTGGGGTGAATGGGCTCTAACCTAACTTAACCTATTGAAGGGTGCACGCATGTTCATTGCCCTATTCTCCGGATTTTTTAAACGGTTCGGCGGAAAGATATTTGACAACAATGATGAAATCCTTTCATAAACAAATATCTATTTTGATGAGGGGAGGGGATAAAAAAAATTGGAGAAACTTTGGACAAAGAGCTCAAAGGAGTCTACGTTAAATGATAATATTTTTTTATCCAAAACATGTGATTCTTTAAAAAGTCGCTGAGTTATTGTCACGCTCTCGTGAGCATCACTGCCCCAAATTTCATTTTTAGTGAAATATAAACATGTTATGTGTTTCGTATAGAAATATTGCTACACTGAAAAAAATTTACCTGAAACTAAAGACACAGACACTACAGATTTATTTTGTCATAGCTTAAAGAACAAAATATATTAAATTTATAATAAATTAGTTGATTTCAAGCAAAATTTTATTTGTTTAAAGGCAATTGCTCTTTTTTATGATAAATTGCATTTAGTGTTACTTTGTAAAATGACTTTAAATTAATTAAGAAGTATGAATGTTTCAGTCGGGTAAACCGACTAAGGTATACCCTCACTTTGTGAATAATGTAACATGGAATATTACACGAATTAATGTGTCAATCTGTGTGGGAGGTACCAGAAGGGGTTTCAAATACACTTATTTTTCGCTGAACAATAGATACTTTAAATACATTGCACTGTGCCGAACTATTAGCGTTTATGTGCACTAATGTATTAACGTTATGAGCTATTCAATTTTGGTATAATTTGACCATTTGTGTGGGAGGTACAAAAAGGGGCGTGGTGGTAACGCCTGTCTTACACAGGACTGTAGGTTCTTCAAAAGCGGTACACTGTGCAAATTTTTGAAGTATTTTCGTGCATTGGTACCCACGATATAAGCTTTAAAATTTTTGTACAAAATAGTACGTTTGTGTGGGAGGTACCAAAAGGGGCGTGGCAATTACACCCATTTTGCTCGAAGTGATAGTGGCTAATAAACTAATACTATGTATGGAATTTCAGAAGATTAGAATAGGTAGTATAGAAGTAATTAAAGAATCAATATTTCGCGACATTTTAACCCTTTGTGGGAGTGGACCAATATGATCCATCTTCGAACTTAGCTGGATATAGATAAAAAAATTACCACTTAGCAAATTTGAAGTCAATCGGAAACTCCTTTCGAGAATCTGGCGCACCAGCCAGCAGACAGACAGACGGACATTGCTCATTCGACTTAAAATGATCCAAAACGGATATCCGCCGAACATACTTAGGGTTTTAGGTCACTCCTTCGAGGTGTTATACTTTTGGTCCGTAGCAAATGATACTTGTATATACCCTCGTCACACTAAAGTGAGGGTATAAAAAGATTGTTTAACGAAAATACTAAAAAAATTTGCACAGTGTACCGCTTTTGAAGAACCTACAGTCCTGTGTAAGGTAGGCGTTACCACCACGCCCCTTTTTTTACCTCCCACACAAATGGTCAAATTATACCAAAATTGAATAGCTCATAACGTTAATACATTAGTCGCTATCAACTCGGGAAAAATGGGCAAAGCTGCCACGCCCCTTTTTATAACTCCCGCACAAATGCACCATTTTGTACCAAAAGTTAACAGCTTATAACATTAATATCAGTGTAAAAAAATAGTTGAAATTTTTTACAGTGTAATGCTTTTATAGTGCCTATAGCCCTGTGAAAAATTGGAGTTATCACCACGTCCCTTTTTGTACCTCCCACACAAAATAGCCAAATCAAACCACAATTTAATATCTCATAACGTTAATATACCAGTGCACATTAACGCTTATAATTCGGCACAGTGCAATGTATTTAAAGTATCTACTGTTCAGCGAAGAATAGGTGTATTTTTTAAACCCCTTCTGGTACCTCCCACACAAATTGACAGAATAATTCGTGTAGTATTCAATATTTTATTACTCACAAAGAGAGCGTATACCTTAGTCGGTTTACCCGACTCAAACTTTCTTACTCGTGGTTTAAGTAAATTATTAAAAAAAATTATGCTGAAATTTTTTGGTTGTGGCAAAAGTAGGCGTAGCATTAGTTCAAAAAGTATTATTTCAAAACTATTGACCATAGAAGAACGAAATTTGGATTGTAAGTTATTTGAGTCAGTACTAGTAGTTTCACCAAAAGTGTAAAAAAACACACAAAATGTTATAACAATGTCCATTATGGACTTTCATTAGTATGGCAAAAATTCGTTTTATGCCACTAAATGAGGGCGTGGCCCACCCATATGGCTCCACTATTGAACACGGGGAAATGTTGGACAAATCGTCATGAAATTTGGTACAGCTGTATTTAACATCACAATGACCCAACAGAAAATGTATATCTGGAATGTGGGTATGACCCCGCCTACATGCTTCCCTTACTGAAAACGAGATATCTGGAGAACCATTGCACCAATCGTCCTGGATTTTGGCGATTTTAAAAAATAGGCCGTTGCTCCATCCATTCCACTCAATTATTGAGAACGTAATATATAGAGAACCATTGCCTTGATATTTGGCACATATGCACTTAAGAGCAATATGAACGATTTAGCGGAAAATTGGGATAACACATCGGTGGGCGAGGCGAGACGACGCCTCTATTATTATAAAAACATGTGGAGAACCATTGAACGAATCGGCTTGAGATTTGGCATGTATGCATTTGAATCCATTACTGGATCTTGAGAAAGTGCATTTGCATGAAAAATTTAGTGGTCTTCAATTTATCTAAAACTATATTTCTGGGTTATTATACGAAGCACATCGAATTTCTCTATTTCACTAAAATGCAATTTGGGTGCTACAAACTGCACCGGGCATCTGCTAGTAAATCATAAAAACAATCAGTCAATATAACCTGTACCCGGTCCAAACTCCATGAATCGAACAGAAAATTGAGTCCTTAACGATTAACTAATACAAAAAAGCTACCAACTAACACTGAAATATTTATTTATATGCAAGCCATATTGAAGAGGACCTCTCCATTAATTGCCTGCCACTCAACACGGGACATCGCCAAAAGCCAAGAAACTACGGCCCAGTCACCATGGAATTCGCCGGCGCATTGGCGAGATTTTTCGGCACACGCCAGAAATTTTTGTGCCAAAGCGTTTCTGGCATGCCTCTTCAAAAACCGTGGGGGCTCCCAGGGGTCCACGCAGTGGTGCACCAGACGCGGGTATCGTCATCCACATCGTATGTCGAAGACAGACCCTCCATTATGACAGCGTAGGGAATCTGTGTCTTGGGTGTAAATGTGTGTAATTGTAGACACCTATCCGCCTACTCGTTCAGAGCTCCAAGCTCCTCCGCCTACTCGTTCAGAGCTCCAAGCTCCTCCAGAGCTACAGTCAACCTGGGACACCGTCAAATTGTCATGCCACATTTAGCTTTAAAAGGGTTCTCGACTTCGTTGGGCAGTATGGGCTTCTTGCCTGTTATTTTGTGCCAATCTTGGGACACCAAATCCCCCTCTCGTGGCGCTGGCGGTTCGACCATAGACTGCTGCACCAGTGTTGTGTTAGCAGTATCCATCCTCATAACGCTACCATTGTCGGTATCCATTTCTATAAAAGTAATTTTGCTGATATTAGCTTTTATATATAGAAATCTTCTTTGCTGGTGTTTTTGTTAATTTTGTATAGCACTGTCAAGATGTCAACCACATATAGTATTTACCTAGAATTATGAAATGTTTTGAACTTTTTCATCCAGCTATAAATACGCACATTTTCACCTAATTTGTTTTGACTGGTGACTCTCTAGTTGAAGGAACTGAAATCTGCTCTCACAGTTATTAGATCCCAAAACCTTCAGTTTTGTAAGCCTTATACCTTGCCACTTAGCTGCTATATCTGCACTTAAAGTTTCGTTAGAAATTTGAAAGCAAAATAGTTGCATTTCAGTCGAAACATATCAAAAACGGCGATTTGCTTTGTGTAGGAAAAGAGAGGAGTTTCCTCTGAATTTGAATCGGTTCTGATATAGATTAACTATTATGTTTGTAATACTGCATTGTAATAAGGGAAGTTTGTTAATGTTTCAAAATCAATAAAATTGTAATTGACTATTTACATTCATGCCTTATTTTGTAACATGATCGCTTTCTAATTTAATGCAAAATTCATCAAATTAATATAAATGTCACAAACTTTCAAGTTGACACCTTAACTGCCACAATTCCAAAAATCCGCGCTCTATGAAATGAAATTAATAAATAATGCCATATGTTGGAAGATAACACTGGAGCCAACGTCAAGTTGCACCATGGCCTTACAAAGGATATTTTGTTACTTAATTTACCACTTAGCATTCCAGGAAAGTTCACACATATACGAGTATTCATCTAGCCACAGCCTTAGCAGTGAGCAGACACAATTTTCGTCTTAAATTAAATTTATCACTTTTACCCCAATATCAAAAATCCTGATCCATAGTGCGATGTTTGTAATGGCGAAGACCCTATATTTGGTTGCTTGGATTGTCGTCCATTAAGCGTTTAGTAGAGACTGCACAAAGTAACACCTTAAATGCTCCCATTCCACACGGACGACGGTGACCGCGGTGGAGTGCACACGATGTGTCTCGCTGTCATACATCATCGTGAGGGTAATTTGGACAATTTATAGCAGGCGGTCGAGCAAAATATAGATCTGAGAAAGCACTCCCTGTAGCCGACGTCCTCAGCAGCATTTAGCATTTGGTATCGCATAGAAATCAAGTTAACCTAACTATGCGGAGCTCTGTAACCAGTTGCCACTTGGTTAGAGAAGTGGGGTAGTTTTTCAAACCATTTTTTATCTGTTAAACTATTGTTAAGCGCATGTTTTTGTCTTCAATCGCACTCGAGTTTGGGAGTCCAGTGAATATTTTCAAATGGTTTGCAATCTGTGTATAGTATTTAGCCCCCTCATGACTCGTGCGGTGGTATCGGAGAAGTCGTATCGTTGTTGGAGTTTGCATTAACAAACGATTGAACGGACGAACGAACTAACAAACTGTGCGCCTGAATAGATTTGGATTTGGTTCAGGTACTTGTGGCAGTGGCGGAGCTTTAAGTCATTAAACCAGTTTTATTTATGCAACGCATTGAGCTTGATTACTCACATAATCTCCTTCAATGACCATGCGGACTCATTTTATTGTACGTAGTGGTATTCAAGTTGGGGCACCCTACACTACGCTGCGATTTTGGATATCTTATATTGTGCTACTAATGCTTCTCTCTACTTAAATTAGGTGTACATATTAATTAAAGATTTGTATTCGGATTTTATATGTTAAACATCAATAATTGTGACACGGACATTCAAAGATAACTCTGATGTTATGCCAAAGACAATATGTTTTAAAATAACTACATTACATACCCAAACCAAAGACACACTGATAGAACGAAGAACTGTCTTGTGTAGTCAAATTTTTTTCTTTTTATTTTGGGTACTTTATTGTTTTTGTTGACTTTTTTCATTCGACTTACATATTCATTCTAAACGTGGTGTTGATCCTAATATTGGGAAGACCACAGCGCAGGACCTATGCTACTGGTGAAGACTCTGTAGTTCCTCTAAACTATCAGGTCAGGAATAAGCTAAAGCTATTTAATTTGAACCCGATCAGTTGAAATTTATGAACGGACATGGGTAAATCTTCTAATAATTTTACCAAGGTTAAGATATATAATTTACAGGGTTCCTGATCAATATTTATACCCTCACTTTAGTGTGACGAGGGTATATATCATTTGCTACGGAAAAAAGTGTAACACATCGAAGGAGTGATCTAAGACCCTAAGTATGTTCGGAGGAAATCCGTTTTGGGTCATTTTAAGTCGAATGAGCAATGTCCGTCCGTCTGTCTGTCTGTCTGTATGTCTGTCTGTCTGCTGGCTGGTGCGCACGATAACTCTCGAAAGGAGTAACCGATTGACTTCAAATTTGGTACGTGGTAATATTTGTTTCTATCTCCGGCTAAGTTCGAAGATGGGCCATATTGGTCCATTCCTTCTAGTACCTCCCCAAAAAAGGGTTAAAATGTTGTGAAATATTGATTCTTTAATAACTACTATACTACTTATTCTAATCTTCTGAAATTCCACACATAGTATTAGTTTATTAGTCGTTATCAACTCGAGAAAAATGGGCGAAGTTGCCACGTCCCTTTAGGTACCTCCCACACAAATGCACCGTTTTGCACCAAAAATTAACAGCTTATAACATTAATAACGGTGTATAAAAATTTGAAATTTTGCACAGTGTTATGCTTTTATATTGCCTACAGTCCAGAGAAAAATGGGCGTTGTTGCCACGCCCCTTTTGGTACCTCCCATACAAAGGTACCATTTTGCACCAAAAGTTAACAGCTTATAACATTAATACAAGTGTATAATAATACTTGAAATTTTGTACAGTGTAATGTTTTTATAGTGCCTATAGTCCTGTGAAAAATGGGCGTTATCGCCACGCCCCTTTTTGTACCTCCCGCACAAAATGGCCAAATCATACCACAATTTAATATCTCATAACGTTTATACCAGTGCACATAAACGCTTATAATTCGGCGCAGTGCAATGAATTTAAAGTATCTAATGTTCAGCGAAAAATAGGTGTATTTGTTAAACCCCTTCTGGTAGTTCCCACACAAATTGACAGAATAATTCGTGTAATATTCGATATTACATTACTCACAAATTGACAGAATAATTCGTGTAATATTCAATATTACATTACTCACAAAGTGAGGGTATACCTTAGTCGGTTTACCCGACTGAAACTTTGTTACTTGATTTCTAGGTGTTACAGACGTAATGACAAAATGAGTTAAAAAGGGTTTATAAAAGCTACAGATGTACAGTAGTTGTTCTAAATCTATAACGATTATCTTCAAATTCGAAATTATCAAAACGGTACACATTAACATATTAATTGAGGCTAAAAACGGTTTTCAGACACCACGTTAACCATCTTAAAATTCGACAGTTTTCCTCCATGGTAGTATCAAGATATATACCGTTTCAGAGAATAATACAACATTGTATATATGCTTGAATCACAGACTTCGAGTCACACTGTTTCAGCAATTTTCAATTTCGTACTTTCTGATCGAGTAGTGTGGCAACCGCTGCAACACGCTGACTTAATTTCCGTGTTCTACAGAAAGCATGTGTGGACAAATAAAATGGTAAACATTTCAAATACCATTCAACCAGCTGTTGAGATCGACAGATTGAACCTATACATTCTAAAACGACCTTACTTATTTATTAATACATTCTAACTTGTAAACAGGTTAAGAGCTTTCTAAATTGCAAATTGTAAATTTGAGTTTTTTGTGGCGTTACGAAATCAAATCTAGATGGACCTTTGTATGGGGGCTACATCAAAACATGGACCTGTGACTACCGTTGTTCGTGTGAAGGATTCCGGGTATATATAAACCCCAGGTACCAAATTTTCAGCCTGATCAGTTGACTTTTTTTGTCTCTATGACGTTAAGAATTCAAATCGGGGAGATGCTATATGTGGGGCTATATCCAAAAATAGACTGATATTGCCCATTTTCAATCCCATCATACCTGCAGATATAAGACGTATATGTACCAAATTTCAGCCACCTAGCTCAAGTATTATAGATTGTAGCGTGATTACAACAGACGGACAGACAGATATTAGAATTTTACGACGATTAATAATATGTATACTTTATGGGGTCTCAGATCAATATTTATTGGTTTTACAAACGGAGTGACACAATGAATATACCCCCCCCCATCCTATGGTGGAGGGCATACAAATTCTAATTTAAAATTTTCACCAAATCGATAGCTAGAACCACAGTTTCCGGTTTAACAGAAATTCGAAATTTTTAAAACCGATTTTCGGGTTTTAAATAAATTACGAAAGTGTTTGAATTTTTACTATAAAACAAATAACAATTCATAAGAAGTAGCAATTATATATATTTTATACCCTCCACCATAGGTTTGGGGTTATATTAATTTTGTCACTGCGTTGGTAACACTACTAAACACTGATCTGAGACCCCTTAAAGTATAAATATTATTCGTAAAGTTCTAAGACGATTTAGCCATCTCTGTCCGTCCGTTGTAATCACGCTACAATCTACTTATATAATACTTGAGCTAGATGGCTGAAATTTGGTACGTATATAGCGTGATCCAGTTCGAGGTTCCCTACTTTTTAAAGAAAAAAAACACAGAAAATTCAAATTTAATGGGGAATGTTTATTATAATAAATGTTCCGCAAAGCATCCAGAGACAATTGAAGCTTTGAAACATGAAATCGAAGTTGCCATTGAAGAGATTCGACCTGAAACAATCGAAAATGTACTGAAAAATTGGGTTGATTGGATGAGGTACTGCCGAACAAGTCGTGGTAGTCTTATGAATGATATTGGTTGACAAAGTTCAACCTTTCCTATAAAAACAGAAATTTTAAAAAATTATCAGTATTTTTTATTGCCGTTTCAATATAAATTTTAAATGGCTCTCCCTGTATTACTAACGTGTTTTTAATCGAGAGGTTCTCTGTGACTCGAATAAGCTATACCACTTCTATGAAAAATTGGGTCGACACAGAATGGGCTACTGCAAGGCAAGCCGCGGCAGCCATATCAATGAAGTGGTGTCCCATCATTAAATGGAATGTTAAGGCATTTCAATAAAGACAAAATCATTGAAAAATATTTATCCGTCTTTTTGTATAAAAATTTTAAAACGCAACTTTTTCGTGGGACACCCATATTATTATAGAGGTAACGCGTAGTATTCAAAGTGAAGCGTGTTAATGATTCGCATCGACTGAACCTAATCCCGTGTAAATGTAATATTTGTTTGTCTTATTTTGTTGGTTTCCTTCTTCTCTCTTGGAAATGGACCACTTCGAATCAAGGCAAAAATAATGGTCAAAGTAAAGAAATCAGTTCATACGAACGAACAAACATACAAACGAATGGACCGGTACTTAGGTACGTACGTTGGTCCGTAAGTATGAATAAATAGATTTGCTGGTAGCCTAACATTTTGGATTATTGTTATTTATATGTATGTTAAAATTTTGTAAAGCTAAATAGCCTCAACCGAATGGCGAATTACCGGCGCACTGACCCGGTGGAGCTTGGAGCTGCGAGATTCGAAGGTGATCGAAGAGCGCGTGTTTTTGTTGAGATGCTTGTTAGGTATGACGTGGTCATAAGAAAGTTGATTACACGTTTATTTCATTACAATCATACTCGTCACACAGGCAGACATAGAGACGAATATATATTAGGAATGTTTTTGTTGAAACTGTAATAGCTTAACATTGTATGAATATTCTTGTCAGCTGTCTGTTAAAATCACTTTAGGACTCTGCTAAAAATAAGAGACTCCGTAAAATATTTAATTAAACTTTGCTCGTTCATAACAATCGTATGTGGCAATCAAAATTGTTGTGACAAAAAATCACTCATTGTGGACCGTTCTGAAATACCGAAAATACGGTCATGTAATTGTTGAAAGTGGGTCACTGATACACTAAATTGAGGAATAAAAAACCAGCGTGTAATCCTTATTGTCATAGATTTACATACAATAAGGTTGAACTGTATTTATATGTAGATGTCTAGTACCTGCTGCTTTGTACCTGCGTATTAATAAATTTATATTTTCTCACATGTACAGGGTGGCGCAGAATGAGCTATAGGGTTTAAAAGGTTTATAACTTTTTTATTTATGCGATTATTATATTTTTTTTTTAAATACAGTATATTATCGGGGAAGTTTTTGCAATTAGCTTTGAAAAATTATATCCTGTAAGTGATGTCCATTTTCTGCTTCGCACATATGTGGTCTTTTTAGCATATTTTCCATAACTTTTCGCAAAATTTCAGAAGAATACAATTATTTTTGTACGTTGTTTGATTCATAATTAATTCTCCCTTACAAAATGCTGAAAAAAACAAAGAAAGAATAATAATTAAAGAAATTATAAAGAATTCAAACCATATAGCTCATTCTGCACCACCCTGTATGTGTCAATAGTAGTTTACATAATCAGTTTTAGAACGGCAATTTTAACCTTGCATATAAATTAGAGTTGACCTTGTTAACTCAAATTTGAGAAAAAAACTAGAACTCCAATTCCTCAGTGTTAAATAATAGGTCTCCAAACTGTAGTACAAGCAGACCAAAATTCCAAAGTCCTGGTTGGCAATATGGCATTTGATGGGATTGTCGTCAATGATCATATCATGCAAGGACAGTTTTTATCAATGACCGCATAAGGGAAATTATAATTCAGTATATTTGTAAAACAAGTAGTGGTTCATCTTAAAAAAGGGTGTATTTGTAGATAGCTTCCACGTAGTGCGCCCTTGGTAACGTCTAATAATCTACCATGTAGTGGGATGTAATGCGACATCGTGCCCATCGGTGGCAGCCTTTCTCATACCACCCAGTACTTGCCACAGTACAGGAGGCTACGATGTTGGATATGTATCTCCCCTACAGTAGTCGTTTTTCTTAACCACCAAGCAGAGAAAATCTCTAAAATGGGCATGGAGTATTGCTGAAGAACAGTATACTGCATCAACTTCCATACAACAGCAACGTTGTTGTTAACAAGGAGGACATCCCGTCTCGGTCCAGGGCACACGCATGGAGTCTGGCTATACCAGATGATGTGGAATCCGTCACTAAGATACTGAAGGTTTGTAATCCCGGGCTTCCAACTGGAAACTTGAAGGTCTGTCGATTGGATGAGGCCGATGGGCTTCGGAAGCAGGTAGTATTTATACTGAATGCCGAAAGCCTACCCCCCCTCGTCTCTACCTCAAGCCCGATGGCTAGTATCATATGGATTTAGCTAAATCCTGCTTATGATATACGATAAGAGAAGAAAACTAATAAAATAATAATTCTAAAAATCGCAAAACACGAAAAGTAATTTTTTGTAATTAATAAACAATTTTGATTGAATTCAAGACACCTAGAAATACTACAGCTAGACACACCTTAAAGTGTACCAAACGACTCAGAGTCACTAATTACAGCGACTGAGTTTATACAATCTCTGCTCCATATAAGTATTGCAGATTAATATTGTGGCGACAGAAGTTGCAACCAGAGCGGCACTAAGATTAAACTCCCTGTCAATGTGGAGGTACAAGAACTGCAGTCAGTCAGTATAGTCCGAGTGGACTATATACCAACGGTGTTCACCTTCGAAGGGAACTACATCACTATGATTCCAGACAGAAATAAATGGGTTGGCAGAATACCAGGTAATTGATACCATCTTCACTTCTATATGGATGGTTCGAAGCTTGATGAAAGGGTGGCTTCGGAGTACACTGTGAAGAGCTAGGTTTTGATAAAGCTCACAGACTACCAGGTACCTGCAGTGTCTATCAAGCAGAAATAATGGCAATATGGGAATTCGCCAAGTTTTTGAGCAACATGGTAACCAGCGTTGTCATTTACACGGACAGCCAGGTTGCCATCAATTCTCTGGAGGCCACATCCCTAAATTCACAAACGGCCCTCGACTGCCGCTGATCTCTTAGCGAGATGGCTGAGCAGTTTAATATACACCTTATATGGGTGCCTGGGCATAGGGATATCCCCGGGAACTGCAAAGCTGATGGACTTGATAGAAAAGGGACGACATTACAAGTTCTCGAAGAATTTGTATATATTGGTGCGCTACTATCAGTGCAAGCTTTGGTTAAGCAAGAGGCAACCAGGCAGTCCAACGAAAGATGGGCAGAAATTACAATGACTTATGCAGAGAGCTTTGAGCACTTGCTATGCGACTATCCCGCTTTGAAATTGAAATTTTTCAATATTTGGGAACTCTCTGAAGTGAAAAATTTGATTTTTTGCGCGAAAAAAAATTAACACATGTAAAAAATCGACAGCGTTACCTCGTGAATTATGTAAAGAAATAGTGTTAAAAATTAAAAAGGATCAATTCTGTAGGTTTTGGGTTATGAGGGACACCGTCTTTGAAAACATGGGTTGTAAGAAAAGCGCTTTAAAGTTTTTCTGATGTACTGAGTCACATATGAGGCGCGGTTGCTTAGACTGCAGTATCTTCGTTAGCTTTGCTCCGATTCACCTCAAAATTTCACACAATATTCTTGAAAGGTTCTCTATTCAGAAATAAAAATTTAAAAAATGTTTATAAACGTAGGCCGACCGCACAAAAAAAGGGTTATAATTAGAAAATGGGTTCGTATGCGTATTTTATTACATACTCCCCCGATTTACGACAAGAATTTTTTTGGGGTTTGCTGTTTTCTTTATTAGGGTGTAACTTCCTGAAGCACTTTTTCTAAGAAAATAGGCCCCAAATTTGCCTAGCCGCCATATAAATATTTAACACAAAGAAAACTTTTGGACAAGACAGATAAATCGTCTCAGATTTACATATGGACCCCACACATGTGTACTTATATGTTCATTTCCATTTGGCCTCTTAGCGCTGTAGCAATCCAATCAGTATTAAATCCAATCAGTTTTAATTTCGGAGAGTGGAGTTTTAATCCCATTTATACTTATATAAAGATTTCGTGCTTAAGCGCTAAAGAATTCACTTTCTCGCCATTTTCTTCAATCAAAAACTATTATGCTCTTCCAATTTTTATGAAAATCGGTTCAGGTTTATAATGGGTGGTCCAACCATAATGCACAATGTTAATTGTGAGCGTCAAGTTAATTGTTTCAGTGTTTGACAAATTCAACCATTGAGAGGTACACAATTGAGCAGCAGAGAGCCGTCAACCTCGACTCGTCGTCGAGCCCAACAATCGCGAGATCTTGTAGCCAGAAATTGAGGATATGGACCTGGACGATATGTGGTTCCAACAGGTGCCACTTGCAACACAGCCAACGAAACACGAGATATTCAATGGCCGTATTATCTCACGTCGTGGCTATATAAATCGGCCGCCACGATCATGTGATTTGACACCGTTGGACTTCTTTCTTTGGGAATATTTAAAAGAAAAGGTGTACGTCATTAAGCCAAGAACAGTCCAAAATTACCGACCTATCAAAGAAATAACAACAAATTGGGGAAAATTTTTCTATATTCCTCATCATAACCTCCTTTTAGCTTGATACACTTTTCCCAGCTTCGATTCCCTGTTTATATTAAGAACTGTCTAGCTATTGAAAAAAGCATATCCTTCCTCTCCATTGCTGGCAAATCTTTTTCCTCCCAGTCATTTCTTCAAATTTGGAAACAAACAATAATCCAAGGGAGCTAAATCTGGCGAACAACAATGAATTAGATTTTGGTCATCGCAATTGTGGATGTGCGAACTGGTGCATTGTCTTGATTGTGAGCAAATGCGGCACCCATATTGCGCACAGCTTTCTTCTCATCAAATATCCCGTCAATATGGCGATTTATAGCACTTTTTGAAATGCCTATGACTTCATCTAGGTCACGAACCTTCAACCGACGGTCATCCAATACCATGCTGTGGATTTTTTAACGATTTATGGTGTGGACACCTCAACTGGTCGACCACTATGGCGTTCGTCTTGGCAGCTCGTACGGCCCGTTTAAACTCCGCCACCCAAAATTTTATAGTTGTACACTATAGGAGCAGACTCCCCCAATTTAGCTCTGTTTAAATATTTGTTGGACTGAGACTTTCAAATGATGCTATTGTACTACATATCGGTGACCAATTTTTTTTCATGTTTACAAATTCACTGAGAGCGTTTACTTTTGAGTGCTCACAAAACTAAACAACGTGGCTCCTTGAAACTTAAGACATATGTATTACAAGGTTGCCACTTTTCAAGAAAGTTTTTTTAACTACTACCGCCACACTATGGAGGGAAATTGAATTGTTGAGCACATATTCAGTATATTGTATCCAAAATATATACAAAATATCCTAATATTTAGATGAGCAAATGATTGCCCAAAGTTAGGTATATATTTGTATCTGCATTTATAGGACAGTTTGCTGAAATTTGAACTGTTGAGAAGATAGAAATGAAAAACAAATCGGACCAAAATACATATCAACTTAATATATAGATTATCTTTAAACAATTGAGAACAAAGTGTATATATAGTGATTTTATACATGAAATCGTTTTGACTAATACATCACCCAAAAAATCCAACGATTTCTACGACTTCTGATACAACATTATTTTTAGAGGGAGATTTTCGGTGGTAAGCGGATTACCGGGGGTGTCGGGTGTTGTGTGAGAAATAGTTCTTGAAGTGTCTCCTTTCTTGCATTCTTTAACATGGAACATCTATTCCGAAGTTTTGTATACTAAAAATGTGTTTGAAATTACTAACCTATTTGTTTGCCCAGCAATCTTTGTGGCTAAATATCTCGAAAACTCGATGTCACAGAAAAAAACGGCTAATGCCATTCAAATTAGCAGGTCAAAATTATGCGTAGTACGTTGTTTTAATCGAGAATACATTTTTGTGCACACACAGTGCAATTTATTAATTTACTTCTGATCAAAGGTATGCAAAATATCCCTATTTTTGGGTAATTATTTATTTTCCTGTTAAATACACTTCAATAATTGTCGAAAAATTGATTTTTTGCATCTAAAATACCTCTGTGCCTCGTAGTGGCTGTGGGTTTTTTAAGAGAACGCAAACAGAATACACTACACTGAAAAAAAGTGTACTAAAAATCATGGACACTTTCTTAACTTTTAAAATTTGATCTTTGAATTGGCTCAAAAGACAAAGAATATTATAATAAATACATCTTGTGCGACAATTAAAGTCATTAATAATCTATAATTCAGAACATCAAACTTCTTTGAAAGAATTGCGACTTATACTTCGATGCAAGACTTCACATTTTTAAATCAATTACGCCTTGTGCTTACTTTAAATACATAAAATGACTTTAGAATAAGAACATTCTTTAATTAAACTAAGCACATGATGTACTTTCCTCAAGTGTAAAATATTTTGTATTTAATTATTTGTTTACACGTTCATGTTAAATTTTATTATTTGCTTCTTTATTAAAACATTTGATTTCGATAAACAGTTTAGTCAGTATGCTGCACAGCATACTTATAATGGTTGATCTAAGTAGATATTCTTTTTTCAATAGCCTTTTTGACAGATAACGTGTGAGTCGTGTCATGCTGTCATGTTATTTTTGTTAAGTATTGTTTGGCATTTCATCATGGAAAGGCTTACGCCTGAACAACGTTTAGAAACTATTCAGTTTTATTATCAAAATAATCGTTCGCCATATGCGCTAAGTCCATTTTTTTTTAAATCCAAAAAAACACTTGCCTGTCGACCCACGACCTTGACACCCATGAGCAATATATTAGCTCTCGTTAAGAGCTATCTATTCGCCATTGACCGATTCCCGATTCGACGTACCGGAATCATCGGTCCATATTTCTTCTGCCGGTGAGAACGTAACCGTCAATGGCAACCGTTATCGTGCCATGATAACCGACCATTTGATGCCTGAAATTGAAGCTCGTGATCTCGGCGACATTTGGTTTCAACAAGACGGCGCCACTTCCCACACATCGCATCAATCAATGGATTTATTGAGAGAACACTTCGGTGAGCAGATAATTTCACGTTTAGGGCCGGTCGATTGGCCACCAAGATCGTGTGATATCACACTGTTAGACTTTTCCCTGTGGGGATATGTAAAGTCTAAAGTTTATGCGGAAAAACCCGCTATGATTCAGGCCTTGGAGCACAACATCACGTGTGTCATTCGCCACACGCTGAAAAAAAATCACTTCTGTAGTATATTGTCCCAAACATATTCGGCTTGAAATATACATATGTTTAGAGTACACTCCAAATATATAATATTTGACACACATAAATATTATATGTTTGTGAGAATATTGTTCTAAACAAAAATATTTTCCCATTCTAATATTTTTTATTTGGAACTAGTATTTCCGAAATAAAGATTAATTTGTATTTAATTATTTTGGCAATGTATCAATGCCTTGATTTAAAGACAAGTTTTCTGTTTTTCAGGTGCTCAAAGATATTTCTTTTTATAAATTTTAAATGTTTTTAAAATTTAATTAAAACTTAAATCGTATAAGCTTTCGTGAATATAAATTGCATTAAGGGATTGACAAAAAGTGATGAATTGGAATATTTATAAATTAAAAGACATTTTTAGCTATAAAGTTTAAAACGAAAACTAGGAAAAACTAACTAAAATTCGAAAAAATCAGCAAAGTTTTAACATTTTTTTTAAATAAAATATGTTTGGAAAACTTCTTAAACAATAACTTTGTTTGTGGGTACACATATATTTTATTTGTGAAAGTCAGTGAGCAAATATATTATGTTCTAATATATTAATATATGCGTTCCAAACAAGATTTCTTGATTTTCAAATAAAATTTATTTGTTAACAAATATATAGTATTTGAAAAAATCGCTTCCAAATATATTTTCTTTCAATTCAAACATATCAAAAATGACGATTTTCCCCCGTGCAGTTACCAGTCGAAATGCTCGAACGAGTCATCGAAAATTGGACTCGACGGATGGACCATCTGAGACGTAGCCGCGGCCAACATTTGATAGACATAATCTTCAAAAAATAAATGCCAAAGAATGTTCTTTTAAATGATAATAAACATTCCCCATTCAATTTGAATTTTCTGTGTTGTTTTCTTTAAAAAAAAGTAGGGAACCTCGAAATGGATCACCCTATACATACATGGTAATGTGTTTACGTCTAATTTTCTTCATATTAGAGGGTTTATTTATTTTAATGGACAAATAAATCATATTTTGCAAAATTGTTCCTAGTTGAAATCCATTTGCACGTTATGAAAACGAATTGCATTTTTAAACAGTAAGATCAGCCAAATATATATTTTTTTTTTCAAAATTTTCTAACGTGGAACTTAAAGAATAATGAAGGACTAACATTTGCAATGCCGTTTTTGCAACTTTTTAGTTCCAGTTTTGAAATACAAAAATAGTATTGTGATAGCCCAAAATTTGCCCTTTCATTTGACACCCATATCGTCTTACTCGGAATTTCAGAAAAATTACAAAATAATAGAAAAATATCCTTAAAAATGTTATGTCCTTTTAAACGCAACCTTGACAAAAAATTAAAAAACTAAGTATACAGCTTTCAGAATTATATAGACATTTCCATGACCAATGATTTTTGTTAAATCTTGTAGCACGGTGTTATATGCGTAACGGTTCTATATTGCGCATTCCTTAAATATATTACAAGCATGTATTTGCTGTTCGAAAATTATATTTATTTTGATTTATGAAACGGTAATTGGTCAAAATGTTACAGCTCTCCATTAAATGTGTCTGTTTTCAACATTCGCTGGATTGCCCAACCTACTCGCATCAACAATGAAAAATATTGTAACATTTTCTAATATAGACTTCAAATCAAAGCAACAATAATGGGTTAATACAAACATAAGAGTACGAGTATGTATCTACAAGAATACTCCCGTAATAAAGATTTACTTTTCTAATGTCCAGCAGAAGTCAGGAAGACAACTCGAGCAACAACAACAACAACAAAATGTTGCATTGTCAAAACTGTGATCGAGCTTTCGCTAAGAAAGAAAAAAATACTTTGCCAACAACAATGAAACCAACAACGGCAGTCAGCAGGACGATGGCTCTGTTCCACCGATGATAATAATGGCCGGACAGAAATTGCGACAACAGCAGTACAACAGACAACAACTGCCGAGGCACCACCGATCACATTATGAAAAAGTATCCAAAGCTTGTTAGATAGCCTGGAGGCCAGTTTTGCTGTAGTAGTGGTGATAGTTGTTGGAACAACATGTTGTTGCCGTTGTTTAATTTATGCTCCCAAATAGTCAGCACTACAACCACGGCAGAAGCAATAACAGCTGAGCACATTCACTTAAAGTTGAACAACAGCAAGAACACCACATTCACGTTACAACAAACAAATAAACAATATGATCGCCCGATCAGCGGACTATATCCAAGTCTGTCTGTCTATCTACGAGTATATGTCTGTCTGTGAAAACCTATGAAACAAACAACAAACATTGCTCGTGCACCACTCATACTCGTACTTGGCCGCAAAATAGGTGCGGTACTTAGTTGCAACATATTCTCCATCACAGCCACCACCTTTGATTAGAGTGGAGTGCACCCAGATCTGAACAGTGGGAGATTTTCAACACAATTTTGTCAATAGGTTCTTCCTCACACTGAAAGAAAATATTGGGCTGTATTAAAAAAAATTAAATATTTTAAAATTGTTTAAAATATTTAATTTTATAGTTGCAAATATTCTAATGTTATGGTCAACATTGTTATACCCGTCAACACACTGTGGAACAGGATATTATGATTATGTGCATTTTTTTGTAACGCCTACGAGTAAAAAACAAAGATATAAGCCCTTAGTTTATTGTACCGATCGGCGTAGAATCACTTTTGAGTCGATTCCCAGCAAAAAAATATGAATGTTATTTCTTAGGAATAACATTTGAAGTACTTCCAAAGATGCTGTTTGTGATTTTTCTCACTTCCAAATATATTCTTTTGCAGTCGTCATGAAAATATTTATTTTTTAAATATAAAATATTAAAATGTTTTATAAAATTAAAAAAAAAATATGATAAAAGTTAAATACCTGCTGCGGCTGCTTGAAACCGTACACTCCGATTAATAATACTGAAATAAAGATAGAATATAAAGCATAAGAATCAGATGCAATTTTGCAAAGAAAAGTACTCATACACTAAAGTGGTCTTATAAGGGTTTTCCATGAAGGACATAAAAATTGTATATATAAATAAAAACAGAATATTTAAGATATGAAGTTCAAATTTATTCCAGGTGTAGTGCAAATGTTACATTTTAAGAATGAAATTCGATTTCGGTCATATGACCACCACGAGCCCGTCTACAGCGATCTATTCTTTGGACCCAATTTTCCACCACTCTTGCACACATTTCGACCGGAACGTTGGCAATTTCGCGTTGGATGTTGGCTCTGAGCTTGTCCAAAATGTTGGCTTGTTGGCATAGACCAATGACTTGATGTGGCCCCATAAAAAGGAATCCAATGGCGTTAAATCGCATTAACGAGGAGGCCATTCGACCGGACCATTTCTCGATATAACACGTTCACCGAATTTGCCTTTCAGTAAATCGATTGTAATGCGTGCTGTTTGGGGACCGTCTTGTTGAAACCACATATCGGCGATGTCAAGCCCATCCAATTCTGAACAAAAATAATTTTCTATCATGGCACAATAGCGCTCTCCATTGATGGTAACATGGTTTTCATCGACAAAAAAATACGGCCCAATCACACCTCCGGCATGAAAACCACACCACACAGTATTTTTTTGTGGATGCAATTGTTTCTCTTGAAGCACATGTGGGTTTGTTGCTGTCCAATAAGGCATATTTTGTTTATTGACAAAACCACTCAGCCAGAAATGAGCTTCATCGCTGAAGATGGTTTTTCGTCCAAAAACTGTAGTAGGCGCTCTTACAGTTGCAACCACCGACTCAAAATTTCGGTAGTAATTTTTAATGATTTCCAAACGTTGCACGTAAGTGAACTTTACCATGATGAAAATGTAGACTTCAACTAAGGGGTGTGGGTGCGTTGACATATAGGGACATAAATTGTTATGTCCTTATTGGAAAACCCAGTATATCTAAGGACAGTGGTGATTCGAACTCGTTTGTGGCCGTGCGCGCTTAAGTGCGATGTTATGCTGATTCGGCGCTAGTCATGTTCAAATCGTGTCCAAAAAATTTAAATTTGAATAATTAAATAAAAAAGTTTCTAAATTAAAAATTAAAAAAAAAGATTTAAAGAAAAAGTAAAAAGATTTTTTTAACTTTTTTGAGGAAATATGTTTACTTGGTTTCTTTGGTTAATCCCCAATTATAGGCCCCCAACGACGTCACTTCTTGACCTTCCGGAAAACATAATTGATCTGACTGAAATTAAATAATTTAACTTTATATTGGACCTAATCGTTCCTAGTAAAAGTGTGGGTACATCGGTCCATGTTTTCGTATAGCCCCCATATAAAGGTCCGCACCGATGTTACTTCTTGGCGCTCTAGAGAGATCTGGTTGAAATTTAAGTATTTATACTTTATATAGCATCGATACGTTCCTAGTAAAAATGGGGCTCATCGGTCCTTGTTTTGTATTGCCGCTATAAAAAATTCCCCACCGATGTCTCTATTTGATTCCCTAACGAATGTATTTTACAATTGATCTGGCTGAAATTTAGTGGAATATCGGTCCATGTTTTATTATTGCTCCCAAAGGAATTCCTTCCGATTAGACTTTTGGGCGTTCTAGGGGACGCATTTTTAACCCATAGAAGTTAAGAACAATGCCCAAAGTATAAAGTTGAAAATAACTTATTGACATAAAAATTGCAAATGGTGGAATTGATAATAAATTGGAGTATATATATATATAACTATACATAACTATACATAACATATATAACAAGTACGAAAATTTCAGTCGAGTTGTCACCGAGTAGTGTCATATGGAATACGGTAATTTGTGTGGAAGATTTTGCTCATTCTTTATCGGTCTATAGTCATTGGGAAAATACATAACATGGATACATTTAGTGTACTGCATTACACTATACCGAATTGTATGAGCTTTTGTGCCCAGCAGTTAAAGCTATGAGTTATTCAATTTTCGATGATTTGATCATTTTGGTGTGGACTGGTAATGCTAATTACGTCCAATTTTAAGTGAACTATAAGCACAGCTAAATCAATACACTGTACCAAATGGGCGTGGCAATTTCATCATTTTTCCGTGCGTAAAATAACGGAAGATTGGGATAAGTAGTATATACAGTTCACTAGGCAACATGGTTTTGGACTGGAGCAACCAAATATCTTTCCTACGGCAATTTGGTGGGCTGAATTCGAATCTGTAATTGGTTTTTCTCTACCACGTAAGGGTTTCGAGATACAATTTTTTTTCGTTTCTTATATAAAAAAATCATTAGTTTGAATTTTCAAAAGTTAATGGCTTATTTGAACGTCGTTTGTATTTTGTTGTTTCTGTTTCACGTATCCAGCAATAGTCTCCCAGCATGCTTTTGTCCCAAAATCCTTGATAATTTCATTAAATCTTGGTGAGCACGCTCCCCTTATTCGTCGCTCACCGCACCTAGCTTTTGTGGATAAAAATCTAAATGCGAATGAAGAAAGTGCATTTTAAATGACATTCGTGCACCTAATTCGTGATAATTTTTCAAAAACTCAGCAACAATTTGTCTGTAGTTTTGACTCTCATTGTTTTCAAGAAAACTGTTCACGATGCTCTTGAAATATTCCCAGGCTGCAGGTCCACTTTCACAGGACTGTAGGCACTATAACAACATTACTCTGTACAAAATTTCAAGTATTTGTATGCACTGGTATTAATCTTATAAGCCGTTAACTTTTGGTAAAAAACGGTCCATTTGTGTGGGAGGTACCAAAAGGGGCTGTACAATAATTTCCATTTTTTATTGACTATAGGCGCTACAAAAACATTATACTGTACAGTTTTTCAAGTATTTTTATGCACTTGTATTAAAGTTATAAGCAGTTCAATTCTGATGCCAAATGTTTCATTTGGGAGGTACCAAAAGGGGCGTCGCCCATTTTTCTCGAGGTGAAAGCGAATAATAAAATAAAACAATGTGTGGAATTTTAGAATTTAGAAGATTCTGATAAGCAGTATATATGTTATTAAAGAATCAATATTTCACTAAATGTTAACCCTCTGTGTGAGAGTTACAAGAAGAAGTGGACCAATACGGTCCTTCTTCGAACATAGGCGGAGATGTCAATCGGTTACTCTTTTCGAGAGTTATCGTGCGCACCAGACAGACGGACGGACATTTCTCATTCGAATTAAAATGACCCAAAACGAATATCCCCCGACCATACTTAGGGTCTTACATCACTCCTTCGATGTGTTACATTTTTGGCCCGAAGCAAATTATATATACCCTCGTATCACTAAAGTGAGTGTATAATAAATGTGGATAGTTTCACTACAAAATCAGCACTGAGGAGCACTGTGATATTTTCTCTCATTTAACGAACGCGGGTTTTAAAACTCTCTAAAAAATTAAATCTACCGCATCCTGAAGAGAGAGCGAGTCACATATCCGGAAGATGTTCTATCGATATATCCACCTCTTCGTCACCACAGTTCCTGCAAAGTGTTTCCTCGATAACGACAGCAGGACGTTTGAGGGTTTCGAGTTTAGGCAGGTCCACAAAAATTTCACTGTAAAAATGTGTTGTACTTTTATGTACGAATATTAGAGACAACTTTTGGTGCAAAACGGTACATTGTGTGGGAGGTCCCACAAGGGCGTGATAGGTTAGGTTGAAGATAGGAGACGTTTAAACGTCTCATGTCCATGGACATACACTTAAGCCAGTGGCTCGGCCTGTTGTGCGCTCCTTATTTATGATCTTTTTATACCTCACGAGTTACAGAAAATCGGTACTAGACACGAATTTTCTCAGTATCTTCCAGTCATATCCTCTGAGATGAGTCAAGTCTGGTAATATGTCGGACCCGAAATGTTGGGATCTTGCATGTGTGAAAGCCGGGCAGTGACACAGAAAATGTTCCATCTTTTCGATGTTTTCTCTGCATGCCCTGCATTCGTCGCTTCCTGCTAGTCCTATGCGATTAAGATGTGCTTGTAAGCTTGAGTGTCCCGTTAGAACACTCATCACCTTACTAATATCGATCTTGTTTAGTTTCAGAAGACTTCTTGTTTTCTTTTCATTTGGGTCACCCCACAGTATCTTTGCAGTTGCTCCTACTGTTGCGCTATTCCAAACAGTTTTGTGAGCCATCACTGCCCAGTGCTTCAACTCATCCTTCGTGGCTTCGAAAGGTTTCCAATTTTCCTAGTTTATTACTTGAAGTTCTCTGCCCTTTGAAGCAAAGCTGTTTGCCCGTTCATTTCCAATCACTCCGTTGTGTCCTGGTACCCAGCAAATACGCAATTGACCATGAGCTGAGTAATCATTTATCGATCTTTTACAGTCCAACACAGTTCTGGATCTGACCCTTTCCGATGTTATTGCTTTAATCGCCATTTGGCTATCAATGAAGATGTTGGCATATTTAGGCTGTGTCGTGTTACTGAGCCAGTTCACACACTCCGTGATTGCTCGAACTTCTGCTTGAAATACCGTGTTATGGTCAGGGAGGCGGAAGTGAAGTTCGACTTCTGGTTCATCAATAAAATGTCCCAGACCCGTCCTTCCTCCTCGCTTGGACCCATCCGTGTAGCAGCTGATTCCCACTGGCACATGGGCCAAAGTTCCATTTTCCCAGGAGCGTCTGTCTGGCACAAACGTATCACAGGTAGCTGTAAGCCGCACTTCAGGAATGCGGTCGGAGATTTCTGGCTTTTGAATGTGACCAACTAGAGATTCTAAAATCTTCTGATGGTACGACTTGTGGTCTCTATTTATCCATTCACCCATCACTTGTAGACGTCTTGCTGTGAGGGCTGCCTCAAACTTTAAACGGATGTCTTTTGGTTGGATGTGCAGTATAGTCTCCAACGCTTTCGTTGGTGCAGTTCTAAATATCCCGCTTATGCCTAGATAGCACATACGTTGAATTTTTTGCAAAGGTATTACGTTGCACTTCTTGTCCATTGATGTCCTCCACACAGGCGTAGGTGATTATTGGTCTAATCACGCTCATCTAAAGCCAGTGAGTCATATTTGGACGTAGTCCCCATTTTAATTGTACTGGAAGATGATCTTTCCAGTACAGTTTCTGATCCAAGATTACTCCCAAGTATTTTACTTTTTTAGTTATAGCAATTGTCTTATTCAGGAATCGAGGCCGGGTAAAACGTGGGAACTTCGTTTTCCTTGTAAATAGACATATTTCTGTTTTGTCTGGGTTGGGCGTGATAACTTTGTTCATTTTTCTCAAGGCCGTAGCGACTAATAAACTAATACTATGTGTGGAATTGCAGAAGATTTGAATAAGTAGCATATGAGTCATTCCATGCCAAACGGGACGATTTTTGACATCACTCTTTGTGATTGCTTCGAAATTTTGTGTATGCATTATTTACGTAAAAATATCTTATAAGTAGTTCAAGAAAAAATTTTAAAAAAATTTCTTTAAGAGTTATGAGCAATTTAAAGTTGACGAAATTACGTTTTTTTCTAAAAGGTGTGTTCATTCTTTAGCGTGTATCTCCTGAAATACATGACCGATTTTAATGTTCTATACATTATTTTGAAGGTAATTTCAACCACTACAACTAACTTAAAGTAAGCACTGCAACAAATATAAGATTTTTTATGTTTTTGCCCTTTTATACTTACTATTGCGATTTTCAAAATGATTACACCCTTCGATTTTTTGGAAATTTTAATGTCGTGTTCTTAGATGTCTTTGTTAGCTACTGTATGAATTTGGAAGTGGTGAATTGATGGGAACTATTTTTTACGATTTTTTATAAAAAAAACAATTTGCATAATTTCTGTGAATGTGCTTTAAAAAATTAACAGAATGATAATATTTAGTCATTAGTTTATTAAAACAGTAAGAACAATAAAACATTAAAGAATAGAATGACAATTATTAATAAACAGCATACTTATGTAAAAATAAGAACAATAAAAAATGTATGAGAAAGATTCGAATTAAGTTATACTATTTACGGTAAAAAGAAGAAAATGGGTATAAAAATATTAATCAATGTACATCGTCTTAATACAGCACTTTTCTGAACACAAATTTTTTTCTCGGACAATGGAATGTATGCGTGGAAGTTTTGAGTTCAAGAGATTACTTTTGCTTTATTATTGCTTTGCATTGTCGAATTGAATGTGAAAAACTGACTAACAAAGTTATTGTATTTTTTTTCTACATCAAAACCTGAAATCCAGGTTGCTGTGATTTGAAAAAAATTTTCATCTCAGAGTATAGTTTAACAAGTACTTTCTTATCTTTTGACTCTTGCTATTGTTTAAGGAGTTTTGTTTTTTAAATATCAAGCCATCGCTGATTTTTGCGTTTTTGCTAAATTAATAATATTTATTGTTGTTATTGTATTATATTAATAAACTAACGGCTAAAAATTATCAATCTGTTAATTATTTAAAGCACATTACCAGAAATTATGCAAATGTTTTTTTTTATAAAAAATCGTAAAAAATAATTCCCATCAATTCACCACTTCCAAATTCATACAGTAGCTAACAAAGACATCTAAGAGCACGACATTAAAATTTCAAAAAAATTGAAGGGTGTAATCATATTGAAAATCGCAATAGTAAGTATAAATGGGCAAAAACATAAAAAAAATCGTATATTTGTTGCAGTGCTTACTTTAAGTTAGTTGTAGTGGTTGAAATTACCTTCAAAACAAGGTATAGAACATTACAATCGGTCATGTATTTCAGGAGATACACGCTAAAGAATGAACACACCTTTTAGAAAAAAACGTAATTTCGTCAACTTTAAATTGCTCATAACTCTTAAAGAAATTTTTTTAAAATTTTTTCTTGAACTACGTTTAAGATATTTTTAGGTAAATAATACATAAACAAAATTTCGAAGCAATCAAAAATAGTGATGTCAAAAATCGTCCCGTTTGGCATGGAATGACTCATATACGTTTTTAGAGAGTCAGTATTTCACTTAATTTTAACCCTTTGTGGGAGAGTAACTAAAAGGAGTGAAACAATATGGCCCATCTTCGAACTTAGCCAGAGATAGAAAAAATTATTACCACGTACCAAAATTGAAGTCAATTGGTGACTCATTTCCAGAGTTATCGTGCGGATCAGCAGACAGACGGACGGACGGAAATTGCTCAAATGACTTAATAAATGACATATAACCTGATCACACAAAAGTGAGGGTACACAAACTTTTAATTTTATGCAAACATGTTGATCTTCCTTCAGTATTTATATATAATTTAGATCGACAAGAACATATAATGTTCTTCAGATTCGATATGTTTCGACCAGGGATGTAACGAATATTCGCATTCGCATATGCGAACGCGAATTATTCGCATCATTTTAACATTCGCATTCGCAAAAACCATCTTTGGATTATTCGCTTTCGCAAAAATATATTTCAGTATTCGCTTCCATATGTTAAAAGTGCTTAATCTCCTTATTCCCTTCACACAATTTGAAGATATAAATACCAATGAAAACCTCTACCACTTCTCTTCAAAACAATTGAAGAAATATGTGAGTCCTTGTGGTAATAGGAGGTAAAACTATGGAAAACGTTCTTAATACTTGAATATGCTGGGAAAGCATCAATTCAGTTCCTTAAATTTGTTGGTACTAAAGGGTCAAACTATTATTCGCATTCGCTTTGGCAAAAATGCATATTTCACTATTCGCATTCGCATTCGCAAGAAATATATTTCAATATTCGCTTTCGCTAAAGTCATTTTCGTTACATCCCTAGTTTCGACCCAAATGAGAGTTATATTTAATTCTAAAACCATTTTGCACGTTAATAGTGTATGTTCTTGATGATAATAATATTTATTCAGTGTAATGGAGGGAGGTACCGATTCAGCTTGTGTTCGTGATTCGACCGGCAATTTCAGGTGTTTCAAAGATCTATCCCGAAACCGCCTTATTTTACCCTGGGTGGAGGAGCCTATACATCATATGGTGGTTTGTATGACTCGGCCTCTGGTTCTACATACCGTATTAACCAGAAGCATCAATCATACGCCTTGAACAAAATCTGTTCTGTGTTCGACTAAATATGCGTAATAGTTCTTAATACATCGTCTTATTCGAAACGCATACTAGAAATTAAGTTGTCATATAATATCAATAACACTCAATGAAGCTTAGCAATAAATTAGATAATGACATTTGTATAGCTTTTTCATGGGAACTCAGTATACAATTCGAATGTGAAAAATCTGTATGCATTAACAACTGTGAAGGTGTATGCCTTTCACAGGCTCCCTGTGGATGATGAATCATCTGAATGAGTTTAACTTGACTCAAAATGTCCCACTGTCGACCACATTGAAAGTCAATGATTCTAGCCAATGGCTGCTCTCATTACTAGCCCATAACAATCGGGTTGGCATTGTTGTTGGTGGCAACATTACTTACCGGCACTGACGCTGGCGGTGGCTGTAGTTGTCGCAACATATACAAAAAATTGCAACACTGGAAAATCTTTAAAAGTTAATACAGTTATTTGAGTTTAATCCCTGTAGCTTTAAATCCGTTTTCTGTGTTTTTCATTGGGGTTTTTGTTTAAAACATGTTCGCAGCTAAATGTCAAAAGTAATTGTCTGACGTTTACTTTTCTGCGATCCACATGGATACACCCAAAGTCGGTGAGACTTAGGAGGCTGGGTGGATCTTTCGAAGCACACCACCACCAACACCACAGTGCCGATCGAAAAGAGATGAGAGTGATTCTGTGTCTGATGATTTTGTTTGTACTCGTTGCATTCTGAAAATTATAATTTAAGTGGCTGAACTGATGTGGTTGCTGTTGCCGCTATTCGCCAGACGCCGTCCGTCCACCCGTTGTAATGACTGTCATTCTGATCGTGCTGCATTGCGTCGTGGTCGTCGGCTTTAAGTGTAACTGTCAGCTTTATTCTCAAGGCGTTGTATTTGGACTTAATTGCCACTGCACTCCAGCGCTCTTAAGGAGACTTCATTTGAAATAAAATATTGCAAAGTTTTGCCTTGCATACCCATGAACAAATTAATCCATGTGCGATCAATGGGCATTGGTCGCCGCTTAATTGCTTGGAGATTTTTGGCAAATTGAGTCTCCCTCTCTCTCTATCTCTCTGGTTTAAATTTATGACTATTTCCAGTTGGCAATCAAAGGCTAAAGAGTGGCATCGTTGTTGCAGTTGCAGTTGTAATTGCAACTGTCGCCGGTTTGACGGGATTTGTCTACTCAAACATTTGTAGACAAATCAGCACTCGTGTTCAAATTATAGGAGGTTAACACAAACAAATCTTTGGCCACCGAATGAATATGTATTGCTGAAAACCAGATGGAAGTCACTATCCACAAGATCGCTTGACAACTACCACAATGAATCAATGTGCACTACTTTTCAACAATTTTAGTTCATTTGCTCTCCAATTGCGACAATTATCATCATTAACAATTTCAATTTCAGTTTGCTGGAATGTTGAAACTTTCAACAGCACATGTTGGGAATAATTACACTACATAGTTTACATTTATGTGTTTTAAAAACTATGAAATAGTTTTCTAAAACTTTACCAGAGGACCGCACAAGGAGGAGTACTTCCTCCACTAATTTGGAATTTAGCGGGGAACACAACCCTGTTAGAGCTATAACGTTGTGACTGCAAAGTCGTGGCATAAGCGGACGACATAGCAATCGCTGTAACCGCAAAATTCACCAACGTCCTCAGAATCTTTATAAATTGGCTAATTGGGTCTGAAGAAGTGGTTTGGGAATTAACCCAAACAACCAAACCATTACTTAAGACCCAATTAATGGGGATTAACCAAAACAAGGCGGAATTGATTATATTCACTAGGAAGTACAGGGTCTCCCATATTCGACGGACCCATCTGGCAACGCCATAACTTTTGACAGAGATGTCAGATCGCTTAATGACATACCGAGTTTGAAGCGTCAGTCCAAGCAGATTTTTACCATGGAACAATACACGCCACGCGAAATAGTTGAAATTTATATTCAACAGAAGAAGTCAATTGTGAAAACTCAACGTGCTTTTAAAATATTAAAAAATGTGAGAAGTGCGCATTCTAAGAACACCATTAAGCGTTTATACGAAAAATTTTCGACTGGTGAGGCTCTTTCTAATCCGAAGAGGCCAAATAAAAGTCGACCAAGGCGATCGGCCGAGAATATCGCTGCCGTACGAGCCAGTGTTGAGAGGTCCCCAAGAACATCCCAAAAACGCCGTTCTCAGCAGTTGGGCATGGCTCGGTCCACTTTACAACGGATTATTCGCGTTGATTTGCATTTGTTCGCGTACAAAATTCAATTGACGCAAAGATTGTTGCCTGCGGACAAGCCTCGTCGATTGGAATGGGCCCAAAAAAAACATGGGTCCGTCGAATATGGGCAACCCTGTATAAGGTTCCACATTTGAATCACCATCGTCTAAATATAACTGAGATAGCTTTGCATAAGCGCACTTACTTGGTGCCTACTCCATCTACAGTTGTTTAATGTGATTAGAATAAAGGGCACGTGGCGAACATTTGTTCGCTACTTCACTCGGAGGCCAATTTTGGTCCATTGTGTTTAAAACAGATTGCTCTCACGTCAAAATTTGTAATAGAATCAATGGAACCAATTGTGAAAACTATAAAATCGTATTTTTTTAGCGAGTGGCATAAAAGGTGTACAATCGTTTCAATCTCCTCTTCGTCTTCCAATAGTCTGTGTCAGTAGTCTGTACTATTGTGTTGCCAGTTTATTGTCATTGATCTGATTAGAACGCTTATCAATCATCGCATGTCTTTTTTCCCCATCTTTAGAAAGATTTAGAAGAAAGACTTGGCTGGCCACAGAGTTCAAGAGATTCTGCACCCGAGCAAACTCTTTCAGTTCTGGGTGCCCTAAACTCTGAACCTGGTGTCGATTATGGAAAAGACTTGGCACATTACAGATCCTTCCCGTGCCAACTCATCAGCAATTTTATTTCTCTCTATGTTAGTGTGACCCGGAATCTAGCATAGACAAATCATACACGGGCTAAAATCTGAGTTTTTGATATATTTGAATAGAAAGAAAATATATTTGAAACCCAAAATTTTTTTTTATTTGGTTGTAATCAAATGTAATAATATAGTTTCGGAATATCTCCAAACATATTTTTTTACTTACCGGTAGGTAAGTTGGTAGCGTACTCGCCTATGAGTTTGGGGGTCGTGGGTTCGATTCCCACCAGGGGCTCTGGTCTGTCGCTGCAAACATTTAGCCATATGGTCTTTGTAACCCGGCCTTTCCCTGGACCGTAAAATTAGAACATAAATTTACTTCATATTGTAATTCATATAAATAAAAAATAAGTAAATATTTTTTTACGAAACAATTATTTATTTGCATTTAGGTATACAGCAAATATTTAAATACCTAAATTTTAGGACAAGTTTTATGTTTTTCAGTAATTCAATGTTATTTTTTTCGGAAATTTCAAATGTTCGTAAAATTCTTTTATAATTGAAATCGTATAATACGTATAGCATAACGATACATTGTGCAGGTTCCACATTTGAATCACCATCGGACAACAAATTATGACTTGGAATAAATAGAAATTAAAACTTAGTGCTTTAAAACAAATTTTATTGCGACTTGTCATTTTAAATTATAAGGCATAACTCAAAACAATGAACAATTAAAAATGAAATTCGAAAAAACTGAAATGTTTTGAAAATCTTTTTTTAACAAAATATAATTGGAGAAATTCCTAAACAATAATTTTATTTGTATTAAAAACGTAGTTTAATTAAGAAAATTGGTTTACACATATATATTGTTGTGATTAATATTGATATAAGCGTTCCAAAAAAATTTTATTGATTTTCAAATTAAATTTATTTGGTCAGAAATATATAATATTTAAAAATTTGTGTTCCATATATATTTTCATTCGATTCAAATATGTAAAAAAGGGCGATTTTGCCCCGTGTAAATATTCCAAATCATCATTTCTTGTCAATCATCCAATGTAATTTATCGGTTTGTGATTTAAAGTCAAACAGAATTTTACAGACATTTAAAAAAAAATACTTACCCTCAATTTCACAACCTCCGGTTAGAGCTAACTCACAGTTAAACAATAAAAATGCCATACAATTTGACAGCTATAACTGTAGAATAGCTCTAAACCGGAGATTGTGTAATTGGCCGTTAGCATTACTGATTTAGGTCTTGCGTATTACCATCACAGGCATTTTTTTTGAATATACAACGAACAGCGTACTCGTATTTAAGTATATCAAAATCTTTGTTTTTATCCTCTCACCTTAGAGAGGAGGGTATATATCATTTGATACGAGCCCAAAGTGTAACACATGTAAGGAGTGACCTAAGACACTTCGTATGTTTGTCAGAAATCCGTTTTTGGTCATTTTAAGTCATTTGAGCAATGTCCGCCGGTCCGTCCGTCTGTCTGCTGGCTGGTGCACACGATAACTCTCGAAAGGAGTAACCGATTGACTTCAAATTTGGTATGTGGCAATATCTTTCTCTATCTCCGGCTTATATGCCAAATCGGAGGAATGTATATTCGGCAGATATCCGTTTTGGGTCATTTTAAGTCGAATGAGCAATGTCCGTCCGTCTGTCTGTCTGTCTGCTGGCTGGTGCGCACGATAACTCTCGAAAGGAGTAACCGATTGACTTCAAATTTGGAATGTGGTAATATTTTCTTCTATCTCCGGCTAAGTTCGATAATGGGTCATATTGGTCCACTCCTTCTAGTACCTCCCCCACAAAGGTTAAATATTTAGTGAAATATTGATTATTATTTGGGGAGGGCGGGGATGAAATGTTCTACAAAAATGTTCGCCATAAAATTTTACTATATGAGTCGGAACACACTAAAGGCCAAATCTTAACACAAAAACCCAAAAAACGGTCAAATTCCAGTCAACAACGCTCTTTACTGGTATCTTTATTGCTTCGACTACTAGATCGTACGACTAACATTGCTTCACGAACAGGAATTTGACCTTTATTTGGTGTTTGTGTTATGTTTTGAGCTTTGGTGTGTTCTGACACATATAGTAGAATTTTATGGCGAACATTTTTGTAGAACATTTCATCCCCTCTCTCCCCATTTTAAGGGGTGTTTTTTCTGACTTGTTAAAATGGGGCCAAAAATTACAGTTATGTGGAGGACCTAGAGGGTTAAAATGCTCCAGAAAAATATTGGCCTTAATATTTTCTATAAAGTTGCTGTACATGCCCAATACCAAAAAAATATATTTTTGTTACATAACAGTGAAATACTTACATTTTTGGGGTACAGTGTGGTTTTTTGAGCTATTTATGGTGCCTAGACACGTTCAGATTGTATTAATATATTCACAAAAGTTGTTCAGATTTACGTTGGCTACAATTTTACCAAGCATTATTAGTGAAAAATTACGAGTCCCCGGAAGAAACGAAAGAAACTTTATTCGGCATTTTCGTAGCTACCTTATTGCCAAACATAGTTAAGCGGTATCACCAAGTCTGAATTAGTTGTTGGACAAAAGCTGATGGCACCTTTTTCGAGGGGCCCACTGATTTTCAGAATTTTTGGAGGCCCATAAAGCAAAATTGGTCACCAATTTCGCAAAACCGAGTATAGGGTTATACTACCCTTTGATAGTAGAATCGAACCTATACTGTCAAGTCCGTGTATTTTTTCACAGTTGCACAGTGTTATTTAATAACTTCTATACTACTTATATGAATCCTCTGAAATTCTACACATAGTATTAGATTATTAGTCAATATCACCTCGAGCAAAATGGACGAAGTTGCCACGTCCCTTTTGGTACCTTCCACACAAATGGACAATTTTGAACCAAAAGTTGCCAGCTTATAACTTTAATACCAGTGAATACAAATGCTTGAAATTTTGTACAGTGTAATGGTTTAATAGTACCAACAATACAGTGAAAAATGGGCATTATTGTCACGCCCCTTTTGGTACCTCCCACACAAAAGGACCATTTTTTACCAAAAGTTAACAGCTTTTAACTTTAACACCAGTGCATACAAATACTTGAAATTTTTTACAGTGTAATGCTTTTTATAGTAACTAAAGTCCAGAGAAAAGTGGGCGTTATTGGTACATCCCACACAAATGGACCTTTTTGTACCAAATTAAAACAAAAAAATTAATAAATTTACTAATATTTTTTGGGACTCAAGGAGAGGGGATTCATTAGTCGGTTTATCCGACTGAACTTTCTTACTTGTCTTGTACTTGGGTGCTACCTCTAAATCTAGAACCGATTTACACGAAATTCGACAATGTGGGTCCTTGGATCAAGATACTCCATCCTGCTTAATTTCAAAGTGATTAGATATAAAAAACAGCTTCTGTACCGCTAAAAGACCGGAAAGAAAATATTTATATATCTACATTTGAACCGTTTTTGATTAATTTCTTCCCAGGTGTGAAAAGTCCTTATTGCCAAATTTCAAGATCGGGGTGAAAATGCGACCTTTACTTAACGAACAACGTTGAATGGACAGGCAGCGGACGGACATGTTTAAATCAACTCCTTCTAGCGATACTGAGTCGATCGGTGTACTTTAAAGTGGGTCTAGCTCCAGTATTTTTTCCTAAATGTGTTTTAAAAGTCCAGTTTTAGGGAAAACGGCAACGAAAATGTTGCACTTTTTGCAGGAAAAAAATAGCCCTTACAATAAACATGTAAAAGCGTTGACCATGCCGAATCTTATATACCATCGATCGCATATCAATTGTTTTGTGGTTTACAGTTTGTTAAAAAGTTGAATTTGTAAAAAAAGAGGACAAAACCAATGCTTTAAAAAAGGAGGGAGGACAATGGTTAAAAAGAAGGACATGTCCTCCCAAATTAGGACGTATGGTAACCCTGAGTGTAATGCTTTTATAGAACCTAGAGTCCAGAGAAAAGTTGACGTATTGACACGCCCCTTTTGGTAGCTACCACACAAGTGGACCATTTGCACCAAAAGTTAACAGCTTATAACTTTAATACCAGTACATACTTTAAAGTTATTAAATGTAATTTAAATCGATAAAAATTTAATTTAAAAAAATAAAATAAATTTACGACTATTTATTTGGGACTCAAGGGGATGGGATTCATAAGTCGGTTTACCCGACTGAACTTTCTTACTTGTTAATAAAGAGAGTTTACCATTATTGATATCGTTTTCAAACTATATTGGGTGTATTTTATCACTGAATCTTATATAAGAAAAAATGCCTTCTTATTTCGTTTTTTATTTTATATTTGTTTCATGGCAGATGTTTGTAACAACTAGAAATACTACAGCTAGACCCACCTTAAAGTACACCGATCGACTCAGAATCACTAGCTGAGTCGGTTAATCCATATCTGTCCGTCCGTCTGCTGCCCATATTAAGTTGTCCGTTGAGTACAGGTCTAAATTTTACTCCAATCGTGCTGAATTTGAAAATCGGTTCAGATTTACATATAGCTCCCATATATATTTCGCCCGATTTAAGCCTTTAGCCATATATAAACTGTATTTTACATCCAATTGTTTTCAAATTTAGCATGGTAGAGATTCTTGACCCATGGACGAACATTGCTGAATTTGAAAAAAATCTCTCAGATGTAGTTATAGCTCCCGAATGCAGATACGTACTAAATGTAAATTGTTTAAACAAATTTTAATTGAAGTAAACATTGGATATTTCGTTTTTATCCAATCTTACTAGAGTTGTTTATGGTATCATATAGTCGACACCGCCCGACTTATTGTGAATGAAGCAATGGTCTATTTCCCTTAACTTTTTTAAAAAAAATTTTACTGAAAAATAGTTAGATATAAATAGTACTTTGTTCCGAAATAATTGACGAAATAAAAAAAAATTAGGAGGCAAACAAATATTTGTTTAGGACAACATCTTCCCAATCATATAACATTTGTGTGTGGCAGCACATCTCAAAAAATCAAAATGTTCAGGAGAGCCAAAATATATTTTCTCTCGCTGTGCATTTGATGCTAAATATAAAAGTTAAGTGTTGGAAAAGTCTCCAAAAAATTTACTGACATGGAAGTGTCATATATGGATCGATAGATAGTGATTAGCTGAATACATTTAAAATCCCGAAATCGAAAATGTCCGACATAGGCTGTTATTCCAGAAAACCATATATTTGGAGTGTACCCAAAACATTATATGTTCTTGGTCGCAATTTTACTTAGATCATTATGAAATGTATCATAAAATTAGTCCAAGTCAGTTCAGATTGCGATATAACCGTCATGTACATACGGTTATATCGCAATCTGTATCTGTGGTCACAAGGCATTACAGCATATGTCCGTTTTTGGAAACTTTTCAGGAGATAACTTTAAAGGTTTGTATCGGTATAATAATTCATTTCTAAGGTTGTGACACAGTGAGATATGCTGCCTTATGTAGATAACTTAACGAGGGCTCATCACCAAAATGTGTCTCAATATGTAATCGAAGATGGGGAACATTATGGCATTAATAACTCAGTTTGAGCATAACTCGAGTTATGCTGTTAACCTTGTGACCACAAATATGTAGGAAGGCTAAAGTGAAAAACCTATTTTGTCAATTTAAAAATATGGGAGATCTCAGAGATGAGTGTTAGTTGGCAATTTCAAAATATGAGAGATCTCAGAGATGAGCATTAGTATTAGTTCTGTATCTTCCGATTTGGCATCTCTGAGATATATATTGAAACCATGGATTAACGTAGCAATATTTCAATATATGTATCTTAATATAGATTTTTAAAATAAACGCTAAATAACCCGTATTTCAGCGGATACGTATGACATTTTGCACATAGTATTTTTTTTAACCATAAACAAACTAATTTCAGGGAAATTCGTTGAAAAATAGTTATGGCCCCATATATAAGTAATTATATACCGGTATTGCTTCTAACAGAAATAAAAGCACAATCTTCATTTGGTTTCTGTGAAATTTGACACAGAGCCGTTGTTAGTGTCTTTTGTTATAGAAAAAGTTAGAAAACCATGGATCAAATTTGGCTTTCGGTTATAATAGAGTTGTGTAAGGAATTCCCTTACCTGATCATAAAATAGTGTTATTTAATTACATCTGTGGAATTGTTTGTCTTGTGTTGAGACCAAGAATAGCAAACATTAATATGTTTGAATTAATTACACTGTGTTACAAAATCGAACTTTCCGAATGGGAATGGGATGAGACCAATTGCAAATGAATGTTGACATTATCCATAATAAAACCCTCAAGGGTTTTTTTCAGGTCAGTGCGAGATTTTTTTTACACGCATTTGAAATGGTGATTTTGGAATGCTGTCTAACAAGAAAAGATCATTGAAAATTTGATAAAATATTGATTATTTATTTTTATTGTCATGTAAAGTTTTGGTATCTTACGGTTTTTGGGGTCGAGGAAATCATTTATTACCTACAACTCACGATAGATGGCGCTGACATGCAAATGGTGCTACTTCTTGTCGATTTTCATTGAAAAAGCGGTTCACAATTACCAACTTCAAATGCGTGTAAAAAAAATCTAGCACTGAACTGATAAAAACCCTTGAGGGTTTTAATAGGGATAATGTCAACATTCATTTGCAATTGGTTTCATCCCATTCCCATTTTGGTTGTTGCACTGTGTTATTTGTTGCACCATATTTAACCTCCAGTCTATCCATTTCTAGCGAATTTTCTGTCTCCCAATTTTGCTGCTGCTCAATAGACATTAAAGTCATTCATTCTGACACTGGCATTTTGTGCTTGTTTCTATTTAAAATACATTGCATTCACGGTAAAATGGGTAACCAAATGGTGACAGCTTGAACAGTACCTTTCTGAAGAGCCAATACGCTGGGGCCACACGCAAAGTCTTTCCGATTTTGTAATGCTTATACAAACATATTTTGACAGGCGACGACTTTCGCCTAAATTCGAAATGACATCAATTCCAAAGAAGCCCACTTTTGAGACCACTTCAGCAACAGCCATGAGTAGTAGCGGCAAATAAGTACCCTTGTCTGGACACACTCGTAAAACGCGTAGGCTTCTTCTGATTGCTGCCACTCGTGAACATTTATTGTGCTGAAATTGAATGTGAGCAGCCTCGGCGGCAGTACTCGAAATGTTAAAATGACGAAATATTCGACACAAACTCGTTACAAACTTTTCAAATTTCATTTAACAGGAAATCTGCTCAGCAGCAGTTGAGCATACCTTATGGATTTCTTTCTGATTTATTTCAGCGTGTTTTATGACTTCAAGACTCAAACCACAGACAATTGAATGCGAGCGACTGAGCGCGTGTAGTACTAACCGCGTGGCAGATGGACGGACGGACATTATATTCTCTGTCTGCCTATCTATGTATCTGTAGAGGCTGACAGAGTGGTGATCACAGCACAATTGGGCAGCGGAGGCAGTAACAGTTTTTATGAATACAAAAATTTGTTTATTATTTTCATAATAAACACACTTTTAAACGCTTCATGAGCGACTGGCTGTATGTGCGCGAGGTTAAAAAGAAATACGAAAATTGTCTGAATCGTAATGATAACCTTGGAATTGAATATTTATTTTCGTTTTTTTATCTAAATCTATACTTCTTTCTTCCCGCTGTGGACATACAGCTATTCATTTCTTATTTTGGTTTTACCATCAGCAGTGGTTTTTAATCAAACATAGCTTGAGATGAGATAATTCTTCGCCAAAATAAACAAAGTAATAACAAAGATCAAAAACGGTCATAGTGTAATCCATATTACATTTAAAGGAAGTTATTCGAATAACACATAAAATTTAAATGCAAAATGTATATTTTTATAAAAAATTATCCATTAAAATGTTGAGCTTTTGCTAATCTTTAATAAACGTCCAAATAGTAAATCATGGCAAATCGCCCAAACTCTGATTTAATATGTTCCTTCACTGCGTACTGCTCTTGAGATGGGACATGTATATTTATGTATCATTAAACCAGCCGTTTAAACTCACACTTGGGGTAACATGTGTTCCCACCTCCCAATTTTGTCCATTGGGCCCTAAAAGTTGAATATTTCAAATTTGCTCCAGATCGGTATACAGTATGGAGAGACGCAACCGCCCTCAAAATCTTCCTAGAACCACTTTTTGTTGAGATAGAATAACGTCCATAATTTTTGAAAGTAACTTTCAATTTTTTATATACAGTATTCTTTTGAATGATGGTTTTAAATATCAAATGATCAATTTAAGATCGCACAATAGGTCTGATGGATATTTCATAGCTAATAACCTTTCTGGTTGGATCAATTTATTACAATGTTGCAGTTGTGAATGTTAATAAAACAGGGCAACAGCTGATACGGTGCCGTGGTATTTCAAACTTTTTAAGATATACGATTTTCGTGAAATATATATGTTACATTATCTATACCTGACACCACACTGTGGTATTGACTTGGAGCATTGGTATGTAACGCCTAAACAACAAAGAGATAGACCCATTGTTTATTAAACCGATCGACACTGAATCACTTTTTGAGTCGATTAAGTCATGTCCGTTTGTCTGCCCGTCTGGGGTACATCGGTCCATGTTTTGATCTAGCCCCTATATAAAAGTCCCCACCGATGCCACTTCTTGACTGTCCAGAGAACGGATTCTTCAATTGATTAGGCTGAAATTTAAGAATTTATACTTTATATTGAACCTAATCGTCTCCAGCAAAATTTGGATACTTCGGTCCATGTTTTGATACAACCCCCATAAAAGGTCCCCACCGATATCACTTCTTGACGCTCTACAGAACACATTTTTCAAATTATCTCGCTGAAATTTAAGAATTTATACTTTATATTGCACTTGATCGTTCCTAGTGAAAATGGGGAACATCGGTCCATGTTTTGAAATTGCTCCCTCGACTCTAGTATAGTTTTCGACTATTGGAAAATGTTGTGAGTAGCTCAAATCCTTGACGGAGGTGCTCCAATAACGCATTTAATACATCTTCTTTATTATACGATTTAATCAAAATCTCCTTAACACTGCCAACAGCTCTTTCAGCCGTTCCATTACTTCTTGGATAATTCGGACTACTTGTTATGTTCTAAAAGATCCGAACATTCATATCGCCCAAAAGGGCGAAAATTTTTTTTGTGTCCTAGACCTAAAAATTATTTTTTGTATAGATTGTGGCATACTGTTATATAAAATCAAAACCAAAAATTTTTTTATTAAAAGTACTATTATCTTCGAAGGTACCCTTAGTATTTGCACTATAATTTTTGGAGTATATGCCCGATCAGGTCGACTTATACGTTAAATTGAAGCTATTAATGTGGGCTACCAATGTTGGAAATATTTCTTTCACTTAGAAACAGTGGTTTAGTAACAGTCATTAAACAAATTGGAAAAAGTAGATTTAAAAAAAAAATCCTGGGACAAATAAAACATAAAAAATAGAAAAAAAATCGAAAAAAATTTAGAAATTATAGCCCTTTTGGTAGAGGTAAGAGAATTTCAAAAAATATTTTTTTTTTTATTTTCCGTTTAAATAGCGTTTTTATTTATATTATGTACATTTGAGTTTATTTACATGAACAAGTTTCATTAGAAGTAATTGTGGGTTCTTTGTTGACGTTTGTAGATTTCGGAATCGGGTTCTCTAATGAGGAACCAAATATAATCTCCCATTATTCTTTCATCCCAGTGCCCTTGGTAACGCACCTCGATGGACTTCAATTCTTGGTGAAACCTTTCGCCATATTCGTCACTTACGTCGCCAAGATTCTCGGGGAAAAAGTTTAAATGAGAATGCAAGAAATGAATTTTGAGGGACATATTTACACCTGTTGGAATACATAAAGCGAAAAATAAGTTGGAAGAATACATACATATGTGTTATATACATAAATATAAAAAATGTATTTCTAACCAATTTTTTCATAATTTTTTAACAAATCATTAATCATTGTTTCATATTGCGGGCTTTTATTGGATCCAAGGAAATTTAAAACTAGAAGCTTAAACTGCTGCAATTTCATCCGACGTCAAATATGATTCGAAATTCACATATTTCATCAGTCTCCTTATTTTAGGCCCATCGTAAACTCCTTCTTCGATTTTTTGAAAAGAAAGACTTTTAAATATGAGCGTGAATTGCCATCTTTCCTTAAGGCTTTTATAAAATTTTTAAAGAGCCCCAGCTTAATATGCAGTGATGGCAAAATATCGGCTATCCCAGAGACATAACATACCAACTACTTTTAAATCGGTCATGTTCATATTTTATGTATTTTATCAATTTAGGCATTGTTTCGTATGATTCCTTAGTGTTGACAGCATGAGCATTGGGAATCGACGGTTCCTGATTTCCCTTTTGGTACCTCCCACACAAACGTACCATTTTGTACAAAATGTTAAAAGCTTATATCGTGAATATCAATTTTCTGCATAGTGTATAGTTTTTAATAGTCCTACAGTCCTGTTATAAATGGGAGTTATGACCACACATGTTTTAGTACCTCCCATACAAAAAGAGCAAAAACATACCAAATTAAATAGTTCATAATATTAGTACATATACCAGTGCATATTTACATTGCTCACAAATTGAGGGTATACCTTGTCGATTTACCCGACTGACGTTTCTTACTTGTTTATTTAAAATTTACACTGTAAGTCAATTATATGAATCAGAACGTTTTGGCTTCTAAATCTCATTTTCGAAAAATTTAATATAGTAACATTTGGATATAGGCCATCGATGTACTGAAATTTTAAAGTAACAAATTTTAATTGACAAATCTAAAGAATTTTTGTTTTTTAACGACTCCGCTCTCGGAATGAGTATATTCCAATTCTCTTGATTCATTTTTAAACTTCTTAGACTCAATGCAAAAACTCCTACACATCCATCCCTAACAAGTATGCAAGCAATAGTTGACAACAATAATGACAGAATTTATACTCGTACATACCATTACCTGTAATTCCTTAAAAACTTTCCTTAGGAGATGCAACACGAAAATGATAGATCCTTAAAGACCCTGTGATCTTTTGTTCAATTACAGTATTATAAAAGATGTGATTTCGAAGGAAATCAACCATTAATTGCATAGTACCGCATTGCGTCTCTTCGCCAAAGTTCGAATATTCCGTTGGCAATCATCGCGTTGATTTGTTAGTTGTCTCATTGGCGGTTGGTTAATGGCATAGTGCTAATGTTCCTTAGACTTTACGCATGCGCAACTGTAATTTTATTGTTACGTGAAGAAACGAGAAATTGCTGAAGAGTCGATGAAACGAAACACGGGGATTATGGTAGAACTGTTGAATTGAAATGCATTTCCTCTTGCACAAAAATAGTTGGCCAACACTTAGTGGAGAAAATTGTGAAAAGACAATTCTAACATTAATTGAATCTTTAATTGGCAGCCGCGTTACAACTGGGAATTCTTTTCTCTGGTGTGGACGTTTATGTGGCATTGTTGTGTGGAGAGTGGACTATGACCACAGTTATATGTATTTCAGGGTGATGGTCACATCGAGAAAGGCTAGATTGCGTGTTGAAGTGTTTTTAGTGTGAGCGTTTTCTTTGCTCCTCCACAGTCATCCATCCAAGTACTCAGCCAATATATCTACACACCTGTCTATGGCGATGGCACATTGGGCAAATGATTGGCGTCTGACGATCCATTAAGTGACGTTGAAATTATGCAACTTTTATGTAACTAGGTAGATGGCAAAAACCAGTTAACACCACCTCTTACTTCCTTCCATTCATGCCAGAGAAAATCTATCAGAATAATATCAACTATTTGTTGCTGCTGCTGATGCTGTGCTCCACCTAGTCCAATGACTTTACATTCCATAGAAGTTCTAACAAAGCGCTGCTCTTAAGTAACAATATGTGCCGATTTTTGTTGTTGTATTTTTATTTATGGTCAGAAAAAGAATCTCAGCCATAAATCTTGATATCGCCTTTGAAGTTGGAACTTGTTTAAGGTGTGCTATACTCGCAGCAAATGCTTTTCTAAAATCTACAAATAAGTAACAGTTTTTATTAATAATCTCAAAATATTTTTTCGAATTTCCCAAACACTCGGGATGATCCATTGGCAGTGGTTTCCCGACATTAGGTAATTATACATTTATCATTGGAATTAAATATCAATTTGTTAAATCTCTGCCGGGGTTGTTCCTCGACGCAATGGCAAAGAGGTGCAAATGGACTTGTAGTGCGTGCCGGTGAGTCAGTCAAGATCAACTAAATACTAATTAGCTATCTTGTGTTTGTTCAGATCAGAATGGAGATTTGATTTGTGTAATTGAATATCGTTCAAATGTCCGACACGAATGACTGCGTCAGTGGTCAGTTCAAAATTGCTGCAAAACCACATTTTCATTTTGTTCTTCTGAGAGCTCTGCACTCGAATGGTTTTATACACCCTACACCACTCTGTGGTACAGATTATTACAAGTTTGTTTTAGAGCAGATGTTAGTAACGGATAAAAATACTGCTGCTAGACACATCAATTTAATCATTTGTTACACCTAAATTGATGAATCCGATTTGTTTTCTAAGTGGCATAGAAATCGAATTTTCAAAGGATGACATTTGAAAGAGAAGATTTTTTCGACGCAATCAAATATTTTTGAAGTTTTTTTTATCGGATGAAATTTGGACTAGAAGATTTTTTGACGCAATAGAGTATTCGACAAAATATCAAAAATATCGGTTTGAATTTATATATTTGAATTTCCAAATTTGACTTATAAGAGGTATTGAAGCCACATTTATATGCGTCTGCCCGTTTATCAGGCAGAATTTTTTACCAATCACCATGAAATTTGGTGCTAGCATGCTACTGCAGGCTATTATACAGTCGGCGCTGCCAAAACGTTTGCATCTTTCACTTGTTTTTACTGAAATTGCCACAAAACCGGAGGAGCTTCTCAAAGTAGCCAACTAAGCTGACAATGATTTGGAAAGGCTATTTCGGGTTTTCATCGAGAAGAAACAAACTACTTCTTAATCCGTTTGTTAATCTACCGTTACCGTCTGGACAGACATCTTTAATAAAGATATGAAATCTTACTTGCGTCACACAAAAGTAGACCCGGAGTTTATTATAAAAGTTATGTAAGCATTGAACAACTATTAGTTATGTATTTTTAGTGAAAACTGGTAGAGAGTCGTTCAAGAAAAATTACCACACGAAAATTGTAAGAATGTATGACATTTTACAGTGGTATTTGCTTCCACTTTCTTCAGCCACACAACCTATCAGTTTGAATGTTTTTTTATGCTGGATTGAGAATAAACTGTCATCAATCACACTGACGTCGTTGGGTCCTCCTAAAAAGCAACTCGACATAATTATGCTATATACCACACTGTGGTCCAAGGTATTATGAGTTTGTGCATTTGTTTGTATTATACCGATCGACTTGGATCACTTCCAAAATCTTTTTAACCATGTCCGTCCGTCCGTCTGTCTGTAGGTGTTTATTTATGGTCCGATTGTGATGACATTCTGCACAGTGCTCTTTCTTGGTTCAAGGACGATCAAAATCGGTTTAGATTTACATATAGCTCCCATTTATAGGGTGATCCAAGTAGATATACTTTTTTCAATAGCCTTTTTTGACAGATCACGTGTGAGTCGTGTCATGCTGTCATGTTATTTTTGTTAAGTATTGTTCGGCATTTCATCATGGAAAGACTTACGCCTGAACAACGTCTTAGATGGTCCATCCGTTGAGTTCCATTTTCGAAGACTCGATTATGTTGACCATAAGTTGAGCGAAACACATTCCTCACAGAACGTGAATTTTCGTAATAAACTTGAACGATTGACAGCATGACACGACTCACACGTGATCGCAAGACCCGATTATGTTGACCATAAGTTGAGCGAAGTGCACGAAACACATTCCTCACAGAACGTGAATTTTCGTAATAAAGTTGAACACGACTCACACGTGATCTGTCAAAAAAAGGCTATTGAAAAAAGTATCTCTACTTGGATCACCTCCGTTTTGACTTATATGAGCTACAAGAGCTAATATTAAATTTGCGCTGTAGAAACTGTATTTTTATCCGATCAGTACGATATTCGGCAGAAAGGGGTTTTTTATTACATTATACGAGGAAAAACGCTTCGGATTTAGATATAGCCCCCATAGATATTCCCCCAATTTTGTAACAAGTAGAAGTTGTACTTTATCTTCGATCATTACAACATTTGGCATAAAGAATTATCACAATTTAGGAACTAATGCTGCTTAAATTGAGGATAATCGGCTCAGATTTAGGTATAACCACATATATACTATGTTCCAGCCTCTTTAGTAATTAAGCCCTATTGAAACTGTATTTTACTTCCTATCTTTATATTATTCAGCAGAAATGAGGCTTTTGATCCAAGTTGATGAAAATCTGCTTAGATTTTGTATATTTAGTCCCATCTATTTGTTCCTTTCGAACCTTGATCTATGAAAGAAGACTGCGCATTTGAAGATTATCGTTTCAGATCTGGTTTATTATGATCAACATTTTTAACTCCTCCTTGCAATAAGCCTTGATGGGGAGGTTGAGCTAAGTACTATGTTAACTGAAACGAAAAAATTTTTTGCAAATTACACTGTCCAACATAATTTTTGGAACAGAATACATAACTTTGACAACAAGAAATCTCTCAGACATTACCTTACAGCATTTCTTTTATTTAGTATAATGCTCCCTTCGACAAAAAAATTTAAACTTTGACCCGCTGTAAAAATAACACAGACCAGCTGGACCATTAGTTTATTCTACAAAAATAATCCACTCAACATGCCGTTTCAGAATTATAGAGACGCTTTTCTGCTCCAATAATTCCATAGATATCACGATTTAAATTTATATTATAGTATTTATACCCTACACCACACTGTGGTACAGGGTATTATGACTTTGTGCATTTGTTTGTAACACCCAAAAGGAGAATAGATAGATCCATTGTTTATTATACCGATCGACTTGTAATCACTTTCTGAGTCGATTTAGCTATGTCCGTCTGTCTGTAGATGTATTCTTGTAATCAAAGTACAGGTCGCAATTATGGCCCGATCTTGACGAAACTTTACACATATATTTTTTTTTTTTGGCCCAAGGACGATCCCTATTTAATTTGGTTAAAATCGGTTCAGATTTGGATATAGCCTCCATATATATGTTAGCCCCGATTTGACATGTAAGCGCTGTAAAAACTTTATTTTATATCCGATCAGTATGAAATTCAGCAGAAAGAGGTCTCTTATTATATGAATGAACACTGTTAAATTTGGAAGAAATCGGTTCAGATTTAGATATAGCCCCCATATATACGTTACCCCCGATTTCACATGTAAGCGCCGTAAAAAACTTATTTTATAACCGATCAGTGTGAAATTCGGCAGAAAGAGGTTTCTTATTACATGAAGGAATACTGCTAAATTCGGAGAAAATCGGTTCAGATTTAGATATAGCCCCCATATATATGTTACCCGCGATTTTACATGTAAGCGCTTTAAAAAGTGTATTTTTAATCCGATCAGTACGAAATTCGGCTGAAAAAGGTTTCTTATTACATGAATTAATACTGCCAAATTTGAGGGAAATCGGTTGAGATTTAGATATAGCCCCCATATATATGTTACCCCCGATTTGACATGTAAAAGCTGTAAAAACTGCATTTTATATCCGATCAGTGCGAAATTCGGCAAAAAGAGGTATCTTATTACGTGAAGGAATACTGCCAAATTTAGAGCAAATCAGTTCAGATTGAGATATAGCCCCCATATATATGTTACCCCCGATTTGATATGTAAGCGCTGTAAAAATGTTATTTTATATCCGATCAGTGACTGTATTTTATATCCGATCACAACGAAATTCGACAGAAAGAGGTCTGTTTACATGAATGAGTATTCAGGGAAATCCCTTCAGATTTATATATATCCTCCATATACATATATGTTCCTCCTGATTTGGTATCAAAGCGCTATGTAAGTTTTACTTTACTTCCGATCATTTAAATTTTCCAGAAAGATGTTTCTCAATTTAGGAACGAATATTGCCAAAATTACCGATTATCGGTTTAGAATTAGATAATATGTTCCTACCCATTTACCCATTATTCCAAATAATTATCGCAATGACCCTTATCGCATTGTTAAGGAGGTGTAGGGTATTATATAGTCGGCCCCCTCTCTGCCTTTCCTTACTAGTTTTTGTATAAGTTTGCATGTAATTTTGCTAATTAAGCTTAAAGAGCTTTATTTACAACTTTGGTGTCTTTGGCGACTCCCATTGATTTTTCATTGACTTTTTTTGATTTTTTCGAAAAAGGGCCAAATTGACCCATTAAGAGGGAAGCTAGAGGGTTAAGATCTTCCACAAGAATGATTTCATAAAATTCCACTATATAACTCTAAGAATGAGAAATCTCTCAGACATTAACTTACATCATTTTTCTCATGTAGTTGCTCCCTTGACCAAAAAATGAAAACTTTGACCCACTAAAAAGAAATCTCAGACCAGCTGGACCATACGTTTATTCTACAAAAATTATCTACTCAACATGCCCTTGCAAAATTAAAGGGTCGCTATTCTGTTCCAATCAAAAAGTCTTAATTTGTTGGACAGTGTTATTTTCGCAATGCCCACATCCGCATTGTTAGGGAGCTTACACCCCTAACAATGCGAAAATGGGTATTGTACAGTCGGCCTCGCCTGAATTTGTAGCATCCAAAAGGAGAAAATATATATCATCATTTATTATAACTATCGATTCGGGATCAATTATAAAGTCGATTTTACCACATATATAAGTACTAGCTGACCCGGTGAACTTGGTTGCGCCTAAATTCTGTAATATAATGAAAACAATAATTCGAGTCTGTACATATTCACTGCTTCCTGTAATTCGTTCACTTAAAATTTTGTATTCAAAAGTTTTATTAAATACAATGGAAATATCTGAGCTATACTATCAAACAATTCAAACAACTCTCATCATCATCAGAACGTGCTAGCTGTACCCTGTGCTCTTCTCTGCACTCCAATCACGCCAAATATTACGCTCTCCATTCTGCTTAGTTTCAACAACCGCGTTGTATAGGCGCAGCTGCTTTCACAGATTTGTACCAGATATTGTAGTGTTCTGTCAAAAGCATCAACTTCAAACTTCAAGACGATTGGTACAATAGTTAAAGATGGTAAAATCGAACGATATATTCTCGAGTTATGAGGTTGAGTGGGCGGTGCCATGACCATTGACCAATTATAAATTTTGAGGCATAGTGTCGATCATAATTGTCATGTACGAATTCATCAAACCCAAAATTGAGAAAACCGAATGACCGTTTTAGATTTAGGGGTTTAGGGATTTGAGGTTGTATATGCGGTACCGCGCTTCTTTGACCAATCATAAATTATCTTCCACGGTGTTCTTCCTTGGACCAATACATATACATTAGGGCGGGTCGATTTAAAAATCGCCCATTGCTCAGTGAAAATCGTATTCTAGGGATCAAAATAATCAAAATAATTCTGATGTCCCGGAAAAAATCCCACTTTGACCCATTTAGAGTGCTCCAATCGAGTCCAAATGTATGGAACCCCCAGGGGGTTCCAGGGGGTGTGCCACTGGCATGGGTGGGTCGGGTCTCCAAAGTTAGTGGGGGTCGGTCATACATTTGGACTCGATTGGAGCACTCTAAATGGGTCAAAGTGGGATTTTTCAAAATTTGCCCCTACCCATATATTCGACCCAAATTCCGGGACATCAGAATTCGTTTTAGAGGTATGGTTCCTTCGGCAAAGTTTCTTATTTTGATCCCTAGAATACGATTTTCACTGAGCAATGGCGACTTTTTTTGCCTCCCCACAAATCGACCCGGCCTAATATACATCAAGCCAAAAATCGTGAAAATTTAAAGATTTGTTCTCGAGTTATGAGGTTAAGTGGGCAGTTAACGCCCCTTGTCCAATCATTAATCCAGTGTGTCCTGCATTGGGCAAATGCGAATTTATCAAGCCCAAAATTATGAAAATCGATCGTTTGGACGGTGCCGCGCTCCTTTGACAAATCATAAATTGTCCTCCACTATGTCCTTTCTTGGTCCGATATACGAAAACATCAAGCAAAAAAAATTGTGAAAATCTAACGAACCGTTCTCTTGTTATGAGAATATGTGTACGGTGATAAGCCTTCTTGACCAGTCATAAATCTCCATCCATGATATCCTTCCTTGGACGAGAGCTATGACTTTGACCAATCCCAATTTTGTTTCCATAGTATTCTTCCGGTACCAGTACGAATCTATTCAGCTCAAAATTTTAAAAATCAAACAGTACGAATCTATTCAACTCAAAATTTTAAAAATCGAATTATGCTTTCTTGAGCTTAAAGGCGGTTACACGCTTCTTTGACCAATGCAAAATTTGTCTCCATACTGTTCTTCTCTAGGTCAACACGAATACATTAAGCCTAAAATGTTGAAAATCTAACTATACGTTCTCATGCTATAAAGTTTTGTTGGCCGTTTCGCGTCCTTTGACCAATCATAAATTTTCCCCATGGTGCCACTTCTGGAGCCATTACGAACACTTCAAGCCCAAAATCTTCAATATCGAACAATGCATTTTCGAGCTATGAGATTGTGTTGACCGCACGAAGCCTTTTTGACCAAATGTAAATTTTCCTCCATAATGCTCTTCCTTAAGCTCAAAATGGTAGAAATCAAACAATCCGTTCTCGAGTTATAATGCTGTGCTGGGTGTGTCGCGCCTCTTGATCAATGCTAAATTTTCCTCAATGGGGTTCTTCCTCAGGTCAATACGAATACATTAAGCCTAAAATTAGAAAAATTTAACGGTCCCTTCTCGGGCTATTGTGTTTTCCTCCACAGTGTCACTTCTGAAAATCCAACGATGCGTTCTCGAGTGATGCGTGTTCGAACATATGGCATTGTGTTTTATATACGAGTAAATAGATATAGCCCCCACATATAGCATCATTCAGATTTCAAATATAAACGCTTTAGAGACCACAAATTTCAAGTGATCGGGTTGAAAATGATTAATTTAGGTATAATATATCGATGGGTTATAGCCAAAAGATGCTATATAAAGATGTTCGAAAATGAGATTTTGATGCCAAATGCTTCTGATACAGCTTCACATGATCGACCTACGGTGTAAATTTGAAATAACATAAAATATCCCAACACCCCTTTTTAACGTTTTTGTTGGTTTGCTATGTTGTTTTATGTATATTTACGAAGAAAACTCAGGCTATACTATGAGTATAATTTTTTTATTTGATTTCCAAATTGCTAATAATTAAAAAACCGCCAAATTCAATAATTTTTCGATGTAGTATTTACTTTTCCTGTAGATTTGGACCCGCTGATTATAAATCTGTATTCAAAATTTTTCCAAAATAGAGAAAAAAATTTGCTAGCCCTCGTAACACTCATAAACCTTCTTAAGCGAAGTTTATGTTGCTTACTGCGAAGAGTGGACTCTACTTCATAAAGTATGTTTGCAAAATAGTTGAAAGCAATCACGTCTTAATAGCGAAAATTTGATGCCTTTGACTGCAGAATCCTAAAGTATATAATACATATTACCTGAAATGCGCTATAATACGAGAAAATGAATTAATTTGTAAAATATTAAAATCGAAAAATACAGTAAAAGTGGTATTATATATTGCAAGTTTTATTCAAATATTTATCACTCCGAGTGCATTTCCAATACACATATGAAAAAAACTTTTTTATGTGGGATATCTATAAAACATCGAAACTAAAGGGTTTTCCAACAAGAGGTGTTATTTTGGTATTCAAAGAAAAATGCCAGATAAATGATCGGATGTTTATTTCATAATAAAGAGGAAGGTATGCCGTTAATAATGAAAAACAACATCAGCCAAATGGCCACCACGACCACGCTTACAGGATCATATCCTTTTCATGAAATTTTCCATAACCAAATCTCAAAGTGGCTGCCCTATGTCCTCGATAGCCTCACGAATTCTATCTTTGAAGTCTTGAATCGACACTGGGCTGTTGGCGTAGACTTTATCTTTCACGTGGCCCCAAAGGAAGAAGTCGCAAGGTGTTAAATCACAAGATCTCGGTGGCAAATTATGATCACCTCTTCGAGAGATGACACGGTCCGGAAACTTTTCCCGTAACAGAGCAATGGTTTCGTTGCTTGTGTGGCACGTAGCGCCGTCTTGTTGAAAGTAAACGTTGTCCAGATCAATACCATCCAACTCCGACCATAAAAAATCATTAATCATCTCTCGATAGCGCAATCCATTCACCGTAACTGTTTATCCAAACTCATTTTCGAAAAAGTAAGGTCCAATGACCCCGCCGGACCATAAACCGCACCAAACAGTCACACGTTGAGGATGAAGAGGCTTCTCAACAATAACTCTAGGGTTTTCCGAGCCCCAGATGCGACAATTTTGCTTGTTGACGTAGCCACCGAGGTGGAAATGATCATCAGTCAAAATGATTTTTCGATGGAATTCCGGATCATTTTCATGCATTTCAAGGACCCAATCAGCAAAGACACGACGTTGTTGATGTTCGGCCGGCTTGAGTTCTTGTGTTAACTAAACTTTATAAGCCTTAAGACCCAAGTCTTTATGCAAGATACGGTGTAGTGACGTATGTGGAATGCCAATTCCAAAGAACGACGCGGAATGGACAAACATGGGTTTTCCACAACACAGCTATATTCTCAATTGTACTTGAGTGACGTGCACGGGTTTTATTCTTCACATCACTAACTTGTCCCAACATCTCGAATTTTTCCACCAATTTCTGTATTGCATTCCGACCAGGAGCTTTTGCGAACTGCGGCTGCAAGATTTTCACCATTTTTGTAGTGGATTTTAATAATTTGACTGCGCTGTTGAATCGTGTATCGTTCCATTTTTAGTAATGGCATAGTTTCTACTTGTCAAATGTCAAAGAATAAAAGCTTCAAAAGTGACAGCTACCGAAATACCGGGTGATACAAAATAACACCACCTGTGGGAAAACTTGTACGTTTAAAAAATTGCAAAAACAATGCAAGAAATCGCGAAATGCAATTTTTTAAAATAACGTGAAGTGTTTAACGCAGAAAAGGTAGAAAGTATGAAATTTCAGTCGGGTATTTACACCCTCACTTTGTGAGCTATATAAATATTTTTGTATGGCAAGTACTAAAACGGGCGTAGCCATAACTCTCTTTTTTAACAAGACTGTACGAATTTTAAAAACTGCACAAATTTTTCTGTTAAATTTTAACCGGTAGCTGACCCGGTGCGCTTCGCTGCCCTCGAAGTGCGTTTCAGTGAAATATAACTGATATTAAAGTTATAAGCTTTTAACTTTGGTGCAAAATAGTCCATTTGTGTGGGACGCTAGGTACTATAAAAGCATTACACTGTACAAAATTTCGTGTATTTGTATGAAGTGATATTAAAGATATAAGCAGGTAAATTTGGAAGCAATTGGTCTATTTGTGTGGGAGGTACCAAAAAGAGAGTGGCAACTTCGCCCATTTTTCTCAGGGTGATAGCGACTAATAAACTAATACTATGTGTGGAATTTCAGAAGATTCGAATAAGTATTATAGAAGTTATTAAAGAATCAACATTTCACTAAATTTTAACCCTTTGTGAGGGAGGTGTATGAAGGAGTGGACCAATATGGCCCATCTTCGAACTTAGCTGGAGATAGAAGAAAATATCACCACATACCAAATTTTTAGTCAATCGGTTACTCCTATCGAGAGTTATCGTGCGCACCAGCCAGCAGACAAACGGACATTGCACATTCGACTGACCCAAAACGAATATCCGCCGAACATACTTAGGGTCTTAGACCACTCCTTCGATGTGTTACACTTTTAGGCCGTAGCAAATGATATATACCCTCGAATTACTAAAGTGAGGGTATAATGAAATGGTGTTCGTTTGTACGCGATGGACTCGAAAACGGCTGAACAGATTTTGCTGAATTTTTGCATTAGTATATCATTTGGTGTGTGGAAGTTTCGTAGCTATATTCGGTTATGATTGTACAAAGGGGCGTAGCACCGCCCACACAACGTGAAATTTAAAAGTGGAATACCCCGGGTACTATTGGGTCAAAATTCTCGAAATTCGATATGTGTGACTTTGGTACCAGTACACATCATGTAGCCAAAAACCGGTGTAATAGTGACAGTGGGCGTGGCACCGCCCACACAAACTGAAATTTAAAAATGCAATATTTCGAGTACTTTTGCAGTAAAATTCTCGAAATTTGTTATGTGGGACCTCGGTACCAGTACGCGACACCGGATTAAAGACGGGGAAACAGTGAAAGTGGGCGTGGCACCGCCTACACAACCTAAAATTTAAAAGTACTATATTACGAGTATTATTGCGGTAAGAGTCACGAAACGTGGTATATGTGATCTTGGCACCGGTATACGTAATGGAATTAAAAGTGGCCGTGGCACCGCCAACACAACCTATAATTTAAAAATTAAATATTTTGAATGCTATTGGAGTAAACATCTCGAAATTTGGTATTTGTGACATTGGTACTAGAACCCGCGATGAAGCTAAACACTGACGTCACAGTAACAGTGGGTGTGGTACAGTTCACACAACCTGATTGCTTCGATTGCTATTGGAGCAAAATTCTCGAAATTTGGTATGTGGAACCAGATCGAGTGCATGGTTTCGAAGTTTGGCTGCCTGATCTTGGTACAAGTAGGGGTGATGGAGCTACAAACAGGAACGATGGAAACCGTTGGCAGATACCCCCATATAAATAAACCAGTAAGGAAAGGCTAAAGTCGGGCGGTGCCGACTATATAATACCCTACATCACTCTCGTAATATTGAATAACTCTGATATATAAATTTTGTAATTCATGTATAAATTGTTTACATAAATTTACTTTTGGGACATTTTATACTTAATACTTATAATACCCTACTTATAATACCCTGTACCACAGTGTGGTGTAGGGTATAAAAACGTTTGGATCTAAAGAGCCAAATCGGATGAAACATATATATGGGAGCTATAGCTAAATCTTTACCGATTTTCTTAAAATTCGGCAATGTTGGTTCATGAATCAAGAAACTCCACCATTCTAAATTTCAAAACGATTGGATGTAAAATACAGCTTTTATAGGACTAAATGGCCAAATCGAACGAAACATATATATGGGAGCTATAGCTAAATCTTAACCGATTTTCTTTAAATTCGGTAGTTTTGGTTCATGGATCAAGAAACTCTACCATTCTAAATTTCAAATTGATTGGATGTAAAATACAGCTTCTACAGGACTAAAGAGCAAAATCGGACGAAACATATATATGGGAGCTATAGCTAAATCTTAACCGATTTTCTTCAAATTCGGCAATGTTGGTTCATGGATCAAGAAACTCTACCATTCTAAATTTCAAAACGATCGGTTGTAAAATACAGCTTCTATAGGACTAAAGGGCCAAATCGGACGAAACATATATATGGGAGCTATAGCTAAATCTTAACCGATTTTCTTCAAATTCGGCAATGTTGGTTCATGGATCAAGAAACTCTACCATTCTAAATTTCAAAACGATTGGATGTAAAATACAGCTTCTATAGGACTAAAGGGCCAAATCGGACGAAACATATATATGGGAGCTATAGCTAATTTTCAAATATCAAGAGTGTCAACATATCGTAATATCAAGAGTGTCAACATATCATATGGTTCTATTTCACTGAAATGCACTTTGAGGGCAGCGAAGGGCACCGGGTCAGCTAGTGTCTAATAAAAGATAACCATTAGTATATACTTCGTATGAAATCTGGTGATCATTGGTTACCGATTAATATTGGTCCTGTATACATCTTTAATTCTATGAAAATTGAAAAAACTTGGAAATGATTTTTTATACTCGTAGTTTTTCATAATTAATTATTAAAGCCATGCCTGTGAATCGGTATTCGGGGAACTACAGGTTCTGACTACGGGATTGAGGTTTTTGCTAGTTAGCTGAAGAAGAAAATAAGTTGTTTTCTGAAAATAAACAACATATACAAGATCCAGATATTTCGGGTCCGACACACTACCAGACGTGTCTCATCTCAGAGGACATGACTGGAAGATACTGAGAAAATTCGTGCTAAGTACCGATTTAATGTAACCCATGAGGTGTTACAAATATCATAAATAAGAAGCACACAACCGGCCGAACCACTGGCTTAAGTGTATGCATGTCCAGGGACATGATGCGCCTCTTTAACCTAACCTAACATAACCTATTACCATTAGGACCTCCCTTACGAACACTTACATTTGAATAACACTATATATAAGGGTGCAGTCGAGAATGCTTTCGTCATGTGGAACTCTTGTCGACTTTACATATCGATGGCTTATATCTAAAAGGTGCTATATTAAAATTTTCGAAAATGAGATTTTGATGCAAAATTCTTCTGTTACACATGATTGACCTATGGTGTCAGTTTTAAATCAAAAAGATTATCCCAACACCCCTTTTTGACGTTTTTGTTGTTATGCTATGTTATTTTATGTATTTTTACGAAGACAAATCTGGCTATAATATAATTTTTTATTTGATTTTCAAATTGCTAGCAAGTTAAAAACCGCTAAACTCAATCATTTTTCGATGCAGTATGAACTTTTCATGTAGATTTTGACCCGCTGATTACAATTCTGTGTTCAAAATTTTTGCAAAATACATACATTTAGAGGAAAGTGCGTTACAATGTTTAAAATTTGATGTATTTTCATGCCCGCGTATCTCTCATAAACCTTCTTAAGCGAAGTTTAAGGTGCCTACTGTGAAAAATTGACTTTACTTCATAAAATATATTGCAAAATAGTTGAAAACAATAACATCTTTACAGCGATAATTTGATTATTTTGACTTCAGAATATTAAAATATCTAGAATTACCTAAAATACGCCATAACACGAGAAAATGAATTAATATTAAAATATTTAAATCGAAAAATACTTAGAGTAATAGTTCTATTATGAATTGCGAGTTTTATTCGAAACGTTATAAAGTTGAATGCATTATTAATGCACATATGAGAAAAGCATGTCTATGTATGATATCTACAAATCGTCTGAACTATTTGCCATGATATGGGTATCGCAGAAAAGGTAGAAAATACGATGTTCAAATTGCTTTAAAAAATTTGCAAAAAAATCGCGAAATGCAATTTTCTTAAAATAACATGAAGTGCGTAACGCTGGAAAAGAAGAAAATTTCCGAATTACATTGTAATACGAGTATTTGCAAAAAATCGCGAAATGCAATTTGTTAAAAAAAACTTGATGTGGGAAACGCAGTAAAGGTAGTAATGTTCAAGCATTTTAAAATATTTAAAAAATAGAAACAAAGTCCCTGTTATATCTTCCAAATGGCGATGTTGAATATAAAGTAGATTATAATGATACATACGCTGATCTACCTACCCGTATTAAAAACTACAATTGCTACATGGAACCACAACCTCTATATCAGCTTCCAATTTCTGCGAGCAAATGGAAGCATTTGCAGGAATTAAAGGCTGTGATTCCATCCGATTATCATTACTTTTATGATAGCATAAACTATGTAAACAAATGAATTACGTGTACTATTTGCAAATATACAAAAATCGTTGATACCATCATCAAAAGTTTTTGTCTTCATATTGTATCTAGGAAAACTCGCGATCTTTAAAACGTATATAAGGTGTTTATATAGAATCGCGACAAAATCTTCTTTCATTTGGCTACCCACACTTGGTATTGCAAAATTTCTGCGAATATAGCCCTATCAATAGCGATTTATTTACTATCTAACCAGCCTGTTTGGCGTTTAGTTTAATAAATTTCTTTTAATTTGAATTCTGTTCAACATTTTTTATTTTCAACAAAAGCTGCTATACTTACAAATTCCACAAAACATAGACAATTTCCGAAGGAAAAAAGGGCTATATTTCAGAACTTCGCGTACAATGGATTATATTCATTTTTTTTTGTTTGTAGCACATGGTAGCAATATGTGAAACATATCGTAGAACAAAAATTCGCCGAAGCTCAAATAATCTGACAATAAAACAGTTTTTTTGCTCTCCTGAAAAATTGGGTTTTTTAATATAGCCACAAATGGATATAAGCCATCGATATACTCTTAAAAAGCATTTTTTCTGTTACTAATAAATATCCCCCTACGAATTCGAATATATCTAATCTCGCTAATAATATTGCATATTTGTAGAGATTGCCCCACTATTTGGGAAAATATTATGGTAAACATATATACGGCAGAGATGAGACAGTATCTCACATGTGTTCTATTTTTTTGATGGAATCTGCTTGAACTCAATATGTTGTAAAATGCATGGTAACTTTTAGTGAAAAGTGCTTGGGAAGATGTCTACTAAGTTTCTGAAATGGATTAACTTCTGTGTCAAACGTAAAAAAAATGTTTGTTTTTTATTTGTATGTACATTTAAATGTTTCCATAAAAATGTTATCAAAGGAAAGGGGAACAATTGAAGTTAACCTTAACATATGTACGTTCGTAACTACATACGGATATACATACATATTACCTACAATTTGAACATGGAGCTTTTTTTGTGGCCAGGCCTAATTATGCTGTTGCCGTTTTCCCCAAATTGGCCAACATTCAGTTGGGATCTGCATTAAGTACAGGTCAATCAATGTTCGTTACGTTAGGTTTTTTAACAAATTACTTAAAGGCTTGTTTTCGGAAAGTTGTCAGGAACGATTGATGGTTAAATTGCGCAGTAATCTGGAGTTTATTTCGAGTCAAACATTGTTTTTTGTCTGTTTTGGCTTTTGAAGACAGACGTCGCGTCGTCTTTTGGCGTGTTCAATGTACGTTGGCGTACAAGAACCGAAACGAACCCCACCTCTTCCCTGTTCCTCTGACTGATTGAAGCTATTTGCTGTTGTTGTAGTTGTTCGTTGTCGTTGTTACCTTAGCCTTTGCCGTCATTGCGTGTGAGAAAATGTTAAATGTTTAACTATAAAACTAAATGGAGGAAAAAAATGTTTGGGAATTTCGTTCAGTTTTTTGTCGTTTACGGTAAAATGCAATAATTTCACTAAAATTACGTTAACGAAGTTATTCACGAGAAGACAAACACTGCAAAGAGAGAAAACCCCTAAACGCAAGAAACCTACAGAAATAAACATTTGGAAAGGCTCATGAAGTCTTCAAGAAAGAACTTGCAGAACCCCGGCAGAGCAGTGCTAAAAAACGAGTTCTTTGTAACATCGAACATGCGAACGACAAACATGGCGTCGCGACGCGTCATTGTACTAAGTGAAGTGAATACGACGAGTACGACCACATCTTAAACACGACGAGGACGATCACATTTTAATGAATTTATATAGCCAAACATAGACTCATGTCCGTCTAAAGAGTACGACTAGGCTGTGAGTGCGACTGCCGCGACGACCAAGTTTAGTAGTATTGGAAGTGTTTTATTTTTATTAATTGTATTGTATACGGTTGCCACCTTTTAATTGCACATTAAGAACATATCTGAGTTTCTGCGTTTCTTTTCACAATAAAATAAAAGTGGCTTAATGAATTCCACCCCTTTTTATGTGGAAACTAGGTATTTAACATTTATTATATCCAAATTAAGCTTAAGATTTCTTTTATGGTTAAAGCAAATCTAGAAATATCTTAAGATCTGTTGATGCCGACTGACTGTTGCGGTTTCATCTCTAATAAAACAAATCAGCAGGTAATGCTATATGCTAATTCCACTAGCGTTTACGCATACTTTATTGAAGCGCTTCCTGTAGAATGCTCACACATCTCTGTGGAGTTTGAAGATTTTCGTTAATGTCTTGAGAAAATACTGCGAAAATTAAATAAATTTCTTTGATAACAATTTATATTAATTGGGGATTTGGATCTTCAGAAAACTGGAATAATCTACTATACGCACATTTTGGTGCCGATACGTTTTGAATACGAATCCGCAATCGATTTTTGCCTAGCAGCTCCCGTTTTCATATTTTGGGGTAGGGTGTTGCAAGCCTGACACCACTTAGAAATACCCAAAATAATTGTGACGTTTACATATAAATAAATATAAAAAATAATAAGTCTATTAACAAGATACTACATTTCATATAACTACAATATATTTTTCACTGCTGATTTGATGTACTGGAACCTAAGAAGCTTCGTTTTTTGCTTGATCTGCAATATGGTTTTTTTCGGACAATCTCTTTGCAGATTCCAGCAGTAATCTGCCATCATATGCGTATTCCACTTGCCTTGGTATCGTTCTTCCATTGTCCTTATATCCTGGTGAAATCGTTCCCCTTGCTCTTCACTCAAGTCTCCCAAGTTTTCAGGAAACCGGTCCAAATGGTTTTGCAAGTAATGCACCTTGATGTTCATGTTGCATCCAAGCTCACGAAAAACAGTCAGCATGTTCTGAACTAAATCCTTGTAGTTTGATGCCTAGAAAGTTTTCGACAACTGACACAAATGATGTCCACGCTTTTCGCTCTTTTTCATTTATAGATTCAACAAAATGTGTGTCCTTTATTAACTGTTTGATTTGAGGGCCATAGAATATGCCAGTTTTTATCTTTTCAATGATTAATCTAGCATATTTGTAGATATGAATTTAAAACGTGATGAATCCTTATCTAGAGCCTTAACAAATTGCTTGATTAAGCCAAGTTTTATATGAAGTGGTGGCAGGATTATTTTATTCCGATCAAGCAAAGGCTCATTAATAACAACCATGTTCTCTCTTTAAGGCCCGTCTTTTTTTACCCAATGATCTTGTTTAGCTCTGCTATCCCAAAGGCACAAGAAGCTAGGATATTTTGTGTATCCACCTTGCTGTCCAAGGAGGAAGTTAACCATTTTCAAGTCAACACAAATGACTCATCCATGTTCGTGATACTTCATATTTTCCAAGACTATAGCTATATTCTTGTATTCTTCTTTCATTTGGGTTGAGTGAGCAACAGGTATTGATCCCAATTCGTTACCATCGTGTAAAAGCACACACTTCAAACTTCGCTTGGAACTGGCAATAAACAAACGCCAACGATCTGGATCATACTCGGGAAGGCCCATTTTTGTTAAGATACCTTTAACATCCCGACAGAAAACGAGATCTTCTTCCTGAGAATAGAACATAACCAACTCTGCTTCCCTTCTACGATAGAACGTTATTGTTGTTCCTGCATCAAGTAGATTATTTCTTTTGGACGGGATGCCAGTAACTCAAAAGATTGTTTTGAGAGGTTAAGATCCCTGATGAGATCTTGGTTAAATCGTTGGGGACTTGATGCATTTTCCTCATATTCACTGTCTTCATCTGTGTCGCAGTGGGTATTTTATCCTCCGAAAGTTCCAAAGTACAAATAAAATCAGCTGCAAAACTCAAGGCACCAAAAAATGTTTTCTTTTTTGTAGACCTGTGTAATCTGTCATTGGCACACAGAAACAAAGACAATGTTTAGAGACATTCTTGTTCTATAATTTTTGCTTGTGTGATATGAAAATGGTAAATTTGGAAATAAAGGCCTACTATTATTTGGATTTGGAAATAAAGGCCTACTATTATTTGGATTTGAGGCTCCATAAACATATACATTCATGGAAATATTTAGTTATAACTCAGTTGCAACAACACATAAATGATGCAGCTACAACATTTTTGTATTATGGAATCCAAAATGCATGGGTCGTTTTCGTAAAAGGTCTAAAACACTAACAGGAAATTACTACGATCGAACAAAAGATCTGCAGATTGTAAAACTTGATGTATCAATCTATGGGAGCAAAATAATGTTTGTTCTGTATTAGATTGTAGTCAACTACAATTTATAAGTCAAATGCCCTGCTTAATTAATAATTGTTTATCATAAACTATTTATTTCTAACAACAATATTTGTGTGAAAGTGTCAAATAATATGTAAATTAGTTTGTTGCGAAAATCTAATTGAAATATCATTAATATTTCTTTGTGGATGTGGAACGTTAAAAGGGCAACAGAAAAGTTTAAAAACCTTATAGGATTAACCTTATTAGATTGATAGCCTGAAAGGCGTGGAAGGTTTCAACCAGAGTTGAAGCACTCCACTATATATCGGCACACATATAGAAGTTCGACTGAAGGCTGTAGCCGAATGTCTTCTAACTTCTATTTAGACCCACGAAAACACATTGATGCGCCACTTTGCATAGATTTCTACATCCAAAATCTCGAATAGCTTCAAATGTACGTCATTTACCGTATTCGGCGTACACGAGTGCCTTTACATAACCCTAAAGAAAATAATCCAATTGGATGAAATCACACGATCTTGATGGCCATTTAACAGATCACAAGAATTAAATAATTGTATCATAGGTTAGGTTTGATTAAGGATGGCAGCCTGCATAACACACTCACTTAGAGTAAACAGTCCATTATGTTAACACAGGGACGTCAGTGAAAACATAAGTTTTCAATAGCCCCTCCCGTTGAATCAATTTGATTGCTTCAAAAATCTCTAAAATTGGCGGATTCCAACATCGGCCAAGTTAGCTAACTCCACAAAGAAATGTGAGTCCAAGGTTGCATGACGCCTACTCTTCGTCACTACAACTTCTGCAAAAGCTATAATCTTCAATTTCTCTGCGTGCCGTCCAGTGAGTCAGTGTAGTGACATGGCAGACACGATAAGTGCGACGTCCGGTATCGACTCAGCTAGTGATTCTGAGTCGATAGGTATACTTTAAGGTGGGTCTAGCTGTGTTATTTTCAGGTGTTACAAACATCTGCCGTGAAACAAACTTATAATACCCTGTACCACAGTGTGGTGTAGGGTATAAAAAGGCGATTTTTTAATATTAAATTTTTAAAAGCGATGTCTTCTGATCAGTAATCTTGCACCAAATTTAGTCCTGTTGGATAGTAGTTATGAGTTGGATTGTGATGAATATTGTCATTTGAGTCAAACGGTCCTTTTATCTCATACTTATAACTAATTAGCTATTGTATTTAGAAACATTTTCCAAAAGTGTTATCGATAGTCTTTTCTTCAACCTTTTAAAAAAATTAGCAAAAATATTTTCTTTATTTTTTTTGCAAAATTAAACTTTTTGAAATTTTGGTAAAAACCTATGTTTTAATTTTTGCTCAAAAGAAAGCTTCGATAACTTCCTTTAAAAGCTTTGTGACCTATTAATGGGATGGGACCTGTTGATCTATCAAAATAAATATAAACCTCTGAAAAAAAATTAACGTTCAACCAAACATTTTAGCATTTCAGATGGGAAAAACAACCGTTTGACAAAAATGTCAATATTTGACACCCTCCAACTCGGAAAGTCCTTAACCGATCTCGTTGGAATTGTGTCTCATAACTACTATCTGATAGGGCTAATTGGTGCAATTTTCATCCCGACAGAAGACATCCCTTTTAAAAATTAACTCACTTGACATGAAAGTCCCCTTTTGAAGTTCAGTCAAGAAAATATTAATATTTCGGGATATTAAATAGAATATTTAATAGAGGTATTAAATCGTTATACATATATATTTTATATACACACATTAGTGCAGGTGGGTATATACAAGTATACATATAAATATATAAGAGTATACAGTAGTCGGTTTACCCAAATGAAATTTTCTTACTTGTTTTTGTTTCGGTTTGGAAGTGGGAGAATGCGTTTACTTTTCACATAACTTCTGCGCGTATGAATCATTTATTTTCTTTAAATAAAGTCTTTTTAGGCCATATAAGGAGATCTTTCATATTATTATCTTAATTTGTGATATTTTGTATATAAAGTTGTAAATAATTTTTAATATTTTAGTGATAATAAAAAAACCGGAAAACCGGTGGAAACAAACGAAAAAAACCGGTTGCACCGTTTGTTCGAAATTCATGATTTTGAGAAAAACCGGGGACGGTGGAAGCAAAAAACCGGTGGGCCGGTTTATTTTAAACCGGTTTTGATCACTCTAACCAAAGCCCGGAGTTTGGAACCGTCTGTATCGATGTTAATGAATTTTATCTGTCCTGGGATACAGCCACTCAATTCTGATCTATCAGGTATAAATAAGAGTGGGATACTTCCAGTCAAAGAGTGGTTCAGTCATAGTGTAATCAACAGTGCCCGGAAGGTCAGGCATTCTGTCTAGAATGACACTATGTCCGTAGCCATTTCCTGACCGTAGTGAGAGTTCCCTGAGTCTAATCGCAGTATATGCAGCATATTGCACTGCTATAATGTCTAGCGGCATAAAATGTACGAGTACTATATAACATTTAGTGCCTCAGTTGGTGTCGTACTCAGCGCACCATTCGCTGAACCTTGTTTAGTATCGGTGGATTTCTGCAGACCTGTACAATTGTCGACAAAGGTAATAATTATCGGCCTGACAACTGCCGTATACAACCATTACACTATAGCCGGGTTCAGACCCCAGCGTTTTCTTATTGACCTTTTGCAGGTATATATTCTGGAAAGAGCATTCTTTGCTCATTCCAGAATGTTGGGTTTGAGGTACAACTTCCTGTCTAGTAAAATACCCAAGTGTTTTGCGCAGGTGTAACTGGTATCTTATTTCTCCTGGTGAAAAGAACTAATTCCGTTTTATGAAGAGCCTGCTGTGGGATATATCTAAAATTACATGGAAATTTCCCTCCAACAGCTATTGCCACATTATCTGCATAGGCAACAAATCTGACACCCATCATCTCAAGAGAAAGCAAAATATTCTCCATGGGGAGTTTCCATAGCAAAACAGGAAGTTGTACTTATGTTCAAAAAATATCGCGAATTTGTAATTTCCGCGGGCTACGTGTATTTGATTTTTGATATTTTTGTAACGTTATCTTGGTACTCATGTCCCTTACTTATGCAGACAAGGTCGGCCATTTTGAATGTTTAGTTCATTTTTGACAGCTGTTGTGCTTGGATGTGTTTTAACTTGTCTTCGATTTTTATCTATTTCAGAAAATGGATCAAATAATCTGCATAAAATTTTGTGTGAAAAACAAAATAAAGTGCGCTGACGCATTCCGGATGTTGACTGCGGCATATGCTGAAGCTACCTTGGGCCAAAGCAACGTTTATCGGTGGTACAAAATGTTCTTAGAGGGCCGAGAAGATTCGAAGGACGAATATCGTGCCGGACGCCCGAGCACGTCAACAACAGACGAAAACATCACAGTTTTCTTTGATTGCAGGGGCGTGATGCATTATGAGTTCTTGCCACAGGGTAGGACGGTCAATAAAGAATATTACCTGCAAGTTATGCGCAAATTTCCCGAAGCAATCTGCCAAAAACGCCCGGATTTGTGGAAGAACAAAAAATGGCTTTTGCACCATGATAACGCCCCTGCACACATATCGTTGCTTGTGCGCGAATATTTGGCCAAAAACACACAGTAATGGTGCCGCAGCCACCGTATTCCCCTGACCTAGCCTCATGTGACTATTTTTTGTTCTCAAAACTGAAAAGGCCCATGAAAGGACGAAGCTACGCCACGATTGAGGAGACAAAGACGGCATCGAAGAAGGAGCTGAACAAGATCACAAAAAATTATTATTTGAAGTACTTCGAGGATTGGAAAAAACGTTGGCAGAAGTGTATTATAGCCGAGGGGAATTACTTTGAAGGGGACAAAATAGATATTCATGAATAAATAAATACTTTTTGTAAAAATAAAAAATTCGCGATATTTTTTGAACATACCTCTATGTTGGGTTTGAAGTACAACTTCCTGTTTAGTAAAATACCCTAGTGTTTTGCTCCGGTTGTAACTGGTGGTACCTTATTTCTCCTGGTGACAATAACTAGTTCCGTTTTATAAAGAGCCTGCTGTGGGATATATCTAAGATTACATGGAAATTTCCCTCCAACATCTGCATAGGCAACAACTCTGACATCCATCATCTTCAGAAAAAGCAAAATATTCTTCATGGAGAGATTCCATAGCAAAAGAGACAGAACACCCCTTGGGGCGTTCCCCTGACAAATCTATGGACGTCAGTTGACCCTATGCTAGCTGAAATGCGTCTTTTAATCAGTAGGTTATGAACACGGGAAAAAATCGTAATTTTTGATATGTTGAAAAAAAATATACTTGGAATATTATATATTTGTTAACAAATAAATTTTATTTGCAAATCAAGAATTTTTGTTTGGAGCGCATATATTAATATATTAAAACATAATTTATTTCCAAACTGACTTTCACAAATAAAATATAAGTTTACACACAAACAATGTTATTGTTAAGAAGTTTCCAAACAAATTTTATTTAAAAAAGATTTTTAAACCTTTTTTTAAGATTTAAAAAACTGCTGACTGATTCAAATTTTAGTTAGTTTTTCCTAGTTTTCGTGTTAAACTTTATAGCTAAAAATTTCTTAATTTATACATCAATATTCCAATTCATCACTTTTTGTCAATCCATCAATGCAATTTATATTTACGGAGGATTATACGATTTAATTAATCGTAAATTTTACAAACATATAAAATTTATAAAAAAAATCCTCTTTTAACATCTGAAAAACAGAAAACTTGTCTTTAAATTAAGGCATTAGTACATTGCCAAAATACATAAATACAAATTAATCTTTGTTTCGGAAATACTAGTTCCAACACGGAGGAAAATCGGCATTTTTGATATGTTTGAATTGAAAGAAAATATATTTGGAAATGAATTTTTTAAATATTATATATTTGTTAACAAACAAATTTTATTTGAAAATCACAAAACTTTGTTTGGAACGCATATATTAATATATTAGAACAATCTATACTTGCGCATTGACTTTCACAAATAAAATAAGTATTTACCCACAAACAAAGTTATTGTTTAAGATGATTTCCAAATATATTTTATTTAAAAATGATTTTTTAAATTTGCTAAATTTTTCGAATTTGAGTTAGTTTTTCCTAGATTATAGTTAAAAATGTCTAATTTAATTTATAAGTATTCCAATTCATCACTATTTGTCAATTCATCAATGCCATTTATATTTGCGAAAGATTATACGATTTAAGTTTTAATTAAATTTTACAAACATATAAAATTTATAAAAAATGCTCTTTAAACATCTGAACAATAGAAAACTTGTCTTTAAATTAAGGCATTGATACATTGCCAAAATACATAAATACAAAATACTAGTTCCAAATAAAAAAATATTATAATGGGAACATATTTTTGTTTAGAACAATATCCTCCCAAACATATAATATTTGGGTATGTCAAATATTATATATTTGGAGTGTACCCTAAACATATGTATAAATTAAGCCGAATATGTTTGGGACAATATACTACAGAAACGATTTTTTTTCAGCGTGAAACAAAAAAAAATATTTTAATGGGAACAAATTTTTGTTTAGAACAATATCTTCCCAAACATATAATATTTGTGTGTGTCGAATATTATATATTTGGAGTGTACCCTAAACATATGTATATTTCATGCCGAATATATTTGGGACAATATACTACAGAAGCGATTTTTTTCAGCGTGATTGAACTACGTATGCTGCCATCAACCTCTAGGGTTGCTAAAGCCGTAGTTATAGCGGCTGGTTTTATGTTACTGAAGGCTCCCTCTATATCTAAGAAAGAGTAAAGAGCATGGAGCATTTTTGTACACGGAGAAAAAATATGTTTGGGATCAAAATTTAAATAAAATATGCTGTGGTTCAAATATTTTATATTTACATACCGGAAAAAAACTTTGAATATCTCTGTTATCAATGTTATTTTTTTCGTTGTTTTGGTGCAAATTATCTTTAAAAACGGGGAAATATTTAAATCGGCTACAGAATTTGTTTTCCTACCTATAGGAAAAAAGTAATGTTTCCCAAATATAATATGTTTCTAGAAAATATATTACAAAAGCGATTTTTTTCTTAGGTGGGCATGGAGCTTTTTGTGGCCAGGCCAGTTATGCTGTTGCCGTTTTCCCCAAATTGGACAACATTCATTTGGGATCTGCATTAAGTACAGGTCAATCAATGTTCATTACGTTAGGTTTTTTAACAAATTACTTAAAGGCTTGTTTTCGGAAAATTGTCAGGAACGATTGATGGTTAAATATGGATACAATTTAAATATACTGCCAACCTCTAGGGTTGCTAAAGCCGCAATTATAGCGGTTGGATTTATGTTACTGAAAGCTCCCTCTGTATCTTAGAAAGAGTAAAGAGTGTGGCGTCCAAATCTTCCAAAATAGATAATATTTGTCTGTGTCAAGTATTATTATATTATTTCAAGCGGAATATGTTTGGCACAATATACTACAGGAGTGATTTTTTCAGCGTGTATGCAAAATTTCATCAAAATCCAAACGTATTTCCGGACGCCGCAAAAGTTTAATATATGACTTACGATAAAGTGTTTTCGCAAAAAAATGTAAAAACCCTTTAACGGTAAAATGACACCCCTCTTTTTCAGTGTTTTATTGCCAATTTGAATTTTCTGGAGATACACATCGGTGACACATGGTCTACCGATTAATTTTCAATAATACAATATTTTTCGATAAAATGTCGTTTTCGAAAGATTTGCTCTCATGGCTCGATTTGATGATAAAAAAATAAGTACGAAAACCTTTACAATGCAAATCGTACGACCTATACTGCTTCGTGAATAAATTTTGATAGGGTTGACGAATAAACGCCAATTTTTGACAAAAAGTAATTTGGAAGATTTAGAACTTAAAAATGCAAAGCTCCTCAAAAAACATATCTTATCATACTTTGAATCGAAGGTATCGATATATAAACAATAATTTTGTTCCGCATATTGCTACCAACTGCGAACATGTCAAATTTCAAGAGGTATAGCGTGACTACGATCGTGACCCGATCCTTACATACACACGACGTTATTTCGTTTTCATTAATGATCGTATGGGCGATATTTCTCCCACTGATCCGATATTGCTTATTTATTTTTGGTTGACTCTTTCGCTGTCAACATCAATGGGAATGGTCATGCATACTGGTTCGATCCCGATTATTTTTGACAAGATTAAGTAAACTATTTCCATATGTCTCTACAGATAATTTAGGAACTATCATTTTAAAGATACTCTGGATATTACGATTTCAAAAATTCTGCCATACTTGATCCCCGCCACTGATCTGATCTTGTCCACTTCTGGCAGTATCCCTGATATTGAAATCAGTTGTACACCTAGAGAAAAAAACTCAAAATTAATAAAAACTATATTGAATCAATAAGAAACATTAACGAAAGTCTAGTAATGTTGAAAATTTGTATTTCAATACGGAAAAAAATTAATTTAAAGTTGCCCTATTTGATAATTTTAATATGGAAACAATATAGAAATAATAATTTTCGGTATTGAATTCTTATATATCAATATTGTCGTCTTATTGAGACAATGTGGAAATGTTATTGAAATTATATTTTTTATTTTAGAAATAACATTTAAACAATATTGAATTAAGATTAATTAATTAATTAAAATTGAAACAAATTAAAAAAAATTTTATTCAGCTTTGATTTAATATTGAAGCATTATGAAATTTAAAATTCGCACTATTAATACCAGGTTAAAAAATAGAATTTAATAAAAAAAAAGTAATTTACAAATCTCCGTGGCAAGAACTGTGAAGTCATGAGGCATAAGGTGGAAGTTCTGATAGTTGGTTTCTTTAACAATTATGTAGATGAGTTCATCCCGATGGCAGTTCTAGAAGCCCTGCTTAGTAGCATAAACGTCTAATAGCGTTCTTCCCTAAGAAGTTTCTGCCAACAGAGTTGTAAAATCCAAAATAACATAGAAAATAGATAATTTTTTTTTTTAAATATTATTTTAATTACCTTTTTGACTCTGCCATTCGAATATGATATTTCGGCTTCAGGGGATGTCACTGAAGATATACTACTAAGACTGCTGTCTTGCCCGTCTTCTTATTTCATACATAAATGATTCTGCGTCATATTCAATTCTAAACTCAAAAGAAATAAAAACAAAAAAACATTTATTTTACGTCAAGATCGATTAGGTAGATAGACAAGACCAACCTTTCCCCAGATTGTTTTGTCTTAGAGTTGTCTCATCCACTAAATTAAATTTCACCAAAATTTTTTTAAAACACACAAAATTTTTCTGGCTAATAAATTGGGAATCAGCTGAATTGGTTTATATATTGATTTACAGTGTTGCCATATATATTTTAAATTAAAAAAATAGTAAATAAAATAGCTCTGCTCTTAAAGTGTTGACGCTTGTGCTTTTGCAGCTAAGAATTATAGTTGGTCTTGATGAATAGTCCATAAGTTTTAAAAATAATTTGCTACCGTCTAAACATCCTTTTTACCAGGTAATAAGCAATAATTGATGTATAATGTTACTACTCGAGTGCGTGGTTTTCATTAATTTGTTTTAACGATCAGACATGGAATTATCAAGCCAATGTACTGCGGGAAAACGAAGCAAGTTATGTTGTTGCTAGGTCTGAAGCACATCAAATGTTTTGCGACAGCAGCTTGTTAAGGCTTCCTACACATTTTAGCTTCAGCATCTATGCCTTCACTGATGATTCAAGAGAATGACACTTTTTTCTGTCCAAAAGCAGTACTAGTAACTCGCAACAATGTCGTTAGAGTTGTTTCTTCTTTTGCCTAACCAATTAAAATGTTAATTGTACTCAAAACAAGAGACTTTTTCGTGTTTTATTTGTGTTTTCTCTCATTCTGTGAGTAAACTCTTTTATTTTTTTACGCCATAAGGCCATAATTGTGAAATTCAAGTTCGTAGCAGTTTTAATACGGAGATATTGTACAAATTCTACACACACACACACAAACCGGTATTTTCTGTCGTTTTTGGTGGTCACTCTGTACATAATGTTGTTTCAGCTAAAGTGCACCTTCGCTGTGCTTTGGTAATTTCAAAGAATTGTATCATTTTTTAATTTTAATTACTTTCAATTTCATTTAATTGTTAAAGACATCAAATTAAATTTCCTCTCATTATTCGTATCTTTTCAGGTATGTTTTATTCTCCAAATTTTACATTTTTGGAATGGATGTCAATGAGTAGGACTCCATTAATGATAGTAAGTATGAACGTAGTTAGTTATAAGTATTTTTTTGTCAATCATAACATAGTTATAACGGATAAATATATATTATCATTAGGAATTATTGACATTTTGTTCTAATTATTATATTATGGAGGTTTTCGTCAAAAATTAGTGATTTTTTCTGATTTTTTCAAACCGCTCATTACGCCACAGTTAGAGGAAACGAGATTGTAACCGAATCTATGATTCTTTGGGCTATCAAAAGCTTTAAACCTTTTAAGTCGCCAGGACCAGACAATGTCTCGCCTGCGAAGCTACAGGCTGATCCAATTGCTCCCTGGCTCAGAGAGATATACACATGTTGTGTATATCAATCAGGCATACATACCAACAAAATGGAGAGAAACCAAGGTTGTTTTCATCCCAAAAGCGGGAAAGCCGTCCCACACTGGAGCTTAGGATTTCCGGCCAATTAGTATATCGTCATTTCTCCTTAAAACTCTGGAGAGATAAATAGATAGTTACCTTAGGACTAAAATTTATCACAGGCTTCTGTCCACTCAACAGCGTGCCTACAGCAAGGGCAAATCCACCGAAACCGCCCTGCACGATCTAGTCAGCTTTATTGAAGTATAATAACATAAAATATCAATAACATTGGGGTATGAACCCGCGTATAGTTTATTGGTTGTTTACGGCATTGTCGTCTGGTGGACACCAATTGCGGCACTAAATGTTATACTACATTTAATGCCGCTAGATGTTATAGCAGTGCAATATGCCTCACGCACTGCGATTAGACTCAGGGAACTGTCACTATGGTCAGGAAATGGATACGGACATAGTGTCATTCTAGACAGAATGCCTGACCTTACGGGTACTGTTGATTAAACTATTACTGAACTACTCTTTGGCAAAAACTATCTCACTCTTATACTGGACCGAGAAGATTTATTAACTTCTATACGGACGGTTCCAAACTCGATAACCAAGTGGGCTTTGGTGTCATTTCTGAGGAGCTTCAGCTATCACTTGCAAAAAGACTGTCTGATCACTGTAGTGTTTACCATCTTATTAAAGAGGTAGCGGAATGGCTGAAAATAATGTGCTAACCAAAGCCGGTATAAATATTTTCTCTAATAGTCAGGCTGCTATCAAGTCCCTGGAAACTATATTCCTGAATTGAAAAACTTCCCTCGACTGTCGCAGATCTCTTAACGAGATGACTGAACAGTTCAATATTCACCTGATATGGGTGCCGGGCCACAGGGATATACCAGGGAACTGCAAGACTGATGAACTTGCAAGACTAGGAACTACCTTGACATGTCTCTAGCAACCTGCAAGCTCCTCTTGAGAGATAGTGCACTTACGGCAACAAATGATAGGTGGTCACTAGTTATGAACTGCATACATTCCAGGTTGATTTGGCCCAGTTTAGACTCAAAATGCACCAAAGCACTGCTGTCGATGTCGAGAACGGACGTCTCGCTTATCGTGTCTGTCATGACAGGTCAGTGTCTTATTGGAAGGCACGCAGAGAGATTGAAGGTCTTGCATAATGACTTTTGCAGAAACTGTGGAGACGAAGAGGAGGAGGAATCAATAGAACACGTTCTTTGTCTGTGCCCCGATTTCTCCAGAAGGCGGCATACAACCTTGGGCTCTTATTACTTTGAGGAGTTAGACAACTTGGCTTATGTTGGAATCCGCCAACTTTTGAGCTTTTTAAAGCTCAAACGGGAGGGGTTAGGTATAACATACGTTTTCCCTTAGGTCCCTGTGGTAACACAATGGACTGGATAGTCTAAGTGAGTCTGTTTGACAGGCGGCCACTCTTAACCTAACAGTTAGTGGAAATACGTCAGTTAGTGGAAACAATTTGTTTTAGTTACAAGCTGCTTAACTAAAATTGTAACGAAACACGCCTATTACACTATGCAACGAAATTTTTGTGGAAGGGCTGCGCATAACATTTTCTAGTGTAATATTGAGTCCTAAAAACGAAATATATATTAAAAACTTTTTTTATCGTAAAGTTTTTTTTACAAAATTTTTCTTTAAAATTCCAGTTTTCGTGGAAGGTGCCTTTAATATTTGGATCATATTTTGAAAACGGAAATCCGTTTTGGGTCATTCTAAGTCATTTTAGCAATGTCCGTCTGTCTGTCTGGTTGATGCGCACGATAACATCCGAAAGGATTAACCGATTGACTTTAAATTTGGTATGTGCGAACATTTTTTTCTATCTCATTCTAAAGTCAAAGATGGACTATCTTGGTCCACTTCTTCGAGTACCTCCCCCAAGAAGGATATACATTTAGTGAAATATTGATTTTCCCATAACTTATATACCAATACCCAGAATCTTTCACAATTTCATACATACATAGTATTAGTTTATTAATCGCTATCAGCTTTAAAAAAATGGGCGAAGTTGCCACCTCCCTTTTGGTGCCTCCCATGCAAATGAATCATTTTGCACAAAAAGTTAACGGCTTATAACTTTGATTCCAGTCCATAAAAATACTTTAAATTATGTCAGTGTAATGTTTCTATAATACCCATGGTATATTTTATTTATAAAAAAATTATTTTTTCCTATTTTTACAATATGGTTCATAATTAATTGGTTTGCCGCTGAGATACGTTCAAAAGCACACATGCCGAGCGAGCAATGGTTCTCTACTTGTTTTTTTTTTTAATAATAGAAGCTTCACACAATGGGAAAAATGGCTGAATATGCTCGCATAGGTGTATTTTTTTAACTCCGATTTGACCCTTTAGTCCTATAGATGCTGTAGTTTACATCCAATCGTTTTGATATTTAGAATGGTAGAGTTTCTTGATCCATGAACCAACATTGCCGAATTTGAAGAAAATCGGTTAATATTTAGATATAGCTCCCATATATATGTTTCGTCCGATTTGGCCCTTTAAGAGCTGTATTTTACATCCAATCGTTTTGAAATTTAGAATGGTAGAGTTTCTTGATCCATGAACCAACATTGCCGAACTTGAAGAAAATCGGTTAAAATTTAGCTATAGCTCCCATATATATGTTTCATCCGATTTGGCTCTTTAGTCCTGTAGAAGCTGTATTTTACATCCAATCGTTTTTATACCCTACACCACACTGTGGTACAGGGTATTATTTAAGTATAAAATGTCCCAAAAGTAAATTTATGTAAACAATTTATACATGAATTACAAAATTTATATTTCAGAGTTATTCAATATTACGAGAGTGGTGTAGGGTATTATATAGTCGGCCCCGCCCGACTTTAGCCTTTCCTTACTGGTTTATTGCTTGATTGTGTGTTGCTGCGTTTTAAATATGTAGACCATTGAAGTAAAAAATAATTTACGATAAAAGTCTACATAACCGGGCAAAGTTTTAAATCCACAACAACTTAAATAGGATAAAATTGTGGGCTGCTATATATTTGAAAGCTGAAGTTTTGCACGTATGCACATAACGCAATGGGTCGTCAACTGATAATAAAATAAAAGTTAAATTAAAATAAAATTATAGAAAAGAGTATCTACATATGTTTTGGGAAAATCGGTTCGTCGATATGTTTTATATTTAAAGTAAAACAAGTAAGAAAGTTTCAGTCGGGTAAACCAACCAAGGAATACCCTCACTTTGGGAGTAATATGGAATATTACATACACGAACTAATGTGTCAATCTGTGCGGGAGGTACCCGAAGGGGTTTATCAAATACACTTATTTTTCGCTCAACAGTAGATATTTTAAATACATTGCGCTGTGCCGAACGATAAGCTTTTATCTGCACTAATATGTATATTAACATTATGATCTATTAATTTTTGGTATAGTTTGACCATTTTGTGTGGGAGGTACAAAAAGGTGCATTTTTCACAGGAATGTAGGTACTTCAAATCCGTTACACTGTGAAAAATTTTGTAGTATTTTCGTTCATTGGTATTCACGCTATAAGCTTCTAAATTTGTGTACGTTTGTGTGGGAGGTACCAAAAGAGGCGTGGCAATAACGTCCATTTTTCAGGGGACTGTAGAGGCTATAAAAGCATTATCCGGTGCACAATTTCAAGTATTTTTATGCACTGGTATTAATGTTATAAGCTGTTAACTTTTTGTATAAAATAGTCCCTTTGTGTGGGAGGTACCAAAAGGGGCGGGACCACTTTACCCATTTTTCTCAAGTTGATAGCGACAGATAAAATATTACTATGTGTGGAATTGCAGAGGATTCGGATAAGTAGTATATAAGTTATTAGAGAATCAATATTTCACTAAATTTTAAAATTTTGTGAGAGAGGTACTAGAAGGAGTGGACCAATGTGGCCCATCTTTGAACTTAGTCTGAGATAGAAAAAAATATTATTCTATACCAAATCTTGAAGTTAATCAGTTACTCCTTTCGAGAGTTAACGTGCGCTCCAGCCAGACAGACGGACGGCCATTGCTCAAATGGCTTAAAAAGGCTCATAACGATGTGTTACACTTTTTGTCCGTAGCAAATGACATATAGTCACACTAAAGTGAGGGTATAAAAAGCACATATTTAAAGTAAAAAAAATCTGCCAGTGTCGCAAGAAGCCGCAGACAAACTAGGTACTGTTGGATTCATCACTAAGTCATCTCTCTTCTCTATGTCACATGGATCCCACGTTATCCAAAAAGTTGTATTCCATTTAGTGTGTTTAAAAAAAACTGTGTTTTTACTTTGAAATATGTCTTTATTTGAAGACGTTAAAAAATACGTTTTACACGCGAATTCTACAATCATTGTAGTACATAGATTATATCATCGCAATGATATTTGCATTAATAAGAGAAAAAAAGACAAACTTATCTCCTTTTCAGTTATTTTCATTATATTATCTTCTCCACAACAAAACAACATTCCCCAAAAAAAAAATATTTTCCAAGTTGTTTTCAAAGTCCTATGCGCGCATATTTCACCATATTTTCCCATCGTGCGTTAGGCGGTGCCTCGACCGATCGACTCAGAATCACTAGCTGAGTTGATTAATCCAACTTTGTCCGTCCTTCCGTCCATCTTGTGTTGTTCATTGAGTACAGGTTGCAATTTCACTCCTATCGTTCTGAAATTTTTCTGTTAGGAATTTGAAGAAAACCGGTTTAGATTCAGATATAGCTCCTATACATACGTTTCGCCCGATTTCGGTAGTTTTTTGATCCATGAACGAACATTGGCGAATTTGAAGAAAATTGGTTCAGTTTAGATATATCCCTAACCTTACTGGATATAGATATAGATAGAATATAGATTAAATTATCATCCCAGTTAGTAGTGATTAATTTTTTTTTAATTTTAATTTTTCCATTATGACTCATTGTAAACATTTGCCATCTGCGCCGCCAAGAAGTGAAATAGGGTTTGTATCAAAACATGAATATATACCCCATTTCACTTCTTGGCGGTGCAGATGCAATGCTTTTTAACAGATGTGCCTGGAATTTACAAATTGGTACTATATTTAACCTGCAAAACATCCTAGTATTAATGGTTTGATAGTCCCGCATTGCTTGGCAAATAATGGTGGAGGGTATTCTACAGTTGGCTCCGACCGAATTTAACCTTTCCTTTCTGGTAAAATTGGTTAATGAAATAATATACTACGTCCATGTCTAATTTCATCTGTATCTGCGGAGTCAGACCATATTTTCCATACATTTTTAATTTTTTTTTAATAAAATACACTACAACCTTTTGTTGGTCTTGGCTTGCTTATGAAATGTTCTCCATGCGCATAGATTTTTTGTGCGCAGTCTCCAGTTTGATTCAGCAAGAATTTTTAGGTCTTCTTCAACTTGGTGTTTCTACTGGAGTCTTGGGCTTCCTCGTTCACGTTTTCCTTCTTATAGAAATTTTAATGTCTTTCGTGCTGGAGTATCTGCTTTCATTCTTCCGACGTGTCCCAGCCAGCTCAATCGTTGTATCTTGATGCGTCTTATTTTAGGTTAGGTTGAATAGAGGAGACGTTTAAACATCTCATGTCCATGGAAATACACTTAAGCCCGTGGGTTACTCCACGGGTTAAAGAAAATGGGTACTAGACACGAATTTTCTGAGTATCTTCCAGTCATATCCGCTGAGATAAGTCAAGTCTGGCAATATGTCGGAACCGAAATATTGGGATCTTGCGTGTGTGAAAGCTGGGCAGTGACACAGAAAATGTTCCATCGTTTCGATGTTTTCCCTGCACTCGTCGTTTTTTGCGAGTCCTATGCGATGAAGATGAGATGAGATGCTGTATGAGATTTACTTCACGTAGAAGTAAATCTCATACAGCTCATGGCATATTTTCTATGCAATTCGTAAAAACTCCTTATTTTACTTAGTAAAATTTAATTGTTGTCTATAAAATATTTTACATTATTCCATAGGATATTAGGTTTATCATTCCGCTTGCAAAAGCTTGATAATATTGAAAGTTCGCAATAATTATTCTGGCAAATACATATTACTTGTGGTTGTTCGGTCTATCTTTGAATATAGTCCACAGAGGAGGGTTTCGACCGATTTTATTTATCTAGGTCATATTTTAACCGATTTGGATGAAATTATAAAAGGTTTTTTGAAAATTATAAAAGGGCCGTTGGACCAAATTCAACACCCTCCAACTCGGGGAGTCCTTAGCCGATCTCGTTGAAATGTTGTGTCAAAACTTTGTGCAAGCTTTATCCCGATCAGAAGACATCGGCTTCAAATTTCTTATATCCACAAAAAAACTCTAGTTGTAATATACCTTTTCTAACACAGGAGAACATCCTTAGTTCAATGGCATATAGTCATATCATTAACAATTGGCAGGGGTCAGTGATCGGCGGGAGTTCTGAATACCGGGAAAAGTGATATCGGTCAAAAAAATTATACGTCTCCGGCGTTTTGCTAGCCTATATTGTAACAAGTAAGAAATTTCAGGCGACAATGGTATACCCTCACTTTGTGAGCTATGGAAATATGCACTGGTATATGTAATAATATTAATTATGAGCTATTTAATTTTGGTATGTCTTGGCTCTTTTTATATGCGAGCTACTAAAGCGGGTGTGGTGATAACTCCCATTTATAACAGGAATGAGGAATTTTAAAAACTTTATACTGTGTACAAATTTTGATTATTTATTATATTGGTATTCACGATATATGCTATTAACTTTTGTACAAAATGGTACGCTTGTGTGGCAGGTAGCAAAAGTGGCGTGATAATAACGCCCATTTTTCGACAGACTATAGGTACTATAAAAACATATTCTCTACAAAATATTAAGTACTTGTATTGTATTGGTACTTGTATAAACTAGTAAAAAATGTATAAGCTGTTACATTTTGTACGAAACGGTACCTTTGTGTGGGAGGTAGCAAAAGGGGCATGGCAATAACTCCCAATTTTCACTGGGCTGTAGTTACTATAAAACCATTACACTGTACAAAATGTCAAGTATTTCTATGTACTGGTATTAAAGTTATAAGCTGTTAACTTTTGATGCAAAATAGTCCATTTGTGTGAGAGGTACCAAAAGGGGCGTGTCAATAAACCCCATTTTTCGCTGGACTGTAGGCACTGTAAAATCATTACACTGTACAAAATTCTAAGTATTTGTATGCACTAGTGTACATGTTATAAGCTATTAATTGTTGATGCAAAATAGTCCATTTGTGTGGGAGGTACCAAAATGGGCATGCCAATAACGCCCAGTTGTCACTGGACTCTAGGTACTATTAAAGCATTACACTCTACAAAATGTCATGTATTTGTATGAAGTGATATTAAATCTATAAGCAGTTAAATTTTGATGCAAAATGGTCCATTTGTGTGGGAGGTATCAAAAGGGGAGTGGCAACTTTGACCATTTTTCTCGGGGTGATAGCGGCTAACAAACTAATGCTATGTGTGGAATTTCAGAAGATTCGAATAAGTAGTGTAGAAGCAGGACAGTGTATTCGGAGTCTTGGAGTGGGATTCGGGGATATTTGCCCGGAGTCGGAGTCCGGAGTCGAATAATTATGGTCGACTCCCACTCCGAGATGGAATGTGCAAAATGTACCATTTATGCGATAGAAATTTTGGGAAAACAATTCTAGTACAAAAGAAGGATAAAACATTTGAAGCTTTTAACCAAATATTTGTGTATGTCTAAAATATCTATAAAGTCAAGCAAATTATGGACTTTTTATTTAAAGACAGTTTAAGGAAAGTTCTGTTTATATTAGTGATCAATTTAGAAAGATGAATATGCTGCTAACAAAATAAGAATTTTGCAAGACTATACGCTATTCTTAAGCGAGTAAAAAACCAGTAAGAAAATACCAATGACTGGCGAAGCCAACTATATGGTATCGTAAACCACCTTGTTAGAGCAGAATAAGCTCAGATATAGCAAATATAAATATGAAATATAAAAAATAATTATAAAAATAAATCGAAACTGAATTTGTTCAAATTGGACAATATCCGTTCCTGCATAAATAAACTCTACCCTACTAAATTTCAAAATGATTGAATGTGAAATACAGCTCCCATAGCGCAACAAGGTCAAATCTAAAGAAACTTTTATATCTGGGGGCAATATCGATTGGACCGATTTTGACCAATTGCAATAGGTTTCCTCCCTGTTGTGAAAGACAGACGGACTGCTAGTGATTCCGAGTCGCAGAGAATATTTAAAGGTGTGTCAATCTGTAGTATTTTTTACAAATCTGCCAAAAAAAACAAAGTTATAACCCCCTGTACCATAGTGTTGTGTATAGTACAATAACTAACGAAGAAACTGGATGCCTGAAGCGAACATAATTTGCAAAAATTGGGGTATACGTGTAATAATTCAGAGGCAGTGATTGTAGAAAATTTTATCATGATTTCACTTTGAAAGAATTGTCATATTATTTGCAAGTCAGGCGTCGATGAATAAATAATAATTTAATTACTGGTATTCAATACCTACTGTTTTGTGGTTTTTTTAACAAAGCTATATCTTATTTTCAATAAAATGAATTCACGTTTTAGTAGAAATATAATTTCAGAAATTAATGTTATTCAGTCGAGTAGTTTTGGCTCGACTTCGCAGGCCTGTGTAGAAGTTGTTAAAGAAACAATATTTCACTAAATATTAACGCTTTGTGTTTGAGGTACTAGAAGGAGTGGACCAATCTTCGAACTTAGCCGGAGATAGAAAAAAATATTACCGCATACCAAATGTGAAGTCAATCGGTTACTCCTTTCGAGAGCTATCGTGCGCACCAGCCAGCACAGACGGACATTGCTCATTCGACTTAAAATGACCTAAAACTAATATCCGCCGAACATACTTATGGTCTTAGGTCACTCCTTCGATGTGTTACACTTTTGGCCCGTAGCAAATGATATATACCCTCGTATCACTAAAGTGAGGGTATAAAAATAGGGAAATTCGGAAAAATAATTTTTTTATATTTTTTATTTTGGCTATTTTGTTTGGGAGGCACCAAAAGGGGCGTGGCAGTAACGCCCATTTTTCACGGGACAACATTACACTTCACAAAATGACAAGTACTTGTATGAACATATACCAAACCTTGATACCAAAAGGGGAGTGGCAACTTCGCCCATTTTTCTCAATATGATAGCGACCAAGAAACTAATACTATGTGTGGAATTGTGAAAGAGTCTGAGTAGTAGTGTAAATGTTATGAGCTAACAAAACATTGTCCTTAGCCTGAGATAGAAAGAAAATATCGATTTTTTATTGTTTTTTTTTTCGCCAACAAAAAAGGGTTTTTTGTTGGCGCACTTGGAAGTGCTTTTACTAAAATGAGAAGAAGTTATAATTATAATTCTTATTTTTTTACATTTCTTGCAGAAAAATCGGACTAGTGGTTCTCGCGTTATCTCAAACAAAAGACCCCCATATGTGGCAAATTCCCCTATAAGATACTTGCTAACTTCAAATTGATATATCACGATTCATAATCGTGACCCAGCGAAACGCCGGGACACGTATAATTTATTTGACCGATATTACTTTTTCCAGTAGCCAGAACCCCAACGTTTTTGGCTGTCGCACAGTATAAGACCTAATTTACAAGGTGCAACTTGTCCTGCGACTTTCTTTAATTCCTCTTTTGAAATCCCTACGTAAAATCATGCCAGTTTAGACGGTGGGCTTTTGTTTCAGCAACCAGGGGAAACATTTATGTTTTTTATTCGTTCACTCACATTTATTTTATTGAATTTGGTTTTCGTATTCAGTAACTCATGAAGGGAAATGTCAATTTGTCCCTTGATTTTTTATTTCGTGAAACTTTTTCTACCAAGTAAGCTTCTCTACACCCCTCGTCAACAAACCCCTCATGTCGCAGGGACAAGCCGCGTAAATCGGGTTTAATTTACATATTAGATAGCTTGGACATTTTTTTATTGAAGAGTCCGAAGAATATAGATGACTGCAGAATTTTGCAAGTAAAAAGCTCTCAAATTGTCACATATGTACTCGTAGAATCAAAATCATTAACAGTTTTTCAATGCCTTCTCATAAGTATGTATGTAGTACGAGTATGTATATTCATCCGTATTAAAAAATTCTACATTTACTACCCCATGCTTATGATATCAAATTATATTTTTCTACATTTCTTCTCCGACTTTTAAACCCTTGCAGGCATTTCTGTGTCAGGGACCAAATCATTAAATGCCTATGCCTGCACAGTTTTTCACTCAAAACATCAAATCGAATGACTTGAAATCAAATCATCTCTAATGAAGTGAATACCGAATAAATTAAATCAAAATCATTACACATCAACACAATCTCAGCCCATGAGATTAAAGATTGCCAGCATCGTTGAGCGACCCACAGAATGCGTTACGAGTTTTGTGTTACCCCAAATTTGAAAATCGGTTTAAATATAATTCAATAACACCAGTACCCAGAAATAGAAACGGAAACGTATGTACTCGTGCCGAAATTAAACGTAAAACATCATCATCACAGTGGAGAACATCTTCCATTCTAAACATCCTTTCCTAGAGTTGCATTGAAATAAGGGTTGACGGACCCGTCTCATCTTCCACTGTCAACTTTTCTATTAAGCAATTGAATATTTATGAGAGAAGGAAGAATGAATGCTTCAAACTGAACTCTGACTACTTTTGAATAATTTCAGTTGTTGAATATACTCGTATTGTACTCGTGTCAGATTCTCTATGATTGAGCCTATAAAGGCAACCCTTCCCATTCTACCTTGGTGAAAGAATCCCCAAGGTACTTGAGTGTGAGCGTAAAAGTAAACCTGGGGCAATACTCGTTATTAAGAAAATGGGTGAATACAATGTCCCACTATTCAGTGCGGGTGTATGAATCAAGTACAAACACAAGGATAAACTCGTCCTCATCCTATGAAAACCTTTTCCCCCTATCGAAGTACCAGAGGAGGATAACTTATGCAAAATTCTTTGTCTAATACAGTAACAGCAATACAAATATAAATGAATTTTAAATGTTGATGTTTATAAATAGAATCAAACAAAAATTGCTACATTCTTTCATTCAAATAGAAAGTGCGTATCTACAAACATTCTTGTTTGCCTGGATGTTATTGTATTGTATGCGTGTGTGTGGGTGTCTGAATGCTTTTGTTTGAATAGATTTTGCCTTTTGTATTTATTTAACAAAATATGTTTTTCTAGGAATTCATGGCTCAAGGCAATTGCAAAAGTTATTTTCGATTTGTTAATACTGTTCGATTGCTGTGGAGTGAGTGGAGAACTAATTGTATACTCTGAACAAATATTCAAATATTTATAGAAACATTGTTTTACATTTCAAATGATATTTAACGATTTTTGTTAAATGTGTATATCCTAGATTACAATTGGCATTTAAGTTTTTTGGTTTATATAGGTTCAGATTTAGGTTAACCCATGTTCATACCGACATATCCATTCTAATGCATGGACATTTTTGTAATAGAAAATTTAACATTTTTATGGGTTTCCTTTAAAATATAAACAGTATGGTCTCAACTATTTTACGACTTAGGCCTTTGTATCTATTGTTCCCACATTACTGAATTCCAGCCCAACCGTTTGTTACCTCTAAGGCTTCAATAATTCATAACGATCTGGACCTTTATTTATATACCTCAAAATGGTTACCCGAATAATTGAACAATAAATTTTAATTAAAACAATTTTAAGTGAAAAAGGAACATATCATGTGTTTCATAATTGATCTGGCTAAACTTAAAAACTTGTACTTTATTTTGGACCTTATCGTCCCTAGTAAAAATGGTGGACATAGGTCCATGTTTTGGACCGAATTGCATACTGATCTGATATAAAATACATCTTCGATGTCGCTTAGTTGTCAGATGTGGAGGAACAAGTATATGAATGCTACTCATATAACAAAATTTGAGAGTGTTTTTTCCTGAATTAAGAAACCTCTTTCTGAAAATCGTCATGATCGGTTGTAAAATACACATTCTATATATAAATGTAAACTCTTAAATGTGGCTGTGCTCGTTTCTGAATTAGGAATCATCTTTCTGCTATATTTGTTTTTATGTTACTAATCCGATTACAGAAACCACAATGTGGTGTAGTGTATAAAAAGGAAACATTCGGACCTGTTCTACTTTTCAAAATCTTCAAATCGCCTTTTAGCCTTCGCTGTAGTAAATACAGGTGGAATTTTTTGGATGTGAATTCGCAAGTACATTCTCAAGCGAATTGAATATGTAAAATCTATACGATTTGCTAAACTAGCTTCTATTGAAACATAAAGTTATTGTTAATTAAGATTATCTTGACTCTGTTTGTAACACCTCGAAATATTGGTCAGGGCTTGTCTGTTGTAATCACACTATTTGGTAGAAATACATATTCTGCTCTCTCCCGATTTAGCTCTTTATCATACTTACTTGTACATCCGGTAATTATCCCGGAAGCACTCACACAAGGAAAACCCAGTAAGGAAAAACAGAAAGTCGGGCGAGGCCGACTATATATATAATACCCTACACCTCCCTAACAATGCGAAAATAGGCATTGCGATAAGAATTTGGCAGTGTTCGTACGTTTAATAAGAAAACTCTCTATGCCGATTTTCGTACTGATCGGATATAAAATACGGTTTCTACAGCGTCAAATCGGTTGTAACAAATATATTGGGACTTTGTTTAAATCTGAACCGATTTTCTCCGAATTTAGTAGAAAATTCTCTCTGCAGAATTTCGTACAGATCGGATGTAAAATACGGTTTCGTACTCATCGGATATAAAATACGAGGGGGCTGTATCTAAATCTTGACCCATATATATGGGGGCTGTATCTAAATCTTGACCCATTTTGACCAATTTCAATAGAGATAATCCTTGGGCCAAAAAAGGGCACTGTGCTAAATCAAAATCGGACTATAAATACGACCTGCACTTTGATTATAAGAATACCTGGACAGACAGACAGACGGACATGGCTAAATCGACTAAAAAAGTTCTGTCGATCGGTATAATAAACAATGGGTCTATCTCTTCTCCTTTTAGGCATTACAAAAAAATGCACAAAGTCATAATAGCCTGTACCACAGTGTGGTGTAAGGTATAATGAGAGTTATAGGTTCTTGTTTTGATATAGATCCTATACAAAGTTTCTCCCGGCTTTTGCTTCTAGATTTTATATTTCTTTAAAAATTTCCACCGACTAGGCTTACATTTTACATTTGTATTTAATTTTAACCAAATCCATCAATACCAAAATGCGTCACCATTGGCTTACGCTTTGTTATTGTCCCCTTACGAAGGATGCCTTTATATATATACATTTTATTAAAAATAGCAATCATTGGTCCACATTTTAATATATACCCAATACAAAAGACCCAATGACTTGACTTATTGACCACTAGTTTCCAAAGATTGGGCTAAATTAGGGGACCTTTATATGGGGGATATACGAAAACATGGACAAAACATACCCCATTTTTGCTATGGACGATTAGGTCCAGTATAAAGTGTACATTTTTAAATTTCAGCCGGATCAACTGAAGAATACGTTCTCTAGAGCGTCAAGAAGTGGCATCGGTGGGGACCTTTATATGGGGGCTATAACAAAACATGGACCGATGTACCCCATTTTTTCTATGGTCGATTAGGTCCAATATGAAGTGAAAATTCTTAAATTTCGGCCAGGTAAATTGAAAAATGTGTTTTCTAGAGCGTCAAGAAGTGACATGGGTGGGAACATTTACATGGGGCCTATATCACAACATGGACCGATGTTCCCAATTTTTACTAGGAACGATTAGGTCCAATATTATGTATGAATTCTTAAATTTCAGCCAGGTCAATTGAAGAACCCGTACTCAAGAGCGTCAAGAAGTGGCATCGGCGGGGACCTTTATATGGGGGCTATACCAAAACATGGACCGATGTGCCCCATTTTTCCTAGAGACGATTAGGTCCAATATAAATTGCAAATTCTTAAATGGGGACCTTTATATGTGGGATATATCGACTCAGAAAGTGATTCTATGCCGCTCGGTATAATAAACAATGGGTATATCTCTTTAGTTTTTAAGCGTTACAAATAAATAAAGACAACCAAACGAACAAAAAGAACTATTAAGCCTAATATGGCTCAAATTAAGAAGAAAAGCAATACATTAAACTCAAAAACGATGAACGATTATAGAGTAAAATCGTTCAAATACTGTACTCAGATCACCATTATATAGAGTTCAAACTCGCTGAAAAAGAGCCTAAACCTGCTGTCCACAGAAATGTGAGGAAATGCACCTGTATGAGAAGAATTTTAAAAAGGTCCTCAACTCTAAGAGGCCTCTCCAAAAACAAGGTACAAGGGTAAAACTAAATCTCAATGGTGGACTTCTGAGCTCACGGCAAGGAAAAAGACCTGCAACAAGCTATTCAACAAGGCGAAATCTATCGAGTCGATAATGATTGGGATGCATTTAAAGGGCAACTCAAGATCTATAAGAAGGAGCTTAGGAAGGCGCAAAGACGCTCTTGGTATTCCTTCTGTGGCGAAGTGGAAAGCGTCTCCGACGCCACAAGGCAGAGGAAGATAATATCCACTTCACCTTGTACATTAGGGTATTTGCAGGAAAAGGCAAACAACTGGACAAAAAACAGCGAGCAATCGCTAAAAGTATTGCTCGACACACATTTCCCGGGGAACTCATCAACAGAGCCCGAGGATCAACAGGACCAACAAGAGTGTGAGTGGACTGCGAGCGTCGCTAGCTTGTTGACTGAGAGATCCAGAATAAGCAGGGCTATAAACAGCTTTGAGCCCTTCAACTCACTTGGACCAGACGGCATCACCACAGAAGAAATGCAGAAAATGTTAAAGTACATTATCCCATGGCTGCAGAAAATGTATGTAGGCTGTATCAGGCTTTCATACATCCCGTATCGATGGAGGGACACCAAAGTTGTATTCATACCCAAAGCGGGAAAGATATCGCACTCTAGGCCAAAAGACATCAGACCAATTAGCCTATCCTCCTTCCTATTGAAAGGTCTGGAAAGACTTTTAGATTATTTCATTAGGGAAAACCTGGATACAAAACTCCTGTCGGGAAACCAACATGCTTACAATAAGGGCAATTCTACAGAATCAGCCCTGCACGAACTTGTGAGCGCTATCGAATCGTCCCTACATTTCAAGGAATTCACCATGTTGGCATTTCTTGACATTGAAGGAGCTTTTAACAACATACACTCAAATGCGGTAATTGCGGCACTGTCACATCTTAAGGTAAACTCTAGCTTGATTATATTTATACACAGCCAGCTTTCTTTTGCAAAATTTTTTGTAATAATTTTAGATAGGAAACTGTCATTAAGCCTTTACGTACTGGAACGTGTGAAGAAGGCCAACGTCGCCCTATATTCCTGCAGGAAGACTGTAAGGTCGCGGTGGGGCCTCTCTCCTAAAATAGTCCATTGGATATATAGCAGTAGTTCGTCCAATACTGTTATACGGCATTGTGGTATGGTGGACGGCACCTGACAACCTAACAATAACAAACCTACTATCAAAGGTTCAGAGAACTGCTTGCCTATGTATACGCGGAGCGTTAAGGACTACAGCGATTGAGTCTCTACAAGCCCTTCTCCATATACTGCCGATTAATGTTGTGGCGAGAGAACTTGCAACCAAAGCGGCACTAAGTTAAAACTGCCTGAGGAAATCAAAGTGTAGTGCTATGGTAACTGACCGAGTGGACTATGTGTATATCAACGGTGCGCACCTTTGAGAGGAACTACATCACTATGAAACCAGCCAGGAATGAATGGTTTGGCAGAATACCAGGAAATAGAAACCATCTCCACTTCTATACGGATGGTTCGAAGCTTGATGAAAAAGTTGGCTTCGGAGTACACTACCAGATACCTGCAGTGTATATCAAGCCGAAATAATAGCAATATGGGAAGTCGCCATGTGGCTGAGACGGAACATAGTAACCAACACTGGCGTTGTCATTTACTCGGACAGCCAGGCTGCCATCAATTCTCTGGAGGCCACATCCCTAAATTCACAAACAGACCTCGACTGCCGCAGATCTCTTAACGAGATGGCTGAGCAGTTTAATATACACCTCATATGGGTGCCTGGGCATAGGGATATCCCGGGGAACTGCAAAGCCGATGAACCTGCTAGGAAAGGGACGACTTTACAAATTCTCGAAAAATTTTCATATATTGGTGCGCCACTATCCACGTGCAAGCTTTGGCTTAGGCAAGAGGCAATCAGGCAGTCCAACGAAAGATGGACACAAATCGGCACCTGTAGGGTAGCTAGACAAATCTGGCCAAGGTATGACCTGAGAAGGTCAAAATATCTCCTCGCACTAGAAAGGAAAATATTGTCTACGTTAGTATCAGTTCTGACGGAACACTGCCTGATCGGTGAACACGCCAGAAGATTGGGTATTGACTCCAGTGACTTCTGCGAAGCTGTGGAGATGAGGAAGATGTGGAGAGCATTGAGCACTTGCTATGCGACTGTCCCGCATTGAGTAAACTACGACTGGACATACTGGGGTCGGCCTTTCTAGGCAGTCTAACAGATCTTTCCGGTACCACAATTCGTACTATCGATAAATTTGTATATCAAACAGGTTGGGTTCGATGAGGGGCATTTTAACCCGTGGTAACACTAGGGACCTAAACTGGTCTATGTGAGCATATATAAAAAATACGGCTGCCACCCTAACCTAAACCTAAACTAGGAACGATTAGGTCCAATACTAAGTAGGAATTCATAAATTTTAGCCAGATCAATTGGCTATATGAAAACATGGACTGATATGCCCCATTTTCAAAAGGGTTCGTCTTTAGTCTAAGAAATGCCCCTGTACCATTTTTTGTAAAGATTGCTTTGTATTTACGACCTGCACATTGATAACAAGAATACATGGACAGACAGACAGACGGACATGGCTAAACCTTCTCAGAAAGTGATTCTATGCCAATCGGTATAATAATCGCTTTATTTTTTAAGCGCTACAAACAAATGCGCAAAGTCCTGTACCATAATGTGGTGTCGGGTATAATGAAGCGGAGAAACGCTATTACGTACTCATATTCTTAAAATTAAGTAAACTTTTCATAAAAAGAAATATTAAGCCTAATATGGCTTAAGGTAAGAAGAAAAATAATGCGTTCATCTCAAAAGCGGTTAACGATTATAGATTCAAATATAATAACTCTCTCAACCAGTTTTATTTGGGTGATGTTTGTAACCAAAACTTTCTTCATTGAAGCCCGTCTTGCACTCAAACCAATCCCAGATAATTCTTAAATCAGACGCTTTATTCTTGATAATTGTAGTTTAAATTTGTAGTATATGTGATAATTGTAGTATACGACAGATAAGATAAGAATGAGAAATAAACAGATTTCATATCCTTATATGATTTCTGTATGACTCAATTTACAACAGAAGAGAGCTATTTACTGCTGTAAAGAAAAGGAAGACGTCATACCTAGGACATATTATGAGGAACCCGAAATATAAATATCTACAATCCATAACACGAGTGAAAATTGATGAAATATCTGTTAGAGGCAGAAAAGAAACAACATGGATTGATAATGTATGAACTGGCATCAGAGGTAAGGGCAGACTTCTGAGCGAAGCAAGAGACAGAGATGCTTTTGCAGAGGTGCTGAAAAATATAATCACTTTCTGATATATAAAATATTAAGAAAATCTCTAATTGTATTGGTCGCTAAAATTCGAAGAACGAATTGGCAAATAAAGAAGAAGATAACTTTTAACTAGGCTTTTTGTAAATAGTTGTTTACTTAAAGTTACTAATTAACAAAATAATTATGCAACCCACAGATTATCATAAACAATATTGAATGTTTTAATATCAATTTTTAGTGGTAAGCGTTTGAGATCGAGGTCGACTGAACAGAGATAAATAATTCCCCAAAGGTACTCTTTATTCTGGTACCAGCACAAAGGCTACTGCTTTATATTAGGTCTCAAAATAGCTACTCATTTTGGATTTCCCATCAAATTTTATGTCCGATATTTTAATTTTATATTGATTTCGGCGAAATTTAGTAAAATATCATCATATGGCGAATGTCTATAGAAAAAACTAATTAGATTGATTGCTGCCGAAAACAAGAAACCGCTTAAATTGACTGCAGTGTAAAGTGTTATAGGCATTAATCAAAAACAGTTCTGTTAAAAAATTAGCACACTTGTGGAACACTCAAGATGCCTAGAGAGGTAATGAGTTTGACAAGTTCATATGTATATAATGATCGTTGACATGTTTAATTAATAAAATTGTGAATACTCAATCATACAATCGCTAATGTAAGTAAATGCCACTTAATAGACCCATTTACATCTGATTTGCAGATCGTTATCTAAGGACTTTATATTCTCAATTCTAGTATTTAATTTTCCTATTAAGTTTTAGTTTAAGTACGGAAATTACTGCATATGTTCCTCTTAACGACTAAATTGCCTGGGGGCATTAAGTCATATCATCACGACTGCATCTGAATGGCCCTTTCCCACAATACATCTCCTAATCCTAATTATAATTTTACAGAACAACAACTGTAGTACGAGCAGAGACTTGGGTATTTTACAACCGAAAACGAAAGTAAAAATGTCAACGTGTGAATTTGCTTGCCGCGAAAAAAGAGAGAAATAAAAAAAAAACAATCAACAGGAAATGATAAACATCTACAATTGTCATAATTGTTGTTGAGGTTGTTTGTCGTCGCTGACGCTTTAGCGACTGAGAAAACTATGTTGTCATAACCCCAAAGATCAGACAGACGAACAAACTGTTGTATGTAATAATTATTTTCTTTTCTTAACTTTTCAATTTGTAAAATGTTAATTCTTCTTCCGATAACTTCGTCTTGTTGCTGCTGCGGCTCCTTCTTTTTTTGTTCTGCTCCGTTCTTGTTCATATGGCACATTTGTATGTACAAATGAACACAGACAATCATTTCTCATTTTGCGCAGACGTACACATTTAGAAATTTGTTGAAATCATTAAACATTCCACTTTTAGAGATGTCGTTCCTTCCCCTCCAGACATTCGCGCAATAATAAACGAATGCGAGATTTTGATGATGCATCTAATATTTCCGTTGTTTGAAGTGCCCTTTTTTCTTTGGATTCTTTCCACTTATTCCTTTGTTATGTCTCATGCATCTTTGTTGCAGGTTTGGTTCGTATGTGTGAATGACGATTTCTTAGACTGGGTCGAATGATTAATATCAATCTTAAAAGCAGTATTTTACCGTGAGTGAATAACATATCCGTTGACAAATTTAGTTTTCTATGTATACATAACACGACAGACAGGCTTCGAGGTTTGTCCATGGACTATGAACCTCACTGTGGAATATTATAAGTTTATTTTGAGGCATATGCTTGTAACACCTAAAAATACTGAAAATTTCCCTGATCCACTGAAAATCTCTAGCAGATTCGATTAAACAATTTAAATTTATTCAGCTACAATATCAATCATCATGGATGGAGTAAGACTTGTGAGTCATTCTATGTAACATTAATATGAGTCATTCTATGTAACATTAAATGCAAATTGCCAATTTTCATGTCAATCGGAGGAGGGTATAATAAACTCATACTACAAAGAATTCGATTGTTGCCGAAGGGCTTTTTGTTATATTTATAACTTACGAACCAGACTGGAAAGGCTTAGGATATTCTGGGCCTGACATCCTGTCAGTGTATCAGGAGTTTCACTTTTGCTGTAAGACCAGCTACAGAGCCTCAAAGTTGGTCACCTTCAGCTTTTCCAAAAATCTAGGCATACCAAAGGCTTTTTACGCCTAAGAGTTAGCTCATATAGTTCCCGAGATTATTGCAATTGAACATTTTTTTTCGTTTCTTCCCCGACCCTGTCCTAGTATTTTGTGAATATTGAATATGAATATGCACTGTCAACTTTTCTGATTTGGCAGCAAAATTTGCTATATAATGAGAAAAAAAATCGATCCGAATACCCAATAAGACATTATTTAAAGTTATATTTAAAAAAATTGATTTTTGTAATTTTTTGGGAAAAAAGTATGTCTTATTTTGGAGTTATAGAAGAAGCTAAACAAAAGTAAGACACATTTTTTTCAATCGCAAACCTAGAGTATTGAAACATTTACTATTTTTATACTTGGTAAGGTGTTGAACGATGAACTGCAAAGGGAATTTGGAGCCCGGCTTTTAGTATAGTACTTAGTATAGTACTTATAGATATAGGGGAAAATGCAAAAAAAACACATTTTTGGCGATTTTCTAAAATATTTTGGGAATTGTGGGACTGAGTTTTGCAAACATATTGATTCGCAAATTACTTTCGATTTGTTATGTCAAGACCTACAAACTACAACATGTTTCATTGAAATTTATTCATTTTTAAATATTTTATGGCGTTATTATATTTCTGTCTGCATTTGAAAATTGATTTTTTAATTTTTTTCCTGACCCTGTCGCAGCATTTTCTTAATATCAGAGCAGAATATAAACCGATTTCTCTCACATTAATGGCGAATTCGTTTCTGCAAAAGAGTGCAACATTTCCATTGCCCCTTTTTCTGAAACCTGTACTTTTGTGTTACTTTTTTGAAATTTGGTTATTAATATACTTGAATTTAGCACAACTAAAATTTCCAAATTTCAAAAAAGTTATACAATAGTGCAGTTTTCGGGAAAAGGGCAATGCAAGTGTTGCACTTTTTTTACCAGAAACGAATTCGCCATAAGTTTTTTTGAATGGACAACAAAATTAGCTATACGATGTAAAAAATGTCGGTCAGATGTGATCAGTGAGGCAAGAGTAATGGCTATATCAATTTATATTTTAAAAAATAGGTATTTATTGTGTTTTATTGCGAAAAAGTATATACAGAGTAATTCTAAAGCAAATGAATGAAAAACACACATTTAAAAATGACCCCTTTTGATTTAAATTAAATTTGGCACAATGATTATACAAATGTGCAGGAATTTTGTGGCGTTCATAAATGTGTGGTCCATAAATGAGGAATTTGAATACAGCGCCACCTGTCGAATCCAAATAATGTTACGCATACTCACATTAATAATATAAATATAATGTGTAAAAATAACTACAATCGATCAAGCCGTTTAGATGTTTCACTAGCCCAGCCGAAGAATCTACAATTCTATATAAAAATATACAACAAAAAATATAGTATTGACTTAATAAAATTGCTATATCTTGGAACCCTGTTCCATTTTGAGTTTTTCATATTCAGTTCATAATAGTTTGACCCTTTAAGGATTCAAGGATTAATTCCATATTTTATATATTCCATATTTTCACATCCTTTTACAAAAAGGACATAAATATTTCATTCCGCAACATTGAAGAGGAGTAGCAGAACTTTTCTTTGGTGTTAATATCTGCAAAATACGTAACGCGGTTAAGAAGATTTGGATAATTTTACAAATGTTAATTTCGAGAAAAATCCTTGAGATAGGTAACTTTGGAGCTCTGTGCCAAAAAAACTACAATAAATTATGAAAAACTAAAAACGCAAAAAAAATTCCCGCGCACTAGGAGAACTATTGTGCTAAATTTTGTGAAAATTTATAGGAAATTTAAAATTTTTTGATTTTTTTTTTGTTTCTATGACCATATGCTAATTTCTTATTAAGTATGTTGTTTAGACTGGGCTGTTTGGTTAGATTATTTGTTATGAAGTAAATAAAACTAATTTATTCATGTTTCACTCAACGATTCCAACTTCATCAGGAGTAATTGTTGAAAATCCCAGCGACAAAATTATATACACGGGGCAAAATCGCCTTTTTTGATATATTTGAATCGAAAGAAAATATATTTGGAACACAAATTTTTAAATATTTTATATTTCTTAGCAAATAAATTTTATTTGAAAATCAATAAAATATATTTGGATCGCATATATTAATATATTACAACAAATTATATTTGCAAACTTAATTTCTCAAATAAAATATGTGTTTAAATACAAATAAAATTATTATTTAGGAATTTTTCCAAATATATTTTATTTAAAAAACGATTTCCAAAATTTTTGCTGAGTTTTTCAAATTTCAGTTTAAATGTTTCCTTGGTTTCGAATTGTACCTCCCATTTATGATACCATATGCAGCATTACCTTCTGTTTTCAATCAATCATTTAGAATTTCTGAGTATGTCAAGCCATCATTAGTTGTCAATTCTCTAAGTACTTTATATTGACCCAAGATTATATGATTTCAATTATTATTTTTTTTACGAACATTAAAAATTTCTAAAAATTTAACTTTGAATTACTGAAAAATTTTACACAATTTATGTATTTTATGAATATTTAAATGCAAATAAATATTTGTTTCACAAATAGCAGTCACATTAAGATGTAAACAAATATTTGTTTAGAACAAAATCTTCCCAAATACACAATTTTTGTATGTACCAAATATTACATGCTTAGAGTCTACCCTAAACATATGTATGTTTCAAGCCGAATATGTTTGGGACAATATACTACAGAAGCGATTTTTTTTCAGCGTGTATTTATTGTTTTTAATGAGATTGATTGGTAAAAATATTGTAGAATTACTTACAATTAGTTTTACATTTTTCCATTATTAAATACTATTAAACAAAGTGGACATCACGACACAAAATTTATAATAAAATAAATAAAAAAAAATTTTGCAGCAAAACTTAATACTAATGGAACACAGGAACCGATCACTTTAAAGTATTACAACTGAATATTGCAGTTTAGTGTTGTCTTTATCCTCTTTGGTGTTTATGGATTTGTATATTGGCTCTTGTATCCTCTTTTTTGAGTTGGCCGAACTGCTTTGGAATTACCCTATAGTATTTTGGAAATATACACACGCTGAAAAAAAATCGCTTCTGTAGTATATTGTCCCAAACATATTCGGCTTGAAACATATATATATTCAGGGTACACTCTAAACATATAGTATTTGGTATATACAAAAATTATATACTTGGGAAGATGTCGTTCTAAACAAATCTTTGTTTACATCCCAATATGTTATTATTTGGGACTATTATTTCCGAAACAAATATTAATTTGCATTTAAGTATTCGGAAAATACATAAATTGTGTTAAATTTTTCAGTAATTCAAAGTTAATTTTTTAGAAATGTTAAGTTTTCGTAAAATAATAATAATTGAAATCGTATAATCTTGGATTAAAATAAATTACTTAGAGGATTGACAACTAATGATGGCTTGGAATACTCAGAAAATTTAAATGATTGATTTAAAACGGAAGTTAATATGGTATCATAACTGGGAGGTCTAATTCGAAAACAAGGAAAAATTAAAACTGAATTTCGAAAAAATCAGTAAATGTTTTGAAAAATTTTTTAAATAAAATATATTTGGAAAAATTCCTAAACAATAATTTTATTTGTATTTAAACACATATTTTATTTGAGAAATTTAGTTTGCAAATAAAGTTTGTTGTAATATATTAATATATGCGTTCCAAATACATTTTATTGATTTTCAAATAAAATTTATTTGCTCAGAAATATATAATATTTAAAAATTTGTGTTCCAAATATATTTTCTTTTGATTCAAACATATCAAAAATGGTGATTTTGCCCCGTGCAGGAAAATAAAAATGAATGTATAACATATTTATATTCGTCTTAAAGGAAACTTCCTGGAGAATATTTTTGAAAGAAGAGTGGGTCAAAAATTTTTACGAAAATTCGTAGCCACATTTTAGACATTCGCAAAACTAAAATATGAAAACCTTTACCATTTTTGTGTGTTACACGGTAAACTGCAAAAGTTATTTTGAGATCGGCTTTTAGTATAACAGACTTTGGGAAAAAAATCAAAACATTCGTTTTTAAGGATTTTAGAATTTATATTGTGAATTGCGGGATTTTCCTTTACAAATATAATAATTTTGGAATTAGCCTCGATTTCTGATGTCAAGACCTGCCCATTTTCTGAATAGACAACAAATCTGAGGACCGGCCCTACCGCAAAAGATTAAAATCATTGGCCTGTAATGTTTAAATTTTATTTTTGGAACAAGATTATACGATTGTAATCGAAATGGAAGGTACCAAAAGGGGCGAGGCCACTTCGTCAATTTTTTCAAAGTGATAGCGACTGAAATTTCAGAAGATTCGAATAGTATAGGTGTTAATAAAGAATCAATATTTGAAATTGATCCATTTCGAGGTTCCCTACTTTTTTAAAGAAAAAAAAAACACAGAAAATTCAAATTGAATGGGGAATGTTTATTATCATTTGAAAGAACATTCTTTGGCATTTATTTTTTGAAGATTATGCCTATCAAATATTGGCCGCGGCTACGTCTCGGCTGTTCCATCCGTTAAGTCCAATTTTCGATGACTCGTTCGAGCATTTCGACTGGTAACTAGCGAATGACACGCGTGATGTTTTGCTCAAAGGCCTGAATCGAAGCGGCATAAACTTAAGACTTTACATATCCCCACAGGAAAAAGTCTAACGATGTGATATCACACGATCTTGGTGGCCAATCGACCGGCCCAAAACGTGAACTTATCTCCTAACCAAAGTGTTCTCTCAATAAATCAATTGATTGATGCGATGTGTGCGAAGTGGCGGCGTCTTGTTGAAACCAAATGTCGCCGGGATCACGAGCTTCAATTTCAGGCATCAAATAGTCGGTTATCATGGCACGATAAGGGTCGCCATTGACGGTTACGTTCTCACCGGCATCATTTTTGAAGAACTATGGACCGATGATTCCGGTACGTCGGATCGGGAATCGGTGGGTCGACTGGAAATTTTTTTTTTTGGATTTAAAAAAATGGACTTAGCGCAATTGGCGAACGATTATTTTGATAATAAAACTGAATAATTTGTAAACGTTGTTCAGGCGTAAATCTTTCCATGATAACAATACTTAACAAAAATAACATGACAGCATGACACGACTCACACGTTATCTGTCAAAAAAAGGCTATTGAAAAAAATATCTCTTATCTTAGATCTCCCTATACTAGCTGCACCCGTTTCAATTCGTTGCTACAGATTTGTACACAAAATTATTGCACTCTCGCTAACAAATTGTGCAAGATATCTCAATTGCAAAATTTGGCTTATATGGGCGGGGCCACGCATATTGGTCCGAGCCCGCAAATTTTTGGACCAAGCACATAAAATTTCACTAAATGCATACACACACAATTTCAGCACTCTAGCTACAAATTTTTCCCAATATTAAAATTTAGCTCATATGGACGGACGGAAATTTAATACCCAATAATATGTCATTCTGTAAAAATTTCAAGAAGATCGGCCGAGCCGTTTAGACCTCTGTACGGAACAAACACACAAACCAACATACACACATTTTTCTTTATATATATAAAGGGTGGTCCCACCATAATGCACGATGTTTATCGGAGTCACACTTAAACGTCAAATTTTTTTTTCCCAATCCGGGTCCGTAGAAGATGTGAAAACGCCTGTGCATGATCGCCCAGTTCGTTCTGCGGAAAACATTGATGGTATTCGCGATAGTGTAGAAATGAGGTCAGCCAAGCAGTTACAGTGAATGGTGTTCGCTATCGCGAGATGATAAGGAACTTATTGTGGCCAAATTGAGGATATGGTTCAACGGTTCCAACAGGATGGTGCCACTTGCCACACAGCTAACGAAACAATGGCTCTTTTGCGCGAGAATTTCAATGGCCGAGTGATTTGAAACCGTTGGACTTCTTTCTTTGCGGTTTTTAAAAGAAAGGTGTATGCCAACCACCGTAGCCGTGGCGAGCATTTGGCCGATATATTGATTCACACACATAAGGCGTGTTTTCGTTACACCTTAGGAGCTAAGCACTTTTAAGCATTATTAGTTCCCGATGAAGTTTGGTGCTTGTGTTCTTGTCTTAATCGAGTATGGTGTTGCCAGATTGGGCATCCTATATTTCGCAGTATGGCATCTCATTTTTGGAGAGAACAGAAATGGAAAATTGTGTCAATATTTGCAAAAAGAGTAAACAATTGAACATAGAATAGTAAATTTATGTTTTATTAATACATTTTACGAATTTTTTGTCGGTTTCGCACTGTTCTTTCTTCGCAACTCGTGACCAGGGTATGAAGCCGACGCGACGCAAATAGGCGGCGCGCCACAGCCGGCCATTTATTTCCAGCCGGCGCCGCCGATTTCAGCGGCTCACATCGGCTGAAACTCAGCCGCCGAACATTATTTAGTGAGTTAAATCGATTTATTTTATGCAACCATGAAAATTAAGAAAGTGACTACTAAGTAATGCAATAGGGTCAGAAATTTTAATAAAGTTCATTTTTGCATAAAAATTTATAAAAAGTTTCTAAATTAATCTCGCTATCATTTATTTAAAGAAATGCGTGTTTTGGTTTTTACGGAAAATACAATAGCTCTTGAGCGGCCGAACCAATTTTTACAAAGTCTACATTTGTAAAAATTCGTGCGCCATCGTTTGTTGGAACTTTGTCGGCTCAGCCGATTGTTGAAATTTGATTGGCTAAGCTGATCAGCCGCCGCCGCCGATCTGTATTTTTCAATGCGCCGCCGCCGCCGATAATTTTGGTCGGCTTCATTGCCTGCTCGTTACCAGATAGTGGAAATCCGCCACCAACTGCTTATGCGCCAGTTAGTGGAAGTCGGTTGTTTTCATTGCAAAGTGCTAAACTAAAATTGCTAGCTTGTAACGAAAACATGCCTATAATTGTCATAGATTCTTCTATCAAAATAAAAAAATATAAAGATAATTCCCTGAAAACTTAACTTACAATTAATATCTTGCGTTTTGGTTGGACCACTTTTTAGAAGATAGATATAGAGATAGAAGATAACATGCCAAAAAGAAAACTCATTGCGCTTCCTAGATTTCTTTATTTAGACTATTTATGTATACTATTTTCCTAAAGACATTTCGTCGGCTCAATGCTATTTTGTTCCATACGCCATTTTGTATGATCAGAGAAAAACGCAATTTATTTTTTGAGTAAAAACGGAACTGAAGTGTTATACACTTTTTATTTCACAGGGTTCACAACAGTGTTTGTATGATTCACATGATTTTCTATGTCATTACATTAAAAAATAAGCAAGTTACAACAATTTTTGTACATGGCATTTTGGTCCACATCCACGTTTGTTTTAATATTTTTTTCGTATTTGTATTACATGGACCACAAATAGGGTCGGTATGGAAGGAGAGTAATTTACATATTGTGATCGAAAGAATACTGAGTGAAAAATATAGGGCGATAGAAAAATGGAGACATATAACAAAAATATCAAAATTATTTTCCGTTATTCAGAGTTAAAAAGAGATAGGAAAAAAATTATTGCAGATTCTGAAAGAGCATGCTTGAAACCCATATTATCAATTCCTAAATCAAAAAAAAAAACAAAAATGGCGTATGAACCAAAATAGCATTAAGCCGACGATTTGACAATATTGAATGTGTTGGTATATTTTAGAACGAACTATGTAGGGGAGCTATTGTTGTAAAAATGAGACACAAACCCCAATTTTTCAGGATAATTCTGAAATAATAATTTACGCTAAAATATTAATTATTCCGTGACTTATATTGTAGTGATAGGACATATATATATATATTCCTTAAGCTTTGTACACACGGTGGTCAGATCTTAGAATGTTATCAACTCTGTCAAAGTGCTGTCAATGTACTGACAATGACAGATTGTTTGCAAAGGGTGAATTGTTAATTCAGACGATTGCAAGAAAACCTTGCAATTTCATACATTTACAATATATTTTGTAAAAATTTATAAAATTGCAATGTTTCTCTGACAATGGCGCCATTGTTAGATTCTTAAACTTCGCGCATCTTACAATGTACTGACGATGACTTTTCTGCCAACGTTGCAAGACAAAAATTTTAAGTTCACACAGTTGCATTTTTTTACATTTTGCTGTGAAAATTAGCAATGTTAAAATTTCCAGTTGTTTTTGTACGATAGGAAACATCTGGAGATCCGTCCCTATTCCTAAGGGACCAATCATCAGCCTGTCATTTTTTATATTTTATTTTTTTGCATAGTGTAAAAATTTTCTACACTGACATGCACTAATTATGATAAATTACTCAAATTTTTGCATAGTTGAAAATTTCTTCTTTGTTTGAAACTCGTGCCAGTCTACTGTATTCCAGCATATTTCTTCCCCCAAACATTGAACGTAAGATGCACATGTTCATAACAAACCGTACTTCTAGTGCACACTGCACGATGCGGCACTTCGCCACTGTCGCCGCCACCACACCAGCTGTTCATCGTCGTGTGCTTCTGGTGCAGTCGGAACCGGCGAGTGAGTGCCAACGTTTTGTACGGAACTGCTGCCACTGAAGCGATGAGGTTAAGTTTCCACTGAGAATGGATAGATAACTCGTCTTCATAGTTTCATTGTTTTTGTCTTTCTTTCGACTTTACAAAAGCATGTTTTTTCACATTAGATCATAAATAAGATGCACGGTGTTTTTCGGTCGAAATTGAGTTATATCCATGATACAATAATTGTAAAGGTAGTCCCAAGCTAACAAATGATTACAATTTTTTTATTTTGGCGTGTTTGACAGCATTTTGGTTGTCAATCTCATTGTTTACATTCCAAATGTTTGTTTACATTTTTTGACAGCAGTGGAGAGCGAAAAAAGGAAACGTATGAGTTTAAATTGAAATTGGAAAAAAGTAATAGGAAGTGAAAAAAGTAAGACTGAGTGAAAAAATATAATATAAAATGGAGAAAACAATAAAAAATTATTGTTGTTTTAAAATTATATTGTGTGTTTGTTTTTATTTTAAAAAATATATACTTTTCTAATAGGAAAAAATGCGCAAGTGTCGCATTTGTGACAAACGTGATGACAATGGAAATGGATCGTTTTTCAAAATACCGAAAGATGGAGAGCTCCGATGGAAGTGGTGTCAGGCTAGTGGTATTGCATTAGAAAGCGGTCAGTTCATCTGCGACGATCATACTTATCGAAAAACCCCTGTTTGGTTAATTAAGCGTAGTGTTGAATGTGTCAAATAGTCTTTATGATTAACGTATATCCAGTTATTCACTGAAGATGCCGGACGCCTTCCACAGTCGTCTTTGTTTTCCTTATCCATATTGACTTCTAAATTCTTCGTTTCGGCCTATCTTCTGCCGCTGTTTTTCTTTTTAGTTAAAGGTTGTTCCATTTGTTTTTTAGTTTCCGGGGGGTTTTTCACTTTTTTCATTGTTACATATGAAGACGTTCAAAAGCCACCACTGACATACGTGGCGCTCGATTGTTGCGTTCCAGGAATGTTTGTGACGTTTATCCTTATTGCGGTACACGGTCACGTTGCTTAGGCTGTTGAATGGTTTGCATGGTTTCTCCTGTGGCCGTCGTTTCTCTATTTACACTCGATAAGGGGGAGGAGAACCGTTGTCTTTAGAACTCGTTGTTTTCTTGCCAAAAATTCCTTTTCGTTGCCTTTGTGGTTTTTGCATTGCTGTAGCCCAAGATTCCAAATTCTTGGCGAAGAATTTAGCTGCTACTGCAACTGCCACATCACATCTCAAACTACTGCACTTTTTACGTCTTCTCTTCGATGGCCAGTACCACCGGAGGGTGTCACATTAAGATAACAAAAATCAAAATCGAGATTTTATGACATTTTTATTTTTCTTCACTAACTTTTGTTATTTAGCAAACAAAATTCCGAGTTTGCTGTTGAATTGTTGTTGTTGTGCTCACTCTGTCACTGACGTCTACCTTTTATACTACTTACTCGAATCTTCGGAAATTGCACACATAGTATAAGTTTGTTAGTCGCTAACACGTCAAGAAAAATGGGCGAAGTGGCCACTCCCCACACGAATGAACCATTTTGCACCAAAAGTTAACTGCTTTAATATAAGTTCATACTTACCAAAGGCACGCTCCTTTTGGTACCTTCCACTCAAATGGACCCTTTTGTATCAAAAGTTAACAGCTGTTAACTTTAATACCAGTGCATTTAAATACATAAAATTTTGGACAGTGTATTGCTTTTATAGTACCTACAGTTCAGTGAAAAATGGGCGTCATTTACACGACCCTTTTGATACCTCCCTCACAAATGGACCATTTTGTACCAAAAGTCGATGTTTTATAGCGTTAATACCAGTGCTTACTAATACATGGAATTTCGTACAGTATCGTATAGTACCCACAGTTCAGTTAAAAATGGGCGTCATTGGCATGTCGCTTTTGGTAGCTCCCAAACAAATGGACCATTCTGCACAAAAAGTTAACAGTATATGAATACAAATACACTTGAAATTGTGTACAGTTTAAAGCCTTTATAGTGCCTACTGTCCAGTTAAAATGGGCGTCATTGGCAAATGAATTATATTAATGCTTGATATATAATATTTAAGTTGATTGATAATAGTTTAATTAAAACAAAAAATAAATAAATTTACTTTTTTCCGACTGAAGGTGAGGGGATTCTTAAGTCGGTTTACCCGACTGAACTTTATTACTTTTTTTTTTGCAATTGAAAATATTCAATAATTTGATGATTGTCCCGCCAATTGAACTGAAATTTTGTTATTCACATTTTTGTGCAGGTCCAACATATACCACGAATATAAACCATTTTGGTCGATAAATGTGAAATTTGTAAATATCTGGAATATGGCGCCACCTATCGGATCCAGAAACTAAGCATGTTTCAAAGCAAAATGTAAATAAAATATTGTGTAAATATAAAATATTGAAATATGGTAAATACAAAAAATACGTCGCGCGTACTAGAATTCTTTACTTAGATTTCTCAGACTTTTTTCTTAAAGACACTTGACAACATTGAATGTGTTGGTTTCCACACACTGTGCGTTTATAAAAAAATACGAAAAATGCATATCCGCACATGTGCGGCTTTTATTGTTTCTATTTAGTAGGGTTTTTTTTCGTTCTCCATTGTTTATCATCGGGCGATGTTAGTTCTGTTCTACAAAACATATGAGACTATCTTTCCTACAATTGTGTAACAAACACATGGATCTGAATATTCCCTCATCCCCACAATCGTCCGTTCGTTGGTTGTTTATATGAAAATTGTTTATGCTTTTATTCGTTTCAGATAGAAAGAACTCCATACTTTTTTATGCACTTCTCTATGGCATCTCCAGCGAAGTTTTTTTCATTAGAATTCTTTAAAAACAAAAATGTAATTCGACGATATATAAACAAGTATTGTTTACATGATCGAATTGAAGGGAAAACTGAGATGTGTGAAAAGGTCTTCTATTAGGAATGACAGAGAGAGGCAAATTTGACGTCATACATGGTTACACCCACACAACAAAGTAAAACATTCTCAAAGTTCATATTCTCATACCCATTGTGGAGCTCATATTTAACGAAACATAATGCTCATATAGCGAAATACATTCAGAGGAATATTGATATTCAGATATTCGTAAGTTTAAAATGAATGTTAATGTATTTCTACGCTTCACCAACATCTGATGAATACGCTGTAGTACGACTGAGCATTTACCTATAATATACAAAAGGAGAATATACTTATATATAGGGTGATCCAAGTAGAGATACTTTTTTCATGTTTCATGTTATTTTTGTTAAGTATTGTTGGGCATTTCATCATGGAAAGACTTACGCCTGACTTACGTTTCAAATATCCGTCTGTCTGTAGGTCGTTTGAGGTTTGTTCGCAATGTGGTGGTTGCTATAATTGTTTGATCTCTGTGAAATTTGGCATAAATAAATTATTCATACCAAAGATAAACTGTACCAAATTTCAGGCAAATCAGTTCAGATTTAGATATGTCCCCTATATATATATATGTGTCTCCCGATTTGGCATATTTTCTCTGCATCATTTTCGGACTCCAATTCAATTATGGAATACAACATTGTAGTACGTCAGGAATTCTTTTTTTCCTAGCGGCGCACAGTGGAAAATTTTGGTAATTTTCGGATCAAAAATCTGTAACTTTTGAATGGAGTATTTTTGTAATATTTTCTTTTGTTGATTAGGTGAGACTTTAATTTGTATTTTCAATCTTTAAAATCGATTAATAATGAAAAAAATTATGATCGGTTAAAAATAATTTTTTTATTTTTTTTAATTTTTGTATGAAAGTGATACGTTAAGACAAGTAAAAGATGTGTTATTATGTATTTATGTTATATGTTTTTGGTTTTTTATAAATTATTATATGGTATATTATAAGCATATGTAAGTATTTGTATATGTAAGATTAAAAAAATAGAAATATATAATTCATGGTTAACAATAAAATATAAAAAATATTACTGTGAATGTTTTTATCTACATCTTTAATCTCAGCAGTTAATTTAAAATTAGAAAAAACCTTCTTGCTATGTTTCCATCATTGCTGTTGCCGCTTGCATGCCGTGGTTTACCGATGCTATTTTTGAAAACGTTTTGGTCCACACTGTTTGTTCTCCTTCTTCATTCTTTGGTGACCTTCGTTTGTGGCTGGTAATTATAAGATACTAGCTGGACCCGGTCCACTTCGCTGCCCTTGACTTCAGATTTCCGATTCCGTCCATTTTTGGACCAATCACGATTACAGCACTCTCGCTAACAAATTTTTCGAGATATATTCCAAAAAATGGCTCATATGGGCGGGGTCACGCCATTTGGTCCGATCCCGCCAATTTTTTAACCATTTACGTAGACTGCCATCAAATGCATATTCACAAATTACAACACTCTCGCTAAAAAATTGTTCAAGGTAGTTAAATTTCAAAATTTTCCTTATAAGGGTGGGGCCACGCCCATTGGTCCGATCCCGACCCTTTTTGGACCATTCACGTGGACTATCACCAGATCCATATGCACAAAATTATAGCACTCTTGCTAAAAAATTATGCAAGATATGTGTCTCAATTTCAAAATTTGGCTTATATATGTAGGCGGGGCGTCGTCCATTGGTCTGGTCCCGCCAATTTTTGGACGCAGGATATTTCAATTTCAAAATTTGGTTTATATGGGCGGGCCCACGCCCATTGATCCGATCCCGCCACTTTTTAGACCATTCACGTTTTAGACCAAATTGTGCATGATATCTCGATTACAAAATTTGGCTTATATTGGCGGTGCCATGCCCATTGGTTCGATTCCGCTCATTTTTGGACCAATCACGTAGACTACCACCAGATATATGTATAATCGTATGCACACAATTTCAGCACTCTCGCTAAAAAATTTAGAAGATATATCAGTTTCAAAATTTGGCTTATATGGGCGGGGCCACGCCCACTTGGTACATTGAAAATTCAAGTACCCTATTTTCACCACCTCCTAAACATGTACACTCTGTGAAAATGTCAAGAAGATCGGTCCAGCCTTTTAGACTCCTATACGGTACAAACAAACAAACACACATTCGTCTTTATATATATAGACAGATAATTCAATGTGAATTTTTAGAAACTCAGCTTTAATTTAAAAATTACATTAACTCTTGTTTTAAAGCACTCATTTTTAATTTCTAAATATTCGAAGTCATCATTTGTTTTCAAAGAATTTGTAGTTAAGGAAGATTATACACGCTGAAAAAAATCGCTTCTGTACTATATTGTTCCAAACATATTCTGTTTGAAACATATATATGTTTAGGGTACACTCTAAACATACGAGTATAATATGGGGTACACACAAAAAGTATATATTTGGGAAAATGTTATTCGAAACAAATCTTTGCTTACATCCCAATATGTTTATATTTGGGACAATTATTTCCGATAAAATATTTATTTGCGCTAAAGAATTCAGAAAATACGTTAATTGTGTTAAATTTATTACTAATTCAAAGTTATTTTTTTAGAAATTTTTAATTGTAATCATAATAAATAATAATAATTGAAATCGTATAATCTTGAATCAAAATAAATTACTTGGGGGATTGACAAGAAATGGTGATTTGGAATACTAACTCAGAAATTTGAAATGATTAATTTAAACAGAAGTTAAGGCTGCATATGGCATTGTAGCTGGGAGGTACAATTCTAAACTAAGGAAAAATTTAAACCGAAATTAAAAAAAAATCAGCAAAACTTTTGAAAATCTTTTTTAAATAAAATATATTTGCATAAATTCCTAAACAATAATTTTATTTGTATTTAGACACATATTTTATTTGTGAAATTTAGTAATATATTGTAATATATTAATATATGCGTTCCAAATATATTTTATTGATTTTCAAATAAAATTTTTTTGCTCAGAAATATATAATATTTAAAAATTTATGTTACAAATATATTTCCTTTCGAATCAAACATATCAATAAAGGCGATTTTGCCCCGTGTACTATTTCAATTATAAAGGAATTTTATAAACATTTAGGTTAGGTTACGTTGAAGAGAGAAGACGTTTAAACGTCTCATGTCCATGGACATACACTTAAGCCAGTGGTTCGGCCTGTTGCGCGCTCCTTATTTATGATCTTTTTAAACCTCACGAATTACAGAAAATCGGTACTAGACACGAATTTTCTCAGTATCTTCCAGTCATATCCTGAGAGATGAACATTTAAAATTTAAAAAAATTAACTTTGAGTGACTGAAAAACTTAGACGTACTTTAAGTTTAAGGTAACGAAATATTTTCTAAAAGCTTAAATCCAAATAATTATTTGTTTGGGAAATTATTGTCCTAAATAAAGAATATTAGGATGGAAACAAAGATTAATTTAGAATAACATCTTCTTAAATACGAGTATATGTATAATATTAGCTTGTTTCAAATATTATACATCTGAAGTGTACCCTAAACATAAATATGTTTCAACCAGAATATGTTTGGGGCAATATACTACAGAAGCGATTTTTTGTTATTTTAATGTGCTGAAAATCCCCCCTACTTCACTGATAGAAAAACCGTTCGTCACCATGACGAATCAGTTTCGTCAATTTATCTTCGTACTGGTGACGAAAAGTTTCGTACAAGTGATGTTTTTGTATCATTCGTCGTGGTGATGAATGGTATTCGTCGTGGTGATGAATGTGATTCGTCGTGGTGATGAACTCGATTCATTGTAGGGATAAATAGTGTTCATCGTGATGATGAATGGTGTTCATGGCGATGATGAATGGGATTCGTCGTAGTAATGAAGTCGATTCATCGTAGGGATGAAATGTGATCATCCTGAGGACGAAAGTTTTTGGAAACAGAGATTCGTCATGGTGACGAGAAAATTCATCAAAAGGATTATTCCATACGTTAGCTGATTTTTAACGAAAAAATAATCGTGATGATGTACAAATTCATCGTTATGACGAAGCTTTTTCTGTCAGTGTTGCTTTTAGTTTCTCCAGACTTGTTTATGCCATTAATCGCTAATCGTTTAATTTGAATGGAGAGCTAAGCGCTTTAAAGCTATATTGGTTCGTGATAGTATTTCCCGCTAGCGTTATAGTCAGAATTTCTACATTTTGCAGTATGGGGGCTGAAGGGAAAGTGCATAAACAAGTAAACGTAGACTAGTAAATATAATTTTTGTAAATAACAGCCTGTTTCTCTATGTCAGACGAAAGCGATGCGAACGAAAAACAAAATATTTTATCCTATTCTGCATGTTTTAGTGGAAATTGTACGCCAGTTAGTTAGAAATGAGTTTTTTGTTTCACACAACTAAACTAAAATCGTTAACTTGTAATGAGGACATACCGAAAATAAGTACCAATCAGAGAATTTATTTATCAAGCTCCGTTATTATTGTAGCCTCTGCAAATTGTTATTGATCGGATTTTATTCGAAGTATATATTCGTTTCAGGTCTATTAGACAACCCTTGTGAAGGACCCTTTCGTCTTTAAAAAAAACTGTTGTTGTTATATAAAGGATTTCTTACGAACATCTATTTGTATCCCATTTACACATATAAATATTTCCTTGGCATCACCAGCGCCAGTGCCAGCAACAACATCATCATTATCATCGCTGTGGTCCCCATCCTCATCTTTAGAGAAACCGTGGGGAGGCGTTGGCTTTAACATTACGAGTACCTCACGGGATATCAGCAGCAGTAGCTGAAAATAAATAAATCATATTTCTTCCTCTTTTTGTACTCTTTTTTGTGGAATTTCTGTATGTGTTTTTCTTTTGTGGGCATTCACTGTTTCGCCAATAATTTCCTTCCAATATTTTTGCGGCCAACTTTTGTACTTTTTCAACATGGATTTACAATTTCAGGCCGTTTGTTGTATTGTATGGTGCAAGCAACCATTGCCCGGGTTGGAGGCACCAATACCAGATGCTGAACTGGACCACAGATACTGATGGCGATGCTCGTAAATCGCACATTTGTGCATATTTTATATGTTTTAAAGAAATGCAATCAACAGCAATCATTTTCTTCTTGGACTCCGCCAGGTTTCCCTCCGTCGAAATGATTATTTTCCTTAGGAAAATCGTAGCGGAATTACATGGCAGATGTTTGTATCTCTGACCGGAGAAGTATCATTATGGAAAAGTTTAGCACGGGTCTCAACACTGTTATTTGCCATCGCTTGCGATGAGATGGTCTTCAGTTATGTCTCGATGGGACTCGATCTCTCTGTCTCCGTCTCTGCCTCGTTCAGCCCGGCGGTTTGCGGATTTTGCGGTGCGAAGCATTTGATAATTGCACTGGAAATATTAATCATGGATTTCTTTGCCGACGGCAAATGGCTCTGTGATTAAATCATTTTAATCTGCCACTTTTATTTGTTGCATTAGACTTGTGTCTACTCTGTCGGCACTACTCTGGAGTAGATCATAGGAGCGGAATGAGGCGGTGAGGTGTGGTTGTTGTCTGAGGTGCTACAACTCAGATACATCTGTAGTTTTTCTCGAGTGCCGTTTATTATAACACACACTGGAGCTTAGAATCGCATGTAAATGTTATGGACACGTACATGCATATCGACATGTGTACTTATTTTCCTCTTAAAGATTGTGAATGTGCTACTAATTTACACAGGATATCTAATGTGCTTCGCCGGAGGCCTGAACTGACATAACACTGGACATTACATATAGATATGTTTTAAATATTGATTATTAATAGATGCGAATTTTGGAAGAGTTATTTGCTAAAATCATGAAATATAATACTAAATGTAAATAGTATAAAATGCTAAATAATACTAAATATAATACAAAATGTACTTAAATTAAGAAACGCAAACGCTTCCTCGCTCAGTGGGATATCTTCATACATTTTTGAGCAAAAAATATAAGGAGTGGTCCTAGATCATTGAAAGATGGCACTGAGTAATATATTGGCTAAATTAAAAAAAGGGTATTTCAACACAATCGGCCACGCCCACCGTCCATACAATCCGAATCGATTTTTATACCCTCACTTTAGTGTGACGAGGGTATATAACATTTGCTACGGAAAAAAGTGTAACACGTCGAAGGAGTGACCTAAGACCCCAAGTATGTTCGGAGGAAATCCGTTTTGGGTCATTTTAAGTTAAATGAGCAATGTCCGTCCGTCTGTCTGTCTGTCTGTCTATCTGCCTGTCTGTCTGTCTGCTGGCTGGTGCGCACGATAACTCTCGAAAGGAGTAACCGATTGACCTCAGATTTGGTATGTGGTAATATTTTTTTGTATCTCCGGCTATGTTCGAAGGTGGGCCATATTGGTCCACTCCTTCTAGTACCTCCCCCACAAAGGGTTAACATGTTGTGAAATATCGATTCTTTAATAACTGCTATACTACTTATTCGAATCTTTTGAAATTCCAAACATAGTATTAGCTTATTAGTCGCTATCAACTCGAGAAAAATGGGCGAAGTCGCCACGTCCCTTTTGGTACCTCCCACACAAATGCACCATTTTGCACCAAAAGTTAACAGCTTATAACATTAATAACACTTCATAAAAATACTTGAAATTTAGTACAGTATTATGCTTTTATATTGCCTACAGTCCAGGGAAAAATGGGTGTTGTTGCCACGCCCCTTTTGGTACCTCCCACACAAAGGTACCTTTTGCACCAAAAGTTAACAGCTTATAACATTAAAACCAGTGTATAAAAATACTTGAAATTGTGTACAGTGTAATGTTTTTATAGTATCTATAGCCCTGTGAAAAATGGGCGTTATTGCCACGCCCCTTTTTGTACCTCCAACACAAAATGCCCAAATCATACCACAATTTAATGTCTCATAACGTTTATACCAGTGCACATAAATGCTTATAAGTCGGTACAGTGCAATGAATTTAAAGTATCTAATGTTCAGCGAAAAAAAGGTGTGTTTGATAAACCCCTTCTGGTACCTCCCACACAAATTGACAGAATAATTCGAGTAATATTCAAAATTACATTACTCACGAAGTGAGGGTATACCTTAGTCGGTTTACCCGACTGAAACTTTCTTACTTGTTTCTCATAAAATGTTTCCTATCCAAGCAAAAGTCTTCAAATTTGGTACAAACATTTCCTAAAATAAACAAAACACGCATGCTAAGTTACATCAAAATCGGCAACGTCCACTGCCCATACACTCCAAATCGAATTTTTCTCATAAAAATGTTCTTATCCAAGCAAAAGTCTTAAACATACAAAAGTCTTAAACATCGAAGTCGGTCACGCACCCGGCCCACCGCCCATATAATTAAAATCGATGTTTTCGCATAAAATGCATAATCCTCTTTCAGAAAATGTATATGTTTGTTCAGCGAAGGGTGAAAGATGGTGGAATTTTTTGCGTAAATTTAATTCATTTCGATTCAGTCAGAAGACCGAGCTCGATCGAGCCAACTTCTTTTTATCCCAAGGAAAACTGCAAACGCTGAATTTAATAAAGCCATTTTAATTCGTTCATATCTACTAATCTATATATGCAATCCAAATAACTTTATTTTAAAAATAAAAAGAAGTTTCTGTATTTTAATAATAACACCATTTAAATTTTAGCAGAGAATATATTTATGTGCAAAATCTACTGAGTTGCATGCCAATTTTCATTAATTTTCGCTTTACAATATTTAGGTGACTTCGCTATAGTTTTTCCATGACAAAATATTATTTTTTACGAAAACAAATTATAGATTTTTCTTATTTGAAACACTTCTCTATGGAACTGCATCATTCGATTTTTGCAAAATAATTGTCGAAAAATTGTTTTTTGCATCCGAAATACCTTTGTGCCTCGTAGTAGTTGTGGTGTTTTTTAAGAGAACGCAAACAGAATACACTACGTTTAGCGTTCTGTTCTTTTTTATGCGCGACACCAATGGTAGCAAATATGCAATGATCTTTATGGAAATTGGTACATAATCATCTATAAGACTTGGGATGTCCCCTATTAAAAATGGTGCACATCGGTCCATGTTTTGATATAGCCCCCATATGAAGTTCCCCACTAATGTAATGGCTGTGTTTATGGATAGTGCAAGAAACTTCTATGTGTTAAATTTTATACAAGTTGGCTGAAAATTGTGGACCAATTTAAATAGGGATTTTGCAAATACTACTTTGTTAACGTAACATTCGACGAAGAGACAAGACGGCATTAAAATGTTTAAAATGTATTCAAATAACAACCAGAGAAATCATCCCCAAAGGCATATGACCAAAATACAATACAATTTAAAGTTGTTTTCGTATTCCAATACAATTCCCCATTTATTTGTAATCACAAAACAAATCGTCACAAAATGGTATAAAAATAATTACACAAACACGATTCACTTTCTCCGATCTATGTCTGTCCAGCTGCACCATTAACGGCTTCAAATACGTAATTGCAGGCTTTGCAAACCTATTCTATGGGGACGCAACTCATGCCTGTACATGGGACTGTGACCCTTTGTTTGTTGTTTGTTACCAGTCCTAATTCTATTTGTCTAGAGAGTCGATGTCAAGTACTCGGAAAATGTTCGAAACCGCACAGTTTCCCAAACAACAATCGCCCCCAAAATTGCCAAAGAACGTGTGTCGGCGTAACGTCGTCCTTCAGTCGAGTGTAATTCACTTTCTTATTGAACATGAGTTTCCGCCCCCAAAAATAGGCTAGAACGGAACTGGAAAGAAAGTCTATCCTAACTAGATTTCGGTTTATTTGCACACAATAAGATTTCCTAATTCCATTTCTGTGTTGCACAACAGCACCACCAACAGTCATCGGGTTTAAAACTCTCACATTGTGAGTGGTTAACATTTGCGAAGGGTTCGTCACTGAAGGACGGAAGGAAGGACTACGTGCCGCTGATTTACTGCGCGTGAGAAGTAATCATCGAAACGTGGGGATCATTTTTTAATTTGTTGGGTTTTTGATATGACACGTTTTGTTGAGATGTGAAGAAGTGAAGTGCGCACTTGGCAAATATTACGACGTATTAAGTTAATTTGTCAGATTTTTGTTAAGTGTTAATGCGGTTCCAATGATGTTGTCTGGTGGGTGGCGACTTCACTTTCTATGCTGTAAACATGCAACACAAAGGCTCAACGACTTTTACAAAATAAACAAAATTTTTAGAATTTGATTTAGCTGTTGACGACATATATATTAGTGTGCAAAAAATAAAATTTCAACTTTTTGGAGATGCTCGTATTAATAACCAAAGCACTATTAACTCCACCAACGAATATTTCGATTAAACTCTTTTCGTTTCCCACAGAATCCCTTAAAGTTAAGAACTGCTTTTCTTTTTTGAGAAAAATAGGTCACTTTACTGTTCAATATCATTCAAGATATTGTGATGAAGAAGGCATCTGGGAAATTCCAAAGGAAACCGACCCACTACGAATATTTAAGGATTTAGACTTCAATGAAATTTTAACCGCTTGTACTAGAAAACCATGGCGACTTACTACCTTTTACCGATTGTCCAAATTCATAACGGTTGGTCCTCCATGGGTTAAAAAAATATGAATTATGTTCGTCCGTCGGTCAGTTCGACTGAATGGTGCTATCGATAACTCTGAAAATGGGTGACCGAATGACTTAAAATTTCGTACGTTATAATATTTTATTTAAACCCAGTTTATGTTTGATGGACAACCTACTCCTTGGGGTACCTCCTATGGGACCCCACAAATGGTTACAATTTTGTGATATGTTAAAGCTCTATCACATATAGATTCTATACTACTGATGGGTATTCTGTAAAATTGCATACATTGTAATCATTTTGCCTTCTCTATAAGCTGGACAAAAATGGCCGAAAATGCCACGCCACTTTTGGTACCTCCCACACAAAGGGACCAATTTGTACAAAAAGTTCACAGCTTATAACATTAATACCAGCTCATACAAAAACTTGAAATTTTGTTCAGTCTAATGTCTTTATAGTAGTGTGAAATGATTAAACTCTTTATTGATATATTTACTTTAATGAGTTTCTCATTTTCTAACATCTTTTAGGTCTTGAAGGTCTACATGCATGCTTAGTTGACTAAACTAGGCCGTTGATATACTCGTATGTCTTAAGGACGAATATTAACATTCTCAACTCCAAATTTAGCTCTAATGTGCAGATGTTAAATACAGCTGCTCGTGATATAAAAGCATTGCAAATATTTTCCAACACATATTTTGGTCAAATGAGATCTTCAAACCAAGACCTATGGACGGCCACAAATGAGATACTTGCTAATCGAAATGTTGAAGCGTATATAGAACTGATCTCATGCTTCGTAGAACGACGAGTTGCAGGAGAAAATAAACATTACAAGCTAATACGGCGATCTTTTGATCTTTAATACCTCAAGATTAAGGATGTTTCCTACGTGATACGAATTTCCTTAGAGTTTTGTAGTCAGATCCCCTGAAATGTTTCGCATCTGATATGTGAGAAGGCTGGGCATTGGCAGAGGGAACGAGCCAACGTACCGATGTCTTCCATAAGTTCCCTGCATTATACGTAATCTGGGCGTCATTTTAGTCCGTTCATAATTTTACCGAACTGGTTTTTGAATAGTTTTAGTAAAGATCCAGTTTACAGGTAGCTTTGGGTCCTTAGGTTTAGGTCAGTGTAGCAACCAGCTTTGCTCACATATACCAATACGTGCTCATATGCCCCTCATCAAAACCAACCTGTTTGAAAAACAAAGTAATCAATAATACGAATAGCGGTACCGGAATGATCTGTCAGACTTCTAGAAAGGCCGATCCCAGTATATCCAGCCGTCGTTTACTTAATAAGGGACAGTAGCAAGCAGAGCTCAATGCTCTCCACTTCTTCCTTATCACCACAGCTCCTATAGAAGTCAGTGAAGTCAATACCTAACCTTCTGGCGTGTCCCACAGAGCTGACACTAACGTAGACAGTACATTTCTCTAGTGCGAGGAATCATTTTGACCAGTGATCGGAAAAAACAGTACGTTATACGCACGGTTCATCCAGAGAACACAAACGATATTTCCTCTTTAGTGTTTGTGTTCCCAAACGCTACCACTACGATAACGTACGGTTCTCCGAACACTATCACTAATTCGTAGTGTAAGTGTTCTTTAGAACAGAACACTTGCAGAATACACTACATTTAGCGTTCTGTCCTTTTTTTATTCGACATCACAGGTCGCAAATATGAAACAATCTTAATGAAAATTAGCACAAACGCATTTCTTAACCTAAGGACGATCCCGATTTCAAATGGGGCATATCGGTCCATAGTTTGATATAGCCTTCATACAAAGCTCATTTTCGATAAGACATATTTATGCTATATCCGATCATGCTGAAATTTAAATACCTGTACTTTGTCGTACATTTAATTTATGTAATACAATTATTATATTATATCTATCTTATATTATTATATTTATCTTATATTACATCCAAATGGGCGACGGCCAGACCTCATCAACTCGTCTCGGAGCAGCCTTATACAGATCTACTGATTTGGCTTAAACGAAAGCCAAGGGTTTAATCTCTCCAAGGAGTTTAATCTCTCTCTCATGCATCGTTGCAGATTGGTGGTGTGCCCGGTTTTCTTTGAGGACAGCGAGGTATTGAACCATAATGGCAGATTGCACATGACTCCATTTTTTCTTGGGGATTGTTCTATCCTCACTACTTCTGTCTATAACAGCCATCACTAGACTCTCCTTCGCCACTTCGATGAAGAGATTGGTGGAGTCCTCTTGATGGAGACATTATGGCCCCTTGCCTGCAGGGGTTCATCAGGTGATCTGATTATGCAGGGGTTCATCAGGTGATCTGATTATTTTGGCTTTATTATGAGCCGTTAACAAGTTGTAAATTTTTCATCCGACATAGTGGCTTTGGAAGCATCTATGACGCCCTTAGACTAGGAAAGTGTCTTTTTTCTGTAAGAATAGAAACCTCAACAGCCTCCAACTTCGTCAAAACTCAGAGCGCAATCCAGTGTTCATTGCCCTTCCGTTTTGACGTTCGGATATGACCCGCTTCATCGGAACTGTGAATGCCTGTTCCACTGGAACATGCACGGGGGAAAATCGTCATTTTTGATATGTTTGAATTGAAAGAAAATATATTTGGAAGCGATTTTTTTTCAAATACTATATATTTGTTAACAAATAAATTTTATTTGAAAATCAAGAAATCTTGTTTGGAACGCATGTATTAATATATTAGAACATAATATATTTGCTAACTGACTTTCACAAATAAAATATGTGTGTACCCACAAACAAAGTTATTGTTTAAGAAGTTTTCCAAACATATTTTATTTAAAAATTTTTTTAAAACTTTGCTGATTTTTTCGAATTTTAGTTAGTTTTTCCTAGCTTTCGTTTTAAACTTTATAGCTAAAAATGTCTTTTAATTTATAAATATTCCAATTCATCACTTTTTGTCAATCCATCAATGCAATTTATATTCACGAAAGATTATACGATTTAAGTTTTAATTAAATTTTAAAAACATTTAAAATTTATAAAAAAAATTATCTTTGAACACCTGAAAAACAGAAAACTGGTCTTTAAATCAAGGCATTGATACATTGCCAAAATAATTAAATACAAATTAATTTTTATTTCGGAAATACTAGTTCCAAATAAAAAAATATTAGAATGGGAACATATTTTTGTTTAGAACAATATTCTCCCAAACATATAATATTTATGCGTGTCAAATATTATATATTTGGAGTGTACTCTAAACATATGTATATTTCAAGCCGAATATGTTTGGGACAATATACTACAGAAGCGATTTTTTTTTCAGCGTGTGGAGGCATTTCCTCCGTGCAGTACGATTCAGATTCCAAAGACCGCGTTTATTTTTGAGTTTTTTGTAAATTACTTAAAATTATTAGTATATATATAGTCCCAAGAGGTTAGAGATGCGGTAATGTGGCAAGAAATGGATTGGCGAAACACCTGTTACTCAGTGAGACGCCTAGGTATCAGCTAGCATCCGTACAAACACCCTTGACTGCACACCATAAACCGATGGAAACGAGGTCGCATAGGGTATATCATATATATATTGGTATATCATTTGGCGTTATCCAGGATGCACTACAAGGGCTGTAATGGAAGCGATCTACCATTACTGCCCTCACTTTGGATCACTCCATAGTATATTAGTCGCAGCCTCGGTTTCGCCGTCATATGCTATTTTTCTTTTTTTCTTTTTTCGTGGCATCTAAAGGTTTTGAATCTTTGTTACATGAAGTACGCTGAACATATATGTATCCCCTTACGATCGGACATCAAATGCCAACGCAGGATAATAAAATTAAAAGGGCGTCATGTAGGGTGCACAGAAAAAAATGTTTGTTGCCACGGAATTGTCTCTACATACTCTTCAAATCGAAGGGGTGACCGGTGCAACTTTTTTTTTGCGACCCACTCTAATGTACAGTTCACCGTGTATAACCACTTATCTATCCTTATCCGCCTAAAAGATGGTCTTAAGGTTTGGGAGATGAAAGTAATGTTTGGCTGTCGAGATCCCTTTTCCCCCTGGTATAGAGCCAAACCAGAAGAGTCTGTTCGGATCAAATTATTCGCAGTTAACAAGCCACACTTCAGGAACTTTTTCGAAGATTTTCACTTTAGAACTTTATTCGTTGAGCATTTTGTAACGTTATACGTTGCACTTATTTGTCAGTGATGCTCCCCACACTGTCTTAAGTTGTTATTGTTCTAAACACGCTATTATTCTATAGCTCTCCTTCACAAAACATTTGTAAGATTCAATGGTCCACACAGGAAAGTCTGTAGTCCTTCCAGCTCGATCCAAGATTCCACCAACATATTTCATTTTTGTTGGATATTAAATTGTCTTATCAAGGAATCGAGGATCATTGATTAATCTTCTTTGTTGTGCCCCTTCCTCTTTTGTATAGCATGAATAACGTTGTATCTAAATTTGACGTCACACTATTCTATTCACTAGGATATGGTTGGCCTATATATGTGCAGCTAAATTAGCTACCTAAATTTAGTAATACGATCTACGAATCCTGGTAGATCACTTATTCCTTAGTGTATGTGTAGTTGACACAGTATTTACATGAGCCGGGAAATTTTGATTATGATTTCCTTGTCATTTAAGCTTTTAGAAAACATGAATACCGCTTTATTGATTTTAATAACGAACTTTTTCGCTGCTGCAACAACCCCATAAGTTGTTTGACTCTAGTCTTTCTGTTAACTAAATCTGAATTTGTATATGTCTAATGGTATGAGATCCATTCTGGAATAGCATTCGAAACAAAACATTGTCAAATAAACAAACACCCCGAAAGCAAAATGGACGGATAAGGATGCCATCCTGTGCAAATGGAAATTTATTTAATGTTTTACATACGAAAACGATTAAATCTCGCTCATACCACACTCCAGATTTCCGGTCTCTCTACGCTGCCACAACATTTGCGTTGTTGAGTTCGCAGTTGGCAATTCGCATAAGAAAGGATTGATATCAACTCTCGGATGCAGGCGAAACCTTAATGGGCTCTTTTTAGAATATTGGTTACAGTTGAACGTACTAAATGGAAGAGGTGAAGGAGTGAATGGTTTGGCTGGTTGGACGCATGGATGGATGGATGGGCAGCTGACTAAGTGAGAGTTCTGTGGACTGGCTGGGCCATTACATGAAATTTGGATGTTGTGTTCTACGAGTGTTTGTTTGTGTCGTCTATTGTTGGTCTTGGTTCTGTTATTCCTTCAATATTCACTGTTTGTCCTTGCAACATGGGGTGACTTTATGGCTGACGCTTTTGCCTTGTGACAACAACGCAAAAATATCGTACATTTGAAACTTTTTAATCTACGGAAAACCACGTGGTTTCACATAAAAACTTTAATTGTGTGAGTGGGGGCGGTGAAGGACGGTTGCGAATCAACGGTAGATTGATTCCTAAGGTGTGAGTGACGACGACAAAGTGGTCGGAATAACCATGAATACATACACGTCTTAATGAGAATTCCCGTTAACGGGCATACATAAGTTTGTCTGGATGTGGCGCCATTTAACTCTCCAACAAATTTTGAAATCTCGCCGAACAACAAACGCTTCGTACAAAGGGCACTGTCTTTAATATTGCATACATTTTGGCGCCTAAGGGTTGTTTGTTGTTTGGATTTTGTTTTGGCCGCACAGAGGTCGTTTGTTTTGACTGTATGTATGATTGTAAGGTAACGCTGTGATAATGTGGGTGTGTGTTGGATATTTACCAACACAAATAACAACATGTTCTCATCGATGTGTAATTTGTTTAACAAAGAGATTGAAAGTGTTTCTATGTACACATGTTCTACGTACGATTAATTCAGACAACATGTTGCTAAGGAGATATGTATAGGAACATAAATCAATGACAAACATATGGAAGGCATTTCTAATAAGACGCATTTAACAATGTCTAATTTTTATCTAATTGCAATTTTGTGGCAATATTACCTGCCTCAATAGTCATCAGATTAACAATTTGATAGGATGACTAAGCATTTATTTATAACATCCTGAAGAAGAAAATATAGACCAATTACAGAGTGATTCCAAAAACCCTGGGACGCGATATTATTTTTCTTGTATGTAGTTAATGTCGAGTAAAACAACATTTGTTCTACCAAATTTGTCGGACACCCCGAAAATCTTGACTTACGGGTAAAAATCCCGATCTCATGACTTTTCGCACCTTTACGGCTGTAACAGTTTATTATAAACCGATTTCCAATATCTCAACTGATTTGATTCTCATGACAAGTACATATATATTCCTACATTTTTAAATAAACGTCATATAACATCCTGAAGGAGAATCTATAGATCATTTATTTAGGAGAGCTTAATATTAAAATTATTTTGAATAGATTGTACTAATAAGGACCTACAGTCCCTACTGGGCCACAGTACACTAGATAACTCCATTGGAATTAAATAACTTTTGTTGTACACGTAATATCCTCCTCATAAATCAGGTCTATCCTAGATTACTTTGTAAGTTTTGTAGAGCGTGACATTTTTGTATGACCAACTCAATAACCGACAACGTGATATCCTGCTCCTACCTATCAGAGCAAAATAAGAACAAATACTGTCAAGTTTTATCAAAGTGTTTTTTTCCTAATGATGATCTCTCCAATAAATTTTATTTTATAGCGAATAAATTTCAAAATTTGGCAACGTTTGTTTCTGGTTCAAGCAACTCTTATCTGTTACATTTTATAAAGGTCTGTTGGGAAGTTAGAATTTAGATTAGGCGCAAAATCGGGATATTGGTATATATGGGGCTATATGTAAATATGAACCGATGAAGTTTTGTTCCTTGTTTAAAAAGCTTTGTATTCATCCCTTAAATGTAAAATCGTGGTGTAGGTATATATAGGAGCTACACTTAAATCTGAACAGATTATTTCTTCAAATTTGCCAAGATTCGGTTCTGGTTCCAAATGCGGTTCCCTGCTTGATTTATAAAGAAAATTCGGATTCTATAGCCCTTAGACCAAGCCTTCCCAAACATAAGTACATTTAATAGATATATAAATATGGATTTGCTCTTCAGATATGCTAGTTAATTTGATTACATTGTTACACATTTTACTATACTAATTTCAGATCTAGGAAATTTTATAAAAGTCTCAATTGTATTAAAAATTTCATAGCTATTGCAATTTTATAAAAAAATGCATCCAATTGCACTTTTATGATTATGTCCTTCAAAATTGACGAAATTTATTTTTGTCGAAAAAATGTATAGAGGACATAAGTCAACTGCAGCGCAATTTATCTCGTTGAAAATATTTCTAAACACATATGACCCAAAACTGGACCTATTGTTGAATTTGTAGCCCAGTCGCTCTTATGGTTTCGGAGACCATGAGTTACTGACAAATGAACAAAGGATTTATGTATACATAAGATTGAATGAAAACTGCATGTGTATCCCCTCACCTTAGAGAGGAGGGTATATATCATTTGCTACGAACCAAAAGTGTAACACATCGAAGGAGTGACCTAAGACCCTAAGTATGTTCGGCGGATATCCGTTTTGGGTCATTTTAAGGCGAATGAGCAATGTCCGTCCGTCTGTCTGTCTTCTGGCTGGTTCGCACGACAACTCTCGAAAGGAGTAACCGATTGACTTCACATTTGGTATGTGGTAATATTTTTTTTCTATCTCCGGCTAAGTTCGAAGATGGGTCAGTACATGAAATTTTGGACAGTGTATTGCTTTTATAGTACCTAGAGTCCAGAGAAAAGTGGGCATTATTGGCACGCCCATTTTGGTACCTCCCACACAAATTGACCTTTTTGTACCAACAGTAAACAGCTTTTAACTTTAATACCAGTGCGTACAAATACTTAAAATATCGTACAGTGCAATATACGATATACATATAGATAAATTCAACACAATTTAATGTAAATCAAATTTTTACATAAATGTTTTTGTCAAAATTTGTATATTTATAAAAATCCTTGAATGACCATGCATTAAGGGCCACTAACAGGATTCACCTTTAATCGCTTTAACCTAATCCCAATTATTTTGCACAAAAATGCAGTTTCGAAAATTTTTTAAAAAAAAAATTAATTTCGATGAAATTTTGTAGAAAAATTACATTTCACCTTTTTTTAGACTTTAGTTCGGTGAAATATGGGTTTGGTTAGAAGTTCTTGTTAAATCTAATTATCTACATCAATAAGTATTTCAAGCCGATTATAGTTAAAAGCATACATTATTGCTATTGAAGCGGATAGAGTGGTGTCTATCGAAACTGCAGTACAATTGTAACTCGCTACCATTTGTATACCCGCCACCATAAGATGCGGTTATAATAACTTTGTCATTCTGTTTTCAAAACCTTGAAATATTGATCTGCGACCAGGCTATGAAGCCGACGCGGGGCAAACCGGCGGCGCGCCATCGCCGATGATTTTTTACAAGCCGGCGCCGCCGCCGATTTTAGCGGCTCATATCGGCTGAAACTCAGCCGCCGAATTTTATTTGGTGAGTCAAGAAGATTTTATTTTTGCAACCAGGAAAATTTAGAAAGCGACTACTAAGTGATACCTTAGGTTCGGAATTTGCAATATTTAGAGTTATGTACAAAGCGTAGCGTACAAAGTTTATAAAAAGTTGCTAATGTTAATATAAGATATGCCCATCTTTTATTAAAAAAACGAAAATTACAGCTGAACCGATTTTTTCAAAGTCTACGTTTAAAAAAGTTTGAGTTCCAAAAAAATTGTTTCCCTCGATTTTTTTTCAAATTTTCACAGAATATTCGCAAGGGCGTTTAAAATTCATATGTGCAGAAATAGAAAAGCGCCAAAATTAAGAGACCAATCTTAGTATTTCGTCCATAACTTTTAAAAATACTGAGGCCCAAAACCATCGGATCAAAACTCCGGAACGACCCAATTCCTTTTGGCCAAGGATTGTCAACTTAATAACAAATATATCAACCATTGAAGATTTATTAAACCGATTTTCAATATTATATCAAACTTCCATAACTTTGTGTTAATTTTAAGTTTTTTCCTCTAACGCTAAATATCAAAAAAAATCCACTTTTGCAGGAGAATTACATTACGTATTCATGCGCTTTCGATTGTGGAAAATTTACCGGCTCAGCCGATTGTTGAAAATTGATCGGCTCAGCCGATCAGCCGCCGCCGCCTATCGATATTTTTCCATGCGCCGCCGCCGCCGAAAATTTTGGTCGGCTTCATTGTCTGTCTGCGACCCCATAAAGTATATATGTATATTCTTGATCGCCCTGAAATTCTAAGACGATTTAGCCATGTCCGTCTGTCTGTCTGTTTAAAACACGCTACAGTCCGTATTAATAGAGCTAGGTTGATCAAATTTGGTCGAAATACTTCTTAAGCTGAGTATAGACGATTGCCAGATCGGCAAACGTTATCAACCCTGTTAAAGTGCTGCAAATATACGGACAATGTCAGATTGTTAGGCAAAGGTGAATTGACAGTTCAGACGATTGCACGAAAACATTACAATTTCATATATTTACAATATATTTTGTAAATATTTATATGCAGGATTGCCAATAAAAATACATTATATACAGTGTTGCAAATAAAATGTTTTTCTGGCAATGGCGCCGTTGTCACATGCATAAACTTCGCACATATAACAATCAGCAAATTATCTCGCAATGACTTTTCTGCTAACGTTGCAACACAAAAATTGTATGTTCACACGGTTGTAAATTCACAGGGTTGCATTTTTCCGCCATTTTTCTGGCAATGTTGTCCGATCTGCAAATCGTCTGTACTTACCTTTATAGTTGCAAGTTGTTTGGGATTTCCACACATACATAGATGTAGATGTAGCTCTCAAATATGCAAATTTAAACCATAAATACCACATTTTTCAGATGAAGAATTTGGATAAAGGAGTTGAGGCCTACAATTTGGTTAAAAATTACAACGTTCGTTTTTAAATAATTTGCTTAATAAAAGGCATCGTTCCATGGTGGAGGGTATATAAGATTCGGCATGGCCGAACTTAACGCTTTTACTTGTTTATATTTCTGTTTATTGCATTTTTGCAATAGACAGAATATAATTGAAACAATCCAAAATCAACTCGGACTGATTTTTTTAGAAAAATATAAATTTAAAAGAATTTTTCAGAAAAATTAAAATTTGAAAGAATTTTCCAAATCAATAAATGTTACTTCATGAATTTTTGTAGCAAAAATGTTATTATGATAAAATTTTCTATAAATTGGGCGTTTTTTTATTAAGTTTATTATAAAGATGGAATCCCAACGTAATTTTTTTGAGAAATGCAATTTAAACAAAATTTTGCAGAAACTTCAATTTCTATGAAATTTCCAAGAACAAAATACAAATTGTAAGAAATTTTATTTAATTAGTCATATTAAAACCAGTAAGGAAAGAGTAAAGTCTGGCGGTGCCGATTAAATGATACCCAACACCACTCTACTAAGATTGGATAACAATGAAATATCCAAAGAATACTTCAACAAAAATTTGTTTACCCAATTTATATTTGGTACTTCTCTACCTATGTAGCCAAATCGGACCAAACATATATATGGGAGATATAACTAAATCTGAACCGATTTTTTCAAATTCGGCAATGTTGGTACATTGGTCAAGCAACTCTAGCATACTAAAAACGCCAAATCGGTTGAAACATATATATGGGAGCTATATCTAAATCTCAACCGATTTCAACCAATTTCATTAATGTTTTTTCCAGGTGCGAAAGAAATTTCAGCTCGATCGGACTGAAATTGCGACGCGTACTCAACGAACAACATATAATGGACAGACTGACGGACAGACTCTGCTATATATATACTTCTCTGTTCGTCCATTGATAAAGACATTCCTTTCTGCCAAGTTTCAAAATGATTGGATGAAAAATACAGTTTTTTCAGCGCTTAGAAGCCAAATCGGAAGGAACGTATATATGGGGGCTATATCTTAATCTGAACTGATTTAGATCAATTTCAAAAGGATTCGTCCCAGACGCAAGAAAGTGCTTTGCGCCAAATATCATCAATATATATGTTCCTTGAGCTCCTATTGGGAGCATAGGGCGTCAATCACTGCTAGCATTTTCACGCCATGTATCGTGCCTCGTTCCAAGATAAACCAATGGATGTCATCTCACTTTCCACAGATCTCCGCCAAGTTATTCGGGGTCTGCCAGCTCGCTGGCCCTCTTGTTGGAAAGGGTTCCATCGTAACGCTTGCTTGGCGATGTTGCCGTCGTTACGATTTAATGTGTGACCGATCCGTCTTAATGTGTGACCGACCCGTCTTAATGTGTGACCGATCCACCTCCATTTACTTTCTTTATTTTGCAGTCTAAGCCTTTTTGTCTGGTATTACTTCAGGTTGGGCGCGAGATGTTAAAATATGTCATCAAGATGGAAGTAAAATTTCGACCTGTCAAAAACTTAAGATGGACAGACTGACGGAGTGATTCTGAGTCGATCGGTGGATCTAGCACATTACCCAATTTAAGGTTGCTTCCAAATCTGTATTTAAAATGTTTACGTTATATCTCACAACTGAGAAAAATGCAAATATTTGACCCTGCTCGTACAACATTGTTAAAAATGTATGGCTGTTTTTATAAAAAGTTATAGAAGGTTCGAAGTACATTTTAGCATAATACAAAACAAACAGTAAGAAACATCGCTCAATAGACCTCCCATAACTATAGGAGTATGTGAACAATTCCTTTAATATCTAGAGTGCTGTCACACAAAGTGTGTTGCAATTTGTGCTGATGCGTATGACCAATATGTATATTCGTGAAAACAAATAGACAATATCAGATCTGTATGCATCGCACAGCCCATACAACACCATTTTTGGAAAATCAATTTTTTGCGAATGCATCTGAATGCATTGATATCGCCCAAGAAAAAATTTTTTGACAGCAATGTGTATGGTCGTTTGTATGGACAAAACAACTGGATTACAGCAATAATAAATTATTGCGACAGAAATATCCGATCGGAGCAGTTGAGATTCTCATCGTATTTTGATGCTCTAAATTCAAAACGCCTTGGTCGCAGTCATTTTAGCCACAGACTCAATTGGATACATAAAAAGCCCTACGTTCTTAAATGTAGTACATATTAATTCCAGTTGAGAACAAACATCACCTTTGCCGAACTAATCCCAAAATTGATATGTTTATAGAGACGTTAGAGGAATACGTATGTATGTAACACTTAAATTTATAAGCCACCCAACTAAATCACATATTTCCACATATCCTTTTAATTACTATTTTACAAACTATATCCTCTAACACGCGGTACACAACACTCCTTTGCTAGAAAAAAAACAACACACATCCTTCCTGCACCTAAACATGCTAAATACTAATAAATATTCACAGGATTGCCATAAAAATTTATGATCATTCTTTCGAGCAATGCAACGAACGCAACAACCACAACCAGGAGACACAATGGACAAAAGGTGAACATTTTGAAAAGAACAAACGAATGTTAACAGCCGCCTTCTAGACGTGACTCATCCACCACCACTGCTTTGCTTCTATATATGTCGGCGGGCCACCCTTTTTATGTTTTCCCAAACCAAGTCCCAACCGAAATACAAAACATAACCAATCCAATCAGACACCCTTTTTTCCATTTACATACTGCTTCGCCCCCTGCCGATCGATTTCGGAATGCTACTGTAACCTTTCTCCGTTGTGTTGGACAGTTTCATCGAACGAAGGAGAAACACAACAGAAGGAGAAGGTAAAGCATAAGCAGAGACAGAAATGAAAAGTGCAATTTAATATCCAATGTGTCTCTATGTTTTGGCATGTGTCTGTGTGTGTGTGTGTTCGTCCTTTGAGTTTAGCTGCACTCACACACGCACACACACATATATCGACAGGGTCTCTCATCTCGATAGCCTCAAAGCACGTGCCTAAATTACCGTAAGTTTGCTTAGGGGTGAATTTTGTCGTTTTTCGGCCTTTTTTGTTCTTGGGTTAATGTGAGTATTGTAAGTGAATTAAAATCCGCGCTCACTTACACCAGTGCAGCCATACAACACATACAATACACTCACTCGCAGGGTGTACTAATACACTGATAATGTATTCAAAATGTTGGGGTATTCTATTGAGAGATCGCAAAATACTTAAATATTCATTTAGTTATGGTCATAATGATACCGGTGATAACAGTGGGCAAGAAAGTGCAAATAAAATGACGTCCGTCTAAATGTGAACCGACTTTCTAAAAACTTGGCGTTCGTTCGCGAATCTTCTGTATGCCAAATCGGTAGGAATATACTTGGGGTTACATGCATATCGAAACCGATATTCTTAAATTTTGTCTGTTTTCGTACCTGGACAAACTAATCCCCTCTACTAAATTGTGATAAATTACTTATTCAATATGTACTTATAAACCATTCATACATATGGGAATAAATATATAATTATGTATGTACATATATATAATTCTGAACCGATTTTCATCAATATTGCCTGTGGGAGTTTCTGTACTAAAAAACTAAGCTCTGCTACATTTCATAATGATCGGATGTAAAATAAAACATCTATAGCACTTTCGAACCGAATCGAAGGAACGTATGTACATATATAGCGGGCTATATCTAAATCTGAACCGATTTTCTTTAAATATGACAGTTTTTTTTCTCGGCTCAATAAATTTCAATACCGCTTAGATACTACCTATAGAACGGTATTTCATAAATGTTCATATTGAAATTTGGTATAATAGAGTTTCTTGAGAGAAATATTAACACTGCCCCATTATAAGGAAATCGGTTCCGATTTAGATATACCACTTATATGTATACATAAATATGTTCCTTCTGATTTGGCATTTATTTTTTATTTCCTGGAAAAATATAATTTTTCCTGAAAAAAATGGACAATAAATCAGGGCATTTGGTAACTCTTGATATAGATCACTATTCTAATCTATCATATTTGGTGTAGGGTTCCATATTATTGGCTATGCCCGAAATTATTCTTTCTTTACTTGTATTTTTTTTTGTAAACTAGCTATTTGTTGGATTTTGTTCCACTGTAAGCTTTTTAAACTCTCTAATTGTATCAAATACTTAACAAAAGGAAGAACTTTTGTACTTTATTTGCCACATCAGGCATAAGCAAAACCGTACACATACGGACAGTAAGCGACACAACATAATTTCAACAATATGCACAGCACCTTTGTTCTGATCCCGTCCCCACGAATTTGACGGAGAAAAATCACACACAAAACATTAAATTGCAAAAACGAACCCTTATTTTGTATATTAAAAAACCAGTCGACGACACATCTACTTATGCAGTCACACTCCACTCGAACGCACACACACACACACGCACTGAAGAGCACATAAACACCGGTGTGCCGGCAAAAAACCGGTGAGGGAATAGGAATAAATGCTACAATGCGAACGACCAACCAAAAAAAAAACAAACAACAAAGGAAAATCAAACCAAAAACAGTAACTGTAAAATTCCATAGACACTCTTAATACGAAGGAACGAACGTACGCACATTGCCAAACTCATTCGCTCTTTCATTCACAAATAAAGGTCTCACTCTCGACGACGCACAGTGGAGGGAATATTGAAGAAAGGATATTATTATTATTATTTATTGCTTTTACGCCAAATCGTGGGCGCATTGTGCCAATTCAAAATTATTTCAATCATTTCTATTTGAACTTCAAGTTTTTATTCTATTCCATGATAAATTTCCTGGATGTGAGTTTATCCCTTCTTCAAGACTACGTCTCCAGCTACCAAGACCTATCCATCTCCATTTTCTTTTAAGGATTTCAATAGCAATACCCTGCAAAAACTTGGTAAGCACATGTCATTACCAGTTGCATTACCATGTAATGACATCTTATTACCCTCTGCATTACAGTTAGTCAGCAAAAAATTACTTACTGATATTGACATAACTTATTTCTAAGTTAATTAAAGTCGGATATTGTAAAATATGCGACATCACCAATTTTTAGACAATTAACTTTTGTTTGATTTAGAAATTTAGTAGAATTCTGAGTTAAAACATATCCCGTCATATGTAATTATATATGATATATATATGCGTATAAAAATCCTTACTGGTAAGTTGTTATTCAACCGCTTTTTAATATGACAATAATAACTACTTATTATTTGTTAACTCTTTGTATGCTTGCATGGAAGTACTTTCCTCCAATATCATGCCCATTTAAAAATAATCTGATGGGTGGCTAAATGGTAAATCATTATTTCTTTTGAATTCGACTTACCCGCCAGATTACCTGGTAATGAGAGTTTTTGCTGGGTAGGTTTCATATTGCTTCAGTGGTATAACTCCACATTGGATACCCATGTGTGTGCACCAAATGTGCAGAATATAACCCAGGGATCTGTTGACAAAGGTTTGCACTTGTTATTGATTACAATAGACGTGCGCCAAATTTCGCATCCATACAACAACACAGACAAAACATTGCTTTTGAAGAGACGTATTTTTCTCTTGGGGCTGATTTGATTAGATCGCCAAATCTTGTATAGACCAGCAAAAGCTGTTTTGTCCTTCTTAGTTCTGTGAGGTATATCACCATGCGTACCTCCGTCTGGTGTAATTTGGCTGCCTAGGTAAGTGAAATCTGTGACTAATTCGATGTTCGGGTCATACAGAGTAAGTGGTTCTGGGTTTACTACATTAATATTGAGCGATTTGGTTTTGTCGGCATTAATCTTAAGGCCATATTTACTCGATATGTATCGATGTCGTTTATTTTACAAAGTGACGTTAAGATATAAAAACAACGTCATCAGCATACACGAGGTCAGTCATATGTTCCATGCGTAGTTGGTGCCACAATATTCCACGATGAGGGTTGTTGTCAAGTGCCCCAATTAGAATTTCATCAATGACTATGAGGAACAACAAGGGGGATAAGACACATCCTTGCCTCACGCCAGATTTAACAGATATACGCAGCAGAGGAAACATTGAAATTCCTTTTGAAATTTAGCAGAGTGGAGTATCTTGATACCGGGAACCACATTGCCGAGTTTGTAGAAAATCGATTCAGATTTACGTATAGCTCCCATATAAACATTCCTTCCTTTTTGGCCTTTTAACGCTACAGACGATCTTTTTACATCCAATCATTTTGAAATTTAGTAGGGTAGCGTTTCTTCATCCAAGGATCCACATTGCGAATTTGAGGAAAATCAGTTCAGATTTAGATATAACCTCCATATACATATATCCTTATATTGAATATCTAATAATTTTGATTGAAAATTTATGTAAACAAGTTTTATCCGAAGTATAAACTGGATATTTCAGTGTTATTCGGTAATACTAGATTGGTGTAAGGTATTATATAGTCGGCCCCGCCCGACTTTAGCCTTTCCTTACTGGTTTGAGGTATAAGTATATTTAGGAAATTAGTAAAAAATAAAAAAATATAATTTTACACGATATTTTGACACATACATATATTCGAAACGATTAAAGACTATACAATTTCAGATTTTTTATAACTATACTGAAACAATTGAGATCCATTGTTCTTCAGTTGTGATCAAATATGTGGTGTAACCTCTCAATTTTGGCATATCGCAGTACATAATGAGAACTATAGCTAATTCAATAAAATTAATTTATAGCCTGAGACCATTATTATCCACCAATCCAATATTAACACCAATCGACCGCAAAATCTTATGCCGCAAAAAAATGTTGCCCTATTTTATACAGATTCAAAGAATTTTTGAATGTCTTTGTAGAAGTTGTTTTAATAAAAAAATAGATCCCACCATTTTACCACTTCCAAACTCACACATTCGCTAAAAAAGACACTTAAGAAGAAGACTTTAAAATTTCAATAAAATCAATTGGTGTAGTCATTTTTGAAACCATATCTAAAAAATTAAAATGGTAAAAAGTTTAGAAATTATTACTTTTTTTTAAAGTACCTTCAAAACAAGGTATAGTACATCAAAATCGGTCTAGTATTTCAGGAGTTACAAACGACTGAATGAACAAACCTTTTTGGACTGAACGACTGAATGAACAAACCGTTTTGGAAAAATCGTAATTCCTCTTCTTTAAATTACTCATAACTTTTGAACAACATTTTTTTAATTTTTTTCTTGAAACACCTATAAACTATTTTTAAGAGAAGTATACATACACAAACTTTCGAAGCAATCAAAGCATGTGATGTCAAAAATCGAACCGTTTGACATGGAATGACTCTTAAATAGATTTAGAAAATACAACTGGCCCGAACAAATGTAATATCTAGAATTAACGCGGAAAAAAATGGAATTTGTTGTTGTATTGTCCAAAACATATTGTACTTGCAAACATACATACTTGCCACTAACTAATAATTGATACATATACTCGTATTTTTATCATTTCGATACATTAGGCGTGTTTTCGTTACACCATAAGTGCTTAATTTGTATGGGGAGCTAAGCACTTTTAAGCACTATTAGTTCCCGATGGAGCTTGGAGTTTGTGTTCCTGTCTTAATCGAGTATGATGTTGCCAGATTGGGCACCCTATATTTAGCAATATATCATCCCATTTTTGGAGAGATTGTTATCAATTATTGTGAATTAACGGGAAGAAGAACAACAAAAATGGGAAATTATTTTAATATTTGCAAAAAGTTCGTAAACAATTGAACATAGAATAGTAAATATATGTTTTAAAAATACTTTTCACGAATTTTTTGTCTGTTTCGCACTGTTCTTTCTTCGCAACTCATGACACCATCCGCCACTTATTGCTTAGGTTAGTGGAAGTCAGTTGTTTTCGTTGCAAAGTGCTAAGCCAAAATTGCCAGCTTGTAAAGTATTCTGAAAATATATCGTTGTTTGTTTCGATTTAAATGTTTGTATACGGGGAAAAATCGCCATTTGTGATATGTTTGAATTCAAAGAAAATATATTTGGAACCAAAATTTTTAAATATTATAACTGTACAAATGTTTTTGGTTTTTCTGAAAATCATGAAATTTTGTTTGGAACACATATATCACTTTATTACAGCAAAATATATTTGGGAACAGACTTTCACAAACAAAATATGTGTTTACACACAAACTATTGTGTTGTTTAAGAATTGTTCCAGATATGCTGTATTAAAAAAAATTAAACTGACCTTGCCGACCTTGTCGAATTTTAATTCTCTTTAATTTGTAAATATTTCAATTCATCATTTGTTGTCAATCCATCAATGCAATTTATCGTTACCAAAGATGATGCGAGTTGCATTTTAATCGAATTTTACGAAAATTAAAATTTATAAAAAATTAAACCTTTAATTTCTGAAAATATGCCTTTCAATTAAGGTACCGATACATTGCTAAAATACTTAAATACAAATTAATCTTTGTTTCGGAAATATGATTTCCAACTAAAAAAAATATTAGGAAATTAACATAGTATTTTTTAGAATATATAGAAATTAAAAATTTGCGATGAAAAATAACAGCTGATCCTACATATATCATTTTTAAATGTAAAGTTTTACTCAAAATCAGGTAAAACTTAGTCTGTAAAGTTTTGAAACTCATTTTTAATAAAATGCATTTGGAAGAATTCCTAAACATTAATTTTATTTGTATGTAGACACATACTTTATTTGAGAGTATTAGTTCGCAAATATATTATGTTTTAGTACATCAACCTATGCGCTCCAAATAAACTTTATTAATTTTTAAATAAAATTTATTTATTCGAAAAAATATAATAGTTAAAATTTTTTGTTCCAAATGTATTTCCTTTAAATTAAAAGTGTCAAAAAAACCTGATTTTCTCTGTGTAGAATACTCGTATCATATAAAAACACTGAGCTAGAATATTTAGAAATTATAAATGCAATCTCCCTAAAAACATTCTAAGTCGACTTAGCATGCTTTAGTTGATATCGTCGAGAAATATATTTCTTGTGGATTGTTATGGCTCTTGTTTGTTATACAAAATATTTCAACAATAAAACGATAGATGCAAGTTTAATCCCAATTGTTTAGAAAATATGACATCTATGGCTTAACCAAACCTATTTAAGAGCGACCTCTATATGTGGACTATATGGCAAATTTTTGAAGTGCACAATTTTAGTATAAACAAGCAAGGAAAGGTTAAGTCGGACGGTGCCGGCTTATGTATATATGAGGGCTATATCTAAATCTGAACCGATTTCTTCAAATGTAGCAATATTGATTCCTAGATAAATAAACTCTACCATGCTACATTTCCTAACAATTGGGTGTAAAATACAGTTTTCAATATGTGTTTTATTATACCCTACACCACACTGGTACAGGGTATTATGACTTTGTGCATTTGTTTGTAGCGCCCAACAAGAGAAGAAATAGAACCATAGTTTATTATACCGATTGACATAGAATCTCTATTTGAGTCGATTTAGCCATGTCCATCTGTCTGTCTGTCTGTCCATGTATTCTTGTAATCAAAGAGCAGGTCGTATTTATGGTCCGATTGTGATGTAATTTAGGACAGTCCTCTTTTGTGGCACAAGGACGATCCCTATTGAAATTTGTCAAAATCGGTTCAGATTTAGATATAGCCCCTATGTATATGTTACCCGCGATTTGGCATGTAAGCGCTATAGAAACCATATTTTATATCCGATCAGTACGAAATTCGGCAGAGGGAATTTTCTTATTACATGAATGAACACTACCAAATTTGGGGAAAATCCGTTCAGATTTAGATATAGCTCCATATATATGTTTCACCCGATTTGACATGTAAGCGCCGCAGAAACCATGTTTTATATCCGATCAGTAAGAAATTCGGCAGAGAGGGTTTTCTTATTACATTTTTGAACATTGCCAAATTCTTATTGCAATGCCGAATCTTATTTACCCTCCACCATGGAACGCATGTGCATGGCTTCGGATACAAATAAGCTCATTATACCAAATTTCAGGCAAATTCGCTGAAATTTGAGGTTTTTATGGCGTTACGAATTCAAATCTAGAGACCTTTGTATGGGTGCTTCGTATATCAAAACATGGACCTATGACTACGGTTGTTCGTGTGAAGGATTCCGAATGTAAATAAGCCCCAGTTACCAGTATTCAGCCCGATTAGTTGAAATTAGTGGTCTCTGTGGCTTTGAGATGTCAAATCGGATAAATGATATATAAGGGGGCTATATCAAAAAATTGCCAATTTTCAATCCAAACATACCTGCAGATATAAGAAGTATACATATGTACCAAATTACAGCCACCTAGTTCAAGTATTATAGATCGTAGCGTGATTACAACAGACGGAGGGACGGACATGGCTAAATCGTCTAGAATTTTACGACGATTAATAATATAAGTATATATTCTTTATGGGGTCTCACATCAATACTTAGTGGTGTTACTAACGGAGTGAGAAAATGAATATACCCCCCATCCTATGGTGGAGGGTATAAAAATACCATCTCAAGTCAAACGCATTCCTCGAATATTCAAGTCGTTTTTAGTTGTTGAAACTTTTTTGTTCTTGGCGCTCTAGAGGACACAATTCTAAACCGATCGGTGATATTCCATTAAATCATCGTAGATCCATACATCATCATCATCAATAGCGTTACAGCTCTTTATGAGACTTAGCTTTCTCCACAACTTTTCTCCAGGCAATACGATTTTCTGCTAGGCTTTTGTAGTTAGTTAAACGCTTCAGGACCGATTCCACATCGTCAATCCAACGTTTGCGGGGCCTTCCTCTCTTCTTTTTGTCTGTTAATTTGTATGATAATACTTTCTTAACGACTAAGTCATCCTTCATTCTATATATGTGGCCAATCCACCAAATTCTCTGCGATAGATCCATACAAAAATATATATAATATTGCTGTAGTGAATGTTCTTTTTAATGGGGCATATATGTCCATGTTTTGTCACTTTTCGTCGCTCTAAAGACAAAATTTTAAATTGATCTAGCTGAAATTTAAGCATTTATACTTCATAATGCTCCTAATCGTCCTTAGTGAAAATGGGACACCGTAGTTCATGTTTAGATATGGCCCCATATTAATGTCCCTTCCGATTACACTACCTGACGCCCTAGAGAACGCGACTTTATTTATGCTTTAAATTTAATTAAATTGCCCTTGGTGATAATGGAGTATATAGAGGTCCCTTCCGATTGGACTTTTTCACAATTTCAACCGATTTGGCCGAAAATTTAGGCGTTCATACTCATTTCCATGTTTTGATATAACCCCATATAAAGATCCCATTTGCCATATAAAGATTTTTGACATATCAAGATATTTCAAAATTGTACCCTCCAATTGTGTACTATTGTGCCTATGTTGAGGACCAAAGCCTCCGCCCGTTTTTGTTGTAGTCTCGAATATCAAACACTTTTGCATTATTTTTCGAAAGGCACCCAATGTGCGACTGTCGGTCATGGACAAGGACAATAAGAACAACAACTACAAAGGGAAGCAGTGGCAGTAACATTATCGACACGGTGAACACCAAATGAAGGGATGCAAACACAGAGAGCAAACACACACACATACGCATTTAAACAAATTTACCCTTCGAGGTTTAGATGTGCTCATGTGTGTGTGTGGATGTGTGCGTTATGCTGCAGCATAGCAAAAGCGAAGACGACGACAAAGAAGTAGAAGAAGAGGAGGAAAGCAAAACAAAAACACACTCTGTGCTGTGTTGTTGTATGTGGAATCGAAGGAAGGAAGCATAACAAACAAAACTAAACGTGGAGTTTTTCACTGTGACTGTGTGACTGACGGACAACGACAACGCCAACGAAAAGTTTGAGCCAAAACAAATGTTGGAAAATTTCAGCGATTAGATTCAATTCGATTGCATTGTGAGCGGGACGGCGGTTTTCGACGATAACAACAAAGAAGAAAGTGCTCTTAACGGAGCGCTAACGGTTAAAAATAACAAAATTAACGTAACAACGGACGTGATTTAGTGATTGCAAAATTTTTTCCGGGGCATAATTTCCATAGAAAATACGTGAAAAATATACGAAAAAAGCTAAATTTGTGAAATTTGCAAAAAATATCCCAAGGTGAAAAATAATAATAAAGAGAGTGAAAATTTGAGAAAATACAAAAGTGTTTTTTGAAGTGAAGCACTGAATCACCTTTAGTGGCAAAAGAAGAAAAAAATCAAAATAGAAAATGATAAAAAGTGAATGTTCTTAGAAGAAATGTTGCCGCATCTTTTGTTCTTTGTTTATCCACAGCAATCAGAACGCCGATGCTGCTGCTGAGGATGCTAGTGAAGCTACTGCTCTTTGTACTCCTGTGAACATCTTTATCATCAACTTCTCTTCCTCCTCATTCTTCTTCTAAACCGAGAATTCGCGTGTTTTGTTATTGTATGCGTGCGCATCCTCATTGTTTTGGATAATTTTGTTATTGTGTGTTTTCGGTTTCTATTTCTAAACATTTGTATCTGTCAGAAATTTACCGGTTCCACATTCCTCCCAACCACCACCCACCCATACCTTCCAACCTTTGTTGGCATTGTAATGCAGAGAAATGTCGAACATGACTTCAGATGACAACTTCAGTTTAGCCGGCAACAATGATGAGTCTGATGAGGAGGTCATTGAGAGCATGGAACTGCTGGAGGGCAATTACCAAATGATACGACAATGGGTACCACCGGCTCCAAATTATTGGGATGCACCGCCCAAGGCTGTCATTAAATCGGCCGAAGTGAGGTATGTAAATGGAAAATATTACAGGTATATCGTATAGGGGAACAACGGGAACATATATATATATATCGTATAGGGGAAATCACAACTAAATAGGTAATCATAAAAATATTAGGTCCCAATCGCTATGATTCTATATCTAGATAAGCTATTTTTCTGCCCTACTTAGTCGTTTTTGAGTAATCAACGCAACAATGAGAAAATGCAATAAAATCACTATTGCAAAAGAGGGATCAATTGAAGTTATAATGCATAAATTCCCAAGCACCGATCAACGTGACTATATATAAGTAAGCAGAAAGACTTTACAGTAAAGTATTAATAATTCTCGGTTCCACTATATGGCGCTACGATAAAACGAACGACTTATTAGAATAATCTCAAAATATTCCACTATGAGTTTTTGCTTGTGTACTGTACTAATGCTTGAAAACTAATAAAGGGTGTCCCAAGAAGAGCGCAATTTTTTAATTTTAAATAAAACACAGATATTTAAGAAAAAATCGTGAAACTTTATTATATCGTAAAGTAGACAGAATGAGGTTATGTATGGAACAATATATCGTGCAGATGGCCGCCGCGGCTTTGCTGGCATGCACGCGATCTTTTAATGAAATTTTCAATGACCGTTTTGCATGAATTCTGCGATATTTCATTAATGCAGCGTCCAATTTCGACTTTTAAGCTTGAGTCGTCGTCGGCTTATTCGCGTAAACCATCGACTTCAAAAAACCCCAAAGAAAAAAATCTAATGGTGTTAGATCGCACGATCTAGGCGGCCAATTCTGATCTCCAAAACGCGAAATAACACGACCGGGAAATGACTGATGCAGCAATTGAATTGTTTCTCTGGCTGTATGACATGTGGCGCCGTCTTGTTGGAACCACATGCCCTCCACATTCATTTCTTCAATTCTAGGCAAGAAAAAACTGGTTATCATTTCACGATACCGAACACCATTGACTGTTTGCGCTTGACCTGCCTCATTTCCATAAAAAAAGGTCCAATGATTCCTCCAGCCCAAAAACCACACCACACAGTGACACGTTGAGGATGCATTTGCTTCTCGTGAATCACTCGAGGATTTTCCGCACCCCAAATGCGACAATTCTGCCTATTGACGAAGCCATCAAGATGAAAATGGGCCTCGTCACTGAAGATGATTTTATCGGCAAAATCAGCATTTTCATGTTGTCTCTCCAATACCCAATTAACGAACTCCCTTCGCTCCATTTTTACTAACCTCGTACCTTCTACTAACAAACAATAACAATTATTCAAATGTCAAACAATGACACTTCGAATGTTGCGAGATTAAAAAATTGCGCTCTTCTTGGGACACCCTTTATAAACAAGTTAAGACGGATTTAGTTCGGCCATGCCGAATCTTATATACCTTCCACGGGTACTAATAAACTCATTATACCAAATTTCATCCCAAATCTTTCAAATTTGAGGTTTTTGTGGCGTAACGAAGTCAGTTATACATTTTCAGCCGATCAGTTGACATTTGTGGTCTCTATGACGTTATTAAGTCAAATCGGACAGATGCTATATATGAAGGCTGCTTAAAAATATGGACCGATATTGCCCATTTTCAATACCAAGTTACCCGCAGCTGTAAGACGTATCTATACCAAATTTCAGCCACGTAGCTCAAGTACAGGGTTTTCCAACAAGAGGTGTTATTTTGAATCACCCGGTATTTCGGTAGCTGTCACTTTTGAAGCTTTTATTCTTTGACATTTGACAAGTAGAAACTACGAATGGGTTGGTTACGGTGAATGGGTTGTGCTATCGAGAGATGATTAATGATTTTTTATGGTCGGAGTTGGAAAGTATTGATCTGGACAACGTTTACTTTCAACAAGACGGCGCTACGTGCATACGAGTACAAGCAACGAAACCATTGATCTGTTACGGGAAAAGTTTCCGGACCGTGTTATCTCTCGAATATGTGATCACAATTGGTCACCGAGATCTTGCGACACCTTGCGACTTCTTTCTTTGAGGTCACGTGAAAGATAAGGTATACGCCAACAGCCCAGCGTCGATTCAAGACCTCAAAGATAGAATTCGTGAGGCTATCGAGGACATAGGGCAGCCACTTTGCGATTTGGTTATGGAAAATGATACAACGTACTTGTATTATTGATATATCAAGTGGGCGTGGATCCTCCAGATATCTTGCACAATTTATTAGCGAGGGTGCTGTAATTTTGTGCATATTTATCTACGTGATTGGTCCACAAATGTTCGGGATCGGAACCATATAAGCTAAATTTTGAAATTGGGATATCTTGCACTATTTGTTGGCCATAGTGCTGTAATTTTTTGTATATGTATCCGGTGGTAGTTTAAGTGATTGGTCCAAAAATGGGCGGGATCGAACCGCCCATATAAGCCAAATTCTGAAATTGAGATAGTGCTGTAATTTTGTGCATATGTATCTGATATTCTACGCGATATGTCCAACAATGGACGGGATCGGACCACGGGCGTGGCCGCGCCCTTTTAAGCCAAATTTTGAAATTGAGATATCTTGCACAATTTGTTAGTAAGAGTGGTGTACTTTTGTGCACATGTGTCTGGTGGTAGTCTATGTGAGTGGCCCAAAAATTAGCTGGATCGGAAATCTGGGGCAACGATGTGGACCGGGTCCAGCTAGTAATATATAAATTAATATCGCAGAAGCCGTTAAATATGAAAGCAGTTAGTTTGGTTGGAATGTTAGTATAGTCGATATCAACAAAACAACCAAAGATGTTTGGACGCTACGGGCCAAAAGTGTAAAGTGCAGTGACCAATTGTCACTCTTTCAGTACTTAAAAAATCTTTTAAGAACTATGAGCCTACAAACTGATGTGTTTTTACACCAAGTGATTTTTGACCTAGTCTCCTGTAAGAGCTTTAAGCTGAAATTTTGCATATGGATAGACTAGAGTTTTGTATAAACGTTGGACTTTTCACAGAATTTGGTTTTAGCCAATTGTCAGTTCTCGCGCACTAAAACGTGAGTGTTATTTATATCCCTTCAGAAGCCTCTTATAAGAAACAAACCTAAATCTTATCAAAATTTAGGATACATTCGAAAACGCGTCGTTCTTTTTTTCCCGAATTTTGGACTGAGTCACTTCTGGGTCCAATACGAATGGTTTAGGCTAGGGTACGTTTTTTTACCAGCTCAAATAGGCCAGTTTATGTCCGTAGTATAGGAATGGTTTACAATCAGTAAATTTTCAGCCACACCGGATGTACATCGAGGCTTCTAGAATGTGATGAGTCGAATCGGATTGTATCGTTATATGGGAGTCGTTTCAGAACATGGATCGATTTGTCCCATTTATTCTAGGAGTAACTTAGACTACCAAAAGTCAGCCTGATCGCTTGAATAGTGTCTTCGGACGAAACGCCTTTATGGGCTATACGAGTATATCCAAACATGGACCGATTTGGCCCATTACTTCTAGGAATAGTTAAGAAAATAATAAAACAGAAACTGCAAAATTCCACCTGCATCGGTTGTACAATATGGCTTTTAGACCTAAAGAAGTCAGATAGAAAGGTACATACTCGTATATGTATAAGAATGTATATGCGAGCTATATACAAACATGAACCGCTTTAGCCCATTTTTCCAGGAATATTTAAAGACATAATGCAGCAGCTCTGGGTGTCTTCGAAAGAAAAATTCTACGCAAAATTTATGGACCGATAAATATCAACGGTAAGTATCGAATCGGGATGAATGCGTTGGTTAGGTCATGTTGTGAGCATGAAAAAAACTTCTCTGGCTCTTAAAATCTTCGACAATGAGATACTCTGCGGACAGCAAACAAAAGGGCATCCTAAACTTCGATGGAAGGATCAAGTACTTGAATCCGTACGATTGTGTCCGTACGGTGTGTCAAATTGTAGAGACTGCGCAAAAGTCCAAAGTGCATGGAAAAACATATAATACACGGCCTCTAACCTTCATGTTAGATCAATTACCAAATCTCAGCCTGATTGATTGAATAGAGTGAATTCTAGAACGTGGAGAAGTCAAATCAGAAGGTATAAGGAGCTATATAAAATCATTGACCGACAAAAACCATTTTCAATAGCGTACGTCCTTTGCACCTATAACGTCCATGTGGCCAATTTCGTAGAAGATGTTAATATTTGGGAGCTGCACATGTCTAAATCGATCGGAAAGTGATTCTTAGTCGATCGGTATAATGAATGATGGGTCTATCTCTTCTCCTTTACGGTTTTACAAACAAATATACAAAGCAATAATACACTGTATCACAGTGTAGCGTATGGTATAAACAGGGGGTTAGTTACAATTTATATATCTGAAATGCTTGTGAGATTCCTTAAATTATATGTATATTTGATATGATAGTGATTCACTTTAGTAAAGAAATACTCAAATTTACGGACTATCAGCCACATCTGCGTCAAAGTTCGGATGTCATGAGTTAGCATAAATAGGCAACACATCTTTTGATCGATGGGATGGGTTATGTTGGCTTTGAGGGCCGTTGTGGTTTGTGGCTTATATGTAAAGACCTCCTTACAAAAACTTCACACGAAAAATTCTAACGGGATCAAATCGAACGATCTCGGTGGCCAGTTCACATCACCTCCAATGCACCGCCACAATGTCCAAATGTGATACGTAGCGTCGTCCTGTTGAAACCACATGTCATCAATCACCCATTTCAGGCCAAAACAAGACTTTTTACTGCATAGTGAAAAAAAGTCGTTCTCAAAAAAATATGGATCGATGACGCCGGCAGCAAACAAACAAACCATACAGTGACTTTTTCTTTAGGCATTGGACGCTCTTGGATCTCATGTTGATTGGTATCGTCACAAATTAGACAATTTTGTTTGTGAAGTACCCATTCATCAAGAAATGGGTCTCGTCTCTGAAGTTGATTTTTCGCGCGGAACGTTGCCCGAATAGAACGCCCATTGTGATAAAACAATTTTTTCATTTCACGTGCTGTTTAACACTATGTATACTCGTTCATGGTTATTTGGGAAAACAGACTGAATAAATGACAGCCACTTCGGTAGATGTAGCTTTAACAATATGGTCGCTAGCAACAGTCAAAGTTCGGAAGTCCCGCTTGGGAGACCCTTTATTACAAACTACGACAGTTTTATTTAAGCAAAAATACCGTCTAGAAAAATACAAAGATTTGATTTAAATGTAAACAAATACACGAAACTGTTTTTAGATTTCACACCTTTCCTTTGTTTACAAACAATTGGAATTGATACTTACTCCAATAACAACAAATCCGTGTGGTTGTGTTATGCTATCGTATATGCAAAATTTTACGAGTGGTAATACTACCTGGTACAACTGTATCATGAGACATATGTATATACTAAACAAAAACGTAATAAAAAATCTAAAAATTACAATTTTTATTTTATTTGGCGTGTTTGAAGTTTTAAATAATAAATTTGTCACAACTAACCAAGAACATGTTGTCATCTTGTCAATAGTCGCCATCAACATGACTTTTGTGGAAACATAATCCAAGTGAATTAGAACTCCGATTCTCTTCGGTCGGTTTGTGGTTTCATATACAGGCGGTCGGTTCGGTTGCTGTCAATGAATGAGTGAATGTTTATTTGTTTGTTTTCATTCGGTTTTGTCGTTTTGCCGGTTGGCATTGTTGTCCAACATTCAACCACATTTCAATAATGTCAACAATATCATTTAACCTGAGATAACTGACGGAATGACTGACACACTGACTGTCGCTCTGTCTATCAGACAATTGCCATCAAGCATCAGCCATCATCCTCAACAGCTTTAGCATTAGCATTTTAATTATTCTGTAATCAAGTATACGTACTTCATGTAATACAAGTCGTTGGTTTTGTTTTATTTTCTGTTCTGTTTACAAGAGTTTTAATTTACTTGGGATACAGTGAACGCAATTGTCTCCATAGAAATAATGATTCGTGGTCTCTTTTTAATTGTTTTGTTTAAATTTATTGAGCTGTGCATATCCGTTTCGACTTTGGTTACACCCAATGCTCCAGTTCCGTGGTAGGACGGAGAGCCGCGCGGAGATCTATTGTGGAATCCTCTGTGGCAACCACTACAATACGACTTCCAGGTTAAATGCAAATAAAGATTGTTGCTGGATTAAAACCAAAGGGAAGGAATATTCATTTCATTTCAATTTTATTGTGATTAATGTTTTTTTGGATCCCATTTTTAGAACAAATCGATTTCAAATCCCAACTGGAAATTGGTTTATTAACCTTTTTCCTGGGAGAAAATTGATTTATAGCCCGCCGTATGCCTGCCATTAGTGCGGTCCTTTCCATGCACATCTATCAATATCAATCTGAATTATGGTAGCTACTCCCTGTGCATATTATTTGTATTGGCTTATCTATGCACTGGGTCGTGAATGGTTCGTGAAAGTGAGGGTTGAAAACTCCTGTTGTTCTGATAAGAAAAACCACCGGTATCGAAACATGTTTTATTGAGTTTTTCCTTTCCAAGGGGAATTAGATTAAGGACAGCTGGTAAAATGTTGATGAAATTGGGGCAACATGTTGAAAGGATATTCACGACATCAAAACTGTTGCAGAACATGAAATAAGTTACCCCTTTTCTGTAAGGGATTTTTATTTGAGTTGATTAATATGTCGTGAGTGTGACATATCGCTAATTTGTGCAATGGTGTTTCAGATAAAAATGAAAAAAATTTGGACAGATTTCTGAGGTACCTATCACAATTTTGCATATTTGTAAAGATTTCATATATCACTGTCACAAATCGGCCTTAGGTGAACTAAAATGTATTTAATTTATTATTCATGTCATTAAACTGATTGAAATGCAACTATAGACTTATAATCGTAACATTCTCAATAATCGTGCAATTCTTGTCAGAATCCAAATTCGGAGGAAAAGTTAATGAAAAGTGTTTATGAATTGCCAGCATTCGATCGAACTTAAAGTTTTTCCATTTTAAGACAGGTCCATTGTAGTGTTTTTATAGATAAGATGTCCTGTGGTCAATCGCACTTACAGAGGTTTTTAGCGAAATTATACCGTTAGTGACGAGAATCATGTTAGGTTAGGGTGGCAGCCGTATTTTTTTTTATACAAGCTCACATTGACCAGTTTAGGTCCCTAGTGTTACCACGGGCTGAAATGCCCCTTATCGAAAACAACCTGTTTGATATACAAATTTATCGATAGCACGAATATTGGTACTAGAAAGATCTGTTAGGCTGCCTAGAAAGGCCGACGCCAGTATGGCCTGTCGTCGTTTACTCAGAGCGGGGCAGTCGCATAGCAAGTGCTCAATGCTCTCCACTTCTTCCTCATCTCCACAGCTTCTGCAGAAGTCATTAGAGTCAATATCCAATCTTTTGGCGTGTTCGCCGATCAAGCAGTGCCCCGTCAGAACTGATGCTAACGTAGACAATCTTTGCCTCTCTAGTGCGAGGAGATATTTTGATCTTCTCAGGTCATACATTGGCCAGCTTTGTCTAGCTACCTCGCAAATGCCGATTTCTGTCCATCTTTAGTTGGATTGCCTAATAGCCTCTTGCCTAAGCCAAAGCTTGCACGTGGATAGTGGCGCACCGATATATGCAAATTCTATGAGAATTTGTAATGTCGTCCCTTTCCTAGCTAGTTCATCGGCTTTGCAGTTCCCCGGGATATTCCTAGGCCCAGGCACCCATATGAGGTGTATATTAAACTGCTCAGCCATCTTGTTAAGATATTAATTTTATCAATTTGTCATGTTAACTTTATCAATTTAAAAATATTACTTTAAAGAAAAAAAACTGCATTTTAATTAACATTTTTAAATATAAATATGTCAGGAAGCTTCCGAACAGATTCCTCATTGATATTACTAAAGCTAAAGCCTTAATCAGTTGAAATATCCGACCGAAGAGTTATTGGAAATGAACTATCTAACGTCTTGGCCTCAAAGGGCAGATAACTTCGAGTAATAAACTTAGAAAATTGAAAACCTTTCGAAGACACGAGGAGGAGTTGATGTGCTGTTCAAAGACACTGTGGGGTGACCCAAATGAGAAGAAAACAAGTAGTTTTTTTTGAAAATAAACGATATCGAGATTAGTAAGATTATGGGTGTTCTAACGGGACACTCAAGCTTACAAGCACATCTGCATCGCATAGGAATAGCAGATAACACGAATGCAGGGAAAATGTCTAAACGATGGAACATTTTCTGTGCCAATGCCCTGCTTTCACACATGTAAGATATTTCGGGTCCGACATATTGCCAGACTTGGCACATCTCAGAGGATATGACTAAAATATACTGAGAAAATTCGTGTCTAGTACCGATTTTCTGTAGCTCGTGAAGTATATAAAATAAATATATAATTGTATGTCCATGGACATGAGACGTTCAAACGACAAAATAAGATATTTAAATGTTAATAAATATGTCCGATCTCTTATATTTTGATCTTCAAATATCCCATAGTTTAGAAAATTGTTTAACAAATACTGATCCTCCAATATTAGAGCACCATTTCTTAAACGTCTGAGACCTTTAGAAAATTTCCTTGGCCACTTGATTCTCGTGTATTATCCGTTATTATTCCCCCTTATCTGTCTATAGGATAGAGCTCTCTCTTCCATAGATATGACATGATTACACAAAATTCTGCGAAAGAGTAGGTCGATCATGATATATAACAGAAGAGAAGCTAATGTGATTCGACGATTCTCCATGACATGTTTTTGACAAACAATTTTCAAAATCAGGTCACTAAAATTGTCTAAATCACTTTCTGAAATCGTCAAAATACGCCAGCACCAAGACCCATTTATATACAGATTTCGATATATTTCAGACGAATGAAATGTTTCTGATATAGATATCGAGCAATGAGCGCAAATCTATCGCAAGCGACAAATAGCAAATTTGACAGGAGAGGCTTTTGTTGTTTATTTCGAACAACAAGCAACAAAAACTGAAATGTACAAAACAATGCATAAATTGGACAGTTTTTCTTATTTATCTAACGGTAAGCATTATAAGCAATTTATGGCGCTTACGATAAAATGTACTTACTGGTTTTTGCATATGTATGAACAATTTTGTCGCTTACGATAACTTGCATTAATGCTTAAAATAACAACATTGTAAGAAAATCACTATTTATTCCTCTTTCTTTGCGCATATATCTGAGTATAGTGTACATGATTTTGTATTATTGATTTTGGCTCAACGCTATGATTTTGGAGAAGATCCCGCTTGATTACTTGCAACCAACTTCACTGGCATTTTCGAAAAGTAACAACAACTGGACGTCAATGGGAATATACACAGAAAAATCCACATTTGTTATATGTTATACTTAAATATATTTAGAGCAATTTTTTTTAATATTATACTTTTATGGTCAAATACAATTATTTTGAAAAACATATATGTGTCACAACATAATATGTTTGTGAACTAATTTTCTCAAGTAAAATATGTGTGTAAATACAAATAAAAGTATCGCTTAGGAATTTCTCCAAATATATTTTAATTAAAACCAGTAAGGAAAGGCAGAAAGTCGGGCGGGGCCGACTATATAATACCCTACACCTCCCTAACAATGCGATAAGGGTCATTGCCATAATAATTTGGAATAATTGGTAAATGGGTAGAAACATATTATCTAATTCTGAAACGATAATCGCTAAAATAAGCAATATTCGTTCCTAAATTGAGAAACATCTTTCTGGAAAATTTTAATGATCGGAAGTAAAATACAACTTCTATAGCGGTTTGATACCAAATCAGGAGGAACAATCAATATAAATCTGAACCGATCTTCCCTGAATACTCATTCATGTAAAAAGACCTCCTTCTGTCGAATTTCGTACTGATCGCATATAAAATACAGTCTCTACAGCGCCTACATGTCAAATCGGGGGTAACGTATATATGGGGGCTATATCTAAATCTGAACCGATTTCTTCCAAATTTAACAGTGTTCATTCATGTAATAAGAAACCTCTTTCTGCCAAATTTTGCACTGATCGGATATAAAATACAGTTTTTACAGCGCTTTCATGTCAAATCGGGGGTAACATATATATGGGGGCTATATCTGAATCTGAACCGATTTTCTCCGAATTTAGCAGTATTCCTTCATGTAATAAGAAACCTCTCTTTGCCGAATTTCGCACTGATCGGATATAAAATAACATTTTTACCACGCTTATATGTCAAATCGGGGGTAATGTATATATGGAGGCTATATCTAAATCTGAACCGATTTCTTCCAAATTTAACAGAGTTCATTCATGTAATAAGAAACCTTTTCCTGCCGAATTTCATACTGATCGGATATAAAATAAAGTTTTTACAGCGCTTACATGTCAATAGGGATCGTCCTTGGGCCAAAAAAAAGATATGTGTAAAGTTTCGTCGAGATCGGACCATAATTGCGACCTGTACTTTGATTACAAGAATACATGCACAGACGGACAGACAGACAGACGGACAGACAGACAGACGGACAGACAGACAGACGGACAGACAGACAGACAGACGGACAGACGGACATAGCTAAATCGACTCAGAAAGTGATTCTAAGTCGAGCGGTATAATAAACGATGGGTCTATTTCTTCTCCTTTTGGGTGTTACAAACAAATGCACAAAGTTATAATACCCTGTACCACAGTATGGTGTAGGGTATAAAAATTGTAAAACAATGCGGACATTTTCGAATTTCGGTTTTAATTTGTCCTTGGTTTCGAAATATAACTCCCAGTTATAACCCAGTCATTAACTTTTGTTTTAAAGCACTCATTTTTAATTTATAAATATTCCAAGTCATTATTTGCTATCAATCCTTCAAACAAATTTATTGTTATCCAAGATGATACACACTGAAAAAAATCGATTCTGTAGTATATTGTTCCAAACATATTCTGCTTGAAATATATAAATGTTTAAAGTACACTCGAAATATATTATATTTGGCTCACACAAATATTATATATTTCGTCCCCTCAATAAAACAATAGCATATACGCATATATGTACACCATTATTTTTTGTTCAAATCATACAAAAAAAATTAATAGCTCATAACTCTAATGTACTTACAATTCGGTAGAGTACAATATCTTTGATGTATCCACTGTTCAGCCCATTAGTCAATCACCTTATGTTACCACCCATACAAATTTACCTACACGCTGAAAAAAAATAGCTTCTGTAGTATATTGTCCCAAACATATTCGGCTTGAAACATATATATGTTTAGGGTACTCTCTAAACATATAATATTTGGTACACACAAAGGTAATATATTTGGGAAGATGTTGTTCTAAACAAATCTTTGTTTATTCCTAATTTGTTTTTATTTGGCACTATTATTTACGAAGCAACCAAAAAATTTGCATTTAAGTATTCGGAAAATACCTAAATTGTGTTATATTGTTCAGTAATTCAAAGTATTTTTTAGAAATTTTTAATCTTCGTAAAAATAAGAAATAATAATTGAAATCCTAGAATCTTGGATCAAAATAAATTTGATGGTGGATTGACAACTAATGATGGCTTGTAATACTCAGAAAATTTAAATGATTGATTTGAAACAGAAATCAATGCTGCATTTGGTACCATAAATGGGAAGTACAATTGGGAACCAAGAAAAAATAAAAATGAAATTCGAAAAAGTGAGCAAAAGATTTGAAAACCTTTTTTAAATAAAATATATTTGGAGAAATCCTAAACAATAATTTTATTTGTACTTAAACACATACTTTATTTGAGAAATTTAGTTTGCAAATATATTTTGTTGTAATATATTAATATATGCGTTCCAAATATATTTTATTGATTTTCAAATAAAATTTATTTGCTCAGAAATATATAATATTTAAAAATTTGTGTTCCAAATATATTTTCTTTCGATTCAAGCATATCAAAAAAGGCGATTTTGGCCCGTGTATTTATTCGAACACAACATCCCCATAATTTCTGTAGCAATCATCACGTCACCCATTTTTTTTCAAAATTTTATTTATTTGTATTTATTTGATACCTAGATAATTTACGTTGTCTTTTTGGGGTACCATAGAGTTGTTATACGATGTACTTGTTCTATGATGCTGTGGTTCTCTCGAAATCCAAATTGGTGATCGGGAATCACGCAATTTATCGAGTTCTTCCCAAAGTCTATTGACGGGATTGGTAACAAGCTTATCGGTCGACACGATTTTATTTGAGTAGGATCTTTGCTTGACTTACGGCTGGTGGTGGTCAGACACGGTGGTCAGATTTTACAATGTTATGTTATCATTTGATACGCACCAAAAGTGTAACACACCGAAGGCGTGACCTACGACCCCAAGTACGTTTATTGGGCGGAAATCCGTTGCAATTATTTGCATATATTCGATATGCATTTAATTGTTCTTTATTTGAACGATAAAAGGTCCAAAAGCAAAGTTTGGTTCTGGATCAGATGAAAAATATTCAAAAATTCTAAGTCTAGTCGTCGTGAATGTAGGATTCTATCAATCAGATTCCTTCAATAGCGGCTAATTTGAACTGTTGATTTACTGAACGAAATGAGATGTTCAAGTGAAGTGAGCTAAAGAGCTGACAAACTAAAGAGCTGGCAAACTAAAGAGCTGATGAGCTAAAGTGAGCTGGTGAGCTTAAATGAGCTGGTGAACTAAATAACCAAACTTGTTAATACTAGTTATAATTTTTTTTTTACCTCAGGCTAAGTCGAAGATGGGCCATATTGGTCCACTCATTTTAAGGGGTGGTTAAATTGTAAGGGCCGATGATGAATGTGAACCACATTAGTTTCTCAATTTCAGACTAACTCAATTTGAACCATGGAAAGATACACAATCGAGCAACGCGTTAAAGCTTTTTACGCCTTTTACGAAAATGGGCGTTCAAATCAAAATGCATTTCGTGCACTTCGTGATGTTTTTTTGATCAGCATAATCGACCAAATGTGTCCACAATCGGGAGATTGTGCGCAAATTTCAGCAGACCGGGTCTGTAGGAGATGTGAGAGCACCTGTACATGCTCGCCAAGTTCGTTTGGTGCGGCTTATGGGCTGGCGATGTCATCGGGCCATACTTCTTCGAAATGAGGTCGGTCAAGCAGTTACTGTGAATGGTGTTCGCTATCGTGAGATGATAACGAACTTTTTATGGCCCGAATTGGAAGATATGAATGTGGACAATATGTGGTTTCAACAGGACGGTGCCACTTGCCACACAGCTAACGAAACAATGGCTCTTTTGCGCAACAAATTCAATGGCCGTGTTAACTCACATCGTGCCGATGTCAATTGGCCGCCAAGACCATGTGATTTGACACCGTTGGACTTTTTTCTTTGGGGTTATTTGAAAGAAAAGGTGTATGTCGATAAGGCAGCAACAATTCAAGAGGTAAAGGATGAGATAATTCGGCAAATTACCGGCATAGAACCCCACGTATGCCTCAGCGTCATCAAACATTTGGACCATCGGACGGATGTTGTTTTTTATTATTAACGGCATACCTTTCTCTTTATTATGAAATAAACATCCGATCATTTATCTCAAATTTTTCTTTGAATATCAAAATAACACCTCTTGTTGGAAAACCCTATCGTCATCAGAAACGAAAAAGGACGTAACAAGAAGAAAATTTGAAATTAAATTGTTGATGAATTTCGGTACATTGCAGTTCCTGTTCTGTATATAAGTATTTTGAGTGAAGACACTAGATGGATTAGCATTACTAGTTGGATTACTCGTCTGAAACTTTCTTACTTGTTTGTACGCTAATATTTATTTTACAGAGTTAAAAAAAATGGATATATATAAATCTGAACATATTTTCTTCAAACTTGGCTGTGTTCGTTTCTGTGTCACGAAACTCCTCTATGACAGATTTTATAATGATCAGATGTGAAATAAAAATGCTGCATAAACTAAAGTATTTCTAAGTTTTGTAAATACTCGTATCTTTACAATATAGACGCGAATTTTGTCTTTACAATCATTTCGAAAACACAATTAACGATATTGCTAGATACGAATTGAATCTGTTAAATGTATCGACAAAATATCGATTAGAGATACATATCGTCATCGGGAACGAGAAAGGGCGTATCATCATATTTGAAAATTTTACAGGTGAAGCAAAACACTAAATAAATGAAAAAATTTGTCGTTATAAAAATGGGGTTTTCAGGATAATTCCTAAATATTACGATACATATAATTTCACACAAATATATAATATATAACTTTTTTGTGAAAAGTGCCAGAAAAAGGAACTTTTAACCATTAAAAAAATAAATAATTTGTTGTTAGGCCCTGTGAATTTTCCTTAATAAATTAGCCATTTTTGATAGTAGGTCGCTAAAAATGTGTATTTTGATGCAGTGCACCGAAATTCATCAAAAATTTAATTTAAAATTTTCTTGTTGTTACGCCTTTTTTCGTTTCTGATGACGATATATAAGTACATACATAGTTATTTTAGAATTTAAGTTCTTACGCTACAAAAATTTAGCAAGATTGTAACTCATAAAATGTAAACTTAAGCTATGTACACACGGGGGTCATATCTTACAATATTATCAGCAAAATGTCAATAAAATGCATCCGTGTAAACTTACAATTTCAGTCTTACAACGTTGGCAGAAAAGTCATCGTCAGTACATTGTAAGATGTGCGAAGTTAAACATCTGAGTTTGGCACCATTGTCAGAGAAACATATTATTGGCAAGACTGCCTATAAAATATTTTTGTTGACAATCCTGCATGTAAATATTTACAAAATATATTGTAAATAAATATTATAAGGTTTTCTTGCATTCATCTGAACTGACAACTCACCTATAGCTAACAATATGTTATTGTCAGTACATTGACATCACTTTGACAGAGTTGATAACGTTGTGAGATCTGATCACCGTGTGTACATAGCTTCATAATTTAATTCAATATCGTATGTATTTTAATTAATTTTTGTTCTTCTTTACTTTCAGGTGAGTGATAAAATATCAACTTTTTCTGCTGAATTTGTGTACTATATATAAGGTAAATGTTTAAATATCAATAATTCCACCAATACCTCTTAGGAATGGATTGTAAGGAATGCATCTCATCCTAAGCAATATACGTCTGAGATAGTAAATGGAAGCGAAAAATATATTTGGATATATTTGAGATAAGTTTCAAAGAAACAGTTTGTAGGTTTTAAGCTACATATTTATGTAGGATTTTCTATGAACTTCCCATATTAAGCAGTTATCCAACTGTGCCCATTTTATAAATGTATTGAAGTGCATCTAAGATTAAAATAATTTATTTACAGGTATTCTCAAGTCAAAAAACATTCCATTTAGTATTGACAATAGATGTATTCCAAATGTTGGAAATCAAATTCCACAGTTGCGTCCAAAAGCTATGTTTTGAGAATGTTAAAATACTTAATAGGGTTTCAAATTTAATTCCACACATGACCAATTTGTAAAAACGAGGTCAGTTCTGGCATTTCTACAACGCTTTTTAATGAGATATTTTAAAGCCAACTTGATGGTTTCCTGCTCCTTGTGTTGTAATATTCGTTATTTCAAATAATAGAATATCTAAACATAATGAAAACTTAGTAATGTTTTTCCATTAAAATATCATTTATATATATACTATAAGGTATTTTACTTTCTAGCCAAAAGGCAAATACCGGTCTTGCAACAATCCTTACTGGGAAAACACTTTGCGAGTCCCGGCCCTGTCATTGGCATTGAGATTATTTTGAGACAAAACAACGCCACAACGCACAACAAATCAGTGGGGGTACGCGTACTGTGGCGTACAACGTAAAGCGTTGAGCGTATATCGTCGTACAGCATAACTTGTCGACATGTAGGTTGTCATTTATGACAAGAAGAACTGTCACTCGAGTGTACAAGTGAATGTTGTTTGTTTGTTTCTATGCCTGTTGTCTTGTCGTTTGTTTGTTACACGTTTTCGCCGCACGTTGTCATTGTGTATGTACGCCTGAACGCCCGAATGCCAGAGTGTGTGGCGGGCTGTGTGTCGGCATGCACAATGCACACGCACATCTCTCTGGCTGAGTGTGCAAAAAGTGCAGTCAGTTCGTCGAGATTGAAGGATGGTTGTTTGGACGGCTGTTCTTTTTTTCTGCGAATGCATTTATTCGCAGACAGAGCGTCTAAAGAATGCAATCGTCAGCCATATTTGTCCAGAGGAATTCATAAAGCTTTATTTCAGCTGGTTTCTTCGGATGAAAAGAATGAATTTATTGCATATTCTGTCGTAAATGAACGATTGTATTGTGTTGCTCTTCTTCTACCTCTCGTATTAAAAAATATAGCCGTATTAAAAAATGCATTATTTTAGATGGTGTTGTAAACAAGTGACGTTGGTTGGTGATGCACATATACATATGTAAATACACACATAAGTACATGTACATATGTCTTTTGTATTTATTGTTATTCCTGTTTTATTGTTATCTCCAGAGATTTTCTGTGTGAGATTTTATTGGATTTTCACCTCGTACAGTCAGATGTAATCTGAATTTTATTTATAATGCGTGTCCAATATGATTTGATTAAATTTTCTACTCATCTATGAAACACAAACTTCATGACTGATTTCATATTTCATAGGATTGTTGAAAGTATTTATTACCAATATAGGATACAATTTAGGAAACGAATCTAAGCAAATCTCGAGCCTTTATATGTACAGAGTGATTCAATAAGATTTTCTTTTATATATAAAATACACTAAAATTTGTCGAAAAGATATTTTTTAGTTGGTAGTGGTCTATACTTTGATATGGTATTTTACTACCTTATTTGCATTATAAAACGTAGCAATAGGTACGTATTTCAACAACTATGTAATTCATTTCTTAGTGAGCGCGCTTTACATTTTTTAGCTCATTGTATTATTAGTATCTCTGTTTAAATAAAGTGTTTATTTTATTGAAAATTGTATACCTCGTTTTATTAATCGATAAGCCATTCGATACGGCTATAACATAATCTTACCTAGGTTGAGAGTGGCGGCGTGTATAACAGACACACAGGGACGTAAGGAAGAACATAAGCTATCGCTAGCCCCTCTCGTTGAACCAATTTGTTGTCGAATTTTATTTTACTTCAGTCACTTCATCTAATTCCTAAAAGATGTGAGAGCCTTAGGTTGCATGCCGCATTTTAGAGAGAGCGGCAAGAAGACATTTCATGGAGCATGTAAAGTAGTTCCAATTTTGCTTCGCAGTTCCCTGGTATGTCCCTGTGGCCCTGCATCCATATCAGTGAATAGTGAACTGTTCAGATCAAGAGATCTGCGACAGTCGAGGACAATTTTTTTAATCGGGAATAGCTTCCAGTGACTTTATAGCGGCCTGACTATCAAAAAAATATTGATAGAGACAGGTCAGGTCGGAACATAAATTTTTAGCCATTCCTCTTTAATAACTGAGATTTCCGCCAGGTGAACACTACAATGATCAGGCAGTCTTTTTCCAATTGATAGCTCAAGTTCCTCAGAAAAGACACCCAAGCCCACTTGGTTGTTGATTTGGTGTTATAAAAGCACATCGGAAAGAGATGGAACCACTTCGTTATCTGTACATACTACACCAGTGTTATCTGATTCTCGAATCCTCTCCCTTATCGCTTTGCAAATCTTAAGCCGAATTTCGCTGAATCCGTATGATACCATGTCATCGGACTTGGCAAGTTGGCACAGAGACTCAGAATTCAGTATAATTACTTACCTCCAAGACCCATCAGCAAACATCCAATCGATCGACCTTCACGTTGCCAGATGCCCGGGATTGTAGACCTTCAGCATCTTAGCGATAGATTGCGGAATCTAAGCATGTGTCCTGAGCCGAGACGGGATGTCGTTCTTTTTGACAAAATCCAGTGCCGCACCCTGCCAGATTTCATTAATATTCTTCAAAGCGCAGCGGTAGCACCCAACAGCGCATATTACTACACCGTTTTAGTTTTATGCGACCCAGATACCAGCCTACGTCGACACAATGTGGAGCGGGCCCGCCTGCTCCTTAAGAACACATGTCCCTGGTATGTTGCTGTATTTCTATCCTTATTGATGACACCCAGTACTAAGCTGTACTAAGCTCAGCGATACTACTGAACCCTTTGGTCCTTTTGGATGCCTGCGGTTCATTTGGAGAGCCCAGCTTTTTAGTAGGCTGCTGCTGTACGGATGTTGATGCATTATTCGGTTTTGCGGAAATACCTGCTTGTTTGCAGAGCCTCTGAATCATCATGATCCAAAAATTTTAGATTAAATAAAATGAAATGCGAGCAAGAAAGAAAGTATTAGTCGGGTAGATCGACTAAGGTATACCCTCACTTTGTGAGTACTGTAATATGAAATATAACACAAATTAACCTGCCAATTTGTATGTCCGAATTTACACTAGGCAAGTTTTTTCAGCAGCTTATCATCAAATTCTCTTTAGAACTTGCACGAATAACTCAAAACGTTCAGGGAGAGTTTTTTCCCCCCTCCTGCCGACTGCCTCTCTCTCCTACAAAACGGCGATAATCTGCTGAACATTCAGCCAATGTAAATAGGGACTATGGGAGGTACCAGAGGGATTTAACAAATACAAGATGGCCCACAAGGCCCACAGATGTCGGTCGTTGTGCAGAAGTGCTATAGGTTCAAAATGGGGACTACGTCCAAATATGACACACTGGCTTTACATGAGCGTGATTATACCAATAATAACCTACGCCTCTGTAGTGTGGTGGACATCGATGGACAAGAAGTACAAAGTAATACCATTGCGAAAAGTGCAACGTATGTGCTGTCTAGGCATAAGCGGCGCAATTAGAACCGCACCAACAAGAGCGTTGGAGACTATATGTACTGCACATCCAACCAATAGATCTCCGTATAAAGTACGAGGCAGTCCCCACAAAAGACGTCTACAAGTGAGGGGTGAATGGATAAATCGAGACCACAAGTCGCACCATCAGAAGATATTACAATCACTGGTCGGTCATGTGCCAGTGGGAGCCAGCTGCTACACTTATGGGTCCAGGCTAGGAGGCAGGACTGGTCTTGAACTTTTTATTGATGAACCAGAGGTCGAACTTTTTTTCCGCCTCCCAGACCATAACACAGTATTTCAAGCAGAAGTTCGAGCAGTCACGGATTGTGTTAACTGGCTCAGTAATACCACAAAGCCTAACTATTACAACATCTTCACAGATAGCCAAATGGCGATCAAAGCAATAACATCGGGAAAGGTCAAATCCAGAACAGTGTTAGACTGTAAAAGAACGATAAATAATTACTCAGACCATGGTCAACTGCGTATTTTCTGGGTACCGGGACACAACGGAGTGATTGGAAATGAACTAGCAAACAGCTTGGCCTTAAAGGGCGGAGAACTTCGAGAAATAAGCTTAGCAAATTGGAAACCTTTCGAAGCCACAAGGGATGAGTTGAAGCACTGGGCAGTGATGGCTCACAAAACTATGTGGAATAGAGCAACTGTAGGAGCAACTGCAAAGATACTGTGGGATGACCCAAATGAGAAGAAAACAAGTAGTTTTCTGAAACTAAACAAGATCGAGATTAGTAATATGATAAGTGTTCTAAAGGGACACTCAAGCTTACAAGCACATCTTCATCGCATAGGACTAGCAGAAAACGATGAGTTTAGGGCATGCAGGAAAAAACATGCAAGATCCCGATATTTCGTTTCCGACATATTGCCAGACTGGAGTTATCTCAGAGGATAAAACCGGAAGATGCTGAGAAAATTCGTGTCTTGTACCGATTTTCTGTAACCCGCGGGATATAAAAATCATTAATAAGGAGCGCACTACAGGCCGAACCACTGGCTTAAGTGTATGTCCATGGATATGAGACGTTTAAACGTCTCCTCTATTCAGCCTAACCCAAAGCATTACACTGTAAAAAATTTCAAGTATTGTTATGCACTAGTATTAAAGTTATATCTTTTAAATTTTGGTGCAAAATGTTTCATTTGTGTGAGAGGTAGGTAAGGAGTGGACCAATATGGCCCATCTTCAAACATAGCCGGGGATAGAAAAAAATATTACCACATACCAAATTTGAAGTCAATCGATTACTCCTTTCGAGAGTTATCGTGCGCACCGGCCAGCAGATAGACGCACGGAATTGCTCATTCGACTTAGAACGGCCTTTTCCCGTAGCGACCTTAACCCTCGTACCACTAAAGTGAGGGTATAATCATCACCAACTTTACAGAATATTTGAATAGTCTTAGTACATACTTTTTATACCGCCACTTTAGTTGGGTCCTACGGTGCTAAGTACAATATGTTCGGCGGAAATCCGTATGGCTATCCGCATGATAATTCTCGAAAGAAGTGACCAATCAAGTTCAATTGTTGTTTGTGGAGTAATATTTTTTTAATCTCTGGCTAATCGAAATCTACGATAGTTCCACACATTCTAATAAATTCTTCGTCGTTGCCGCACCCATTTTTGTTTCTAAAATCAATAGTGGCAAAACTTTAGTATTTTGTTAAGAACTTTCATACTAACGTCATAATAAAACGTTGAACCGATATGTCACATCGTTTCAAAAAGTATATATTTTTAGATCCCTTTTAAAAATTACCCATAGGTTTAAAATTTATAACCCAGATTTGCTAAAATGGCTTTTTTATTTAAAAATTATTATAGTTACGTTCTTCTATCGCAAAAATGTAATAGTAACAAATACAAAAATTGGTAGAAGTTTTAATTGCTTGGTAGAATTGACTGCAGTTTCGCAATAATGTATGTCTTTACTTAAATCAATTAAAATTGTTTTCAAAAGAATCTTACATTTAGTCATTAAATTTTTATTACACATTAAAAATGTAACCATAAAAATAAAATTTCCTTTCATTTGTGTAATTTGGGGACGGACCATGAAAATATAAATTTCATTAGATTCGTTTTTTTTCACTTATCTGACGTTGTTGTAGAAGTTCGGGAGATATTGTTCTTTGAACAAGTAATGACATATCAACGACTGCAGGGTGAGATAATTACCAAACTATTCCAAGAAAACGCGTTGAATTTATATTTATACCCTACACCACACTGTGGTACAGGGTATTATAAGTTTGTTTCACGGCAGATGTTTGTAACACCTAACACAGCTAGACCCACCTTAAAGTATACCGATCGACTCAGAATCACTAGCCGAGTCGATTTAACGATGTCTGTCCGTCCGTCTGTCCACGTAAAGTTGTTCGTCGACTACAGGTCGCAATTTCACTCCGATCGTTCTGAAATTTTGCAGTTTAGAGTATTTCGCGGCTGTTAAGATCGCTATTAAATTTGGTTGAAATCGGTTCAGATTTAGCAATAGCTCCCATATATATGTTTCGTCCGATTTGGCCATTTAGTCCTATAAAAGCTGTATTTTACATCCAATCGTTTTGAAATTTAGAATGGTAGAGTTTCTTGATCCATGAACCAACATTGCCGAATTCGAAGAAAATCGGTTAAGATTTAGCTATAGCTCCCATATATATGTTTCGTCCGATTTTGCTCTTTAGTCCTGTAGAAGCTGTATTTTACATCCGATCGTTTTGAAATTTAGAATGGTAGAGTTTCTTGATCCATGAACCAACATTGCCGAATTTGAAGAAAATCGGTTCAGATTTAGATATAGCTCCCATATATATCTTTCGTCCGATTTGGCCCTTTAGTCCTATAGAAGCTGTATTTTACATCCAATCGTTTTGAAATTTAGAATGGTAGAGTTTCTTGATCCATGAACCAACATTGCCGAATTTGAAGAAAATCGGTTAAGATTTAGCTATAGCTCCCATATATATGTTTCGTCCGATTTTGCTCTTTAGTCCTGTAGAAGCTGTATTCTACATCCAATCATTTTGAAATTTAGGGTGGTAGAGTTTCTTGATCCATGAACCAACACTACCGAATTTGAAGAAAATCGGTTAAGATTTATCTGTAGCTCCCATATATATGTTTCGTCCGATTTGGCCATTTAGTCCTATAAAAGCTGTATTTTACATCCAATCGTTTTGAAATTTAGAATGGTAGAGTTTCTTGATCCATGAACCAACATTGCCGAATTTGAAGAAAATCGGTTAAGATTTAGCTATAGCTCCCATATATATGTTTCGTCCGATTTTGCTCTTTAGTCCTGAAGAAGCTGTATTTTACATCCAATCATTTCGAAATTTAGAATGGTGGAGTTTCTTGATCCATGAACCAACACTACCGAATTTGAAGAAAATCGGTTAAGATTTAGCTATAGCTACCATATATATGTTTCGTCCGATTTGGCCCTTTAGTTCTATAGAAGCTGTATTTTACATCCAATCGTTTTGAAATTTAGAATGGTAGAGTTTATTGATCCATGAACCAACACTACCGAATTTGAAGAAAATCGGTTAAGATTTAGCTGTAGCTCCCATATACATGTTTCGTCCGATTTGGCCCTTTAGTTCTATAGAAGCTATATTTTACATCCAATCGTTTTGAAATGTAGAATGGTAGAGTTTCTTGATTCATGAACCAACATTGCGGAATTTGAAGAAAATCGGTAAAGATTTAGCTATAGCTCCCATATATATGTTTCATCCGATTTGGCTCTTTAGATCCAATCGTTTTTATACCCTACACCACACTGTGGTACAGGGTATTATTTAAGTATAAAATGTCCCAAAAGTAAATTTATGTAAACAATTTATACACGAATTACAAAATTTATATATCAGAGTTATTCAATATTACGAGAGTGGTGTAGGGTATTATATAGTCGGCACCGCCCGACTTTAGCCTTTCCTTACTGGTTTTTCACACTTGTTGTTAACAAACTACTCCGAACAGACGTTAACAATTTAAATTTAAAATATTTTAATGAATGAAAATAACTAATTCATAATAAGCGCCGCAATTTTTGACATTTAGCAAAGGAATTGATGAGAATACTTTAAATAGTTAAGCAGAAGGACTCGTGTAGGTCCTTTTTATGCAGATTCGATATTTAAGTAAATATTGATTGCTTTTCAAAAGATGTGTATCCAATTTTGGACACGTAGTAATACACATATGACTGACTACATACATGTGCAACTTAATCGAATTCTATGCATTTCCAAACTTCAATGCACATGTGTTTTTTCTTCCAAGAATACTTTGAAAACTGTTTAAAAATTCATATGTAGTAGTATTCCTGTAGCGAATTAATTTTCTATTTGTGTGATGGTCTATTGTCTGGCGACAACATAACTGGATACTGCATATTCATGATTTTTTCCCGATAAACAAAACAATCATTTTTGAAAATTCAATTTAAAATAAACAAACTACTGCACCTGCTCCAAAACATGTCGCTGACAATGCCATGGATAAATGCATTTGTATGTACGTACAACTTTTGCATGTAAGAATACGTTTTGTACATTTCTCGTTTTATTGTTTTGCGACAAGAGGATGTGTCATAACAAAAAATATATGCTAACAATATCTTTAAATTCTTTTTGCGAAATGCATGGACATTTGTTTTAATTTTGTTCTTAAAACATATAGAAAAAGCCGAATTGTATTTGTCTTTGGGAATCCCATTTAACTAATGGTGATTTCGATTCTAGAAAAAATGTTTTCCCAACGAAGCGAAATTCTGAATAATATTTGCCCTTTTTAGAGAGCATTTAAAAATTCCAAAATGTGCCATAAAAGTCCAGTTTTTTGGAAAAGGGCAGCGAAAATGCATTTTTTTGGAGGAACGAAGTCACCATAAGTGAACCGACTGAAGACGGTTCTGAAGTCCGCTTTCAGCACGATACTAAATAATGTTCAACGCAAGGCTGCAGCCATCAACTGTGGCACTAAATATTATCCTACATACATTTAATGTCACTTGACATTATAGCAAGGAAATATTCCGCATATACTGCTATTAGATTTACAGCCTGTTCAGCTAAATGTAACAAAACGCAGACGTGCTATAGCTACCCAAGCAATAATTTTCTTCTGCTTACTCTCACCCAAGCGATCATGTTTTTAATTTGGTTCATTGTCACTTATCGTTCGGGTAAGAAAGCTTTTTTCTTCATCGTCTTCCTGTCAAATACCAATATTACCTACATGTTGTTATTGACATTTCTTAAAGTTTTCCACACGAAAATATGAGAACGGGGCAACCCTATCCAACAGCTGTAAAAGTAGCAACAGCTGATTCTAGACAATGAGAAATAATCAAGCAACCGAAAATAAATACAATTGTTTGCTTGATTGATCATATATGTACATATATGTATAGGGGATATATCTAAATCGGAAGCCTTCTGTACCCATTTTAGTAAGCCATAGAGTTAAAAAGAAAGTTCGTGCTAAAGTTGATAGTGATCTGAGCATAATTGTGACCTGTATTTGGTAACAAGAATTCATTTACAAACAGACGGACGGACAAAACCAAACCAATTCAGAGATTCTAGGTCGATAGGTATAATAAACGATTGTTTGGGTCACCTAATTTAAGGTATTATGAAACAATTTAAAAAGCAACAGTGTAGTTGTAGGATTTCAATACATTTTATAATTTGAAATTATGGTGGATACTTCAGCAAAAGATACATGTTAAAGTTGTTTGGTTCATTTATTCATTTTTTTATTAATTTTCCGAACAATGTTCACTTTATCTTTCAAAAGGATTTGACATTTCATGTCGTTCGTTGTTGTCTTATAAGAACCAAAATGTTGGCGATAATTGAAAGCTTCTTTGTTTATATCCAAAACAATGTGTGCAAAAACCAAAAATTTCATTCGCTTGCCATTTGACGTGCGAAGTGGCAAAAAAAGCAGTTACAAAAACAGGCCCTTAGGAAATTGTCACTCTGGACAGGACACAATGTCTGATCTTCCTGGCACTGTTGATTACAATATGTCTGTGCCACTTTTTGACAAGAAGTACCTTATTGTACCTGATAAATCAGAATGGAATGGTCGTCTCCCAGGACGTAGGAGATTCGTGAACTGATATACATGCGGTTCCCAACTCAACAATTAAGTGGGGTTTTTGTGTCTTTTCTTAGGAACTTCGGTCATCCAATGCCTGATCGCTGTAGTGTTTACCAGGCAGAAATCTTAGCTATTAGAGAGGCAGAAGAATGACTGAAATTTAATATTATCACCAAAGTTGGTATCAATATTTTCTCTGATAGTCAGGCTGGTATAAAGTCCCTGGAAGCTGTATTCCTGCACCAACGCCCTGCTGTCGTTATCGAGACCGGGCGTCATGCGAAATGACCTTTGCAGAAGCTGTGGAGACGATGACTCTAAGAGATGACATGCTACCCTAGGCTTTCATTTCTTTGAGAGGCAGAAAATTTGACTGTTATTAAAATCCGCCAACTTTTGAGCTTTGTATGGCAATCAAATAGGTTCAACGGGAGGGGCTAAGGAAAACGAATATTTTCCCATACATCCCTCTGGTAGAACTATGGACTGTATAGTCTAAGTGAGTCTGTTATAAAGGCTGACACTCTTAAACTAAAACTAACTAATATTTGTGTTCGTTGGTACAATAAAAAAACATTTCGCAACTTTTCGTTTGTGCAACAATATTATTGTTGTTTTGTTTAAGCAGAAAAGTAAATAAGGTATCTATTTTAGAATGAAATCTAAGAATAATTCACAAATTAATGTTAGGTTACGATATGTTGAATGATAGGGACTCTTTCACATCTAATGTTCATGTGCTCCTTATTTATGATACTTTATACACTCAGGGAATTATAGAATATCGGCCCATGACAGAAATTTTATCAGCGCTTTCCAGTCAGACCCTCTGAACTCAATAGGATCAGGTAATGAGTCAAACAATTGAAAATGCTCTATCGCCTGCGATGCCTTTCCTATACCTGTATCCTTTTCCACAGCATCTTCATATTTTCAAACACTAGGCAGTGATTTAACTCCAAGTTTACAACTTGAAGTCATCTGTCATTATAGGTGTCCTGACACCCAAAAGAGTAATCATCACAGCTCTTTTACAGTCAAGTCTGTTCTGAGTTGGAACCTATCAGGTGTTATTGCTTTGTTCGCCATTTGGCTATACTATATGACGATTCAGTTCAAACATTCAATGATTGCTTGAACTTCAGCCGCGTTATGGCCTGGAAGGCGGAATTCGTAGTATCAGTACTGTTTCTCCCTAGCTTGGAGCCATACGTGCAGCAGCGAGTTCCGACTTCCACTAGCGCATATTAGAAGAAGAATTCTCTCTCTGGGGCAAATGATTCGCAGTTAGTTGCAAGCCGTATTTCTGAAGTACGGTTGGAGATTTCCCCTGTTTGAATATGATGACCGACAAGTGATGAAAAAATCTTGTTATAGTACGATTTGTGGTTTCGATTTAACCATTCGCCATTGTGCTTACAGTTTAATTGCCCTCCTTATTCCTAGACAGCACATATCTTCAAACTTTTGTAATGTGTTTTAGTTGCATTTCTTGTCATTGATTTCTACCACACTGAAGCGTAGGTTATTATTGATAATGCCAATGTGATATACTTAGACGGGTTCCCTATTTTGAACTTATTGATCTTGAATATGGTCCTTCCAAAATAAGTTTCCGATGATTACTCTTAAGTATTTCATACATATCCAAAATTGTTACCCTTCTAATTTTAAAAGTCCTATGAAAAGGACAAACAATCACGAAATAATGAAGTTAGTACACTATTTTCCTACTATTGCCCTATAGTTATAATTGTATGTAGTCCCTTTTCTGGGAGGGAATAAAATGTTTTTTTGTCTGCTTTGTTGTTTTTTTTGTTGCTTTCCTTAACCATTAAAGATAGAAGGTTGAAATTTTAATATGTGTTATGTCGGTCAGAGTTTTGTAACATGTATTTTTTCAGATTTTTTAACTCTCAACTTTGAATGATATTCAAAGATAAAAGTTTAAAAGGACAATTTTTATAGCATTTGGCCATGGGAATTTTTTCCAAAAATATTATTAAATAGCGGGTATTCTCCCCTTTCATTTGATATGGATATTTATCAATTTACATTGTAATAAGTGCAAAGAAAAATATTTTAGAAATATTATCCTTGACATTTTAAAAGTCCTGTAAAAAGGACAAACGATTACGACGTAAAAAAACTCAGTACCTATAGTTTTGCTTCTATATAGTCTCGTTCTTGGGAGGGAAGTCGTGTCGCACGTTTTTATAACACTATATTATAAAGTAAATGAAATGCTGCTCGTATTATACATAAAAGTATAAAGTGTTTGAAATAAAGTGTTCAAATAAATCTTAATTTAATTGGAATATGCCTGCGGATTGAAATTGCACGACACTTTTTTGTGCCATCTAAAAAAATGTTGAGTCAGAAATTGGGATTATTTATTTATTTTTTTAAAGAAAAAAAAACAAAAGCAGTTATCCGGTTTTTCATTTTTGGTTAAACCGAAACTGATTTTTAAAAAACCTCAATTTTTGAAGAACCCAAAAACAACATATTAAAAATAAGCGGTTTTTTGATTCCCCTAGACGTAAGCAAAATGATTCTTTCTTCCTAGCTCTCCCGTTGAACCAATTTAATTGCTTTAAAAACCTCAATAGTTGGCGCATATTAATATCAGATAGGGTTGCTAACTCCTCAAAGAAATGTGAACATAGGTTAGTCTGTTGCTTTCTACAGCGGGTCACAGAACCCACCTGTCATTCGATGCATATTGCGGTGGTGTAACGATTTCTAACGATGTGCATTATTGCTCGTACAAATTCTGCAAACCCTGAATGGTTCCACCACAAAAATCTCTAAACAAGAGGTGATTGGCCAATGTTGTCATTCCAATGTACAACATTGGCATCGCAGCATTTGATGAGTTCTTCAATAATTTATAAAGTCTGGATTTGATAATAAATCTTCATTGCCAGCGTTTTGCTTTTGTTAGTATAATATTTCATCACCAACGACTTCAGCCTTAGATTGGAAGCAAAACATTTGTGCAATCCTCGACGGCTGATGCAAAAACAGCGGCTCAAGTCTTTTGCTTACGTTGCATATTGAACCCAAGGAAAGACAGCCACTGGGACAGCAGCAGTTGAGACGAGTAGGTTGGATGGATGGATGGTTGTGTTATAAAAAAAGAAAAACTTCAAATACATGAGAATTTCTTGAAATCAGGCACGTAAATGATGAACGCTGTGTTTTTTTATGGAGTGTTGCTTCAACAACATTTATCAAGAAAAACAACAACAAAATGAATAAGAATCTAATGTATTGCCGTCAAATTCATTAACAACCACATTACAAATTGTATGGAAGTACCACCAACAGTAATGGCAAAATTTGCAGTCCACAACAATGTTGCTTGTTGCATCCATTCAATAGGAAACATTACCATGGGCGATAACACCGTACACATAGAAAAATGCAGCATTGAATTAATAATTTAAATATTCTCCAAATGGGCTAAAATCGATTATTTGAACGAGAGTGACAAAATGTTACCACTATTGTTTTAATTGCTACTGGAGTTTCATTTGCAGCGTTAAATTTTTTGAGTAAATTTTCTATCAATCTTCCAAAAGCAGCAGTTTGTGCGTTAACCCAAAAAAGACAAAATTGGTTCTTTTTACCAGGAAATATAGGGTCCAACATGAGGACCATTCTCGGATAAATGGTCTTTTCTGAAAGCAGGAAATAATTGTAAATAGAAAAGTGTCATTCAGACGTTATGTACTGGAACGTTAGAGGAAGGCCAACATCACCTTATATTTCTGCAGGAAAGCTGTAGGGTCGCATTGGGCCTCTCGTCCATTGGATATATAAGTATATAGCAGTATTTCCCCCAAAACTGTTGTACGGAATTGTGGTATGGTGGACGGCAACTGACAAACTAACCATCTCCAACCTACTATCAAAGGTTCAGAGAACTGCCTGCCGGTGTATAAACGGAGCCTTAAGGACTACAGCGACCGAGCATCTACAAGTTCTACTCCATCCACTGTCGATTGATATTGTGACGAGAGAAGTTTAAACCAAATCGGCATCAAGGTTAAACTGTCTAACAATTTACAGGTACAAGAACTGCGATCAATTCTGTGGAGGGCACATCCCTAAAATCACAAACGGACTTCAACTGTCGTAGATGGCTAAGCGGTATAGCGGATATGAATGGCTCAAATGCCAAATCGATTAACTCAATTTTTTTTCGAAATTTTAAAGTCAAGGCACTTATTATATGCCAATTTTTACTATTCATACATTTTTTTCTCATTTTTCTCAACTATTTTTTTATGGATTTAATTTATTGTCTATTGAAGCAATTCATACATGGGTACCACACAGATTCTCGAAGAATTTGCATATATTGGTGCGCCACTGACCACATGCAAGCTTTGGCTTAGGAGAGAAGCACTCCAATGAAATATGAATAGAAATCGGCCCTGTATTTTGATAGAAAATGTCCACATTTTGCAAATGTAAGTCTATCCATGATAAAAAAAATCAAATACTACATATATGAATCCCTGTGCTAGGAGGGCCCAGATGTGATATTTAATATCGGTCTTAAAGCAATGAAAAATTACTGTTTTTCATTCACAATTATATACATAATAATAATGCATCCAACATACGCAAAATATTGTAATGAGTTCATATGAGTTCTGTAAATTCCTATGACTTCAGTATTTGAAATACACATTCTTACATTGAATTTTAAACATCTAATTATTTGCAAAAATTCAAAGCCCCAAAATGTATGGACCTACCGCAAGATGCTTAAACTCTGAAAAAATCTATACACGGGGCAAAATCGCATTTTTTGATATGTTTGAATCGAAAGAAAACATATTTACAAAACAAATTTTTAAATATTTTATATTTCTTAGCAAATAAATTGTATTTGAAAATCAATAAAATATATTTGGAACGCATATATTAATATATTACAACAAATTATATTTGCAAACTAAATTTCTCAAATAAAATATGTGTTTAAATACAAATAAAATTATTATTTAGGAATTTTTCTAAATATATTTTATTTAAAAAAGATTTCCAAAACTTTTGCTGAGTTTTTCAAATTTCAGTTTCAATTTTCCCTTTATTTCGAATTGTACCTCCCAGTTATGATACCATATGCAGCATTACCTTCTGTTTTAAATTAATCATTTAAAATTTCTGAGTATTCCAAGCCATCATTAGTTGTCAATTCTCTAATATTGACCCAAGATTATATGATTTCAATTATTATTTCTAAAAATGTAACTTTGAATTACTGAAAAATTTGACACAATTTATGTATTTTATGAATATCTAAATGCAAATAAATATTTGTTTCACAAATTGCAGTCACATTGGGATGTAAACAAATATTTGTTTAGAACAACATCTTCCCAAATACACAATTTTTGTATGGACCAAATATTACATGCTTAGAGTCTACCCTAAACATATATATGTTTCAAGCCGAATATGTTTGGGACAATATACTACAGAAGCGATTTTTTTTCAGCGTGTAGATGTCAATTTCGCTTTGATACCTTCAAAGTAAGCCATTGGACGAGTATAAACTATGCTAACGCTACCTTGGTCATTAATAAAGTTGTAGACGATACTCGATGGAAAATTTAAATACGTAAATAAACCCCATTTTGTTTTTTTGGGCCACTGGGAATTCACATATTGTCTACGATAAGATGGGCGGCGTGTCCCCTGTTCGATGTTTTATTACCGGGAAATCTGTGAAATGCTAGGTAAATGCAACAAAAAAATTGTTTCCGTGTAAACGTCAGCGTACGAGTATGACAGCGTTGATGTACATATCATAAATTAAGTAATGTGTATAATTGTCAGCATTTACAATGTTTTATAACGCAATTGCATATCACAAAGTAAGAAAGTGGTAAATAGTTTCATGATGTCGATGTCCGCGGCACATGAATTTATTCTTAATGCTCATTTTTTTACAAGAGACACAATCTAAGAATGGCACATTTGTCGGAATGTACGAGTCCATACGTACATGCATATGTATGTAATTCTAATAAATATTTATTGATTGAATATGAGATGCGGTCTTAATTGATGTTAAATTTTCCCGTTTTGAGTGACAGCTGGTAGATATAACTCCATAACTTGATGTTAATATGTTTTAATTAAAAAATTTATTTTCTTTCTGAGAAAAAAATCTTAACTAACACTGGTCTGCATTATATTGACAAGTTTTACATTATTTTCGGAGCATAAGGTGTGGTCAGGAATGGTTTTGCTTGTGTACTATACGCAACGAAAAAATATTTCCACAGAAATGCAATTTAAAACAACTACATTTCCCCATAAATTAGACAAAATTAAAAATTGTTTGAGGAAAATAATTTTCGTGTTCAGCAAATTAAAATTTTGGTTTCCGTAAGGGAGGAGTGTAGTTGTCTATGTCCGTTTCTGCGGAACGATGTTCTACACAACGTTGCCCGTCGATGTTATTAAGAATTAATTAAGTATCAGTCTATACTTTACTTCTTACGTGGTAGGAATCAACTCAGGTTCGAGCTTTTGTCCCGTCTTTGTGAATCTGTAGCTATTTGAAATATATTCTAAAATGCTGAATTTTAATAAAGGGTGGAGCGCGGTAATTTGCTTATTTGGGAATGAAATAAAAAAGTTTTGAACCTTAGAAAAATGTATTTTATATTTTAATTATATTGAACAGTAAGGGAATTTATAAATTACATGGCTTTAAATAGTGTATCTGGCAAATGTCGACCTTCGCTATCCACACACTGCTGCATACGTTTTCTGAAGTTTTCATGAACTCTAACAAGCATGTCGACTGTTATTTTGCCAATTTCAGCCTCAATATTGTTAATTAGGTCTTCCAAGGTATTGGGACGGTTGATATACAGTATATGTAATCACAGTACAGGTAGCAACTATTGTCTGATCGTGTTGAAATTTGGCACGTACTCGTATATCTTGTTTAAAGCCTCAATATATCCAATAGTTTTGATCCAAATTAATGGAAATCTGTTTAGATTATGTATTGTAACATCTATTTGTTCGTTCCTATTCTTTATCTATAAAGGAAAACTACGCGTCTTCATCTTCAAGCAACATCTTCAACTCCTCCTTGGAGTAAGCCTTGATGAGTCCGTGAAGCTAAGTACTTTCTTAACTGAAACGAAAATAATTCTTCCCAGTATTATCGCAATGTCCTTTTGCGCATTGTTAGGGTGGTGTAATGTGTTATATAGTCGCCCTGCCCGACTTTCCGTATTTCCTTAAAAGTTATATTTAATGTATTTTTCTCTCATAGTGGAGAAACCACATTATTTAATCCAACTTTTTGCCATACCAACGTCTATCCTTAAAATCAAATGAAACAGAGTTTCGCTTCATTTGGATTTTTTGTAAGCAGAAATGATTTAAATTGTGCTCCCGCAGCCGTTTGCGAAATATTCCAAAGCTTGTCGATAGAGCTAAAGAATCGTTAAAGATCTGTTTCCGACATGTTAGCTTTGTTCACATAAAGTGGCTGCACACATAGACCAATTTAGGTCCCTAGGGCTGCCATGGGACCAGTTGCCTCTCATCGGAACCAACCTGTTTGATACACAAAGTTAACTATAATACGTACATCGGTACCGGCAAGATCTTTCAGACTTCCTAAAAAGGTCTACCAAAGTATATAAAGACGTCGCTTGGTCAATGCGGGACAGTAAAAAGCAGGTGATCAATGCTCTTAACTGCCTCATTATCTCCACAGCTTCTGCAGAAGTCGTTGGACTCAATTCACAACCTCCCGTCGTGTTCGCCAATCAGGCAATGTCCGATCAGAACTGACACTACCGTAGACAGTATTTTCCTCTCTAACCTTCTTAGGTCGTATTTTGACCAGATTTGTCTAGCTACCCTATAGGTGTCGATTTCGGTCCATCTCTCATTGGACTGCCTGACTGCTTTTTGTTTAAGCAAAGCTTGCATGAGGACAGTGGCACACTTTTTATACCCTCACTTTAGTGTGACGAGGGTATATATCATTTGCTACGGAAAAAAGTGTAACACATCGAAGGAGTGACCTAAGACCCCAAGTATTTTCGGCGGAAATCCGTTTTGGGTCATTTTAAGTCGAATGAGCAATGTCCGTCCGTCTGTCTGTCTGTGTGTCTGCTGGCTGGTGCGCACGATAACTCTCGAAAGGAGTAACCGATTGACTTCAAATTTCGTAGTGGTAATATTTTTTTCTATCTCCGGCTAAGTTCGAAGATGGGCCATATTGGTCCACACCTTCTGGTACCTCCCCCACAAAGGGTTAAAATGTTGTGAAATATTGATTCTTTAATAACTGCTATTAAACGTATTCGAATCTTCTGAAATTCCACACATAGTATTAGTTTGTTAGTCGCTATCAACTCGAGGAAAATGGGCGAAATTGCCACGCCCGTTTTGGTATCTCCCACACAAATGCACCATTTTGCACTAAAAGTTAAAAGCTTATAACATTAATACCAGTGTTTAGAAATACTTGAACTTTTGTACAGTGTAATGCTTTTATAGTGCCTACAGTCCAGTGAAAAATGGGCGTTATTGTCACGCCCCTTTTGTTACCTCTCCCACAAAGACACCATTTTGGACCAAAAGTTAACAGTTTATAACATTAATATCAGTGTATACAATTACTTGAAATTTTGTACAGTGTAATGCTTTTATAATGCCTATAGTCCAGTGAAAAATGAGCGTTATCACCACGCCTCTTTTTGTACCTCCCACACAAAATGGCCAAATTATACCACAATTTAATATCTCAACGTTAATATACCAGTCCATATAAACGGTTACAATTCGGCACAGTGCAATGTATTTAAAGTATCCAATGTTCGGCGAAATATAGGTGTATTTCTTAAACCCCTTCTGGTACCTCCCACAAAAATTGACAGAATAATTTGTGTAATATTCAATATTAAATTACTCACAAAGTGAGGGTATACCTTAGTCGGTTTACCCGACTGAAACTTTCTTACTTGTTTCCTGTAAAGTCGACCCTTTCCTAATAAGTTCATTAGCATTGAAGGTCCCCGTTATATGTTCAAGTGCTCACCCATCTCATTGAGAGATCTGCTGCAGTTAGGGGTGTAGCCTCCAGAAATTTAATGACAGCCTGGATGTCGGAGTAAATGACGACGTTGGTGTCAAACACGATGTTGCGATCGCCCAAGTCAACAGGGAAGCTAAAAATAGACATAACACCATGAGGACTACTAACAGAAATCTACTGGAGAATAGAAAAGGCAAAACTCAAATATCGTCCATTCCCTGCAATTAAAGCGTGGTACTATGTTCACTTTTCGCGTTGAAATCCCATATAAAAACAAAGTCGCGAAAAAAGTGCGAAATTTTTTCGTTTGTGGTACCATGTTTATTTCAACGTGAAAAATTAACATTTTGCGCCGCTACAAATTTAACGCCGTTAAAAATTGAACGCCGCAATAAATTTAATGCCGCCACCGTCGCACTCCCATTTGTTTATATTTATTTTTGTCCGCAAGAAATTCAACTGTTGTAAATATTAGAAATAAAATTTCCTAATAAAGAATAATAAATTAAATTATCTTCCGAAATAAAGAAAAATAATGCAAAGATGTGAAAAGTAATAAAATTATGTTTATGGAATAAACTAGAAGAGCGAAATTTCAATTGGATTGCAGTACAAAAGCAAACAAAATGTGGAAAACACTGGAAGGACATGTAACTAAATGTAATAATGTGGAATTTTTCTTGCAATTAGATATGTACATTTATGTTTGTATGTTTAGAACAATTGTGTGCAAAAGCCTGGAGAAACATTATGTACAGATAACGCTACCAAAGCAGTAGGACAATGGAATTTGACAGTGCTTGTTAGTTCTTGCCAGCCTTAGAAGTTGGAAGAATATATTCCGTTTTATTTATTTATAATCGTACAACAGTAGGACATTATTTTGTTATTTATAACATTGTAATACACTGGCTTTTGATGCCTCACGAACATCACCGCAACAACACAAAATAAATAATTTTTACAACGATCTCCAACAATATTTCCTTTCTGACATTTAAATTAACTATTTTCTAAGTCGGCATTATTCAAATTAATTGTTTATTGATTCGAATTTTAACTTTTGCTTGGTTTCAAGAATATTAACAAAAAGAAAAAATGCACATACATATACACATATACATACATATTAAAGTGTCACTTGGACACACACATTTTTCAACACGAAAAATGGAACGCTCCAGATTTGGTTACAAAGCGCTATAGAAGTTGTACTTTACTTCCGATCATTACAAAGTTCTCCAGAAAAATTTTTCTCAATTTTGGAACGAATATTGCTTAATTTAGCGATTATCGGTTCAAAATAAGATATACATACACACACCACATTTACCAATTATTCCGAATTATTATCGCCCCGCCCGACTTTCTGCCTTTCTTTACTGGTATAAATTCACTGAATGAAAAAATACCGAATTCAGTGGAAAGTCCAGAAAATAGAAATGTATACTTATAAAATTTCCAAATTCTTGTTTCATTGGTCATGCATCACATTATCATATTGCGATTGTATTGGAGTGAGCAGCTGTAATTATCGCATACCGAGCATTTTTGTTCATGTATTTCCTATATAATACTTGCAAGATATATGAAAATATGGGCTGTGCCACGCCCACTGGTCCTATTCCGCCCATTTGTAAGCCAATCACGTAGACTGCTACCAGATATATATACGCAAAATTTCAACACTCTCGCTAACAAAATGAGCAAGATAGTTCAATTTCAAAATTTGGCTTATATGGGCGGTGGCACGCCCATTGGTCAGATCCCGCCAATTTTTGGACCAATCACGTGGACTGTCACCAGATACATATGTACAACATTACAGCACTCTAGAAAAAAAAATTGTGCAAGATATATCAATTTCGAAATTTGGCTTATAAGGACGGGGCCACGCCCATTGGTCCGATCCCGCCCATTTTCTGACCAATTACGTAGAATGCCACCAGATACATATAAACAACATTGCAGTACTCCCGCTAGCAAATTGTGCAAGATATCAAAATTGGGTTTATGTGGGCGGGACAACGCCCATTGTTCCGATCCCGCCCATTTTTGGATCAATCACGCAGAATGCCACCTAATACATACACACAAAATTCCAGCACTCTCGCTAACAAATTGTGCAAAATATCTCAATTTCAAAATTTGGATTATATGGCGGGACCACGCCCATTGGTCCGACTCCGCCCATTTTTGGAAAATTCACATAATCTGCCACTAAATGCATACACAACAAATTTCAGCACTCTAGCTAAAAAATTTTCTCAATATCAAAATTGGACCCATATGGGCGGGGTCCACGCCCACTTGATATATCGACAATGCAAGTACCCTATTTTCAGCACCCCCTTCACATGTACATTCTGTGAAAATTTCAAGATGATCGGTCTAGCCGTTTAGACGTTTGTACGGAACAAACAAACACACAAACAAACTCTTTTATATATATAGACTAGCTGGCCCCGGTCCACTTCGTTGCCCCAGACTTCAGATTTCCGATTCCGTCCATTTTTGGATCAATCACGAATACCGCCATCAAATGCATATACATAAAATAACAGCACTCTCTCTAACAAATTTTTCGAGATATATTCCAAAAAATGGCTCATATGGGCAGGGTCACGCCATTTGGTCCGATCCCGCCCATTTTTTAACCAATTACGTAGACTGCCATCAAATGCATATTCACAAAATTACAGAACTCTCTCTAAAAAATTGTGCAAGATATGTGTCTCAATTTCGAAATTTGGCTTATATACGCGGGGCCACGCCAATTAGTTTGATCCGTCCCATTTCCTGACCAATCACGTAGACTGCCACCAGATACATATACACAATATACAGCGCTCATTTAAACAAATTGTGCAAGATATATCAATTTCAAAATTACGTTTATATGGGCGGGGCCACATTTCCGTTTCCGCCCATTTTTGGACCAATCACGTATACTACCACCAGATACATATGCAAACAATTACAGCACTCTCGCTAACAAATTGTGGAAAATATTTGAATTTCAAAATTTGCCTTATATGGGCGGGGTCACGCCCATTGGTCCGATCCCACCCATTTTTAGACTAATTGTCCAAAAATTGTGCAATATATATCAGTTTAAAAATTTGGTTTATAAGGGCGGGGCCACGCCCATTGGTCCAATCCCGCCCATTTTTGGACCAATCACGAAGATTGCCACCAGATACATATGCACAAAATCACAGCTCTCTCGCTAACAAATTGTGCAAGATATCTCGATTTCCAAATTTGGCTTAAAGGGGCGGAGCAACGCCCAGTAGTCCGACCCCGCCTATTTTTGGACCAATCACGTAAGTCGCCAACAGATATATATAAACAAAATTACAGCTCTCTCGCTAACAAATTGTGCAAGATATCTCAAATTCAAAATTTGGCTTTTATGGGCGGGGCCACGCCCATTGGTCCGATCCCGCCCATTTTTGGACCAATCACGTAGACTGCCACCAGATACACATGTACAACATTACAGCACTCTAGTTAAAAAATTGTGCAAGATATCTCAATTTCAAAATTTGACTTATATGGGCGGGGCCACGCCCATTCGTCTGTTTCCGCCCCTTGTTGGACCAATCACGTAGGTCGCCAACAGATATATTTACCCAAAATTACAGCTCTCTCGCTAACAAATTGAGCAAGATATCTCAAATTCAAAACTTGGCTTATATGGGCGGGGCCACGCCCATTGGTCCGATTCCGTCCATTTTTGAACCAATCACGTAGAGTGCCACCAGATACATATGCACAAAATTACAGCTCTCTCGCTAACAAATTGTGTCAGATATCTCGATTTCAAAATGTGTCTTAAAGGGGCGGGGCCACGCCCATTAGTCCGACCACGCCCATTTTTGGACCAATCACGTAGACTGCCTCCATATATATATATACAAATTTGTAGTTCTCTCACTAACAACTTGTGCAAGATATCTCAAATTCAACATTTGGCTTATATGGGCGGGGCCACGCCCTTTGGTCCGATCCCGCCCATTTTTTGACCAATCACGTAAGTCGCCAGCAGATATATATACACAAAATTACCGCTCTCTTGCTAACAAATTGTGCAAGATATCTCGATTTCAAAATTTAGCTTAATGGGGCGGGGCCACGCCCATTAGTCTGACCCCGCCCATTTTTGGACCAATTACGTAGACTGCCTTCAGATATATATAAACAAAATTACAGTTCTCTCGCTAACACATTGTGCAAGATATCTCAAATTCAAAATTTGGCTTATATGGGCGGGGCCACGCCCATTTGTCCGATCCCGCCCATTTTTGGACCAATCACGTAGACTGCCACCAGATACATATGTACAAAATTGCAGCACTCTCACTAACAAATTGTGCAAGATATCTCAATTTTAAAATTTGTCTTATGTGGGCGGGGCCACGCCCACTTCATATATCGAAAATTCAAGTACCCTATTTTCACCACGCCCCACACATGTACATTCTGTGAAAATTTCAAGAAGATCGGTTCAGCCGTTTAGGCGTCTATACGGTACAAACAAACCAACAAACAAACAAACCAACAAACAAACAAACAAACACACATTCTTCTTTATATATATAGATAGACTAAAGGATTATAAACAACATTAACTATACTGCGACTCGGCGACTTCCCTTATTGTCATTATTTCAGCTTGAGAGACGCTACAAGTATCTTGAAGTCTGTGGGCCATATCAAGACTAGGTGCTTTGTAGTGGAAATGGAGATTCTGCCAACCCAGTCCTCTCTGACAGGTATCTTAGTGGTCAGTTAACGTTACGCTACAGTGGGATGTCCTAAAGTGGCCGTAGTTCTTGTACCACCACATTGGTAGAAAGTCTGATCTTAATGCCGCTCTGGTTGCAACTTATCCAGCCATAATATTAGTTAATCGGTAATAGATGAAGCAGGACTTGTAGAGACTCTATCGCTGTAGTCCTTAAAGCCACACTTGTGTTTATACAGTCAGTTCTCTGAACCTTCATTGATTGATGATGGTAGATGCATCGTTTATCAGTTGTATATCCAATGAACGAATTTAGGAAAGAGGCCACAACGTGCATCTAGAGCTTCCCTACAGGAATATAAGGCGCCATTGACCTTCCTTACCCGTTTCAATACATTAGGTCTGATGGACAATTTCCTTTCTTGGAATGTACCTTGAAATTTTGACTTTATGAAAAGACTACCTCAGTTTCATATAGCCGAGGAGGATCCACATAAAATTATACTTTCTAATAAAAAGAACCAATCCTGTCTTGTTTTGGTTAAAGTTCAGACCACTGCCTTTGGCACATCTATCAATTTTTTCGGAGCCACCTGTGCCGGTTGCTGCGCAGCCACAACGTTCCAGATCTAACAGGATTCTATTCACCGCTAGATTCCAAATTAGTGGAGACAATACTGCTCCCTGTGGAGTCCTTCTGTTTACAAATCTCGCTAGAGTTGTGACCCCGAGACATGCTGTTATGTGTCCTCTGTAGACTTGTCCTTATTGTGAGTATGTTGGTTTCCCGACAAGAATTTCGTATCCAGATATTATCCAATTCAATAACCCAGCAAAAAATAAAAGAAGTACTTCCAAAAGAATAACATTATAAGTACGCAAAATTATAAGTACGAAAATTTTTTCGGCATTCAAAGAAGATCTTCTAAATAACGATGTTAGTTAACGATGGATCTATCTCTTCTCCTTTTTGGTGTTACAACAAATGCATAAAGTTATAATACCCTGTACCACAGCACTATTCCTATTCGTTCGTAACCGAATGACTTATCTTCTTACTTTATAATTTTTGATTTTCACAGAGTTGCTCGTACACTTGTATTCAAATAAGAGTGATGTCGTTTGTGGATTTAAATATTCAGATTCAAGGGATAATAAAATAAATATTTCTATTACATTAAAATTTGTTTGATTTCCAATTTGAGTAAGAGTATTAAAATTACACTTAAGGCTCAACATTTATATTCATTTAAAAGAAGATTTCACTGCTCCCAAAAATGTTAATAGGAACGACATACATTCATCAAATAAATACAGAACCAAAATAGCAAATCTTTCAGTGCTTTAAAAGGAGTGGTGATAAATAAGTACTTCCCCGGCGCGACAAGCCCTTGTTAAGTTCATTGGTGAAAATCCAAATCAGAACAACTTCCGGATCATAAGTTGGGAATTTTTTTTGCTCTTTTTTTGCTGGGAATGTACAAGCCTTTGTAGACCTTTGACCTAGTGTGTGAAATCTTTTCCGTTTATGGTCTAAACGAGAGCTTAATACAGCCCTCATATATTTTCCCCAGCCAGTGCTTTCATCATTTTCTGAATTTCTATTGGAGAAATACTTTCTGACCCATTGATTTGTACGATTTAAAGCTGCTAATCATCCAGTTTAGTCTGTAATTATCGATCAACGTTCGTCGTCCGATCGCTTTCCTGTTGGTTCTGCTGTTCTTCGAGTTCTGTCAGGGAGTTTGCCGGGAAATGTGTGACAAGAACAACCTGACAAGGAATCTGTACAGTAATATTTAAAAGTACTTGCACTAATTTGATCAAACCTCTTGGTCAACTAGTTTTGAACCGACATAACTTTTAAAACCATTGTCTGATTAGTCTAGTTATGAATAATTTAAAATCATGAACATGTTTGTCTGCCCAATAACTATCAGTTCATTAATATATTTCTCTGCTTTTTTCATTTGATGATTTATCCATTTGAAGAAAAAACATTATGGCAAAACATTAACTTGATTTTAGGAAAACATTAAAGATTTCTTGATTTGTTTGCAATTATAATTTTAAATAATTGTACGAAATACAAATTCATAAATCATTGTAATCACGAATATTATTTCAAGAAATAGCACCTCCTCTTCTTTAACTAAACAATTCTGTAGTATATAGAGTTATTAATATGACTACAACTAACAATTTGTTCAAATATCAAAATGTGGCTATATATTCCTACAATTCGCAATAATTAGAACCATGTTGTGATAAAATGTAGCTCAACATGTGTTTGAAATTTCCAACTGTGCATGTGTGGATTGAATTTTGTATCTTTATAAATTAGAAAAATTAGGATTGGACTGGATTTCAATTTGCATTCAACAGAAATGTTTTAGGTATCTTTGAATAAATGCGAATAGAATAAAAATTGTATTACTTGTCATGTTATCACCTCATATTGCCATTTATAATGATTGCAAGACATCAACAAATGATTCAAATGCTTAAAATGTGGGTCTTCCATATAACCATCCCCCACCCAACGATGTTTTTCCATCAAACTGTGAAGTTAACATTAATAATACGACTATGGATTGGATGTTCAACAGCGACTGAAGACATCAAATGGAAAACAAGAGCGACAACCGAAAATCGTACATTTACATTTTCTAACAACATTCGAAGGCAATTGGGTATTGTCAAAACATAGGCCGTCGTCGACATTGAGTAGAGAGTGTAAATCATGAATACAAAAATTGCCATGTAACGTGTCACAAGGTGGTAAATTAATTTGCGTACCTTCTGTACAGAGCGATATATATACAACGGCGGAGGCGCATTTGCATAATCTGCGCTCCCGGCACCCCCAGTGACGATTTGATGACGTCGATTTGTTTGTTTTTTCTACTTCTTTGAAGTCAACAAGAGCGGCAACTTTAATAGAATTTATTACAAACACAAAGAGTTACAAATATTATGTGCGCTAATTTGACAATAATCCACACAATTTTCTTTATTTAACATTTATTTCACAGGAGTGACAGACACCCTACGCATGGTCAGAAAAGTAGTAGGAAAAAAATTGTTTTGTTAAAATTTTTAAATTACATTTTCAAATTGAATCTAAATCATATAGTAAATGTAATTATGTATGTGTGTGTATGTGATTGTGTAATTGCAAGAGCTAAGCCCATTGAGAAAGGTTTAATTTTTTGTTGTTCTTGTAATAGTCGGCCCAAAATTTACCTATCTCAGAAATTATTCTCAATCTTTTTATGATATTGATTATTAAACCACTCCTGTGGTGTGAAGGTTTACAGGACTGTCTATCTAAGCATAAGTGGAGGTGTAACAGCGACTTAATACCTTCAAGTCCTATTCAATCTACTACCGATTGATATTGTTGCTTGAGAATGTGCAACAAAAAAATTTATAATATGTATGCTTTCTGTGAACATTGTAGTGCAATGGAAGCCGACCGAGTGGACTATGTACCAACGGTGTACACATTCGAGAGAGATACCTGCCAGGGAATGGGTTGGCATAATACCAGAAATTAAGAACTAACTTCATTTCTATACAGTTGGTTGAAAGCTAGATGGAACAATTGGCATCGGATACATTGATAATAACATAGTTTCGGTGTAGCTCATGGACTACTACCCAGCAAAATTTCTCATTACCAAATAATCCGACGAGTAAGCAAAGTTCGATAATGGTAAGTACTTATTATTTTGCCACTTTTCTCATTATTTTAACATGGGGATGTCATTGGAGGAAAGTACTTCCCAAAAGCATACAATAAAGTAGCATAATAAGTACTTATTTGTAGCTCGATTTTATGTACTTGAATAATGCATTACCAGTAAGTTATAAAATAAGTACATAGTAGATATGTAGAAATGGCCATTTAAAATGATTTTTTGTATATTGTCGCGCATATTTCTCGAAACAAACAATTTCCTCATGCATTGCTGGTATTTTCATTTAAATCTGCACGTATTGTTTGAAAACTTGTTGAAATTTAAATAAATCTTGTACAATAACCCACATATAGCCAAAATTGCATTATATTAAAATTTACCAAAATGATTTTGATAACAAAAAATCACTTATTTCTGTTATTATTGGTAAGTCATTATTAATAAGCCGAAATTAATGCAGCGAATAATGAGATGTCACTATTTGGTAATGCTGGGAATAATTACAGGTACTTACCAAGATTTTGCTGGGTAGATACTTCCAGTGTCTACCAAGTCGGAATAAAGGAAGTCCCTAAGTGGCAGAGTCGTCAGTTTCTCGGACAGCTATGTTGTCATTAAATCTCTGGCGGCGACATCCCTAAATTCACAAAGATGGTCAGCCATCTTTTTAAGATGACTGACCATTTTAACATCCCAGCAAAAAAAGAGCATCCAAAGAAGCAATAAAAATCCCCAACTTATGATCCGGAAGTTGTTCTAATTTGGATTTTCACCAATGAATTTTACAAGGGGTTGTCGCGCCGGGGAAGTACTTCTTTGTCACCACTTTTGCACAACTCTTTTAAATCACTGTAAGATTTGCTTTTTTGGTGTTGTATTTATTTGATGAATGTATGTCGTTCTTATTAACATCTTTGGGTCCAGAGATTTTATATTTTAAAGGAATACATATGTTGACATAGGGAAGGGAACGTATAAATAATATACTATTGGCCAAAGAGATCAACGATCATATATACGTATGTATGTTTAGCACATTTGAAGATGTCTGTAATCTGTATGGTGTAGATGGCTCTTGAAAAGTGTGACCCCATAGTGTAATTAACATTCTCACAAAAAAAAGTTTTCCGTAGCCCCGGTTCAGAGAGTAGTAAAGTACCACAGTGTGGTACAGTATGTATGGTATATACCATACATATCATACATATGTTCCTTCCGATCTGGACTTTTATCACTTCACAAGATTCATTTTACATCCAATCGTTTTAAAATTATGCATTCTTGGGTTAATAATTTATATTCCGAAATTACATTTTGGTTAGTTATTTAGAAGAACTTCATTAAATGCCGAAAAAATGTTCATACTTATAATGGAATAATGGAATGTTATTGTTTATAATGTTATTCTTTTGGAAGTACTTCTTTTATTTTTTGCTGGGATGTGGTGGCCTTCGGTAGCTTAGTGGTAAGTGCATTAGACTTGGATCCCTAAGATGCTGGGTTAAACTCCCAGCCAGGGCGCCGGAAAAATTTAACATCAACACTTCATGTTTTCATCATAATTCGAGTTTCTCATGCTAAAAATAACTCACCGGGCAACAACATCTGATCACCCAAGTCAACAGGGAAGCTAAAAATAGACATTACACCATGACGACTATTATCAGAAATGGAGCGCTTCTAGTGGAGAATATTAAGGCCAATATTGTAGCGAATATTAAGGCCAATATTTTTGTGGTTCCTATCCTATCATATTTCCATAATTTTGATACTATTTTAACATATTGTAAAAAATACATCTTAAAAGGGGAATTCGGGGATGAAATGTTTTCTAGTGATCGAAACAATAACGATACCAGTAAAGGGGTTTGACTGAAATTTGTATATTTAAGGTTTTTTTATTTTTACGATTTGTTACCCTGAGCCTCAGTTATAAACAATACATTGTTTCATATACCGATTTGCTGCAGGAAGAGGCTCAATGTGGGATATTTTCACACAGAATACAGCTTGCTTGCCTCAACCGAATTTTTGTAGTACTGTCTACTATCATGCGATTCCAGCAGGACGACCAACATTTTGGTTGTGCTATACTTCTGCTTCCATGTTGACAACAATCATATTTGGTTGCGCCAACTACGAAAACCGTGGCTAAAATTATCTGTTGTATGTTGCCACAACCAACTGTTTTAAAAAATTGGTTGCTCAGACAATTTGTCAGTCATATACTACTGACAATTAATTAAAAACAGTTTTCATTAATTTTTATTTTATTTATTAAACAAAAAACCAAACAATTCATAAGAAAATTAAAAATCCCATATTATAAATTCATCACTATTATGAGATGTGTAAATATTTGACACAAATTTTAGTAAAAAAAAAAACACAAAACTTTTATGCAAATATCGCTTAACCCTGTACTTTAAATTTTGTGATTGTTGCTTTTATTTTTTATTTATGTAAATCATTTTGCACAACATATTCTGCATTCCACACATTATTATCCACACGAGATTATTTTTGACTACATATACCGCTTTTGAACAAAATACCGCTTGTATCAGCTAAAGAACAGCAACCAATCTTTCGGTTGTATTTCCCAAAATACATTTAATTATTCTAAATTAAGGAAATTATTGGGATAACCAAAAAACGATTATTTATTATTATTTTTTTTGTTGTAATAACCAATTACTCGTTGCTATAATAATCTTTGGTCTATTGATACAATTTCTGTTGTCAAGAATTAAACATTGGTTGTCACAACCAAAAATCGATCATTAAATAAAACAAAAAAAAAAACAATCTTATTTCGATTGATACAACCATCTATTTAGTTGCAAGCATTTTTATTTGATCGTATCAATGTTATTATTGTTGTTTCAACTATTTATATATAAATACAACCGACACACGGTGTAGGCAATATACTTTTTGTTGCTAGTACTATTTTTTTATTGTTACAATCGATTTCCAACCAATTATTTTCCTGGATGTGTATGAATATGTAATAATACAAAAATAAGGCTATCTAGTTGATTTTTGTCATTCACCCACAAATGTATCATACAAATGTTTATACATATTAAGAAAAGGGAGCAGCTATATTAATCCGATCCCCCATTATTTGACGGCCGACTTTGCTAATATTAGAACGTACACCAAATTTTAAGATTGAAGGCTAAATAGACATGTGGGTATTATTATATTTATTTACCCTCCGACGTCCGTTGAAGTTATTTCCATATAATCTACTAACAGTAATCTATAGTAAATATAATATTTTATGAATAATAGTTTCTGAAACATTATGTACCCCGCCCACTTATTTGTTCCCTTCTTTCTTTAAATAATGCAACGCCCAATGATCTTATCACGCTCAATTTGGAAAATTTTCTAATATTGAGTCCGATAACTGCGATAAATAGTTTCCGAGATATTCAAAATTTAAATATTCCCACGCCCACTTATTATATCCGGCCCATTTTTTGTGAAATTTCTAATATTGACTTTCATAACATACAATCCCAGTTTCGTTCTTCTACGATCAACACCTTCTGAGAATTCGACTTTTAAATAATGCCACGCCCATTTTTGGCCCCGCCCACTTTTTTATCTCTTAATAACCATCTGCGACCCATGACTTTCCAAACACAAAAAAAGATAAAATCGGTCCAGTAGTTCTTGCGTGATGGCGTTACAAAGAATTTGTCTACGTTTTTATGTATATGAGATTTTCTAAAATTGCCCCTAATTAAAACGGGGCACATTAGTTCATGTTTTATATAAACTCCATATAAAGGAATCTTCCGATTTGACTTCCTAACGTCCCAATTGCCGGGGAATTAGGGATTAAGGAATCCTCTTCACTAAATACCCGAATTTGGACATACAAGTCTTAAACTCGGTCGAAGGCCGGCAATGCTGGAAAACTTCTCTCTACCTAATACACCTTTGATATAACGGGTTTTCCAATAGGGATGATATGATTTTGAAGCGACGCTTGTCATGGTCTGTCATTTGTTTTTCATTGTATTCATTAGTGTTTACAATTTCATCATGGAGAGATATATGCAAGAACAACGTTTAAAAATTATTCAGTTTTATCAAAATAATCGTTCTCCGATTGCAACTTTTCGTCAAGTCCATTTTTTTAAATCCAAAAAAACACTTTCTAGTCGACCTACGACCTTGACTATATTTTAGCTCTCGTTAAGAGCTATCCTTTTGCCATTGACTTATTCCCGATCCGACGTACCGTTAAGTAGCTAGAGCAAAAATAAACTTTCCGTTCACATTTGAAAATGATGCTAAGACCATTTTTTTAAAATCAAAAAAAAAAAAAAAACGCTTTCCAGTCGACCTACGACCTGGACACCCATGACCAATATTTTAGCTCTCGTGAAGAGCTATCTTTTTGCCACTGACCGATTGTGGCTACGTGCCACACAGCAAATGAAATAATTGGATTGTTGCGAGAAAAGTTTGGATATTCGATTATTTCAAGAATTGTGATATTGAGTGGCCTCCAAGATGTTGTGATTTAACACCATTAGACTATTTCTTGTAGGGTTATTTGAAGTCTTTGGTCTTTCCAGTACCGATATTCGTACTACCGGTAAATTTGTATATCAAAACAGTTGGTTTCGATGAGGGGCATTTCAGCCCGCGGTAACACTAGGGACCTAAACTGGTCTATGTAAGCTTTTACAAAAAATTTCGGCTGTCACCCTAACCTAATTCTTCAAGCTTTACAAGTCAATACGTACCATTCATGACATACGACTTGATTTAGTGGAAAAAGTGCTCGAAAATTGGGTTCATCGAATTCGTTCCTGCAGAAGAAGTCGTGGAGGCCATTTGAATGACGTTTTATTTACAACATAATTGTAACGAATGTACTTCACATTAAATAAAAAACATTTGAATTTCCTTAGCAATAAGTGTGTTTTTTCAAAGAAATCATATCGCTCTTATTGGAAAACCCTATATCACGGTGACGATTTATCTGTCCGTCCCTCTCAAATATGTTTTTAAGCCATAAAAACAATTTTTTAAAGCAATTTAGCTCAAACTTCGCAGTTTACGTTATATTTCGACAAGAATTAATAAAATCAAACATTTTATAAATTGGTTCAAACACTATTATACTCCCCCTATAGAGATAGCCCCAAATGCGTCTATTTAAGTCATAAATACCACAATTTCTTATAGTTATATAAATAGTTATAGTCCCCCTATAGAGGACGCTACGAAATATGCTTACTTGATCCATAAATACCACATTTTCCAGATGATTAGGATGAAATTTTGCTGTTTGTGCTTATTTTAGGAACACCATGGTGTGAAAAACGCGATTTTTGCAACAACAAAAATCGCCTAATTTGTTATTGTAAAATAAAAAATATTAGCAAATTTGAAAAAAAAAACTCTCCAGCGTTACCAGCGAAAAAAGAGTTAAACATTTCAAAACGATCGATGCGATAGTTTTGAATTTATAATGGACATCGACTTTGAAAACGTGTGTTGTAGGAAAAACGCTTTAAATCTTTTCTGATGTACTTATACTGAGTCACGTATGAGGCGCGATTTTTTAGACTGCTGTATCTTCGTTAGTTTTGCTGCGATTCATGTAAAATTTTCACACAATATATTAAAAAAAAGTTTACAAACGTTTTGGCTATTTTTGTTGCCTTATTTTCAGTCACATTCGTCTGGCAACTATGAAATGAAGGTACTATTTTTGAAAAAATAACCTTTTGTCAATAAGATGCCAACAAAGAAGAATATATTTTTCCCTGCATATATATACAGGGTGGCCCAAAATGTCCTAAGGGGTTTGAATTCCCTTTAATGTTTAAATATATTTTTTCTTATTTCTTTTCAGTATTTTGTAAGAAGACTTGGGAATTTAAAATGGAACAGTACACATTTGAACAACGTACACAAAAAAAAAATTAAATATAATTACTGTATTTACTGTATTACTGTTTTTCAAAAAACTAATAATATGCATTAAATTAAAAGTTATAATGAACTCAAACTTTCGACATTTTGGACCATCTTGTATTTTATTTGCATTTATCTTCCATAAATATTTTATTTAATATAGTTTTTCCGTGGAAGGATGAGAATTCACTCCCATGACATTTTGCCAAAAATCCATAGCACTTTCTTCCTTCTTTCTTTTCTTATTATACCCTACACCACATTGTGGTTCAGGGCATAATGAGTTGGTGCATTTGTTTGTAACACCCAAAAGGAGAAGATATAAACCCATCGTTTATTATACCGATCGACTTGGAATCACTTCCGGAGACGATTCAACCATGTCCGTCTCTCCGTCTGTAAATGTATCGTTGCAATCAAGCTGCAGGCCGTATTTATGGACCGATTCTGATCAAATTTAGCACTACGCTCCTTTTCGACCCAAGGACGTTCTCTATCGAAATTGGTGAAAATCGGTTCAGATTAAGATATAGCGCCCATATTATGTTACCCCTAATTTGACATGTAAGCGCAGTAGAAACTCTCTTTTATATCTAATCAGTTCGACATTCGGCAGTAAGTGGTTTCTTGTTACGTGAATGAACACTAACAAATTTTGGAGGAAATCAGTTCATATTTAGATATAGTCCCCATATATATATTACCCTCGGTTTGACATGTAAGTGCTGTAGAAACTGTTTTGTATATCCGATCAGTAAGAATATCGAATCGGTTCAGATTATTATATATCCCCCATATATAAGTTCCTCCCGATTTGGTATCAAAGCGCTGTAGCTAAGTACTTTGTTAACTGAAACGAAACCAATTATGCCAACATATTATCGCAATGCCTATTTTCACATTGTTAGGGAGGTGTAGGGTATAATATAGTAGGCCCCTGTTAGTGATGTTCAGGCCAAGAAAAGGAAATTTCACCAGTCCTTACTGGTTGTTTATTAAAAGGTCCAATTGTATAAGCACAATATTTGACAGATATATCAATAGGATGTGTCCGCTAAAATTTTTGGGGGAAATATCCTTTTCTTGGCCTTAACATCACTAACAATAATTCCGAGCAATATTTTGGCCAAAGTAATATTTATTATATAAAGTGAGTCATATGGAAGTACTGTAGGTAGCACTAGTTCGACTCCTACCTATACACCACAGTTGGCATTGCCTCCTGCATATACGATATTGCCTTAAACAATTCCATAAATATAAGAAGAACTACCAACGAAATATTATATATTAACTTGAACATACATTCGGAATTGAAAAAAGAACAGCCACAACTCATTCGCTGCGGGTGTGTGTGACAAGTGGTCGTAATTTTCAATTTTCTTTCAAAAACAAACAGTTTTTATTTCAATAAATTCCTCCATCCTTTTGGCCAAACAACAGCAAGCCAAACAGCGGGGGGCAGCGAACAAAGTTTCTTTCGAAATGGAAAATGGCAACATTTTAATATGTGTAATTGACGTGATTAAAACACACAATTCATACCAACTCAGTTGTTGTGATGTTTTTCCTTTGTTTTGTGAACATATATTTTTCTGTATTGAATGAAATATTATAAATAAAATATTTTGATTTGAGACAAGTCTATAGTTCCCCCCATCCCCATCTCCACCCCCATTCGAAGTTTCGCTTAATAATTTGGGTTGGGTCCCACTAGCCGTGGTTAATAACTGCCAAATCCATGCCTAAATGTAACTAAGAAATGATGAAAGGAATAGAGAAATTTGCTAATTAATAAATAAATTATGTCTAAATGAGACATAATTTATTTATTCAGTGTGTGTGTCTTCACAATTAATTTTTCAATTATTATTTGACTATCTTATCAGCATTTGGCACGGGCATTCGTCATTTGAATTATTGTCCAGACAAGCTCTAACTTCATGGGATGGATATCTTCAGGTGTTAAGCTGACAGCTGCACTAAAATTGCACATTTCGGTAATAGCAAACGGTCATAATCATTTGCACATACGAGTATGTTACCACCTCTTGAAGCTGGTTTCAGTTATTGGCCATTTTCGCCCCATTGCCAATTTGTTATGATAAAATTATGGAGGATTGAACGACAGATTGGCAGGTAATTCTCATTTGTAATTTTATGGTCGGTATTGCTTGTAAGCCGCAAGCGTCATTAGCGATTGGTTATTAAATTTTATTACATTTGGGCGGATGGTATGACTTGTTGAGGCTTTCTCAATTCTCTTGCACAATAACAGGATTAGTTATTAATATTTGTTCCCATTTTATGCATCGCATCTATTGAACTTTTTATTTAAACGTAATTTAAAAGAAGGATTAAAATAATATATATTATTTTAAATCATTTCTTCCAATTATAATTGGAATATGCAAGTCAACAAAAAAGTAAAAAATGTTAAAAACGGATAACCCGACTGAAATATATCCCCAGCTTCAGAGAAATACATTTCACATTTCATGTAGGAAATACTACAACGTAATGAACGATATTCTCCATTCTCCGTGTAATGAATATTTCGGACCAATCTGATTCAATTGCGGAATATAACATTGTGGTACTCGTACGTTATATATTATTATACCCTCACTTTAGTGATATGAGGATATATATTATTTGCAATGTCCGCCGTCCGTCCGTCTGTCTGTCTGCCGCCTATGTTTGAACATGGGCCATATTTGTGTACTCCTTCTTGTACCTCCCCCACAAAGGTTTACAATTTAGTGATATATTGGTTAATAACTTTCTTACTACTTATTCGCATTGTCTAAAATTCCACACATAGTATTAGTTTAATGGTCGTTACAACCTTGAGAAAGATAGGCAAATTTGACACGCCCTTTTGGTACTTCACAGACATATAGACCATTTTGCACTAACAGTTAAAAAGTTATAACATTACTACCCGTGCATTAAGTGCCAACAATCCAAGAAAATGGGCATTATTTCCATGTATTTTTTTATACAAGCTCAGATAGACCAGTTTAGGTCCCTAGTGTTACCACGGGCTGAAATGTCCCTCATCGAAACCAACCTGTTTGATATACAAATTTATCGATAGTACGAATATCGGTACTGGAAAGATATGTTACACTGATAGAAAAAGCTTCATCATTCGTCAAAAGTCAGCTAACGTTCGGATAATCCTATTGATGAATTTGTTCGTCGACCTGACGAATCTCTGGAAACTATCGTTCGCTCCAGTCAGGCTTACGGATGGACGGACATAAGTAAAATGACTTAATGTGTTCTAAACGGATTTCCTCCGCATAAACTTAGGCCACTCCTTTGATGCGTTATCGTTTTGCAATTTGTTATACATATATACACTTATTGATATTTGTATTATAAATCAAATAAATCCCCATATTTATCCCCTCACCTTAGAGAGGAGGGTATATATCATTTTTTTAGTTATGAGCACGATTCATCGTAGGGATGATATGTAATCACCCTGTGGGGTTTTTTTATTCCACTAAATAGTTCTTGTTCTAGTAAACTTAAACATAGATTCGTCATCGCGACGAACAAATTCATAGATAGGATTATCCGTACGTTAGCTGACTTTTGACGAATGACGAAGCTTTTTCTATCAGTGTATGCTGCCTAGAAAGGCCGACCCTAGTATGTCAAGTCGTCGTTTACTCAGAGCAGGGCAGTCGCATAGCAAGTGCTCAATGCTCTCCACTTCTTCCTCATCTCCACAGCTTCTGCAGAAGTCACTAGAGTTAATACCTAATCTTTTGGCGTGTTCGCCGATCAAGCAGAGTCCCGTCAGAACTGATACTAACGTAGACAATCTTTGCCTCTCTAGTGCGAGGATATATATTGATCTTCTCAGGTCATACCTTGGCCAAATTTGTACCGCTACCCTGCAGGTGCCGATTTCTGTCCATATTTCGTTGGACTGTCTGATTGCCTCTTGCCTAAGCCAAAGCTTGCATTGGATTTCATTCACCGCTAGGTTCCAAATTAGTGGAGACAGTACTCCTCCTTGTGGGATCCCTCTGTTTACAAACCTTGTTAGAGTTGTAACACAAGACATGCTGTTATGCGTCTTCTGTTGAGCAGACTTTGAATTAGTCTAATCAAGCTAGAGTTAACTTTTAAATGTAACAGTGCCGCAATTACTGCATCTGAGTGAATGTTGTTAAAAGCCCCTTCTATGTCAAGAAATGCCACCATGGTGAATTCCTTGAAATGCAGGGACGATTCGATAGTGCTCACAAGTTCGTGCAGGGCTGATTCTGTAGACTTGCCCTTATTGTAAGCATGTTGGTTCACCGACAGGAGTTTTGTATCCAGGTTTTCCCTAATATAAAAGTCTTTCCAGACCTTTCAATAGGACGGAGGATCGGCTAATTGGTCTGAAGTATTTTGTCCTAGTGTGTGATATCTTCCCCGCTTTAGGTATGAATACCACTTTGGTATCCCTCCATAGATTCGGGATGTATGAAAGCCTGATACAGCCTACATAAATTTTCTCTAGTCTTGTTGAATAGCTTGTTGCAGGTCTTTTTTATAGCCGTTAGCTCAAAAATCCACCATTGGGGTTTAGTTTTACCCTTGTACCTTGTTTTTGGACAGGCTTCTTCAAGGGAACTATTGAGTGATGTGGTGCTCGACCAGGTGCCACTTTGTCTTCCTCAAATTTCTGTGGACGGCAGGTTTAGGCACTTTTTCAGCGAGTTTGAACTCAATATAATGGTGATCTGAGAATGAGTGGTCGCCCAGTACATCCCACCCAATTATTTATTCCGACAGCCGGTCAGTAGCAAACGTTACGTCTAGTACTTCTTGTCTGTCTTTAATTGTAATGGTCGGTTTATTACCTATGTTACAAATACTTAGGTTGGTAGTTAGAATAAAGTCAAGAAGCGAATCACCCCTATTGTTTATATCCGTACTACCACAGATAGTTTTATGAGCGTTCGTGTCTGCGCCAATAATCAGCTCGACCTCGTCAGACGTTGCTTCTTCTACTACTTCCTTGAATAGAGCAGTCGGTACTACAGCTTCATAAGGCAAGTAACTGGAGACCACCCAATATATATGCGATTACCGATCTCCAGACTAGCAGATGTTTGGTCTTTACCACTTAAATTAGCCAGGAGAAAGATACTTAGATCTTTCCTGGCCAAAATGCAGGTTCTTTGAGTGTCTTCACAGTTGGCCAAAAGCAGTTTAAAGTTGGGGGTCCTGATACCGCACACCCTTCCTCCCACTGCGTAGGGCTCCTGTATCAGGACGATGTCTACTGCACCTGTGGACAGGCGCAGCAATAGAGCCGCTGAGGCTGCTTTAGCGTGATGGAGGTTAATCTGTAGAATTCTTACCATCATTGGTAATTGACAGATTAACATCCACCCCGACAAGGGTGTTATCGAACTCTTCGTCCGTATCATCGAGAAGCGTGTCCCCGCCAGATGCGTCAAAGAGTCCGGAGACTCCCCTCAGCCCCTCTGTGTCAGAAGTAGAGCTTTCGTCCTCAGAGAAGAATCACCAGAAATAATGGGCGCACTTCCAGAAAGCCGTGTATCAACCACGGTCGACGACTCACCTTCCGCAGTGGGAGCTATATCCTGCTTGTATACCTTTAAGACTATAGTCTCGAAGCCATATTGTAGGGTTGCACGTTGTATATGGGAGGTGGATTCAGCGTTAAGGATCAAATTGACCTGCCGCTTTTTACCATCCGCCTCACCCACCTTGCTGATTCTCCAATTATGGGCGGGCAGACCAGGATTGGGATCTTTTATTATTTCTAATATGTCAGCCTGGTTGGAGGGCTCTTCTGTAACCCAGGTGATGGCTCTAGGGTGACTAGGGATGTTTTTTTTTCGACAACATCCAACTGGGCACCCGGCCCGGGGTAATGAGCCATAATGGCTGATTGCACATGGCTCCATTTGTACTTGAGGATGGATCCATCCTCACAACTTCTGTCTATAACGGCCATCACTAGGCTCTCCTTCGCCACTTCATTGAAGGACTTGGTGAGTGTCCTGTTGATGGTGACATTGGGGCCTCTTGCCTTTTTCGAAGGGTTCATCAGGTGATCTGATTCTTTTGACTTTATTAGCCGTTAACACTGCTGAATTTGTGTTTCTATCAGCCGGTTGATTGGCCTTAGAAGCATCTATGACGCCTTTAGCCCAGGTAAGTCATTATTTTTTTCGGTAAGAGCCGAAACCTCAACAGCCTCCAACTTAGTCAAAACTCTGAGCGCTATCCCCGTTCCACACATAGTATTAGTTTTTTGGTCGTGACAACCTTGAGAAAGATAGGCAAATTTGCCACGCCCTTTTGGTATCTCACAGACAAAGGTCCCATCTGATTTGGCTTCTTGGCCCCAATGGAAAAACAAATACCTACGACTTGGGCTGGAAAATTTATAATTTGCAATTAATTTTAACTAAAACCAAACCTAGGTACAAGTATTGACATAGCCCTTACTTTACTTAAAAACATTCAGAGAAATTTCCTCTGCGAATTTTGGGACTTATTTATAAAATTCCAGGTATCGAAGCCTCCATTCTAAAACATGCTAAGTCGACGTAGCACGTTTTAGGGAGATTGCATTTTAATTTTTAAATATTCAAAATTATATTCAGTCAAAATTTGTTGTTTATCCGTCAACCCAATCAGAAGTTATTCACAAAACTGTACAGGGATTCGATTTGCATTATAAAGGAATTCCACACAAAAATTTTTAAAATTCGTCAAACTTTAATCGCCTCTTTTGAACAACTACCTTTTTGCACTTAGCATAGTTTAGAATATCGATATTTTTGATGTTTTGATTTGAATGCGCTCTATGGCGAAAAGTATACAAGAGCTTACAAGATTCGGACCGACCGAGTCGATTTGTTTCATAATAGTTGAGAATTTTTCAAAAATTTCTAATTTTGATTTAAAAAGAATAAATGGAATTGTAAAATATCTTCCGAATGAATTATACCAAATTCTTAATATAGGAAATATTCATTAGGTTTCCCTTAATGTTTTTCATATAATTAAAAATCTTCATTTCGGAGCAAAAATCGTCATCTACAACTTTGCGGCTCTAAAAATCGTTAATATGACGATAAATCGTCGTTTCTGGCAACACTGCAGAGCGGAATCTATTGATCGAATAAAGAACGCTGCCAAATTTGGATAAATTCGGTTCACATTTATGGTGTTTTCCCTGTTGCCCTGTCAGAGAGCAGTACTTTAATAATGTCGCCTACACCTTCTTGTACTGCTGCATTTTTTATGGTCAGAATCGAAAACGAAAATGCAAAAAGCTAGCCTTTTAACTCACTAAAAATCATCCAAATGGCAAAATGAAATATATGTAAATATGTCAATGTTGTGAATTCTACAATATAATTGTTAGAAACGCTGCGAATTTAAGAACATTCACTTTTTAGAACATTCACGTAGGCTATCATCAGATACATATGCACAAAATTACAGAACTATCGCTAAACAATTGTTTAAGACATCCCAATTTCAAAATTTATTTTATATGGGCAGGGCCACGGCCATTGATCCGATCCCGACCCTTTTTGGACCATTAACGTAGACTACCACCAGACATCACTCTCGCTAAAAATTGTGCAAGATATGTCTCAATTTCAAAATTTGGCTTATATAGGCGGGGCCACGTCCATTGGTCTGATCCCGCCAAATTTTGGGCGAATCGCGTAGACTGTCATCAGATACATATGTCCAAAACTGCAGCACTCTCGATAATAAATTGTGCAAGATATCGAAATTTCAAAATTTGGTCTATGTGGGCGGGGCCACGCCCATTGAGCCGATCCCGCCCATTTTTGGACCAATCACGTAGACTGTCACCAGATACATATACACAAACTGCAGAACTCAAGCTAATAAATTGTGGAAAATATTTCAATTTCAAAATTTGGCTTATATGGGCGGGGCCACGCCCTTTGGTCCGATTCCGCCCATTTTTTGAAAATTCACATAATCTGACACTAAATGCATACACACAAAATTTCAGCACTCTAGTTAAAAATTTTTCTCAATACCAAAATTTTACCCATATGGGCGGGTCCACGCCCACTTGATATATCGAAAATTCAAGTACCCTATTTTCACCACGCCCCACACATGTACATTCTGTGAAAATTTCAAGAAGATCGGTCCAGCCGTTTATACGTAAATACGGAACAAACAAACAAACATACAAACAAACCCACAAACAGACACTCTCCTTTATATATATAGATAGATATGTCTATAAACCATGTATACCAAATTTGAAAACTGTTTTTCAAACTTCTTGTGTAGTTACACAATTTGCATTGGACAATACAAAACTCTTATTGTGCTACCTTCTTCACGTATCCACATCAACTCAATTTATAAATGTTCTTATATTTCTAACATTGAAACCGAAGATGTAAGTCAAATTTCGGTTTAAAGGAATACATTTTTAATTGAATTTGAAAATTATATTCAAATGATTCATCAGAAATAAGTAATTATTAAAAACCCGCAGCCGTTTGTTTTAAGAATTGAAAGCACCTAAAACTATGCCAGTGTATGTTTCCTTAAATTAATTTTAACTCAATAACATGTTAGCATAGTCAAGAACCACACGAACACAATCCACCATCTACAATCTATTACAATTTGTTGCTCTCATGGTGAGAGCGGGAGAGAAGTAATTATTTGCGCCAACGCATATGCAACAATATGGTTGAAGTCTAGGTCGGCGAATTCACCACTCCACAAACAGTTGTTCGCAGGTAAAAAGCATACGTTCAGTCAAACAGTTTTAACAACGAAGTCAGAGGATAAAGATGTTGGGTGTTTGCGGTATACTTACTGTTTTTGTTTTCATATGTTATTAATTTACAAAACACGAAAATATCGATGAAGAGTTCGTTAACCAGTCTGTATCTGGAAAAGAAGAAGATTAATGTAAAACACGAAATGTTATGAAAAATAAAGCATGGTGAAGAGACTTGTCTCTGTCTATTTTTACCTCGATAGAGTGTAATATACACCTTCTATAGCCCCTAGCTATATGAAAATCTGAACCGATTTTCACGTATTCTTTATTCATGGGTGAAGAGACTTGTCTCCTTCTATAGGCATTTAAAGCCAAATCGGAAGGAACGTATGTATATATGGACGCTATATCTAAGTCTCAACCGATTTTCACTAAATTTAGTAGTCTGTGTTAATGGGTAAAGAGACATGTTTCTGCCAATTTTTACCTCGATCTGGTGTTAAATACACTTTCTGTAGGCCTTAGAACCCCAATCGGAGGAAAATATATATTGGCGCTATATATAAATCTGAACTGATTTTCAGCAATTTCAATGGGGACTGTCCTTGGACTAAAATCGAGCGATCCAATAAATTTCATCACAATCGGACCATAACTATGACCTACACTTTGATTATAAAGATACAATTACAGACTCAGAAATCGACTCAGGAAGTGATTCCAAGTCGATCGGTATAATAAATGATGGGTCTATTTCCGACTTTGTGGGTCTTTTTGCGATTTTTAAGGCACTGGATGAACATTTTTTCTCCTATTCAATATCTACAACTTTGCTTTATACACAAACGAGGTATTCCGTACGGTATACCAAGAAAAAATAAAATAAAAAGTGCTAAAAATCCAATCCGATTGTAATTATAAATGATCGGTCTATCTCTGACTTTGTGGGTATTTTTAGGATTTTTAAGGCACTGGATGCACTTTTTCCAATATCTACAACTTTGCTTCAGACACAAGAGAGACATTCCGTACGGAATTTTTCGAATTATAGTTTTAATTTTTTCCTTGTTTTCGAATTATGCATTCCTATTAAAAATGGCATACTTACATCAATTACTATTTGAAACCACTTATTTTTATTTTCTAACTATTTCAAGTCATTATTTTCAATTATAAAGAAATTTTACTAACATTAAAAATTTCTAAAAATTACCTTTAAAACAAGCAAATAGATCTTTGTTTGGGAAATAACATATCCAAATAAAACATATTAGGATGTAAACATAGTTTTGTTTAGAACAACATCCTCCCAAACATATAATATTTGTTTGAGCAAATATTATATATTTGGAGTGCATTCTAAAATTATTTATGTTTCAAGCAGAATATGTTTGGGACAATATACTACAGAGCCGATTTTTTTCAGCGTGTACCGAACCAATTGCTGGCAATTTTCTATTCTTTGGCTACGTCAAAGCTTTAAACCTATGGGTCCGAAATAACTTAAAAAAAATTAACAACAAATCATTCTTGCACAATGTTTCTCTAAAACCGCAAGTTTTGAGACCTTATTTATAATTTTTCGACCATGTTTATAAACTGGGGACAATAATGCCGAGAAAATAGAGTTTTTACATATATTAGGTATTTGGTATACACAATTATGCCAATTTCTACAATAGTATTGGAGTAAAAATTTTACTACTTTAACTTAAATCAAAAATAAATCGAATTAAACATATATTTTTTCCTACAGTTGACAATGACACAGAAAAACAAGTAAGAAATTGTAGTCGGGTAAATCGACTAAGGTACAGGTTACTCCTTTCTAGAGTTATCGTGCGCACCTGCCAGCAAACAGAGGGGCGACTGAAAAAGGCCCAACACGAATTTCCGACAAACATAATTGGGGTCTTAGTTCACCCCTTCAATGTGTTACACTTTTGGTCCGAGTGACATATGACATACTCGTATACCCTTGTTTCACTGAAATTAGGGTATAAAGAGACAATATCCAGCATGTCATAGAGTGCAAAATCGTACAAGAATTTACGTTTTTGAAATCGAAAACATTTTTAGCTTCTACAGAAAACGTAAACCGAAAAATAAAACTAAAGATTAAGTATGAATAAAAGACTATTGCAAATACTTTTCGTACGAAAATGATAATACTTTTGGTCTTCGAAGTGCTATATCCCCTAAAGCCATAAAACAAAAAAAAAAAACATAAAACAAGTAAAAGCGTTATGTTCGGCCATGCCGAATCTTATATACCCTCCATCATGGATTGCATTTAATTCTATTACTAGAAAAATCGTTGGATATGGAGCAAATGATGGAACGATTCTTTCTGTTTAATCAAATTATTAAATAAACGAACGCTGCATTTTTTAGCCAACTTTTAGACCTCAACTTCTTTAGAAAACTCTTTATGTAAAAAATGTGGTATTTATGGCTTAAATAAGCATATTTGAGAGCAAACTCTACACGGGGACTACAATAAAATATAAACTGATTTATATAAATTTTTATTCAGATTAATTCTTGTCAAAATAGAATACAGACTGCAAAGTTACAGCTAATTTGATTAGAAAATGTTGTGCTTATGGCTTAGACATGTTTTTTTGGGAGCGACATCTATAGGTGGACTATAACAAAATATGACCTGATTAAAAAAATTGTTACTATGATGCATTTTTGTATAAATAAAATACAAACTGCAAAGATTCAACTAAAATCTTTAGAAAATGTGGAATTAATGGCTTAAATAAGCGTATTTTGGAGCGACCTCTATAGGGTGACTATAAGAAAATATGAACCGATTTGTAAAATTTTTTCTGCGATGAACGTTTGTCAAAATAGAATGCAAACAGCAAAGTTCCAGTTAAATTGCTTCAAAAATGTGGTATCTATGGCTCAAAAACAGTATTTTGGAGCGACCTCTATAGGCGAGCTATATCGAAACATTGACCGATATAGCCCATTTGCAATCCCAAACGACCTGCAACTATAAAAATATTTCTACCAAATTTGATCAACCTAGCTCTATTATTACGGACTGTAGCGTGATTTCAACAGACAGACAGACGGACATGGCTAAATCGTCTTAGAATTTTACGACGACCAAGAATATATATACTTTATGGGGTCGCAGATCAATATTTCAAGGTGTTGCAATCGGAATTACAACGTTAGTATACCCCCATCCTATGGTGGAGGGTATAAAAAAAAAAGAGAAAATGCAAACCTCCAACTATGAAAAGAAACAACAAACAATGTTAAATGTTTTAATGTTAAATATAATAATGATAATTGTTATATATTTAAAGTGGCAAACACAGAAACCTTAATAACCAAGATTTTGGTAAATTTTATTTTTTGGCTTTAATATGTTTTATTTATTTTCACAACCGCCAATCAGAATCTGGAGTCAAACAGATATTGTTGACGGCGGTGGCTGAAACAGCTGTTTCTGATTTCTATGCTGCCGTATTTTTGATAGTGTTTTTCGGTTTTCACTTTCTTTCGGTTTCATGAAAACGTACAAGAAGAGTAGAAGCAAAAACGATACGATTTTGAAAAACGAAAACTTACCAATTTCGTACAAAACCTGTAATATGCCTGATTAAATATTGTGTAAATTATGAATATGGTATACATATATTTTAAAGCAGGGCTGCGGAGTCGAGCCAAAACTACTCGACTCCGACTCCCGGAGTCGGATTTTAAAATGGTTCGACTCCGACTCCGGCAGTTAAATAACATAAATTCTGAAATTATATTTCTACTAAAACGTGAATTTATTTTATTGAAAATAAGATATAGCTTTGTTAAAAAAAACACAAAACAGTAGGTATATATCGACGCCTGACTGGCAAATAATATGTCAATTCATTCAAAATGAAATCATGATAAACTGTTCTACAATCACTGCCTCTGCCGCAATTTTTCCAAATTATGTTCGCTTCAGGCATCCAGTTTCTTCGTTAGTTATTGTACTCTACACAACACTATGGTACAGGGGGTTATAACATTGTTTTTTTTGGCAGATTTGGAAAAAATTTTACAGATAGACACACCTTAAAATATTCTCTGCGACTCAGAATCACCAGCAGTCCGTCTGTCTGTCTGTCCATCTGATGTTGTTCGTTGAGATCAGGTCAAAATTTTACTCCGATCCTGCTGAAATTTGGCAATAAGAACTCTTTCACAACAGGGAGGAAACCTATGGCAATTGGTCAAAATCGGTTCAGATCGATATTGCCCCTAGATATAAATGTTTCTTTAGATTTGGCCTTGTAGAGCTGTATTCCACATTCAATCATTTTGAAATTTAGTAGGGTAGAGTTTATGTATGCTGGAACGCATATTGTCGAATTTGAATAAATTCAGTTTAGATTTAGTTTTATAATTTTTATTTATATTTCATATTTATATTTGCTATATCTGAGCTTATTCTGCTCTAACAAGGTGGTTTACGATATCATATAGTTGGCTTCGCCAGTCATTGGTATTTTCTTACTGCTTTTTTACTCGCTTAGGAATGGCGTATAGTCTTGCAAAATTATTATTTTATAGCATAATCATCTTCACATATATACGAGTATATAAACATAACTTGTCTAAAACTGTCTTTACATAAAAAGTCGATAATTTGGTTGACTTTACGAGGGCGGTTCGGAAACTTCTTAGCCTAGCACAAAAAGCGCGGTATAAACAGAAAAAGTTAAGTGTTTTGGAAACTTCCATCTCTGCTATGAACACATGTTAAATTTTGTTTCGATCTGGCAACTCCTTCATATAGAAACAGGTGTTCACAAACGACGCATCCGCGATTTTTGTACAATGGAAAAAATTAGAAATGCGTGGTGTCATTAAATATTTACATCAAAAAGGTTTATCGGGACAAGAAATTCATAATGATATGGTGAATGTGTTAGGTGAAAGTGCTCCTTCATATGCAACAGTAAAAAATTGGGTTGCTGAATTTAAACGTGGTCGTACAAGCATTGAAGATGAACCACGTAGTGGACGTCCAAAAACAGCAACAACAACAGAAATTGTAGCCAAAGTGCATGATATGGTATTAAATTATCGACGAATAAAAGTGCGTGAAATAGCTAATATCATGGACATCTCAAATGATCGAGTCCATTTAATTTTGCATGAAGAACTACAGATGAAAAAACTTTCTGCAAGATGGGTGCCGCACTTGTTAACAGTCGACCAAAAACGCATAAGAATAAACATTTCTCAAGCTTGTTTGGATCGTTTTAAGCGAAATAAAATGGATTTTAAGCGTCGTTTCATAACTGTTGATGAGACATGGATCCACCACTATACTCCAGAGACAAAAGAACAATCCAAACAATGGACTGAAGCTGGAGGAAGTGCCCCAAAGAAGGCAAAAACAATTCAATCGGCTGGTAAGGTCATGACAAAGGTTTTTTGGGACTTCAAAGGTATTTTATTGATTGACTATCTGCAAAAGGGTAAAACAATAAATTCAGAGTACTATTGCAACCTTTTGGATCAATTGAATGTACAAATTCGAGAAAAACCTCCTGGCTTACAACAAAAAAAAAATATTTTTCATCAAGACAACGCACCAGCGCACAAGAGTGTTTTAAAAATGGCTAAAATCAACGAATTAAAGTACGAGTTGCTTGACCACCCACCTTATTCTCCTGATTTAGCTCCCAGTGACTTTTACCTGTTCCCAAATCTAAAAAAAATCCTTGCTGACAAGAGTTTTACCTCAAATGAAGATGCAATTACAGTTGTAAACCACTATTTTGAAGACTTTGAGGAAAACTAGTTTAATGAGATTATTTTCAGGAGATTATATTGAAAAATAAAAATATTTCTGAAAAACTAACTATTCTCTTTCATTGATAGGCTAAGAAGTTTCCGAACCGCCCTCGTATACATATTTTGGACATACAAAAATATTTGGTTAAATGCTTCAAATGTTTTATCCTTATTTTGTACCAGAATGGTTTTCCCAAAAATTGTTGAGTGCAAAAATGCTATCGCATAAATGGTACATTTTGCACAATCCATCTCGGAGTCGACCATAAATTTTCGACTCCGGACTCCGACTCCGGGCAAATATCCCCGACTCCAAGACTCCGGCTCCGACTCCAAAGCCCTGTTTAAAGTGTAAATTTTAAATCTAAAGTTTCATTCCATCTATGAAACATGTTTTTATTCCAATAATGGTTCCAGAAAACAGCTATACTATGCTAATGAAGCTATTCATTATAGCAATATAGACATTATTTATTGCATCTATGTAAACACAGTAATGTAAAATTTAAATCGAGCTTAGGCGAACTTTTCTATTTTGACATGCGAGAATCTGGCATGAAATTATCGTTGTTATATTTCTCACTAAGTGAGTGTATACTTTAGCCAGTTAATTCTTACTTGTTTAAACATTTCTTCATCCACGATTCATAATATTAGTCGTAGTGTTTTTCCATATATCTCATATTTGATGAGTAGACATTAACACCTTCCCAGTTTTTTTAGAAAATTCATTTAGAGTGGCAATGATTTCGTGATTTTCTTTAATAATTTCTTTATTTGCAGAAGTCATAATTAACACTTTTAACATTCGAATCTAATTCCCCTTTCCAAACCCCAGGGGTCCCAAATCTTAATTACCTAATGTCATTCCTATCTAATGTCGTCGTCGTATGTGTGACTGGAGAGCCATTTAAATACCCCATTACGATAATATTGATGAAACTCATGAAAAGGGTTCCACATTAATGTGGCCTAAGTGACCCATTTAAATATTGATGCGATAGTCTGGGTCCGTATTCATTGCATACGAAGCGATTTCAAAATTGGTAATGTTTCATTTGGGCCAACAAAAGGAAACTTAAATCTAATTTAGTAAACATTTTTTTCCTTTCGTTTAGTTTTGAAATGTCTACTGTATGTAAAAAAGGACACACCTGTGACTTGCCTTTCGGTAAATGGAAAATAAAGCGGAATAGAAAAAATGTGAACATGCAAAAACCAAATAGAGAAACGGAAAAACTCTGAACAACCCCGAAAACTTTAGTTTTATTATTTTTGGCACAGTTAAGGAAATCAAATTGACCATTTGTTGGAGAATAACAAACTTTTAAATTTCATTTCCCGTCTTTGAATGTGTTTTTGTTATGGTTTATTTATCATGAATTTCCCATTAAGATTCCTTATTTTATGACAGTTTCAGTTTAAGTCTGCACAGATTTTGTCTGAACATTTATTTTTCTGACCAAAAATATTACATCATTTATAATAAATTGATGGTATTTAAAGCCAAATAGGTCAGTGTAAAATACTGAAGTTTTCCATCGAAATGCAGCGCAGTTATTCGAGCTATATTATATAAAAATACATTCAATGTACATTATTAAATTATGAATTCTCTCATTCTTAATTTGATTTTATTTCCTTTCTTTTGAAAATTATCTTGCTCCCCAATCAGTCAGAGAGACAGACGACTTAAATTCTGAAACGGGTATCCCCCAAAAAAACGGGTGGGGGTATTTTTAAATTATATTTTTTAAAATTCCAAAAAAAAGAACACAACTCGCCTTTTTTCCGGTATACGAGTATTATTGGTTTATTCGAAAGAGAAAACACTTCTATTATTTATGAAACACGATTTAAATCTGTGGCTGACTCGGCAAGTTTCTCAGCAGCGCAATCTGTCAACCCAATTTCTGGATTTACCTCACGAATGGCGTGCTCGATATTTGCCTTATGGGCCTTGATCAAAATACATATATCGTTCCCGATGGTTCAACAAAACAAAGTTTTTATGTAAAAATCAGTTACGTTAAGAATGATTTAAATATTTTGTTTTTTTTTAATTGTTTAATAACACTGTGCTCGAAATGGACACTTTGAAAATGTAACAGAAAGGAGACCTTGTGGATATACCTATTTTGACGATGCTGAATCCAGTAGTATTAGTCGTTTCTCAAAGTTAGCTCTTATTTTCGCAATATTCGACCACAAAGTTTGTTGGGAAATCAGAGAGTTTAGTTATCTGGGTGGTGATTTTAAAGTGGAAGATTTCGGAATACATGCTTCAGTCCAAAGACCGGAGAATTATTCCTTTTAAAGTAAAAGTTCGACAAGTTGTGTGATTTTTGACATATGATAAGATTTGATTGCCATTTTTATTGGTAAGGGGGTGAGAAGCGCAGACAACCATTTTAAGAATCTTTCTGAAATTTGACAGAGAGTGCGTGAAATAAACATTGCCATTTTTAAAAGTAATCGGTTCAGTTTTTTCCCATATATAACTGAAACCTTATAATAACACTGTGCGACAGCCAAACACGGCGGGGGTTTATACTACAGGGAAAGTTTTATACTACTATTAGGAAAGTTAAAAAAAGTTATACGTGAACCGGCGTTTCGCTGGGTAAGAAATAGAAAATAATCACAATTGGTTTCCTCTTTTTTTTGTGAAAGCTAGCACACGGGGCAAAATAGACTTTTTTGATATGTTTGAATCGAAAGGAAATATATTTGTAACACAATTTTTTAAATATTATATATTTCTGAGCAAATAAATTTTATTTGAAAATCAATAAAATATATTTGGAACGCATATATTAATATATTACAACAAAATATATTTGCAAACTAAATTTCTCAAATAAAATATGTGTTTAAATACAAATAAACTTTTTGTTTAGGAATTTATCCAAATATATTTTGTTTAAAAAAGATTTCAAAACTTTTGCTGACTCTTTAGAATTTCAGTTTACATTTTTTCTTAGTTTCGAATTGTACCTTCCAGTTACAATACCATACGTGGCATTTACTTCTGTTTAAATCAATCATTTCAAATTTCTGAGTTAGTATTCCAAGTCATCATTTTTTGTCAATCCTCCAAGTAGTTTATTTTGATCCATGACTATACGATTTCAATTATTATACCCTCCACCATAGGATGTTACTCCGTTTGTAACACCTCTAAATATTGATCTGAGATCCCATAAAGTATATATATTCTTACTCGTCGTAAAATTCTAAGACGGTTTAGCCATGTCCGTCCGTCCGTCTGTGGTAATCACGCCACAGTCCACAATAATAGAGCTAGGTTGATATTTAGATATTGCTCCCATATATCTGTGGTCACAAGGCATAACAGCAAAACTCGAGTTATGCTCAAACTGAGTTATTAATCCCCATCTTCGATTACATATTGTGACACCTTTTTGAATGATCCCTCGTTCAGTTATCTATATAAGGCAGCATGTCCCACTGTGATGTTTATATCGATACAAACCTTTAAAGTTCTCTCCTGAAAAGTTTTAAAAACAGACATATGCTGTTATGCCTTGTGACCACAGATATATCATCCAACTTGTTGTTATTCCTACTGTTCTCATCTACTATATGTTTCCTAATGTTCTCATCTACTATATTTGTTTGTGTGTTTTCGATGTTATTTCTTTAGGTTTGAGTTATTTTGTAGGTTTGAGTTTTCATGCTATCCATGGTGGAGGGTATATAAGATTCGGCATGACCGAACTTAACGCTTTTTTTTGTTTTTATTTATATTTTTACGAACATTAAAAATTTCTAAAAAAACTTTGAATTAGTAAAAAATTTAACTCAACTAACGAATTTTCTGAATTCTTAAGTGCAAATAAATATTTGTTTCGGAAATAATAGTCCCAAATAATAACATATTGGGATGTAAACAAAGATTTGTTTAGAATAATATTTTCCCAAAAATATACTTTTTGTGTGTACCCAATTTTATACGTTTAGAGTGTACCCTAAACATATATATGTTTCAAGCCGAATATGAAACAGTGCTTATTTGAAGAAAAACTATGGATACATTTATTAAATTATAGCACTTTTGGTAGAATTTCAACCTAATCCGGTTTTATACCCCCATTATTATGAACAAGAGTATATATCAGATGCTGCGGCCCAAAAGTTTAACACATCGATGGAAGGAACTAAGAGACCCAAAGATTTGATCTGGTTGTTGCGCACGATAACTTTCGAAAGGATTAATCGATTGACTTAAAATTAAAAATGGTATATGAATGTCAATATTTTTTTCTATCTCAGGCTTAGGTCAAATGTTGGTCCACTCCTTCGAGTACCTCCCCTACGAAGGATCAAGATTTTGTGAAAAATCATTATCTCATAACTTACACAGAAAGAAAAAAAAATTGAGTAATCCGTACTAAAATCAAGCCGTTGCGGTGTCAAAAATACGGAATCGAGTACGGATTTTTAAGCCTTGAATTATTAATCATAGCGCAGGCTTAATGCCTGATTAGGCTTGATTTTAAGCCAAAATATACTCACAAATAACCAAACAAGAAATGTGGGGATGTATTAAGGTTGTGAAATAGTGTCTGCAATGCTTTGGAGATATGAGACTTTGAAAGCACTTCTCAATTATTGCATATAGAGCTGCTCTCATATTGTGGCAATTATTGACAGAGTATTTTGTCCAAGGTGCTGATGAGATTGCTTGGTAGCTTCCGAAACGATATCGTCCACCAACCAGTGACCACTCTTAATACATTTCACACATCTCATGGGGCAAAATCGCCTTTTTTGGTATGTTTGAATCGAAAGAAAATATATTTAAATATTATATATTTCTGAGCAAATACATTTTATTTGAAAATCAATAAAATTTATTTGGAATGCTTATATTAATATATTACAACAAAATATATTTGTAAACTAATTTTCTCAAATAAAATATGTGTCTATATATAGAAATAAAATGTTTGTGTAGGATTTTCTCCAAATATACTTTGTTTAACAAGTTTTTCAAAACGTTGCAGATTTTTCGAATTTATTATTATTTATTTCAGGCAGAATATGTTTGGGCCAATATACTACAGAAGCGATTTTTTTCAGCGTGTTCTTATTTTTGAAAGAAGGTTTGTTTTTCTGTTTGAAAGAAAACAAAAACGACGATCTCGAACTCAATAGTCAAAAACAAAACTACGAAAGTCATAAAAGATCGAATAACAACCAGTAAGGAAAGACAGAAAGTCGGGCGGGGCCGACTATATAATACCCTACACCTACCTACCAACTCTCTCTGTTAAATTTCGTACTGATCGGATATAAAACACGATTTCTTCAGCGCTAACATGTCAAATCGGGTGAAACATACATATATATGGGGACTATATCTAAATCTGAACCGATTTTCCCCGAATTTGGCAGTGTTTATTCATGTAATAAGAGAACTCTCTCTGTTAAATTTCGTACTGATCGGATATAAAACACGATTCCTACAGCGCTTAAATGTTAAATCGGGTGAAACATCTATATGGTGGCTATATCTAAATCTGAACCGATTTTCCCCGAATTTTGCAGTGTTTATTCGTGTAATAAGAGAACTCTCTCTGCCAAATTTCGTACTGATCTGATTTAAAATACAGTTCCTACAGCGCTTACATGCCAAATCGGGTGAAACATATATATGGGGGATATATCTAAATCTGATCGGATTTTCTCCGAATTTGGTAGTGTTCATTCATGTAATAATAAAACTCTCTTTGCCGAATTTCATAAAGATCGGATGTAAAATGTGGTTTATACGGCGCTTGCATGTCAAATCGGGTGAAACATATATATGGGGACTATATCCAAATCTGAACCAATTTTAACCAATTTCAATAGGGATCGTCCTTGGGCCAAAAAAGAGCACTATGCTAAATTTCATCACAATCGGACCATAAATACGACCTGCACTTTGAATACAAGAATACATGGACAGACGGACAGACAGACAGACGGACATGGCTAAATCGACTCAGAAAGTGATTCTGAGTCGATCGGTATAATAAACAATGGGTCTATCTCTTCTCCTTTTAGGTGTTACAAACAAATGCACAAAGTCATAATACCCTGTACCACAGTGTGGTGTACTTGATTAAGTCTGTACGAACGTACTTAAATTTTTAGGTACTATGTCGGCTTAAATTAAAAATTTTTTAATTAAATTTAGTATGGCATTTTTCTTTCTGTGTATATACTACTACTAAATATCAACAATGGTTAATAAAAAATATTTCTTTTTATTTCATTTCTTCCCGACAATTTATTGTAGACTTCTTTTGGAGATTCGTAAAATTGAGGAATAATATTACATTACACTTATTTTATGAATACAAATAATAACAACAATTAAAACATATATTTAATATCACAGTGTTTTATCCATATTAGAACTTGATATCTAACGCTAATATTATTGGTATGTTCTTTCAAGTTCATTGTACTTTAAATTTTCTGTTGAATTCAACAAAATAAAAATGATTAGGAAAGACCAGGTCTGATAAGCTTAATACTTGAATTTCTGCCAAATATACTTGAAGTCTTAGGTGACACCTTCGGTGTGTTATACTCTTGGTCTGTAGCAAATGATATAACATATATGTACATATACCCTCGTTCATAATAGCGAAGGTATGATAACATGATTTTTTGAAATCATCTTACATCTACTAAAAGGATTATCATTTCGACATTTATCCATATATTTTTTGCAAGTTGGCATTGTTTTCTTCATAAGTATGCTGGCTTTTAATAACATTATTTTTGAAGATTTTTATCCATCAAATCAACTTTTTTTCTCATTTTTTATCACCATAATTGCCTTAAATTTAAATTTTGGAACTATCGGTACTATACTTAAAAAAAAATATTGCTGAATGTATACTGTATGAAAATTTTAATTTAAAAAAAATTTAAAAAAAAACTTTACCATAAAAGAATTATTGGTTTTGATTTTATATTATAATTGGACTGCATATGTTAATAAAGTACATGAAAAACAAATTCATATTTGTAAAATAATTTATTAAAAAAAATATATTTGCACACCAACTACTACTACTCATATATTGTTTTGAAATTTCTCAAATTCATATTTTTATTACTTGGTTTTGCTGTCAAAAATGTCTTACTCATATGTATCGCTTTTGTTTTACTCCACTCATTTGTGATTTCTAAATTTTGGTTTTTTCTCGTCAACTTTAAGATAATACATTTCCATAGTACAACGCATATAAACATTTTCAAGACAATCGGGAATGTTGACTAGATTTTTATCGAAAAATCGTTCAGTTTGACATGGAATGAACGATATACTATTTTCAATATTTTAAATTCCAATTGTTTTTTATCCCCTCACCTAGTAAAGTGTAACACATCGAAGGAGTGACCTAAGACCCCAAGTATGTTTGGTGAAAATTCCATTTGGTTATTTTTAAGTCATATGAGCAATGTCCGTCCGGAGTCGGAAATTTGCCCGGAGTTGGAGACCGGAGTCGAAAAATTATGAAAAATTATTATTTTAACCAAATATTTAGGTATGCCAAAAATATCTATAAAGTTAACCAAATTATCGATTTTTTATGTAAAACTGTTTTTGGAAAGCTCTGATTATTTGGCTAACAAAATAAGTATTTTTGCAAGACTATACACTATTCCTATTATTGTATAAGTAAATATAATGATATGATAATTACCTTATAAATCTAAATCTAAACTTAATGATTGAATGTGAAATACAGCTTCTATAGCGTTACAAGGCCAAATCTAAAGAAACATTTATATCTGGGGGCAATATCGACCTGAACCGATGTTCACCAATTCCAATAGGTTTCCTCCCTAAAGAGGTCATATTGTCAAATTTTACCAGGATCGTAGTGACGTGTACTTAACGAACAACTTAAGATGGACAGACGGACAGCTAGTGTTTCTGAGTAGAACTGTATATTTTAAGGTGTGTCTAGCTAAAGCATTTTTTACAAATCTGCAAAAAAAAAAAAAACAAATATATAACCTGCTGTACCACACGCTGAAAAAAAATCGCTTCTGTAGTATATTGTCCCAAACATATTCGGCTTGAAACATATATATGTTTAGGGTACACTCTAAATATATAATATTTGGTACACACAAATATTAAATATTTGGGAAGGTGTTGGTCTAAACAAATCTTTGTTTCCATCCTAATATTTTTTATTAGGGCATATTTTTTCGTACCAAAGATTTATTTGCATTTAAGTTTTCAGAAAATATACCGATACCTTAAAAACGTTTAGTTTCTAAGGATTCAAAGTTAATTTTTTTAATGTTTATAAAAATATTTTATAATTGAAATCGTATAATATTAAAACAATAATTTACTCGAAGGTTTCACTACTAATGATGCATTGGGATATTTAGAAATTTTAAATGAATGCTTTAAAACAGAAGACAATGCTGCATATGCCATTTTTAGTTGGGAGGTAGATTTCGAAATCAAGGAAAAATTTAAACTGATGTTAGAAAAGACAGCAAAGTTTTGAAAATCCTTTTTAAATAAAATATATTTGGAGAAATTCCTGAACAATAATTTTATTTGTATTTAAACACATATTTTATTTGAGAAAATTAGTCAGCAAATATATTTTATTGTAATATATTAATATATGCGTTCCAAATAAATTTTATTGATTTTCAAATAAAATTTGTTTGCTCAAAAATATATAATATTTAAAAATTTGTGTTCCAAATATATTTCCTTTCCATTCAAACATATCCAAAAAGGCGATTTTGCCCCGTGCATAGTGTGGTGTAGGGAATAATAACTAACGAATAATCTGGTTGCCTGAAGCGAACAGAATTTCCAAAAATTGCGGTATATTAAAACTGAGGCAGTGATTGGTGAAAATTTTATCATGATTCTATGTTGAAAGAATTGTCATATTTGTTGCAACTTGCAAGTCAAGCGTCGATAAATAAATAACACCATTTTATTTGATTACTGGTATTGAATACCTACTTTTTTTATGTGTTTTTAACAAAGCTATATCTTATTTTCAATTACATGAACTCACGCCTTAGTAGAAATATTACTTCAGAAATTTATGTTATTTAACTGCCGGAGTCGAATGATTTTAAAATTCGACTCCGGGAGTCGGAGACGATTAGTTTAGGCTCGATTCCACAGCCCTTGTCTGTCGGCTGGCTAGAGCGCACGATAACTCTAGAAAAGCGTAACCGATAGACTTCAAATTTAGTCTGCGGTAATATTTTCTCCATCTCAGGCTAAGTTCGAAGTGCCATATTGGTACACTCCTTCTAGTTCCTCACTCACATAGGGTTAACATTTACTGAAATATTTATTCATTAACAACTTCTATACTACTTATTCGAATCCTGTAAAATTCCGCAAAAAGTATGTACTAGTTTATTAGTCGCTATCTTCTCGAGAAAAATGTTGGAAATTGCAACGGTCCGTTTGGTACTTCCCACACAAATGGACTATCTTGCACCAAAAGTTAAGAGGTTATAACTTTAATACCAGTACATACTTTATATTTATTAAATGCAATTTAAATTGATAATAATTTAATTAAAACAAAATATAATAATAAACAAATTAATTTGCGAATATTTTTTGGGACTGAACGTGAGGGAATTCGTAAGTCGGGTTCATATAATTTTTATCAATTAATACATTGCAGCTTACGACCGTTTACAATTTCTAAAGAATTAACGGTTAAGGTATTGATATACATTGTCAGAATACTGAAATGCAAGTAAGTAAATTTTTTCTTCTGAGTTAATATTTCCAAAATAAAAAAATGTTTAGATAGAAATAAATATTTGTTTGAAACAACAGACTTGACTCATCTCAAAGGATATGACTGGAAGATACTGAAGATACTGTCTAGTACTGATTTTCTCTAACTCGTGAGGTATAGAAAGAGGAAAAAATAAGGAGCGTTCAATAGGCCGAACCACTGGCTTAAATGTATGTCCATGGACATGAGACGTTTAAACGTCTCCTCTCTTCAACCTAACCTAACATAAAACAACATCTTCCCAAACCTATAAAATTGGTTTAGTATGTCATGTTTTCAATATTTTAATATTGAATATTCTTATTATAATAAATATACATTTTTTACTTTTTCTCAAAATAATTTCAGCTGGTTCTTTCTTACATCTACAAAATAATTTGACATTGTTTCGTCAAAAAGTCAATTAATAGCTCTTTTTTTAGTCGTTTAATTTCAGTACCGAAAATTTTAAAATTTGTACTTTAGCAGCACTATGTAGCAAAATTAAAACAAACTTTTGAAACTAAATGAAAAAATAAATTACAATCTACAGCTATTTACTCGTATACAATTTCGTTTAATGCTTTCCACAGCATCATAAGTAGCTTATTTTGTCCCTCTTAATGGTGATGTCATTATTATCTACTTAGATTATGTGTTTATTATCAATCTAATGATTTTTTTTTTCTATTTTAGGTAAGAATCTTTAAAGTAATAATTTATTAATAATGGACCATGTAATCGGTAAGTTATCAAAATTATATAAATTGAAAGAGTTAAAAAAACATATTATTTAATGAAAATATTTTTCTAAAAAATGATAAATTCGTGCGTATATCAGTTTATTGCTGATCACAGAAAACCTTTGAGATTTCTGTGGATAAGAAAGTAATTAAATAGATGTCTGCTAAACTGAAGACATTTACAACTCTTTGTGAAACAAAATGCAATACTACAAAAGGCGCCGTTTACAGCACTACTTAAATAAGTGTCTGTATATTTAAAAACAATTCAATGAAACGAGACTAAAAAGGAATGTTAGAAAAATAGAACATGAAAATGTTCCCATTCCCATTTGAAGGAAACGCTAAAGCATTACTCGTATGTATGTCTCTGTCCATCTACCTCCGTCTCTCCATCAGTCTGGTCTCGTATGAGTTGGCCTATAAAAATGTTCTACTCTCTAACAAGTGCACTTTCCAATCGTCCATGGGAATGTCTGCAGGAGATGTAAATAGTGCCGCCGGGTTTTTGTAATGCCAAGCAAGGAACAAAAGGTCTTGGGAACTTGATTGAGGCCTCATAAAATCTACAACTAAAAACTACACTAATTGCCTTTTATTTGAAATAGTTCAACTGAAATCATTAAATGCTAATCTTATTCCAGTTCATCGTTAAGAATTTTTGTCGCTGTGAAGTGGAAACGGGTTAAGTGCGATTATTATTGTTTATCATCTGCAAAATCAGGAATAGCAGTAATATCACAATCGGATGTTTAAGTCATTTGTAATATGGATAAGCTTACCTTATTTCAAAAGTGTGACAAAATTTAAATGTTAAGGAGAGTCATTATAAAAAATGGTACTAGACACATTGTTGTATTGTATATCGGTCTGTAATTCGTAATAACCAATTAATTATTCGTTGCAATAACAATCTATGGTCTATTGATACAACTTCTGTTGTCAAGAATCAAACATAGGTTGTCACAATCAAAAATCGATGATATGGTACTACATATAATGAAAGTTTAAAATTGGTTACCACAACTAACCGAGTGTCAATGAAAAAAACAATCTTAATTCGATTGATACAACCATCGATTTTGTTGCAATCATTTTTATTTGATCGTATCCATGTTATTATTGTTGTTTCAACTATTTATATATAAATACAACCGACACACGGTGTAGGCAATATACTTTTTGTTGCTTGTACTATTTTTTATTGTTATAACCGAATTCCAACCAATTATTTTCCTGGGTGTAACAATTCAATGATAATCGTATATATAATATTGTACGCTAATGTTTACCAAAAAGTAAGTAATTGCAATGTTGGCCTACTTTTCATCAAAACTTTCATCAAAACTTGCCATCTATTGCAGAGAAAACCCACGGGTAAATGAAGTGCTGAAATGTCTAACTAATAATCCAAAAAACGCAATTCGCTTTCAATGCAATAGATTTAATGACTTTTTGCTCTGTAACGACAGTGATTTGCACATTTTGAATGAATGATTTTGACCTTGAACTTGGAGGAATAACTATTGCTGCTGCCAAAGCGAGGAAAACTTACATTGGCATAAACATGAATTAAACGCGTTTTTCATATGAAGTTTTTTTTAATGATCCATACAATTTATAAACTTGCAGACAAAAAATCGCTGGGATACCAGCGGAGTACATCGAGTGTGGATAAAGTAGTAGCCAAGTGCATTTAAACAGACAAAAGATAATTTACATAGACATAAAAATGATTAATGACCCATTTTTATTGTATAACCCTCGAAGAAAAAAGGCAACGAAACCATAGGAATAAAAAACGATGATCATTGTTGCATTCCTGGCCAGTATTACTACATTTGCACTCGAATGCAACGAGTGGGATAAGAGTTGGAAAAAGGGCAGCATAACTAAAGACCAAAGAAATTAAATTGTTATGGGCAATCAAATGAATTGTCTCAAATGATACATCATGTACGAGTATATTCATGGTAAATCATTTGATCAATTTAATTGAATAATTAATTAAGCATTTAAAGAGATCAGCTTCGAATTGATGTGTAAACTAAACTATAAATATGAAACTAGGAATGTTTTCACAGTCATTTATGGCTTTATTATTTATCCGTAACTGTGCACAGTGGTCTCAAACCCAACTTTCTTTGGCCAAAATCCTTGAAAGTAAAGGTTTCTTTTGAGTTTATGAACAACAAAATAAATATTTAGTGGTTTTAATAAAAGAGAGACCGATTTCATGGCTGGTTGAAAGCTACGCGGCTAACCTTCTCTTAATTCGCTCAGCTTTGTTCCAATAATTCAGCGGTGGTCGGCCAAAAGCAAGTTTAATATTATCCAAATTTACTTTTTTCGCGGCAATGCAATCTGAAAATTTTCGCCGAAAGTGATGTGCCTTTATGTGACACTTAGCCCACTTCAAATAAAAATGAACTATGCATCAATATGCGCGTCTTTAGCTAAATAATTTAAACAATTATCATAAAATGCATCCACATTCGTTTTCCCTAATATAAATCGTTATACGATGTCGTTCTTTTTATACCCTCACTTTTTCAGTTTTTGTTGCTTTGTAAGGCAAATATTAACAATTTAAGAATTATTTAAATACAAGAAGCCTGGAAAGGAATTATTTTTTTGAAAAATTGCAAGCATCGAACAAGTAGTCAAATATATTCAAACAACAAGACTATTTTCGATGTTTATTCTTACGGTGGACTAGGTTCGAAATAATTTGTTAAGTTATATCAGTTTTAATAAAAATAACATATTTGTACATCGGTTTAAACAATCCTTGTGTTTTCTTATATCTGCTTAATTTTTTGCATATTTAAAATTTGTGTATTATTGTAATCACCACTACCAGAATTCGGAGAAATTTAATGCAATTATTGAAAGATAATTAAAATTTTCCAAAATTTAAATTTTTTACTCATAAAAAAAGTTTCGCAGGCTTTTTGTCGGAATTCCGAGAAGCGGCTACTATAATAATATAGTTTTGTTGTGATTTGCAGTGTTTACTATTATATAATCTGCCATTGTTGGAACATATGCAAATTTTGGCTTTTGTTTCTTCTTAATTAAATATATATTAAAATTATCGTGAAATAATAAAATTCAACAGTTTGTATGCTCTTCTGAAAATTGGGATTTTAAATATAGCAGCTTTTGGATATAAGACATCGAAATGTCTTATTTTATCTAAGAATTAAATACAGATTTAATCCGCACTATTTGTTGCGCCCAAGAAGAGAATCTCTATGAAAATTGACACAGACCCTTTTCTTGGAGTAATCCTTTATTGGGCCCTATTCGATACATAGCTAAAGTGGACTATATCGCCCAACGTTAAAAATAGAGAAATTCGATCTCGATTTTACCATGCCTTTCCTTTCGTAGAGTTTTTTCCGGAAGATACAGGTAGAAATTTATAACTGATCTCGGTTTTTGTCGGTACAAGGACGAAGCCTATTGATAGTGGGTGCCACATAATTTGAAATTTGGCAGAGAAGAGTTTTTAAACAAACACCGAACGTTGCCAAATTTGAAGAAAATCGATTTATTTATATCCCTATTTTGAGTCCAAGCGCTATAGAATTCGCATTTATATTCAGATCTACATAACAATTGATAATGGTTATAATGGTTTTTTCAAATAGGATTAGTCACTGCAAATTTTAAGAAAATCGTTTTAGCTTTAACTAGGGTGATCAAAAACCGTGCATCACTTGAGACTTATTAAGAAAATAAGTTTGGTCTTCGGTGCAACCTAGTGCATATCCATCGATTTTCAAAACACAATATTACACAAAATTCGACTGAATATTATATATAAGATAGAATTCGGCGTTCTTTCTGTATTTTTATTGAAAAGGTTAACAAATAAAAGCAACCTTTTATTTTCGTTTAAACCGGAAACTGTTTTTATGCCATGTACCATTGGATGGGGGTATACTAACTTTGTCATTCCGTTTGCAACACCTTGAAATATTGATCTGCGACCCCATTAAATATTTATACTCGTATTCATGATTGTCGAGAAATTCTAAAACGATTTAGCCATATCCGTTTGTCTGTATGTCATGTAAAGCATGTTTAAGCCATTTTGTAAGCAATTTAGCTGAAACTTTGTAGTTTGTATTCTATTTTGACCAGAATTAATCTCAATAAAATTTATACAAATCTGTTTAAATTTTGTTGTTGTCTCCGCGTAGAGGTAGCTTTAAATATGCAAATTTAAGCCATAAATACCAAATCTTTCAGATGAAAAGTTCGGCTAAAGAATTTGATCCCTAAAATATGTCTAAAAATGCAGCGGTAGGTTTTTCATGATTTGCTTAACCTAAAAGGATCGTTCCATGATTTGCTCCATATCCAAAGATTTTTCCAGTAATATAATTGAACGCAATCCATGGTGGAGGGTATATAAGATTCGGCATGGCCGAATTTAACGCTTTCACTTGTTTTTATTACCCTAGCTATGATCCGTATTTCTGTGTAGATCTTTGTCAAATTTGCCATATATAAGAGTTTCTTGAAAGCACCTTGAACCTTGCTAATTTTTAAAAATACTGTTTCTGATTTACGTATAAACCCCCATAATACCTTTCAGCTGATATTAAGTTAAAGCGCTATAAACAAAAATATTTCGACATATCATTACCATTAGGAAAGCAACATTGATAAAACTTGACAATATTCTTCTTATTCTGCTCTGAAAGGATGGTGTAGGGTATCATATAGTAGATTCCTCCAGACTTTAACCCTCCCTTACTAGTTTTTATTTCTGTACTTCCTAATTCTAGAATATTCATATAGTTCAAAGTTAATCTAAATAAAAAACTTAAAAAGAGAACATAACATAACCTTTTAAATTTTAAAGACTATTTTTCGAAACTTCAAAAACCCAACATTCCAACATTCCATCAATGTCAGCTAAAAATTAATTAAGCATTTGGAGAATGCAACAACATTTCAGTTGAAATGTGTTATTTGAACCGCCCCATAGGAAACATAATTACATCTTAGGAGTCAAAGTTAAGAAACGAAAAGTCGGTAAAATTTGTGGAGACACAACTCTAAAGGGGATCATAACAAATGATAGCCTGATCTTAATTACCCAACAAAATACAAAGTACAAGAAGAATGTAAACAAATGTAATTCCCCTCCTCTGAAATGCGGAAAGAATAAAACCAAAGCCGTTTTGAGTTTTCTCACAGAGCAATGAATTTAATATGATTGGTTAGTTGTAAGTCGCCTTCGCCTATAGCAAGAAGTTCGTTTGCAACATGTTGCAAGTCCCCACACTGAGCAAAACAATGAAAACGAAACGGAAACAGTAGAAAACAAACACACCAAAACACTCACACAGCCACACACTCACTCTCTCTCACACACAGTCAACCAACCGATGTCAATTTGGAGCTGAGTGCTTTGCTTTTGGGCTTTTGGATCTGTTGTAGATTGATACGATCAGTTTGAGAGTAAACGCATACGCGAGCGGTTGTAACACCTGTTGAGCGGCTAAATGGGAGAGAGTGTACGATAGAGAAGCGATAAAAACAACAATAAAACAAAATAATAATAATAATAGCGGCTTTAGATGGTCAAGCATGCGCAAAAGAATGTTTACATTTATCAAGTGTTTATAATAAAAAATTTATGATTTTTCTGAAGAATAGCAAAAATTGTGGAAATATTTGTATTTGTGTTTGTGAATTTATAATATAAAAATAAAAATTATATACGTATATCTATATGCATGCCGGTTGGCGAATGTGAATCATTTTGAAGAAAAAAAAACGAATAAATCAAAACAAAAAATATCAACTTCAGTTTTCGATAATTTATGTATGATTCCATCAATCAAGTGTATAAATGTGAAACCTTGACAAGCTGTGAATTCAGAGCTACTTATGGTCTTATCCTCTTACCAAAATATTAAAAGGCAGAAAAAAACGAAGGAAAAGAAAATCAAAAAATAATGGATTAACCATCAACATCCAACACATCATCCGCAGAGAGATACATGATCGACGACGGATCGACATTATTTATTCTTTATCATAACAAAATTATAAAAACGGATTATTGTGTTCCTGTTCCTGCCACAAAAGAGTTTGTGTTTCTTATACGGACTCACATTTTCGGGCATAGCCGCCATCATCATCATCAGTGCAGCGGCAACAAAATTGCCGTCCGTCTGTCCTTCAATTCGGTGTAAATACGATAAAGTTTAAAGGTGCGTTTTCTTTTTTTGGCTTGCAATGTTCTGCAATTGTAAGCAGAAAAACATCATACAAACATACATACAGTGGGCCAAAGCGAGTTTAGTTTCAGGGACATTTTATTTAGATCTCCGTCATCGCATATAGAAATTTGGAAAAGCTTTGAGAATTATTTTTTATTTAATACCGATATTGACGAAAAATAAGACCGAAATTTGAAAAATATACTGGTTGCTTAAAAACAAGTGTTTAATTTTAATACTGCTACTACACAAATACATTTTTGACTTTTGTTTAATTAAAACTTTAAAATTTTCGTGAAGCCCAATTTTTGCTAAGTTCACAAAAAGTAGTGACTTAAGACTAGTAAAAGCAAGTATAGCAAACAGCGGGAAATAAATCAATCAACCCGGATACAAATTCATGACTTCCATTGCATTAAATAGGTATGTCGGTTCCCAATCCCGAGTATTTCGAACATATAAATACCAGAATATTGGAATTTAATTTTCGCTTATTGCATAATTTAATGCATAATTCACTATCGAAAATAATATCAAATCATTATCGAGTTATATTACTATAGGAATGTTTATTCGATAAATTTGATAACAGCTCAATAATAATCAAATCAATTCCAGAAAAATGGGATTAATTTTGCGCTTTTTCACAAATTATAGCATAATTTACTATCGAAAATAGTATCAAATCATTATCCAGTAATTTTACTATAGGAATGTTTATTTTCAATTATTTTCATGATAATTTTCAGATTGGATTCTTCGGAAAATCGGAAGTTTAATTATTTGCAAAACAATTGTCTAGTAAATTCAATGGTATAGGAGAATTTTGAATAACAATGTGTTACCAATGCGTTTTCCTCAAAATTTCCATAAAGAGAATAATAAATTCAGATCTTTAAGGAATAATATAAAATATATTGAAGAAAATATGACAGGGCAGACTTTTGCGAATGATTCTTAAGTATATCATTCGCAAAAAATATAGAAAAGCTTATACGTGTATGTAAAATAAGCTATTACTTGGACCGATGTGGCCCAAAACTCCCAAAAAATATTCAAATAAATACCAGTTAACAAATTTCAGGCGGATCGCTTGTAATATTATGGTTCAATAATGAGAATACTATAAATTATTTTTTGCTTTTTCATAGAATAGTTGTCGTGAAATAAAATAAGTTGGGACGATATGCCTGTTTTTTTTGTCCTATATTTATTTAATCAATGTTGCAATGCACTGAGTTCAAACGATCAATCGGTTTTGGCCTCCAGCAAAAATCTAGTAATATGAGAGCTATAGAAAGCTATTATGAGTATGTTAAATAAGCTATAACCGATATATCCCAAAACTCCCAAATATGTGCCAGTTGACGAATTTCAGCCGGATTGGTTGTAATACGATTATTAGGATTCAATCTATTTTTTCTTTCTCCTTCAACAGTTTGGCGTGAAATAAAATAAAACTGACAAAAAACAAAACATTAGTTGGGATGCCATCCCCTATTTTTCCAGGATTTTTGTCCTTTATTTATTTAATCAATATTGGTATGCACGTACAAACTAGAGTTCGACCGATTAATCGGCTAAAGCTTTTGGCAAAACAGAAGTTATCGGAACACATTCGACCTTTGGCGAAAAAGGTCGATTAGCCGAAGCTGAACATTTTCCTTATTTACTTAAAAAAAAATAAAAATATTAAATTTTGTTCTTAAGAAAGTATTTTATAATCTATGAAAACACAGTTTTTCATGTCTTGAACCCTTTACAAATTTCCCAAATCATATCAATTTAAGGAATGTGATAAAAATAGTCCAAAAAAGCTATGTGACCCATATTTTAAGCATATTTTAAGCTGCAAGAGATTTTGCATGTTGAAATCTATGCAAAGAAGAGCATAAATGCATTTTAGTGGGTCTAAATGAAAGTTAGAAAACTTTCGGCTGAATTTTAGGATTTTGGCCGATGTTCGGCTTCAGCCATAAAAACCACCTTCCGTCGAACTGTAGTACAAACGTAACTATATTTCGAAAGTAAATCGTTCACCTTAGAACGTTTTGAGTAATAGAGGTGTTTTCCATGTTCGCATCTGTCATTGGCCCTTTACATAACCTTTATTTAATTTAGAGGAATGAAAGGGTCGCCTTATTCCCTGATTGGCTCTTCAGAGGAGGCTCTTCGCTAACACAGACTCATTTTAACGAAAATTATCACTTGTGTTAGGGACTAGTCCTTTTGAGTTGAAAAAGGTCCATTTCTCTTTGTTTGAAGTTAAACTATTTATTATACCCTCACTTTTGTGTGACGAGGGTATATATCATTTGCTACGGAAAAAAGTGTAACACATCGAAGGAGTGACCTAAGACCCCAAGTATGTTCGGCGGAAATCCGTTTTGGGTCATTTTAAGTCGAATGAGCAATGTCCGTCCGTCTGTCTGTCTGTCTGTCTGTGTGTCTGTCCGTCTGCTGGCTGGTGCGCACGATAACTCTCGAAAGGAGTAACCGATTGACTTCAAATTTCGTATGTGGTAATATTTATACCCTACACCACACTGTGGTACAGGGTATTATAAGTTTGTTTCACGGCAGATGTTTGTAACACCTGAAAATAACACAGCTAGACCTTAAAGTATACCAATCGACTCAGAATCACTAGCTGAGTCGATTTAACGATGTCCGTCCGTCCGTCCGTCCGTCCGTCCATGTAAAGTTGTTCGTCGACTACAGGTCGCAATTTCACTCCGATCGTTCTGAAATTTTGCAGTTTAGAGTATTTCGCGGCTGTTAAGATCGCTATTGAATTTGGTTGAAATCGGTTCAGATTTAGATATAGCTCCCATATATATCTTTCGTCCGATTTGGCCCTTTAGTCCTATAGAAGCTGTATTTTACATCCGATCGTTTTGAAATTTGGAATGGTAGAGTTTCTTGATCCATGAACCAACATTGCCGAAATTGAAGAAAATCGGTTAAGGTTTAGATATAGCTCCCATATATATCTTTCGTCCGATTTGGCCCTTTAGTCCTATAGAAGCTGTATTTTACATCCGATCGTTTTGAAATTTAGAGTGGTAGAGTTTCTTGATCCATGAACCAACATTGCCGAATTTGAAGAAAATCGGTTAAGATTTAGCTATAGCTCCCATATATATGTTTCGTCCGATTAGTCCTATAGAAGCTGTATTTTACATCCGATCGTTTTGAAATTTAGAATGGTAGAGTTTCTTGATCCATGAACCAACATTGCCGAATTTGAAGAAAATCGGTTCAGATTTAGATATAGCTCCCATATATATCTTTCGTCCGATTTGGCCCTTTAGTCCTATAGAAGCTGTATTTTACATCCAATCGTTTTGAAATTTAGAATGGTAGAGTTTCTTGATCCATAAACCAACATTGCCGAATTTGAAGAAAATCGGTTAAGATTTAGCTATAGCTCCCATATATATGTTTCGTCCGATTTGGCCCTTTAGTCCTATAGAAGCTGTATTTTACATCCGATCGTTTTGAAATTTAGAATGGTAGAGTTTCTTGATCCATGAACCAACATTGCCGAACTTGAAGAAAATCGGTTAAGATTTAGTTATAGCTCTCATATATATGTTTCGTCCGATTTTGCTCTTTAGTCCTGTAGAAGCTGTATTTTACATCCAATCATTTTGAAATTTAGAATGGTAGAGTTTCTTGATCCATGAACCAACACTACCGAATTTGAAGAAAATCGGTTAAGATTTAGCTATAGCTCCCATATATATGTTTCATCCGATTTGGCTCTTTAGATCCAATCGTTTTTATACCCTACACCACACTGTGGTGCAGGGTATTATTTATGTATGTATAAAATGTACCAAAAGTAAATTTATGTAAACAATTTATACATGAATTACAAAATTTATATATCAGAGTTATTCAATATTACGAGAGTGGTGTAGGGTATTATATAGTCGGCACCGCCCGACTTTAGCCTTTCCTTACTGGTTTTTTCTATCTCCGGCTAAGTTCGAAGATGGGCCATATTGGTCCACTCCTTCTGGTACCTCCCCCACAAAGGGTTAAAATGTTGTGAAATATTGATTCTTTAATAACTGCTATTATACGTATTCGAATCTTCTGAAATTCCACGCATAGTATTAGTTTGTTAGTCGCTATCATCTCGAGGAAAATGGGCGAAATTGCCACGCCCCTTTTTGTACCTGCCACACAAATGCACCATTATGCACTAAAAGTTAAAAGCTTATAATATTAATACCAGTGTTTAGAAATACTTGAAATTTTGTACAGTGTTGTGCTTTTATAGTGCCTACAGTCCAGTGAAAAATGGGCGTTATTGCCCCGCCCCTTTTGGTACCTCCCACACAAATGCACCATTTTGCACCAAAAGTTAACAGCTTATAACATTAATACCAGTGTATAAAAATACTTGAAATTTAGTACAGCGTAATGTTTTTATAGTGCATACAGTCCATTGAAAAATGGGCGTTATTGTCACGCCCCTTTTGGTACCTCTCCCACAAAGGTACCATTTTGCACCAAAAGTTAACAGATTATAACATTAATATCAGTGTATACAATTACTTGAAATTTTGTACAGTGTAATGCTTTTATAATGCCTATAGTCCAGTGAAAAATTAGCGTTATCATCACGCCCCTTTTTGTACCTCCCACACAAAATGGCCAAATTATACCACAATTTAATATCTCAACGTTAATATACCAGTCCATATAAACGGTTACAATTCGGCACAGTGCAATGTATTTAAAGTATCTACTGTTCAGCGAAATATAGGTGTACATATTTGTTAAACCCCTTCTGGTAGCTCCCACACAAATTGACAGAATAATTCGTGTAATATTCAATATTACATTACTCACAAAGTGAGGGTATACCTTAGTCGGTTTACCCGACTGAAACTTTCTTACTTGTTTTAATATTGCTTTGAAATAGGGCATATCGGTTCAGGTTTTGACATGTATATATCCCATATAAATATCCCTTAGATGAACTAGAACCTTTAAAGAAGGTTAGTATCTGTTTACAGACAACAAAAACCACGATTTCGAATCCTATAGTCAAAAACAAAACTATGAAAAATCAAGCATATCGAAAAAAAAATTATTTTGTAATATAAATAAAAAATCACCTTAATTTTTCGACACGCCTCATAAGATTCCTTCTAATTTAATATACACTACGTGTTTTCTTGGCAAATAATAGTTATGTTTATTACACAGACTGTCTTCCCGGCTTTAGACTTTCCTTACCTCCAAGCAAAAAATATGAAAGTACTTTTCGAGAAATCACACTCAAACACTTCCAAAGAATAAGTTACTGCACTTCTTCTCCCCCAAATAATTCCTTTTGCATAAGTTGTGAATATATTTACAATTTATGGAAAATATTAATATTATGCTATTAAAAACAGTTTATTTTAAAATTACTAAATTAAAATTTTAAGTAAAGGTCAAACAATCGCTGCGGGATTCGAACCCGGACATTCCAATTTAATTATTCATAGATAAAGGGAGTATCCAAAGCAGTGAATGTGATCCACTTTTTCACAAGTTAGCTAAAAAGTACTCATACGCTAAAGTGTTCATATACATCTCAGGACAGTGGTAATTAGATGCCGTTTGTGGCCGTGCGCTTTAGTATGCGATGTTATGCTGCTGCAGCGCAAGGAGACCCAGGTTCAACTCAAGGGAAGACCAAAAATTTCACTTTGAAAAGCTAAATATAAAATTGTAATTTTGTTTAGCAAATATGTTAACGTCCTAAGAACATCAAAAAAATAGCATTTGCATTACTTTATGAGCACTTGTGGGAGTGTACTGCCAAATAATGAATGAAATGGCGAGGCAAGCCCATATTAAATTCATCGGTGAAGATCCTACATAGACGTAGAAGTATTTCTGGATCGCAATAATAACATCTTCATAACTTTTTTGGAAGTTCTTTTTTTGGTGGATTGTTTTATTTCAAAGCTAATAATTTCACAACTTTATAGTTATAGTATTAATTATTAAACGGATTAATAAAATGCAATAGAAAAAGTTAGAGCTTTTCTAAATAATAAAAAATACAATATTGAAATCTAAATTAAATACCGGGTGTTTATGTAATATAGGACCCAGATTTTATTGGATTCAGAGTTTTTTCATTTTGGTCTATATTATTCCAATCAAATAGTCTGAAATCCTACAATTATGATTGATGAGGAAGTAATTCATAGATATTTGACAAATATTGTCAGGCAGATGTTGCGCTATAGTTTTCTTTTCGCCACGCATCTACTATCTGCACAAACCAGCTTCAGGTTGTTGATTGAAATTTTCATATGGTAATACCGCAATTTTCCAGGTATACCATTAAATATCGCATTAAAAAAATCCTAATAACTTTTTACATTAGGCGACACTCCTTTCAAATTTATCCAGAAGAATGCTAAAAGAAAATGTGTAGTAGCATGAAGGTTGATTAAATTCATTACTTAAACTTTCGTTTATATTTCTTAATATCTGTTATATTCTTATCGTAAATATAAGTGTTTCCTGTTTTTCAAAAAATTCAATATATGTCAATAATTTAATTGCCGCCCCATTTGACCCACTGTATGGTATGGTATATCTTATATTATATAGAAATTTCTTGTCACATTGTCACCAGTGAGCATTACTTGTACAGCCAGACGTATGTATGTACTTGCTCCGTATCTCTGTACAAACAAACAGAGGAGGGAAAAAGCCTACGATTTAATGTTTTTGTATGTGTGCCTTTCAACGGTAGTATTGTGGATAAATTTATTTTATCCTAAGGTTTGTAACATATTTCGAATCTACTTGTTTGATTATTTAAAACCCGCATCATTACATTTTTTTTTGCAAAACTTAAGATGTGTGAGCGATTTTGTTTTAATATTTGAAGCTTTTTTGCATTGACAACTCAAACTGTATAAAATGGCCCCAAACGGAGGGAGGGTACTAAAGATTCGGCCAGTGTGAACAACATATAACTATGTTGACTGTGTTTTTGTTATTTTCACTGTAATCATACTTACGTACATTTATTTCTTGTTTTCGATGCAGAAATTCCTTAATTTGGTATTCTGTGGGTTTAGCTTATGCGATTTTGATAGGCATCAAAATGCAAGTAATATTGTTATTTAACGCTTTATATTCACCTTGGCTATGGGCATGAAAGAAGACATATCCATTGTTTTCTAAGTATTCCCCCTTTTTTTCTTTTGCACTCGTCAAAGAAAATACGTACTAATACACACATGCTCACAAAAAAAGCCGGTAGATGGTGAGAGAGACGATCGGTAATCAGAAGCGTTGACAAAACATACTTAATTTACATAGATTTATTGTATAAATTATATGTTCAACCAAAACTGGGTGTGTTTTTCTTTTTATATATAAATAAGTACGCGCATATATGAATTGCGGCGAGTTTTTAGTGTGAGTGTGGGTTGTGGGTGAAAATATGTGTGTATGAGTGTGTTTACATGCGTATATTTTTATAACTTTGTCAATTTCAAGAAGGGATTTTCCACAGAGCAACAGACCAAGCTTTGTTTTCACACAAGACAACGTAATGACCCAATTGTAAAGCGCTTGCATCCTAAGTCTTTTGTTTTAAGCCCCCCCCACCCCCACCCCCTCACAAACAATGTGATGGTATTGTTGACATTTTGTTAACGATTGATTAGTGTATCACATTGAGGCAGACATTTTTGAACGGTATATCGGGATTAACTTACTTTATAATAATAAATTTGAGTCTTAAGTCTTTTGTTCATTGAACACCCAGACACACTTATAACACATTAAAAGTTTATAAGTTTATCAGCCTACTATTCAACAATAAAGATATCAAATTATAGTTAAATATATGAATATTTAACTATAATTTGACATTTTGCCAAATTATTTATGCTATTTTGAAAATCGAATTTCATTTGTTTTATAGCCAGCCCTTCTGGCCTCTTACGATACGATAAAGTTTTCCATTGTTTATTTTTTTTAGTTATTTACATAATAATTAAAAGATGATTTTTATTAATAACAAAACTTGTTTTACTACATATAGTCTGAGCAGTTATTGTTCTTCAATTTATGATATGATGTTGTTTACCAAAGCATACAAGCTGTGGTAATAGTGTTTTCTGTTATCTGCGCCAATCGGTAATAATAACAAACTATTAATAACCGGATTTGCAGGAGAGTATTTAATGAAATAATTAGAAACTGCCGATTTGGCGGGATTTTTCAGAACGGCTGGAATGTTTTAATCAAGATAATTTGAAAACATATTAATAACAATTTATCTTTCAATTGATGTGACAACGAACACAGCTTCTTCGTTAATCCAGTCGAACTTTTTGCATCGAATACTTATTATGTCTGGCAATAACAGCTGAATGAAATCGATATCGTGAACGATAATAAATTTAATTACAAGTTCAGTGTCATAATAGTTTAATTTTTGTTTAACCGATATTGCGAATTCTTTAATAAAAAACAATAAAGAGTCCACAAAATTGTCATCCACTATGCATTAAAAATGTATGATGCATTATGGCCACTTAAAAATGCATATAATTTGTATACTTCCACATCACACTGTGTTACGGAGTATTAAACGTTTATTTTGTGGCAGTTGCTTGTAACACATGCTACAGCTAAATATACCGATCGACATATAATCACTAGCTGAGTCGTTTTTACCATGAAAGAGCACGAAACACATTCGCACGTCAGTGACGAAGCCTATTAACATGAGTCGAAATCACATCGGATCAGATCTGTATATAGTCCCTTTATATATGTACTTCCAATTTGACATCTAAGCGAAGTATTATCGAACCAACGTTTAAGGAATTGAACACAAAGAAAATTCTTGGCCAAAAAATCGATTTAATTGTGCATCCCCCATATATATGTTCATTCCGATCTTGTATCTATACTTTATAGAAGCTACATTTTAAATCTGATAATTATGAAATTTGGCAAAGTAGAGTTTCTTGATAGAGGGATAAACATTTGAAGAAAATCGGTTAAGATTTATATATATGTACTGCCACCTATGAAAGAAAGTCACATCTCCATTTTACTAATTTTGATTTATCTATATATTACGTTTTTAAATTTTCACTTTTATATTTAGGTTAGGGACCAGCTATCATAGCTGGTCTATGTAAAACCGGCTGCCACCCTGACCTAAAGCTTAAGGAGGGAAATTTAAAAAAAGTAAAAGCTAAATATCTCAAAACTACTATATCTCAAACGATGTTACTTTCTTTCTTAGGAGGGAAGTATAGCCCTTTATATGTTCCTTCAGATTTTTTGTCTTAGCGCTATAGATGCAGACTTTTATATCCAATCACTCCAATGCGTCCGATCAACTGCAGTCTCTTTTCCGAATCCCAGAAGAATGGTTAAAAAAATGGAGTATAATGGTGAATGCCTCAAAGTGTACTCATGTTACTGTTACCCTACGAAGGGATACAAGTCCTCCAATTTATATTTTCAATTCACAGATTCTCCAAAAGGATCATGCAAAATATCTTGGAATTCATTTAGATCGGCGCAAGACGCGGTCGCGCCACATAGACTCCAAAGTAACTTAAATAAAACTCAAAACTAATCAACTTTAGTGGCTTATCAGCCAAAGATCTGCCCTAGATCAAGAGTATAAAGTTCTTTTATAAAAAACGGTATTGAAGCATTTGGAGATATGGTATCCAGCTCTGGGGTACAGGGTGCGCTTCAAATGTATGCAAATTACATAGAAGGCAATCGAATATTCTTCGTTTAATTACAGGTGCACCATGGTATATAAGAAACGCTAACATCCATAAGGATCTCAACATGCCAACAGTAAAAGAGGGAATTGCAAATTATTGCCGGTGTTACGTGGACAAATTTGAATCATCCAAACATCCTGGCTCGATAACTACTAAATTTAGAAGATCATAACCGCCTTAGAAGGAGAGATACGCTGGACTTGATTTAAAATAAAACTAATCAAAAACAAAAATTAAATTATGAATTCTTAAATTTCAAATGTTAACCTTTTGTTAAAGTAAAAAATCGTGTAAAGTCTCAATGGTTTATTCGCAATGGCAATAACCCAGAGAATAGAATTGTAGGTTAAGATTTGTCCACTTGTTGTTATTTTCATTGTTTAATAACACTGTGCAACAGTGAAAAAAATACACCGATCTGACGGTATAGGTTCGATTCTACTGCCAAATGGTAGTATAACCCTATACTCAGTTTGGCGAGATTGGTGACCAATTTCTTTTTATGGGCCTCGAAAGATTCGGAAAATCAGTGGACCCCTTGAAAAAAGGTGTCATCGGTTTTTGAGCAACAGCTACTTCAGACTTGGTGATAGCGCTTAACTATATTTGGCAATAATGTAGCTAAGAACACGTTGAACAAAGTTTGTTAACATTTCATGCCAAAAAATTTTTGTTTTCCTGCACTTTTTTTCGAAAAACATGGGATTAAATTTATTTTTTTTCACTATTTTTGGCATAACTTAAAGGGATCGCTGATTTTTTACTAACAATATTTGGCAATATTGTAGCCACGGTAAATCTGAAGAACTTATTATGAACATATCAATACAATCTGAACGTGTCTAGGCACCTTAAATAGCTCAAAAATCCACATTGTACGCCAAAAATGTAAGTATTTCACTGTTATGTAACAAAAATATATTTTTTTGGTATATGGCATGTACAGCAACTTTATAGAAAATATTAATGCCAATATTTTTGTGGAACATTTTAACCCTCTAGCTCCCCCACATAACTGTAATTTTTGGCCCCTTTTTAACAAACCTCACCCTTAAAAGGGTGAGGGCGGGTATGAAATGTTCTACAAAAATGTTCGCCATAAAATTTTACTATATGTGTCAGAACACACCAGAGCTCAAAACATAACACAAACACAAAAAAAAGTCAAATTCCTGATCGTGCATCAATGTTAGTCGTACGATCTAGTGGTTGAAGCAATGAAGATACCAGTAAAGACCGTTGTTGACTGGAATTTGACCGTTTTTTGGGTTTTTGTGTTAAGATTTGGGTTTTGGTGTGTTCTGACACATATAGTAAAATTTTATGGCGAACATTTTTGTAGAACATTTCATACCCGCCCTCACCCTTTTAAGGGGTGTTTTTTACGATTTGTTAAAATGGGGCCAAAAATTACAGTTATGTGGGGGAGCTAGAGGGTTAAAATGTTCCACAAAAATATTGGCATTAATATTTTCTATAAAGTTGCTGTACATGCCATATACCAAAAAAATATATTTTTGTTACATAACAGTGAAATACTTACATTTTTGGCGTACAATGTGGATTTTTGAGCTATTTAAGGTGCCTAGACACGTTCAGATTGTATTGATATGTTCATAAAAGTTCTTCAGATTTACCGTGGCTACAATATTGCCAAATATTGTTAGTAAAAAATCAGCGATCCCTTAAAGTTATGCCAAAAATAGTGAAAAAAATAAATTTAATCCCATGTTTTTCGAAAAAAAGTGCAGGAAAACAAAAATTTTTTGGCATGAAATGCTAACAGACTTTGTTCAACGTGTTCTTAGCTACATTATTGCCAAATATAGTTAAGCGCTATCACCAAGTCTGAAGTAGCTGATGCTCAAAAATCGATGACACCTTTTTTCAAGGGGTCCACTGATATTCCGAATCTTTCGAGGCCCATAAAAAAAATTGGTCACCAATCTCGCGAAACTAAGTATAGGGTTATACTACCATTTGGTAGTAGAATCGAAGCTATACAGTCAGGTTCGTGTATTTTTCAAAAAGTGTTCATTTGTTGCATAGTGTAATGAAAGATTCAATAATAAATGTAATGAATTGGAAAAAAAACTCTGAAATGCGGAAGAGAGTTTTCTGCATTAAGAATGGATACAGTCAAATTGCCAAATAAATACAACGGGTGCTTATATGGATTTACAGAACTTTGAATTGAAATAAGTCAAACAAAAATATTTTTAATATAAAAAGATTAGTGGATCACAGGCAAGACCCAAAGGGGCCATGAGAGCCAGGGGATCCATCGGCGTAGTTCGCCGTAGCAGTTGCACACTCCCGAATGTACCCAACCGAATATGGTATAGTGTGCGATTCTGTCCATTTAGGGGAACATCGCGAATTCGTCTACTGGCGAGATGGTTGCGTAGCGTGGTTGTGACGAGAAGACTGTGACGAGGGTATTTATTGGCGGAATGCAGGAGATTTTTATGACATTGACCCCTGACATTCGCGGCACTTATGAGGGCTCATACGGTCACGAGACAGATGCGAAGCAGCGCGCGCAGTACAGATATTGCACGACTGCCCGAAGTCTCGCCGAAAAATTCGACAAGATCGAAGAGGGAGCAGTTTTTGACAAACCGTGCACTTTTTCCGCTTTTGTCCCGAATCGGCCAGTGTACACAACATACACTAATGTTGACTCTGTTTTTGTTGTTTTCATTGTAAATTATGACATTTGCAAAGTAGGGTTTCTTGTTAAAAGAACGAACGTTTGAAGAAATTCGGTTCAGATTTGTTTATAGATACCTTAAATGTTACTTCCAATTTGGTGTCTTAGTGGCCTAGAAGCTGTATTTTATATCCAATCAATTTTAAACTTGGAGAAGAATTTATTAATTTAAGGATGAACACTGGCAAATTTGAAGAAAAATGTGTTCAGACTTAGCGAGAGAATTAAAATAAAGCAAAGAAAAATATTTTCTTATCTGGAACTCAAATTTTCACACACTTCTCGCAGCATTTGCGATCTATTTCGCCAATAACTCGTCGAAAGTTGATTTACAGGTGTTCAGTTCACTTTGGATTATCGGCATAGATGACAGATTTCACATCCCCAAAGAAAATAAACCAATGGGGTTAAGTTACACGATCTTGGTGGCCAATTAAGAGAATCATTACGTGGAATTATTCGTTCATTAAAAGTTTCTTCCAGTAAATTAGTTGTAGCGTGCGTTGTATGGCTCCATCTGGTTGGAAAAACATTTCAGCAAGTTTAATGCCAGTTTATATGGACCAACGGCTCCGACGGCTCGCTGAACAAAGTTTGAAATTTTACAAACTAAACAAAAAACAAGTATCAGCTGTTAAATCGGTTGACAAATAAATCAGTGTTGCCAAATCAAAGCTGTGAACCAGTAAAAAAACGCTCTATATATTCCGATTTAGCAACTAAGTGCAATAAAATATGCTTTTCTCAACAGATATTCTGAAAATTAACCAAATAAAAGTTTCTGGAGCCAAGAACTAAACTCGCTAAATTTCTGATTTAGATAGAACCCCCTTATATACATATGTATATTCCGATTCTGCACCCAAGCACTATAAAATCTGTATTTCTCAACATAATTTTATAAAATTAAGCAGATTACAGTTTCCTGAACCATAAAGAAATTTTATCTGATTTAAAGAACATGCGTTCAGCTTTAGATATACCTATAAACGATTTTGAATCTAATCGCTATAAAATACAATATTTTTGACAGATCAGTATCATTATACGCTACAACATGTTTGTAAACCTAGAAATACTACAGTTAGATACACTTTAATTTATACCGATCGACTCACAATCACTAGCTGAGTCGATTTAATCAATCAGTCGTCTGTCCATCTTGTTCATGTTCGCACAGGTCGCAATTTCACTCCGATCTTGCTGAGATTTGACAGTAAGGACTCTTTCACACCCGAGCAACATATCTTAACCATTCTGGAATCTTCCGCACATTTTACCTTATCGACAAAGTGAAGATAATTTAATATTCTTTACAGGTTTAAAATCAAACAAATTTTTAACTGACTTCACAATATTCGTAATTGAATTGAGGTTTATGTTTCCTCTGTGTTCTCGGCTACATTTTTGAGAAAATCTCTAAGTTGCAGGACAAAATTTTAGAATTGGTCACTTTATTTACTACGGGGTCCAGAAATTGCAGAAGTGAGTCATACAAGGTGTATGACTCCGTTCGGAAGAAACCATTCCTAATGGAGCTAACTTTTCAAATCAGATAAGCTTTGCTGAGAATTAGCATAGCAATTAAGAAATCTTGATAGAAATAGTTTTTATCATACCGGCTTGAAATATTTTTCATTCTAATACAATGCAAACGCAAAACGATCTTGACCTGGGGGAATAGCCTAGTTATAAATCATATAAAGGTATTAATTTTAAGTTCTATGTATATTAAATTCCGCTTCAAAATAGCTTGAATACTTAACAATCGTAGAATAATTAGTCATTGGTTCACATTTAACCAGTTTTTTTAACCTTTGTGTGAACTTTTCTGACGTTGTTGTTTATCTTTTTTAATGGCTTCGTATTTAATTGATTTTAGCCAAACGTTTGCTTCCTAATTTTTGTGTGTGCTATTACGGTTATAATTATGCTTTTCCATTCATTTCATTCATAACTGTTTTTGGGTAATATGTAAATTCTTTTCATTTAATTATGTTTCACTTCTCTCATGTATCTTGTTAACTTCATAAGTACATTGCAAAACGTGTGTTTGATGGCTTATATATGTAAACTCGTCAGTGGTCTCTAAGAAAATGGTATTATGTTTTTTTAGTTGATTTGGTTAATGATTTGAGCATTTATTCTTGAAAGCATTATCAAAATTGCTGCGGTGAAAGCTATTTATAAGTGAATTTTATTCGACTTTAGCTATCACCTGAAGAAAGTTTTTTAAAAAAATTTTCAAATATTGTAAAATAAAAACATATAGGCAAAAAATAAAGTCGGGCGGAACTAACTATGTATATGATAACCTGGACCACCTTGATAGAGAAGTGTATAAGCTCTTCCCGAACGATTACCTTTAAACTCGTAGTATTCACCTATTTTCTTCTTCAAATTTGACAGCGATTCTGTACAAAATTGTATAATAATCGGATTTAATATATAATAATGCTATGGTATCTCTTAGCTCCACCGATTTTTATAAAATTCGGCAGAGTTCGTCTTTCTCTGTCAAATTTCGAAATATAACCGCAGTTTTTATAGTGCTCAGAGGCCAAATCGGAAGAAAGATATTTATCGCGGCTATATCCGAATGTGATGAAATGTCCCTCACATTTTAAAATAATAGTTCTTGGTTCAAGGAACATATTTCTACCAAAATTTGTAAAATCGAGCTTTAATAGCGCATGGATGCAAATCGGAATGGACATATGTCGTATATCTAATTCCGAAAAGATTTGTTTGCAATTCAATTAATTTCAACACTTTTTTTCGAATTTCATACACATCTGTTGAAAAGAGGTTCTCTCTTGGAATTATATGTTAAATATGATTTTGACCAAATTCAGTAGGCTTCGTCCCTGACAGAGGGCATCGTGCTGACTTTCATCACTATCGGAGACAATTTGTGATCCGGATTGTGCGAACGGATTTAAGATGGACAGACTGACGGAGAGACAAGTTTAAATAGAATCAGCTAGTGATTCTGATTCCTTAAGGTGGATCTTGGTGCAATAATTTATGTGTTATAAAAATCGGTCCCAACCCAATGTTATAATTCCACCAGTTCCTCAAAGAAAGAGAATTCAAGTACCTTGTAACTTTTGTGAGATAATGCAGGACACTAATATAAAATAATATAACTTACCTCTACTGTGTCAGTGTATTGACAAGAGTGAAGCACTTTAGTTCTTTTAACTGATCGCTATTCAGTTCAATTGATTGAACTAGTTCGTTCATTTAGTTTACCAGCTCTTTGGTTTAAAAGCTCTTAAGTACATTAGCTCTTTAGCTCACAAGCTCACTTTAGGTCAACAGCTCTTTAGTTCAGTAGCCAGCTCTTTAGCAGCAGCTCTTCAACTACTTCAACAGCTCTTTAGTTCACCAGGTCTCTAGCTCACTAGCTCAATTTAGTTCAACTGATCTTTAGTTCACCAACTCTTTAGCTCACCACCACACTTTAGCTCTACGGCTCTTTACTTCAAGAGATATTTAGTTCACTTGCTCACTTTAGTTCAACAGTTTATATCATTCAGTATATTACCATTTCAAATCAGCCGATATTAAATGAATCTGATTGGAACATGAATGGTATGAGTTGAATATACAAACGCGTTTGTTTAGGCAGAATCATATATTCACGATTACATACAAATAAAAAGAACACATAACAGCTGAGAAGAGAGAACAAAATTCCATGGTTAAAGAAAAAAGACATGGTGAACTACATACTGAGCTGAAACGAACGAGTTGTATGAACTAGTCCGTACCGCTCAGTAAAGTGATCCGTGCAATTAAACAGGTTCGTTCACGAACTACTCAACTCTAGTCTTGACACTATCTGTAGAGATCGCCAATCTATCGTGCACCAAAAGTGATAAGTGCCGTTATCATTCCAATAATAACTGACAGTTTACTTCTGACAGTTTACGATTACATGCCTCATTGTTCCACATTATGTATTTACATACTGGGTCAATGTAAAATTATGCTGTTCGGGGAGAACTCGTAATTCTTGGCTACAGTGGCTGACCACATTAGACCTGACAGTAAGGTTACACATTTTTGATCCATCGGTAAAAATATTCATCTGGGAAATAATAACTTCACCTTTCTGTCATTCTGCATATGTTGGGATAATTGTCTTGGGTAAAGTTTCGACATTGGGGAAAGAAATGAAGAATAGCAAATCAGTGTGGTAACTTCAATTGACCTGGCAGTTACCACACAGATTGGCTATTCTTCATCTCTTTCCCCAATGTCGAGGTTCGATACAATGATATCTTTAGAATAGAAATAGTGGTGTAATGTATTAAGTGGATTTACAGAGATTTGTGGAGGATATGATGCTGCCCAAGTACAGAAAATACTGTACACCCTTAAGTTCAACAAGTATGTAGCGCTTCATATCCTCCATCATATCCTCCACAAATCTCTGCAAATCCACTTAATACATTCAATAGAAACATGTGGGCAACGGCGGGGGATATTGTCATATTCAATTTATGTCCCTCCATCTTTCGTTTTCGGATATTTCGGTCTATGTTGGTACTCCTTTTATTTGCTTCGATTCCAAATTCAGGTGATAAATCCAAATATAAGTATATTCGATGCTGGGCAGTATTACTTCAGTGCTGGAAAGAGAATTAGTCTTTATCAATTCAGGGGTATGTTATTCACGCCTAGAGTTAGAACAATGTTATTATAATCATGACAATCCCTTGTCGTCTGTACACTATATATTTATATCTGATCTTCTCCTTTTAAGTTCAAAATAAATGTTGTGTAAAATTTGCTTAAAAAATTTTAATTTTTAAAAATTCGAATTGTTATATTATACAAATTATGGCAACTACATGGACAAAAATCGGAAGCAAATGTTTTTAAAAAAATTGTTGTTATATGGATTTTTACCGCGTAAGCGAAATATCGAATAATTTCTTCGTCACACTTGCTCTTTTATTTACGAGTACAAGTATATTGAAGCCTCATCAACCAATTGGAATTTTAAAATATTCATAAATTTATTAAACATTATTGCAGGCAATCAGCCTGTAAAGAAATTGTTGTTAATGTTTATGATAACAACATATGTACATACTCGTACATACATATGTATGTAATTTCTATGCTGCAAATAAAGTAAACGAAAGACTTAAGCAACAAACTTGATTTATATGAATAGATCACACAGTAACACACGCGCACACACACACATCGCTACTGCAATGCCTGTTTTGAGAAAAATCACTTAAAAACCTATACTATATTCAACATTTATTGCCATCGTATGGCAATGACTTACTTCATGATCGAAGGATGGAAGTCAGTCCATTTTACCAAAGTCATGTAACATGGCTCGGCGAGCATTTGCATTGATGACGGAGGAGACTGTTGTTGCTGTCGGTGTTGGAGTGTTGGTGTTTGTGGTTAACTGACATAGTATACAATTAAGAGAACACTATCATATCTTTAAACTTGAATGACTTGCAGCTATTTCATTTATGTATATTGTGGCTTTTTTTCTCTTCAGCCGTTTTATGATTTTAGTTTTGTTTTTCGTTTCATTCAGTCTTAGATGTATAGATGTGTGTAAGTGGTATGCATTATCTGAAAGAGGAGACCCACTCAGCATATATAGTATCGATGTGGACGACATCCTCTGTGGTGCGATGCTCTGGTAAAGATAGCGAGAGTGCTAAAGCTTGAACGCGAATTGACGTTAACTTTACTATCACTTTGCAGTAAACTGAAACTGATCACATGTCGCATATCAGTATCATGTAATTTTCGCTAGATACCATCTTTTTTAGCCTGGACAATCTTTCACTCATCCTTGTGGTGGATTTCAAATATATATACATACATTAAAAGGCTATGGAGAAGGAAAATATGTGTTAATTGAAATTGTGTTTTTCCAAAAGTGCAGCAATGATTTTTTGTCGGCAAAAATTTTATATATGTATATTTATCATTTACACACCAACACAGAAATGGCAATTTAAAGCAATATTAAAGTTATGTAAACAAATTTACTCTTCTCTATTTTCGTGATTCTAGATATCAAATTGGATGTACATATATCTGGGGGCTATATACCTTAATCTGAACCGATTTTGACCAATTTCAATAGACTTCATAACTGTCGTTAAAGAGAGATTTTTGTCTAATTTAATCATGATCGAAGTAAATTTCCAACCTGAACTTTACGCACAACAACTTAAGATTTCAGAGCATATCTCTTGTAGAAGTAGTCTTAAATGACGAATTATAAAATATTGAAATGTTTGGGTATCGCCAGAAGAGCCTTGAGGGTTTCGGTTAACAACAGGTAACAGTTTTCGCTTAACAAAAGGTAATACAAGAACATTTGATTCTACTGAATTGTGGATGGTTAACGTGGAATTGTATTATAGTTATGACCCATTGCATTTGGAACGATTTAGGTGCCTTTGTTGATTTGAAATTTTACACCAAATTTCAAAATATCTTGAAGCCCCTCCGATTTATTGATTCTCGACTGAAATCCCTATCAATTGATGTACATTTTATTTAATTTCGTCCAGCGCTTTTGATGTGCCTTTGAGTTGAAATTAGTGTTCGGAATTGCATAAAATTCATCTAAAATGCATAAATTTCAAAATATTTTGATGCCCCTCCGATTTTCAAATGTACCACCGAAGACTACATCGATTAAACCATACTATGTTAAAATTCATCCAGCGCCGTTGATGTGTCATTGCAAGCTATTTTTCGACAAAATCGTGGACTCTTCGCTTTGAGACAATTTTTTCGAATTTTTTTCACAAATCGACGAATCTGATGCCCGGCGATGTTACTAGATATAAACAACGAACATGTCCTAAAAATTTTAGTAAAAAACCACTAATAATTAATTAAGCGTTTTTTGCCATTTTCTGGGTTATTGGCATTTCTGGTTTGTTTGAAATATTTTTCAGATTTTTGGACCAAAGACGCGTAATGTCTAGAGACTCAATTCACGCGAAGTTCCGCGGCACTCGAACAAGAATTGTAAATTTTCACCACAAAAACTTGTTTTTTTTTCAAAAAGTGTACACTCAATTTTTACTACTCCATGATCGTAATACATCTGTACTATTCAGATAACACCAACGCTCTATATACCAAACGATGCGTGCTGACTGGGGCTTTTATTTTATGCATTGAAATTTGTCATATCTGGAGGGCCCTGGTCCTATTCAAATATTCTAAAACCACCAAAAATTTTGCATCTAAATGTCAACATCTTTTAAGAAGGTATGCTGTAGATATTTTGAAATTTCGCGTGAGAGTGTATTTAACCCTCTAGTCTGCTCTTGACGAAGATTACAAATTTCCTAGTTTGCCTCAACCTGTTTTTCATGTTTTTTAATAGTGTTTTGGTCAGTTATTATTTTAGAAATGCGATTACCTTCTGAAAGTGATAAATATGATAGTTGCGTATTTGTTTTACAAGGATATACTTATTTAGACTCGTAACTCCCAAAGGCCGCGGAAATAATGAAGAGCAAAACTCCGCTTCAGCAGGTTTAAAACAAATAAAATGTCCTTAAACATATTTTATTTAATGATTTTTCTTCGAGATATTAAATTTTGACAGATGTGTCCAATATGTGTCGGTGAAGCCAAAAGGGGTATGACAATAACTCTTGTGTGAAAGTACAGAAGATTCGAATAAGTAGGCACCAGAAGGATGGTTCCCTAAATGGATGGATGGTTCACATAGATTATGTTTGAAGAAAATATTATCTCGGATAAAATTTAAAGTTATTTAGCCATCCTTTCGAGAGTTATCGTGTATACCAGTCAGGAAGACAGGCATACGGACATGGCTCAAATTACTTAAAATGTCATGAGACGGATCTCCATCAAACATATATAGGGTCTAAGGTCATTTGTTCGATGTATTACACTCCGTGTCTGTAACAAATGGTATAACCCACCTTTAAAATGCTGGTGTACGTAAGTTGAAGTCTGCTTCTTTTTAGCTCGAAATTAATTCGAAGGCTTTTACAAAATTTCCCATACTCGTACAGTGCAGTGCTCTAAAATAAATTTTAGTATTATTTTGTGTCGCATTCCAAGCGCCACAATTATTGTACATACTTAAGATATGTTGTTGACTATTTGTTAACGAGATAACGTTTGAGTATTTTAAGAAGAAAAAAACCTGAAAACCCGAAACAGACGTCTGAAGATAAAATTGTTTGCGAACCGTCATTGAAAGGTTGACTGGTAAGTTTTAACAAGCCATCCTTTTCTAGTGGTACATTTTCGCTTTGTGAAGCTCTCTAAGGTTTATTCGCGAAACCTAGATATTTCTCGTTCACATAAATAAATGAAACAAATGCCAAATCTATGTCACATTATAATGTTTTTCGGAAACATGCCTCTTTCATTCTTCTTTTTTGCAGCTTTCTACAATTCGGTGTAAAAACCAACACAAAAAAAAATAATTTCCATTTTAACTGTCTCGCTACATTGCATGATTCGAGTACTCCACCACCATTTGGGCATTGGCTCCTCAGACCGAAGCCACAATTGGAGATGGCAGACGACTTCTATTATCTATGTGTGTGGCAAAGATGTTTCGATTTGTGGTGTCCATTGGAATGCTGCTTACAATTAGTGCAGCATATAAATCTACAATTTTCTGCCATAATTTATGGTTGGTTCACTTGGTTACGCATAACATGGACTTGGCTCGACTCGACTCGACTTGGACCCCGAGTTGGATCACACAAATCGGGCTGGTGGCTTTTTTGCGCCTCACCACGTTTTGATTTAATGAACCAAATTACTGGCTTTACGTTTGCCATTTTGACCACATATAGAGAGCAGAGCAGCACCACTCAATGCGCAATTTGTTTGCTATTATTTGCGCAGCCGCAAAGTCCCACCACCGACTACGATCAGCCAATAACAACAACACCAACAACTGCTAAATCAACAGTGTCGAGTGAAATGCTTTTCATCTATCACTATAGCTTTGTTGGTGTTGTTGTTTTTATAATTTTTCACCGGATTCAATGTGTTTTTTGTAAACATCTCCATAGCGTTGATTATGGCCCGAGTCTTTGTAGCACTCTTTTTACTCTTGGCCACTGTCGGCTGCTGCTGCTGCTACAGATGCATTTGGTTCAATTGCTGCGTCTTGGCTTTTGTTGCTATTCGTTGGTTAATTATGCAGCTTTAACGCCTTCAGTTGTTTTTTGTACTCCAGTTTCTTTCTTTGAGTTGTGGTTGTTGTCGCTGTAAAGCCAAAAATAGAAGGAAAACTTACTATTATGGGTTGACATAATTGGTAGGCCGATCGGGCGGTCGAACTGCTGCCCGACTGATTGTTGTTGACTGATGGAACTTTCTCCTCGGAGAGTTGTAGGCTTTGCCAAACCATTGCAGGCGTGATTAATGTAATAATTAATATTTTTCAAATTGGAATTGTTCCTTTACCAGTTTAGACAATGAAATGTTGTTGACACCGTCGTTGTCGTCGTCGTCGTTGGCTTTAGTAGGACATTGGCTGTTGTAACAGGTGTGAACAGTTTTGATTGATTACGTTTGTTTAACGAGTATTATGTGGAACGCATGTACCTGTCACTAAGCATTTGTAAATGTGGTCTACTTCCTGAAGTGAAACATTCGTTCTGCAGTAAGAGCCAAACGGGTTACATGAGAAATTTTAGCATAAACAGACAACTTGAAAATATATATCTATTTCAGACATTTTTGTCAACATAATTAACAATAATCTGACCAGTTTTTTAATATTTTGCAGAAATTATGAGAATTTTAGGCAAATGTAAAGAAAATTTTTAGTATTCTTAGGCTAACAGTGAATGGGATAAGATCGACAACACCTCATAAATAAATACTGCTGTCATTTTGAAGTTTATAGTTTATTTAGCATTACAAAATTCATAGCTAAAATGTTTCATATCAGTTCATATTTTGACATTATTTAACTTCTCTCTATAAATATTCTTATTGAAAAAGGGCCATATTGGTCCATGTTTGTTTATTACACCCATATAACCCTTCCCCCCGAAATGACGTATCGACACTTTAGAGATAATAAATTTCCACGATGTTTGGCAGAATTTTTAACATTTAAAATTCAAGGTTTTAATATGAGTCCCATATAAATGTTCCTTCCGATAAGACTTCTTAAATTTAGGACTACATATTCAAATAACAAGTAAGATACTTTCAGTCGGGTATATTCTCACTTTGTGCACCCAGGAAAATAATTGGTTGGAATTGGATACTAAAAATATAAAAAATATAGTACTAGCGCCAAAAAGTATTTTGCTTATACCGTGTGCCAGTTGTATTTATACATAAAAACAACAATAATATCATGGATACGATCAAATGAAAATGCTTGCAACTAAATCGATGGTTGTGTCAATCGGTTTAAGATTGTTTTTCATTGACACTCAGTTATTTGTGGTAACTACTTCTAATTTCAATTAAGGTACCATATGTTAGATATTTGGTAGTGACAACGAATGTTTTATTCTTGACAACAGAAATTGTATCTGTTCAGTTCTCTGAACTGAATTGAGTCGGCTAGATTTAGGTATCTATTTACAACATGTTTGTGTATGAAATGTGAGTGAATTCAAAGAAATTCCCATTTTTTAGTTATTCTGACATCGACCCAGCCATGCACACTAGATAAGCGCAGTGCATTGGTCGTTGTTGTATTTACATTGATGAGCTATTTATAGACTGTAGTGAAGATAAGGGAAGCATGTGTTGTGACCTTATGTCTTCTCTTTTCTTCGCAGGTAGAAAATAGGTTAAGATTTCTGTCACTAGTAAGTAAGTAAGATTAAAATATTGTAAATAAAATTAGTTCCTTTCTAGAACTCAAACGTGTCACATCAATTTTTATGTCTGCTAGCTCTGCTATAAACAGTATCAATAGACCAAAGATTATTATTGCAACGAATAATTGGTTATTATAACATCAAAAAAGTATTAATAAATAATCGTTTTTGGTTATTCCAATAATTTCCCAAATTTTAAATAATTAAATATATTTTGGGAAATACAACCGAAAGCTTGGTTGCTATTCTTTTGATGATACATGACAAACAAAAAATTAAATTATTCAACATAAATAAATCTTAAACATTTTGTTCAAGAACGGTATTTGTAGTCAAATATAATTTCGTGTGGATAATTACACAGTGCAACAACCAAAATGTGAATGGGATGAAACCACTTGCAAATGAAAGTTGACATTATCCATAACAAAACCTTCAAGGGTTTTTTCAGTGCCAGATTTTTTTCACACATTTGAAGTTGGTGATTGCAAAATGTTTTACATAAAAAAGATAAAAGCAACAATCTTGAAATTGAAATTACAAGATTAAGCGATATTTTCATAAAGGTTTTGTTATGCATTGCACTCTCGTGTACAAAAATTTGTGTCAAATATTTCCACATCTCATAATAGTGATCAATTTGTAATATGGGATTTTTAACTTCGTTATAAATAGTTTGGTTTTTTGTTCAATAAATAAAATAAAAATTAATGAAAACTGTTCTTAATTAATTGTCGTTAGTATATGACTGACAAATTTTCAGAACAACCAATTTTTACAACAGTTGGTTGTGGCAACATACAAAAGGTACTTTTAGCTAACATTTTCGTGGTTGGCGCAACAACAAATGTTTTTTGTCAACATAGAAGCAGAAGTATACCACAACCAAAATGTTGGTTGTTCTGATAAAATCGTATGATAGAAGACAGAACTACCATAAATTCGGTTGAGGCAACCAAACTGTTTTCTGTGTGTGATGTAAAATTCAATATGGTAGTTTGCGTGTGAAGCAGAAATGTGGAATCATTTTTCTCAGTATGTATATAGTTATTGCAAAATTTGTCTGAAACGCCTATTTTATATTGAACAGTAGATACCCGAAAGACACTAATACTGCCATTCAATTTTGGTATGCTTTGGCCATTTTGTCCGGGAGGTGCCAAAACAGGAGTGGCAAAAATAAACATTTTTTTACTGGACTGTAGGTGCCATAAAAGCATTACACTGTACAAAATTTCAAGTATTTTTATGCACTGATATCAAAGTTATAAGCTATTAAATTTTGGTGAAAAATGGTCCATTTTTTCGCGACTAATAAACCAATACTATATGTGGAATTTCAGAAGACTCAAATAAGTATTATAGAAGTTATTAAATAATCAATATTTCACAAAATGTTAACCCTTTGTGGGGGAGTAACTAGAAGGAGTGGGCTATCATGGTCCATCACCGAACTTGACCTGAGATGGAAAAAAATATAACCACATACCAAATTTTAAGTCAAACCGTTACTCGTTTCGATAATTGTCGTGCTCACCAGTCAGACGGGCAGAGCGACGGACGGACATTGCTGAAATTACCCAAAACGGATTTCCCCCAAATTGGGGTCTTATGTCGGTCCTCCGATGTGTTACTGTTCGACCCGTAGCAAATGATAGGTGAGGGGATCATGAATGAGCTATATTATTTCACCGTTCTGACATCTCCCATACAAAGTACAAAATTCCGCAGTGTATATCTGCCAAAATATTCTTATTGATAACTCTACGCAACAAAAATTTTTTTTTTTGTGTCCTAGACCTAAAAATAATTTTTTGTATAGATTGTGGCATACTGTTATATAAAATCAAAACCAAAAATTTTTTTTATGGTTACATTTTGTTTTAAATTTTTTTATTAAAAATACTGTTATCGTCGAAGGTACCCTTAGTATTTGCACTATAATTTTTGGAGTATATGCCCGATAAGGTCGACTTATACGTTAAATTGAAGCTATTAATGTGGGCTACAAATGTTGTATGTTCCTCTTGCACTTCTTAGTAACAGTCATTAAACAAATTGGAAAAAGTCGATTTTTTTTAAGAAAAAATCCTGGGACGAAGAAAATATTTTATTTTATTTTTTAAAAGTTTGCATCCTAGCGAAGAAAATAGTGCCTATTTGAAAAAAAAATCTGTGGATAAATGTAGAAATTATAGCCCTTTTGGTAGAGGTAAGAGAATTTCAAAAAATCTTTTTTTTTAAATTTCTGTTTAAATAGCGTTTTTTTTTATCACTTTTTTATATTATGTATATTTGAGTTTATTTACCTGTACAAGTTTCATTAGAACTAATTGTGAGTTCTTTGTTGACGTTGGAAGATTTCGGAATCGGTTTCTCTAATGAGGAACCAAATATAATCTCTCATCATTATTTCATCTCAGTGCCCTTGGTAACTCCGCTCGATGGACTTCAATTCTTGGTGAAACCTTTAGCCATGTCCGTCATTTACGTCGCCAAGATTCTCGGGGAAAAAGTTTAAATGAGAATGAAAGAAATTCATTTTGAGGGACATATTTACACCTGTTGGAATGCATAAAGCGAAAAATAAGTTGGAAAAAAATATATATTTCTAACCAATTTTTTCATAATTTTTTAACAAATCATTAATCATTGTTTCATATTGCGGGCTTTTATTGGATCCAAGGAAATTTGAAACTACAAGCTTAAACGACCTCCATGCTGCAATTTCATCCGACGTCAAATATGATTCGAAATTAACATCTTTCATCAGTTTCTTTATTTTAGGCCCATCAAAAACTCCTTCTTCGATTTTTTTAAAAGAAAGACTTTTAAATAAACTTTTTAAATAAGAGAGTGAAGTGCCATCTTTCCTTAAGGCTTTTACAAAATTTTTAAAGCTTAAATACCATCGAATTAAAATTTTTTTTTTAAGATTTAGATGATCAATTCTATATAACATTTTAGCATTGTAAAATTTGTATTAGGATGTTTGGCGCAGATAAGTTTCTTGATCCATGAAAGAACATTGACGAATTTTAAGTAAATCGGTTCAGATTTAGATATAGATCCCATACTAGTATATACGTTCAGTCCGATTTGGTGTCTAAGCGCTAAGTGCTAATAAACTCAATTTGACATCCGACCAATATGAAATTTAGTAGACAGAAGTTTCTTGATGCAAGGAAGAAAAGTGCCGAATATTGAGAAAATCGGTAAAGATTTATATGTAGCAGCTATATATACATACCTTCCGATTTGTTGTCTGAGGCCTATAGAAGCTGAATTTTACATACGATCTTAATGAAAGTACGATCCCAATTTAAATTGGTGAAAATCGGTTCAGGTTTATATATGACCCCAAATAATTATTCCGATTTGGCATAAGCCCCATAAAACCTGTTCTTTAAATCATTTATGATATTTGACACAAATGATTTTCATCATCCAGAAACGAACACTGCCGAATTTGAATTAAATCGGTTCCGATTTAGATATGGGTGCTATGTGCTTATAGTGCACTAGCAACGTGGTGTAGGGCATTATATAGTCGGCTTTGTCCGATTTTGGCATTTCCTTATTATTATTTCAAACAACAAAATAGCTTAATTATTTTAAACAACTTGTATTGTTAACAAGAAAAACATAAAATGGTTAGGACCAATCTATTGCTGACAACTTTTAACACACTACAAAATATAATCCATTGCTATTTTACAAATTACATCTATGTTATTTCGCATGTGCTTCACAAATTTGTTTGCTTACCCCCACGCAAACCCACATCAATTATTTGCTGTATATTTATATGTCCCACTCGATCGCCAAAGCGATATATCACTACAGACGAAGAAATCATTAGCTGTTGTTTTACAAGAAACCCCATTTCGCCAATTAAATAAAATGAACACTTCGTCGTGGTCGCCGTCATCATCATTCAACATTTGTTTTCCACATATAATGATTACCACCGACAGAAAAAAAATTCCTTAAGACTAAACACTGATTGCCGCAGCGGTTATTTCGGTTAGCGAATGGCCTTTGTATCTTTTTGGGTCAATAACCATGTTATTTTGGTCAAAACCGCACATAGAATTAGGTTTTCAATGGGTTATTTAACATTAGGGCAAAAACGTACAAATTATGAGAAAACATATTTATGACGCCAAAAAAAAACTAAAAAGAAAAATATATGTATGTATGTATAAAGTTCGACATTAACAATAGAAACAAAAGAAAACAGTACTTTTGGTATGTTCAAAAATGGCGATAATTATAGTCTAACCTAATGTAGGGTGTACTACTGCAATACAAGACACGCACATAAACACGCCAGGTTCCCCTCATTGAAAAATGAAACAAAAGACTTAAGACACAAGCGACTGTAAAAGTTCAAATTAGATCGCTTCGCTTATTCCTTGAATTTTATGTATACAAAGTATGATTTTCTTGCGCAGTATGTAAACAAATAAATATCTAAACAGACAATAAATATAAAACATAATATTTAGTAGCTCTTTTTAATTAACCATTGCGGTTAACACCTTTAACATGATTAACTGAAAAACTTAGAGGGGTAATTTTTCTTTTCTTTCATCGCATTCAATCACATAACAATCGACTTCATGTATAAAATTCAGAATTTGATGTTTATAAAAACAAACAATGAACACAGCTTTCTCACAGAGTTTTTGAAATGTTTAAACATGAAATACGGAACTCTTTTGACTCTCACAGTTCTCCCTATCCCTAAAATATTTTGTTTTCATCCTTTGCAAATTGATGGTTATTTGACAGACGAAAAAATAATAATTCACAAATGTACAATTCGTTATAAATCATAAACTCTTGTTAAATTAGCAAAGCTTTTGTTTTGCATAGAAACCGACTATCGCAAAGAAATCGCATAAAACGTCTTGACAAATCACATATCATAAGGTAAAACAATGACAATTTTTAATGTAGTAAATTCTTAACGGTGTTTCGGTTTGCTTTTTAATGTCCGTAACTGTTAGCGAGAAAAATGATTTTTTTCTGCCAATGTACGTATGTATGTCTATGTATACAATTTGGTTTGGCTTCGCGGCAAAAGAAAAAGGGGATATTTGTAATATGACTCCCAATAGAAATGGCAAACTAGTAGAATAATTTACTAGGGTTGGCTGATAAACACTAAAACGTAAAGTTTGAATGTATTGAGATACGCGGTCAGTGACATAAAAAATGAGTTGTAAATTGAATCCAATAAAAATATTTTTTAATCTTAATAATTGTTTATTGTTTTAAATATTTATATACTTTTCTTAATACGAAAATTAGTGATTTAAAAAAGTTTGCTTCACTAATTTAAACAAAATTCGAAAATGGTTGCTAATTTTGTTCGTAAGAACATTTTATTTGAAATTTCCTTAAATATATAATTCAAATTTTAAGAAAATCTATTGTTAGATAACAAAGTTGTAGTCATTTTAATAATTTAAGCAGAACTAAATTAAACATTAAATACTTCAGGACATTGCACTGTACCGAATTAAAAGTGTTTTTCTGTGCAGTTGCATTTAAGTTAGTTATGATATCAATTTTGTGAGGGAGGTACCAAACCAACATTTTATCTTTTTATACCCAACACCGCACTGTGTGTGGTACGTGGTATTATGACTTTGTGGCTACATCTAAATCTGAACAAATTATACCCAAATTCAGCAGTATTCGTTCCAACATTAAGAAACTCTTGTTTGCCAAATTTTGTAATGATCGGAAGTAAAGTATAGAAATATAGCGCTATATCTAAATATTAACCGATTTCACCCAAATTGGGCATTGTTCTTTCATGTAATAAGAAACCAATTTCTTCCGAATTTCATACTGATACATTTTCTACAGCGCTTACATGTGAAATCTAGTGTAACATATATGGGGGCTCTGAACCGTTTTTGCCCAAATTTAGTATCGCCTCTAAGTGTATCAAGAGATTTCTCTCTGTCAGTTTTTATACAGATCGGTTAAAAAATGTTACTTATGCAGAGCATATATTCCAAATCGGAGGAACATATGTATATATGGCAGCTACGAGTATATATAAATCTGAAACGACCATAATTGCGACCTGTACTTTGATGACAAGAATACAAGGAAGGACTGACGGACAGACATGGCTAAATCGACTCAAAAAGTGATTCTATGTCGATCGGTATAAAAAACCATGCGTCTATCTCTTCTCTTATTTGGTGTTACAAACAAATGCACAAAGTCATAATACCATGTACCACAGTGTGGTGTAGGGTATAAAAACAAAAGTTCAAATGAAAAACAAGTAAAAGCGTTAAGTTCGGCTATATTCACTAATAAAGTCATTATACCAAATTTCAGCCCAATTCGTTGAAATCTGAGGTTTTGTGGCGTTACGAAGTCAAATCTATAGGGACCTTTGAATGGGGGCTTTATCCAAACATGGACCTATGGCTACCGTTGTTCGTGTGAAGGATATCGGGTATAAATAAGCCCAGTTACCAATTTTCAGCCCCATCAGTTGACGTTTGTGGTATTTATGACATTAGGAAGTCAAATGTAAACAAAAATTGACCGATATTGCCCATTTTCAATCCCAACATACCTGCAATATAAGAAGTATACGTATGTACCAAATTTCAGCCAACTAGCTCAAGTATTATGGATTGTAGAGTGATTCCAACAGACGGACGGATGGACAGACGGACATGGCTAAATCGTAATATATATACTTTATGGGGTCTCATATCAATATTTAGTGGTGTTACAAACGGAGTGACAAAATGAATATACCCTGGTGGATGGTATAATAAGTGGTTATTTGCGAACAGATTTGCATATACGAGTATATTTGTCTTGTTTCTCTATGATTTGTCTTTTCTCCACTTCTTTACTTTTCTCCACTTCTCTACCATGAAATTCACAGTTGAATGGATATATTTTAAAAAAAGCATTTATTAATACCACTATAAAAGTATCGACGAACATATATAGCGCAAATAACTTAAAATGTCATAAAACGGATTTCAGCCAAACATACTTTGCTTCTATGTCACTCCTTCGATGTGTTAGACTTTTGGCCCGAAGCAAATGATATATGACTTGCATTTGTTTTGCCCCAAATGTTTGTAACGTCCCAAAATATTAGAGCTAGACCAACCTTAAATATACCTGATCAACTCAGAATCGCTAAGAGATTCGATCTGGCCATGTCTGCATCCCAATTCGGCGTCTATTTGGAAGCCATATGTGTAGGAGCCATATATTGCCTCAAATCCTTTCAAAATTTGCTACAGGAAAGCTGTTTAGCCAAAAAAAAACCTTATCAAATTTGAAGGAGATCGGTTCAGTTTTAGATATGGTCCCCATATATGTATGTATATTTATATACCGATTTGAGCGCCCCAGTAGGTGAGTTGGTAGCGAGCTCGCCTATGAGTTCGGGGGTCGTGGGTTCGATTCCCACCAGAGGCTCTGGTCTGTCGCAACAAAAATTAACAAGCAACATGGTCTTTGTCACCCTGCTTCTCCCTGGACCTTAAAATTAGAATATAAATTTACTTTGTATTGTAATTCATATAAATAAATAAATAAATAAATATATACCGATTTTATATACACGGTGTTTTTTTAGTCGTGTGGGTTTCAACAAGAAATAAAACGCATATAATTTAATTTTATGGCCAAGAATTTAGTTTTATTATAAAGATAAGGGTTTTCCATTATGTTTTAAAAATGATTTTGTGCAAGTGGTCACCGCGGCTGGCACGAATAAATTCCGAGAGGCCTAATTTTCGACCACTTTTTGCAGCATTTGGTAGTATTTTCGATTTCGCAAATGTTGTTCCGGAGTAAGTCATTACGAAATGGCAAACCAAACTGAGCATAAATTAGGTGACAGCTGTCAAAAAGACCAACTCCGAAAAAAGAATAACCAGATTCGTATTTCTGAACAGAACTTTATAAAATAACAGATAACAGTTTCTTGAACCAAGTACGTTACTATATTCTATATTCCGATTTATCATCTAAGGCGATAAAATCCGCATTTTTTAACAGATCTTTATAAAATTTAGAAAATGGCAGTTCGTTTAGCCGAGGTAGGACGTTGCCAAATTTGAAAACAATAGGAAAACAATATTGATAGAACTTGACACTATTTCTACTTATTCTGTTTCGATAGGGTGGTTTACCGTGTCATATAGTAGGCTCCGCCAGACTTTAACCCCTTCGTACTTGTTTTTTTTCATTTGCCAAGTTACGCGGCAATGTGACCAGTTAGTGGAAATACATACGTCGTTATTGTTTACGTTGCAAATTGCTAAACTAAAATCGCTAGCTTATAACGAAAACAGGCCTATTATTGTGTTATTTAAGTTGAGAGATGGATGTTTAAAATTTGATATCATTGTTTAACTGGCATTGCTTTAAAAATAAGTCGTAACCCACAATACCTTAAATTGTTAATATTAAAAATAATTATAAAAATATATTTATTAGAAATTCTACTATTACATTTGATACATATTTCCATAATTAGTCAATTTAGCTCCAACCGTGATAACGAAGATATTGTCATGAAGCCTAACATGTCTAGACCCCACGTCATGCGTGTCATCTAAGAGTCTGATTGCATGGCTTGCGTAACTTGTTCACTACCGACTAATATCCATAATCCGAATACAGTAATATTCTACAGTGATTCTTCAATCATTTGAAGTTTGTCGCAAATCGAAAAGAACGAATATTTAAAAACATGTAATTGGCTTTTAACACACTCATGAGAAGAAAAACTGTGCTAAGTGTGGCATGCAACATCATGATCACGCGTAATGCAAAAATACTCGTACAAGAGCAACAACAGCTGTGGACTCGCCAAAATGGTGTCAGTCAGTTGCTCCTCATATCTGTCTACAGAATTTCTCGACATATTGAATGTGTCTCTAAAGGCGAATCATCCGGGGCGTAAATACTGTGTCGTAGACCATCTTTTTGTGGCTTAGAATAAATTTCTTGTTTCTTTTCTGTTATTGCATCACGCCGCGTTTCCATTATTGTTCGTTTTAGTTTTTGCTGTGTTGCTGTTGCTTTTGCCGTTTTTGAGCTGTTGCCATAAGTGAGCAACTGATTATTATGTCATGGTGTTGCTGTTGTTCTCGTGGATGGTAGTTGTTGCCATTATTGTTGTTGTGTTTTGGTGTCTATCTGTCATTTGCAGTTATTCCTGAGACGCGTCTGTCTGCTGAGCTCTTTTGGCCGACTTCTAATGCACGTTGAACACGGATAATTCTTCATAATTTTTATCTCGACATGACTAATTTACAATCGCATTTAAGCATTTCTTTCGTCTATTTTATTTTCTTTCCACTTTTGCATAGAGATGTGATAGCGTTGATGGAAATGTTGATCCTGATGTGGTTGTTGTTGCTGCTGTTTTGTTGTTCGCTGAACACGTTTAAGCGCTCTAATAAACATATGATAGAGTAAAACTCATTTAAAAACCTGAATTAAATGACACATATTTGTAGAATACTATGCATTTGTTATTGTTTAAAATATACGAAAGTAGATTGAAAATTCAGAATGTTCATTTTACATTATTCGTAGAAAATTTGGCGAAAAAAAGCCTTTATTTTATGTTTATCTGGCTTTAAAAATGATAATAGGTATAATTTTTTGGAATAACCGTCTGTATCAGAAAGAAAATTATTTTTAACTTTTTCCGACATATAACTTGTCACATGAACATTATAACATGCAGCTATATATTCATAATTATATATTCCATATTGTTATGTTTCGTCTTTTTCATGGATGTAATGGGTACCAAACCATTCCCAAAAAACTTAGTCAATCAGAGAAATAAGCGTTTATATTAGACGAAAATGTTTAAAATTAGGTCTCTGATGACTTTATATTCTGGGACAGGTACAACATTGGGTAATTGAAAAGTTTGTACTATATTGACGACCCTTTTAGCGTGTTCACCATCTGCAACCCTAATAAAACGTGGACTTGATCGGGAATGCAAATATGTTCTGTATTATAATATAACATCTAGATATACTACAACTAGACCCTTAAAGTATACCGATCGACCCAGAATCACAGACTGAGTCGATGTAACCATGTCTGTCCGTCTGTCTTATGTTGTTCGTTGAGTACAGGTCGCAATTTCGCCCCGATCGTGCTGAAATGTTGCAGTTAGCAGTCTTTCGCATCTGGAAAGAACAATATTGATGTTGGTTGAAAACGCTTTAGGTATAGATATATCTTCCATATATACCTTTCGGCCGATTTGGCCCTTTATCCCTATAGAAGCTGAATTATTTTGAAATTTTAGTTTACTGATCTATGAACCAACATTCCCGAATTTGACGAAAATCGGTTAAGATTTAGTTATAGCTCCCATATATATGTTTCCTCCGATTTGGACCTATAGCCGTATAGAAGCTGAATTTTACATTCAATTATTTTGAAATTTAGCATGGTGTTGTTTACTGATCTATGTACCATCATTCCCGAGTTTGAAGAATATCGGTTAAGATTTATATATAACTCCCATATATATGTTTCGTCCGGTTTGGAACTATAGCCCTATAAAAGATGTATATTACATCCAACTGTTTTGAAATTTAGCATAGTAGAGTTTCTTTATCCATGTACAAACATTGACGAATTTGAAGAAAATCGGTTCAGATTAAGATATAACTCCCATATATATGTTTCGTCCGATTTGGCAATTTAGCCCTATAGAAGCTGTATTTTACATTCATTTGCTTTGAAATTTAGCACGGTAGAGTTTATTGACCAAATTGTTGAATTTGATGATAACGATTCAATTTTAGACATTGTTCCCATATATATGTTTCGCCCGACTTTTCCCTTAAGCCCTATAGAAACTGTATTATAATCGAATTGTTATGAAATTTAGCATGGCATTGGTCCATCGAGCTATTGCAACATTGCTCAATTTGGAGAAAATCGGTTTAGATACATATAGCTCACGTATATATGTTTCGTCCGATTTGGCCCTTTAGCTATATAGGAGCTGTTCTTTACATCCAATTGTTTTGAAATTTTGCAGTTTCATGATCTATGAACCGACATTGCCAAATTTGAAAAAATCTATTTAGATTTAGTTATAGCTCCCACATAAAGGGTGTCCCAAGAAGAGCGCAATTTTTGCAGCAATTGAATTGTTTCTCTGGCTGTATGACATGTGGCGCCGTCTTGTTGGAACCACATGCCCTCCACATTCATTTCTTCAATTCTAGGCAAGAAAAAACTGGTTATCATTTCACGATACCGAACACCATTGACTGTTTGCGCTTGACCTGCCTCATTTTCATAAAAAAAGGTCCAATGATTCCTCCAGCCCAAAAACCACACCACACAGTGACACGTTGAGGATGCATTTGCTTCTCGTGAATCACTCGAGGATTTTCCGCACCCCAAATGCGACAATTCTGCCTATTGACGAAGCCATAAAAAATGAAAATGGGCCTCGTCACTGAAGATGATTTTATCGGCAAAATCAGCATTTTCATGTTGTCTCTCCAATACCCAATTAACGAACTCCCTTCGCTCCATTTTTACTAACTTCGTACCTTCTACTAACAAACAATAACAATTATTCAAATGTCAAACAATGACACTTCGAATGTTGCGAGATTAAAAAATTGCGCTCTTCTTGGGACACCCTTTATATGGTTCGTCCGAATTGGCTAATTTGTGTAAGCAAATTTTAGTTGAAGTATACATTAGACATTTCATTATTATCCAATCTTACTAGAGTGGTGTAGGGTATCATATATTCGGCACTGCCCGACTTTAGCCTTTCCTTACTGGTTTCTAATGAAAATGTTGTATATCAATTCACGTTTTATAGCCCTCAGCCTTCATATATAGCTACACGTTTATAAAGCACACAGCCTTAAGGTTTGAACTTTTGGCGCTCTAGCGTAAACTGTTTAATCGATCAGGATGAGATTTATTTAAAATCGCATTAAGCCGACGAACTGTAAAAATTCCTAGTAATAACAGTTTGGTATAGCTTCTACATATAGGTTCCACATTTTTTCACCTTTTTAGGCCCTAGGAGACACGTGCTACCTGTATTTTCTGCAAACAATGATCAAGGGTCTTTTACAGTTTTAAAGTCTGTTCTGAATAGTATTACAATAGTCTTTCCCTACCTGTTTATTCGTGGGTTATTCTGGATGTCGTATGAGAAAAAAATAATGCCGCCTGAAATATATTGTTCAATAATACTAAAAATAAACTGTTAAATTGTACTAAAGACTATTTCCCATTTGTTATAGTAGAAAGAGTGTTAATTTCACAATTGTTCATAAACTTATTAAACCACCCCGTTAACCACAACTTATTTGCAATCATTTGTAGAAAAGAACTTCGACGAAAAACGCAATGGCTAAATTGGATTTGTACCCACATATTGTTGTAATTTTATTATTGTTGTCTGGTGCTCTTGATAATTATTTTTATTACATTGCTCGTGTCGCCGTTTTACTCTTTCTTCAAGAAACAGGTTTTCTATTTTAATTTTCAAAATAAATTTCATATACGATTGTTACGATATAAATTAATTCGTTTAGTGGAGGTGGACAATTTTCTGCTTGTCTACATCAAATTTATTTGCTAGCACAAATTATTGTTGGCTCGGTTCTCTTAAAAATGTGCAAATTTAGCAAATAATTACCATGACACAGTTGAGATAAAAGTAGAATGCTGTGGGCGTTTGATCTAAGGGTTTTTGAACTAAAGATGTGACATGCAGGTCTGAGGGTTTTTTTCTTTTAGCCCGTTCAAATAATTTATGGGCAGTGGTATTTGAACTATTTCTAAAGAAATGGTCTCACCATCAATTCGGCATTTGGTTAAAGTGAAGTTCGATGTTACGAATATAAATTTTGATTGAAACATAAGACGGGTGACAAAGACAGAGTCTCTGATGGGATTTGAACGACTCTCACACTGATATGGGAGCTCCATATTTTTGAACCATATTTTTATCTTTATCGATGTCTTTTCATATATTTCCCCCCAAACGAATCCACAATCAGTTTACTGTTGTTCATCTTTTTCAGTAGGATCACCCTAATGTAGTACATAGCACTAACATGTTCGAATTATTTACTTTTCCTTCGACATGCTTTCTTCCATCATCATTGGAGATTGTGATGAATACATCCGGCGGAGATGAAACTGCTAATAGAGATAATCATAACTTACAGATCGATCGATACTTTTTGTGCCGCGAACTGAACTTGTTCTCTGGAATCATCGGCAGACATGGATATGATCACAAAACCATCTAAAATGTATGGGAACATTTACGATAATAACCAATCTGATTATAGTGACTCTGTTGTTGTTTTTCCCAGAAGGCAAACATTTTTTAATTGATTTTAAGTTGTCGGCTATAGTCATTATTGTGTGATTTCTTAGAAAGACAACTTAAAAGCTAACATAGATTTCTGTTTGAGAAAATGCTTTTATCGGTTTAAATGGTAAGCTATTTAACTGTAAATGAAATATTTTTTATTGTTTGTCATATTAAGGCAGTATTGTTCGATAGTGGTTCTGAATATATTAAAATCTATATTCATAACATTTGCATTTCTACTAAATTGGTTTATTTTACTAAAAGAGAAAAACCCTGTGTAGAGAAAATAAACATATTTTTTTGCAATAACATTTTTGATAGGCCAAAACTCATTGGTAGGATGTGCAAACATTTGCTCAGTCTATATTAATTGCAATAGTTGTATACAGAATATGGAAAGAAGTAGATGATTGTTACAGAATTTAAAGGGAAATTTAAAGATGTGTTCGAATGAAGATCTCCATTTTGTGTAATGGGTAGCAGAAGGCGAATCTTACTTACACCTGTTTGGCTCTGAACAGAACATACTTCATAGACTGTGCACTAGGCATATAACTTTTCAATTTTTTTTCAAAAATTTACAATATTTTTTAAAAACCTCCACCCATAATATAATAATGTTACAAAAAAGTCGCTTCAACGTAACCCTATTACGTTAGATACGAATGAAATATATTTAAAACAAACGAAGGCAAATACAAGCTTGAAATACCAATTTGAAGTTTTTTTTAATTTTTGTCTCATAAAAATACTATAGTCAAATAATAAAAACCCTAAAAAGGATTTCAACATATTTTTTGATTCCAAATTTACACCATGGAAGATTGACGTCAAAAAGAAGAGTTTAGTATCAACAACTATTTTCAGAAAAAATACAATAGCAGCTTTTTGGATATAAGCCCTCGATATATAAAATTCAGAAATCGTTTGTTGGGGTAAGGTTTTTTACTAAAACTATATTTTTTATTATTTTTTCCCCATCATGTACGGCCATGTAAATTTGATGTAAAATTTTTGTCATATGGCTACTGTGAGCTGTACCGAATTAAAAGACCTTTATGTGCACTAGAATTGAAATTATGATATTTTAATTTTGGCACGATTTACAATTTTGTTTCGGCAGTGCTAAAATGAACGTGGAAATAACCTACATTTTTCACTGGACTGAAGGTACTGCAAATGCATTGCACTGCACCATATTTCATAAATGACTAAAAATGTCCTAAAACGGACTTTCGCTGAACATACCTAAGGTCTTAGGTTACTCCTTCAATGTGTAAAAATCTGAATTCGTAGTAAATAATACACCTTACTTTCACTTAATTTAAGGTAAAAATATGAAGTCTATATCCAGAATCGTAAATGGTACCCACAAAGTGTTGTTCTTTCGACACCATATTTGTAACATTAGAAGTATCAGTAGTACCGACTAATGGTAATGGTCTTTATCCCCTCACCATAGAGAGGAGGGTATATATAATTTGCTACAAAACAAAAGTGTAACACATCGTATATATGTATATATCATTTGCTACACACCAAAAGTGTAACACATCGAAGGAGTGACCCAAGACCCTAAGTATGTTCGGCGGATATCCGTTTTGGGTCATTTTAAGTCGAATGAGCCATGTCCGTCTGTCTGTCTGTTTGCTGGCTGGTGCGCACGATAACTCTCGAATGGAGTAACCGTAGATGGTAATATTTGCTTCTATTTCCAGCTAAGTTCGAAGATGGGCCATATTGGTCCACTCCTTCTAGTACCTCCCCCACAATGGGTTAACATTTAGTGAAATATTGATTATTTAATAACATCTATACTACATATTTGAATCCTCTGAAATTCTACACATAGTATTAGTTTATTAGTCACTATTACCTCGAGAAAAATAGGCGAAGTTGCCAAGCCCCTTTTGGCACCTCACACACAAATGAACAATTTTAAACCAAAAGTTAATAGTTTATAACTTTATTACCAGTGTATACAAAGACTTGAAATTTTGTACAGTGTAATGGTTTAATAGTGCCTACAATACAGTGACAAATTGGCATTATTGTCACGCTCCTTTTGGTACCTCCCACACAAATGGACAATTTTGTACCAAAATATACCGGCTTATAAATTTAATACCAGTGCATACAAATACTTGAAATTTTGTACATTGTAATGCTTTTATAGTACCTAGAGTCCAGAGAAAAATGGGCGTTATTGGCCCGCCCCTTTTGGTACCTCCCACACAAATGGACCTTTTTGTACCAAAAGTTAACAGCTTTTAACTTTAATACCAGTACATTCTTCAACGTTATTAAAAGCAATTTAAATAGATGATAATTTAATTAAACAACAAAATAAATAAATTTGCGAATATTTTTTTGGGACTCAAGGTGTGGGGATTCATAAGTCGGTTTACCGGAATGAACTTTCTTACTTGTTTGTTTCAAAAAATGCTATATTTTTTCTGCCTTTCGCCCCAAAAATGCCTTTTTGTTTTCGTTTGTAAAATAAACGCTGCACTGTGAAATTTCGCACTTGCGCAGTATTTAATCAGCCCTGTATTTAATCGAAGATGTAGACACTGCCCTACAAAACAAATGTTTTTCAGCATTGAGCGAATAATGAATTTCTAATGCAGTATGAACAGATGCTTTATTTAGGTGGCGCAGTGGAGAATTCTTTGCCTTTTCATCAGTTTAAAGGCTAGATTTTTGCATTTTTGTTTTCGATTCTAAAATGCAGCAGCACAAGTTTGTGTAGGCGACATAATTTAAATGCTGCTCTCTGATAGGACACCAAAATTTTTAAGAAAAGAAAACACCATAATAACTTTAAGTACATAATAACTTTAAGTATGTAGAAAATGTAAAAGTGGCGCTAATTTCGGCCATGCCGAATCTTATATATCATCCAACCAATTTATTCGCCTTGATTCCAAAAAACAATTCTTTCCATAGGAACGACATTTAAGACAACTACACTCCTTCCTTGGCGGAATGAAATTGGGCCCTACGAAAATACATCCCAATATTTTTATGAATATGGGCCCCAAAAAATAACATGTCAAACAACAACATCTTTTTTTGGGGCTTAATTTAATTTTTGTCTGCTTTTTGGGGTTTAATTTCATTTCTTGTCTACTTTTTGGGGCCTATTTTCATCTATAAATTTAGAAACATTAGAGGCTACGCATAATAGATTTGCTCCACGTCCCTACTTTTGATCCTGTCCATAGGAGAAAGTCTTAAACAGAGGCCGAAGGCCGCAGGCCGTAGGCCGACCGCGCAGGAAAAGATTTATAATTAAAAAATAGGTTCGTATACGTGTATTATTACGTACTCCCCAGATTTACGAAGAGAAAATTTCTTAGTTTTTTGGATTTATTTTCATTTTACGTTGTTGATTGGGGAGTAATTTCCCAAATCAGTTTTTGGGGCGCACTTACATTTTCAGTTTGGGGTGCATTTTCTTGGGGCCCAACTTCCGGCCGCCTCCTTCCTTACAGGAACTGAAACGTACTTTGTTGGAAAAGGGTCTTTAGTGTGGTGCAGGATATTATAACTTTGTTAATTTTTTTGTAACACCCATCGTTTATTATAGCGATCGGCTGAGAACCACTTTTCGAGTCGATTTATTTGTGTATATCGGCCCGGCCACCTTTCCATTTACCTTGTAATCAAAGTTCAGATCAGACATATATGTATATGTTCCTTCAGATGTGGCATCAAAGCGTTATAGAAGTTGTATTTTATATCTGATCATTACGAAATTAAGCAGAGAGAAGATTCTTAGCTCAGCAACGAATATGCTAAATTTGAGGAAAATCGGCTCAGATTTTCATATAGTTACATATATGTGACTCCCGATTTGATATGTAAGCGATGTAGAAACTTTATTTTATATACGATCAGTAAGAAATTCGGCAAAAATATGTTTCATGAATGAACGCTGCCAAATGTGGGGAAAATCGGTTCAGATTTAGATATAGCCATACATACCCATAGATATATATGTTACACCCGATGAGGTTTATTATTACATGAATGAACACTGCCAAAGTTGTGAAATCTGTTCAGATTTATATATCGATACCTCCATTCTAAACTATGCTAAGTGCAAAAAGGTAGTTTTTCAGGAGATGCGATCAATATTTGATGATGTTATTTAATTTTGTGTGGAATTCCTTTATAATGCAAATCGAATGACCTGTACTATTTAGTGAATAACTTTTGATTGGGTTGACGGATAAACACCAAATTTTGACTGAATATAATTTGGAATATTTAGAAATTAGAAATGGTATGCCCCCTAAACTATGCTAAGTCAACTTAGCATGTTTTAGAATGAAGTATCGATATAGCCCCCATGTATATGTTATCCCCAATTTGGTATAAATGCGCTGTAGAAGTTGTACATTACTTCTGATCATTACAAAATTCGTCAAAAATAAGTTTCTTAATATTAGAACGTATACTGCTAAAATTGGGGGGAAATGGTTCAGATTTAGATATAGCTACGTATATATGTTAAAATGTATTTTATGTGCGCTCTTTATATAATTTGGCAGAAATGGGGTGTTTGATCCAAGTTGATGAAAATATATTTAGATTACGTACAGTATATTTGTTCCTTCCGATTCTTGGGCTATGAAAGAAAATTGCGCATTTTAAGGTTATGGTTTCAGATCTAGTTTCTAATGATCAGCATTTTCAACACCTCCTTGGAATAAGCCTTGATGAGCCGGTGGAGCGAAGTACTTTCTTAACAAATTATTTTCGCAATGCTAGGTAGTGTAGGGTAATATATAGTCGGCCCCGGAAAGAGTTTTGTCTTTGATTTAACAAAAACTAAAATTTCAACTAACGCAATATTTTTTTCGCTTTTTAAAGATTTTCAAAACGAAGCGCTTCTTATTTGCCAGACGTTGAGATTATGTGTTTATTTTAATGTTTTTCATTTTCTAGTTTTCAAGAAGAATTCCTACTTAAATTCGCATTAAATACATACAGGTATAGCTTAAACAGCCATTCTAACTATGTACATACATACATACCTGAATAGTTATAGATACTTATCTAGTTGTACATCTGCAGTTAAGGCACACTTCAAAACATTGTTACTCGAAATGTTGCCTCACGCCTCAAATGGCAGTGCTGTCATGATTGACAGTGTCGTACCGTCCATACCTCAGTGATAAATTCTATTCTACTCCTCGTTTACACTAGGACTCCTTTGCAGTGTAGCCATTTTTGTGCATGCGTGACTCTTGGATACGGCCTACCGTAATTACACTGCAGCATGCACAACAGCATCCATCCCATCAAGATATTTGGACAGTGAAACCACCACCACTGAACTCAGTCCAGCTGAGATTGTACAAATGACGATTTAATTGCTTTATTATGGCCACATTACAAAACAATTTCAGTTTAACATATGATTGAATGTCTCGAGATGAGTGATGGAAAACAATCACAGCCACACTTAGTTCGACTCCATTCCGTTCTGGCCAAGAGATCAAAAGTAATGATCTGATCTGCTGTGCAGCGCTTTGTGCTGTTGATGGAGAAATAAAATGAAAATGAAAAGTTTACCTGATGATAGCTCGAGGAAAAAATTGTGAAATTTCTAACCAAGAAAATATGATACTACTGTAGATATCACTTGCAAATCAAAGTAATCACAAACAGGAGTAAAACTTTTACCACCCGAAGATATACGATATACCAAATGTACACAGTACATTCCAGTAGAATGTCCAAAGTTTTCTTAAACTTAAGTTTTGTTTCTTTTTTTCTCGTTCTTTTACTTGGCAGCAGTAGCACTTTTTGCAATTTCTATCCTGAGGAGCTATGGAAAGAAAACGTTTACTTTGCACTTTTTGCCACGACCACATTTGCATTCCGTCGTTGGATTTTCTCAACTTCAAACGTCCCCCAGACATTTGCAGTTGGCATAGCTGTTGCCACAGATCTTCTCTTTGTCTGACTGTAGCTGGAGGCCAAATAATCAATCATGGAAAGCGTTTTTTTCCGTTATGCTGCAATTTCAGCCAGTCATTGCAGCGTTTTGGTTTTTTTTTGCAAACGTTTTTTACAGAAACCACTGTGTTTAGGCAATATTTGTCAAAAAAGAGCTTTTTATTTTTCTACAACTGTATTTGAGTCCACTACAAAATCCCCGGCAAGATTTTCCTGTTCTTCCCTCAGTGGGCCATCGCGTGTGAAATGACGATTTGGAATGATTTTCTTACGAAGTTCCTATTTTCATAGTGTAGGTACGAGTATTTTGTTCTTGGAGTCATTGCATCCCGAAAGAGCATTGAGTTTAAAAGTGGGTCGGTATTGGAATAATTTGCAATCGTTTCGTTTATTTGATTTTTACAGTTTTCAATTATTTTTAAATATGAAATACCATTTAAAAGATAATAAATAAATCACCTCCTATACATTATGACGTTAACAGGTATTAGTTGATCATAGTATGCAACTGTTTGCGAAAAAATCCATGTAAATTTGCTTTTGTGAATGTTTAGTCTAGAAGAATTCTCCGCTCGAGTAATAACTCATCGAAGCCTCAATTATAGAAATGTTATTCATACGGAATGAGAAATCCATTCTAATCGATGGCAAACATTTAAGTCTACAATGTTTGCATTTTTATTAGAAATAAATAAATTATGAGCTGATGACAGTTATATGGTCATCAATAATGATTGTATTGCTATATTATAGCTCGAGACTCCTTTTGGCTTTTATATAAAAGTTGTGACAGTTCTCAACTGTGAATCCTTTTCAGCTTGCTAGTAAGGGAGAAATGCAGTATATTTTGTTTACCAACCAGATTTTCTAGGGATATTTCCTGATTTATATCATCATCGATCAACTCAGATTTTACAGGTTGTTAAGCAAATCGCACTGCATTTCCCCCTTAATAATGTAAATTTAATCCAGGTCGATTTCACTTTATAAAGAACATAGACCGAAGCAAAAGAAACCCAGTAAGAACGAGTGGAGCTGACTATGCCCGAGCAGAAAAGGAAAATATTGTCAATGATGTTTTTCTAATGATAAGATTTTTTCCCAAAAAATAAATTATTTTATAGAGCATGGATTTAAAATCCGGTTAGAGATATGTACGGGGACTTTATTTAAATCTGAACCAGTTTAAATATAGTCCCCGTGTCTAGAGAGTGTACTTCTTTCTTGATGTTCTTGTACAACATAGTATAATTGTTTACCCAAAGAAAACTTTCATAATTTTAAGTGCTTTAATTTAACTTTCACTCAAAATTTAATACAGCCTCTTTATCCATTTTCCGTTAGCTCAAAGTCGCCAAGCACATTAAATTACGTCTAAGATTTATATACCAAAACAAGTTAAACACAAACTGCAAAATGGCTCATAAGTCAAAATATAATGGCGACGGTTGCGCCATTGCAAATTTAGATGTTGGTTTTTCAAATATTTTTATACCCTACACCACACTGTGGTACAGGGTATTATAACTTTGTGCATTTGTTTGTAACACCCAAAAGGAGAAGAAATAGACCCATCGTTTATTATACCGATCGACTTAGAATCACTTTCTGAGTTGATTTAGCTATGTCCGTCTGTCCGTCTGTCTGTCTGTCCGTCTGTCTGTCCGTCTGTCTGTCTGTCCGTCTGTCTAAATATAACCCCCATACATAGGTTTAGGTTTAGGTTAGGGTGGCAGCCGTATTTTTATACAAGTTCACATAGACCAGTATAGGTCCCTAGTGTTACCACGGGCTGAAATGCCCCTCATCGAAACCAACCTGTTTGATATACAAATTTGTCGATATTACGAATATCGGTACTGGAAAGATCTGTTAGGCTGCCTAGAACAGCCGACCCCAGTATGTCCAGTCGTCGTTTACTCAGAGCGGGACAGTCGCATAGCAAGTGCTCAATGCTCTCCACTTCTTCCTCATCTCCACAGCTTCTGCAGAAGTCATTAGAGTCAATACCCAATCTTTTGGCGTGTTCGCCGATCAAGCAGTGTCCTGTCAGAACTGATACTAACGTAGACAATCTTTGCCTCTCTACTGCGAGGAGATATTTTGATCTTCTCAGGTCATACCTTGGCCAGATTTGTCTAGCTACCCTGCAGGTGCCGATTTCTGTCCATCTTTCGTTGGACTGCCTGATTGCCTCTTGCCTAAGCCAAAGCTTGCACGTGGATAGTGGCGCACCAATATATGCAAATTCTTCGAGAATTTGTAATGTCGTCCCTTTCCTAGCAAGTTCATCGGCTTTGCAGTTCCCCGGGATATCCCTATGCCCAGGCACCCATATGAGGTGTATGTTAAACTGCTCAGCCATCTCGTTAAGAGATCTGCGGCAGTCGAGGGCTGTTTGTGAATTTAGGGATGTTGCCTCCAGAGAATTGATGGCAGCCTGGCTGTCCGAGTAAATGACAATGCCAGTGTTGGTTACTATGTTGCGACTCAGCCACTTGGCTACTTCCCATATTGCCATTATTTCGGCTTGATAGACACTGCAGGTATCTGGTAGTCTGTGAGCTATATCCAATCTAAGCTCTGCACAGTGTACTCCGAAGCCAACCTTTTCATCAAGCTTCGAACCATCCGTGTAAAAGTGGAGATGGTTTCTATTACCTGGTTTTCTTCCAACCCATTCATCTCTCGCGGGAATCATAGTGATGTAATTTCTCTCGAAGGTGTACACCGTTGGTATATAGTCCACTCGGTCGGTTACCATAGCACTACCCTTTGACATTCTCATGTGACCGTAGTTTTTGTACCTCCACATTGATAGGCAGTTTAATCTTATTGCCGCTTTGGTTTGCAACTTCTCTCGCCACAATATTAATCGGCAGTATATGGAGTAGGGCTTGTAGAGACTCGGTCGCAGTAGTCCTTAAGGCTCCGCTTATGCTCAGGCAGGCAGTTCTCTGAACCTTTGTTAGTAGGTTGGTGATGGTTAGTTTGTCAGTTGCCGTCCACCATACCACAATGCCGTATAGCAGTATAGGACGAACTACTGCTATATATATCCAGTGGACGATTTTAGGAGAGAGGCCCCACCGCGACCCTACAGCCTTTTTGCAGGAATATAAGGCGACGTTAGCCTTCCTTACACGTTCCAATACATTAAGTCTAAATAACAGTTTTCTATCTAGAATTATTCCTAAAAATTTTGCACTTTCAGAAAAGACTAGATCTGTTCCATTTATCCGAGGTGGAGGGTGCACATGTGGGACTTTATTCATCCTAGTAAAGAGAACCAATTCTGTCTTGTTTGGGTTTATGCCCAAACCGCTGCTTCTGGCCCATCTAGCCAATTTGTTCAGAGCCACCTGTAGAATGTCTCGGAGGACGTTTTCGAATTTGCCACTCACTGCGATTGCAACGTCGTCCGCATATGCCACGACCTTGCAGCCACAACGTTCTAGATCTAGCAGAATTTCATTCACCGCTAGGTTCCAAATTATTGGAGACAGTACTCCTCCTTGTGGGGTCCCTCTGTTTACAAACCTTGTTAGAGTTGTGGACCCAAGACATGCTGTTATGCGTCTTCTGTTGAGCAGACTTTGAATTAGTCTAATCAAACTAAAGTTAACATTAAGATGTGACAGTGCCGCAATTACTGCATCTGAGTGAATGTTGTTAAAAGCCCCTTCTATGCCAAGAAATGCCACCATGGTGAATTCCTTGAAATGCAGGGACGATTCGATAGTGCTCACAAGTTCGTGCAGGGCTGATTCTGCAGACTTCCCCTTATTGTAAGCATGTTGGTTCACTGACAGGAGTTTTGTATCCAGGTTTTCCCTAATGAAATAATCTAAAAGTCTTTCCAGACCTTTCAATAGGAAGGAGGATAGGCTAATTGGTCTGAAGTCTTTTGGCCTAGTGTGTGATATCTTCCCCGCTTTTGGTATGAATACCACTTTGGTATCCCTCCATCGATTCGGGATGTATGATGTATGTATTTTCTCCAGCCAGGGGATAATGTATTTCAACATTTTCTGCATTTCTGCTGGAGTGATGCCGTCTGGTCCAGGTGACTTGAAGGGCTCAAAGCTATTAATAGCCCAGCTTATTCTGGATCTCTCAGTCAACAAGCTAGCGACGCTCGCAGTCCACTCGCACTCTTGTTGGTCCTGCTGATCCTCTGGTTCTGTTAGAGAGTTCCCCCATACATATGTTAGCCCCGATTTGACATGTAAGCGCTGTAAAAACTTTATTTTATATCCGATCAGTATGAAATTCGGCAGAAAAAGGTTTCTTAATATATGAATGAACACTGTTATATTTTGAAGATATCGGTTTAGATTTAGATATAGCCCCCATATATACGTTACCCCCGATATGTAAGTGCTGTAAAAATGTTATTTTATATCCGATCAGTGCGAAATTCGGCACAAAGAGGTTTCTTATTACATGAAGTAATACTAAATTCGGAGAAAATCGGTTCAGATTTAGATATAGTCCCCATATATATGTTACCGCCGATTTGACATATAAGCGATGTGGAGACTGTATTTTATATCCGATCAGTACGAAATTCGACAGAAGGAGGTCTTTTTACATGAATGAGAAAAATCGGTTCAGATTTATATTAAAGCTCCATATATATGTTCCTCCTGATTTAACATATAAGCGCTGTAGAGACTGTATTTTATATCCGATCAGTACGAAATTCGACAGAAGGAGGTCTTTTTACATGAATGAGAAAAATCGGTTCAGATTTATATTAAAGCTCCATATATATGTTCCTCCTGATTTGGTATCAAACCGCTATAGAAGTTGTATTTTACTTCCGATCATTAAAATTTTCCAGAAAGATGTTTCTCAATTTAGGAACGAAAATTGCTTAATTTAGCGAATATGTTCCTACCCATTTACCAATTATTCCAAAATATTATGGCCTTATCACATGTCGGTCTTGCTTTATCAGTCCACACACAGCATCGATGGTTTCCGGCAAAATGACCGAAGTTGGAGCACCTTCACGAAATTCATCATGGACAGAACGGTGTCCGAGACTGAACTCTTATTAATAGAGATTTACAGTGCTTTTTGATTGTACTTCATCACCAAAAGTCGAAATAAGTTGATTGAAAAAAGTGCAACGTATGTGCTGTCTAGGCATAAGCGGAGCAATTAGAACCGCACCAACAAGAGCGTTGGAGACTATACTGCACATCCAACCAATAGATATCCGTATAAAGTATGAGGCAGCCCTCACAGCAAGACGTCTACAAGTGATGGGTGAATGGATAAATCGAGACCACAAGTCGTACCATCAGAAGATATTACAATCACTGGTCGGTCATATTCAAACAACGGAAATCTCCGACCGCATTCCTGAAGTGCGGCTTACAGCTACCTGTGAATCGTTCGTGCCAGACAGACGCTCCTGGGAAAACGGAACACTAGCTCATGCGCCAGTGGGAACCAGCTGCTACACTGATGGGTCCAGGCTCGGAGGAAGGACGGGTCTGGGACTTTTTATTGATGAACCAGAAGTCGAACTTTACTTCCGCCTCCCAGACCATAACACAGTATTTCAAGCAGAAGTTCGAGCAATCACGGAGTGTGTTAACTGGCTCAGTAATACCACAAAGCCTAAATATGCCAACATATTCACAGATAGCCAAATGGCGATCAAAGCAATAACATCGGAAAAGGTCAAATCCAGAACAATGTTAGACTGTAAAAGAACGATAAATAATTACTCAGTCCATGGTCAACTGCGTATTTTCTGGGTACCGGGACACAATGGAGTGATTGGAAATGAACGAGCAAACAGCTTGGCTTCAAAGGGCAGAGAACTTCGAGTAATAAACTTGGAAAATTGGAAACCTTTCGAAGCCACGAAGGATGAGTTGAAGCACTGGGCAGTGATGGCTCACAAAACTGTGTGGAATAGAGCAACTGTAGGAGCAACTGCAAATATACTGTGGGGTGACCCAAATGAGAAGAAAACCAGTAGTTTTCTGAAACTAAACAAGATCGAGATTAGTAAGATGATAAGTGTTCTAAAGGGACACTCAAGCTTACAGGCACATCTTCATCGCATAGGACTATCAGAAAACGACGAGTGCAGGGCATGCAGGGAAAACATCGAAACGATAGAACATTTTCTGTGTCACTGCCCAGCTTTCACACATGCAAGATCCCGATATTTCGGTTCCGACATATTGCCAGACTTGACTCATCTCAGAGGATATGACTGGAAGATACTGAGAAAATACGTGTCTAGTACCGATTTTCTGTAATCCGTGGGGTATGAAAATCATAAATAAGGAGCGCACAACAGGCCGAACCACTGGCTTAAGTGTATGTCCATGGACATGAGACGTTTTAAACGACTCCTCTATTCAACCTAACCTAACCTAAGTTGATTGAGACACTCTTGTCTCGAAATGTTCACGGGTTAATACAATGTTGTGACCGAGATGAATTTTTCAACAACAACACACTGTAAATAAAACAATTCGCTCTCAAATTACAAAACGTTCTGAGTGAAACTTTCCAATGGATGTTCCAGTTTGCATCTGGAAATACTAGTATTTCCAAGACCCGAAATATAAATAGAAAAAATATACGACACATTACTTGTCGTGTTTATTTTTGAGTGGAGATGACAAGCCGGCCGATCTTCAACAATGTCGTGTCTTCGCTGATTGGGTCCCTGAAATGCATGAAAATGATCCGGAATTCCATCGAAAAATCATCTTGACTGATGAGGCCCATTTCCACCTCGGTGGCTATGTCAAGAAGCTAAATTGTCGCATCTGGGGTCGGAAAACCCAAGAGTTGTTGTTGAGTAGCCTCTCCATCCTCAACGTGTGACTGTTTGGTGCGATTTATGGTCCGGCGGGGTCATTGGACCTTACTTTTTGAAAATGAGGTTGGATCAACAGTTATGGTGAATGGATTGCGCTATCGAGAGATGATAACGATTGATTTTTTTATGGCCGGAGTTGGATGGTATTGATCTGGACAAAGTTTACTTTCAACAAGACGGCGCTACGTGCCACACAAGAAACGAAACCACTGCTCTGTTACGGGAAACGTTTCCGGACCGTGTTATCTCTCGAAGAGGTGATCACAATTGGTCACAGAGATCTTGTGATTTAACACCTTGCGACTTCTTCCTTTGGGGCCACGTGAAAGATAAGGTCTACGCCAACAGCCCAGCGTCAATTCAAGATCTCAAAGATAGAATTCGTGAGGCTACCGAGGACATAGGGCAGCCACTTTGCGATTTGGTTATGGAAAATTTCATGAAAAGGATATGGTTCTGTAAGCGTGGTCGTGGTGGCCATTTGGCTGATGTTGTTTTTCGTTATTAACGGCATACCTTCCTCTTTATTATGAAATAAACATCCGATCATTTATCTCAAAAAATTGAATTTTTCTTGAATACCAAAATAACACCTCTTGTCGGAAAACCCTATACGTACGTAGTAAAATACCACAATCTAGTTTGACTTTCGCACCATATAGTTTTACAATTGTAGAATGTTATTTTTCTCATATCATTGTAAATATGTGACTACCTTTTTTTGCACCATGCCATTTGATAAGCTCAGAAAATTCTTTTGCTCTAGTCGTTGATATGCTGGTAACTTAATTAAATTAGCGATTAAATTATGTTAAATAAAGTATATAATTTTACTGAACAATTAATAGCCACTTGTTTTATTTCATATACGGCTATAGCACAAATCAAAATATTAATGAAAAGCAAAATATTTAAATATAACATTGTTTTACGAACGAAAGTGTAGTGCAATAATAGTCATAAATAAGAGTATCACATACGGATCAATAGGTAATTGCTGACTTTGACTGTTATTCCAGACAACCACAGATATTTGGTGCATGTGTTGATCTCCTAACCAAATCCGCTGTACCGCCTACAACCAAAGAATAGGAGGAGAATTTCATGCGAGGGATTTGGTTAGGGTTTTCTGAAGGGACGGAGAGCTCTTCTTTTCGCAATATTCTTTTCTTTATGAGATCGGAGTTTATTACCTATCTCAACGGAGTTGGTAGAAGTATAGATTCCAACTTAGTAACGTCCTGCCCTTTGCCAGTTATGCTCTGCATCTAATCATATTGTTGATATTATAATATGCATATATCTAATTAAAGAAAACATCTGAGTACAAGCAAAGACAAATATACTTTGAATATAATTATCTAGATTAGAGTCACATAAATATGACGAGACAAGAGTATTTCCGTCAATCTCAACTCTAGAAACTTTTCCCGCTATACTTTTGATTTACCACTAGTTTCTAATGTAAATTATAGTACAAGAAATAAATTAAGATCACTCAAAATCGCATCAAGTCCCCTATCATTGAGTTCCTTTTGCACCTCCGCCCCCGATCCGGACAAAGAACCAAATATGGACGACGTATGGTATGCTATGTACGAGAACATTTCACATTCCATTACGGCTAGCAGACTTACTTACATACTACTTAGTTTGGTTGTTTTCTCGTTGTTGTTGTATTATGTCTTCTGGATGCGGATGGAAGCTATGTAATTGTTCCAGTACAAGATCGCGTGCTCGAGAATTATACATAATTTTATTGTATTTGACTTTTTATAGGGAAATAATGGCATGGGGATGTGGCTGCGGCATGGAATGCTCATGCATCCACATCCTCCTCTGCCATAAAATGATACATGTCGGCGACGTTGATGACGACGACGATGAAGAAGACGACAGTGAATACATTGTGTTTTGCAGCTATTGGAGAGAATACAACCTCTTTTGTTTTCTTGGAGATGAAAAAGAAGAAACATTTCTTCGGTAGTTTCTTTCGTTCGAGCCGGAAATGGAAAAAAGTTCATGTTTTTATTGTTTGTCTAAAATGAAAGACAATTCAAGAACAGACCCAGTAGCTACATAGTTACCCAATCTAGGGATATATAATTTCGACAAATGTCGATGGAAACCGGTTTGCAAAAAGTTAAGAGCTTCTGCCTTCTTAAAGTGTATGTTCCACAGTACCCAAAATTGCTTCTCTTCGCCGCGTTTCAAAATTTAATATCTTAAGACAAAGTTCAATCCTATTATTTTAGAGTATACGATTTCAGAATGGCATTCACCATACATACAGGGTACAATTGGTCAACATAAATGCAAATATATCTAGAAAGTTAGTCAGCACTAAAAGAGCCGGGATACGCGTTAAATTTAAGGAAAATATGTGGGCTACAAATGTTGGAAATACCCGTTCCAAGTAAGTGCAACAGTCGTTAAAAAAATTAGAAAAAAGTTGATACTTTAAAAGCTAGGGTGCTATTAAGAAAACAATGACAACTTGAAAAAAATCTATGGATAAACATAAGTTATTACCCATTTGGTAAAAGCAAAGTAAATGCACCAACATCATGTTTCATTGTTTTTTCTTTTGGTCATTTTGTATGGGAGGTATTTTTTTAAAATCCTCTTACTTCTACCAAAAATGTGTTGGTATTGTTTTTTTAATAAAGATGGTGGCTTTATAAAAATTTAAAAAAATAAAATAATTTAAAAAATATACGTGTCCACTATAGAAAATTTTTCGTATTTATTTTATGGAATGTATGCTTCAACCTACGCAAAATAAATTTTTTTTTATTTCTCGGACACAAATTTGGTAGACTTGCAAAATTTGCTACAACTTTTTAAATTATGCATCGATTTTCTTCGGAATTGGCTCATTTTGCTGCGCTAGTGTCTCTGTACATTAAGAAGGTAGATGACAAAGCCTGAGAAATTTTGAAACCGGTTGATTTTTATAGTTTATTTTCGCTACGCATATTATTCTCAAAGACGACATATGGGAAGATCTGATTGCATATTTTAGGTGTAAGTGTTGAGAATTGGGGAACCACTGTTTTGGTTGAAATAATTATCCAACTGTTTCCTTTATTTCGTTCCTTGGACTGTAGCGTGTATTCCGAAGTATTCCACTACCTAATGACAACCGAAATAATAACCTCTCCGATTTAACAGCAGACTTTGTGGTCGAATATCTCGAAAACAATAGCTATCCTAGAAAAACTGCTACTACCACTGGATTCACCATTATCGAAATCAATAAATACCTATAGGGTCTCCTTTCTGTTATTTATTCATTCGAGCACAGTGCTATTATAAAAGTTATTATCTATCCCCGCATTTCGATATCTAAATATTTATTAGACGTACCAAGGCGGTCCCAAAATTAGCCGACCTGAAATATAGACGGCGGTAGGAAAAAAATTACTCCAGCGGAAAGTGTCAACCATCTAAAACATATGTTTTAAGTTTCAAGGTGCCACGTTGTTTATTTTTTTGAGCACTCAAAAGTGGGAAAACGTAGAAAAAATACTTCCATTTAAAAGATCTTAGTTCAACCATTATTAAAACCGAGCTATTTCTTGTTTTGGTGAATCAGCTCCTTCGTTTAGAACTATAAAATATTGGGTGGCAGAGTTAAACGGGGTCCTACGAGCTGCCAAGACCAACACCGTAGTGGCCGACCAATTGAGGTGTTCACATCAGAAATGGTAAAAAAATCAACAAGATGGTACTGAATGATAGCCGGTTGAAGGTTCGTGAGATAGGTGAAGTCATAGGAATTTCAAAAAGTGCTTTGAATGGCATTTTGACGGAAAATTTGATGATGAGAAAGCTGTGCGCAAGATGGATGCCGTGTTTGCTCGCACTCAAGACAATGCACTAGTTCATACATCCCCTATTGCGATGGCCAAAATCAGTGAATTAAAGTTCGAATTGCTGCAGCAATCTTCCAAACTTGAATAAAATGGATCGATGGAGAAAGATTTTAAAGCAATGAAGAGGTGTAGGTTGCGGTTGATGGATATTTTCAAGAGCAAGACAGATCTTGCTGTGAGCACAACAGTATGTACAGGTCATTCTATTTGCATTAGAAAGGAATTCCAAACAAATTTTAAAAAAATTCATCAAACTATGATCGCCTCTCTTGAAAAACTACCATTTTGCATTTAGCATACTTTAGAATGGAGGTATCGATGTATTGGTGCGCCAAATGCAAGCTGTGTACTAAACACCTGGACACTTCTAGGATGTATAAACACATCTTGCCATGATACTAAAGATATATGAAAAGTTCAAAATATCTCCTCGTATTGGAAAGGAAAAAACTGTATGTATATATTAGTATCAGTTCTGACGGGGTACTGCCTGATTGGTGAATACTCTAGTCGGATGGGAATTGGGTCCAATGTGGAGAGCATTGTTCCCGAAGGTCAGGACCGGCCTTATCTGTGTTGAGTAAAGCCAATGAATTAGTAATTTAACTTTAATCCCCATCTGGAGGGTATGCAATTTTGGCATGAATACCTGGAAGCTTTCTTAATTCGGGCTTCCTTATTATACCCTCCACCATAGAATGGGGGTGTACTAACTTTGTCATTCAGTTTGCAACTCCTTGAAATATTGCTCTGCGACCCGATAAAGTATATATATTCATGATCGTCGTGAAATTCTAAGACGATTTAGCCATGTCCGTCTGTCCGCCCGTCTGTCTGTCTGTTGAAATCACGCTACAGTCCGTAATAATAGAGCTAGGTTGATCAAATTTGGTAGAAATACTTCTAATAGTTGCAGGTCGTTTGGGATTGCAAATGGGCCATATCGGTCAATATTTTGATATAGCCCTATATAGGTCTCTCCGGGGGTTTGAACCACAGATTTTTAAAGCAATTTTGCTGAAACTTTGCAATTTGTATTTTATTTTGGCAAGAATTCATCTCCAAAAATTTAGTCCGTTTTTATTTTGTTGTAGTCCCCGTGTGAGCCATAAATACCACATTTTTCTGATGAAGAGTTCGGCTAAAGAATCTGGGGTCTAAAATTTGGCTAAAAATTGCAGCGTAAATTTTTTTACTATTTGTTTCAACAAAAAGGATGGTTCGAAGATATGCTCCATATCCAAAGATTTTTCCAGTAATAGAACTGAACGCAATCCATGGTGGAGGATATATAAGATTCGGCATGGCCGAACTTTTTTACTTGTTTTTCGTATAACTGTGTATTGCGTAAACGACATCTGTATATACTGGGTCGGCCTTTCTAGGAGTTATCTAGGAATACCGATATTTGTTATGGACCTCAATTAGTCTATGTAAGCTGGTAGCTTCGACTGTAACTCTAACCTAACCTTTATAAAATGTTCGGTTGTAAAACCCGGTTTTATGTTTACATCTCATTCCCATCATCACCAAGTCACTCATTACCTACTCACTTACGTTAGCGATGAAGAGTTTGCAGTTCTTTGTGTGCCACAAAGTTAAAGTTCAATTAAAATGAAATTTAGTTTCTGGCAAAGAAATTACAATCGCATCTCAACAATAGTCATTGCCGAGTCTTACATATGAAAAACTCAATTAACTACCTTTTTTCCCCTCTTTTCGTCTTTGTCATTCATAATGGAATGTAAGGTTGTCTAGTGTCTATCTTTATAAAATACAAACTATGTTCGTCGAAGTTCTAGGTTCTACGACAAAAGGAAATGAAATTCTTTGACATAAAATATCCTAGTTTAAATGCAATTCCCTCACAGTGCTAGTTGCAGCTCATAAAAATCAACAACATCTTAATGTAGCCACAAAACTTACGGTTAAAATGCGGCAGCTTCTCTACTACTGGGCTAACAATGATGTTGGCTGGCTTGCATTGTGCATTGTGAAGTTATGGAGTTATGGACGGTGTAATCACAGAATGTCACACCAAACGGTTCAGAGGGGAGCGTTTCAAGCAGAGTAACTTCTCCTATCAATGGTTATTAATTTCATTGTTTATCGCCGTCTTGTTAGACTGGTTAGCAATCTCTGTTAACTCGGTTTGGATGCATGGTCGTATTGGTCTTTGGGGTTTGGATGATAATGACATTCTATTCAATGTTGCGTATGATAATGGTTTTTGTGTTCTTTAGTCTCCGAACTCCTCTCAATTCATATGTTAATAAAAGTGACGATTGTTCTCTAAACTTTTGTCGCACACACACGCACACTCTTATTGAGCGGTGTTCATGGCTGTCTAATTTAATTGCGTCATAAATTTAACAATTTCATAACTATTTATCTTTTGTAACTTTAATCTGGCGTTAGTTTCTTTGCATATTAACACCTGCTGGGCAGTGAGTTGAGTTTGTCATTTGGTTATATGCCTTCTAAGCGATTCGAATAGAACCCGATTTACCGCAGGAAAGATCTACTTTTATAGTTTCACTATTTTTTATGGCTTCTCTCTTAGAAAGCAAGTGTGTTTTTTTCTGGCCTGGTTGAATTTTAAATTCAAAGTAACAACTAAAAGTGGATTTGGAATATGGTCATAAATTTAACTACTTATATGTTCATGTTATACGATTGCATTTCTATTAATTTAAATATTTTTTCAATAATGAATTTAAGAGCGACGAAATTGAAATACTCGTACATATGCCTGTCTCATGCCAGAGCATAAAATGGAGAAAATCGTTGTGCATGGTTTTTCTGAAAAACTTTCTAAGCTGCTTTGATTGCATTTTTATGCATCAAATGTTGTCGCAAATATCCAAGTCACTGAAAGTTGGTTTTCTTCACACTTTTCCCTACTGTCGCTTTGCTTCATACATTAAATAAGTATTTTTAAAGTTAAAATAATGTTATATGCTTTGGCTAAAATTCACAGGACTAACTCGACTCACCCTAATATACACACACGGGACTAAACAAACTGCACTTGTCGCCTATCTATAGTAACAAATATGAAAAAGCTTTAAAAGAGAAATATTTTTAACATTTCTGTTATACAACTCTTCCCGGGAGAAGATTTTACTGTCTTCCACATTTGCTGAATGGTGAATGAAACTACTATTGTTGAGCATGAAAAATGATCTAAAATTTACATAATAAATTATCACTTGTTTGGTGTCGTTGTCGTTCTATTGTAGTCACTTAGAAAGATTTGTAACGTAGTTTTGAAGCTATAAAAAGGTAAAGAAATCACACAGTTTTTGAACTCTAAACGAAGAATCTGTTTAGGAATTAACGTAGTAACAAACTAAAAAATCTACGCTTATTAATTAATCATTGTTACTCATAATGAGAGTTAATGACTTTTGAAAAGAAGAATAAGAAAAAAAACTGTACGGAACCCAAGATATCTAAACCGATGTAGATAAAACTCCAAATATTTGATGAAGTGTATGCTGGATGTCACTTCTTATACCCGACACCACTATGTGGTACAGCGCATTATGACTTTCTGCATTTGTTTGTAAAGCCTAAAAAATAAAGAGATAGACCCATTGTTTATTATACCAATTGGCATAGAATCACCTTTTGATCTGATTTAGCCATGTTCAGAGGCATTTCTTAGACTATGGACGATTCCTATTGAAAATGGGGGACAATATAAAGGTCCCCACCGATGTAATTTCTTGAAACTCTGTTCTTCAATTGACAATGAAACACATTCTTCAATTAACAATGATATTTAAGATGCTGTCCTTTATTTTAGACCTAATCGTCCCTAGTAAAAATGGGGTACATCGGTCCATATTTTTATTTCATTTATTAATTTCAATCTATTGGGCTGAGCCCTTACAGATCCATTCTTACGTCTACATTCTTAATTCTAAATCAACATATTCGAGAAGTTCCTTTTTAAAAACTGAGCGATTTACGAAAAAGTCTAAATGATTGCATGCTTTGTTACATAAGTGTAAGCTCCGTGTCATAACTTCATTTAAACTATAATTATATCTATGAGAATATTCATAGAAAAATGCATGGTTTCTTAAATTTCTTATTGGCTCATTAAAAGGTATTAATTGTAAAAGTTCGGGTGATTCAATCCTGGAATCCATAATATCCTTGATAAATATAATATTATGAACAACTCTACGTTGTGTAAGAGAAGTTAAGCCGAGTAACTGACAACGAATTTCGTAATTAGGCATATTATTGGAATTGAATAAATGTCGTAAGGCAAATTTAGAAAATCTTCTTTGAACTCTTTCAATCCTGTACTTTTGAACATTATACGCTGGGTCCCATATAATATCGCAATATTCCAATTGGGATCGAACAAATGCAAAATACAAAATTCTTAATGTAAATGGGTCTCTGAAATCTGTAGCATTTCGTTTCAAAAATCCTAATTGAGAATTTGCTTTGTTTATAATGTAATCTAAGTGAGGTATAAATGAAAGCTTCGAGTCTACATAAACTCCAAGGTCTTTAATTAACATTTCTCTATCAAATGTACCAAATTGAAAATTATAATTATATAATAATGGGAATTTCTTATGAGTAATAGTTAAAATTTTACACTTAGAAACATTTAGTTTCATGCCATTGCAAATACACCATTGCAAAAAAGATTTAATATCCTTTTGAAATAACATGCAATCATTTAAACTTTGAACAGTCGTATATACCTTTAAATCATCAGCATATAATAGAACATTACAAAATTTAAATATTGAGGGAATATCGTTAATAAATAACAAAAATAGAAGTGGACCAAGGTGGCTACCTTGCGGTACACCAGATTTTACATTAATAGGGTCAGAAATACAGTCATCTATTTTAACAAATAGTATCCTATTGGACAGATACGATTTAAGCCATGATAATATATTTGAATGAAACCCTAACATTTTTAATTTATAAACTAAAATTTCATGATTGAGTTTATCAAAAGCCTTTACAAAATCAGTATACAATACATCTGTTTGCAAACCGTTTTCCACAGCTTTAATACAATAATTACAAAAAATTGCTAAGTTTGTTGTTGTGGACCTTCCACTGTAAAAGCCATGTTGGAGCGTAGTTATACGCTGGTATATTGCCAAATATGAAGGTCCCCACCGATGTCACTTCTTGACACTCTAGAGACACTTTTTGTGGATTGATCTGGCTGAAATTAAAGAATCTTTACTTTATAGTGGACCTAATCGTCCTAGTAAGAATAGGTCCAAGTTTAGTTATAGCCCCATATAAAAGTTCCCACCGATGTCACTTCTTGACGCTCTAAAAAACCCATTTTTCAATTGATCTGGCTGAAATTTAAGAATTAAAGTTTATATTGCAATTAATCGTCTCTTGTGAAATTCGGTCTATGTTTTGATATAGCCCCCACTTAAAGGTCCCTTCCGATTACACTTCTTAGTATTCTAGTGTACCCATTTTTAACCCATCATGCGGAAATTTAAGCATTTGTATTTCATATTGCATTAAATCGTCTATAGCAAAAATGGAGTACATCGGAAATTAGAAATACTCTCTATTTAACCTGCAACAATTCATAGTAAAAATGGTTCTCCGTGCATTTGTTGACAAACAATGGAGGGTATTATACAGTCGGCCCCGCCCGACTTTAGTCCTTTCTTACTGCTTCCACTTGATATACAGATTTAAATTTGGATAGATCATCAAAGATCGGAGGCAAGACAATTTTTTTGGAAATAATTGCAATGGTAAATTTGTTCTTATTCTAGCTTCGCGATTGCCGAAAATGTGGCCAATGGCAGAAGTATTTTATTTAACATAAAATCATCAAATTCATAACTTGATAAATCCCCAAAGTAAAGATGCCTCACGAATTGACTTTCTGCCGCCTTAGAAACTACAAAACCAAATAGCTTTGGGCGAATTTAGGCAACCTTAATTTAGTTTTACCTAAAACTATTCGCAGGAATAATGGATCTCACTGCTTCTAACTTTTAATATTGTCCCTATATAAAGGTCAAACCTGAGTTGTCTTCTTGATGCCTCAGAGTCTATACGTACCAACCAATTAGACTAACATTTAGCAATTTGCATTTAATTTTGCTTAAAACTATTCCTTTTATATTCAATACGAGTTGACTTCTTAAAAAAACCACAAATTCCAACTGCTTGGGCTGCAATTTTCTTTTAATTTTACCTAAAAGCAAGAAATGGACCTCATTCCCCCCATTTTGATGAAGTCCGAATACAAAGGTTTTGCTTTGCGACATCAAACCCAACTGCCATCCGATTAGTCCAAAATTTGCCAATTTACATTTAATTTCACCCAAAAACTTTTATACGAATTAGCCCTCATACATAGCCCCAAGGTCTTATTGATGTCTTAGAACTCACAAATACCAACCATTTGGGTTGAAATTTGACAATTTGCGATTAATTGTACCTAAAACATTATTTTTATCAAACGATTGGGCTTAGTTTGGCAACTGCTTTTTATTTTAGCAAAAACTTTTTATGATAAGACCTGGTGCTATTTAATGACATCTCATTTTCTCAGTATGTAAAGTCGACGAAAAGTTATTTGCAAAGTAATTTTAAAAGTGTTTTTTTTTGCCAAAACTTTTTTGTCTTGCTTTATATCCCAATAAAACTTTCATTGTGGAAACTGACAATATTTTGAAAATTTTCTCTAATTAAGAGCACAGCCACAACAATGGTAAATAAATCATTTTACTCTATGGAAAGTGATAAAAATTGGACCACGAATTGAATGACTAACGGAGAACTGAAAACAAAATTCAAATGAAAATGACAAAATACCACAGTAAGCGAAACGAAAGATTGTTCTTCTATTTTCTCGAAGACACCTCCCCCCTCAACCAAACTATATTTGCTATTTTTTTCCGTTGAAACAAAAGAAGTCATTTCCATTACGACATGTAGCAGACGGCTCTTGTGTGGAGAATATGATAATCATGGCCAAAGACAATATGATTCTGTCCAACTAAAGTATCCCAGACAAATACACGAAGCAAAACGAACGAACAAACAAAAGAAAGAAAATCGAAATCGGAGAACTGAACTTGAAATTCATTACCAATTCTAACAATATAAGATCGATTTCTGTGATCGGCTATTCCAGTCGCACTCGCGGCTGTAACAGAAGGAGTAGCAGAGATATGAAATATGTTTTAATGCCCACATCACAATACAGGCGCACGCGCAGTGACGGTGAAGATGCTGGGTATCCATCCGTACCTCCACTCGTACTCCATTCGAATACAGAGAGATATGTATGTTCAGATGAGTATAAGAAGGCATAATCATGATATGGATTTCATGTAGTTTAACACTTCAAGAAACGGAAAGAACAAACAAAAGAGGACAAGACATGGTCGCGATGTCTCGCTTGGATGGGTGCATTGCAGTGCATTGTGGTTGGCAGCAATGTTGTAGGTAGGGATCCAACCAATGTATCCATCGGCTGCTGTAGTTCTCGTCCCGCAGTACATTGAGTATTATTAACACTCAGAAGACACAGTAAACAATGCCAAGGAAATCACATCGCATGAATGATGATTACGAGACTTCAATTCAATGCAATCCAACACACATGGGAGACAGCAAAGATCTCCTCTGTACATTCCTCATTATCATCATATGATGAGATAGAAGGCAATGAATTTATGGCCGATCTTGTCCGACGAACAAATGTATGGACGGCTTCTTGGGCGGATAGATGGACGGATAAGTGGACGGGTGAAACGATAAGCATTATTTTGATGTTGGTATTGGCACCTTTTCTTCACTGCACTCTGTGCAATTTACATTCAAAACTTATGTCTGCCCACCGATAGGAAATCACCCAGCAAACCGTCGAACTTTTCTTGGCTCTGCAAGAGATCTTTAACAAATATTTCTTTGTAGGCGGTTTAGAGTAAATGAACCATGGAAATTATGTGTTATTGGTACTAAGTACCTGGATGACAAGCACAATATATAATTTGTCCATCTGAAATATTTGGAGACACAAAAGTTTAGCACTTTTTGCCCCGTGTAACTTGATTTGTATTTTTTCCAAAAAACAGTGAAAAATGTCTTTCATACAATTAATTTCATTCATTGAGAACTTTCAAATCGTCTAAATGAGGGCAGCAGGAAAATGTGCGATATCGCATACAGATTGTAAGCATTTTGAAAAAATCTATAGGAGGTATGAAAATGTATTGGAGGTAGTTATATGTTAACAAGTAATTATATAAAAAATCTATTTTAATATACGAGTACAACGAAACATAAACACGAATCGTTGTGGACCGTTTGTTCCACAAATTTAAATTTCTGCGAAAATACACTGGGATTTAAACAGGGTTGCCGGACGAATTAAGCCCAAAATAGCGTAAATGAAAGCAAAAATCCTATAGCACTTTTCGCAATTGTCAGCAGGAAAATCTGACTTTTACATACAGATTTTGAGCTTAATCAGTCGATGGAAATTTCGCAGACACAATCATGTATTAACAATAAAAAATTCACATTTATGTGAATGCATATTTACTTCCCCAATGTTTCTCTGGGTTATAATAACATAACCAGCCATGCGCCACAGTTCTCAAACACACATCACAACATCTGAATCAATCCAGTCAATCAATACAAAAAAGGCAGTTATAAACCGAGCAAAAATATCCCATTTCAGATGATAAACTCAACTTGAAATTTTGATCATAGTCTGGATGTGACTGTGACTGCGGGTAAATGGTTTCTTGTGGATGCAAGTCCCTCTTAGATGGTCGGAGAAATAAGGAAACTCAAAATGATAAAATAGCAGCAGTCATCGGAAAACAACATTTGCTATAGTGGCATTACTTTATCTGCTGCAGATATAATAAAAAAGGAGCTGCCACTATTTAGTATTGGGTACTGCTGCTGTGTGTTCTTTTGTTTTACTGTTCCTTTTTTTAAATTTTCCGATTCAAAGAATTTCTGGTAACCAAAGATCGATGGATGAAAAGTGGCAGAGTGGGAGAGAAACTGAGACTGGATGAGGGAACAAAAAAAATGGCCAGCAGCAGAAAATACGGAAGTAATCGATCGATATTGAATCGTGAGCATTGAGTTTTGTTACTTCTCAAAGTGTACGGTTGGAAGATGTCGAATAAAAAGAACACAACACTTTACTGTGTAAAACTTACACTAAATGAACAGTATTTCAAAATCGAGAAATAGATTGTCGCGGCCGAAAAAAGTGCGCGTAACCGATGAGCAGTCGCCGACGATTTGCTCTCTGCTTGTTACTCTGTTTTACTTATGTATATAACTGGAATATGGTTCTCTGTTGTTTTAGCAACTTATTTAAAAAAATAAATTAAATAAAATTTAACGCAGCCTCCACCATCAAAACATTGATCAATGTGTTTTTTTTTGCGATGTTTTCTTTTAAAAAATTTTTTTTTCCGTTTTTTTTTAAATCACGGCTTATAGGCGTGATCCATTTCGATGTTCCCTACTTTTTAAAGAAAAAACTCAGAAAATTCAAATTGAATGGGGAATGTTTATTATCATTTGAAAGAACATTCTTTGGCATTTATTTTTTGAAGATTATGTCTATCAAATGTTGTCCGCGGCTACGTCTCAGATGGTCCATCCGTTGAGTCCAATTTTCGATGACTCGTTCCAGCATTTCGACCGGTAACTGGCGAATGACACGCGTGATGTTTTGCTCCAAGGGCTGAATCTAAGCGGGTTTGTCCGCATAAACTTTAGACTTTACATATCCCCACAGGAAAAAGTCCAACGGTGCGATATCACACGATCTTGGTGACCAATCGACCGGCCCAAAACGCGAAATTATCTGCTCACCGAAGTGTTCTCTCAATAAATCCATTGATTGATGCGATGTGTGGGAAGTGGCGCCGTCTTGTTGAAACCAAATGTCGCCGAGATCACGTGCTTCCATTTCAGGCATCAAAAAGTCGGTTATCATGGCACGATAACGGTCGCCATTGACGGTTACGTTCTCACCGTCATCATTTTTGAAGAAATATTGACCGATGATTCCGGTAGGTCGGAATGGGAATTAGTCAATGGCAAAAAGATAGCTCTTAACGAGAGCTAAAATATTGCTCATGGGTGTCAAGGTCGTGGGTCGAATGGAAAGTGTTTTTTTTGGATTTAAAAAAAATGGACTTAGCGCAATTGGCGAACGATTATTTTGATAATAAAACTGAATAATTTGTAATCGTTGTTCAGGCGTCAGTCTTTCCATGATGAAATGCCAAACAATACTTAACAAAAATAACATGAGAGCATGACACGACTCACACGTGATCTGTCAAAAAAAGGCTATTGAAAAAAGTATCTCTACACGGGGCAAAATCGCCTTTTTTGATATATTTGAATCGAAAGAAAATATATTTGGAACACAAATTTTTAACTGTTTTATATTTCTGAGTAAATAAATTTTATTTGAAAATCAATAAAATTTACTTGGAACGCATATATTAATATATTACAACAAAATATATTTGCAAACTAATTTTCTCAAATAAAATATGTATTTATATACCAATAAAATTATTGTTTAGGAATATCTTCAAATATATATAATTTAAGATAATTTAAGAAACTTTGGTGAACATTTTTAATTTTTCCTTCGTTTCGAATTATTTTTCCCAGTCAAAAATACCATTAACAGCATTGCATTCTGTTTTAAGGGACTCATCTTAAATTTCTGGGTATTTCATGTCAGCATTTTTTTCAATCCTTCGAGTAAATTAATGTTATCAAAAATTATACGATTTCAATTAAAAATTTCTAAAAAATTATCATTAAATTACTGAAAAACTTAACACAATTAAGGTTCGATATTTTCGGAATACTTAAATTTAAATACATTTTTGTTTCGGAATTAAAATCCCAAATAAAAGGTATTAGGGTGAAAACAAGGATTTGTTTAGAACAACATCTTCCCAAATATATAATTTTTGTGTATACCAAATATTATATATTTAGAGAGTTTTTTCAGCGTGTACACCCGTTATAAGTAACAGATGTGGTAAATTTTCGTTGTGCAGCAATTATTATGATGCAAAATTTTACCTTAGACATCTGGAAAATGTGGTATTTACGGCTCGAGTTGGATAATACTTACTGTAATCAATTCTTGTCTAAATAAAACGAACACTGTAAAATGTAGCTTAATTGCTAAGAAAATGTGGTATTCATGACTTAAATGAGCATATTTGGGAGCAACCTCTATAGGAGCACTAAAACCAATACTCACCGAGTGGGATAATTTTTACTGTGATGTCTAAATAGAATAGAAAATGCAAAATTTCAGCTAAATTGCTGCAAAAATTTGGTTTTTATGGCTTAAACCCCATAGGTGAGCTTTATCAAAAAAAAAAAAAAAAAAACATTGGCCGATATGGCCCATTTGCAATCCCAAATGACCTGCAGCTATAGGAAGTATTTCAAACATATTTGACAACCTAGCTCTATTATTATGAATGGGTAGACGGACTTGGCTAAATCCCTGCTCAGTATATCAAGATGATCAATATATATGATGAGTGACATAGTTAATATACTCCCAATTTAATGGCTTTAGGGCACAGTCACAGGTTTTTTATATATTCATCCTCCGCTTACTCTCCGCTGCTTCAAAAGTCATTTCGTAAGACCTTCAGTCTTTCTTCAATTGGATCTTTACCACTGCTTTTGATGCTCTCTTCATCTGAGAATTGTTTAACACTTTATTAAAATCCCATTTTTTTAAACGTATTCAATTAAAAATATCATTTTTCAAAAAAAAAATAACATTAATAATTTTAATATTTTTTATACTTTTCATATATGGAGTAGCATACATATATATCACCGTGCGACAAATGTCAACTTGTTTGTCACCCATGAACGAAACTATATACGAGTACATATGAAATTATTGGCCAACTGTAGCAAAACTGCATACTCAGTTTTTTTATTTCGCCGTCGTTTTTCATCTTTACAGGACTTGTACAATTCAGGGATAATAATTTTAAAATAGTTTTATTTACATCTATTACAATACGAATATCATCAATATACATATCGAATGAAAGAGGAGGATGTATACTACTCTTTAAAATTTTTTGAATAATTTTCCAAGGACGAAAGATATTAAAAACTGTCCTTAAAACGTTTATTCTTGAATATCCCTAAAAGTTTCGGATAGAAAAATCTGTAAAAAAGCATGTTAAAGGACTGTAGCTGACAAAATATACTTATATATTACAATTCCAAACATCTATCGTTAATAGTTAATGAATAACAATTATTTGAATTCAACAATCTATGAAAATATGTTAAAGACGCCGAGTCAAAAATAATAATATTTATTATTTCCTTCTACGAAAGAAATTTTATTTATATCTGAACTTGTATTTTAGGGATATTCAAGGATACACGTTTTGAAGGACTTATTTTAACATCCTTTGTCTTTGGAAAATTATTCCAAAAACCAGTAAGGAAAGGCAGAAAGTCGGGCGGGGCCGACTATATAATACCCTACACCTCCCTAACAATGCGATGAGGGTCATTGCCATAATAATTTGGAATAATTGGTAAATGGGTAGAAACATATTATCTAATTCTGAAACGATAATCGCTAAATTAAGCAATATTCGTTCCTAAATTGAGAAACATCTTTCTGGAAAATTTTAATGATCGGAAGTAAAATACAACTTCTATAGCGGTTTGATACCAAATCAGGCGGAACATATATATGGAGCTTTAATATAAATCTGAACCGATCTTCCCTGAATACTTATTCATGTAAAAATACCTCCTTCTGTCGAATTTCGTACTGATCGGATATAAAAAACAGTCTCTACAGCGCTTACATGTCAAATCGGGGGTAACATATATATGGGAACTATATCTAAATCTGAACCGATTTTCTCCGAATTTGGCAATATTCCTTCATGTAATAAGAAACATTTTTCGGCCGAATTTCGCACAGATCGGATATAAAATACAGTTTTTACAGCGCTTACAGGTCAAATCGGGGGTAACATATATATGGGTGTTATATCTAAATCTAAACCAATTTTCTCCGAATTTGGCAGTATTCCTTCATGTAGAAAGAAACCTCTTTTTGCCGACTTTCGCATTGATCGGATATAAAATAACATTTTTACAGCGCTCACATGTCAAATCGGGGGTAACGTATATATGGGGGCTATATCTAAATCTGAACCGATTTTCTCCGAATTTGGCAATATTCCTTCATGTAATAAGAAACATCTTTCTGCCGAATTTCGCACTGATCGGATATAAAATACAGTCTCTACAGCGCCTACGTGTCAAATCGGGGGTAACATATATATGGGTGTTATATCTAAATCTAAACCAATTTTCTCCGAATTTGGCAGTATTCCTTCATGTAGAAAGAAACCTCTTTTTGCCGACTTTCGCATTGATCGGATATAAAATAACATTTTTACAGCGCTCACATGTCAAATCGGGGGTAACGTATATATGGGGGCTATATCTAAATCTGAACAGATTTCTTCCAAATTTAAAAGTGTTCATTCATATAATAGGAAACCTCTTTCTGACGAATTTCATACTGATCGGATCTAAAATACAGTTTTCACAGCGCTTACATGTAAAATCGGGGTAACATATATATGGGGGCTATATCTAAATCCGAACCGATTTTCTCCGAATTTGGCAGTATTCCTTCATGTAATAAGAAACCTCTTTCTGTCGAATTTTGCACTGATCGGATATAAAATACAGTTTTTACAGCGCTTACATGTCAAATCGGAGGTAACATATATATGGAGGCTATATCTAAATCTGAACCGATTTCTTCCAAATTTAACAGTGTTCATCCATATAAGAAGAAACGTCTTTCTGCCGAATTTCATACTGATCGGACATAAAATAAAGTTTTTACAGCGCTTACATGTCAAATCGGGGATAACATATATATGGGGGCTATATCTAAATCTGAACCGATTTTAGCCAATTCCTTGGGCAAAAAAAAAGAGATATGTGTAAAGTTTCGTCGAGATCGGACCATAATTGCGACCTGTACTTTGATTACAAGAATACATGCACAGACGGACAGACAGACGGACATAGCTAAATCAACTCAGAAAGTGATTCTAAGTCGATCGGTATAATGAACGATGGGTCTATTTCTTCTCCTTTTGGGTGTTACAAACAAATGCACAAAGTTATAATACCCTGTACCACAGTGTGGTGTAGGGTATAATTAAGTAAATTAAGAGCAGTAGAAATCCTAATCTTTCTTTTGACATGGGCATTTGTAAAGAAATGTCAACTGCAGCCAAAAAATTTAATGTAGGTTGTTTTAAAATTTTTTATAGGGAATCTATCAAATTTAGCTAAATTAAACAAAATATACATTTATTCATAACACATTTTGAAATAGGCCAGTGCAAAATCTAACAATTGCAAAATGTATGTTTTAAACATTTGTATTGCACGTTATGTTTAGATTAATGATCTCTCTTTTGAATCTGGATTCATATTTAAAGAATGTAAGAAAAATAATTTTTGTTGTGATCGGCGCTTGACGTGGTCGCGCCACATAGACTCTATAGTAATAAACTTCAGTGGCTTTTCAGCCAAAGATTTGCCCTAGATAAAGAGTATAGATAAAAAAAAAACAAAACACTATGTTTGACTTCTTAAAATAACATTCCTTATTTGAAATAGATAAATATACCAACTGTAATAAACACTTTTTCATCTCAAAAATTATTTTTTTCAATCTCGATTGAGGGGGACAGTCTGGGTTGAGGTAATAGGCTTGCATTAATTGTTTGCAATTGTCTCCAGAAAAATGAAATAAATAATTCCGCCAATAAATAAATAAACAGTCATAACTTTAGCACCAGTGTACTCAATTTGCGTATGTACCAATAACTACTGATAACTGACAAATGGTAGTCTTTGTAAAGTCCCTTCTGGTATCGCTCTCTGAAAATTTAGGGTTTACTTCAATCGGTTTACTCGATTGTTATGTTCTTACTTGTTTTGTAACACTGTGCTTCTTCTGCAAGAATAATGCAATGCAACACGTACTTTCAATAAAAATACAAACAATGCCAAAGTCATTTTTGATTAAGTCACGGCCAGTAATGGATTTTCATAATGCAAGAAATATGGCCGTCTTTCCTATTTGTTCATCCGCTCCGTCGAGATTCGTTGGTATCAGTTGTACTGTATTTTAAGCAATTTGCAATTTTAAATAAACAACAAAAAAGTTTTTCAATTAAAATTTCGTTCAAAGATAAAAATACAAAAAATAATTTCTTTTATTTGTATGCTCGCTCCTTTTTTCTGTATTTGCTTATGGCATTGTTTTCTTTGTGTGGTGTTTGCCTCGGTAGTGCTCCAGTACGGGATCCGTATGTTGGTTGGTTGGTTTGTTTGGTGCTTAACAAAATACTTTTATTAACTTAACAACCTAAAAATGTCTAGGAGAATATAGTATAAACATGTGTGAATTAGGGTGGGTGAACATTTTATAATTTTATTTTGGAGTACTTATCTAAAAAATTTGAAATTGCTAACAGCATTTCTTGAGAATACACCTTCTTAAAGTATCGGTTATACAGGATAATTCAATTCCTGTTTTCAAAGGTAAAGTAAAAATGCAATCCAGATAGCTTGATAGATGTGTCTTCTAGAATGTCATATAGGGAGGGACTTTTATGAGGAGGAGTATGTCAAAACTTCGACAAATAGCATACATTTTTATTCAGATTGGTTTTAGTAAAAAGAAAATGCGTTCAGATTTATGCGAGACCATGAAAATATCAAATTGGAAGGAACGTTTACGTAGGAAATGATGTGGTAAATGTTCTGCTGGGAAAGTGCATAAACGGAAAAAAGTATCCGTTCAAGTTTTCTTAAAATTTTGATTTTCCAATTAGGGCGGGTTATTATTGATAATATGTCAGGATCCTATAGTTGCCACCATTGTCATGTTATTAACAAATTTTATATATTTATGTTCAAAAATAACTCGTATTCACCAAATTTACTGGTTTAGTAATAGGAAAGAGAATTATAATGTTTGGACCAGGAGAATATCGTTGTATATAATAGTTAAAAGTCGATGTAATCTTATTGTGGAGATTTGGTAAACAATTTAGATGTATCCCGTCTATTGAACCCACATTTTTCAACGGATGTGTGTGAAATTCGACAAAACGAAATATTTTGAAATCAGTGCAAACAGAGCCGAATTTATAAATTCGAACCGAACGATCGGTACAGATTTAAATATAGTAGAAACACTGAATGTGAAGAAAATTGGTGCAGATTTAGATATAGCTTCCATATACGTTTTTTTTTGATTTGGCTGTTATATCCACTAAATTTGGAACCTGATAGAGTAAAGTTTCTACATTCAAAGACGAATGTACCTATTAGGGCGGGTCGATTTAAAAATCGCACATTGCTCAGTGAAAATCGTATTCTAGGGATCAAAATAAGAAACTTTGCCGAAGGAACCATACCTCTAAAACGAATTCTGATGACCCGGAAAAAATCCCACTTTGACCCATTTAGAGTGCTCCAATCGAGTCCAAATGTATGACCGACCCCCACTCAGTGAAGTGCTCAGTGAAAATCGTATTCTAGGGATCAAAATAAGAAACTTTGCCGAAGGAACCATACCTCTAAAACGAATTCTGATGTCCCGGAAAAAATCCCACTTTGACCCATTTAGTCTGCTCCAATCGAGTCCAAATGTATGGAACCCCCAGGGGGTTCCACGGGGTCTGCCACTGGCATGGGTGGGTCGGGCCTCCAAATTTATTGGGGGTCGGTCATACATTTGGACTCGATTGGAGAACTCTAAATGGGTCATAGTGGGATTTTTCAAAATTGGCCCCTGCCCAAAAGTTCGACCCAAATTCCGGGACATCAGAATTCGTTTTAGAGGTATGGTTCCTTCGGCAAAGTTTCTTATTTTGATCCCTAGAATACGATTTTCACTGAGCAATGGCGACATTTTTTGCCTCCCCACAAATCGACCCGGCCTCATACCTATATTCCGATTTTGCATCTATGCGCTATAAAATCCTGATTTCTCAACAGATCTTTATAAAATTTAACAGATATCAGTTGTTCGATCCAAGCTGATGTAGTCCGAAGCGTTTAGATGAAAATGATTTCCTCCAAAAATACAAATTCATCTACTCTACCAACGATGTTAAAACTAACTTCACTCCCAATAATATTGAACCACCTTAATACACATACACTCATAGGAAATTAAGAAGAATAAAAAGAGGAAGCAGGAGGAGGAGGATGGTAACTTTTCATAAATCAACACTAATAGTTTTAAAACACGATCATTACCTGAACATAACAATGCGTTTACGTATACGTTTACCACTGTATGACGTGTGAGTATGTGACTGAGTATTGCGGTACGAGTATTGGGGACTGAGTACTGGATTCTCGAATACATTGCATACCTACGATGTACGTACGTACTATGTGGGCAATTGTACGTAAAGTGTTGTCTTACTACGATTGCGAGTGTGAATGTTCCGTACTAAAGTGCATGCCACAAGTTCATATGGGCTATTGGCACGAGAAGTCGCCTCCGAGATAGCATCTGTGTTGGACGCCTCCTTGGAATGGAAATGGTTTTTTTTCTCTCGCCAAAACAACAATTTGGGTAAAGTTCAAATATTTCAGCGAAACAAAAACAGATATATTTCCGTTATTCAAAAAACGGTCATAAAAGCCACAAATGGTCAACATTTTATGAGACACGATTTAATTTTTGGCCAGAAGGGTTAGTTAGTTTTTGTTGGGTTAGCCAACAAAGCGAGTAGTAGTAATTAAAGCAATTGTCATATTGTACACGAAGCCATAAGCCTCGGTAGGAAGAACAGCCAAACCATAAAAGAAACTAGGTCACTGTTGGATTTTTCTAGAAGAGAAATAAGATGAGAAAAAGAGCACTTTAAAGCAATTAAAAACGCCGTCTATAGGAGAAATACAATCTGATGGAAGTATTAATTGCAATGGATACGATATTAATACAAATGGAATTTTCTTTTGAATTTTTTTTCTTTTTAATTATTGCATTACACGTTCTTTATATAGATCAGAGGGAAATGGCAATAGTAAAGCCTTGTAGTTGCCAGAGTAAAAACTGGTTCTATTTTATTTATCGGTAGTCTTGAAAGAGTTAATACATTTTTATTGGCAGTATTCATTATTTCCATCATCATTATGAACGTAAGAATAAAAATGATGAGATATTTGCTGCAAAGCTTCTTAATATATGTGAGTTTTGAGTAATAAACTTATTTTACGAAATTCCAAAATAGAGAATGTAATAAAGACAGAAATTTCTCATACCATAAACATATTTGGAAAAAGTCAGAACATTTACATACATATAAGGGAATTTTTAAAATATCTGTTTTTGTTTTTAGAACACTTTCCTATTGAACAAAATATGATTTCCAGACGAAACAAAACATCTACGCCTTTTTATCCCCTCGCCTTAGAGAGGATGGTATATATCATTTGCTACGAGCCAAGAGTGTAACACATCGAAGGAGTTCCCTAAGACCCTAAGTATGTTCGGCGGATATCTGTTTTGGGTAATTTTGAGTCGAATGAGCCATGTCCGTTCGTCCGTCTGCCTGTCTGTCTGCTGGCTGGTGCGCACTATAACTCTCGAAAGGAGTAACCGATTGACATCAAATTTGGTATGTGGTAATATTTTCTTCTATCTCCGGCTAAGTCCTAAGATGGGCAATATTGGTCCACTCCTTCTAGTACCTCCCCCACAAAGGGTTAACATTTAGTGAAATATTGATTATTTAATAACTTCTATACTACTTATTTGAATCCTCGGAAATTCTACACATAGTATTAGTTTAGTAGGCGCTATTACCTCGAGAATGGACGAAGTTGCCACGCCCCTTTTGGTACCTCCCACACAAATGGACCATTTTGTACCAAAAGTAAACAGCTTTATCTTTAATACCAGTACATACTTTAAAGTTATTAAATGCAATTTAAATTGATAATAATTTAATTAATACAAAAAAGTTAATAAATTTAATAATATTTTTTGGGACTCAAGGTGAGGGGGTTCATAAGTCGGTTTCCCGACTGAACTTTTTACTTGTTTTCACTACTAATAATATGATAGGTAATCTAAGCCCACGACAACAATCGACCATCCTGCGAATTACGTTTATGCCCTACCCTGGTGTTAAAACTACTTCGTGCTAAATTTCGTTAAGAGCGCTGTGAAATGACGACCAGTAAGATTTACGGACCTATAGGCATGGTTAAATTGAAACAGCTAGTGATTCAGAGCCGATCGTTATACTTTGAGGTATTTCATCATTTTTAAGGTATTCAGTCTTTTTAGCTGTTACAAACATCCGCTACAAAACAAACTTATAATAACCTATACTACAATTTGGTGTAGGTCATACAAATATGTAATAAGTTTGAGTAAAATAAATCCAAAAGTTTAAGTAATTATACCCTACACCACTCTATGGTACAGGGTGTTATACATTTGTTTTGGCCCAGATGTTTGTAACGCCCCAAAATATTGGAGCTAAACCTACCTTGAAGTATACCGATCGACTCAGAATCACTAGCAGATTCGATATAGCCATGTTTGTCCGTCCGTCTGTCCGTCCGTCTGTCCATCATAGGCCTTGCCTCATTGGCGAAACCTATTGAGATTGGTCAAAATCTGTTTAGATTTCTATATAGCTCCCATATACATAGGTATGTACATCCCGATTTGGCATTTAAGCGGTACAAAAGCTTTATTTTCTGCTGATCTTTATAAAATTTAGCACTGGGAAGTACTATGAGGCAGTAAATGCATCCAAATTTGGCATATAATACAAATTTTGCCTCAAAATTTGATAGAGAAAATGTACTTTTGCCATCGGTACGCTCAATATTGATTTTGGGCGATATGAAATCCCCAAAAGCTCGTTAACCAATTGGCCTTAAAGCCGAATTTTTTGTATTTTAAACTTTTCTTCTTAGCAAAACTTAGGTTTACTATGTGTAGCTGTACAATGACAAAAAAGATCGATTTTCTAAAAACAAATTTCAGTGAAAAGTTACATTTTATTTAAAAGTTGCAAGCGCAAAAATAAGAGAACATGAAAAAGATGTAAATAGAGAAATACGAGTATACATCGGATATGCCTTAATAAGAATTGCGCAGTTATTTGAAAATGCATGTCTTGAACGCATTTGCAATGCACTTAAGAAATTTTGTTGATATTTGTGAAATCTATTAAATCTCTAAACATTGGCGTGCTATATTTGTATCCAAATAATTTGGCTAAATTAGCTACAACTTACAATTAAGCAACGATTTTCCGCGGAATGTACTCATTTTATTTATGACTAATCAGACTTTACGATTAAATTATAAAACTATAATATTTGTGCACTTTTCGACGTTTTTAAGAGGCTCTTCTTAAAAAATTATTAAAATTTTCTCAAGAATCGGATTTTTTCGCCGAATCTTGCAAGATACCGTCGAAACTGCTGAACGGATGAAAAAAATGGTATCAGAAGAAGTTGAAGGCTTCTTAATTTAGGATTCTTTATAGCTTTCTTGAACAGTTGCATGCAATTCTTTACTGTATACCTGTTTGGAGCAATTGTTGGATAAATATTGATTTTTAATTTACTACAGTATAGGGTGAAATTCATGAAAAATCTTCCGCATAAAATTTTTTAATGTCCGAATGGGTTAAAATTTTGTGTATGACTGACGAAAAATTTCCGTTGAATAATGGCGGCGGTCCATCATTGACACTTAAAGCCTCGGTGATGTACAGGGTGTATTTGTAGACGTGTGGTTTTCAATCTGGCAAGAGTTGGTCTTTTTGACAGCTGTCACTTGATTTATGCTCAGTTTGTTTTGCCGTTTTATAATGAATAGACTTTCTCCCGAACAACGTTTGCAAATCGTGCAAATATATTACCAAAATAATGGTTCGATTCGCGCGCTGCGTCCATTATTCGGTCGACATAATCGCCCAGCAGAGTCGGTAATTCGAGGAACCATGGATCGGTTTCGCACCACGTTTACTCTAGTGGATAATGCGCATCCTCAGAGACGCCGTACAGTGTGCACCGAAGGCGCTATTGCTGCTTGAAGCTCACTTTTGGATGAATGAGTACGTTAGTAAACAAAATTTTCGCTTTTGGAGTAATGATAATCCACAAGTTATTGTTCACACGCCGTTACATCCAGAAAAAGTCACTGTTTGGTGCTCTATGGGCTGAGGGAATCATTTGTCCATATTTCTAAAAAAAGAAGCCGGCCATAATGTTACAGTCAATGGGGATCGCTAGAGATCCATGATTAATGACTTTTTTGTGCCTGTGAGCGCATTATCTCGCGTAGTGGGCCTGTGACGTGGCCTCCAAGATCGTGCGATTTAACACCGCTGGACTAATTTTTGTGGGGTTTTGCAAAGTCGCTTGTCTACGCAATAAAGGCCGGCACGATTGACGCCTTGGAACGATTGACGCCTTCCACACAGTTTTATGAGCCATCACTGCCCAGTGCTTCAACTCATTTTTCGAAGCCAAGTTGTTTGCCCGTTCATTTCCAATCACTCCGTTGTGTCCTGGTACCCAGCAAATACGCAATTGACCATGGGCTGAGTAATCATTTATCGTTCTTTTACAGTCCAACACAGTTCTGGATTTGACCCTATCCGATGTTATTGCTTGAATCGCCATTTGGCTATCTGTGAAGATGTTGGCATATTTAGGCTTTGTCGTGTTACTGAGCCAGTTCACACACTCCGTGATTGCTCGAACTTCTGCTTGAAATACCGTGTTATGGTCAGGGAGGCGGAAGTGAAGTTCGACTTCTGGTTCATCAATAAAAAGTCCCAGACCCGTCTTTCCTCCTCGCTTGGACCCATCCGTGTAGCAGCTGGTTCCCACTGGCACATGGGCCATAGTTCCATTTTCCCAGGAGCGTCTGTCTGGCACAAACGTATCACAGGTAGCTGTAAGCCGCACTTCAGGAATGCGGTCCGAGATTTCTGGCGTTTGAATGTGACCAACTAGATATTCTAAAATCTTCTGATGGTACGACTTGTGGTCTCGATTTATCCATTCACCCATCACTTGTAGACGTCTTGCTGTGAGGGCTGCCTCATACTTTATACGGATGTCTATTGGTTGGATGTGCAGTATAGTCTCCAACGCTTTTGTTGGTGCAATTCTAAATGCCCCGCTTATGCCTAGACAGCACATACGTTGAATTTTTTGCAAAGGTATTACGTTGCACTTCTTGTCCATTGATGTCCACCACACTACAGAGGCGTAGGTGATTATTGGTCTAATCACACTCATGTAAAGCCAGTGAGTCATATTTGGACGTAGTCCCCATTTTAAACCTATAGCTCTTCTGCACAACGACCAACATCTGTGTGCCTTTGTAACTCTTTCTTCAAGATGATCTTTCCAGTACAGTTTCTGATCCAAGATTACTCCCAAGTATTTTACCTTTTTAGTTATAGCAATTGTCTTATTCAATTCAAAAAAATATATTAAATTAAAACAGCATATTTTCCTCCATATGTGAACAAATTATAAGATTTCTCTCTCTAAAAGAAGAATGTTAAAAAAATAAAATGGTATTATTTTTTGATTGCCAAGCCTGTGTTTGGATTTTGCGTGATTCTTATGTATTTTTCCTCGAGCTCTCAAGTGGTTAAATAAAATTTGCAAATTGTTGGCGTAAATGCAACAATAAATTAAAAAAAAAACTAATTTTTTGCGGTGATGGACCATCACAAAAAATTATCAAACTACATCACCTAGGCTTGAAGAGTCAATCACCGCGCAGTGGAAGGAATTAAAAATAGGGGAATTAATTCTACCGTTTCTTAACCAGACAACCGATTGCGACCAAACATAGCAATTTTTGTAGTAGAGGTATTGGAGAAGTCAAGTTTTGAGATTTGGCCCCCTGTGGTATAACTGTTAGGTGCGAAAACCCTTTTGCAGACCTCAGTTACTAGAATACACAAAAAAAAAAAAAGATTTTATTAATCGGACGAAAAAAACGAAAGTTACACGCGCTTAAACATTTTCTTTGCCCGAGGTTGCCAACTTTGAGGCCCTGCAGCTCCGCCCCTGTATATCTTCTACAAACATGCCAAGTTTCGTCGCAATCGGTTGTGTGGTTAAGAAACGGCAGAATTATTTCCCTTTTTTTGGAATTCCTCCTACTGTGCACCGCCCAGGTTGCCAATATTCAACGGAAGTTTCCCAAACGTGACTAATATATTTGTTGTATAAAGTCATACACAAAAATGTAACCAATTCGGACAATAAAAATTTTTTTGCAGTAGATAGTTCATGAATTTCACCATATGCATAATAATAAATACGTTAATAGTAGGTTTTTTTGTAAAACACAATTTTTTGGGGAAAACAATGAACTATGTAGTTTGTGCAAATAAAAACATTAAGAGCCAATGATCTTTGACGTTAAACCTTTATAGTTAGGCTATGGGAAAATGCACATTCCTTTATTCAATATCGGACAAAATTATTTTTTTATCGAAACACTAGAGCAGTAACGTGTATTTTTGACCACAACAAAAAACATTAAATCGTAAAAGAAAATTAATGGCCCTGGCGAACAAAGTGACAATGGAATAGACTTTTCCGAAAAAAAACAAATATATTCCCTAACCCAAATCCAATTCTTACTCCTCCTTTAGGGAAGCAAAAGTTTAGACTGCGACCGCAGTGGAGCCCGGAGAATCATCAACAAATTGTTGTAATGTAGCTTAACAAAAACAAACAGATTGTGTCGCAGACATGCTAAACACACAAATTTAATTATGGACTAGAAACTCTGTGTCCAAGACCAAGATCGTTGGCAGTCACACACTTTTAAAAACAGCGAAAATTTTATAAAAAAAATCCATAAAAACTGATCGGCGTGTAAAACAAAGAAGAAAACAAAAAGGAAACCTAAATAATTACCACACAACGTCTACGTTTAAGTACACGAGTACAATCACAACTCTTTCGGTTTTTTGCAACTGCGCAACTGCAACCGCAATTTGAAGAAATCCTTTGCAAAAAGGGAAAAATTATAATAATACAATAACAATAACAGCATTAACAACAACATGGAGAGCATGTCATCATCAATTGAACCCGTCGTTCCACGTACCGCCAATTTGCTGGCCTGTAAACAATGGTGGCGTGTTTGCTTCTTGTACGGCGATCAGCAGAAATATTATCGACAGGTTTACAGCAAAGCAGCCGCACAGCGATTGGCCCTATCCGCGGCCAAGTCCACGTCGGCGTCCTCCTCCTCATGCACGAGGGGCTTAACAAGTGGCCAAAATAATGAAAATGACAGCAACAACAACTCGGAGACAGAGTATGATACGGTGGCCATAGATTTTATCGAAACGCAATTAGAAGACGAGGACTTCGACGACAACGACAACGTAGATGCTGAAGATGTATCCGCCGATAACCGAACAACAATGACGATAACAAACCATATTAATGCGGCATCAACCGCAACAAGTACCAAAGAATTGCAATCGCATCAGCAGCAAAAAACGTCAGTGGCTTTATTTCCTTCAAAATGTGAAACAACCATAGCTGAAGGCCATTCCAACAGCGGCGGCGGCGGTGGTAGTTGCGGTGGCGGCGTTAGTAATGGCACTGCGGTCAATACCTTAAGAAAGAGTAAACGTCTTTTGCGTTCTTTAAGAGGACATCGAAAGGGCGGTGGCGATACTAATAACGATACAAGTTCCAGCAACACAACCACCACCTCCAGTCATCGTAAGCCTTCCACATCCTCTCCCTCGTCCACACAGCATTTGCGGGACACCCTGGAAACCTTAAAAAATTTAAGCCTTAATCATCGCCACCAGCCGTCGACGATAGCCACAACTCTAATGACTACAACTACGACGACAACGTCACTGGACAGTAGCCACATTGTGATCGAACCCACCAAACAAAATGCCAAACACACCCTACTCGATGACCCTTTCCTATTCGGCATCGATGAGGATCATTTGGGCGATTTGATACGCGGCAAGAAACATCCCTATGTTCCACCTTCGGTCACTGAAAATGTATCGAAATACTTTAATCTGTTCCCAGACACCGAGCACGACCCTTTGTATCCTTCGGAACCGGAATCAATGTCCTTTGAAATGTTCGTGGATGAGGAAAAACCTGCATTACCGCCAAAACGTCATAGTTTCAAGAAGACAACTGCACCGGGAACGACGAGTACTGATTTGAGACTGAGTGAAAGTGATTTGGAATTTTTGAACTTAAATTTAAGAAATCGTAGTTTACCGCGTCGCCTTCGGCCCACCAAAGATCCTCATGATATCAGTTTTACCTTCAAGGAGGTCGACAATGAAAGTTTGCGGGAGACAGGGGAAACGGCCGCATGTGATGCGGCAAAGGCTGGCGCAGAAAATGATAAAGAGTAAGTACAGAATACATACATATGTATGACATTTATTACACTGGTAGAAAAATGTAAATATGACAGGACAACATTTAAATAAAAGCAATTTTCAAGTACAACAAAATTTTAAAAGATCTATAACAATTCTTCAATTCATTCCCGAATATACAACCTAATATTTTAAAAATGTTCATGCCTTTGATATATGACATGTTTTTATGGACATTTTTCAGTGGTAATGTGACAGGGACGAGTATACTAACATTAATATGTTTTCCACGATGTCATAAAGTTCAGTTTTTATTGATGATTACTACTAGTCCAAAAATGAAACAGAAAGGAGACTATGGATATACCTATTTCGACCTTTATGAATCCAATGGTGCCAGCCGTTTTTCTAGGTTAGCTCTTGTTTTCGCTGTATTCGACCACAGAGTGTTTTTGAACTGGAAGACTTCGGAATACACGCTTCAGTCCAAAGAACAAAATAAAAGTAACCCTTGGAGAATTATTTCTCTCAATATAGTCAACAACGCTTTTTACCCCCTTACCCCTAGAAAATTGCAATCAAATCTTATCATATGTCAAACGTCATAAAATTGACATTTTTAGTTGGTGTCTTTGAGAAATATATACCTCGCGAAAAAATACTATGAGTCAATTTTCAACGTTTTTATGAGAAATAATCAGATTTCGAGTTATTACATAATTTTGGTATTTTTCTACTCATATTAGAAAATATTTATTGATATTAGTTTTTGATTTAAAATTTTGTAAATAATTTTTCGGTCACTGTAAGGGGGTGAGAAGGGCGTTTAATTGTTTTGATAGCAATAATTCTTCAAGTGTTCCCTTTATTACGTTCTTTGGACTGAAGCGTGTATTCCGAAGTCTTCCAAATCACTTCCGTGGTAACTAAACTCTCTGATTTCCTTGCAAAATTTGTGGTCGAATATCGCGAAAACAAGAGCTAACCTGGAAAAACGGCTAGCACCACTGGATTCAGCAAGGTCGAAGTAGGTACATCCATAGGGTCTCCCTTTTGTTACATCTTTAAAGTGTTAATTTCGAGCTCGTTGTAATTTATGGAAATCCGTGTGTACTATAGCAGATGAAGAATAAGAGGAGTCGGTGGAAAACAAGCTGATAAACCGGAATGGGTCTTCGGCTATACAGACTATCCTACTTGAAACCATTAAACCATATGCTCTTAAACCCCTTTATTCATCGGAAGAACAAACTTATTTTGTACACCTCTGAAACCCCTATACTTTCTGCAATTTCCCAGGTTAAGTTAGGTCAAAGTGTCAGATTTTATGTAAAGTTCACTTCTACTTTGATTGTGATACTTCAGAAACTGAAGGAACAAGATAAAATTGTCTTGTCCTTAGTGTTAACCCAATTCGACTGGTTCAAAAATTGCAAGAGTTAGTGGAGGCCTTACAAGCTCATCTGCACTACAGTTCCCTTGAATGTATCTGTGGCCCTGTACCCATATCATTTGTTATTTGATCTTCTTAGCTATCTCGTTAGGAAATCTGAGGTAGTTTAGGACTATTATTAATACAGAATCCAGGGATCTGGCAATCAGATTTAATATATTATTCAAAGCTTTGTCTGGAAGTTATAACTCAGCCATTCGGCTACCACCCTAATAGTCAACAGTTCAGTAAACTTGATTGTGACTAAGCTGGCTCCACACATCTCATACCACTCGGACAGGTTGTAGTCAGTGATGCCTGCAATTTAAGGTATTCTGGAGAGAATTACACCACGACCTCAGTTTTTTCCTGAACATTGCTATACATCCTACATACATACTGTCGTGACTGCGGCAAACGGTTTATATATATTGTCCAGAGTGTTATTACACTTTGTGCAACAGGCATCGTTGTTCTTACAGTGCGAGTGATGCACGAACTCTAATTCTTCGGACCTTACTCCGTATACTACAGTAGATAAACTTTTACCGAAACTGCATCTGAGTATTGTCCCAGTCCTTAAAACCCAATTGAATCGGATCAAAATCTGAATCGTGATTGGTCACATTATAGTAGGGATCGGTCCTTACATTGTTCGTTTTATTTGAAAAGAACCGGTAACCCTTAAACCAATTCCATGTTTGCCATTTAAACTTTGATCTTCGAAAATTGCATTTCTGTGCAGTAGTAAATTGACACCGCATTTCCCGCTGGCACATTTCTAGGTGACTCTCTTAATATTGTACCACATAAAATGTTTTTCTAGCGTAAATGAGAAAGTACTCGTATTCATCATTTTGAAGAATTTTCTAACAATATATCCAAAAGTTTACTGAAAAAGTAGAACTAGTCTTCTGAAATATCAGAAGCAAGCAAAAAAGGTGTTCATTAAACGAAAAAGTATTCATCATTTTGAAGAATTTCCTAAAAATATATCCAAAAGTTTACTAAAAAAGTAGAACTTGTCTGCTGAAATATCAGTAGCAAGCCACATTAAAACGTATCTGGTCAAATAACATAAATATTTGTTCCGATAAATCAATAGAAAACCAGCAAGGAAAGTCTAAAGTCGGGCGGGGCCGACTATATTAACCCTGCACCACTTCTTTTTACCAGAATAAGTATACTTCAGTCAAATTCACAAAATTTAGAAACTCATTTTACATATGTGGTCGATATCTAAATGTGAACCCATTTTCTACAAATTTTTCAGCGTTCGTTCTTCAATCAATAAACTCCATTCTGCAAAATTTCATAACGATCGGATCTTAAATAAAGCATCTATAGCACTTTGATACCAAATCGGAACGAATACATACATATGTGAGGGCTATATATAAATTTCAACAGATTTTTATAAAACTTAGCAATCTTCGTTTTTGTGGCAAGAAAAGTTCTGTCTGCCAAAGTTTATAATGATCGGATATTAAATAAAGGTTTGTAGTACATTGATGCGCAATCAGAAAGGACGTACATAGGGAAGCTATATTCATTCATGGACCAAAGAACTTATTTATTCCAAATTTGGTAATGCTCAGATGTTAAATACGGACAGTTGAGGCGCCTCCGATAATGTCCGAACCGATTGACTGATATAATCCCTTTAAAGCTTGAACAGTCATAACGATACCGGGTCAATCACATGCTAATAATGGATTACTAAACTGCTGATCATACAAAATAACCAAGAGGAAAAGTTTCCACTTGCTCTCAACTCAAAGAGGTGTTATATCAACTGTCCTGTGTCACACACAATTTATTTAAACTAAAACTAACCTATGATGGGCATCAATGGATAAATTTATACTAGTGCAGCCTAAAAATCCAACAAAAAAAAACTAACAAATGTGCTGAGTCAGAATAAAACTACCAATTGAAATCCATAAGAAGTAGGAAGACACCTACGCAGCAAAAATACTGCAGGATATGGAAGAATGAGTCAGTTGGGACCATAGACACAAGATAGACAGTTCTGGCTTAATGGAACCTAGGTGCATATGGGAACGATGTGCTCTAAATTACGATTAACAAGTAAAAACATATTAAGTTCGGCCATGCCGAATCTTATATACCCTCCACCATGGATTGCATGTGAATGCTTTAGGGTACAAATAAATTCGTTGAAGTTTGAGGTTTTTGTGGCGTTACGAAATCAAGTCTAGAGGGACCTTTGTATGGGGGTTATATCAAAACATGGACCTACGTGTTCCGCTGTTCGTGTAAAGGATTCCGGGTTGCAACAGACGGACTATTAGGAATATATACTCAGATCAATATTTAGAAGTGTGACGGAGTGACAAAATGAATATGCCCTCACCATCCTATGGTGGAGTGTATAAAAAGCGGACTGGGTCTCTGTATTGAAGAACCAGAGACCACATTTTGCATCCATCTCCCTAGCGGGATTCCATCATAATATATTTACATACTGAGAAAAGACTATTAAAGCAATACCATGCATAACTGTACTAGATCCGATTTCAATAAGATGATGGGTGTTCTTCGATTACTCAGAAACTTTGACTTGAAACTACTCGGGAAGTTTTTTCATAGCACAGAGTTCCTACACGCTAAAAAAAATTGCTTTTGTAGTATATTGTCCCAAACATATTCTGCTTGAAATATACAAATGTTTAGTGTACACTCCAAATGTATAATATTTGACACACACAAATACTATATGTTTGGGAGGATATTGTTCTAAACTAAAATATGTTCCCGTTCTACTATTTTTTTATTTGAAACTAATATTTCCGAAACAAAGATTAATTTGTATTTATGTATTTTGGCAACGAATCAATGTCTTAATTTAAAGACAAGTTTTCTGTTTTTCGGAAGATCAAAGTGCATTTTTGTTTATAAATTTTATATGTTTGTAAAATGCAGTTAAAACTTAAATCGTAACTATAAATTGCATTGATGGATTGACAAAAAATTATGTATTGAAATATTTATAAATTAAAAATTATTGATGTACAACAAAAGCTAATGCTGCTAAAGACATTCTTAACTATAAAGTTTAACACGAAATCTAGGAAAAACTAACTAAAATTCGAAAAACATAGCAAAGTCTAAAAAATCTTTTTTTAAATAAAATATATTTGGAAAACTTCTTAAGCAATAACTTTGTTTGTGTGTAAACACATATTTTATTTGTGAAAGTCAGTTTGCAAATATATTATGTTCTAATATATTAATATATTCGTTCCAAACAAAATTTCTTGATTTTTAAATAAAATTTATTTGTTAACAAATATAAAATATTTAAAAAAATCGTTTCCAAATATATTTTCTTTCAATTCAAACATATTAAAAATGCAGATTTTGCCCCGTGTATAGCTCTTATTTACAAGTCGATTTTCTGGCTTAGTTGTACGTCCACTTACGTGAGATAATGAAAGCTGCCTTCCTTAACCCATACTGCCAACTTAACCTAATTCCGATGTCATATTCGGAGTCCGAAAAAAATATTTTAAGTGGAGCCTAATATTGCAATTATTGCGACTTTATAAAGTCTTAGGTTTCCCCCAATAATATAATCTGTATGTCCTATTTCAAAATTGGATAAACGTAATTTTTATAAACATCTCCCAAATGTGTAAGAAAAGTGTTAGTTAGTGTTAGTGTATAGTGTTAATATGATTGCATTGTTGTATAGTGTTTCTAGGGTTTTTTCGGAAATTTAGCATTAGTTCATGTCGCTGCTAAAAAAAGCTTAATGTCTCACCTATAATTTAAATTAACTGTTCTATAAGCGATAGTCATAAAATCACCTGAAAAATTTATGTGAAAGTTTATAAAATCCGAAGAGCTGCACTTTCTGCTGCATTTTCTTTACCCTAACGCAATGTGACATTAATGAACTATAATTTTATTCTTTTTTTGTTGTATGGCAATACATATAAAATTACTTAAATATGCAACTCTTTTGTCACCCTTGTGAGAAGCGATCGCTGCAACGGCTCTTGTGATGAATGAACTCCCCTACTGTTAGGCAATCATGTGAAAAAACACTTCACTGAAATCTGATCTGAGAAATCGTATCCCCTTCGACAGGGCCAGTGCAGAACTTAAAACTTTGCACAAAGACTCACTTACAGGATGTGGACACCAAAGTAATTGTGTTTCACTGGGCATGCGTGTATGCCCCACTAAACACTTTATTTCTCCTTGTGTGGACGAGTCACTGGAGTGTTGCTTCTTACGCGCACAGACGCAAGCATAAATTACACAAAGAAAAAGAGTCACCACTAACTGACAGATTCAGTTTCAATGGTTACAGGGTTACTGCTGACTGCAGACTAAGAAGAACGCTACACAAACGAGCGCTTCATAATTTGTTCAAAGAAACAAACAAGAATTTTGTGGTGGCCTACTCTTCCTTTTCGATGTGTTATGGCCAAACAAAGTACATAAAACAAAAAAAATAATTATATTTTGTACTCGTATAGTTTTTGGTTAGATAAAAAACTATACTCGAATATGTGATGAATGCTCACACTTCAACTTTGCTGAGTACTCATCAAGTCATTCACTCGGAATTTGTGGTTTGTCAGGGGTCTTTCAGTATCCACACCTAAAACGACATTCACCTTTTGAGCCAAGCCAATGGCAACTCACCGGAGAAAACATCTCAACTTTAGCGTAAATTGCTTTTGACAATAAAAAATTCTCTACAACTACAAAAAACTAGTGTTTTGTTGCCTCGAGTCTGTCCGTTTCGAAAAACTTCATTGGTGGTCATTAAAAAATCGTGGTCGCAATTAGTGGACAGCTTTTGTTTACAGAATTACAAAGTCAATGCTACGGAGGTCGTGTGTGAAGTTTGAGATACAATAGTTTCATAGGACCAATCCTGTTGTAATTTTTCAAAATCCATTTAGATGTAGGTATAGCTCGCATCATATATCCCGTTTATTGGGTGCTAAGCCAAAGCGGTTGAGTGGTTCATGTATGTATAATACTCTTGACAATGAATACCAATTGACTTTAATATATTTTAACAAGAAAGCTCAGTCGGGTAAACCGACTTATGAATCCCCTCACCTTGGGTCCCCAAAAAATATTAGTAAATTTATTTATTTTTTGTTTTAATTAAATTATTATCAGTTTACATTGCATTTAATAACTTTAAAGTATGTACTGGTATTAAAGTTATAAGCTGTTAACTTTTGGTGTAAAATGGTCCAACATGCTAAGTCGACTTAGCATAGTTTTAGGGAGACTGCATTTTTCTAAATATTCCAAATTATATTCAGTCAAAATTTGGTGTTTATCCGTCAACCCAATCAAAAGTTATTCACAAAACATTGCAGGTCATTCGATTTGCATTACAAAGGAATTCCACACAAATTTAAAAAAATCATCAAACTTTGATCGCCTCTCCTGTTAAACTACCTTTTTGCACATAGTTTAGAATGGAGGTATCGATTTGTGAGGTAGGTACGTACCAATTACGACCACTTTTCTCTAGACTCTAGGTACTATAAAAGCATTGCACTGTACGAAATATCAAGTATTTGTATGTACTGGTATTAAAGTTAGAAGCTGTTAACTTTTGGTACAAAAAGGTCCGTTTGTGTGGGAGGTACCAAAAGGGGCGGGCCAATAACAAGTATTTGTATGTACTGGTATTAAAGTTATCAACTGGTAACTTTTGGTACAAAATAGTCCATTTGTGTGGGGGGTACCAAGAGGAGCATGTCAATAATGCCCTTTTTCACTGTATTGTAGGTACTATTAAACCATTACACTGTAAACAATTTCAATATAATAGTTTATAACTGGTAATAAAGTTATAAGCTATTAACTTTTGGTTCAAAATTGTCCATTTGTGTGGGAGGTACCAAAGGGGGCGGGGCAACTTCCTCCGTTTTTCTCGAGGTAATACTATGTGTAGAATTTCAGGGGATTCAAATAAGTATTATAGAAGTTATTAAATAATCAATATTTCACTAAATGTTAACGCTTTGTGGGGGAGGTACTAGAAGGAGCCGACCAATATGGTCCAACTTTGAACTTAGCAGGAGATAGAAGAAAATATTACCACATACCAAATTTGAAGTCAATCGGTTACTCCTTTCGATAGCTATCGTGTGCACCAGCCAGAAGACAGACAGACAGACGGACGGAAAATTAACCAAAACGGATATCCGCCGAACATACTTAGGATCTTAGGTCGCTCCTTCGATGTGTTATACTTTTGGCTCGTAGCAAATGATATATACCCTACTCTCTAAAGTGAGGGGATAAAAATGTTGCATTTCCCCAAAAATTTAAAAAATCAATTATCGGGATATTATAAACCGTTAAGAGGATATGCTCAAATCTGTAAGCCTTTTAAAATTAATTTATTTTTGATTTTTAATGAAAAAATAGTGTGGCTTCACTTACTCGCTTTAATTTAGTCAGTATAATGCTCTGTGCCTACTTTTAACGATCTAGGGCCAATCCTTATAATTGTTGCCACAAAAATGTATGGATTCATCCCACTGTGTGCTTGCCGTGGCGGAGAATGTGCGACTCAGTCCACGAACATCGTGGACGCCTGATGGGAATTTTGCACAAACAAATCTAGTATTATTCGCTTACAAGCTCCAATGAACTCAGTAATTGAAGGCACACACACGACCATCCGCTTCGATATCACATCTCAATTCGGGCCTTAGATTTTGCTCGAAAAATCATATTTTCTGAAGAAGAGAATTGTACTCTCGGCGACTATGTAATAAGCATAACCTCCGCATGTGGCTGCTGAAAACGCATTCCGGCACGGGGCAACATCCCTTTTTATACCCTCACTTTAGTGTGACGAGGGTATATATCATTTGCTACGGAAAAAAGTGTAACACATCGAAGGAGTGATCTAAGACCCTAAGTATGTTCGGAGGAAATCCGTTTTGGGTCATTTTAAGTCGAATGAGCAATGTCCGTCCGTCTGTCTGTCTGTCTGTCTGCCTGTCTGTCTGCTGGCTGGTGCGCACGATAACTCTCGAAAGGATTAACCGATTGACTTCAAATTTGGTATGTGGTAATATTTTGATCTATCTCCGGATGAGTTCGAAGATGGGCCATATTGGTCTACTCCTTCTGGTACCTCCCACACAAAGGGTTAAAATTTAGTGAAATATTGATTCTTTAATAACTTCTATACTACTTATTCGAATCTTTTGAAATTCTGCACATAATATTAGTATATTAGTCGCTATTAACTCGAGAAAAATGAGTGAAGTTGGCATGCCCCTTTTGGTACCTCCCACACAAATGGACCATTTTGCATCAAAATTTAACTGCTTATAACGTTAATACAAGTGCATAAAAATGCTTGAAATTTTCTACAGTATAATGTTTTTGTAGCGCCTATAGTCCGGTAAAAAATGGGCATTATTGTACAGCCCCTTTTGGTACCTCCCACACAAATGGACCGTTTCGTACCAAAAGTAAACGGCTTGTAACTTTAATACCAGTGCATACAAATACTTGAAATTTTGTACAGTGTAATGCTGTTATAGTGCCTATAGTCCTGTAAAAAGTGGGCGTTATCACCCCGCCCCTTTTTGTACCTCCCACACAAAATGACCAAATCATACCAAAATTACATAGCTCGTAACTTTAATATACCAGTGCACATAAACGCTTATAGTTCAGCACAATGCAATGTATTTAAGAATGTACTGTTTACCGAAAAATATGTGTATTTGGAAAACCCCTTCTGGTACCTCCCACACAAATTGACAGATTTATTGGTGTAATGTTATATATTACATTACTCACAAAGTGAGGGTATACCTTAGTCGGTTTACCCGACTGAAACTTTCTTACTTGTTTGGATATGTTTAAATCTTACTTCTACCAAAAGGGTTATAATTTCTAAAAAAAATTGTTTCAGGTTGGCATTGTTTTCTTCGTTAGGATGCTGACTATTAAAAATTGAAATGATCTTTTTCTATTTTTATGGTCTTCTTCAATCAGCAAAGAACGATTTAAAAAAATCGATAATTTTCCTCAATTTTTAACGACTGTTACTAAACCATTGTTGATACATTTCTGACATTTGTAGCCCTTATAATTAATTACCTTAAATTTAATTTACGCGTATCCGCTTATCAGGCTTATTAAAAATATGGTTCCATGAAAATTGGAATTAAGAAAAAATTAAAACAACTTTACCTTAAAAAAATGTATGGTTTTGACAATAACCGCCTAACGCAAAAATCATGCTTTCAAAAAAATTTATTTTATTTTTGTGTAACTGGGCTTAAGGCTTCAGGCCTTGGCTCAAAATGTTTTTGTTAATATCTTTAAAAAAAATGTTACACATGGAGATTTCACGTAATACGTACATACTTCAAATATATCTTAAGCGGACTTAGGCGGTAATCGATTGTGACCACAGATATATCGATACCTCCATTCTAAACTATGCTAAGTGCAAAACGGCAGTTTTTCAGGAGAGGTGATTGTAATGGAAATGGAATAACCTGCGCAGTTTTGTGAATAACTTTTGATTGGGTTAACGGATAAACACCAAATTTTGCCTGAATATAATTTAGAAGTTAAAAATGCAATCTCCCTGGGAACATGCTACGTCGACCTAGCATGATTTAGAATGGAGGTATCGTTATACCTAGGGGTTTAACGAATATGTTATCTTTATAAAGTTATTCGGTCTGCTCTGGACTGCTCCCAACTTTAGATTTTGACTAACCTACAAATCGATACCTCCACTCTAAACTACGCTAAGTGCGAAAAGGTAGTTTTTCAGGAGAGGCGATCAAAGTTTGATGAATTTTTTAAAGTTGTATGGAATTTCTTTATAATGCAGATCGTATGACCTGTACTGTTTTGTGAATAACTTTTGATTGGATTGACGGATAAATAGCAAATTTTGACTGAATATAATTTTAAATATTTAGAAATTAAAAATGCAATCTCCCTAAAAACATGCTAAGTCGACATAGCATGTTTTTGAATGGAGGTATCGAAATGTGTTCTGTCATTTTTTCTGCGTAATTGACAGTAAAGGTTTGACTTGTTGTAATTCATCCATGGGATTTTTGCAAAAACCTTTCCTTGCGTTCTTCCTATTATATCTAATAAGTTTTAACCTTTCATTTCATAATACATACATACATATTTCACATCCCATTTGTATACCCGGCTGGTAAGAGATAAAAGAGACGATAAATGATTGTAGCCAAAACGCGACATAAAAGAGTTTCATAAATTTACCGGGAATTGCATACAAATTACAATTTCCTGGAATTGTGATTAAAACATATGTTTCATGTAGAATGCGTTCCCCCCTTTCGCTATTATGATTTATAGTTACAACATAATACACTGCTCATTTACATAAAGTCATAATGTAATTTATGTAAACTAGAACAGATACGAGTACATATAATGCATTTCAAATTTAGAAAATTTGCGATATATGTTCAATAGGTTCGTTGAAAATAGAATGTACTTATGTAAATTAATCTTAAACCAGTAAGGAAAAACTAAAGACAGGCGGGGCCGACTGTATAATGCCCTACACCAATGTTTGCCAACAAGTGATCGGAGAACCATTAGTACTATGAACAGTTGCAGGTTAAATAGAGTACAATTATAAATTCCAGCCACATACGAGTATGTTAAAAACTTGACATTCATAAGGGGCTTATACTTATTAAAACATGGACCGAGTTACTTAATTTTCAATAGAGACGATTTAATTCAATATGAAGTATAAAAAATGCGTCCCCTAGAACGCCAAGAAATATAATCGGAAGGCATCATTAAAAGGGGACAATATCAAAACTTGGACTGATGTTCCCCATTTTCACTAGGGAAAGCCAGATCAATTGAAACATGTGTTCTCTAGAGTGTCGACAGTGGAGAACTTTATATGGCGGCTATGCCAAAACATGCACCGATATACCCCACTTTTACTCGAATCGAAGTACCCCAATTTTACTAGGGATGATGAGGTCCAATATAAAGTATAAATTCTTAAATTTGAGCCAGATCAATTGAAAAACGTGTCCTCTAGAGCGTCAACAGGTGACATGCGTGGTACCTTTATATAGGGGCTGTACCAAAACATGGACCGATGTACCCAATTTTTTTATGGACGATTACGTCCAATACAATTTGTTAATTCTTAAATTTCAGCCAGATCAATTAAAAAATATATTCTCTACAGTGTCAAGAAGTGTCATCGATGGGGACCTTAATATGGGGGCTATATCAAAACATGGACCATTTTCAATAGGATTCGTCCCTAGTCTAAGAAATGCCTCTGTACCAATTTTCATAAAGATTGCTTCATGTTTGCGAGCTGCACTTGGATCAGTAGAACACATGGACAGACGGATGGACAGACAAACGGACATAGCGGCACCATTACTGTGTTGTTTTTGGCCAAATATTCGCGCACAAGCAACGATGTGTGTGCAGGGGCGTTATCATTGTGCAAAAGCCAGAACAAAAGTTCTTCCACAAATCCGGGCGTTTTTGGCGGATTGCTTCGTGCAATTTGCGAATAACTTACAGGTAATATTCTTTATTGACCGTACTACCCTGTGGCAAGAACTCATAATGCACCATGCCCCTGCAATCAAAGAAAACTGTGAGCAAAACCTTCACGTTCGACCGAACTTGGCGCGCTTTTTTCGGTCTTGGTTATAAACCCATGATTCGTCACCAGTTATGACCCTCTGGAGCAAATTTGGGTCGTCACGGACCGAGTTCAACATCTCTTGAGCAATATTAACGCGATGCTGTTTTTGGTCCAAATTGAGCAGTTTTGGCACGAATTTATCGGCGACCCGACTCATGCCCAAATCATTGGTTAAAATCAAATGGAACGAGCCAATCGATATGCTTAGATCCTCAGCAACTCCTCTAATGGTAAGTCGTCGATTGGCCAATATTATTTTATTCACTTTATCAATGTTTTCGTCTGTTGTTGACGTGCTCGGGCGTCCTCTAAGAAAATTTTGTACCATCGATAAACGTAGCTTTGGTCCAAGGTAGCTTCACCATATACCACAGTCAACATTCGGAATGCGTCACCGCACTTTATTTTGTTTTTCACACAAAACTTGATGCAGATTCTTTGACCCATTTTGTGAAATAGATAAAAATCGTAGACAATTTAAAACACATCCAAGCACAACAGCTGTCAAAAATTAACTAAACATTCAAAATGGGCGACCTTGTCAGCATAAGAAAGGGACATGAGCACCAACATAACGCTACAAAAATATAAAAATTTTGAACATATATATGTTTGTATAAATGTCACGCATATCATTCTATGTCGATCGGTATAATAGACTATGAGTCTATCTCTTGATTTTCAGGCGTTTCACACAAATCGCAAAGTCATAATACCCTACAACACAGTGTGGTGTCGGGTATAAAAATACAGTAAAGAATAACTATGTTGCTCTGAGCCAACTCTATATTAACATACACCAATCCCTTAATGCAGAATAAGCAAATATATATTTGCTCTAAATGTAAGCCGATTATATTAAAACTCGTCAGTGGTATTTCATGGTTCATAAAGCTCCCTATCATTCAAATTACCAATAGGTTCATTCCTTGTAAATTTATGAATATGGGACCCAACAAATTTTGTTCGGGTTATACATAATTTCATTTTGTACTGCTTTTGGAGCTTATATTCAGCCATGAATTTAGAAACGGGAGTGACTCTGCCTGGCCAACCTTGGATCCTGTCTATAGGTGAAACTCTTAATCTGATTGGTCTGTAGCCGAAGGTACGCCTCGAAAAGCAAGATTTGTGATGGGTTCGTACTCGTGCATTATCGTGTACTCGCCAGATTTAAAAAGTGAACAATTTTACGTTTTTTGGGGGTCTTTTTAATTTCATTTTGTTTTCTTGATTTGGGCTTAATTTTCTAAAGCCATTTCAGTGGGGATCATATCTAGGCGATGTGCCAAAATTCGCTGCGATTGGACTAGTATTTCGGTCTGTAGTTTAATTAAAAAAATATGACATAGATAAATCGAATGGAGTTTCAATAAAAGTTGTAAAGCCATTTAGGGGATCTGGCAACAAAAATATATCTGTAAAGCATAAATAAATTCAAACAGTTCATTATTATTTTCTTTTTAAGTGAAATTATTTTTGCATAATAAAATTATAAATACTTAATGCAGAATAAATATAAACTCTTTAAAAACGTAATTATAATATCGTCAAAAGAAATTCAATGTTCCTTTTTACAAATAGATGACAATGTTTGCCACTACACACATTCATATAACAGGAGCGTTTTACGGAGCAGCGTGACTTGTACTCTAAGTACAGTATAACCTCTCTAATCCGGATAGATATAGTTTCGACCTTTGTCCGGATTACTGAATTGTCCGGACTACAGTACAAAACTCGAAAGTGGGTCATATTTTCTTATTTTATTAAGAAACACGTTTCTTAAAAAACAAAGGTAAAAAATAAATACAAATGAAACTTTTACTCTTATCTTTGGCAGTTTTTTAGATATGTTTTTAAATTCTTTTAGAAATATTATAACTTTCTCAGCCTATGAAATAGCACTTGCAAAAGGTTCGGCTGCTTTCTTATCTGTCTACAAAAAGTAGTGAATTTCCTCAAGACTACAATTGGAGTCTATGTTCTCTTCAATATTTTCGTTTGACACAACTGACGGAACTATACTTCATCAGTGGCGAACAAGTAATGAAAGATTTTTAATGTCCTATTTTCTTTCTATAAAATCCTCCTTATTGATTTCAATTTATTGTGATGGAGCTGAAGTTCTTTCAGCGGCTTCTTAGCATTTATCAGAAATTTCTTCAATCTTCAAAGACGGAAGTCAATATCCAGCATTTTTTTGTAGACTTATATACAAAACGAAGTTACAATAGTTTAAACGCTCATGGATTTTCATGCTTTCCTATTAAAAGGAGAGCCAACGTATGAGATCCAGGATCGTTACCATGAAGTTAAATCTATCTGCTGACATTTTTCTGCCTGGAGTTGAATTAAAAACGACGTTTTTCAAACATAATACCACAGATTTATCACATTACTTTCGCCTTATATTTCCAAGGGCCAATTTCATTAGAAACTGTGAACTTTAGCAACCACCGATAACTTTAAAAAAAAGTTATCATTTCCCAGAACCACAACATGTTTTTAATTTTAGGCTTAAGTTACAATAACGTTAAAAAACTTAAAAACAAACACAAAAATATATTGCTGTCCGGACTACAGAGGTAAATTTTCGAAACTGTCCGAATGTTGAGCTGTCCGGATTACTGGATAGTCCGGACTATCGAGTGTCCGGATTAGAGAGGTTATACTGTACTCACATTTGAACCGAACGAAAGTTTTATATAAATCTAAAAAATACAACTAGTTCATATTTATACATTTGGAATGCGACAAATACTATGATCTCCTAATAATACTCTCCATATGTGCGGCAAAATTCAAATTGATTGAATTTCTTGCATTCATTCACTCAATCAATCAATCTCCGTTGTCAACCAAAACAAAAGACTTAAGCAACAAACTTCACACGAATATACGTCAAACCAAAACATGCGTATGAACACAGAAACCAACACACGTACACTCATACATGATTTATGCCGTTATGTCGGTTATATCGGATCGCTTAAGCACTTCTAATATTTCCGTAAGGCCGCCGGTCTGTCTTGCGGCTGTCACTCACCTATCAGCTTCGGTGAATATTAGACAAATAATCCGGTGATTTGTGTGTGCCAACAAATATGCATTTAATGCCGATCCGATGCGAGTTGGAGGCACAGGCACAACCGATTTGTGTGTGTGTGTAAACCCACAACAGACATCTTCCAAAAGGTACTCGTGAATGTTTGTTTCCATCTAAGCTTTCAATTACATACGATAAAGAAAACAATAATGACAAAAACGTCAAGGCTCAAATCTCAAAAAATGATATGTGACATGAACATTCATGTAGGTGTCGGTGGCCACAATGAGATCTCGGACCATTCTCATGTAATTTCAATATGTTGTGGTAGCTGTCAATTCGATATGAGATCGGTTATGGAAACAAATGTTCACAAACAGTGCTGTAGGATTTTTGTTTTGTGTATTCATCCATCCCATAACCCATTCCTATTGTAGACGACGAGAGCTTGCTGTTTTCCATTTACATGTTTACATACAGAAACGAGATGTTATACTGTAATTAAATTCGTATACAATGGTATGGAATGAAGCCTGTTTGTTTTGCCTCATGCGGAGTCCTTACGGCAGAAGTTTAATGCCCTCTCCCGTTTGCCTATTTGCCCGTTTTATGCCTGCCACACCCTGTGATCAATTATCTTTTGGGCTCGACGTAGCATGTTGTCTTTGTATTTCGTGTTACTTGTTTATAGTTATTTTTTTAATCGACTGCCTCCACCGGGGATGACATGAAGGTCTTCTACTTCTGGAATTTGTTTTTGCAAGATGTCAATTTGTACTTAGAGTTAAGATTCCCTTTTCCATGAAGGTTATTAAAAAGACTAAGTCGGGACATTGTTGCAACATGAAGTCTTTTAAAATTGTATTATGTTCTCTTTATAGACTTCTTTTAAACTTGTTTTATTTTTTTTGTTTCCTCTGAGCTGATATTCTTTTGATAATCTCTTTCATGGTGAGCCATAATAGATCATTATCGGCAAATTTCAGAGCACCAGCGACAGATCTTACTCCACAGGTTTCTTATCTTAAAAACGATGAGATTTTTTGCGGATAATTTGATAGGGCTTCTATTTGGAAATGTCTTACAGTTTTGCTCAAAGAAAAATATTACGAAAGAATGACGTTCAAACCTGAAGCGAAATAATCTTGTTACACATTTTGAATTTGTGAAAGCTTATTTTGTGCTAAAATATTTGAAGCTAACCCCCAAGGCAACTAAACGTAATATAATATAGATGAAGCTCTGGCGGAGATTTTAATAAAACACTAGCGGTATGAACTAGTCTCTTAAACGATTCATTAATAAGTAATTCATTAATTCAATAATGTGAGATACTTATGGGTAATGTTGAATTGGAGGTGAGCTGGAAGGTCCACAAAAGCCAAATCAAATCGGGGGTAACATACACTTATATATGGGGTATTTATCTAAATTTGAACCGATTTTGACCAATTTCAATAGGGATGGTTCTTGGTCCAAAAAAGTGCACTTTGCTAAATTTCATCACATTAGGACCATATGTATATACTAGGGATGTAACGAAAGTGGCTTTAGCGAAAGCGAATATTGAAATATATTTCTTTCGAATGCGAAAGCGAATAGTGAAATATGCATTTTTGCGAATGCGAATGCGAATAATAGTTTGAGCCTTTAGTACCAACAAATTTAAGGAACTGAATTGATACTTTTCCAGGATATTCAAGTATTAAGACTGTTTTTCATAGTTTTACCTCCTGTTACCACAAGCACACACATATCTTCAAATTGTGTGAAGGGAATAAGGAGATTTAACACTTTAATAAATGGAAGCGAATACTGAAATATATTTTTGCGAAAGCGAATAATCCAAAGATGGTTTTTGCGAATGCGAATGCGAATTTTAAAATGATGCGAATAATTCGCGTTCGCATATGCGAATGCGAATATTCGTTACATCCCTAGTATATACGACCAGTACTTGGGATTACAACGATACATCTACAGACGGACATTTTTAAATAGACTCGGGAAGTGATTCCAAGTCGATCGGTATTATAAACGTTGGGTCTGTCTCTTCTCCTTCTGGGTTTTACAAACAAATGCACAAACTCATAATACTTTGGACCACAGTGTTGTGTAGGGTATAAACATGAGTTAAAGCCAGTGTTGCCAGAAATAACGATTTATCGTAATTTTGATGATTTTTGGAGTCAACAATTAAGACATGACGATATGACGATTTAGGCCTCGAAATGACGATTTTTTAAAATATAAAAAAAGGAAAATTTAAAAATCATTAAATCTTTAAAATTTTGTTAAGTTGCAAAATCGGTAGAGGAAATTGCAGTCAAAACAAGGACCTAGGAGGTAATTGTTCGTAATTATCATTATTTCAGCCCAATTGGTAGGAATTTGTTTTTCATTGTCAAAATGTGGACCACTTGCTCCTTGGAATGGTTCTGGATAAAATAAAATACAAATTGCAGAATTTTGTGTTGTTTCTAAAGTGTCCAAGAAGTCGAATCTGGTGCAATCTTTGTATGGGGGCTACATAAAACTATGGATTTACGATAAACATGGTTCGTTGAAATTAGTGGCTACTATGACGTAAAGAAAGAAAATCGACCATTTTCAATTCTAAGAAACTAATATGCAATAGAAAAATGTGCACCAAATTTGATTATTATTGCGGTTCAAGAATGTGAGATCGGCCCCCAAAATTGTTTAGGAACTGCAAAAATTATTTGAGAGTACCTAATAATACATATCTGTCTCTGAAACATGCTCTTCGCCGAAAAAAACTCAAAAGCTATATGTAATTGGTACATTTTTGTGTTGGTGGTTTTTTGACGATTTCAAAAAAATTGTTTTGACGATTTTTGTGGCCCCATTTTGACGATTTTTGGCCAAATTCGTCTGGCACCACTGGTTGAAGCACTGGTTCTCTCTTCTGCTGTTACAATGCCTAATAAATACCAAAAAATTACAAAAAATCATTTTTTTTTTGAAAATATAACTTTAAATAGACATAACTTTTGTTTCATTGGGTATATCGGATCGGATCATCTTAAATTTTGTTTGTTTGATATTCACAATTTCTGAGAAAAAAGTTAAAAATTTATTTTTCTTTTGTGTAAAAAATCTTTTTACGAGGGTTACTATATATATTTCTGGCCTAGGCAACACTAAGTGTTGCCTGGCGCCATCTGTCATTTCCATTGGAAAGTTTGACATTTTTTAGCATAAACGTACTCAGAACGTTTTGACGTACGACCATCATTTGTGTTGTCTACAGTGACTTGAAGAAATCAAATTTGGCAAAAAAAATTGAATTAACTCGTGAACATTTTCGTGCGATCAATTTTTACAACTTTCGACGTGGATTATCACGACAAGTGTGCATCGATGAGCTTAAATCTTTGTATGGCGATGAAGCACCAACCTATAGCACTGTGAAAAACAGGTTTAATGAATTCAATCGTTGCCGACGCTGGCTCAAAGACGAAGGTCGTCTAAAAACGTCCGTTGGGCCAGAGAACATTGATACCGTGCGTGAACTGATAATGCAAGATCGTCACGGTACATACCGTCAGATAGAGGCATCCTTGGGCATTTTTTGATATTGCATGAACACCTGGCCGTAAAAAAGGTTTGTTCTCGTTGGATCTCGCACAATTTGACAATCGCTCAATAAAAGTCTCGTGTCGATTGGTGCAAAGAAATTTTGAAAAAAATACGATCGCGGTGCTTCAAAGGACGTTTTTAAGATCGTCACAGGTGACGAATCTTGGATCTATGCGTATGAGCCCGAAATAAAACAGCAATCGACCGTGTGGGTCTTCGAAGACGAGTTGTTCGTGGAAGAAGCACTTCGAAGCAAATGGTCGCCTGTTTCTTCGGCAAAACTGGTCATGTGGCGACTGTTTCGCTTGAGCAACGTAGGACGGTCAGTTCTGAGTGGTACACCACAATTTGTTTGCCTGAAGTCTTCGGAGAAATTCGAAATACGAACAAGAGAAGCCGAATCATTGTGCACCATGACAATGCGAGCTCTCACACATCGGCTCAAACCAGCGATTTTTTGACCGGCCAAAACGTCGAATTGGTGGGTCATCCGCCGTACAGCCCTAATTTCACACCCAATGACTTATTGTTATTCACTCACATCAAGAAAAAACTGCTTGGTCAACGTTTTTCGACGCCTGAAACAGCTGTTGAAGCGTTCAAAAACCCTGTTTTGGAAGTGAATTTTCAACACACTGTAACCAAAACAATTCGCGCTCAAATGACAAAACGGTCTGAGTGAAGTTATGCTAAAAAAATGTGAAACTTTCCAATGGAAGTTCCAGTTATCATCTGGCAACACCCTCGTAGACCCCTTTTGCAGATCAGGATCAGACGTATAAAACGAAAGTTATACGCGCTTAACAAATTTTGTTCACCCGTGGTGGGCAAATTTGAGGCCTTGTAGCACCGCCCCTGCCTAAGGGGCTTAAATTAAAAACTTGTCTTTGCTAACACTGTGGCAATCGGATGTGTGCTTAAGAAAAGGCAATATTAATTAATTCCTCCCACAGCGCTACGTGGGGACGGACGCACAAACATAGTTAAATAGTATCAGCTGCTGATTCTGAGTCGATCGGTATTCTCTAAGATGCGTCTTGCTGCAGTATTTTTATGCAGTATTTTTATGTCGTCGTTATAATAAGTTATATTTTTTGTTACTATAGGTACATTCAAAATAGATAATGAAATGTAGATTGGTTCCATCGAACCGAGAGCTTGAAAATCTTATGATTAAATAATTTATAATTTAAATAATTTAATAATTTAGTATTTAAATTCCCTAATCAACATCTGTCTGCATACGTAGGCCTCCTTCAGAAAATAAAAAAATGGTTCATCCAAGAAAATCCTTTACATCCATTTAATATTTAAATTAATTCATTATCTTCAAGAGTGTCATTTTCAAAGTTTTTGTACCTACTATTATTAAATATTAGACAGCGGTCGATAAAATGTGTCAATGTTTCGTGTTCTCCACAAATTGCATATGGAGCATAACATGTTAGCTTCATCTCGATACGAGACACTGTTTAGATACATCAGATCACCTCTGGCTCTAAGAATAAATGAAATTTGTCTTTGATTGAAATTATCGTTACAATAAGTTACACCAACAGCGGGACTCAAATACTTATAAAATCGTGATTCGCTTTCATTTGATCCAAAACTGATGACAAGCATTGTACCAGTCACTTTTGCTGGGGTATATATTATCGGGCCATATATTATTTGTTTCAAAACGATCTGAGAGTTCCATGCACCAGAAAATATTTTTCCCCACTATTTTTTAGCGAAAGTTTATGTGGCAGTCTGTGAGGTTCCAAATCAAATAATGTTTTGGCTACATACTTTAAGTACATTGCATACGTATATATATCCAGGTTCATAACTAGTTTCCAAGGCAGTGACGTAATTTGGTGTGTTATCCGGTATTTTCAAGATTCTTTTTTATAAAATAACGATAAAGTTTCTCAACTTCCTTCCAGTAACCGTACCCCCAAAATCTGACGTCCACAACTCTGGACTGAGCAACATACTGCGGGAAAATATAATTAGTATCACTAAGAGCCTAATGGAAGTTATTCCCTATGAATTTCCCCCAGGTTGCATTCAAAAAATGTTTGGCTGCAACATTTTTATGCGCCATTTTTATCAGCACAAAAAACTTATAATACCCGGTACCACATTGTACTGTAAAAAGCTCCACTATAGGGGCATAAATAATTCACAATAGATAAGCTATTTCATCAGGGTGCACTGTCACATTTTATATTAGTTATATTAAATAAAAACTTGTTTCACAATAACTTTGCAAAATCTTAACCATATTCAGTCAGACAATAAAAAGTTTTCACTTTAATTAAAACCGAACGTGTTGACATGCTTCGAATAACACTTTGTCAGAAAAAATTTCAATAATCTTAGAAATGCTACTTGGAGTCTTGACAACAAGAGTCTCAAGGGGCCGATGACCGTCCACCTTGGTAGGACCTGAACAAGATAACAGTAGCGGCATTAGTAGCAGTGGCAACATGAAGTGAGTGCTGTAGTAGTGCCAAAGTGCTGTGCAACAACAATAACAACTGGAAATAGTCAAAAGCAATTAGAACAGAAGTTGTTGCAACCAACATCTATGGGTTGGTTGGTTCGTTGGTTACCCGTGCTGCAAATGCCTAATGCTGCTGTTGCTACTGCAGCTGCTACTGCTGCCCGTATTATGCCTCTTCATAACTAAAACTGAAGTTGTTCGTTTTTATGGATTCCTGTTCATTCTTGCAGTTGAAATTCCTACCTTTCTGCCCATTTATGCGATATGCATTGCATTGCAGAACGGATTACAGTTGCAGATACTGTCTGCCTCGATTTTCTTTTGTAAGTTGAATAATATTCGTTAATAACTCTATTTAAGTTGCAGTTCTGGTTTGTTTGCCCGTCCGTCCGTCTGTTCGTCTATCTTCCTTTCTGCACATTCTCAGCTGAAAAGAAATCACAGTTTCTTGGCGTTGTTGAATGTCGCAAAACATCACTCATGAAATCGTAATGGGTTGTTAACATTTTCTGTTTTGCAAATTAATTAAATCTCATCCTAAACGAATGACTTCGAATGGTCTTCAGATGGATTTTCATTGCTATGAATGTAGACTAGATTTATATATGAATAGCGTTTAGCATTGTGACATACATATGTATGTACGAGTGTATACATATGTCCATGAAAACGGTGTACAAAACATATACATATATACATATACGTACATATATGGGACAGATAAAAATCTTGATTAGCGACTAAAATAAGTGTTTAAATTCAAATCTCGCTGTGTTTGAACTTTATTCTATCTCATGTGAAATCTTCATTTACATACATGAAAAGTGGAGCAGACGTACAAAATACATGGAGCAGGAAATCCATGGCAACGGGAATTTGTGTGTCCTCTCCTAATTGACTTAATGGGAAAACTGGATGGCCGATATATGATTGGGAAATCCATCGAGTTTCATTCATAGTGCTCCAATAAAAAAAATATTTTTCTGAGTAGGTTGAAGATAAAATACAAAAAAATTTTGGATAACATTACAATGAGTTATTACAGCATTTATAGTTGGCACAAAATCACGCCAGAAGCGTGATCAATAAAGTTCTGAATGCAGAGCAAGCCATTCACGAACGTCAAATAAATCACTGAAACAAACAGAAAAAATTAGCTTAATATAATGGTGGACACTTGTAATACGATCCCTGCATTAACGAGAAAGCGATTTCGACCAAACACCTGTATATATGTAAATATTAGGATGCTCATAACTTATTTTTAAACAATGTTTATGGAATTGTATTTGCAGAACTTAACATTTGCTGTTATCGATTGATGCCGTTTCATGAAATTATAAGTATGGGCAAAATTTGAATAATTGAACAAAGTAGGAACTTTTTGGGTGTCACATTTTTCGCTTTATATAAATATTTTATATAATACCGTACACAACCCCATCGGAGCAGAGTAAGATGAAATTTTGTCAAGTTTTATCAATGTTGCTTTCCTGGTGATAACGATTCTTCAAAGTTAGCAGCGTCCTTTCTCGTTTCAAAAAATTGTAAAAGGTGAAGAAATCAGCATAAAAGTTGAACAGGAAATTGTGTCAGATTCTGATTAATTTATCTGGCAAAAGCCAAATCAAGCGGCAGCGCCGAGAAGTTGAATAAATTAATCTTTTCTGACATGCCCCGCTGCTTTCCGCTTGCATTGGACCTTCATCATAACTTCTGAATTGTATAGGGATATGTTAAAAATGCTTATGGTATAGTCCTTAGATGCGAAATCGGGACATAGGTATTATTATTATTGCATTATAAGAATCCAACGTAATCGGTTCTATACCTGGTAAAAATTTAGTGAATTTAAAAGTGTGTGTTTGTAGATACTTTGAATCCTAGTTATTTACAATTAACGCCCTTTTAGAGTAATATAATATTATCTTCTAAAATATGCATAAATATTTTCCTAGAAACTTCAAATGTGATTCTCTCGAAACTACAAAAAAAATATAGGGGACGATTTAGGGGCTATATATAAATCCGAACTGATTTTTTATTACCCTACATCAAACTGTGTCCCGGCTATAATGAGTTTGTGCATTTGCTTGTAACACCTAAAAGTAAAATAGATGGACCCATTGTTTATTATACCGATCGACTTAGAATCACTTCCAGAGTAGATTTAACCATGTCCGTCTATTCGTCCGTCCGTCTGTAGGTGCATCATTGAAATCAAAGTCCAGGTCGCATTCAAAGTGCGATCGTAATGAAATTTAGCAGAGCGCTCTTTTTTAGCCCAAGGATAATCCCTATCTAATCTAGTAATAATCGGTTGAGATTTAGATATTTACCTCAGAAGTGTCATCTAAGCGCAAAAGAAATTGTATTTACATCTGAGCATGAATAAACACTGTCAAATTTGAAAGAAATCGGCTCAGATTTAGAAATGTCCCCCATATATACTCGTACAATTCTTCCGATTTGGTATCAACGCGTCAAAGAAGAGACTTGACAGAAAGAATTTTTGTAGACACAGAAGATTCTCAGCTTTGAAGAAAATCGGTTTCGATTTGACAATAGTCCCCAAATTTCCATCCGATTTGGCATATAAGCGCTATAGAAATAGTGGGTAAAAATAAAACAAGTGTGTCAACATTTTTTGGAAGGTAAAGATTTTTTTGAAATTTGTTAATATACTGGTTGAGAATTTGAAAAAAATAAAACAATTTGAACTGTTTAACAAAATTTTCATTTTTTCGCGAGATATGACCTATTAAATTTTTCCGAGTGTGTTTAGAAAACTGCAATTTTCTCTGGAAATATTGAACGGATTTGACTGAAATTTTTGCAGTTAGGTCCGAAAAACTTCCTAAAATCTAAATATATCATGAACTTTAATTACCAACTGACCATATGAAAAATATTGCAAAATATTTTTTGCATATGCGAATAATTTCACTTTCTGGAGCAGTGATTTGAAATATTTTGTATTTAGAATGCGTCCAATTTTGACGTCCACCTGAATCAGAAAAAAATTTTTGGTAGATCGCGCTTTGTAAAAAGTTACAGCAAATTGTTTTAATTACAAAGTTACAGCACTTGTTTTAATTTTACCCAGTATTTAACATCTGAGCATTACCAAATTTGGCATAAAGGAGTTCATTGATCCAAGAATGAAATAAAATGGATCAGATTTAGATATAGTCTATCGGCCAATGTTTTAATATAACGGGTTTTCCAATAAGAGCGATATGATTTCTTTGAAAAAAAAAACACACTTATTGTTAAGGAAATTCAAAAGTTTTTTATTTAACGTGAAGTACAATCGATACAATTAAGTTCTAAATAAAACGTCATTCGAATGGCCTCAACGACTTCTTCTGCAGGAACGAATTCGATGACTCATGGGTGCCAAAGTCGTAGGTCGACTGGAAAGCGTTTTTTTTGGATTTAAAAAAAATTAGCGCACGAATTGGAGGACGATTATTTTGATAATAAAAATGAATAATTTGTAAACTTTGTTCTTGCGTATATCTTTAGTTCCCTTTAGTTCCCCTATAGAGATCGCACCAAAATACGTTTTTTAGCCATAGATACCACATTTTTAAAGCAATTTAGCAGAAACTTTGCAGTTTGTATTGTATTTTGTCAAGAATTCATCACAGCAAAAATTTTACAAATCGGTTCATATTTTGTTATACTCGTAGTCGCCCTATAGAGGTCGCTCCAAAATATACGTATTTAAGCCATAAATACTACATTTTCGAAGCATTTTAACTGAATCTTTGCAGATTGTATTAAATTAAATCAAGACAAGAATTCATCGTAGTAAAATTTTTTTAAATCAGTTCATATTTTGTTGTAGTCCACCTATAGATGTCGCTCCCAAAAATGCTTATTTAAGCCAAAAACACCACATTTTCTAAGAAATTTAGCTGAAACTTTGCAGCTTGTATTCTATTTTGGCAAGAATTCATCTTAATAAAATGTATACAAATCAAATTCTATTTTTTTACAGTCCCTGCGTAGATGTAGCTCTCAAAAATGCTATTTTAAGCCATAAATACCATATTTTTCATGTGAAGAGTTTTGCTAAAGAATTTGCGGTCTAAAATTTGGCTAAAAATTGGAGTGTTGGTTTTATTTAATAATTTAGTTAAACAAACAGGAACGTTTCATGATTTGCTTCATATCCAAAGATTTTTCCAGTAATAAAATTGAATGCAATCCATGCTGGAGGGTATATAAGATTCGGCATGGCCGTACTTAACGCTTTTATTTGTTGTTTAGTTTGTTTATTGTTATCCATATGGTTCCACCTTTCTCTTTAGAAACAAAACACCGTGTGGTGGTGTAATAGGTACTGCCTAACAAATTTAATATTTTCCGAGCTGTAATGAAACATTCAATCGGTATGACTGGTGGGGACTGACTATTCCTATTGCTTAAGAAATTTTAAAAATGCATCAAACTTTGATCGCCTTTCCTGAAAAACTACATTTTTGCATTCAGCAACATTGTTTAGAAAGGAGGTATCGATATGTTAGAGTCGATTTGGAATCTCTTTCTGGTTTCGGATTTCTTTCGCATATTTCCATCATTCTTTAGACATTCTTTAAGACACACAATTTACTTTAAATATATTGGAATTTTCATTGCATTTTTTCTTTCTTTACTAGTACTTAAGATGCTTTTTATATAAATTAAAATATATGTTCTTCTTCCATTAACGATTCAAAGAAACAAGTGGCTACGATAAGGTTCCGTTTTTTTTCATTCATATAATAATTTTGAAAATTCATGCCAACGTTTTGTAAAGAATGCTACAAATTTTCACGCACCAATAAAGAGTGGTTAAATTTTGTTTAACCTAATTCGCACAATATAAAAAATAACTATATAAGGAAAATTTCCATATACTAGTACACAAGAATTTATGAAATCAATTCAAAGTCTTGCCCCCATTGAATGGACAAATCACTTTGAATGATCCTCCAACTACTGTTTGTTATAATTTAAAATGTTTTTTTAGTTTTGCAAGGCATCGGAAAGGTATTTGCCTTTGGCATACTTAGAGAATTCCATATTATTATCATTCATTATCTCATGTCTTCTTGTCGTTTTCTTGTAGTCGTGTTTTTTCTCTTGTTATTTTCATTCGTTGCAAATTAATTTTATGTTATATCTTGTATAACCATGTCCGGACATGACTCTGAATGTACTACATTCAATATGATGGATTACACATTCCCAGTCTATTGTTGCTGCTTTGTTAGTTGGCAACAATGTTTTTGTCTTTACTTCACAGAGATACCCAATAAATAATTATGAGATTCATTATAAACCGATCTGTAGTTAGTTGCAGTTCAAATATACCTCTGACTCTTGTATCAGAGGGAGAGTAAGATATGTATACTTAATGTGGCTGACCAATCTTACAGATCCAGACGGGGCGGCAACATATGTCTGAAGGCTCGGTCAAAGTGCTAGCCTAATAATTATGTGTTTTACCTGCATCAATTCCGTATCGAGTGATGAGAAAACGCCAAAGTACTAAAGCCGTGATATTAAGTATTATTCGTTGAAATTTTTAACGATAACATTGTCGAATACAAATTTTAGAGGGAAATATGTGCAATTGTCCAGGTTTTTTAATATCATGACAAGTTTTGTAATAACATGTGAACCAGGCTTTGCACTTCCGAAAAATAGTCTTATCTAATGAAATACTGATCTTCGGGTTCTCTTGGTGAGTTCCACGGGAAATGTGTGTCGAGCAGTACATTAAGCGACAGCTTGCTTTTTTTTTTCAGCCTTGCGGCGTCGGAGACCTTTTCCACTTTGCGCCTTCCTAAGCTGCTTCTTATATATCTTGAGTTGATATTTATAGGCATCCCAATCATTAGCGACCGCAGTAGATTTCGCCCTGTTGAATAGCTTGGTGCAGCTCTTTTTCCTGGTAGTTAGCTCCGAAGACCACCATTGAGGTTTAGTTGTACCCTTGTACCTTGTTTTTGGACAGGCTTCTTCAAGAGAACCATTGAATGATATGACGATATGCTTGCCTAGATTATACAGAGCGGCTTTGTCACTCGGTTCATACAGAACTTCAGATTGGGGACTTTTTTGAAATTTTTCTCATACAGGTGCCACTTTGTCTTCCTCACATTTCTGTGGACGGCAGGTTTAGGCGCTTTTTCAGCGAGTTTGAACTCTATATAATGGTGATCTGAGAATGAGTGGTCGTCCAGTACGGTCCACCCAATAATTTTGACTGACAGCCGGTCAGTAGCAAACGTTACGTCAAATAATTCTTGTCTGTCTTTAAATGTAAAGGTCGGTTTATTGCCTATGTTACAAATAGTTAGGTTGGTAGTTAGAATAAAGTCAAGAAGCGAATAACCCGTATTGTTTATATCCGTACTACCCCAGATAGTATGTTGAGCATTAGTGTCTGCGCCAATAATCATCTCGAGATCGTCAGACGTTGCTTCTTCTACTACTTCCCTGAAGTGAGCTGTCGGTACTACAGCTTCATAAGGGAAGTAACTGGAGACCACCCAATATATGCGATTACCGATCTCCAGACTTGCAGCTGTTTGGTTTTTACCACGTAAATTAGTCAGGAGAAATAAACTTAGATATTTCCTGGCCAAAATGCAGGTTCTTGGAGTGCCTTCGCAGTTGGCCACAAGCAGTTTAAAGTTGGGTGTCTTGATCCTCCTACACCCTTCCTCCTGCAACGTAGGGCTCCTGTATCAGGACGATGTCTACTGCACCTGTGGACTGGCGCAGCAACAGAGCCACTGAGGCTGCTTTAGCGCGATGGAGGTTAATCTGTATACCATCATTGGTAATTGACAGATTAACATCCACCCCGACAAGGGTGTTATCGAACTCTTCGTCCGTAGCCACTCCTGAAACTCTCCTCAGCCCCTCAGTGTCCGAAGTAGTAGCAGAAATAATGGGCGTGGCTCCAGAAATCCGTGTATTAACCACGGTGGACGACTCGCCTTCTGCAGTGGGAGCTATATCCTGCTTGTATACCTTCAAGACTATAGTCTCGAAACAATATTGCAGGGTTGCAATTGCACTTTGTATATGGTAGTACACTAAGAATGTACGCTTCCATTTAGGTTTGGTTCTGAAGTCTGCTTTTTAACGGTGAAACACTCCACACCGTGGACTAGGCTGATTGTGGAAATTGGGATATTTTTGCATTTGCTGTAATAATATGTAATAATGTTACAAAAGAAATCAAAACCCGTTCATACGGCTGCACCATTTTTACAAACGAACTTAAAAATGCGGCTTCAGTCTAAAATGTAGAACATTTTTAATTTTTTTTTTGCACAAACAAAATCATCATTAGCTTTATTGTTATGGACTGCAGCGTGATTTGAAATCGTCTTAGCTTTATACGACTATACATGAATATGTATTCTTTATGGGGTCACAGATAAAGTCCAGGTAAATATTTCAAAGTGTTGCAAACGGAATGACAGAGTTTATATACCTATGACGGCACATCTTCGGCGTCCTCAGAGACATCCTTCAGGTGGCTCTGAACAAATTGGCTAGATAGGCCAAAAGCAGCGGTTTGGGAGTTAGTCCAAACAAGACAGGATTGGTTCTATTTACTAGGAAGAATAAGGTCCCACATGTGGACCCTCCTCGGATAAATGGAACAAAGATGGTCTTTTCTGAAACTTTAAAATATCTAGGAATAATTCTAGATAGGAAATTATTATTCACACTTAATGTTCTGTAACGTGTAATGAAATCCAATGTCGCATTATATTACTGCAGGAAAGCTGTAGGGTCGCGTTGGGGCCTATCTCCTAAAATGTAGTTCTCCCAATATTTTTGCACGGCATTATGGTGTGGTGGACCGCAGCTAATATACTATCCATTACAAACAAATTATCAAAAGTCCAGAGAACCGCCTGCCTATGCCTAAGCGGTGCGTTGAGGACTACAGCGACTGACTACCAGATACATGCGGTGTCTTTCAAGCCAAAATAATATGAAGACGCCAGTGGCTAAATTATAACATAATGATCAACACTGGTGTTGTCAATTACTCGGACAGCGAGGAAACAGATCTTCGGTTTCAACATCTCTAATAAATATATTGGAGTATATTCGGCCACTTTGTACAGACATGATCATAAATTGCGTGTTTTTGGTTCCCTTTTTGCAGCCTCTTCTGGCTATAAACTTGGTAAAATATGTATCATGTGAAATTAATACTTAATGTTGAGGTTGCACAGTGCTTTGTAATCCTTTAAATATTGGTTTCAAAGCACACCTTCCGTTAATGTCGAACACTTATTTCACGAACCTATGGTTTAGTAGTAGTAAAGAAATATAGATAGTCCATATACTAGATGCAACTTACATGAAATTGGAATTTAAAAAAAATTACCATAATTAAGTTTTAAAATTTTTTTTTCGTTTTATGGTACCTATTTACAACAGAAAATGTTATGTACATCCCTTCGACAACAATTTTCTAAACTAGTGTTTATAAAGTTCAAAGATTTGTTATGTTTACTTTATATTAACCAAAAGAGAAACGACCCAGCGGCGTAAAGAAGGTCTCAGCAGGCCTTATATCATGCCTTGGTTTGGAGACACAAGGCCTTCCAGTCCCATTACGTACTCATTTATTTTTTACACAGCGTGTCATAGGCGACCAAGGCCTTCCACACTCACTTCCCTTGTGAGGCCTTATAGAAGGACAATTCCAGAATACTTTATAGAAGACCTATTATACAAGGTCTTATGGAAAGTGTAATACGCAGGTCTTACATAAGCCCCGATCTAGAAGGCCTTATGGAAGATTTTAATTAAAAAGACCTTATTTACCAAATCCAAATCTTTATTAATGAAATATACATGTTTTGTGGTGTAGTTAGAAAATAAAATAAATTTCCTCCTGTCCTTGTTGTTATCAATTTTGTTTTTAACTGAATGTTCTAAATGATCTGTGAGAATTCTTCCACAAAAACTTAATTTTGAGTTTATAAATCGTTCCTCAAAGGTTTTACTCGGTTTTCCAAATCTGAAATTAGATATGTATATCGTCATCAGAAACGAAAAAGGGCGTAACAAAAAGAAAAGTGGAAATTAAGTTTTTGATAGATTTCGGTACACTGCATCAAAATACACATCCTGACAAATTTTTAGCGACCTACTATCAAAAATAGCGAATTTATTTACAAAATTTCAAAAGGGCCTAACAAAAAATTATTTCTGTTTTTATAGTTAGTAATTCCTATTTCACGCAATTTTCACAAAGATGCTATAAATCATGTTTGTAGGAATTTATATATGTTTTATTATGTTTAGGTATTATACTGAAACCCCCGTTTTTCTAACGAAAACATTTTGCACTTTACTTTAGTTTTTGCTTTTCCTATAAAATTTTCAAATATGATGATACGCCCTTTCTCGTTTCTGATGACGATATGTAACATTTGTTTTATTTGCTTGTTTAGTAAAACTCACTTACCACGCAAACCACAAAAAACACAACTGACTTCAACAAAATTCTTCTAAAGACTAAAAACACAATACGGCTGCTTGACTCTTTTTGGAAACGCAATTGTTTTTTGCTTGCTGTCTTCTGTTTGGAATTGTTTTGCTCCCTCTTAGTTCTTTCGCTCTCGCATGATTTTTAAAGTAACGGAATAAGTTGCCCAACAATTATTTTTCATTATTTTCAAAGACCTTATGAATTCCCTTCCATATGAAAGCCTTGTGTAAGGTCTTAACGCACAAGGCGGACGAGAATGAATACACGATTTTTTGTAAAGCGAAAATAGGGATTATGGAAGGCGTTGTCAAGGAAGGCCAGCAAGTATGGGTATTGACTTTTTTATAAGGTCTTATTGAAGGCCTCTTCCAAGTAGGCCTCCGTATTTACGCCGCTGGGGAATAAACATTCGGAAAATTAAATCCTAAAACATAGTTATTACATTTGTTATAAAGCTAATGTCACATATGAATGTCATCGAAGACGTCGACAGATCCGAGGCAGACATCCGCGATCGTATTAGTGAGGCTAGAAGTGCTTTTATTGCACTAAATAAAATTTGGAGAAGCAACAACTTCTCGCGTACAACCAATGTAAGAATTTTCATCTGTAGCGTCAAATCCATCTTAATATACAGCTGCACAACTTGGAGTTTGACACAGGCTACAACTCTATATATTACTATATAATATATCTTTGACAAATCATCATATTTCTTTCAGGAGTCTGCATATAAACTAAAGTCTTTTGTTTCGCCGCATTTACCAGTTAAGACTTTTTTATCAATTAATAGACGACACTTGGAATAAAAACATTAAAGGCTATAATTAAATTTGATTTTTATATACAATCTGTGTTAATTGATCACATTTAAAGAACTGCATTTAATTGAGTTGCAGTTTGTTTTCCGCTTTGTCCATAGAAATACATATCTCCCAGATATTTAACTGGTTTCCAGCGGAGCAGCTATCTTCCCCATTGCAAGTTGACAATTACGTTGGATTATTTTGTTGCTTGTTTTACCATTTATACTGAAATAAATATCGAAATATGAAATATCATTGGACAAATAATTTTTAATTAATTACCTTATAAAAATCATTTGCAATTATCTTGTTTTTCGGTTTAATGATTAGAGAAAAAATATTGTTGCTATAGATATTGCAACTGGTTCCACATTATTCCAAGGATGGCCGGCGGAGTCTTTGGCTGCCGTCGAGTAGGAGGTGGAGCATGTGATAGACAGCTTTCTATGACTTGACTGGCATCGAAGAAGCAACTTTAATTGAATTCATTGGCATACGAGTGTGAGAGAGTGTTAGCCTTGGCGTGTGTGTGTGTGTGAGTTTTCGAATAGTGTTTGATGGGGAGGGGTGCAGGTGCAGCATAAAGTCGGCTTAATGCAGTGCATTAAATCAGTCAAACACTGCCAAAGACTATGTCGACTTGGCGATGCATTAAGCAAAACATGTGAAAATCGTGTACACTTAACGCCTCTTAATGCGGCCGGCCGATGTGTAAATGGGTTTTGTGAGGCCTCAATTTCTATGGCGGCGGTGCGGAAAACGAAAACCGAAACGTTGGAATGCATGCGGTTTGTACAGCGACTCGTCAGCTCTGATGATGCGGATTTTCTTAAGGCTTTGTGCCATATGCGGCTGCTCCTACTATTCGCACACTCGGAGAGGTGGTTGTTTTTCTCTTTAAGTCTTCCTAATGGCACTGTTGCTGCTGTTGTTGGTGGTTTGGAGGTTAATAAATTTATTGAACAGTTTAATTCTGGTTTTCTTGAATTTCTAATGCGGGAAACGATTTGCAAATTAAGATAAACGTCAGTCCCCGGCCCGGTTGAGGCATTCACTTATCGCTGTTAACATCGGTTATATTCAATAAAAATAACAATCCGACAACGATTTAATCAGCCATTGCTTAAAGCAATTGGCAAATAACTTAAGTCTACTTACAATCTTGTATAATATCTTGAATTACTTAATATTTGTTAAACAAAAAATCAATTGTATTAATTTACTCATTTTCCATTTTTTTGTTCTCTCTTTGCAGGTAAGTTTCCATGCGATACACACATCAATTCTTCCCACTTGACATGGGACCGAGGTAATATTGTGATAGCACCATAAATTTTACATGTTCGTACGTCTTGTGAATCGCGAATGTTTTATTGTACATATTTTGAAAAGAAAAGAACATTGTTTGCAAATAGTTCATTTTGTGGTATGGTCAGTTTTTTTGGTCTTGGGACATGCGTGAACCTATGCATATGAGTCGTAGACGAGACCAATGCACAAAGCGCAATGTAATTGGAAACCTCCTCCATGCACCCTTCGCAAATCTAAAGAAGTGCTTCGTACTTGACGATACTTTCGTAACACTATGCTATGGGTTACCACAATATACCCAGAAAGAGAGTTTGTCATTTCTGTTGCCGTTGTGACAAATGGTTGATTTGTAGGATAGTAAAATAATTTATCGATCATATCAGTCTATGTTTTAGTATAACCCTACGTAGGTGTCAATAGCTTTGACTAAGCCCTACATATACTCGTATACTACATGTTATTAATATAATTGGCTAAAAAGTATTCAGCTTCCGATACTTTCAATGCTGATACTTTCAATATTTGCTGTATTTTGCGAACATCCGAACAAACAAGCCCAAGTAGGACCCAATTTTAGCATAATTGTGCTTCAAACTATGTGAACATATTTTACCGCTGGATAGTGATGGGAAGCAAAGATAGGAAAACATACGGTTCAATAAAGTGTAAAGGGTTCCCGAAAACCGATGACAGTTCCCAAAGATCAAAGACGTCTTCCCAAAACCAAAGACGGTTCCAAATAATCAAAAATGGTTCTACATAACCGAAAATAATTTCATAGAATCGATTTTTTGAATTGGAGAAATGGATTACATGTTGAGAGTGTTTCGTTGCACTGTAATTAAAAACCATTATAAATAATTATATAGTTTGGGCCGATTAGAAAAATCGTGGAAAAATTCCAAATGGTCTAACATTGTAGGTGCTTGACTGGTGATTTAATTGCTGAACTAGTGAACTAATTTTAGTGCAACAGAGGGTATACAAATTTGATCATATTGTCGCATTTCTCTATAGACTGGACGGACTCGTTAGAACCGATTTTCATAGAAGCTGGAACCGCTATCATTAATTCAAACCAAAAATTTATAAGTTTTCTTGTTCTATCGGCATTTTCGAAGAACATGTAAATCGAGAATATTTCAAGCCGCGCCCTGTAGTCAATATCTATAAACCGGCGGTTTTGTGTCCGGTTTGATCCTGGTTGCACATGGAATAGTTGATTTCGCATCTCCTTGAAGATCGGTATATAAAAATTAATTTATATATTTTTAGCTGCAAAGTGACTTTTGAATACTGTTTTGATCACTACTGCACTGACCACAGTTTAAATGGTTAGATTGTGAATAGCACATTCCATCCACGCCCTTAACTGTATGTGTGCAAACTTTCAGATTAATACTTTTACATGGGCTCAGTGGCCATAAGGTCTCCAAACGTGTAGCGGGGAAACAAATGCATAATATGCTATGTATGTTTCAAATTTCGATATAATCTATTTAGTCATCAACAGAAATCATATCACAATTCAAAACCTTATCACGTGCATATGTACATACTGACCACAATCAAAACTAAACAAAATTTTTGTTAAATATTTTACCACCGAAATAGGTGGCGCGAAATTAACAAAAAAAAAATCTTGTTCGCAGTTTTTGTGTCCTTCTTGACTTAAAGTCGGACGACGCAATCCCTTAAACTATATATAGACATATGTGTAGTTCCATAGCTAATTATGTTTTTTTTAAGTATTGAAGGAATGAAGATTGCTTTGGTAACTAACACAATGACCATCTTTTGAGAATTCAAAATTGATCATGTTAGATATGTTAACACAATAAGAGGTGAGCGATATATTTCGAAAATGATTTCAAGATTTGATTTCGGGTTGACCTGAGGCTGGACATCAAATAGTCATTTTTACTCCTCTTTTGATATCACTATGTACATAACAATTTGTAGATTCGTAGCTCTTAAAGAATTTTGAAAAGCAGTGAAAGAATTAAAATTGCTGTGGTCACTGCTACACTGACCAAAATCTCAGAATACAATACAGCTTAACTCGTGTATACATAGAAGTAATAGTCTACATCTGAGTATTACACAATTTGACACTTTTTGATCGAGGCATAAACACTAATAAGTTTTAAAAAAATCGATTCAGATTTAAATTTTTTTCCTTTATTTTTATTCCACTTGGGAACTATACATAATCTAAACAGATTTTCATCAACGTGAATCAAAAACACAATTTCCAAATACGAGTAATACAGGGTGGCATATACTGACCGAAGGGGTTTGAGTTCATTATAACCTTTTTTTTAATAAATAAAATAAATTTGAGAATTGACGATTGATTCTATAGCGTAAAAGCAAAATCGCTATATTGGTGGGCATGTGGCTGTATCTAAATCTGAAACAATTTCATTAAATTCGTCACTGCTTGTTCTGGCCTCAGAAAATATCTCTTTGGTAAATTTCATGAATATAGTTTGTAAAATATTGGATCTGTTTCGCATTTATGTCAAATGCATTTATATGTGGGCTAAACCTAAATCTCTGCCGATTGGCACACATTTCAGCAGGTTTCGTCCCATTCATCCCAAAAGCAAAGTTGCCTGATAAATTTCAACGTTTTAAGATTGCGTTTAAATTGACACTCAAATTTTAGATGAACAGCGGACAGACGAACGGACAGATAGCTTAGATCAAAACATCTAGTGATTTTGTATCGATCAATATATTTTAATATAAGTCTAGTTCCAGTAGTTTTTATTTGTTATTAACCAGTACCACAAAGTGGAGTAGGGTGTAAACTTAAACATATGCCTAACGTCAAAAACTTTTATTCCGCATTTTAAATTCCGCCTTACAGGTTTAGGCCAGAAGCCGAAAGCCGCTAGAAGGCCGCACTGGAAAACTTTTGGATTTTCTGAGTTCAAGGAAAACCTTCCTTCATTTAGAAGGAACCGTTTGATCTTCAACTCAACTCAACTCCACAGTGAGAAAACCATAAGATAACATCAGCAACAGATAAACGCCTCTTAGGAAATCATCAACATAGAATGTAGCCACGCGCCCTGGCATCGTTAAGAATACATATGGCATTGTATGTTTAGTTCTCAACATTAACATTCAAATCTACCACCAAAACGGTGGAATAGAAAGAAAGCAAAGTTTTTTATGTAGAAAAAACATCCAACAACAACTTGAATAATTTTAATTTTACTATTCAAAAAACACTCCTTCATTCAGAAGGAACCCGTTGATCTTCAGCTCAACTCCAAAGTTAAAAAAAAAAAACATAAATAACATCAACTACAGATCAACCCCTCATAGGGAATCGTCAAAATGGAATATTATTGCCATATTGTAAATCAGTTATGGAAGAAACTAATCCTAACAATATTAATGTTTATTCAGTACATTTTTCATGGTTGGTCTTTTTGATAGGTGGCACTTGATTTATGCTCAGTTTGGTTTGCCATTTCATAATGGACTTATTCCGGAGCAAAGTTTGCAAATCGTATAAAATTATTACCAAAATAATGGGCGACGACTCGCGCGAACCCAATCAGCGATGAAGCTCACTTTTGGATGAATGAGTACGATAATAAACAAAATTGTCGGATTTGGAGTAATTATAATCCACAAGCCATTGTTAAGACGCCGTTACATCGACAAATAGTCACTGTTTGGTGTGCTCTATAGAGCCCTGATTAATGACTTTTTCGTGCAAGAATCGGAGGCTGCCAGCGGCGGCGGCCACTTGCCCAAAATCATTTTTAAAACATAATGGCAAACGCTTATCTTTATAATAAAGATAAATTATTGGTCATAACATAAAATTATATGCGTTTTATTTCTTTTTGAAAACCTAACGTCTAAAAAACACCCTTTATTAATATAATGCACATTTGGACCATTAATATCTGACTGACATTATTCAAACATGGCTCATTTTTGGCATTTTTTCCTTTTACTTTGGCAAATTTTTCATTTTGATGATTTTGCCTACAACCAGTTTAGGATAGTTTTAGAGCAAAAATCAGATATATTCACCTTCTTTCCATATACAAAAATAAATACACAGAAATCATCACAAGTTGTGGCTCCTTCCTCTTCTTTTTCTGCATTTTTAAAATTGTATCTGCTTTTTATATTAAGTACGAGTATTGAATATATTGGTCAAGAATTTTGTATTTTTATCCTGTAAGGATAAATCTATGTTTCTATTTAATTAATTCTCTGGCAAACGTATGTTACAATGTAGTCGACTACGTTCAGCTGTTGCATTTATCTTTATAGGTAGGTGTGAACTCGATTCGACTCTAACGTAACGATCCGAGTGACCATTCTTCATTGTGCGTCTTTTTTGCAGTTTATGCATGTGTCGTTATGTCTAATCAGTTTCTTGAGCATAAATTACAATTTCTGTACCTTTATATCTTTCATTTTGATACTGTTGAAATTTCATATTCCTATAAGACTACTACGTCAGACATTCAGACCGCCACTCCGTTCCGCACACACATGTAAAACATATGCGCACATGCGCAGCATTCGCATTTTGTCCTTGTTGTTGCGGATGCGGCTGGGACTGGGACTGTAACTGCGACTGCACCGATGCTGTTTGTGTTAGCTTCAGTTTACAATAACATCATCTTCGACAGAGTCATAAATTTAACTTTCCATTTTCATTTCACGTACTCTTATTTATTATTCAACATTTTGCCGGCGATTTCTGAGCCGACCGGCCACATGCAGACATTGCGCCCCACTATCCCGTCAGTTGGCTTAGCGGGGAAAATGGCATCATTTTACTTGGAAGAGAAGGCGAATGAGTAGTGAGTGCATCGTACCACCACAACACTGACTGTCCGTGGTAAGATAAAACCCGGTCTCAATGCTCAAATGTGATGCAAATAAAATAAAAGGAAAACAAAGCGGTCGTCAGAAAGTATGAAATAGTACCAACTTCCAACTCCTAGGAGAAACACAAGTAAAGCGTATAAAATAGTGGACGCAATACTGCACAGCGATGTGATGGCATTACGCATTTATGTTAACATTTGTCTTCATTTCAATATTGGCACATGCTGTGGAATAGGCACTATGCGATCTACCTTGGGTTAGACAACGAGTGCAATCGAAAGGGGGAAACTCCAAGTGGGGAACTTCCTGAATCCATCTATCCTATTTTTATTTTCGCGTATCCAGTTCTAGATTAGCGACCAAAAGAAAGAATGAAATCTACACGGGCGCACTGATAGGCCCTCTCGCCACATACATATGTGCGCATTGGACAAGGTCGGTGTCGATTGATTGTAAATTATGTTTTATGGCAACTGATATGCATATTAAATTGCATTGCAATCGTGTTCTCTTCCTTCGATTTACATCATAATCCATAGGCTACGCATTTTCTACAAAAGGAGATATAAAGAAAAATTTTATCACTGGACACTAGAGTGTTAGAGTAAGAACACAACCTGTTTGGCAAACGCTATTTGCAATATAAAAATAACTTAAAGACGCATATTTTATTAGAAAATAAAACCAATTTTAATAAGTCTGGCTCCACGGATTTTCAGTTGAAAAGAAAAATTATTTGTCTTGTTAACAAAACATAAAAAAAATTATATTCTCCAACAAATTTTATAAATATATTTTTAAATTATGTTAAATCACATGAATTTACGAATATAACAAGCATACATACATCAAGTACAAAACCAAACATCTTCTTTTTCAATCCACAAGTTTATGCATAAACTGTTTTTTGTGAACTTCAGACCATTTATCAGGTTTATTAGAAAGAATACATGTATGTCCAAAGGCTCCATTATACAAAAATAAATATATGCTCACATACGAGTATAAATAAACACCAAAGGCCTTGAGGATCAAAAGTTCAATGATTATTTAAGAAAGACAGAAAACATTACAACTTCTTAGACTTCATCATGAGTTTACAAAAAAAGAATGTTGAAGAATGTTTGCATACACTTGTGCGTGGTTTCCAAACCTCGGGTGACTCAATGGAATAGCGTATGTTGGAACTATAGGCAAATATAATCTACCAGCGCAACAATGAGCGTGTTTATTTACATTTGTACGCATGCGCAACGGCTTTATTTTGACAGTTTATAGTTTTAATGCACTTCTAAATATGACAGCGTATGTGCTTTGAATGATAACCGCCTCTGGGGATTTTGTGATATTCGCGAAAAAAACAAAAGAAATTATATTTCTGCTGGAACCACGATCACAGGGTACTCTATGAGCGGCTTTAAAATAAGTACAATAACTTACTACATGTTCTAAATTCGAGATTTAGAAATAACGATCAGAAAATGAAATCTATACATTTTATGTGTCAAATCAAATTTCTAATAAACCCATAACAAAATTACATTATTCAGATGAAAAGACATTATTTAGAGTTAACCAACGTTGCGTTTCTGTAACTAAACGTCATTATTAATTTTTTTATTTCGGTCTTTATATCGTTATTGATTTGTCACTAGGATATTGTCCCAATGATGGTCTAGAGCCAGGACAATATCCTTGTGACAAATCAATAAACGTCATTTGTTTATAGAACAAAATCAGTTCATTAGTACACCCATTAAACTCATTAACATAGCATAGTATTTTTAATGCAATGCAGTAGGTAACTAACAAAGATTGTATTGTGTGTAGTTTCAAGAATTATGTGGACTGGTATTAAAGTTATAGGCTTCTTAAATTACAATGGATTCTGGTAGAGGAGACCACAAAAAATATAAAATTTTGCTTCCTCTCTCTTTACTGCTATAGTTATTGTTTCGACCACAAGCTTGTATGAATACTTATAATTAATGTTACTCATACGACCACTTGCTGCACCAACAGGCCAAAGAGGGTTTTGATTTAACTATTTTTGTATTGTAATTTAACTATTTTTTGGCGTTTGTGGTAAGTTTTGGGCTTTGGTGTGATCCCAGCTCCTCAGATGTAAAGAACAGTTTCATATACCGCAATATGTTTTGAAAGTGTATTTAAGTGCTGCTTTTAAATTTCTAACAAAATTAAATAAATATTTAGTGGTTTTAGCAAGCGTTTGATTTTATTTTTAAAAATAATTGCAAATATACAGGATATAAACAAAATGTTGAGAAAAAGATAAATATTTTGTACTTTAAAAAATTAGGAATGAAGGAAGTTTGTAATGCGGAAGCAGAATAATCAATTGTAGAAAATGACTTACATGCATTACTATTATGTTTATATATTCACAAATCGGGGTAAATAATATTTTTTTTTAATTAATTGCATCGTTTTAATATATTTGGATCCCCTCACCTTAGAGAGGAGGGTATATATCATTTGCTACGAGTCAAAAGTGTAACACATCGAAATCAGCGGAAATCTGATTTGAATAAATTTAAATCATTTGAGCAATGTTCGTCCGCCCTTCGGTCTGTCTGTCTGTCTGTGGGTCTGTGTACTGGCTGGTGCGCACGATAACTCTCGAAAGGAGTAACCGATTAACCCCAATTTTGTATACGGTAATATTTTTCTCTATCTTCGGCTAAGTTCGAAGATGGGCCATATAGGTCCACCCCTTCTAGTACCTCCCCCACAATGGATTAACTCTTAGTGAAATATTGATTCCTTAATACCTTCTATACTACTTACTCGAATCTTCTGAAATTTCACACATAGTATTAGTTTGTTAGTCGCTAACACGTCAAGGAAAATGTTCGAAGTGGCCACTCCCTTGTTGGTACCTCCCACACGAATGGACCATTTTGCACCAAAAGTTAAAGTTATGGCTTTAATATCAGTTCATACAAATTCTTGAACTGATATTGGGTGGGCGGTAACGGCCCCATTTGGTACATCCCACACAAATGGACCTTTTTGTACCAAAAGTTACCAGATTTTAACTTTAATACCAGTGCATACAAATCCTTTAAATTTTGTACAGTGTAAAGCTTTTATAGTATATAGAGTCCAGAGAAAAATGGGCGCTATTGGCACTCCCCTTTTGGTACCTCCCACACAAATGGACTTTATGTACAAAGTTAAGAGCTTATAACTTTAATACCAGTGAATACAAACGCCGCGAATATTACAGTATTGACTTTGTGATAGATTACACAAGGGAACAAAATAGAAATTTGTTTGTGTTGACTGGAACTTTATAATAGTTTTTTTTACTAATTTGAGATCACTGATTTTAAATCTAATCTCCATTTTTCTCCATCAGCTCGCATTTTTATTACATAAATAGAACATCAAAGACATACATATTAAAAAATCGTGTTTTTTACCATTTTAGTTTTCTCAGTAAATTGTGAATAAAACCAAAAGTTGTGCACCGATTTCAAAGAAATAAAGCTCATATAATTCGAAATATATTGAGTTAAGTGCTTTTAGACCAAAACTTTGATTTTGTCGCTTTTTATTATTTTATGATTCTTTAGAAAACAAAAATTTTTATTTTTTTATAAAGTTTTTGATTTTTTTCAAAACGTCAACAATATCTCTGAAACTACTGGGCAATTTTAAAACCACTGTAAGCACGGATTAAGGATAATTTTATTGACGTGTTTTGGATTTTTTTTAACTGAATACGATGAACTTCCACTGTAGTGGAAATGCCTTCATTTTTGACATAACGGCATATCGCAAAAAGTCGAGCTGATAGAAAAAAACCAAGTGCAGATTTGGATTCAGCGTCCCAAATAACCTTAAAACAACATTTAGTTCTTAACTTGTTCCCTTGTGTTATTTTTCAGAATAAATGCTAAAGCATCTACCTCAGGTATTGAAACGAATATATATTTTCACCCTGGTCACATAGTCTACTTTTCTTTGTGGATCCAATGGACTCTCAATAGTAAACTTTAAGGCTGCTGCCAAATGTAAATCTATTTTAAATGCAATGCAAAAGTTTCCTCTGGAATCTTCAACTTTCATAGATCATAGGAAGCTGAAATGACACAGATCTGATATTCCTTGATTTATCTATAACAAGTAAAAAACGTTAAGTTCGGCCATGCCGAACCATATACTCGTATACCCTCCACCATAGATCGCATTCAATTCTATCACAGGAAAAATCTTTGAATATGGAGCAAATCTTGGAACCATCCTTTTTGCTGAAGCAAATATTAAAAAAATGAACGCTGCAATTTTTTGCCAAGTTGTAGGCCCCAAATTCGTTAGCCAAACACTTCATCTGAAAAATGTGGTATTTATGGATTAAATTAGCGTGTTTGAGGGCTAATCTATACGTGGACTAAAACAAAATATAAACCGACTAATTTTTTTTAATGAATTCGTGCCAAAATAGAATACAAACTGCAATGTTTTAGCTTAATTGCTTAGAAAATGCAAAGTTTCAGATAAATTGCTTAGAAAATGTGTTGTTTATGACTATAACAAAATATGAACGGATTTAAAAAAAAATTACTGTGATGAATCTTTGTCTAAATAAAACATAAACTGCAAAGATCCGCCTAAAATGCTTAGAAAATATGGTATTTATGACTTAAATAAGACTATTTTGGAACGACCTCTATAGGGTGACTATAACAAAATATGAACCGATTTGAAAAATTTGTACTGTGATGAATTCTAGCCAAAATAGAATACAAACTGCAAAGTTTCAGCAAAATTGCTTTAAAAATGTGGTATCTATTGCTCAAATCCCGTATCTTGAAGCTACCTCTATAGGGGAACTATATCAAAACATTGTTCGATATTGCCCATTTGCAATCCCAAACAACATGCAACTATAAGATATATTTCTACCAAATTTGATCAACCTAGCTCTATTATTACGGACTGTAGCGTGATTACAACAGACGGACATGGCTAAATCGTCTTAGAATTTTACGACGATTAAGCATATATATACTTTATGGGGTCTCAGATCAATATTTAGAGGTACTGCAAACGGAATGACAAAGTTAGTATACCCCCATCCTATGGTGGAGGGTATAAAAATCGTCTGCTTCTAAGCCGATGTTGCTTAAGAAGTCTGTTCTTACTATGAGGTCTGTTTCATTCGTAGTTCATAGCTCTGCGGCTGGCCTCCTCCTACATGGCTCAGATACTATCCATATTTACTGTTTTTCGATAATAAATCTTTCCCTAATTTTTTCGACAAGCCAATCCGAATGACTTAGCCGAAAATATCTACCTTTCTATGACATTTATTCCACTACGCGTAAATATTATCGCTCATCATGCAACCTTTTTTTCTAAATATTTTAAATAACACTGTGCAACCGTGAAAAAATGCACGGACTTGACAGTAAAGGTTCGATTCTACTTCCAAGGGGTATTACAACGCTTTGGCAAAATTGGTGACCATTTTTTATGAGCTTCAAAAGTTTCTAAAAATCAATGGGCCCCTCGAAAAAGGTGTCATCAGCTTTTGTCCAACAACTAGTTCAGACTTGGTGATACCGCTTAACTATATTTGGCATTAATGTAGCTAAGAACATTGTGAACAAAGTTTGTTAAAATTTGATGCGAAAAAATATTTTTTCTCGCACTTTTTTTGAAATAGTAAAGGAAATTTTTTTTTAACTTTTTCTGCATAACTTCCGGGGACTTGTAATTTTTCACTAACGACATTTTAGCAAAATTGTAGCCATTAGGTTTTTATACTCAGGGCGGAAATTTTGGACTAATTTGTAAAGTCCAATCTTATTGAGTTTAACAAATATAAAATTTTTTAGATTGATTTAAACAATCCTTGTTTTTTTATATTAGCTTAATTTTTTTGCACATTAAACATTTTTGTATTACTGTATCTTGAGGAATTGAATGCAAATATTTTAAAAAATCTAAATCTTAAACATTTTTGAGTTTACATGGCTATAAAAATAACTATTGAAATGGAGTTCATCAGTTCATAACATATTGCAACGATGCATTATACGTTTAAGGTCTAGCAAAGGAGAGAGTTTAAAATGTCTCTAATAAATGTCACAACATTTTGTTATCTAGAACTTTTAATACTTGTGAAACCCAGGGTATATGCACTCAGCTTTTGCAATAAAAAAAAAACTAAAAATAACCTCTATTTTAAAGAATTTAACCGACTGTTTTTGTTATCCACATTACCCTTCAATAGCAAAGGGTATTTAAGTTTCGACCAACTGTACACTTAAGCACTTGTTGCTAATATTTGTCTGGTCATGGCCGCCGCATGGACAAGTGTCAATCCTTGTTTACCTACCAATACACGAACAATTATGACATACGATGAGTACTATTGGTGGTGGAATTTGCATGAGGCACTTGGCGCGGTCACAATGCTGCGAACACACTTGTCCCCCTCATCAGCCAAAGAATTGAAATTCTTGGAAAGCAAATCCACATGTTTCATGCTATTACATGCCGCACTCAAAGCGCTTATATTCTGAAAGCGTTTTTAGAAGAGTACTTGTGTCCAACATTTTCTCAAAGTCATTTCTGTTTGCATTTGTCCTCCTCTTCGTCTTCTTCTTTCGAGTCCATGTCTCTTCATCGAATGCACCGACATTGGCTTGACCATGATTCGCAAAGTGCTCCATTGAATTCGGTGAAACTGAAGTTTTGCCTCGAAGTGACTGTCTGTCCGTTCGCCTGATCGTCTCTTGGTGGTGGAAATGGGACATGAGGGAATCTTCAATTTGTCGTCTGCCGTCATAAGTCGTCATTAGCATAAGCATTACCAGTTGTCAATGTGTCTGTGGTGCGAATGATTATCGTATGTGAGTATATTTTAAAATACATACCAACCAACCAACCTGCATGGGAAGACCGAGAAAGAGTGGCCAACCAGCCTGCACCCAACCTGCATTCAGGAAGACAAATAACATCACATTAAAGCGGCTGCCCTTAGTTGAAGTTGGTGCGGTTAAATTGCGACAGATGTTTTCCTGACTCAGCATTAAACGGCTGTAATAATATTTAAATGTTTGCAATTTGCTAGTGGCGTAAAAATATGCTTGTTTTCATTCCAATCAACTGAGTTCTTTTCACTTTTCGCTGAGATCCTTAATTGTCAATAGCAGACGATATTTTATCTGGTATTTTAAATAAGAGATCGACTTTAATGCTGATATGTGGGACTTAAAAACATTTTCAGATTATTTTTGTTTATAACAAATTGAAAGATTTCACGATACCACAATACCATATTTTACAGATTCTCCAGAAATTAAACCAAAACACATTTAAAATCTAAGTCAAAAACCAAAGTCAGATTACCGTGATAAAGTTATCGAATGAATGAATTTAGACATTTTGTAAAAACTGGAAATAAGTTAATATTTCATAAAAAAAAATTGTGAACTCGTAACATTGTTTCCAATATTAGAAAATTACTTTTTTAGATTTACAGATCTTTAATTTAAATCAAACCAATGAAAGATATTGTTAATGCCAATCTGGCTTTATTGCCAGAAGGTCAGGCATGAGCTATCAACCAGACGACAATGCCGTGAAACGTTATCTGTTTGACAACCCATAAACTATACGCGGGTTCATACCCCAGCGTTTTTCCATTGCCCTTTTACAGGAATACAACGCTACCACAACCTTATTTGTTCTTTCCAGAATGTTGGGTTTGAAGTACAACATCCTGTCTAGTAAAATATCTAAGTATTTTGTGCTTTCGGAGAAGGGAACTTAAATACCCTCAAGAGACAGGTGTAACTGGTAGTATTTCTCCTGGTGAAACTAACAAGTTTTGTCTTGGTCGGGTTAACACCAAGACCATTATCCTTCATTATTAGTCCTAAGGTAACTCTATATTAATCTATCCAGGGTTGTAAGAATAAATGACGACAGACTAATTAGCCGAAAATTTTTAGTTCCAGTACACAGACAAGATTATATGTCAAGTTGCATTCCTTATTCTGTTGTCGGGAATAGAAATTACATTTTGACGTATGCCTCAAATTCGTCCCTAGACTGAGAATAGAGTTACATTTAGGAAAGCAACCTGCAAGATGATTTGCAACAAGGAATAATGCCCTTAGCACGGGTGTCAATTTTGTTTCTATTGAAAATAAATATACACATCCATTCTAAATCCCAATACGTTTATGCATACATTAGAACAATGATGTATAGATGTTTTAATGGCTTATTTGAAAGCATTACATGGGAGATCATATTTTGGTCTTTTTATGATTTCATAATATACAAAAGAAGACACTATATTTATTTGGACATAAGTCATAGTGACGCATTAGCCCGAGGGACCAGAGCATATGCATAACAAACCATGCACATAAAACTCGCAAAAACCTTTTATATTCTCTCATTTTCACTCAAGACAATTCCCATATTCTGAAGACGAGTCATAGATCATTGAAGATAATGCCCACCACTTCAGTTACTCCAAATAAAGCGTGATGTAATCTTCTTTGTCTGGCCATAGAATAGAAGAGCATTTCTTCCTTGTAGTCGCGGACAAAAAGTATTCAAATAAATTATAAAAGAAACGTTTTAAGAATTTCAAGTAAAATGTCAAATTGTCAACGAATAATGTTGACATATTACCGCATGTACATGGAAACATTTGTTGGAACCACTTTAAAGACCCTAGCAGAGACTCACAAAAACACACACACGCGAGTATTTACTGGCTGGCGGCCAGTATACGGCGGCATTTTTCAGGCGGCGGCAATAAAGAAGTCTTCAATGGATGGCTTAGAAGAACGAAACAACAACAATATGTTCCACAAGAAGAACACTTCAAATGAAGATTAAATGCGATTTATGTGCGAGAGTATGCGCTCGCACGCATGCGTAGAGTAACATTTTAACAATTGTTCGATCGACAAAACAGATTTATTTTTGTGTGTTCTATATCAGGGTTTGAGTTTGTAACCGAAACTGTTTCGTAAAGTGTAAACTCTGTTATGCAGTCCCAACTACTTTTAGACCCTAAAAGAGATACACACTTCAAAATTCAGCTATCTTGTTCGAACATGTTGTGTTAGGTGTTCGCGTTATTTGAGTAATACAGGATTTGTAGAGATTACAATAGGCTTAGCACAGTGATGACAAAATATATATCAAAAACAATAATGAAGCGAAAAGAGTTTCATTTTAGATACGAAGAACCTCACTCTATTTTGCCAATGCTAACCGGGCTATTCTTATTCATTCTTCAAGGACTTGCAATCCACTGAACGGATTTCGAAGAAATTTGCCTTGAGTTTTTTGTAGATCTGTGTGAAAGATCCTATGTAGCTGCGATATCTTGGGGCATGATTGCACAAGGTGTGCACATTGAGTGTCCTAGGAACCAATACGTGTAATCGACCAAAAAATTACATATTTATATGTCTGTTCATTTGCGTACTATATTTTACTATATCAAAATTTTTTTCTTTGTTGTTGTTTTAAAAATGGTCAAATGTAGTAGGTAAAGGAATAGACATTATATGAAGTAAATCAAAAAGAACCACACATATTATTTCAGAAAAATTTGTTATAGTAAATTTTTGGTACCCCAAACATTTGTACACGCTGAAAAAAATCGCTTCTGTAGTATATTGTCCCAAACATGTTCGGCTTGAAACGTATATATGGTTAGGGTACACTCTAAATATATAATATTTGGTACACGCAAAAATTATATATTTGGGAATATGTTGTTCTAACCAAATCTTTGTTTACATCCCAATATATTTTTATTTGTGACTATTATTTCCGAAACAAATATTTATTTGCATTTAAGTATTCAGAAAATACCTAAATTGTGTTAAATTTTTCAGTAATTCAAAGTTATTTTTTAGGAATTGTTAATGTTTTTAAAATAACAAATAATAATAATTGAAATCGTATAATCTTGTATAAAAATAAATTACTTGGAGGGTTGACAACTTATGATGGCTTGGAATTCTCAGAAATTTGAATTGATTTAGAACAAAAGTAAATTGAATTGATTTAGAACAGAAGTTAATGCTGCATATGGTATCATAACTGAGAGGTACAATTCGAAACAAAGGAAAAATTAAAACTGAAATTTCAAGAAAGTCAAATTTATTTGGAGAAATTCCTAAACAATAATTTTATTTGTATTAAAGCACATATTTTATTTGAGAAATTTAGTTTGCAAATATATTTTGTTGTAATATATTAACATGTGCGTTCCAAATATATTTTGTTGATGTTCAAATAAAATGCTTTATAGCATTAAAAATAAACTTCCAAACACCAGTAAGGAAAGGCAGAAAGTCGGGCGGGGCCGACTATATAATACCCTACACCTCCCTAACAATGCGATTATAATAATAATTTGGAATAATTGGTAAATGGGTAGAAACATATTATCTAATTCTGAAACGATAATCGCTAAATTAAGCAATATTCGTTCCTAAATTGAGAAACATCTTTCTGGAAAATTTTAATGATCGGAAGTAAAATACAACTTCTATAGCGGTTTGATACCAAATCAGGAGGAACAATCAATATAAATCTGAACCGATCTTCCCTGAATACTCATTCATGTATAAAAACCTCCTTCTGTCGAATTTCGTACTGATCGCATATAAAATACAGTCTCTCTAAATCTGAACCGATTTCTTCCAAATTTAACAGTGTTCATTCATATAATAAGAAACCTCTTTCTGCCGAATTTCATACTGATCGGATATAAAATATCATTTTTACAGCGCTTACAAGTCAAATCGGGGGTAACGTATATATGGGGGCTATATCTAAATCTGAACCGATTTTCTCCGAATTTAGCAGTATTCCTTCATGTAATAAGAAACCTCTCTTTGCCGAATTTCGCACTGATCGGATATAAAATAACATTTTTACAGCGCTTATATGTCAAATCGGGGGTAATGTATATATGGGGGCTATATCTAAATTTGAACCGATGTCTTCCAAATTTAACAGAGTTCATTCATGTAATAAGAAACCTTTTCCTGCCGAATTTCATACTGATCGGATATAAAATAAAGTTTTTACAGCGCTTACATGTCAAATCGGGGCTAACATATATATGGGGGCTATATCTAAATCTGAACCGATTTTAAGCAAATTCAATAGGGATCGTCCTTGGGCCAAAAAAAAAGATATGTGTAAAGTTTCGTCGAAATCGGACAGACAGACAGACAGATGGACATAGCTAAATCGACTCAGAAAGTGATTCTAAGTCGATCGGTATAATAAACGATGGGTCTATTTCTTCTCCTTTTGGGTGTTACAAACAAATGCACAAAGTTATAATACCCTGTACCACAGTGTGGTGTAGGGTATAAAAATCAATTCTTCTGAACTTTGACCTCGCCCCTGCCTCCAATTTTCATTTAATTTTTTAATATTGTCGGTCGTTACTCCCACATACTAGCGCAACATTTTCTGAGATTTTGAGAAAAGATCTAATTTGTAAACTGTAACACTTAAGAAAGAACTACCCATATATAAGCCTACCACCCCCCCCCCCCCCCCCCCCCCCCCGATGTCACACGTGACGTTCTAGAAAACACATTTTTCGACAGATCTATCTTAATTTTAGGCATTTCTTCTTTCTAGTGCGCTTAATTATCCCTAGTGAATATGAGATTTATCGGTCCATGTTCTGTTATAGCCCCAATTGAAAAAATCCATTCCAATAATAGTACATCGGTCCAGGTTTTGATGTCGACCCCATCAAAAGCTCCTACGATTATACATCTTGAAGCTCTGGAGAACGCATTTTTCAATTGACCTGGCTGAAATTTGAGCATTTATACTTTATAGTGCACCATGTAGTCCCTAATGAAAATGAGGTTTTGTTATAGTCCCATATAAAGGTCCCTTCCGAATAAACATATTGACGCTGTCGAAAATGAATTTTTCAATAAATCTAAAATTGAAGCATTTATACTATACATTACACTAGATCGTCTTTAGTGAAAATGGACCACATCGATCTATGTTTCGATATGAAGATCACAGACGAATTTGACTTCTTGGCAGCGTATATACATATTTGTTAAGCGATGTGCCTGGCATTTTGGATTTTACTCTATTTAACCCGCAACAAATCGTGGTAATAATAGTTAAATAGGCTCTAACTGTTTCTCTTCTACACTTTCTTTTCTACACTTTTCGTCTACAAAATCGTGCCGCAGGGATAAGTCGCAACGTGTAAATCAGGTCATATTTTGTGTAGCGTTTTTCGAACCCTGCAACGAATTATGGTTACACATGACCTGACTCGCTGTCGAAGGAAACAGTTGTTGAAGTTTTACACGGTTCCTCTATTCTGGCAAAAATCTCATCTTTTGTAATGTATACAGAAACAAACAGATCGCCGCAACCACAGTTTGATGGAGATAAAGAGGAATTTTTCAAAGTGTTAAATTATAATGGAGATGATCAGCAACACATGAATAAACATACGGCGGCGACGACCAACACTTACATCTACGTACTCGTACATTGTTTGTCCAATACCCATTCACTTACCCATCGCCAATACATTCACGGATTACAAAGAACACTTAACACTTGTTTTACAATAACGGAGCGCACAGTGCTATTTGCGAGTTACTGAATGAGTTAGTGTGCGTATTTATTATGGTCCGTCCAGAGCAGCTATGAATCCATTTTTGTGGACACCACGATTTCAGTGACGATGATGACAATATTTTCTACATCCGCATCGTTTCGTCGCGGTCACTCTGGTTGTTTGTGTGGGCTTTTGGACGGACGCTTTGTTATGGTTGTGGACATTGTTTGCTTTCTTTCTTTCGTTCTTCTTTTGTTCGGTGGAGACAAGTCATTCGCGCTTTGGCTTAGTTCTGGTGGTGCTGCTGCTGTTGTTGTTCGTTTCTGAAAAACACTGAGAGGTGTGAAGATTCAATTCAATTTCCTAAGCAAATTGTTTCCATAACAACACATTATTTCATTGTTGCACGCAAATTATACACATGCCAAGGCAGTTGGCAAATGTGCTTGTCTTATCATATACTAATCATATGGGTCATTCCGTTCGTTGGAGAAGGCGACTCAAAAATACTATGTATGTTTGATTTTAAGATGACATGGTTTCCTGAATAAGTTAATTAATATATCCTAAAAGGTGAAATACTTTGCAGTAATCTTCACATCACAGATGTTGTTCGGTATGCAGTAGGGCTATCGTCTTAAAATGCGGACTGAGCTCAAATATGAGACACTGGGTCTATATAAGCGTGATATTCCTACAGATGCGCAAGAGAGCCACAGTTCCAAGATTGGGACTCAGCTAAAGTATGTCACACATGACCTTGATTACGCAAATAGTAGCCTTTACCTCAGTAGTGTTCTGGACATCAATGACAAAGTAGTATGACGTAAAACCAATACAAATTGTTCAGAAAATAAACTGTCTAGGTATCTGGATGTGTAAGAACCGCACCAATAAGGCCGCCTACAAATAATGATCGAAAGTATAAATGTAGACTACAAGTCACTTGTCACTACCAAACTACTGATATTTAACCGAATTCTTCAACAACGGTTTTCAACTAGGCTAGAATATTTTAGAGTGGCATACCGGCTGCCACTCAGGCTCATATAGGCTATGTAGTACATTGTAATACCACAATAAAACTATAAGATTTTCCTAGCCCCTATCGTTGAACTAATTTTATTGCCTTTAAAAAGCTGAAGAATTTGCTTTCCAATGAAATGTGTGGCTAGGACAACCTGCTGCCTTCTAGGGAATATGGGGCACAGACACAGAAAATGTTCTACTAATTCCTCCTCGTCGTCACCGCTTTTGCAGAACTCATTTCCCAAGACTGCAGTCTCTACGCATGGACTCCAATGAAATAATGACCCGTCTTGACAGACATGACAATTGAGACGTCCGACAGCAGAAGCTTAGTTCGTTTGGAGTTGAAGCAGGGACTAATCAGCTGATGCGGCCATTTGTCATTTGCCACCATTATCTCAGTCGCTCAGTCGAAAACATCGAAACGATGGAACATTTTCAGTGTCACTGCCCAGCTTTCACACATGCAAGATCCCGATATTTCGGTTCCGACATATTGCCAGACTTGACTCATCTCAAAGGATATGACTGGAAGATACTGAGAAAATACGTGTCTAGTACCGATTTTCTGTAACCCGTGGGGTATAAAAATCATAAATAAGGAGCGCACAACAGGCCGAACCACTGGCTCATGCCCATGGACATGAGACGTTTAAACGTCTCCTCTATTCAACCTAACCTAACCTATCTCAGTCGCTTTAAATATTCCCACAGTCCCTTGGTACATTCCTGTGTCAATCATAGAACAGGAACGTTTTGCTACTTCCCTACTACCTATGATTGAATTTAACTGCGAAACAATTACATTCTTAGTTTAGGTCTTAGTTCCATCGACACATTTTTATACCCTCACTTTAGTGTGACGAGGGTATATATCATTTGTTACGGAAAAAAGTGTAACACATCGAAGGAGTGGTCTACGACCTCAAGTATGTTCGGGGGAAATCCGTTTTCAGTCATTTGAGCAATGTCCGTCCGTCTGTCTGTCTGGCTGGAGCGCACGATAACTCTCGAAAGTAGTAACTGATTGACTTCAAATTTGGTATAGGATAATGTTTTTTTCTATCTCAGGCAGAGATCGAAGATGGGCCATATTGGACTACTCCTTCTAGTACCTCCCTCACAAAGGGTTAAAAGTTAGTGAAATATTGTTTCTCTAATAACTTATTTACTACTTATCTAAATCCTCTATAATTGCACACATAGTAAAAGTTTATCTGTCGATATCAACTTGAGAAAAATGGGTGAAGTGGCCCCGCCCCATTTGGTACCTACCACACAAAGGGACCTTTTTGTACAAAAAGTTAACAGCTTATAACATTAATACCAGTGCATCAAAATACTTGAAATTTTGAACAAAATGGACGTTATTGCCACGCCCCTTTTGTTACCTCCAACACAAACGTACCATTTTGTACAAAAATTTATAAGTTTATAGCGTGAGTACCAATGCACGAAAATACTACAAAATTTTGCACAGTGTAACGATTTTGAAGTAACTATATTCCTGTGAAAAATGGGCGTTACCACCACGCCCGTTTGTGTACCTCCCACACAAAATGGCCAAATAATACCAAAATTGAATAGCTTATAACGTTAAATATTTAGTGCACATAAACGAATATAGTTCGGCACAGAGCAATGTATTTAAAGTATCTACTGTTCAGCGAAAAATAAGTGTATTTGATAAACCCCTTCTGGTACCTCTCACACAGATTGACACATTAATTCGTGAAATATTTCATATTACATTACTCACAAAGTGAGGGTATACCTTAGTCGGTTTACCCGACTGAAACTTTCTTACTTGTTTCGTCAGTATATCTGTGACAACTTAGCATAGCACATTGCCATCTGTGAAAAATCTCAGTTTCAATGTTAATGATCACTAAGCACTTTCAGAATGTGTCAGAATTGCCTAATTTTATTTGAGCCTTTAAATTACTCAACTACTCTCGTTCAACCCAACTGTTTTTCGTTACTCCTCTTGGGATCATAGGGCTTCCACAATGCATCTCCATCTTACACGGTTTGACGCCGTTGTTTTTGCTTCTTCCCATGGTTCTTTCTTGGTCGACCGCGGATTCTTGAGGATTCCACTCAAGTGTCATCCTTGTAATACAAACCTATCATCCCCCATTTCTTTATTTGTTTGGCCTGTATGGAAACCCCCATACGACATATCGTAGATTTGTATGATATTTTACATATTCGCCGAGCTGAAATTATACATACAATCTTCTATATAAAAGCGTTATATTCAACTTCCCTTTGTGCCGTTACAAAGATGTTAACAACGCAACTAATATTGGGTTGTACGTAATACCGGTTACCGATTGTTGTTTCATATTATTGCCGCTACAATCATCTCGTCTAGATATGGGATATGGTGCCGTGAGTATAGTTTTACCCGGTTATACAAATCCGACTCGAAGAGTATCTCTCTCACTATCGGTGAGCATCTCCCTAAACAATGTACAAATATTCCAATGAATTCCTTTGCAGGAAAAATGCAATCTGTTAACGAGACAACAACATCAAAAGCTACAGCAACAACTGAAGTTGTTGTCATTTTCACGAATGCTACACATCTAGTGTTACATTTATTAATGGATTGGGGTGAGTCGATGTTGTTGTTGTTGCCAGTAACGATGTTCTACTCTGTGTTACTAGTTCTGGTTCTTCTACTTCTGCTTCATCACTGGGTGGCATCGAACTGAAAATACATATCTACAATGTCAGTAACTGACTTGGCCAACAATAATTGGTCAACTGTTAGATGCAACAACTATCAATACTGACAAGTTACGTGTTCTTCAATATCGTATCGCAACAATTTCCAGTTTCTCTTAAAAAACATATCGATTAAATGTTCACAAAATTTGTAGGCAAAAAAACTCCAAAGTAGAAAATCGATGGCACGCTCACATTGCAACAACAAATATCTGGAATCGATGGAGTCTGTTAATTAACACAACTATTTTGAAGTGACATTTTGAAGGGAGCCCAACAAATCCTTGTTCCTCGACTGCTGGTTGGCTTCATGGTAGTCGGGAAGAGGGAGGCAGAAATAAAAAAGTACGGTTTCGTAGTTCAATTTTCATAGATGTCGACATCAATAAAGTTGTCAGTGCCAAAGTAAAATTGAAATGTTTCTGATATTTTTGTTCGACAGATCCAACAATTCTAATTTGTTTTTGTTACTTTGAAGAGGAAGAAAAACTTTTCCTTTTCTGTGCAGACTTTTCAATTGAGTACTTCAAAGGGAATAGTTTCGTGCGAGAGTCACAGTGGTTTCGTGGCTGTTATAAAATATTGAAATGGTTTTTTTTAAACGAAATTAATAAAATATTTTTTCTTGTTTTTGTTTTACTCGATCTGCTTTCATAGTACATATTTTGTTTTTGCACTTAGGCTCAAGATCGTTATTGTTGTTTTCATATTCTGAAATCAACAATAACGATCTTGAGCCTAAGTGCAAAAACAAAATATATAAATATTTTTAATTAATATAGTGTTACTTTATAAAGCAATGGATTTATCCTTGGAATTGGGGAAAGACTTGAGTCAGATTTGACATTTTATAATAAATGGATTTCACTAATGATTACACAGTGCGGCAAAAAAACATGAAGTTGAAAAACCTGGGACGCGATACTATTTTTCTTGTAGGTAATGCCGAGTAAAACAAGTTTTTGAAATTCCTCAGACACCTCGAAATAAGGACTTACGGTTAAAACCCGGGTTTTCGGATAAATGAGCACTTTTACGCCTATAACTTCGTTAATTATCAACCGATTTTTCGTCTCTTAAACTAGTGTTTATGTAAAGATTTAGTTTTAAATGAATCTTTAATATGAAACTCGTACTATTAGCCAATGGATCAAGAAATCACTTATTTTTAATTAAATATAAATTAACCCAATTAGGAACGGCTGAACCTATTTTACAAAGAATACACAAGAAAAAGGTTTACGCGAAAATCGCTAGGCAATTCATAAGATTAATTCTTAATATTGTAATCCCTGAGCACCGCGATCTATAAAGCCTAATCTTTATTGAAAAAATGGCCGATGCTAAAAAAACGCTTCTGACAATCTATTTTCTATCGTCCAACGATATTGTAATAAATAGACAGCTAAGGATATCATTTATACAGTACAAACAATTATTTAGGAATGGTAAACTTCGTAAGCAAATGGGGATTTTTTAGGTGGCGGTAACAGTAACGATCTATGTAGTGGTCGAAGCAATAACGATATCAGTAAAGAGCTTTTTTGACTGGAATTTGACCTTTTTTTGGTGTTTGTGCTAAGTTTTGAGCTTTGGTGTGTTCTGACACATATAGTAAAATTTTATGGCCAACATTTTTGTAGAAAATTTATTCCCGCCCTCCCAATTTTAAGGGGTGTTTTTTACGATTTTTAAAATGGGGCCAAAAAGTACATTTATATGTGGGAGCTAGACGGTTAATATGTTCCGTAAAAATATTGGCCTTAATATTTTCTATAAAGTTGCTGAACATACCCTATACCAAAACAATATATTTATGTTACATAATAGTGAAATACTAAAATTTTTGGGGTACAAAGTGGTTTTTTGAGCTATTTAGGGTGCCTAGCCACGTTCAGATTGTATTGATATGTTCACAAAAGTTGTTCAGATTTACGTTGGCTACAATTTAGCCAAGCATTGTTACTAAAAAATTACGAGTCCCTGGAAGTTATGCTGAAAAAAAGTGAAAAAAAAATATTTCTTTCCTTCACTTTTTCAAAAAAAAAAGTACCGGAAAAAAATGTTTTCTCAAAAAATGTTAAGTAACTTTGTTCTTAGCTAAATTATTGCCAAATATACTTAAGCGGTATCACCAAGTCTGAATCAGTTGTTGGACAAAAGCTGATTACACCTTTTTCGAAGGGCCCACTGATTTTCAGAAACTTTGGAGGCCCATAAAAAAAATTGGTCACCAATTTCGCCAAACCGAGTATGGAGTTATACTACCCTGCGGTAGCAGAATCGAACCAATACTGTCAAGTCCATGTATTTTTCCCACTGTTGCACAGTGTAATTTGTAATAATTGGTTACATTTCAGTTAACAAAGTACTTAGCTCCACCTCCCCAAGGAGGAGTTGATGATGTATCCACACAGATTTTCATCAACATGGATCAATTTGGCAGTGTTCATTCATGCAATATGTAACATCTTTCTGCTGAATTTCGTATTGATCGGATATAAAATACCGTTTCTACAACGCTTACATGTCAAATCGGGTGTAACATATATACCTATGGGGCTATATCTAAATCTACCCCGATTTCCTCCAAATTTGGCAGTGTTCATTCATGGAATAAGAAACCTCTTTCTGTCGAGTTTCGTACTGATCTGATATAAAATACAGTTTCCATGTCAAAATCGGGGTAACATAGGGTGGGCCATATAAAATTGTATGCTTGAATCGGCTATAAAAAAGTAGTGATAATATTTTCAAATTTTTAGTTTTATTGAAAAGGTTGCCAAATCGGAGGAAAGGAAATATGGGCGCTATTTATAAAGCAGAACCGATTTTCACCAATTTCAAAAGGGATCGTCCCTGGGCTAAAACAATCAAACCACAAATTGGAAAATAGAATTAAAAAACTTTACCATAAAAAATGTATTTGTTTTGATTTTATGGAATAATATTCTGCAATCTAAACGGAAAATATATACTGGCAATAATGTACCTACATGAATTAGTAATATAGCCCGGAAAATCATAATCATAATCGCTAACCAACATGATTTCTGATAGAGTATTTGTCCATCATCCCAGTCACAGTGCCCACAGTGAAAAGGTTCCAGAAGGAAAACAAACCAAAAAGTGATAGCTTTCGAACTGAGTTGGTGGTGTGGTAGGTTGTATGGAATCCGACCAACCTGGGTGGGCGGATGCATGTAGGTATCCTAGGGCAGCAGACTTGAACTCCTAATAAAGTTTGCGTACCCATATGTCTGAACTGCTGGTTTGCTCCACATCGTTGCTGTTGTTGAACACGTTTCTTTTATTGTCAATTCAAAAATCGTTTATGACAATCATTGCTGCATGTTCGTACAAACATGGACTACCTCGTTTTTATTAAAAATCCCAAAGTGGGAATAAACAAAACGAAACTGATGAGAGACAACAATGAAAATATCAACACAACGTGTTGTCATCGTCGTACCTCTATTTTATAGTTGTAAAACAATAAAATTTCATACGTAAACTAAAAAAATATATCTAGACATTGAATGTGATAGTATGAGGCTATAATAGGGTGTCCCTTACTGTTCATATTTTGTTTAATGTTATCATAGAAACTTCTTGTTGAGTTTTAAAAAATCTATTTATGTATGGACCACCTTAAGGTGTTTACAAACGTATGAAGGTTTAAAAGGACATGAGCTCCTTCGGCGGTATGTCACAATTAAATTCCTAGACACACTCACGAGTATGAATGTGTACATGTAATGGAGTTCCAATGGATTGTGTAAATATGTTTACTGTACACGTTGTCCATATGGCACAGCTGAGGAGAGGAGTATCTTTCTATATTCGTTTGGTTACCAGTCATTTTGCGGTGTTAACTTGACCGTTGACAATAGTCACAAATTATTGACTTTGCACCGTACACTCAATAAACAAATCCTTTAGGTTTAGGTTTCAATGAAACCAATATAATCCGTGTATAATTTCGATGCGCTGATCGCTTGAGAGTTATTTGCTGATCAATCAGTGATGAATTCGAAATATTTTAAGTGTACTTATACTCTAAATGTCTGAAAATAAAGTTTAGAAAAAAGCAAATATTCTTCTTAAGACTTTTTATGAGGAACATGTCAAATCACTTAAAAGCTTAAGCTTTTCCTTCGCCAACATATAAACACGATGGGACCCCAACCTTGGATATAGAATAGCAGTAGTTCGCAATTACCAACACGACATTGTGGTGTTGTGGACGGCAACTGATAAGCGATCCATCCTCAGTCAATTAATGAAGGTTCAGAGAACTGGATGCCCAAGCATGAGCGATGCTTTATGGAATACAGCGACATAGTCTCTACAAGTCCTACTCCATCTACTCCCGATTGATATTATGACTAGATAAGTTGCAACCAGGGCAGCATTAAGATACCTGCCAGAAAGCAATGGTTTGGCTGAATACCAGGAAATATAAACTATCTCCACTTCTATAGAGATGGTTCGATACTTCATAAGGAAGTTTGCTTCAGATTACACTGTTAAGAACCTAGTCTTGATATAGCTCACAGTCTGACAGATACTTGTAGTGTCTATGAAGCCAAAATAATGACAATAACGAAGTCAGCAAGTGTCTGAGTCGCAACATAGTGACGGACTCTAGCGTCATAATTTATTCCGAAAGTCAGGATGCCATTAAACCTCTGAAGGCTACATCTCTAAATACACAAACCGGGGAATTGAAAATTCGACGAACTTGCTACGAAAGTGACGACATTTCAAATTCCCTAAGATTTTACATATAATAGTGCGTCACTGTCCACATGCAAGCTTCGGCTTAGGCTGTCCAATGAGAGATGGACAGATATCACATGTGGGGTATATAGATAAATCCGGTCAAAATACGAACTTAGAAGGTGAAAATATCTCCTCACACCGGGGAGGAAACTACCGTCTAAGTTAGTGTTAGTTCTTACGGGACATTGCCTGATCGACAGGAAAGAGGGAGGTTGGAATGGAATGGATGCAATGACTTCTGCAGATGCCGTGGTGGCGGTGGGTACCATTAAGCACCTGCTTTGTTATTGTCCCCATAAACGAGTCATGTTTGTCGACCTAAAGTGATACTAAAACATAGAAATTGAAGTGTATTTCATAGTCATGCCAACCGGCAAAACATATGTATGTACGAGTATATTCCTCTTGCAGCGTTTGCGGTTCTTCTTCTTCCGGTTTTATTTTTCGAAATGAACAGGACGATAAACAAAGAAGTCAAACCAGTCTCAAAGGTATAATTGCAGAACATCAGAACATCACTTTATGAGGCACCTGTCGCCTCGCAGTTTAACCCTTAAATGTAGTTGAAACGGAGAAATGCCAGAAAGGAATGTTATTCAACTGCACACATATGAATACTTACATATGTTGATGGGGCAGATACTCTTACATATGTAGCGGAATAAGGAATTTCACTATTGTACATAACGATATTTTGTAAGCGTTAAAAAAAAACAAATTTTATGACTATAACTAATGTATGAAATAATATTCATATTTATATTTTCAATATATATACGAGTTATTTGCATTGAAACATATGAATTTTGATATGTTTGAATTGAAAGAAAATATATTTCAAAACAAATTTCTTAAATATTATATATTTGTAAACAAAATAAATTTGATTTAAAAATTAAGAAATCTTGTTTGGAACGCACATATAAAAATATTTGAACAAAATGTGTTATACTTTGTAATTAAAAATGTCAAAAGCAGTATTAGTTTTGTTTGTTTGTTTACAGCACTAAATGTCCCCTCACCTTAGAGAGGAGGGTATATATCATTTGCTATGAACCAGAAGTGTAACACATCCAAGGAGTGACCTAAGACCCTAAGTATGTTTTGCGGATATCCGTATTGGGTCATTTAAAGTCGAATGAGCAATGTCCGTCCGTCTGTCTGTCTGTCTGCTGGCTGGTGCGCACGATAACTCTCGAAAGGAGTAACATATTGACTTCAAATTTGGTATGTGGTAATATTTTCTTATATCTCCGGCTACGTTCGAAGATGGGCTATGTCGGTCCACTCCTTCTAGTACCTCCCCTACAAAGGCTTAACATTTAGTGAAATATTGGTTATTTAATAACTTCTATACTACTTATTTGAATCCTCTGAAATTCTACACATAGTATTAGTTTATTAGTCACTATTATCTCGAGAAAAATAGGCGAAGTTGCCACGCCCCTTTTGGTACCTCCAATGCACTTTGAACCAAAAGTTAATAGCTTATATCTTTATTACCAGTGCATTCAAAGATTTGAAATTTTGTACAGTGTAATGGTTTAATAGTACCTACAATACAGTGAAAAATGGGCATTATTGCCACGCTCCTTTTGGTGCCTCCCACACAAATGGACCATTTTGTATCAAAAATTTATCAACTTAAAAATTTAATAATAGTGCATACAAATACTTGAAATTTTGTACAGTGTAATGCTTTTATAGTACCTATAGTCCAGAGAAAAGTGACCGTTATTGGGACGCCCCATCTGGTACTGGTAATTTCGTACAGGCAAATGCTTTTATAGTACCTAGAGTCTAGAGAAAAGTGGGCGTAATTGGCACGCACATGTTGGTACCTCCCACACAAATGGACCATTTTACACCGAAAGTTACCAGCTTATAACTTTAATACAAGTGTATATAAATACTTGAAATTTTGTACAGTGTAATGCTTTTATAGTACCTAGAGTCCAGAGAAAAGTGGCCGTTATTGGGACGCGCCATCTGGTACATCTCAGACAAATGAACCATTTTGTACCAAAAGTAAACAGCTTTGAACTTAAATACCAATACATACTTTAATGTTATTAAATGCAATTTAAATTGATAATAATTTAAATAAAACAAACAAATAAATAAATTTACTACTATTTTTTGAGACTCAAGGTGAGGGGAGTCATTAGTCGGTTTACCCAACTGAACTTTCTTATTTGTTTTTAATTTATAAATACGGGATTTATAAGACGTGATCAGAGGCCCCCGCCTTAAAACCCACATTTTGAAATTGCGATATCTTGCACAGTTTGTTAGCTTTAGACGTATATATATTTATTTTGTGGCAGTCTATATGATTGGTCCAAAAATGGGCGGAGCGGTCCAATAGGAGCAGTCTACATAATTGGTCCAAAAATTGACCGGGTCCAGCTAGTATTATATGTTTGCAGTGTCATGTGTATATTTCAAGCAGAATATGTTTGGGACAATATGTATATATCAGAAGCTATTTTTTCCAGTACACAAATTGGAGCGAAATTTATATGCAGTCTATCATAATATTTGTGTTATACAACAGTAATTTGTGTAAAATAAGAATAATGTTTGTATAGTTCTGAATTGTATTTGAATATCTTCAGTCAAATTATCTGTTCAAACATCCTTTTATATTAAAAAAAAACCTTCTTTGCAGGTGGTGAATTAATACTGCATAAAGACATTTTTTAACCGTGTAGCAGTCTTTGGGTAATCTCCAGAGGAGAACATTTTTAATCAGGACCGAAGGCCGGCCTCGCAAGTGCACTTTGCTCCTTGCTTATCGAATACATGTAGCCCGAGAAATTTCAGAGTTCACCTTTTCTATTGAACAGACCTCGTACATTCACACTAACAGTGGCCATCGTTGGTTCATGACCCGATAAAAGTGCCCATCCGATTTGATTTATTGACGACTTAGAACCACGACTACACAGTGAATGGCCTGAAATATATAAATGTGTGTTTAATTTTAAGCAGAACCACTCCCAGCAGTAGTTGGGGCTTAGCGTCATATCGCCCAATGTCATATCGCCAAAAACTATGTATATCATATGGCCCAAAAAATCAATGGGTTCTGTGCACTATGACATCTGCATTAGGCAATATATCATTTTCTAAAATAGATACATTTTTAAATTTTTTTCGTCCAAAAAAGAAGATTATGTCAAAACTCCCAAAGTGCAAGAACCCATTTATTATCAAGTATCCAACACCCAGAACAAAGTCAAATGTATCATAGAAATTATGATTATTGAAAAAAATGCTAAATTTCAAAACAATTGGATGTAAAATACAGTTTCTATAGGGCTAAAGGGCAAATTTCAGCACTATCGGAGTGAAATTGCGACATGTACTCCACGCACAAAATTAAATCGACTCAGCTAGTGATTCTGAGTCAATCGGTATACTTTAAGGTGGGTCTAGCTGTAGTACTTATAGGTGTCACAAGCATCTGCCATGAAACGAAGGTATACAAATCATGTTATTATACCCTTACTATTGTGAACCAGGGTATATATCATTTGCTACCGACCAAATAACACAACGGTGGAGTGACCTAAACCCTAAAGTATATTTGGTGGATTTTTTAAAATAACCCCATACAAAAGTTATACTCGATGCCTTACGAATAAAAAATCTGACTGAGTTGAAATTTGGTTATTTACGTTTGATTGTCCTGATAACCATTCAGATGAGATATTGTCATCATTCGTCAACATTTTGATGTAGCTGTCAAACAGAGGTTCCACCCAAACTAACATCGTGACATTATTGAAACTACAAACAGCATCCAATTGCACAGAAATACCAACCGATATGGACATCGGACGTAATTGGTCCACATTTCGCTATTTATTGACTCCTTAGAAACCACATACGCTAATCGATTGGACTAAAATTAGGATTTTTTTAAGTTTTGAACCTCTCCTTCACTCGCAATTTTCAAGATGTGTTTTGGCATAAACTTTCAACATTAATGATGTGTATACTCGTTTAAGATACGGCCCGCCAAACTAACCTCCGTTTTATTGGTTTGTATTTCATATTTTCTTCACATATAATTAAAAAATAACAGTAGATGCAACTACTTTTTCGTAATCCTCTAAAAAAAAATATATTTTATTAAAAAAAAATATGTTTCTTCTCGAGCTTTTTTTCATTATATTTTTAATTGTTTTCATTAACACATGATAGCGAATTGCTAAATAAAGGGAGTGATAGTTTTCCTTTTTATGTTTGAACACGGGCTGACGAAAGTCTCGTACACTAACCAAATTCTCTATTTGTAAATTTTATATTTATAGACTTTAATTTAAAATTAAAAAAAAAATATTCCATTTTGTTGAATGGTGGAATCTTAAATGGAACTTTGGGTAGTTTTTAAAAATAGTATTGAATTACTGAGGAAAGCGCATACATAGAACTGAGTACAGTTAAAACAGTCTAAAATGACCCCTTCCGCCTCTATAGAATACTACTCTTGAAATACTTTTCCTAAATGGGACTTCCAGCAATGACACATTACAAACTACACAATTGCATGCATTACAATTCACATACTAAGACCGAGTATACACTTTCCCGTCATCGCACTATGGGCGGAAATCGAAAATTGTGGCAAAAATTCAAATTTTATGGCACATGCAATATTGAAATAATTGTTATGCCAATCTGATGAGCAAAATATAACAAAAATATATTCATATTTAGATGAGCAAATGTCTGTCCAAAGCTAGGCATTTATTTGAAACTGCATTCTGTTGAGAAGATAGAATTTAGAAACTAATTGGACCACAATACACATCAACTTAAGGCATGCTTTTTATAAGGTACTACCTGACCCGGTCCACTCCGATGCCCCAGATTTCAGATTTCCGATTCCGTCCATTTTTGGACCTGTCTTGTAGACTGCCACCAAATACATATACACAAAATTACAGTACTCTCGCTAACAAATTGGCTCATATAGGAGGGGCTACGTCCATTGGTCCGATCCGGCCCTTTTTTGGACCAATCAGGTGGACTCCCCGCAAAGCCGAGGACTGGTGGCCCACATGGGATCACGGTCCAGTTCCAATCATGGAAGTAAAAATTGAAATAATAGAAAATTCCACTCGATATAAAAGGATATGTTATTTGCCTTTCTTGCCAATTTCATAAGAATCTAAGCATTTTTGTAGAATTTACAATATTTTCCCATTTCCCCCCATAGTGCGTCGATCTCTTTGCATCTGCGAATGCACATATGCCCAGTTTTTTATTAACTTGCACAAACCAAACATAGATTTACATCGAAAGTAATATAATTTACTCAAAGAAACAAATAACTGTAATATAATTTAGCATAAAATAAACAACACCAACTGGGCATTGTGTGCCGGAGTTGGCCACAAAAGCCGGCAAACGCCAGTGCCCCACAAAAAAAAAACAGAGTCGAAAATTCAGACATTTGCCCGAAAAAAAGCTGTAGAGCTCCACCGCAAGACACACAAACACACACACACACCTTGGACATAGTCAAATTGTCTGACACAATTACTTAACAAAGAGTTGGAACTGACTCTGGTGGTCTGTGGGGGCAACTGTGAAATGCAACACCTCCTACATTCATTTTGCGATTTCTATTCTCTAATCCGTTCTGGGTTCATTTGGCCAATTCAATCCAAACGAAAAAAAAAAAACCGGCAACAATCAAAATAAAATGAAAATATTTACACGAATTGCACGGCTTAGAAGCATTTAATGTGGATTTCTTGTGTCTCTGAGTTTAGGTGGTGTTGGCCCCTCTCTGGGCCAATTCCAAGCTGTAATGGCCATTAACGACATACTCGTAGTTATCCGGGCAGGAGGAGAGCAAGTTCAATGAATTTTGACAGCATTTGCAATATCATGAGCAGGCCAGCCAGCCAACCCACCAACCAATCGGCCAGCCAAAGAGTCGCAATATTCGGCATTAGCGGGAAATGATCCCAATGCTATTAGGCTGCCCCAAACTGTGCGATTTCATGCAGTTTTTCCGTTCTTTCTTGTTGTTGTGGTTACATAGTTGTCTGTAGCATATGATCGAAGCCAAATTTTGTTTTTTTATTGTTTTCGTTTTTAGCGTGTATTTTCCCGTTTATTTGCAATATGTAACCTGCTGTGAGGTATTGTTTTTCTTTTTTTGCTCTTAGGCTATATGGAAACATAATATTTTCCATGAGGCCTTTTTGCACGTGCTCAAAATCTCTACTTTTGTTGGCAATATGTATTAGTAAATACGAAATTTACGGCAGTTATGAATTTATATATGGCACAAAAAAAGGTATTGTTGTTGAAACCGAAAGATAACATTCGCCAAAAGCCATAAAAGCTTTCGCTCTGTGTCATGAGAGGTTCCAGACAAAGTTTAATGAAAAAAATTAATTGTTAGGAATTAAATTATAACTCGATTTTTTATGTTGGCTAATTATATCAACGGAGTTAGGAATTAAATTATAACTCGATTTTTGTTGTTGGCTAATTATATCAACGGAGTTTGTTCTAAGTTTGCAATACATATCGACTAACTTTCTAAAATTATTAGAATGTTCTAAGGGGTTTCGAAGACAAATCGGAAGAGATCTCACTGCTGATGTTATATAAAACAGGGTGCTAATTATATATGTGATAACATTATGCAACAAAACTATTTTTTTCTGTCTGAGACAAAAAAATTTTATACTGTTATACTTTTCGCCCGTGACAAATGATGCATACTCGTACACGCTGAAAAAAAAATCGCTTATGTAGTATATTGTCCCAAACATATTCGGCTTGAAACATATACATGTTTAGGGTACACATATAATAAACATATAATATTTGGTACACACCAAATTTAAATATATTTGGGAAGATGTTGTTCTAAACTAATATTTGTTTTCATCCCAATATATTTTTATTGAGGACCATTATTCCGAAACAAATATTTATTTGCATTTAAGTATTTAGAAAATACCTAAATTGTGCTAAATTTTTCAGTAATTCACAGTTATTTTTTTTTGAAATTGTTAAAGTTTGTAAAATAATAAATAATAACAACTAAGAAAGTTCAGTCGGGAAACCCGACTTATGAATCCCCTATCCTTGAGTCCCAAAAAAATATTCGTAAATATATTTATTTTTTTTTTGTTCTAATTAAATTATGATCAATTTAAATTGCATTCAATAACTTTAAAGTAGGTTTGGTTAGGTTGAATAGAGGGGACGTTTAAACGTCTCACGTCCATGGACATACACTTAAGCCAGTGGTTCGGCCTGTTGTGCGCCCCTTATTTATGGTTTTTTTTATACCTCACGAGTTACAGAAAATCGGTACTAGACACGAATTTTCTCTATAGCTTCCAATATGTCGGACCCGAAATATCGGGATCTTGCATGTGTGAAAGCTGGGCAGTGACACAGAAAATGTCCCATCGTTTCGATGTTTTCCCTGCATGCACTGCACTCGTCGATTTCTGCTAGTCCTATGCGATAAAAATGTGCTTGTTAGCTTGAGTGTTCCGTTAGAACACTCATCATCTTACTAATAATTATAGTGAGCCATCACTGCCCAGTGCTTCAACTCATCCTTCGTGGCTTAGGAAGGTTTCCAATTTTCTATGTTTATTACTCGAAGTTATCTGCCCTTTGAAGCCAAGCTGTTTGCTCGTTCATTTCCAATCACTCCGTTGTGTCCCGGTACCCAGAAAATACGCAGTTGACCATGGACTGAGTAATTATTTATCGTTCTTTTAGTCTAACACTGTTCTGGATTTGACCTTTTCCGATGTTATTGCTTTGATCGCCATTTGGCTATCTGTGAAGATGTTGGTATACATTTTAAAGTATGTACTGGCATTAAAGCTAAAAGCTATTTATTTTTGATACAAGTGGTCTTTTTTTGTGAGAGATACCAAAAGGGGCGGTGCCAATAACGGTCACTTTCTCTAGACTCTAAATACCACCGTAAATATTTCAAGTATTTGCATTCACTGGTATTAAAGATAAAATCTGTTAACTTTAAGTACAAAATAGTCCATTTTGTGAGGTAGCAAAAGTGACGTGCCAATAACGCCCACTTTTCTGTGAACTCTAGGTACTTTACTAGGTACTATAACTTCTATTTAGAACCTACACCTCTCTGAGGCACACGGTATTATACTCGTAAAAGCATTACACTGTAAAAAAATTCAAGTATTTATATGCACTGGTACTAAAGTTAAATGCTGTTTACTTTTGGTACAAAAAGGTCCATTTGTGTGGGAGGTACAAAAAGGGGCGTGCAAAAAACGGCCAACTTTTCTCGGAACCTTAGGTTCTATAATAACATTACACTGTACAAAATTGCAAGTATTTGTACGCACTGGTAGTAAAGTTAAAAGCTGGTAACTTTTTCTACAAAATGGTCGTGTGGGAGGCACCAAAAAGGCCCATTTTTCTTGGCGTGTTAGCGTCTAACAAACAAATACTATGTGTGCAATTTCAGAATATTCGAGTAATTACGGTATAGAAGGTATTTACGAATATCAATATTTCACTAAAAGTTAACCCTTGGTGGGGAAGGTACTAGAAGGAGTGGACCAATATGGCCCATCTTCGAACTTAGCCGGAGATAAAGAAATTGGTTACTCCTTTCGAGAGTTATCGCGCGCAGCAGCCAGCAGACAGACACACAGACCGATAGAGGGACTGACATTGCTCAAATGACCCAAAATGGATTTCCGCCAAACATACTTAGAGTCCTAGGTCACTCCTTCGACGTGCAACACTTTTGACTCGTAGCAAATGATATATGCCCTCCTCTCTAAGGTGAGGGGGATAATAATTGAAATCGTATAATCTTGGATCATAATAAATTACTTGGAGGATTGATAACTAATAATGACTTAGAATACTTAGAAATTTAAATTATTGATTTTGAACAGAAGTTATGCTAGGAGGTACAATTCGAAACCAAGAAAGAATTAAAACTGAAATTCGAAAAAGTCAGTTTTGAAAATTTTTCAAAATAAAATATATTTGGAGAAATTCCTAACAATTATTTTATTTGTACTTAAACACATATTTTATTCGAGGTATTTAGTTTGAAAATATATTTTCTTGTAATAAATTAATATATGCGTTCCAAACATATGTTGTTGATTTTCAAATAAAATTTATTTGCTAGGAAATAGATAATATTTAAAAATTTCTGTTCCAAATACATATTCTTTCGATTCAAATATATCAAAATAGGGGATTTTGCTCCACGTATATACCCACTTTTACCAAATTGCTGGTGTAAATATTTACATATATGACATGAAATTGTAATTTTGTCCAGTTTTCTTCAAAGCAGTATGATATAATTCAATTACTTGACATACAAATATTTTATCAAACACTTTCTCCTGTCTCAATGATTGTTCACATAATCAATATGCAGCGAAAAATTTTGGTATATAATTAATATATAGCAGTATACCCCACCCCGCACCTTTATGTTCCCTCTCGGCTGGATATGTGAAAAGTGGTCAAATTAAATTGGTTTTTAAATTCGACAATTTTCCCACCACTTATTTGTGGTTGTAACTTTTAACTGACAATACTCGCATTCTCTCAAATAGTATGTGTAAAAAAACAAGCAAGGAAAAGATAAAGGTGAAACCGATTGTATATTACACTACACTAAACGATTCAAACAAAAGATTTTATAAACTTCTGTATTATGTAACTCTAATGCTGTAAATTTCATAAAGACCGGAAAGCAAATGAGACCTTTACAAACGCTTAAGCAAATATTGACATGTCTAATGAACCCCTTTCAATACGGTTTTTTTCTTCAAAATATAGCATCTCTTCAGGTGATATGGAATGTAACGAAAGTGGCATCGAAGGCGAAAGCGATAGTGAATATTGAAAAATGCATTTTTACACAATTATACTGTTAAACCGAATGACCCATACTGTTTTGTAAATAACTTTTGATTGGATGATGCATAAAAAACATGTTTCGACTGATTATAATTTTGGGATATTTCAAAGATAAAAAAACAATATCCCTTAAAATATACTAAGTCGATTTAGCACACTTTTAAATTGAGTTATCTGTATGTAGAATGGACTTTGGTTCAAAGAAGCCAGTAGTCGGAATGGCAAGACGGACACTGCCAGTTAACTCGGCTCCTAAAGCGATTCCATAGTAAATTATTAGTCATATACGTATAGTAAATTATTAGCCAATCGCATTCAGGATGTTAAAAACAGATGCTCAAAGTAATGCATTGTAGGGCGCAAACATACGAATTGCAACAAACTTTATTTCAACTAATTTAGTTTATTCTGATATCATTAAATGAATGCGCTTGGGCACTCCATACCTGAGTTCGAAACCAATTAAAATGGTTAAATTTCAATTTGTGGTTATTTCGTTGTGGCATACCTGTTGTGATTTTGCTCTTCGAGTATGTCTCTTGTTGTATCTGTTGGTTTTTTTTCGTTTAGTTTTCATTTTTATTTCATACTTTCTATGCGAAAAAAAAAACAATTCCACATTTAATTGTTTTTGCAACCACAGCCAAAAACCGCCTGCAACAATATTGACACATCAAAATGTTCGGCGAACTAGAAATTCACAGAAATTACGCCGCCTTTGTTTGTTCAAGCCAACAAAATGTGGCAACCAAAAAAAAAAAATAACAAACGCCAACTTGCCACATATGCATGCAGGCATAGCTGTGCAGTAGCTACTCCGGAAAAAGATCCCTATCCATGGAGCGGGAGCAGACAATAAACAATACACTCCCATAGATTATGATTATAACAAGGGACTGGGCTAGAACCAGTTGTGTACATGTGAATCGGGTGTCTCGCATTCAAACATTGTGGCATTGTATTGGCAACATTGTAGCAGCCATCATGCATTGGCTATAGATTTGCATTCCTAACATTAAGGTGGACCAGTATGAAGCTGCGTGAGAAAAGTGGTCCAACAAAAACTTTTGAATTGTTTTGCTGCACACCACATGATTTAAAAAAATATTGGGAAAAATACGCAAAAAAACGCCGGTAGAGGCCGTAAAGCCCCCGCTCAGGAATACAATTTTGGAAATGCTATTATTGCTAAAATTAATCAATTGAGGACACTTAGCATTTGCGGAAATGAGTTCTTTGTTACAGCCTTCACAAGTTACCTATACCACAGCAATTATTTATTTCGAATGACAGAATTCACGCCCTTTCGCCCAGTCCCACCCGCTCACCGATAACAAACAAATACGACCAGCTCCGTCGAATAAATCAACTGATATATATACCCTCAACTTCGGAGAAATACATAAAATATCCAAGGAAAAAACTCTGTAATACTCTCAGAAGGTTTGGAAGGGAGAGATAAATAATGATATGCTACCTGACCAACTGAATAAGCATTCAACAGAATGGCCTTTACCCCACTTTTAAAGTAAACAGTTCATATGTATCTGGTGATAGTCTACGTAAATGGTCCAAAATGGGAGGTATCGGACCAATGGGTGTGGTCAAATGGGCCCCTTTGGTACTGTTTTAAGCGGAATAGCGAGTTAGCGAAAAATGTCGCGCTTTGCAAGAAAAACATGAATTTTAGAGGTTACGTAATATCGCTCTAGCTGGTTCACTTAATTGAAGTGAACTAAAAAGTGTGATACTATGATGGATAGTCGTCATTTGCCATGTATCGTCAGTTGGGGCATTGGGATTTCCGCGCATTTCCGTTTTAACCCACCTTAGTATTTGCTTTACATGTAGGTATGTATGTACATGTAGTTTTATATGAGTGTGAATATGTGTACTTCCAGTACAGATAATGTTATTTTTTCAAAATGCCCGCATTTGCTGGCCATTGATGTCGTTTTTGCGGATATTTACAACACATGGTTGCATGGCCAATGAATGGATGATGCCGCTCTAATTTAATTCGTTCATTTTTATTTCCAAAAATGGACGTATTTGCCGTCTAAATGTTGTGATGTACTTACATACGTATTCCTGCATTCTCCATTAAATGAATGTTTTCGGTGAAATAATTCCAAGCTACACTGAAAATCGTTGAAATCTTCTTAACTTTTAGGATTTTTTCTTTGATTTGGCTACAAAGTCAAAGACTATTAAAATAAGTACATCTAGTACGACAACTAAAGTCATTAATCATCAAATGTCTTTGAAAGAATTACGACTTATACTTCGATGAAAGACTTCACATTTTTAAATCTATTACGCCTCGTAATTGCATTAAATACATAAAATGAATTTAGATTAGGTACACTCTGTAATTAAACAAAGCACATACTGTTCTTTCCTTAAGAGTAAAATACTTTTTATTTAATTATCTGCTTACACATTCATGGTAATTTTTATTATTTGCTTCTTTAATAAATTTTTATTTTTTAAAACATTTGATTTCGATAAACAGTATACAGGTATGTACGAGGGCTGCTATATATATTTCTGGCCTAATAATGAAGATGCGAATATTTATCATCAAAGATGGTTTTATTGTTTTTCAATGCATTCTCAGCATGATGATTTATACACATTTGCATGCGCTAAACCAATTGTCGAAGCACTTTTTCCACTCCGATTGAGACACCTCCAAACCATGGTTTTTGGACGCTTCAACAGCATCTTCTGGCAACGAAAATCATTGCGGGAATAAAAAGAAGTCATTGGGTGCCAAGTCAGGGCTGTACGGCGGATGACCCATCAATTTGACGTTTTGGCCGGTCAAAAAGGCGCTGGTTTGAGCCGATGTGTGAGAGCTCGTATTGTCGTGTTGCACAATGATTCGTCTTCTCTTGTTCGTTTTTCGAATTTCTCCGAAGACTTCAGGCAAACAACTTGTGGTGTACCACTCGGAATTGACCATCCAACTTTGCTCAAGCGGAACAGTCGCCACATGACCAGTGACCAGTTTTGCCAAAGAATCAGGCGACCATTTGTTTCGAAGTGCTTCTTCCACGAACAACTTTCGTTGGATTTGGCTCGGTTGCTGTTTTGTTTTGGGCTCATACACATAGATCCAAGGTTCGTCACCTGTGACGACCTTATAAACGTCTTCTGAAGCACCGCGATCACATTTTTTCAAAATTTCTTTGCACCAATGGACACGAGCCATTTTTTGAGCGATTGTCAATTTGTGCGGGATCCAACGAGAACAAACCTTTTTTACGGTCAGGTGTTCATGCAAATATCGAATGTATGCTGGTGGAAGAAATGCCCAAGGATGCCTCTATCTCATGGTATGTCACATGACGATCTTGCATTATAAGTTCACGCACGGCATCAATTTTCTCTGGCACAACGGCCGTTTTGGACGACCTTCGTCTTTTAGCGAGCGTCGGCCACGATTGAATTCATTAAACCAGTTTTTGCTATATGATGGTGCTTCATCGCCATACAAAGACTTAAGTTCATCGATGCACTCTTGTCGTGATAATACACGTCGAAAATTGTGAAAAATGATAGCACGAAAATGTTCACGAGTTAATTCCATTTTTTTGCCCAAATTGACTTTTTCAAGTCACATGATGGTCGTACGCCAAAACGTTCTGAGTACGTTCTGTCAAACTTTCCAATGTAAATGTCAGATGGCGCCAGGCAACACTTAGTGTTGCCTATGCCAGAATATATATAGCAACCCTAGTACTCGTATGATGCACAGTATAAAAGTACATACCTGACGATACCCGTAGCCATTGTGTCTGGTCTAGTTTTCTTCATATTATAGGGAATATTTATTCTAATGGATAAATAAACGATATTTTGCAAAAAATTTCCTACAACGAATTGGGCTCTTCGCTTGAGCTACGGTGGCAAATACATTACTTGACGTGTTTATTTTTGAGTTGAAATACCAGAAGTGAGGAATACTTCTTATTCGTTTGGGAGAAGCTAGGCCTCTTAGAGCTGGTGTTTTAAAGCTGACCTTGCTGAATGATTGCCACGATATCGAAATACAAGGAGATGAGCTGTCAAGTATTTGTATTTGCCACACCTTTTTGTAAAAAAGTTTGAATTCACAAAAGATGTTCTTATGCAGCAGAATATCCTAGTGAAAATTAATAACGATTAAAAGACCAAAATAAAACAGACGAAAATAGAATATGTGATGTTTTATTCATAAGAGTTACAAAAATTAAGATAACTATATATATGTATTTACTTTACAATAACTTTACTTAGACATAAAATCCAATGACATTTTCCTTCAATTTTTATCTCCTCACCCTAGAGAGGAGGGTATACTCGTATATCATTTGCTACGAGCCAAAAGTGTAACACATCGAAGGAGTGACCTAAGACCCTAAGTATGTTCGACGGAAAGTCGTTTTGGGCCACTTTAATTCATTTGAGCAATGCCTGTCCGTTTGTCTGTCTGCTGGCTGGTGCGCACGATAACTTTCGAAAGAAGTAACCGATTCTAAAATGGGCCACATTGGTCCACTCCTTCTAGTACCTCCCCCACAAAGGGTTAACTTTTAGTGAAATATTGATTCTTTAATAACTTCTATAGTACTTGCTCGAATCTTCTACAATTCCACACGTAGTATAAGCTAAATAATCGCTATCACGTCAAGAAAAATGGGCGAAGTTTCCATGCCCCTTTTGGTACCTCCCTCACAAATGGAACATTTTTCACCAAAAGCTAACTGCTTATAACTTTAATACCAGTGCATATAAATACTTACAATTTTGTACAGTGTAATGCTTTCATAGTACCTAGAGTCCACAGAAAAGTGGGCGTTATTGGCACACCCCTTTTGGTACCTCCCATACAAATAACAGCATAATGGTGTTTTCTTTTTTCTAGATGATGTATTTAAATCTTCTATCATTCTATAAAAATATCTCAATTTTCATAAATATTTGCATGTTTAGTTATTGATATTCTATTTAATGCACACATTAACTGTTTATTTTATTTATTCATTATGGAAATATTTGCAATTTACTTCGACGGCGGAAAAACAATGTTCGATTGTTCATTGTACCGACATCGGCTTTATTTCGTTTTTTCTTGAATGCATTCATACACATTTAAGGACTTTTTGCTTTGTTTTTGTCAAACTAATAAATTAGTAACGGCACATAAACTCCACTACTCTGAATGTCGGATTTTATGACTCTTTTAGTAATCAATCGAGTAACTACAACGCACACACTCACATTTTGTAATCTACCCCTATTTGTCTCATCGTCGTATGAGCAGCCAGGCGACAAACAGCCGCCGAAACTGTTGCTTTTAATGTAGATTTAAAAATGTCCACTCGCGCAAGCGCACACAACCTTTCTCTACCACCACTCAACAAGAAGTGATTTAAAAAAAGATAACTAATCCTTAATTCAAAAATACCAAAAAACTGGACTGAAAATTATGGGTATATTGTTTAGGAACAAATCCTACAAACTCTTAAAATGTGTACTTGAGTTAATGACAGTTGCACTACAATCAATGATTTTTTCTTTAATTTTATGACGTAACGTTAAAGTCAACGTGACATAGTGTTATGGAAATCTTATCATAGAGGTAAGGAATTTTACTTTAATCGAATGAAAATTTCTTTGAAGTCAAGTAAATTTTCTTAGATTTAAAGAAATTTGTTGTTTAAACAAGGTTGGTTATATCTATGAGTTAAGGGCGAACTTGTTTTTAATTTAATTTCAAAAATTTTTCAGTGTAGATTAATTGTTTGCAATTAATATACGATACTATTGTTAAAAAAAACTTGACACGAATACATTAGGATTTTCTAGTAGATTCCTCCTTGGGCGTTGAATATTTGTGGGCGAGTAAAATTAAGGAGTCTCTGCAAATTATTCCGATAATTGAATAACATTATTTTAATTTAAAAAACATGTTGTTATTGTCGAAAGAATGAATGAATTGAGTGTTCATATCGCCTATTTCGTGCAAGACTGTCATATCTTAAAATTGGATGCTTCAAACAAGGATAACTGAGAAGCTCCAAAATAAAATCTAAAGTAAAGATAAGAAGATGAAACAACTTTTTATATATGAGTTATATTGTTGACTTCTAAAGGAATCAGTTTAACTTTGGTTTAGCTTACATATATTGATATGCGGACATTTTTATGAACAATTTTTATATGTGCCTTTCTGGCAACTGAGCAATACATCAATTAAATATTGATCTATTGAATCACCAGTGAATACAAACGAATATTTTAAAATTTTTTACGGCGTTTAGAAATTGCTTATTAAGTATCTACTGCGATTCACATCAATATTAATTAATTTACAATATCCTTTCATAATTTTTTATTGAGATTTGCTAAATCTTTATAAATTTCATGGTCCATAAGCTGACGATGCAATTGAATAGATTTGCTTCTTTGTGGAAGAATGTTTAAATTGCTCACGTTCACAATTTAATTAACTTTCAATTTGTTATGGTTTAACCCTAAAAAACTTGAACACAATTATGATTCCAATGCTGTTGCATTCTCATAGAGCTGAAATATTGTTAATGCTAAATGCACTCTATCTTATCGGTCATGGCTGACCTTCATTAATCTTTGCGTTTTTTTTCACTATTACAATTCTTTTTTTTGCTCTTTTTTCACTTGCAGACCAATCAGTCGAACGCCGCTGACACAGGTGTCGTATCTGCAAAAAATACCTACATTGCCGCGTCACTTTTCGCCAAGTTCGACGGTTACGGCGGCTGGCGGAGGCACGTCGGCAAGTTCAAATACACCACCGCCATTACCACCGCTGGGAAGTCTAAGACATCTGGGCCACAGCAATGTCGCTTCTGCATCGCAATCGAGTGCAGCGGCACCACCACCAATGGGAACGTCATCAGGGCCAATGCCCAGTAGTTCATCGGCTGGTGCTTTGTATAATCCTGCCGCCGGTTTACCAACATCGCCGTTGCCTATGCAACGCCAATTCCTGCAGCAACAACACCAGCAGCAGCAACAGCTACAGCAGACACCTCATTTGCCACCATTACCACCGCATCAGCTGCAGCCACAGCCACACCATCATCATCACCATCAGTATCTGCCGCCTCATCTACAGCCACACCATCAGCAGCTTCAGTTGCAGCCCCAGCAACAGCCATCAACATCATCGCCACATCACCAGCAGCCATCGCAGTACTCACCTGCGGCATCAGCATCGTCATCAATCTCCAAGTATTCCTCGTCATCCCTGAAACATCCTCCTCATCATCATCAGCATCAGCACCAGCAACAACAACAACAACAACAGCTCCAGCCGCCACATCAGCATCAGCACCAACATCCACATCAGCAAAGCCATCAGTTGTCCCCGGCCATATCATCACCATCACCGCCCTCCCTGTTGCATCATCCGACGGGCGGTGTCCATGCACCCTTTATGGTGGGACAACACTTGGATATCCAACGGCAGTCGCATTCCGACGACGATAGTGGCTGTGCTCTGGAGGAATACACATGGGTACCGCCGGGACTGAGACCAGATCAGGTATGTTCCCAATCCACAGTGACCTCTTTGTAATCGACACCAAAGTGTTCACCTTAACCCAGTAGATTTACCTGACAATTACCATGTGTCCTGTCCTGACTTTCTTAGTCTCTCTCCCTGCCACCATTTCTCTTTCTGCCCATTCACTGCCACTCTATAGCCTAGATGATAAATAGAATTATATGCAAAACTTGGTGCAGACAGGTGGACAGACATTAATCAATTGTGGTCTACCACAAGAAGTCTGTTTTTCTCCACTGCCGCTGTGGCATAAAAATTAGTTCAGCAAGCTTTGGGAAATGGGAGCATTTTGCGGAACGTGTTACTCTAGCAAATGGAGCAGTCATTTGATTATGACCATTCATTCATTCATTGACTCCACAGACTGCAGTGACACATAAATAAGAAAACTTATCTCGGGTTTTCGTTTTTAGATTAATTTACTAAAGATCCAGTTTATAGCTGTGGTCAAAGTCAATCAATATTAAAAAGGCGAAGTTGTTTGTTAAATAATATGGCAACTATCACAAGTAATATCGAGAATATCTTCTTCATTCATTTTAGGAGTTTTTTTATCACATTACAGTGATTTTGGGATATTAACCAATATTCGCTACAGCCTTTTGGATGATATTTAAAAAAAATATTTGGCTTTTAGGACAAACAACAAATAATTTGACAATCTTCGATATTGACTTTTTTTTTGAAAACTGAACATTATTTAATTTTTGATCGGATTCTAAAATAAAATTATGCTTTTACTTTTATTATTTTTATGTATTTTTAATTTTGTATTTTTTAAGGGGTTTTCTTATTTTAGGAAGTTCTGCACACAACTCCGAAAAAATAATGCTAATATAACAGATAATCGGACATTACCAATCTTCTTGTAAATATAATATATTTATAACATCAGTTTACTTAAATTTTTCTCGCAAACATATTTCAGTTCATGTTTTTTCTCCGTGTATTTATGCACTAGACCACACTGTGGTACAGGGTATTATGACTTTGTGCATTTGTATGCTTAGTGCAAAAATGTAGTTTTTCAGGAGAGGCGATTAAAGTTTGATGATGTTTTTAATCGAATGACTTTTGATTGGGTTGACGGATAAACACCAAACTTTGACTGAATATAATTTGGAATATTTAGAAATTAAAAATGTAATCTCCCTAAAAACATTCTAAGTCGACTTAGCATGTTTTCTGTCTGTAGATGCATTCTTGTACTCATAGTACAGTTCGCAGTTTGCTCCGATAGCTACGAAATTTGACAGTAGCACCTACTTTTGATCAATGACGATCCCAGGACGATAAATTGCATGAACATCGATTCATATTTAGATATATCCCCGTATAATTGTGTCTCCGATGCAATTAGACACAAAGATGTTTCTTGATCTAAGCATAAATAGTGCCAATTTAAAAAAAAACGGTTCGGATTTACATATAGACATACGAGTATATATGTAAGCGGTATTGAGACTGTATTTTACATTCGATCATTATGAAATTTTGAAGAAAATCAGTTCCGATTTAGATATAGTCCCATATATATTTACCTCCGATTAAGCATCTGTGTGCTATAGAAGTCATATTTCAATTTCGAGCATTACCATTTTCTTCCGAGCATTGCTATTAATTCAAGAATTAAAACTGTCTAGTGTCTTCAATGCTTCGAGTTTAAATTTAATAGCTTCAGATATTGTACAATTATATTTTCGGTGCGCCGACGAAAACTCCTATGTGTAATTTTTTTTTATTGTCGAATTAGAATGTTCTAGCGGTCATACAACAACTCACCAAAGTATTTTGCTCTATCTCCACCAGTTCCGAAGTTACCTAAAACTCTCATGTGTATGCCTCTATAGTTTTAGGTACAGCGTGTCCCAAGCGATAGAAAGTTGGCTTAGATTCGCGCAAAAATTCGCTAATGAGGTTTTGTTCAGAATCATCACCTCTATTCGACTGCGAATTGATCAAAATCGGATTTGCTTCCTTTTGCGAGTTATCGTAAAAAAGGTATTTTACTCAAAACAAACTAATTGTTTTGATTTGCGGAAATTTAGAACTGTAACACAATCTATATATATAACCAGTAAGAAATAACAAAAAGTCGGGCGGGGCCGACTATATAATACCCTACACCTCCCTTACAGTTCGAAAAGGGGCATTGCGATAATAATATGGAATAATTGGTTTCGTTTTACTTAACAAAGTACTTAGCCAAAGTGGAATTGAAGATGTTGGTCATAATAAACTAGATTTGAAACTATAATCCTTAAAATGATCAGTATTCTATCATAGATCAAGAATCGAAAGGAACAAAGGACTTTCATCAACTTCAATCAAAAATTTAATTAATGACTCTTAAATACGAAAAGTGACCGAAAAAAAAAAATTAAAAATAAAATTAGTATTTTTTATGAAAATGACACGGAAAATGCTTTACGAAACGATATTTTCTATTTTCAATGTCTTATGCCTTGAATCATTAACATTAACTTGAAAATGCCATTACAGAGGCAAAAAAATCGATTTTTTTTGAACTTTGACCTCGCCCCTTGCCACCAATTTTCATTTAATTAATTTAATATTGTGGGTCATTGCTCCAACATACTAGGGCAACATTTTCTGAGAATTTGAGAAAGATCTAATTTTTGGTCTGTGACACAGGAGAAAGACCTATAGATATACGAGTACACCGTACCCTATACCGTGTTTATGTCGTATATACTTATATCCCGATTTTGAATATAAGCGCTAATAAGCGGAAACTAATACTAATACTTTTGAATGCTTTTATAGTGCCTACGGTCCAGTGAAAAATGTACGATAATGACATTTTTTTGTACAAAAAGTTAACAGTTTACAGCTTGAGTACCAACGCACCAAAATAAAAGAAAATTTGCACAGTGTAACGCTTTTAAAGTACCTATAGCCCTGTGATAAATGGGCGTTATCACCACGCCCCTTTTTGTACCTACCACACAAAATGACCAAATTATACCAAAATTTAATAGCTCATAACGTTTATAAACCAGTGCACATAAACACTTATGTATTTAAAGTATTTACTGTTGAATGTATTTAAAGTATTTACTGTTCAGCGTAAAACCCCTTCTGGTACCTCCCACAGAAATTGACAGAATAATTCATTTAATATTCCATGTTACATTACTCACAAAGTGAGGGTATACCTTAGTCGGTTTACACGACTGAAACTTTCGTACTTGTTTTTAAAATTTTTGGTACACAGTTTTTGAGATTTTCCCATATGTTTTTATCCCCGGCTAATATTAAAGATGGCCTATATTGGTACTCTCCTTCTGGTACCTCCCTTACGAATGGTTAAAATATCTAACAACTTCAACAGTACCTATCTGAATGTGTGCAGTTCTCTTTTCGTACCTCCCACACAAAATATCAATATCATACAAAAATGTATTAGATTTTAATTATACAGTGCAATGTCTTTAATATATCTACTGTTCAGTGCAAAATAGGGATATTTAACAAGCCCTTTCTGGTACCCCCAAACAAATTTAATCATCTAATCACGACTAATGTTGTACAGTTTTTTGCTCTCCTGAAAATTTGGATATTTTAAGACTGTGATTCCTCATAGACGAAGATGCTCGTAACGTTTTTGCTCAAAACGGAAGAATTAAACTTAGTTAACATTTGGTTTCAATGAAATATTGGAAAAACTGTGCCAAACTTGAACTTTCAGATTGGAATACCAGAAGAGAAGCTGTGGGCAACATTTGCATGAAATAAACTTAAATAGTAGATGGAAGGCAGTGATTTAAACTTAAAAAGTAAATGGAAGGCATTGATTTATCGATCAAAATAAATATTTAATAACTTAATGGATTGCATTGTTCGTAGCTAATCAAAAAAATCCCCCTTACACACTGTGTGTAAAAAAGAAAAAATTAATATAAATAAGTTTTAAATAAATCAAAGTTATTAAATTCTGCCCGATCCTGCTACTTTTTCATACCATTTTGAAAAATCTTTTCAATCAAAAACGATGTATTTAGCCACACTTTTCCAAACTTACTCTATTTATATATTTTAAGCATTGCAATAGAAAATTGAGTAGAATTTAACTTTTTTGACTGGTTTTGCTGAAAAATGTATTTTTACATACAAAACGATAAGTGCGATCAAACTATGTTTGTAATAACTGAATTTAACGGCCTGTTTCTGTATTTCTAACGAAAGTCTCTGCGAACGAAAACCAGTCACTCACTTTCGTCAGGAATTTGGTTTCTCTAACGTTCTATCGTTCGTTCGCCTGGCCTTACGTCAACGACGTTAGCAATTTACCAATTAGAAAATAATGTAATTGCCAGATCAATAATTTCACAACTTCCGGTCTAAAAAAGCACACATTTGTGTATGGTCGACCTTAGCAAATACATCTCTGTACTATTCACACTAGCCGTGACCAAAAAAGCAACCCTGGGTGGTCAGTTGAGCTGCACCAAGACTCTCATTTATTTCTCTCTCTCTCTCCCGTCTCTCTCATTGTGCACTGATAATTTTTTTCCATCTTAGCGAGCAACCAATATTGACTTCTGTATGCTTAAATATGTACCCATATGTACACAATTTTATTATTATTTAATTGTTTTTACCATAATTAGATTAATATCTACTTATTTTTTGCTTTTAATAATGTTTTTTTGTCATTGTTCCTATCAGTCGACAAATAAAATAATGTGACTCGATCTGACATTTGTGTTCGCCGAGATGACAGCAAAGAGAGATAGAGAAACCAAAATTTGCACTGAAATGATTACGTTTTCGTACGAGTTCATTATCGTACGACTTGTCGTTCTGATGGTAGTTACTGAAACCCAAATCAGCTGTTTGTCGTCTGGCAGGCGAACGAAAGCAAATTTTTAAGTTACAGAAACAGGCTGTAAGACTTTAACACAACAAATAGAGCAATATCTGACATTTCAATATCCGGCTTTGTATACATCATCAGTCATCATTGGCGATTTCTTTGATACGACTATTTCGTCGTCGATGATGATGAAAATGCCACAAAGGGAATAAATCCACTGGAACACCAAATAAAATATCGTAATATCAATTACAGGATTTGTATCCAAACACCGCATAAAGACGACATCGTCCAAAAGAGTTTTTTTTTATTTATTTATTTCTATTTTTAAGAGATTAAACTCTCACCAATGCAGTCATCAACACAGGACTGCCATACTCCTATATGGTCAGTGTAGTTGTGTGGCGTCAGGAGTAACCTGGCTCGGAGCATGGCAACGAGTGGATGGAATAAATAAATGCCTGACATATGGACTACGGTTCCAGTCGAACCCCCCGAAAATGATTGTGGCATAAATTATTACCGTGAATTGTCCAATGCTGTAAAATAAATCTTCTGCAATCTTGTTTTTTTATTCTGTTTTGCTGTTGTTTTAACTCCTTTTTCTGGTCGTTGATTTTTGCCCGCTTCTTCTTCTCTTCGGTCTGTTATGGCCATTTGCTGAATGGGGTCCTCGCATTTTTTCTTTTGGTTCTTATTTTTGTTACCAACGTCATGTCAGTCAAATTCGTTCGTTTGATATACGCTCATAAAATATGGTTTTAGGGTCCCCCACTCGTTCAATGTTTTTTTTATTTGGAAACTCAAAGGATTCAGTTATAGCGAAATGTTCATTTTAGGGTTGAATGAGTTACAAAAGAACTCAAATATTTAATCAAACTTAAATGAATCATTTAGCAGAAAAAGTGAATTCACATTAAATATTTAAGTTAAATGAATTTATGATCTATTATGACACAGTGTGTGTGTGAAATTCTTTGTAATGCATATTGTAAAAAATCAGATATATCACTGTTGCACAGCACAGTGACTAAGAATTAATGTCCATCGCAGAAATATTAAAACTTTTACGAGTAATCTATTGAGTGCTTTGTGGTTCACTTTAAAATACAACAAAATTAAACGATATTTTGATATATCTTAGAAATTAGCATAACATTAAAAAATATCATAGGGAAAATGTTTGGAAAATGGATTTTTTCCTTTGTAATGGTTTGTTTATGCTACAACGCATAAGAAATTGAAAATAATGTTTCTCAAAGGATTTTCCGTGCTCTTTTCATAAAACAATTTATTTCGGTCACTTTTGCGGAAATAAAAATATAAATGCGATATCTCAGAATCGATCTAATTTTTTTTGCTTGAATTTTTTATAAAAAATGGTCGAGATGTACTCTACCGATGGTGTAAATTTTGGAGTGGGGACTTTGGTTCAAAAGTTAGATTACACATTACATTAAAATAACTGAACATTATTTCAAATTTTTTTCTTTATAATTTGGTGAAGGTTTTCAGTTATTATAATGTAACTTCTGAACCAAAGTTGTCCCACAACAACATTTACACAATCGATAGAGTACCTATCGACCATTTTTTTATAAAAAATGTAAAGAAAAAAAAATTAGATCGATTCCGAGATATCGCAATTTATATTTTTATTTCCGCGAAAAGTGACCGAAGTAAACTGTTTTAAATAAAATTAGTATTTTTATGAAAAGTATGCTGAAAAAGCTTTAAGAAGTGATATTTTCTATTTTCAATGTCTTATGATTTGTTGCATTAAAATTGACTTGAATAAACAAGAACTGAGGAAAAAAAAACATTTTATTTATGCCGGTTTCCTTGTCCCCTATTTTATTAATGCCGGTTTCCTTGTCCCCTATTTTATTAATGCCGGTTTCCTTGTCCCGTGCCTCCAATTTTCATTCAATGTTTTTTTACATTGTGGGTCATTACTCCCACATACCAGGGTAACATTTTCTGAGAATTTGAGAAAGATCTAATGTTTGATCTGTGACACTTGAGAAAGAATTACCCATATTAAAATGATGTATCCTCAATTACCAATCATCTCAAAGCCTTTAAATACAATATAGATTGTTTTTGCACTGACTACCATCTGGCAAAAAATGTACACATGACCCTCTGTCATTTCCTACACCATTTTCCAAAATAAAGGGTGATTCGATTTGTGTTTCCACATTGAATTATTAAGTAAAAATAATATTTACATTAACATTTTTCTTTGCAATTTACTAAAATTACACATGAACAATTGTGGCGGCCAAATGACGTATGGCATGGCGAAATGCGATTGTCATCATGTTATAGATGACATTTCAGCAAAAATCATAATGACCAACAAACAGTTGCCCTTTGGGGAAGCATTTCCATTTCGATCATTATACTTAGTTTTTGCGATCTCCAAACGCGGCAAATTGATTGTAAATGTTCACCAATTCGTTGAGCTTAAATTGTGCCTTTGGGGTCTTATATTTTTGAGTGATAGTGATCTCTTATACGTCTAAAAACAAACATTTTGTAACTGCAATACCTAGTAAAAAAACGATCGCCCCAGTTGTTGTGGTTGGCGCCGAATCGATGTGGCTGGTTGCCTCAAGTAACAAAAATGAAGATTTTTGCCCGAAATGCCGGTTTCTAAGGATATGGAAAATGAAAAGAAAACTTAAAAAATATCTTTCATACTAATGCCATTCATCCTCTGGTGAAAGAAATTGGAAATTTTGAAAAAACATGTTAAATATTCTTCTTTTTTTAATGTATTTAGAGTTTTCTGATTACTATGCAAACTTATGGTGATTTCGTTTATGCAAAAAACTGTGGAATTTTTTAAAATGTCACAACATGATGTGGTGACATTATTTTTTTTCAGAAACGAAATTATCATTAGATAAAAATCATGCAAATTCACGTTAACCTGAAAACCTACTTCCATTTTTTGTAACGTCCGAAACGGAACTTTCGCCGCGAATATCGCATTCATTAAAAGTATTTAGGTAAATAGTTAAATGTAATTTCAAAGAATTCTGAAATAATTATTGTTGCTTGTTATATGAAAATTTGGAAAACAGAATGCGTACGAATCTAACGTCCGCAACTAAGGATTTGCCCATATGTGAATGCTTTCCGATAAAATTAAAACATAACTACCAAATCGATTGGTATATATTTGTTGTTTCTAGCACTTTACGAAGGGAAATCTGGGGGTATGTTATACGAAGGCTATATCAAATTATAGATCTTGCCTCCATGACATATAATCTGCTTTCTCTGGAGAAGGCAGATTATATGTTTATTGTCTTTGCAGATGACATGGCAATAAATGTTAGTGGACAGATTCCGAGTACTTTTAGAGATATCCTAAATCAGGTCATCCATACAGCCACAAGATGTGCTTCCGAAATCGGGTTTGATGTAAACCCGACCGAGGCAGAACTATTTTTTTGAGCAATAGACATACCAACTGCTGCACCTATTTCCTTGGGGATATTGAAAATTCCCTTCTTTGTAAGCGTAAAATACATACATATGTCGTTATTTTATTAGACTGGAAGTTAATCCACAATCTGCCGCATATACTGCTTTTACACAAGAAGTTTCTGACCCCTATACATGATAGGTCGTATCCAAGGACCACTTTCGTAAATTTCTGTACATACGGTCCCAAAGAAAAAAGTGAGCTTTGAAGTCTTTTCTAAGGATATTGAGCTGTGCATTGCAAAAAGGACGTTTCGCCTACGAGCTCTTCTTAAAATGTATTTTTCGGAACTACGGAGGCGAAGGGGAATCAATATAACAACTTATGTGCCCCGCCCTCATAGCCTTGTGTAGCGTACACAAGGCTATAATTTCTTTGGAGAGTTATCAAACCTGGCTGATGTTAAAATACTCCAACTTTTGCGCTTGATTGGCCATTAAGATTCGTAAGATCTATTCTTGAGGGGTTTTCTGAAGTCGAAAGTCCATGACACAGGTGGCGCAAAAGTAACCTTTCGATGTTATGTTACCCGCGATTGGCGGTCAGCAGCTAACAGTCGACTGATACCCATTTGCGTGGCACGTCGTCTGGTCGATGTCGACGGCGCTTCCATGACATCCTCGGCTACAGCAGCAATATTCTCTGCAGAACGGCTACTCCGGGGTCTGCCACGCCTGGCAGCATCTCGTGTTGTGCCAGTCTCTTCGAGGCGAGCGGCTAAACGTCGCAGTGTTTCACCAGTAGTCGTTGGACGGCCAGGAAATCTGTGTCAAAGTCACCGACCGATTATTGGTCAAATAAATAGTCAGCAATATTCCGCGTTCTGGAGCAGTGTAGCGTAACATTGTTTATTAACGTGTATTTCGCATGTGTTTACTACACAAATGTCAAAACAGAACTGACATTAGGGGCCAATCGCAAAATTTATAGCATTTTCTGATAGGAGGATTACTTTTGCGCCACCTTGTATTTGATAAAAGTGTGGCTAGACATTTATAACTCCTCACTAATACAATGTTTATATGAAATATGCTTCAATTTTTCGAAAAGGCGTTTAACGTGTCCATCACTAGAAAATAAAAATATCCAACTTTTGGTTCTCCTCAGTGAAATTTAGTGGGAATGTTATTGGTCAATGTGGTATTATACACATTGTGTTCTTCTTTTTCTAAACCCTTTATTCTGCCGTCTGCTTAATTCGAATACATCCTCTCGTATATTAAGTTTTGGCTCTGCAAAAAAAAGCCAATTCCTCTCAACTGGACGCAATATGTCATTTAACATGTGAGAAATTGTTTTGCTTTCATTTAAAGTCTTTTTATGTGAAATGTATCGTATATACAAATTTGCCTCCAATTGATATCGTATGGATGTTCGTACCATCGAACATACATACGTATGTAAGTACGTACAGAGCCACCGGTTAAAACGGAATGTCAAATTGGACATTAAAGAATGCAAAACAGACGAAGTGTAGTTTAAATTTGTTTTATTCGACAGAGGTAAAAAATGCGATGGGATTAATTGAATTGAGATGAGGGAGGATTGAAAGATCGGTCGGGAAAAGTATTCAAATTAAAATACCCGGGGATATAATGGCGAATGTCAATTGTATTGCTATACTTTAAATCTGGATTAAAAAGTCAATGAGATGATGGTTCAAATTAAATTATTCTTTTCCTCTTTGTCATTCTATGCACATACATACATACATACATACATATATTTCAAACAATTTCAAAACTTTCTTTTCTAATCACCTTTTCTGCAATCAAAGCCAACGGCAAAACTGCATCAAACGAATAATACACTATTTAATTCATTCACTTACTTTCTTCACTTACAGGTGCGTTTGTATTTCTCGCAAATATCCGATGATAAAGTGCCATATGTCAACAGTCCCGGAGAACAATATCGAGTGCGACAATTGCTTCATCAACTTCCGCCGCACGATAACGAGGTAAGTGTTACAACAATTTAACACCAAATTGCGAAATAACCACAACAGTAGCAGTAGCAACAACAGCAACATGACTTAACTTAGTTAAAGTAATTTGAAAAACGATTAATTTCTCTTCGCGATGCACTCACTGAACTGACTCACTCCCATTGAACGCAAACGATGTGTTGAGTTTTTAATATAATTTATAAAGAACAAATTGAAACTGTAATTCGAATTTAGCTCTTGGCCATTAAAATGCTGATTTGTTCGTTCAATTAATTGTATACGTATTCGTTCGTATGAAAATTTTCCAGAACTACTGCCATTTCTTCGTTGGTTCGGAGGTTCGGCTCCAACACCGTATCTGCATCGTATGGCCAAAACACCCACTTACGGTGCAACGAAGTCCCACCATTGCATTGAGTGAGTGTTACGGCCAATGCTCAAGATACGAGTAAAATGCTAACAACCTGTGGCACATATATCAATTTACTCTGGGGTCTATGTAAAAAAAGCTCACAGCAGATATGGAGTTGCCAGATTACAATCAACGCCTGTAATAGCAACTGGAAGCGAATTGCCGATTAATTCAACAACACTATGTATTGCAGCAATTTACACCTTGGTTTGGCAAATTCGTAAATTGCCAAGAGCGCCATATATGTATACTAGAGTGGATCTTAGATTGAAGATCTAATTACACCCTACACCACACTGTGGTACAGGGTATTATGACTTTGTGCATTTGTTTGTAACACCCAAAAGGAGAAGGGATAGATCCATTGTTTATTATACCGATCGACTTGTAATCATTTTCTGAGTCGATTTAGCTATGTCAAGCAAAGTACAGGTCGCAATTATGGCCCGATCTTGACGAAACTTTACACATATCTTTTTTTTTTGGCCCAAGGACGATCCCTTTTTAATTTGGTTAAAATCGGTTCAGATTTGGATATAGCCCCCATATATATGTTAGCCCCGATTTGATATGTTAGCGCTGTAAAAACTTTATTTTATATCCGATCAGTATGAAATTCAGCAGAAAGAGGTCTCTTATTATACGAATGAACACTGTTAAATTTGGAAGAAATCGGTTCAGATTTAGATATAGCCTCCATATATACGTTACCTCCGATTTCACATGTAAGCGCTGTAAAAAGTGTATTTTTAATCCGATCAGTACGAAATTCGACAGAAAGAGGTTTCTTATTACATGAATTAATACTGCCAAATTTGAGGGAAATCGGTTCAGATTTAGATATAGCCCCCATATATATGTTACCACCGAACGAATATTGCTTAATTTTGCGATTATCTGCTCAGAATTAGATAATATGTTCCTGCCTACTTACCAATTATTCCAAATAATTATCGCAATGACTTTTATCGCATTGTTAGGGAGGTGTAGGGTATTATAAAGTCGGCCACGCCCGACTTTCTGCCTTTCCTTACTGGTTTTTGTTTTCAGTTAATCTTGCCCATTTTTGTCGAATATCACTATGCAACACAGTTTGATCAAATAGCAGAAAAATTGTGGTTCGCGTAGCCGTCTTCGGACATACACCAGACATACTCCAAGCAACTTTGGTCCGCGTAGCCGTCTTCGGACATACCCCAAATCTTTAATATCGGCCGAAAATCCTATGCACGAGGATTGGTGGTTAATCCATCGTTGTTGGGACTTATATCACTTTTTCCAGTTCAGAATGAAATAACTTCCAAATATTGGGACTTATTTCATCTGCACTTTGGGAGTTATTTAACTTTTTAAAATTGCTAATTATATCATTTTTGTTGGGACTTATTTCATTGCGACTTATTTCATTTGGTAGTTATTTCACTGTACCGAAAATCCATTCCAATTTTGATTTCCTTATTATCTGCGAAACCGTAGAATGGGCGTATTAGAGGTATACGAATAGTTTATATAACCGACATGATTATCCTCTGCCAGTATTCATTCGATTATTCTGATCTTACAGGATTTAATTTTGCTATTAAATTTTTTAAGAGGAACATTTTTAATTTTGTGATCGTTGTTTACAGCTAAGAATGTTTTATATGGTAACGATGCGATTCCGAGTCGCCCAATATTTTATTTGCAGTGACCCTGAAGGATCGCCAAATTGAATAGTTAAGACATCTTTCTTATTGTCCGAAGTTTCAGCCAGAACAACTGGAATTTCGGTAAAAGGAGCTAAGGTCGAATACTTTGAGAAACATTATTACCAACAGTAATTACTTCCAACTCTCGCATCAAAATGATCAGCTAGTTTGCTTTCTCGATATATTTAAAGTCTTTTTAAATCCTCGACGCCACAGAAGCCGATACAACCGATATCGCGACACCTCAATGAACGCATACATATATATATCCATATGTCAGATCTTCTGGCAACTTCAGAATAAAGATAGTTTAGACCTTCTTGTTTGTTAGTTGGTGGTTGTTTTGACCAACTACTTACATTTCTGCTAATGAATTTTTTCCCACAACTAACGAGCATTTTACATTTTGTAAAAATAAGTTCGTTTGAGAGTGTGTGTGTGTCTGTATAGCTAAACCACAAAACAAGTTAAAGTTTGCAGCAAAACGTAGAGACGGAGGGAAAAAATGAATTCAAAATTTCCCATATCAGATAACTTCATTGATTGGAATTGCCATGTTGTTAACAAGCAAAACCAGAACAGAACCGAAACGGCCTCAACTAAACTCCACTGAACTGAACTACGCTGAACTGAACTGAAAACTAAACTGAACTCAGTTGGTCGGTTGGCAGCAACGTCACCACGACATACACTCCAGTTCTTGGTTCCATGAGCAGCAAACGATATGTACATGTGGCTGTTATGGGGGCTACCACCGACAACAGCAGAAGCAACAACAACTGTAACACATCAATTGCAACAACAACAAGGGAGAGCTGTGATTTTGCTCCATTCCGGAAATGGACGTATCGACGGACATTACACCACAAAATAGATATATACGTAAATTGTCGTAACCCACCAATAGATGTACGATGCACCATGTTTTCAAAATGAAAATGTGTCGATTCTTAAAGAAATGCTCACATGTGCGCACCTAAAGCACCGACTAAACCGGGGCTTACACGAGACAGTTTTGCGAATACAATAGAAATACATTTACAATTTTTTACTATAACACTTACACGTGTCTCATAGTCTTCGTACTGTCTTTGATTTTTTGATGACAGTAAATTCGGCAATTGTCTTGACGGAAGCAGCCATTTTGCTTCCGTCAGAGCGCGAAACGACACTAACAGGGTTGCTTCAAGGGTATTTTCTTCATTATAATATTATATAATATATATTGTCTGAACACCTACGTCACATGAACAATTTTTTTATGTAAACGCAGGGTTGTGTCCCATTGGTAGAATAAAGTAGCGAGATGCAACAAAACGTTTCTGCGTCGAAATCTATTTTACCTAGATCAGCGCTTCTCAAATTGGGGCCCCCACATATCAGAGGGGCCATGACGTCTTGATGAAAATTATACTCATTACATTTTTGGTTGAAAAAATCAACATGGCGATTTGGATAAATGTTGAAATTATAACCCTTTTTGGAAGAAGTAAGAGAATTAACAAAAACATCATATTTTTATACCCGGGCCAAAAGTGTAACAGTGAAAGCAAACGCAAGACATATCGATACCTCCATTCTAAACTATGCTAAGTGCAAAAAGGTAGTTTTTCAGGAGAGGCGATCAAAGTTTGATGCATTTTTTTAAATTTGTGTGGAATTCCTTTATAATGTGTAATAATGTAATCGAATGACCTTTACTGTTTTGTGAATAACTTTTGATTGGATAAACACCACATTTTTACTGAATATAATTTGAAATATTTAGAAATTAAAAATGCAATTTCCCTAAAAACATGCTTAGAATGGAGGTATGTATCGATATCATCAGAAACAAACTGAAGTAGCGGCAGGGTATTCCACTGAAATAGTATATGTAAATATCCGCTCGAATACTTGAAATATCAATAGTTTCTGATTGTGATCCTGATACCAGACAGACAATCTTAGATTTATGGAACCCTAGCGCAGATACCTACTGGACTTTCTGTTATACAGATTATTCGAAACTAGGGGGAAACCAGGACCAGCTCTTTTATGTGCAGTCCCACTGCACATAAAAGAGCTGGAAACATAGTTTTTATTCCGCCTTCCGTACCATAACACGATCTTACAAGCGGAAGTCCGAGCAATTACAGAGTATTTTTCACATATAGCCAAGTGGTTATCAAAGCAATAACACCGAGAACTGTTTTGGATTGTAAAATGGCGATCAATGGCTACCCTAATCATGTCATAATACGCATCAGATGGGTGCCTGGACACCACGGAGTAAGAGGTAATGAAAGAGCAAATGCCTTGGGGTCAGAATATTTAATATCGAGCTATGTAGTTTATTTTCGGCTAAAATATTTATAAGCAATATAATTTTTTTTCGGAAGAAATTTATGGGCGTTTTAATTTTTTAAAAAATTACAAAAATTAGTATTTGTGTTTTACAAAATTTGTAATTGCTCTCGAACGGCTGAACCGATTTTTGCAAAGTTCACTTTGTTTTAAAGAGGAGAGAATGCGCCATTTTTTTGTGAAAAACTTTTATTTTGTTAAAAAAAATTTTTACGAAAGCTTTTTTGAAAAAAACCCTTGTAGAAAAAATTTTCCCCGTCGATTTTTCTCAAATTTTCACAGAATATTCGTCGCACACAACTCCAAAACAGTAAACAAAAATTTATGGGAGACTGAATATTTGTAAAAGATATGGACGAAATACCAAGAGTAGTCTGACAATTTTCGTCTGTTTTTGCAAAACACTGCACAGTGGTACGAGTTCAAAAAGGGGAAATAATTCTACCGTTTCTTAACCAAACAACCGATTATGACCAAACTTGGCATGGTAGATGAAGAAGTTAATTTTTATATTTGGGCCCCCTATGCCAGACAGGGGCAAAGCTAGAGGGCCTCAAAGTTCGGCACATGGGGTGTAGAAAATTTTCAAGCGCGCGTAACTCGTGTTTCTCTTCCGATTTATAAAACTACTAACTGAGGTCTACAAAAAAACATTTTACACCTAAGAATTACCTTGAATATTTACCGAGATATCTGCAATTGTAAATTGAATCCGATATGGTTTAATATACCCAATAGTACAAATAGTTATGATCACTTGAAGTTAAATATATATTTATACTTTTTTTGTACAAAACTTGACAAAAATCGGATTTTTATACCCTGCACCTCACTGTAGTACAGGGTATTATGACTTTGTGCATTTGTTTGTAACACAATAAGAGATAGACCCATTGTTTATTATACCGATCGACTTCTAATCACATTCTGAGTCGATTTAGATATGTCCGTCTGTCTGTCTGTCCGTCTGTCGTTTCAGATTTACATATAGCTCCCATATATATGTGCCCCCGATTTGACGTGTAAGCGCTGTAGAAATTGTATTTTATATCAGATCAGTACGAAATCGTTCAGAGAGAGTTCTTCTATAAAATGAATGAACACTGCCAAATTCGGGAAAAATAGGTTCAGATTTAGATGTAGTCCCAATTATATGTATCACCCTATTTGACATGTAAGCGCTGTAGTATCCGTATTTTATATCCGATCAGTACGAAATTCAACAGAGAGAGGTTTCTTATTACATGTATGCACGCTGCCAAATTCAGGAAAATCGGTTCAGATTTAGATATAGCCCCCATATACATATATGTTTCACCCGATTTGACATGTAGGCGCTGTAGAAACCGTGTTTTATATCCGATCAGTACGAAATTCGGCAGAGAGGGGTTTCTTATTACATGTATCTTCATACAAATTATTATCGCAATGCACATTTGCGCATTGTTAGGGAGGTATTATATAGTCGGCCCCGCCCGACTTTCTATCTTGCCTTACTGTTTTTTTTTTTGAAAATATAATTTCAAGTTTGGATAACTTTTTTACTATTGTGTATATCGAACCAAATTTTTTTTCGTCATATAATCACTTTTTCACACCGTTTGTTACCCTCGTTTTGAACAGATACCCCATTAATATATATATTCATAATCGTCTTAAAGTCTAAGACGATTTAGCCATGTCTGTCTGTCCGTCCGACTGTTATAATCACGCTACAATCTTCAATAATTATTCTAGATGACTGAAATTTGGTACAGATACGTCTAATAGCTGCAGCATTGAAAATGAGCATTTGTAAGATTTTAATTCTCAATACTAGAAACAAATTTTGTAATATGAGTTTATTTGTTACCGTTACCATTCACATGCGATCCATGGTGGTGGGTATATTAGGTTCTGCATGGCAGAACTTACAGAAACTTATTCTCTTTTCATCACTGGGAGCCACTGTGCCATTTAAAGAGTCAGGAAGACTGGCCAGAATCGATACTCATAATAATGAAATAAAGAAATTGAGAAAACCAACCAAAGTGTAAAATGTCCGAAATTTCCAAAACAAAGCGACCATTGTGAGCGTTAACATATCTCTTTTCTGCTCGTATTCTCCTTTATCTGCCCCGTCTATGTGTAAGTGGGGGCCAGTGGCCCAAGGAGATGCCAAACAAATCATAGGCTTTGGCATTAAAACTCTAAACACCCCATATGCCCGTGATGTGGTGTGTAGTGTTGTTCAAATGCTCCGAGGAACACTCAGTGGTCTGGCCTGGAGGCCATAAGTGTAGGCAACACCACCGAGTGTTGCATAGTGTTTCATGGATGATATTCCCGTCTGTCTGCCGGTGTCTGGAATGCCTATGTGTGTTCAAATTTACATACAACTCAAATGGTTTCGGACACATTTAAATCTAACTGACGACGATAGAGACTTTTGGCCAAAATGGTTATGTTTGTACGGTAGACGACGGACGGCTACCGTTTTGTTGGTCTTGCCTTACCACCAATTGGAAAACTAACACTCACATGCAGTAGTCGTAGTCGGTCAGACTTGGAGTCTTCGACTCCATCACTATGTTCAAAGCCCACAAAGAACGAAGGACAGCCACAACAGCCGCTGTGGCTCTGTTGGCACAACAACTAACGCCCGAATCATATCACACACCGGCAACAAGACCATCTGAGAAGCACTCAGTAGCAACAACAGATTCCTGAAGTTTGGTTTTAATAACATGGCGGAGTTATAACGGCCATATTTTAGGCTACCTTATAACTGGGAGCGGTATCAGTGAGTGAGGGATAGATATCATTTTCATCTGGCGCTTTACGGTTTCACGCATTTTCTTGTGAAGTGGGCAGATATCTCCATCAAACCCAAAGAAGTTCATCCTTTTGAATTGTTTGCGAGAGAAAAGGGAATACGGTTTATGTATATGGTTATTAAATAACCTACATAATTTAAAAAAGATACGAGTAATAAAAGTAAATCATTTTCATTTTTTCATTTTATTTTAAGTAAATAAATGTCTCTTTAAAAGAAATTGTTAGGGTAAGATTTACTTTTCTAATTTGTATTAATGTCAATAACATTGTATTTTACGGCATTATTAGCATGAGTAGTCACTGGTCTATAATTAAAATGTCAACATATCAGTCAGATCGGTTAAAAACATGGCATATACAACGTCAAGAAATCAAACCGGCTGGGACCTTTATATATGATTTTTTTTATTCATTGGATCGAATAAAATGGAAACATAACAAATAGATTACAAATATATTGTCAAGAGCGTCAAATCGGGAGGACTTTAATATCAGGCTATATAAACTTGAATTGATATGATACATTTTTATTAGAATTTTATGTATTTAAATAAATCATAATTTCCTAAATATTAGTTATATCGCATAACAAATTAGAATTTAGAGCGTTAGAAAAAGCAAGTCGGAAGGTTTTTTAATATGGTGGTTTATATCAAAACCAGGACCGATAGGGCCAATCACATTAGAAAGGAAAAATTCAACCAGTAAGGAAAGGCTAAAGTCGGGCGGGGCCGACTATATAATACCCTACACCACTCTCGTAATATTGAATAACTCTGATATATAAATTTTGTAATTCATGTATAAATTGTTTACATAAATTTACTTTTGGGACATTTTATACTTAAATAATACCCTGTACCACAGTGTGGTGTAGGGTATAAAAACGATTGGATCTAAAGATCCAAATCGGATGAAACATATATATGGGAGCTATAGCTAAATCTTTACCGATTTTCTTCAAATTCGGCAATGTTGGTTCATGAATCAAGAAACTCTACCATTCTAAATTTCAAAACGATTGGATGTAAAATACAGCTTCTATAGGACTAAATGGCCAAATCGGACGAAACATATATATGGGAGCTATAGCTAAATCTTAACCGATTTTCTTCAAATTCGGTAGTGTTAGTTCATGGATCAAGAAACTCTACCATTCTAAATTTCAAAATGATTGGATGTAAAATACAGCTTCTAAAGGACTAAAGAGCAAAATCGGACGAAACATATATATGGGAGCTATAGCTAAATCTTAACCGATTTTCTTCAAATTCGGCAATGTTGGTTCATGGATCAAGAAACTCTACCATTCTAAATTTCAAAACGATCGGATGTAAAATACAGCTTCTATAGGACTAAAGGGCCAAATCGGACGAAACATATATATGGGAGCTATAGCTAAATCTTAACCGATTTTCTTCAAATTCGGCAATGTTTGTTCATGGATCAAGAAACTCTACCATTCAAAATTTCAAAACGATTGGCTGTAAAATACAGCTTCTATAGGACTAAAGGGCCAAATCGGACGAAAGATATATATGGGAGCTATATCTAAATCTGAACCGATTTCAACCAAATTCAATAGCGATCTTAACAGGCGCGAAATACTCTAAACTGCAAAATTTCAGAACGATCGGAGTGAAATTGCGACCTGTAGTCGACGAACAACTTTACATGGACGGACGGACGGACGGACGGACGGACGGACGGACGGACGGACGGACGGACATCGTTAAATCGACTCAGCTAGTGATTCTGAGTCGATCGGTATACTTTAAGGTGGGTCTAGCTGTGTTATTTTAAGGAGTTACAAACATCTGCCGTGAAACAAACTTATAATACCCTGTACCACAGTGTGGTGTAGGGTATAAAAAAAATATTTGTAGCCCGAAACAAAAGAACGCTGTTTTCAACATTTTTCTTTGCTCCGAAACCAAATATCCAGCATATATAATACCTTGTGCCCATTTTGGGGGCTAGATCTAGCCAGCTTTAGGCCAAAATCCAGCATGTGTAACACCTTTTGCAAATTATGAAAATGAAATAGTACTGAAAACAACAAAAACGATCTTGAGCCTAAGTGCAAAAACAAAATATGTACTATGAAAGCAGATCGAATAAAACAAAATAAACAAAAACAAGAAGAAATGTTAAGGCACGACCAAATACGTTTTTCTTGCTTAGCCAACTACAGCAAAACATTTGTGTAAATTCTTTACATCATTAAGACTGACGAAAGTGGAAGGAAGTTTGTGCATGTATGGGGATGATGTTTACTGACTGTTTTTTTTTTTGGAGATAAGCGATTTTTAGCAAGCTGTTCTTGTTCAACGTTACTTGAGCTGGGCGTATATATTATTGACAATGAGAGTTTGGTAGCTGCTGAAACATCACAATTCTTTATTTTAATTTTTAAAAAAGTTGTTTTCATATACTGAACGATCTGAAAATTTGATCTGAGCCAAACTAAGTGCAAAAACATAATATGTACTATGAAAGCAGATCGGATAAAAATATTTTAGACAGAAAATCTTATAGAATTTCAACAATAAATGAGAAAAACAAATATTGATAAAAAGTTCTATGATGACAGTCCATTTTATAATTTGAAATTGACAATTGAAATAAGTAGTTTTAATGTGGTCAAAACATGAATGTACTTACTTTAGCCGTCGTGTTTAGCCCAAAATTTTGAACCAATCGATAGTAACAAATTGTTTCTGTGGATGTGGGACTATATCAAAACTTGGGCAAATTAATTACACATACATATATTAGTATATTGTCCCAAACAGATTCTGCTTGAAACCATATATGGTGAAATTCATGAAAAATGTCCTGCCTAAAAATAAAGGTTGTCCAATGTTGTTCAAATTTTGTTTATGAATGGTGCTATATACAAATAATATATCCGCCAAGATTTGGGAATTTTCATTGAATTTTGGTAGAATGGTAGCGGTGGTCCAAAATTTACTCTTCAAGCCAAGGTGTTGTTGTTTGATTATTTCTTGTGCTTCAACCACCAAATATAAGAATATTTTGTGACACGAATGTTGAGGATTTTTTCATGGGCTTTCGAATGGTTGAATCGTTTTTCGCAAAAATTTGCAATTTGACCTCATAAACGCGAAAATAATCACAAAAAATTAATTTTCGCGGATTTGGATATAATTAATTTTTTTGAAATATTTTTAGATTAATAAGCTGATTTTTCCCCATATGTGTGTAGATTTTCAAGATGGCGTTTTTTGACACTCCTGAGGAAATAATTTTTAAAAATTTCTCTATCTAAAAAAATTGTTTTTAAACATTTTAATATTTATATTTTGTTGTTTGATCGTTATTAGATGTTCAGCTTTTGCATAAAAGTAACTTATGATACACTAATCTTTTGATTTTATTCACTTCCTTCCGAATGTCTGTCCGTCCGTCCGTCTGTCCATGTAAAGTTGTTCGTCGACTACAGGTCGCAATTTCATTCCGATCGTTCTGAAATTTTGCAGTTTAGAGTATTTCGCAGCTGTAAAGATCCCTATTGAATTTGGTTGAAATCGGTTCAGATTTAGATATAGCTCCCATATATATGTTTCGTCGGGTTTGGCCCTTTAGAATAGAAGCTGTATTTTACATCCAATCGTTTTGAAATTTAGAATGGTAGAGTTTCTTGATCCATGGACTAACATTGCCGAATTTGAAGAAAATGTATACATGAATTACAAAATTTATATTTCAGAGTTATTAAATATTACGAGAGTGGCCTTTCGACTTTAGCCTTTCCTTACTGGTTTTTATTTGGAACTATTATTTCCGAAAATTATTGCAAATTATAAGTTTTTCAGTAATTCAAAGATTTTTTAGAAATTTTAAATGTTCGTAAAATTCTTTTATAGTTGATAAATTAATAATGAATGCTGTTAAACAAAAGACTCGAAATCAAGAAAATTTTAAATTCGAAAAATTCAGCAAAGTTTTGAATTATTTTATACAAAATATATTTGGAGAAATTTCTAAACAATATATTTATTTGTTGATAAACACATAATATATTCGCAAATATATTTTGTTGTAAAAAAAATAAAAAAAAATTGTTCAAAGATTATGAGCAATTTAAAGATGGCGGAATTATGATTTTAATACCCTACACCACACTGTGGTACAGGGTATTACAAGTTTGTTTGTTTCATGGCAGATGTTTGTAACACCTGAAATTACTATAGCTAGAATATACCAACCGACTCAGAATCACACGGGGCAAAATTGCCTTTTTTGATATGTTTGAATAGAAAGAAAATATATTTGGAACACTAATTTTTAAATATTATATATTTCTGAGCAAATAAACTTTATTTGAAAATCAATAAAATATATTTGGAGCTCGTGTATTAATATGTTGCAACATATAATATTTGCAAACTAAATTTCTCAAATAAAATATGTATTTGAATACAAATAAAATGATTGTTTAGAAATTTCTTTAAATATATTTTATTTAAAAAAAATTTTCGAAACTTTTGTTGAATTTTTCGAATTTAAATTTTATTTTGTTTGTTTTTTTTTGGTTTGAACCTCCCAGTTATGATACCAAATGCAGCAATAACTTATGTTTTAAACCAATCATTTAAAATTTCTGAGTATTCCAAGCCATCATTGGTTGTCAATCCTCCAAGTATTTATTTCGATCCAAGATTATATGATTTCAATTATTATTATTTTTTATATTTAAGACGTTAAAATTTTTGAAAAAATTAACTTTGAATTACTGAAAAATTTAACACAATTTAGATATTTTCTGAATACTTAAATGAAAATAAGTATTTGTTTCGGAAAAAATAGTCCAAAATAAACACATTGGGATGTAAACAAAGATTTGTTTAGAACAACATCTTCCCAAATATATAATTTTGTGTGTACCAAATATTATATATTTAGAGTGTAGTCTAAAGATATATATGTTTCAAGCCGAATATGTTTGGGACAATATACTACAGAAGCGATTTTTTTCAGCGTGCACTAGCTGAGTCTGTTTAACCACTAGCTGAGTCGATTTAACCATTTCTGTCCGTCCGCCCATCCTTCCGTCTGTCCATCTTAAGTTGTTCGTCGACTACAGGTCGCAATTTCATGCCGATCGTTTTGAAATTTTGCAGTTTGGAGTCTTTCGGAGCTTATTTGGAACTATTATTTCCCAAAATTATTGCAAATTATAAGTTTTTCAGTAATTCAAAGATTTTTTAGAAATTTTAAATGTTCGTAAAATTCTTTTATAGTTGATAAATTAATAATGAATGCTGTTAAACAAAAGACTCGAAATCAAGAAAATTTTAAATTCGAAAAATTTAGCAAAGTTTTGAATTATTTTATACAAAATATATTTGGAGAAATTTCTAAACAATATATTTATTTGTTGATAAACACATAATATATTCGCAAATATATTTTGTTGTAAAAAAAATAAAAAAAAAAAATTGTTCAAAGATTATGAGCAATTTAAAGATGGCGGAATTATGATTTTAATACCCTACACCACACTGTGGTACAGGGTATTACAAGTTTGTTTCATGGCAGATGTTTGTAACACCTGAAATTACTATAGCTAGACCTACCCTAAAATATACCGACCGACTCAGAATCACACGGGGCAAAATTGCCTTTTTTGATATGTTTGAATAGAAAGAAAATATATTTGGAACACTAATTTTTAAATATTATATATTTCTGAGCAAATAAACTTTATTTGAAAATCAATAAAATATATTTGGAGCTCGTGTATTAATATGTTACAACATATAATATTTGCAAACTAAATTTCTCAAATAAAATATGTATTTGAATACAAATAAAATGATTGTTTAGAAATTTCTTTAAATATATTTTATTTAAAAAAAAATTTCGAAACTTTTGTTGAATTTTTCGAATTTAAATTTTATTTTGTTTGTTTTTTTTTTTTTTTGGTTTGAACCTCCCAGTTATGATACCAAATGCAGCAATAACTTATGTTTTAAACCAATCATTTAAAATTTCTGAGTATTCCAAGCCATCATTGGTTGTCAATCCTCCAAGTATATATTTCGATCCAAGATTATATGATTTCAATTATTATTATTTTTTATATTTAAGACGTTAAAATTTTTGAAAAAATTAACTTTGAATTACTGAAAAATTTAACAAAATTTAGATATTTTCTGAATACTTAAATGAAAATAAGTATTTGTTTCGGAAAAAATAGTCCAAAATAAACACATTGGGATGTAAACAAAGATTTGTTTAGAACAACATCTTCCCAAATATATAATTTTGTGTGTACCAAATATTATATATTTAGAGTGTAGCCTAAAGATATATATGTTTCAAGCCGAATATGTTTGGGACAATATACTACAGAAGCGATTTTTTTCAGCGTGCACTAGCTGAGTCTGTTTAACCACTAGCTGAGTCGATTTAACCATTTCTGTCCGTCCGTCCGCCCATCCTTCCGTCTGTCCATCTTAAGTTGTTCGTCGACTACAGGTCGCAATTTCATGCCGATCGTTTTGAAATTTTGCAGTTTGGAGTCTTTCGGAGCTGGAAAGAACCCTATTGAATTTGGTTAAAATCAGTTCAGATTTAGATATAGCTCCCATATATATCTATCGTCCGATTTGGCCCTTTAGAAGCTGCATTTTACATCCAATCGTTTTGAATTTTGGAATGGTAGAGTTTCCTGATCCATGGACCAACATTGCCGAATTTTAAGATAATCGGTTAAGATTTAGCTATAGCTCCCATATTAGGTTTCGTTCGATTTGGCCCTTAAGCGCTAAGTTGCAAAAAATCGAACGTTGAATTATATAAAATGTCCCAAAAGTAAATTTTTGTAAACAATTTATACATGAATTAAAAAATTTATATTTCTTGAAATATTTGACCGATTTTGATGTATTATACCTTGTTTTGAAAGTACTGTTAATTCCTTTCAAAAGATAAGAGCTGTCTTATAACATCTCTTACTATTTTAGTCTTTTTGATTTGGTTTCAAAAATGATTACACTCATTGATTTTTTTGAAATTTTAAAGTCATGTTCTTGGACCTTTTTTTAGCGACTGTGTGATTTTGGAAGTGGTGAAATTATAGGGTCTATTTTTTAAGATTTTTTATCAATGCAACTTCTGAATTCTCAAAAGCAGTAAAGCCGTCCCACAGTGGAGCTAAAGATTTCCGGCCAATTTGTCTCTCTTAATTTCTTCTTAAAACTCTGGAGAGATTAAAATTGATCACAGGCTACTGACCAAAGTTGGTATAAATATTTTCTCTGATAGTCAGGCTAATATCAAGTCCCTGGAAACTGTATTCCTAAATTCAGAAACTGCCCTCTTAACGAGGTGGCTTAACAGTTCAATATTCACCTGATATGGCTGCCGGGGCACAGGGATATATCAGAGATAGTGCACTTACGGCAACAAATGACAGGTGGTCACTAGTCAGGCAATGCATACATTCCAGGCTGATGTGGCCCGCTTTAGACTCAAAACGCACCAAAGCACTGCTGTCGTTGTCGAGACAGACGTCTCGCTTATCGTGTCTGTCATGACAGGTCACAATCTTATTGGACGGCACGCAGAGAGATTAAAGGTCGTGCATAATGACTTTTGCAGAAGCTGTGGAGATGAAGAGGAATCAATAGAACACCTTCTGTGTCTGTGCCCCGATCTCTCTAGAAGGCGGCATAAGATTTTACGGTCGATTTGGGTATATAGGATAATACAGATCCCAGGCTATAAATTAATTTCATTGAATTAGCTCTAGTTCTTGTTATGTACCGCGATATGCCAAAATGGAGAGGTTACACCACATATTTGAGCACAACTCGAGAACAATACTGTCCTCCTAAGAAAGAAAGTCGTATATCCATTTCAGAAGTTTTGAGAAATTTAGCTTTTACGTTTTAAAACCTTCGCGCCTTTTAATTTTATGTTTAGGTTTTTGTTCTATGTGACCTGATAAAACCGACTGCCACCCCAACATAAACCTAAACCTAAAGGCGCGAAAGTTATAAAACCTAAAAGCTAAAGATCTCAAAACCACTGAAATGGAGATACGACTTTCTTTCTTAGTAGGGCAGAATAGATCTCAATTGTTTCGGGATAGTTTTAAAAATTTAAAATTGTGTAGCCTTTAACTTTTTCTAATACCATTTTAATATTTTCTAAATAAATTGTTAATAAAAAAGCAAAATTATTTTACTTTTATAATTTTATTGTTAAGCTTGATCGACCATGAAAAAGATAAGCCTATCCCGAAGAAAATCGCGGCTTATTTTAAAAAGTTTTGAAATTAATTAACAGTACTTTCAAAACATTGTATAGTAAAGGGTCCGCCAAATATTTTTTTTTTGAAATGCTATAAAAAAAAAAAAACTACTGAAAACGCATTGGATGGACAGTTGGCTTCAACTCTTGAACCAATTGGACTTTGTATGGCGTCATACCAAGGTCTTATGCAAAATTCGTCTCAATGATGTCTCCGAAATGTTCAATTGTTGAGAACGACGGTGAATTGATGTTGATGGCGCTTCACGCACACTTTCTGCCACAGCTGCAATATTCTCGGGTGTACGCACTGTTTTTGGCTTTTCACGCTTTGGTTTATCGATGAGGATGCCAGTTTCTTTCACTTTTTTCACAAGATAACGAACATACGGAGCTGACGGTGCTTCTCTTCTTCCAAAATCCGTACGCAATTTTCGTACACATACTGCAACATTACCATGATTTTCAAAGTAATGTCGCAATATACACATGTTCGTTCAGCGGAAGGATAAATCTAATTATCTGTCAAATCAGACATGAGCTAAGTGTTACCATTCACGAAATAAGCACTAGTTGAAAAAAAAACGTTAGGTGGCGGACCCTTTACATTAAAAATCGGTCAAGTATTTCAGGAGTTACAAGCGATTGAATAAACAAACATTTTAGACAAAATTTAAAAAGGCGATGATTAGCTAGCGTCTGCTTTTAAACCCAATGGGAAACTACATAATTGTCACAAAATCATCTCACGCTCAACTGTAATGGAGTGTAGCGTACAAAAATGTATTCAATGTGATGTTACACAAACATGTCCATGGACATTCGAGAACATTTAGACACCAATGCCGTGTGTGTTTATGGATATTTTCTATTTTTTTGCGTTCTTGTGGTCAGTGGCTGATAGCCTTTTGCTATCAGTCTTGCGTATTTCGTTCTTTCCTGTCCGATGCGTTCTACTCTGTTCTATTTATGTTTATTTTTATGTTTATATACGCGAGCAGTGCTCTTCAGGAATTCATAAATGAAGATGGCCAAAACGATGTCCACTGGTCTTCTAGCAGAGCTATGCTATGAAACGAATTTAACTTGGTTGGCGATGGTGAGTTGTTGTATGTAGCCTTTGTTGCAACTTCTTGGAGAAAATGCTGCTGATGTGGCCTGTCCCGTCCCACTAGCTGCATACATTGTTTGTTGTTTGCTTTCGCAAAAGCTCCTGCTGTTGCTGATGGGGTCCAAGCGTTTATACTCGAATTTATTATTTAACAGTTGCCATTGTAGTAGATGTTGTTGTAGTTAGTGCTGTTGGAGGGAGATCTTCTTCTTTTCTTTGGTATAAACAAAAAGTAAACTTTTCATCATTGTCTTGTTGTTTTTTTCTCCTTTGTGGCTGTCATTTCAGGTTCGTTACTGTCACTCGCTGACGGATGAGGAACGCAAGGAACTTCGCCTGTTCTCCACACAACGCAAACGTGATGCACTTGGACGTGGCAATGTCAGACCGCTGATGAGTGCACGTCCCTGTGATGGTGTAAGTATTTATCGATTTAAGATTAAATTTCATTTAAGTTTGTTCCTCTTTTTGTTTTTCTACTACTCGAACGTTTTTCCTTAGCTGGCATGAAATTAGTTTTTGTAATTTTTGCATTTGATACGGTAGAAGTGGGAGAAGGTCAATATCTTAGTCGACCAAATGTGGGACAATATTCCGTTAAGAAATATTTATTTTAATGCGTTTAATTCGTGACACAATAAGAAAGGCAATGGCTTTAGTTCAATAACAAAAAATATCTCCATTTGATATCAATAATAACTGTTGCTTTCACAAAAAAGTGTAATACGTCGAAGGGGTGACCTAAGACCCTAAGTATGTTCGGCGGAAATCCGTTTTAGAACATTTTAAGTCATTTGAGCAATGTCCGTCAGCCTGTCTGGCTGGAGCCCACGATAACTCTCGAAAGGAATAACGTATTGACATAAAATTTGGTATGTCACAAAATATTTTTGTATCTCAGGCTAAGTTCAAAGATGAGCCATATCTGTCCACTCCTTCTAGTCCCTCCCTCACAAAGAGTTAAAGTTTAGTGAAATATTGATTATAATAACTTGTATACTACTTATCCTATTCATCTGTAATTCCTCACATAGTAATAGTTTATCCGTCGCTATCACATAGACAAAAATGTGAGAGGTACCTTTTGGTACCTCACACACAAATGGGCCAGTTTGTACAAAAATTTAACGTACACATATTTAAATTTCGGCATGATCGGTTAAAAAATGCTCCCTCTAGAGCGTAAATATTTCTTATCGGAAGGGACTTTTGTATGGGGGCTATATTAATTATGGACCCTATTTTAATCGTCCCCCGGTTAAGAAATGCCTCTGTACCCATTTTCATATTTGCGACTTGTGGTGTCGAATATAAAAACAAACATAATGTTAAACGATGTGTATTCTGTTAGTGTTTTGTTCGAAAGAACAATAACACTACGACGTAGTGATAGCCCAGCGGTAAAAATCAGGGCTTATGCGGCAAGCTATCAGGCCTGATTTAAGAGCCACGAAACCTGGACGCCGCATTCAATCTTTATTTCTATTTAGAGCTTCAAAAGGAAGTCTTAAGAAAGGCTTCGAAATAAAGGTATGATTTAGAGCTTCGAGAGGAAGGTTTTATGAAGAGCTTCCAAAGAAAGTCCTAACGTAGAGTTTCGAAAGAAAAGCCAACTGAAGGAATTCAAAACGCATATCATATCATGAAGAGTAAATTCAAGTTGTTGTGTATTATTGGCAGACGTTCTATTTCTAGTTATTGAACGAAAAATGATATAATATATTAAAAAGTTCGTTTCATTGCCTAATTTAGTAAATATATACTTAACATTAATGTTTTGCATAAAAACCTTATTGTTAATATTTGTATATGGCACAACCGAATTTTACAAAGATCAACGGTTGGTGATCGGGGGCTGAACACAATTAACTTTTCGTACTCCAGAAACTTGAGGGGAGAGAACAATGCTGAACACCTTCCATACGATATACGAGATGGGGAGGAATGTTCTTTTACTCTTTAGAAGTGGCTGAGTATGGTGGGTTTTGAACACCTTCAATATATTTTTGAAGAACCATCACCATCCCTGATAAAATACGGGAGAGGGAGGCTTGGTTACTCTTTTAGAAGCGAGAGATTGGGGCCTTCATAAAGAAGGCATTCGTGCCTTCCAATAGCAGGTTTTGGAAGCCCTTTTAATAGGCCTGATGCCGAGAAGGCCTGGACCATTTTACCACTGGGAGTGTTCGAGGAACAGTACGTTATCGTCGTGGTAGCGTTTAAAGTTATTAAATGCAATTTAAAATGGTAATCATTTTGGTAATCACTTTCGTCAGGAATTTGGTTTCTCTAAGGTTCGTTCGTTCGTTCGCCTGAACTTACGTTTATACCCTAAGTCCCGATTTACATTGGCTGAAGTCGGCAAGAGGCGGAAAAAAACTCTTGCTGGACGTTTTGAGTTATTCATGCAAGTTCAAAAGCGAATTTGAAGATAAGCTGCTGAAAAAACTTGCCTGGTGTAAATCCGAACTAAGCAATATACAAAGTGGAAAATAATATAATTGCCAGAAAAACAATTTTGCAACTTCCGGCCAAAAAACATACATTTTTGTAGATTCGAACAAAATATTTCCGACTCTGTTCAGTATGCATGTAAATAGATTTATATATGATACATTCATATATATTTAGCATTTCTTTTCAGAACTTTTTACCATTTTTGAAGTATTCGACAACAATAAAATGTAATAACAAATACAGGGTGGCAACAAAGTAAAGCGCTATATTTTTTTATTTTATTTTTTTAAATTTTATTGTTCAAAAGCAAAAAATGTCGGAAATAACATAAAATTTTAGAAACAGTTTAGATTTGTTCGAATTGGCCACCTTTGGCACGAATTATGGCCATCACACGCTGCACGAAAGTGGCTCTGCGGTATTTTGGCCCATTCCCGGCGAAGCGCCGTCTTGAGATGATCGATACTTTGGTATTTTTTAGTGCGAACCTTACTCTCTAAAATGCCCCATGCGCAAAAGTCCAACGGATTGAGATCCGGAGATCTTGGTGGCCATTGTGCGGTAGAAATGAAGCGAGGAACCTCCTTTTTAAGCCATTCCTGGTTGACGCGTGCTGAGTGCGATGGTGCTGAGTCCTGTTGGAATGACCATGGTCTGCGGCCGAAATGTTTGTCTGCCCAAGGCTTCAATACTGTCTTTAGGATATTTTCCCGATAATATTCGGCATTTATTTTGACCCCATGGTCGATGAATACGAGCGGGGAGCGACCATCGGCTGTTACGGCGGCCCACACCATTACCATCGGCGGCGCTTGAGTTCTGGTGGTCAATCGAAATTTTCAGCTGACCTCTTTGGCAAGTAAACCCGATCATTTTGTTTGTTCACAAACTGCTCAATTTGGAATGGCTTCTCATCGCAGAAAACAAAATTCGGTAACTGGCCACTTTCGTGCAAGCGAAGCAACTCCTTGGCTCTTTCCAGTCTAACTTTTTTTTTGTGCATCGGTGAGCTCTTGCACTTTTTGGAACTTCAATGGCTTTAGTCCAAGCTCATTTTTTAATATGTGTTTTGTCCGTTCTCGCGATATGTTCAGCTCACGAGCAATTTTTCTACCAATGAGGCATGGATTTCGATCAAATCTGGCCTTCACTTTTCGGATCAATTCTGGTGTTGTTACCGTTTGGACGCGATGCAACACTGCCAGTATCACGGTAACGAGCAATGGTACGAGAAACAAAAGATTTATTCACATTTAAATGCTGGAGGGCTCCAACGATAGCCACTTGTGTTTTTCCACCCAAATATAAAGCAATCACACGATCACGCTTGAATTCCATCACGAACAACTTTTTTCTGAATGCAATAGATCAAAATGCTTTTGTAAGCTTGTAAAAAATAAAATTAACTGTCACTGAAATAAATCTGTCAGCTATCAGACTAGCGGTTTAGAAATGAAAGCAACCTGAAGTTTGTTGCAATACATATCAGCCTCCCTGTAAATGTATAAATGTCACACACAAAGCAACAAGTGACTGATTTTGACGTTTCGTTCGAACAGATGGCAGTTCGTTCGAGATAGAGAGACCAAAATTTGTGTGAAAAGGCTTACGTTTTCTTTCGACTTGTCGTGTGCGTTGACTTTCGCATTTAGAGAAACCCGAATTGATTTTCATTCGCTTAGAAGGCAAACGAAAGTGTTTGTTAGAGATAGAGAAACAGGCTATTAATTAAAACAAAACCAGGAAGGAAAGACAGAAAGTCGGGCGGGGCCGACTATATAATACCCTACACCTCCCTAACAATGCAAAAATTCGCATTGCGATAAGAATTTGGTAGTGTTCATTGATGTAATAAGAGAACTCTCTCTCTCTCTCTTAATTTGAAGAAATCATTTCAGATTTAGATATAGCTCCCATATATATGTTTCGGTCGAGTTGTCCCTTTAGATCTATAGAAGCTATAATTTACATCCAATCCTTCTAAGCATGGTAGAGTTTCATGATCAATGACCGAATTTGAAAAAAAAATGTGTTCAGATTTAGTTATAGCTCCCATATACATGTTTCGTCCGAATTGGCTACAGAGGCAGAGACGTACCAAATGTAAATTGTGTAAACAAATTTTATTTGATGTATACATTGGATATATGATGTATACATACGCTCGACTTTAGACGAAAAATAATGGAGAATAACTAGCTCAGTCTGTCCATTTAAAGTTGTCCGTTAATTACAAGTCGCAAATTTACTCCGAACGTGCTGAAATTTTTATACCTGGGAAGAACCCTGTTGGAATTGGTCAATACCGGTTCAGATGTAGATATAGCCCCCATACATATGTTCCATCCGAATTGATTTTTAGCGCTACAAGCTGTATTTTACATCCAATCATTTTGAAATTTAGTAGGGTAGAGTTTCTGCATACATGAACACTCATTGCAGAGTTTGAAGAAAATCGGTTAAGATTTAGATATAGCCCCATATATATGTTCCTTCCGATTTGGTATTTTGGCACTATAGAAGCTGTATTTCACATTTTAAAATTTAGCAGGATGGAGTTTCATGATACAGGGATCCGCATTGCATTGTTCTGATTTACATTTAGCCCCCATATACATATATGTTCCTTCCGATTTGGCCTTTTAGCGGTATGAAGCTGTATTTCACGAAAGAAAATTAACGTACAAACTTTGTATCTGAAATATAACTTTAATATTTTAGTGTTGTTCCATATTACTAGAGTGGTGTAGGGTACCATAGAGTCGGCTCAGCCCGACTTTGAGTTTCCTTACTGGATTTTCTGGATATGGATTGTCCTTAGTCTATGAAATGGCATTTGCGACTTGCACTTTGATCACAAGAATACATATCGTCATCAGAAACGAAAAAGGGCGTAAAAACAATAAAAATGGATATTCAGTTTTTGATGGATTTCGGTACACTGCATCAAAAAAAACATCATGAAAATTTTTTAGCCTACTATTAAAAATGGCGAAAAGGGCCTAACAACAATTTATTTCTTTTTTCATAGTTAAAAATTCATATTTTACGCAATTTTCACAAACAAGTTGTAGAACATGTTTATGGAAATTTATATACTTATACATCATTATGTTTAGGTATTATCCTGAAAACCCCGTTTTTCTAACGAAAACATTTTTCACTATATTTAGCTTTTTTGCTTCTCCTGTAACTTTTTCAACTGTGATGATACGCCCTTTCTCGTTTCTGATGACGATAAAATTACATATGAACAGGCAGGCAGACGGCAGGTCTAAGTCGACTCAAAAAGTGATTCTATGTTTAATTGGGGCGTTACAAATGCACAAAGTCATAATACTCTGCACCACAGTGTGGTGTCGGATATACATATCTATCTGAAGGAAATTCATTAAAAATAGAAAAGTCGTAACTGCTTATATTAAGCAATTAATAGGTGATATCGGAGCAATCCATAGAATTCAGACATTGTTTAATCTATCTATATATATAAAAATGGAAAAATGTTTGTATGTATGTATGTGTTTTATAGACGCTTAAACCACTGGATCGATTTTAAAATTTTTTCTTTTGTTTGAAAGCTATTTTGTCTGAGATAGTTTTGGAAAAAAAATTTTTGACAAATCGTTTGTTTTCAAAAATGGTCGGGATCGGAAATCTAAATCTGGGGCAACGACGTGGACTGGACCCGGTATTCTATATTTAAATATTTACAAAAATAGAAAAAACTTAAAAATTTATTTCCAGGTGTATTTAAAAAAAATATTTCTAATTTTTTAGTTTTTCAAAAGTCCTAATTGTATGCAACTACAACGCTTAAACAAATATGCCAACAAATTGGCTTTCAAAATATAACTTTCGATTTAAATGCATACGTAACCTTAAAGTTTAATCAATGACAACAAAATTTAATGCAATTAGAAGTTACTTCGAAGCTAATGACTTGGGTGTAATCGAATGACATTGTCCACCCGTTCGTCCGTTCGTCCGTCTGTCCATCTATCCTACTACTTCTACTATCATTATCATCATACCGAACCACATTGTTGTTCGCATTCAACTTAAGTCACAACTGTCAACGAATTGGAATTGTTGCAAGTGTGTGTCGTGACATGTGTTCAGACTGATTGTACATGGCCACCTACAAAACTTCCAAGTGGCCAAGAGAACGTCGTCAGGAATGTTGGCCAACTGAGTCAAAGTAAGCAACCTGCCGTGAAAGAATAGTATGGAATAGAGTAGAAGAAGCCAACAAACTTAAATAAACTAAACTTGACTTTGTAGTTAGTAGTTAAGAAAAACACCTTAAGACATGACTTGACCCGGCTAACTGGAGGGTAATTGAATGATTGTAGGATGGTAAGATTGCGCTTCCAGAGACATCAGCAACTACGACGACTAACTGTGAATGCACTCAGTTCATGGCAAACTGTATTCTCATTCCGGCGGAAGAAGTGTTATTACGGACGGACGGACATAGAGACTACCAATGTGAGCAAAGGGGAGGTTAAATGTTAAAAGTTCTATTTTTTGTTGTTGCAAAAATGTCAAGTGTTTTTTAACGAGCTTCTTTCTTTGTTCCTACGTCTTGGCCAGTTATTTTGATTTGTATTAATGTTCACTGATATGCGCGAGATTTACCCTCAAAAGTAATAATAACTTTTACCTCGTCGAGTTTTTTTTTGCTGTTATTAATTCAATGTCTGCATTCCAAATCTAATTTCAGTGCGATGATTTAATTTCCACCGGCGACATTGCTGTTTTTGCTTCGCGGTTGGGTCCAAATGCTTCCTGGCATCCGGGCTGCTTCATCTGCTGCGTATGCCGTGAATTGCTTGTCGATCTTATCTACTTTCATCGGGATGGACGACTGTATTGTGGCCGTCATCATGCGGAAACTTTGAAACCTCGCTGTTCTGCTTGTGATGAGGTAAGTTTCACTGGGAAGAAAAACTTTCGCCAGAGTGCCTGGACAAAGTTTCCTTGGTTGTGAAGTAATCGAGTTGGACGTGCTTTTAGTTTAAATGACAGTTATAATAAGAAAATCTGAATTTATGATTTATTAATAATTGAGCATAAATCAGTATGCAAAATTGTGTCTGAAGAAAAATCAACTAGAAATGGTGGCTTGCAACGAAGCGAATATACCCTTTACACTAGGGTGGGAATATATTAATAATATTTTCGCATACAAAATTTGAAGCCAATAAATTAATCCTTTCGGTAGTTATCGTGCGTACCAGCCAGCAGACTGACACATAGACGGACATTACTCAAATTACTTAAAATGACCCAAATCTAATTTCCACCACACATACTTGGGGTCTGAGGTCACCCCTTCGATGTGTTACACTTTTGGCTCGTAGCAAATCAGTTGATTTAGCTAATTCCGTCTGTCCGTCTGCCTGACTGGCTACCTGTGCATGTATTCTTGTAATCAAAGTACAGGTCGCAATTATGGTCCGATCTCGACGAAACTTTACACATATCTTTTTTTGGCCCAAGGACGGTCCCTATTGAATTTGGTTACAATCGGTTCAGATTTAGATTTAGCCCCCATATATACGTTACCCCCGATTTTATATGTAAGCGCTGTAAAAATGTTATTTTAAATCCGATCAGTATGAAATTCGGCAGAAAGAGGTTTCTTATTATATGAATAAACACTGTTAAATTTGGAAGAAATCGGTTCAGACTTAGATATAGCCCCCATATATACATACGTTACCCCCGATTTGACATGTAAGCGCTGTAAAAATGTTATTTTATATTCGATCAGTGAGAAATTCGGCAAAAAGAGGTTTCTTTCTACATGAAGGAATACTGCCAAATTCGCAAAAATCGGTTCAGATTTAGATATAGCCCCCATATATATGTTACCCCCGATTTGGCATGTAAGCGCTGTAGAGACTGTATATTATATCCGATCAGTACGAAATTCGACGGAAAGAGGTCTTTTTACATGAATGAGTATTCATTTATATGTAACCTCCATATATATGTTCCTCCTGATTTGGTATCAAAGCGCTATAGAAGTTGTACTTTACTTCCGAACATTAAAATTGTCCAGAAAGATGTTTCTCAATTTAGGAACGAATATTGCTTAATTATCAATTATCGGTTCAGAATTAGATAACATGTTCCTACCCATTTACCAATTATTACAAATTATTATCGCAATGACCCTTATCGCATTGTTAGGGATGTGTAGGGTATTATATAGTCGGCCCCATCCGACTTTCTGCCTTTCCTTACTGGTTTTTAAATGGCTTTAATCCTATAGAAAAAAAATTTAAAATTTGGGGGTAGAAACTGCGGTAAGTGAAGTCTTCAGTAGAAAATTACATTGTAATTGTAGTACTTGTCGAGGCCAATACATTGATATATCGCATGTCGCAATCGAGCTACAAACAAATATATTACGATAAAAAACGATTTTATGCCGATTTTGCGTTCTCTTCTGAACTGATTTTCCTAATATTTAGAAGAATATTTCATTGCGTAAAAAAAGTTTTCGTTTATAAATTTTATAAAGATCAGAAAAATGTTAAAATGTCTTAAAGATCGGGTGGAAAGTTTATAATTGCGTATTCAAATTCGGTAGTGGTATTTTTAGTGATACGAGGGTATATATAATTTGCTACGGCCAAAAGTGTAACACATCGAAGGAGTGACCTAAGACCCTAAGTATGTTCGGCGGATATCCGTTTTGGGTCATTTTAATTCGCACGATAACTCTCGGAAGGAGTAACCGATTGACTTCAAATTTGGTATGTCTTAATATTTGTTTACAACATCTGGAAATTGCTGTTATACAGATGGAACGAAACTATCGAAACTAGGGGAGAGAACGGGGCTAGGACTTTACATCGAGGAACCGGAAACCGAACTCTTATTCCGTCTGCCAGACCATAACACAGTCCTGCAGGCGGAAGTCCGAGCAATTACAGAATGTGTGAGCTGGCTTGGGACTAACACAAGACCAACAAAAGTGAATATTTTCACAGATAGCCAAATGGCTATTAGGGCGATAACGTCTAGAACGGTGAGGTCGAGGACAGTTTTAGATTGTAAAATGGCGATTAACGCCTACTCCGAATACGGCACTATATGCATCATATGGGTGCCTGGCCATTGCGGAGTAAGGGGTAACGAGGAAACAAACGCCTTGGCATCTAGAGCCAGAGACTTGCAAACAACAACATTAGAGAACGCAAAACCCTTCAGAGTTATGCGTTCTGAACCACAAATATGGGCGAAGAACGCCCATATCACGCTATGGAATAGTGAAAACGTTGGGAAGACAACGAAGGTCTTGTGGGGTGACCCAAACGAGGACAAGGCCAAGACCTTACTGAGATTGAGCAAGGTAGAAATTAGTAAGATCATGGGTGTCCTTACAGGACACACATGCTTACAAGCACACCTACATAGGATAGGAGTTGTAGATGACAGCATATGTAGGGCATGCGGGGAGGATGACGAAACGTTGGATCATTTCCTCTGCCACTGCCCAGCGTTCGCCAACAATAGATCACGTTTCTTAGGAAATTATGCTATACCAGACTTGACCCAACTTAGGGGCGTAGACTGGAAGAAGATTAAGGACTATGTCGACAGTACAGAGTTCCTAAAATAGCTTACCGACCTTTCTAAAAAAAAACAATTAGAGCGCACAACAGGCCGAATACTGGCTTACGTGTATGTCCAAGGACATGAGGTGGAATTTCACCGCCTCCTCTTCTCAACCTAACCTAACCCTAATATTTGTTTCTATCTCCGGCCAAGTTCGAAGATGGGTCATATTGATCCACTCCTTCTAGTACCTCCCCCACAAAGGCTTAATATTTAAAGCCTTTGTGGGGGATTTTGCACCAAAAGTTAGCTGCTTATAGCTTTAGTATCACTTCATGCTAATAACTGCAATTTTGTACAGTGCTTTTATAGTACCTAGAGTTCAGTGAGAAGTGAGGGTAATTGACACGATACCTCCCACATAAATGTACTATTTTGTACCAAAAATTAACAGCTTTTAACTTGATACCAGTGCATACAAAAACTTGCAATTTTGTACAGTGAAATGGTTTTGTAGTACCTACAATGCAGTGAAAAATGGACGTTATAGCCGTGCCCCTTTTGGTACTTCCCACACAAAGTTACCATTTTGTACGAAAATTTCACAGCTTATAACTTTAATACTAGTGCCTACAAATACTTAACATCCCATTATGGGAATGTCTTAAAGACATCGCTGAAACGGGTGCAAAACTCTTTATAAATCGTTGAAGACACTTAGAGAAGGGCAAAGAGAATCATCAACGACATTTTCACACCAGTGCCATAAATGTCATGCAAGACACTGTCTTGTTGCAAATCATTGAGGATCAATTAATGAAATTAAAGGAAAATGTATTAAATCATACATATATGTATATAAGAAAATAATTTTTCTTCAGGCTGATGACAATGTTTAATGTCACGAATCTTATATTAAGTCATTGTCTGTCTCTTCTAATTCTCATATGTTAATTTGATTTTTTGTAATTTACGCTGTTATAATTTGGAAATGTCTTGATCTCGAACTCGATCGCTCGTATTGCCAATCTCGCGTGCTTCCACTATGCTACGTTGGCAATGCTAGAACATTGCGCTTATTGACGTCTAAATTATGCATAACAGTATCGCTTATATTCTCATTAAGAAACAGATGCACGATGCTGTCACCAAAATTGTCGCCAACAGATTGTCATGCCCGAAAATATTGAACTTTGTCTTGCAGTGTGTCTTCAACATGTTCTATGCACGACTTGGTCATGGAACTTGCCTTGCAAAAGGTCATGAATGAAGTTTTCCCTTATGTTGTCATTAAAGAAAAGTCTATGTGATTTAGGTCCTGCATGGCATGATCATTGACGACAATGTCATCAAAGTCCAAAAAGCCTACTGGGTAATATAAGTCCATATACCATTGCATATTTACATGGCTCACAAAGTGAGGGTATACCTTAGTCGGTTTAACTGACAGAAATTGTTTAAATTAAAAAAACAATATCATATAGTTCATAGGTGGAAAAGAGTAGCTCCTGAAAAGTTAAGATGCAACAGCAGGTGGGACCATCCCCATTCAACACAACAAATTTGGGAAACATTTACTTTATTTCTCAACATAATCTCGTTTTAACTCGATACACCTTTTGCAGCGATTTTCAAAGCTTCAATAACCTGTTTATAGTAAGAACTGTCTAGCTCCTCAAAGTAGCCATCAACCGCAAATTGCAGTAATCCAAGGGAGCTAAATAAGGTGTTTGCTGAAGCAATTCAAACTTTAATTCACTGATTTTGGCCATCGCAATAGTGGATGTGTGAACTGGTGCAATGTCTTGATTGTGTCAAACGCGGCACAAATCTTCCGCACAGCTTTCTCATCATGAAATTTTCCGTCAATATGCGATGTACGAGTATAGCTCATTATGAAAAGCCTATGACTTCAGCTAGCTCACTAACCTTCAACCGACGGTCATCCAATACCATTTTGGGTTTTTTTAACCATTTCTGGCGTGGACCCCTTAATTGATCGACCACTACCGTGTTCGCAGTGCGGCCCCATTTGAACTCTGCCACCCAATATTTTAAAGCTGTAAACGAAGGAGCAGACTCCCCCAAAATATAATAAAGTTCGGTTTTAATATTGTTTAGACTGAGACCTTTCAAATAAAAATAATGTATTACATATCATCGGTCAATTTTACCACGTTTACAAATCGCTAACTTTTGAGTGTTGTAAAAAAAAAATTAAACAACAACGTGTAGCCTTAGAACTTAAAACGTATGTTTTAGAAGTTTGCAATTTTGACGAAAGTAATTTTCTTTTAAAACTACTACCGCAATCTATATGTCAGGTATGCTTATTTTGGGGCCGCCCTCGTATGTGTGCTAAAATTCTTCATGATTGCGACTTGTATTTTAGTTCCAAGAATACATGGTCTGACGGGCGGAAAGCCAGACAGAGCCATAGAGTGATTTTAGGTCTAACTGTATAAACAATTTTGGGTATATATCCTTTTTCTTTTATATAATGGGTCCTGTAAACAAAGCAAAACTGTTCCCACTGTGGTGCCATGCTTTATCAATATTGTGCTTGTCATTTAAATCTCAATCAAGCTTATTGGCACAAACTTAATGACACACAACTTTTGCAAACTCACGACCATAATACACACTAACGCCCGCACAAGTCCTTCTTCTTTTAGCAAAATTTCAAAACACCTTCAGCACTCAATAGTTCTGGTGTCCTGTAAACTCTACACCAACTAAGGACAACTTATATTTTCAATATCATAAAGAAAGTAGCTGAAAAAGAAACTTATCGAACATCTTAACTTTTCTTTCTTCTCCCTTTTGTTTCTTGCAGATTATCTTGGCCGATGAATGCACCGAAGCTGAAGGACGTGCCTGGCATATGAATCATTTCGCCTGCCAGGAGTGCGACAAGCAATTGGGTGGACAAAGGTACATCATGCGTGAGGGCAAACCCTACTGTCTGCTCTGCTTCGATGCCATGTTCGCTGAATACTGTGATTTCTGCGGCGAGGCCATTGGTGTCGATCAAGGACAAATGAGTCATGACGGCCAACATTGGCATGCCACCGACGAGTGCTTCTCGTGCAACACATGTCGCTGCACACTGCTGGGACGTGCATTTCTGCCCAGACGTGGATCCATCTACTGTTCTATAGCATGCAGTAAAGGTGAGCCGCCAACACCCTCGGACAGTTCGGGCACCGGCATGTACACAACACCCACGCCACCCACTCAGAGGGTAAGACCACAGACGCGTATCCCGTCAAGTCATGCCTCAAGTTCGCCGCCAATGTCACCGCTGCAACAGCAGCAACACCAACAGAACTTCAACAATGCCATGTATCAGTTGCAGAGTCAGCAAATAGCGGCGGGCATCTCCAACAGCAGTAGTGTGAATGTAGTGGTTGGAGGTCCTAATGTGGGCTTGGTGGGAATCTCCACCTCGTCGGATGGTGCTAAGCAAAGTTATCCAACATCGGATTCCGATGCAGGTGTAGTGAAGGACATGGAACACACTGCCGGTGACTTTACAGACTTTTCTGGTGGCATTAATTCTTCATCCTCACAGAATATGTCGCCTCTAACCTCACCCGGAGAGTTCAATCACATGATGCCAAAACCAATGGAACTAAAGCGGGATGGGCCCTACAACTTTAACGAAATGGCTTTGAATTTAGATTCCACTTGGCCCACCAAACCCCTACTGACGGGGGCCACCAGTTACAATCTGCAACGCCAACTACATCAGATATCCGAAGTGGAGAACACGAAGACTTCCAGTATGCCCGAACTATCGATTCAAACGAATCCTGCATTACCTCAGAACTCTAGTGTTATGGCGCAACAGCAGTATGGCGGTTCGATGCATGGACCTGAGTACGCGCAGCCCTTGTCTCATAACCAAACACACGGTATAACTTCGGCACCTCCCTCAGAAGTGCCAGATCTGCCGACACCAAATCTTTCGATGGCTTCAACTGCTCTACCACCAGAGCTCATGGGCTCACCTACAGCCTCGGCCGGCGAACGTTCCATCATCTCCCATCAATCTGTGCAATCGGGTACAAATCCTCCCTTACATCCGGTATCCATACTGAGTGGAGCCTCCTCTTCGTCACCCATGAGCGGAGGTGGTGAAAGCAAAAAGACGAAAGGCGTTCGTTTCGAAGGCATACCAACGGACACTCTGCCACGATCTCGCAGTTACTCGGGCAATGGAGCCGGCACCAATCGAGGCAATGACAACGGCTCTGAGACACATCGCCATGGCAGTCACGGGAGCCACGGTAGCCATGGCGGTCATTCGTCGCGCCGGCGCAGACGTCGAAAATCACATCGCTCTGGCAGCGGTCATCGTTCCAACTCCACGACCAGAGCCGATACATATAACACCGCACAGCCTCTGTCATCTTCGTACCAGGGACCACCTTCAATATTGCAGACAGCGTCATTAGATCCTACACGCCATCATCATTCATCGCAAACGGCCATGTCTGCTAGCCAACGCGATGATGAATCGGATGACGCGTCCAGCGTTTGCTCGACCTGCTCATCCAGTTCGTCCAGTTCCGAGGATTATATGATGTATCAGCTTCCACAGCGACGTCATTATGGCGGTGTGCGCGTTAGTTATGTGCCGAATGACGCCTTGGCGTACGACCGCAAACGCAAGCCGTCCGATCCCAATGATAAAGACAAGAACTGCATCATTTCGTGATTTACAAGCAAATGCGTGCGCATCGACGCACAGTCAAAACTGGTCTGCGCATGCGCAGCCGCCCATATCTTCCATGTGAGGCGTACCAATATTGCCACTGGCAATGCCACCGGCATCACCACTATAACCGCCGCAGCCGCCACTATAATTTATGCAGTTAGAAGCAGCAACATATTAATTAAGCCTTTTTTCCTTCTCCTTTTTTGTATCGCAGTTCGATTTTTAGTTTGCATTTGGCGTCTTTTGTTGCTGTTGATGTTGCTATGACTGTTGTTGTTCTTCTTTTTGTTTGCTTTCATTATTTCTGCAAGAAATTGCGCCAGACAACCAGACCAGTAGTTTGGCCAACTTGGCAGTTTTTAAGTGGCCACATTGGCATGCAATAAAATAATACGTATTGGCATCATTTAATCACTGCCGTTGGCCAGGCTTGGTTGGCTTCCTTATTTGTATCCTTAGCCAAAGTGATTGTGTGTATCTTTTAGGCTTGTTTTTTCGAAATTGAAAAGATTGGATGGATGAAACGAAGGAATATTTCCTGCCTATAATAATAAAACAATTATCGGTAAACTTTTTCTAATGTCGCTGATTACAGTCAAGCAAACTGGAGTTTTTCGGGTTTCTCTGTGGTGGCGTGAAACATAGGCCGAAAAACCGTACATGACTTAGATACAATCGAGTACGCGATTGAATAGTGAATTGGTTGCTATACAATAAGTAATTTCATATCCATTACTTATTGTATAGCAATTATACTTTTGTTTTTAATCTTAAATATATAAGTATTTATTGTACTCCAAAAAATTAGCGCTTATTCATCACGTTAGTAACTAAACTGTATGCATCTCTCCTTCACAAATCAGCTAAAAATGGTGTAGTGTTTTTCGCTAAATTGTTTTAGCGCCTGCTTACTATAAAACAATTATTTAACACAGAAAAACAAGGAATATTAATTTGTATTTTCGTTTGTTAAATTGTTGTCTTCAACTCGTTACTCTTATTGATTTGTAACTAGGATATTCTCCTAGCATCAGACCATCTTTGCCTCTATTATGTATTACAGAATGCAAAGTTTTTTCAAAAGCGGCAAAGCAAATACAATTACTTGACAGCGCAGCTCCTTGTATCGCGATTTAATGCATGCTACTGCAATCTTCAGTAAGGTTCAGCTGTGATTATTCGGTTCAAAAAGCAGCTGTTATCAGGAAAACAAACATTGTATTCTATAATATATAATAGAGGCAGAGTTGGTCTAAAGCCAGGAGAATATCCTGGTTAAAAATCAGTAGTTTTAATTTTTACACACAAATATAACTCGAAAATATTTGCTCTGATACTTATTGCGAGGATCTGTTCCGAAAATCGCTTGTATCGGATCCAGTTTTTATAAAACCCCATATGCAACAGGTACCATTTTCAAAAGTGTTCGTCCCTTGCACCAAGGAAGCTTCTGTGCAAAATTTCATAAAGATCGGTTAATATTTGCGAGCTTTACTCTGATCACAAGAATGTATTCACAGACGGACGGACGGATACTGCTAAATCGACTCAGAAAGTGATTTTGATGTGATCGGTATAATAAACGATGGGTCGACCTCTTCTCCTTTAAGATGCCAGATTATGCCAAATGCAGAAAGGCATAATCTGGCATAGGGCACAGTGTCTAAGTCGATATAGCATGTTTTAAGGGAGATTGCATTTTTAATATCTAAATATTCCAAATTATATTCAGAATGTAGTGTTTATCCGTCAACCCCATCAAAAGTTATTCACAAAACAGTACATGTCATTCGATTAGCATTATAAAGGATTTCCACAAAAATTTAAAAAAATTGTCAAACTTTGATAGCCTCTCCTGAAAAACTACCATTTTGCAGTTAGCATAGTTTAGAATGGAAGTTTCGATATGTACTTAACTCGTTCTCACTGGCAAAGGAAACTTATAAAGAAACTTATAACAGTTGGTTGTTCTGACAATTGCACAGTTCAATATACAATTTTAATTTAAACAATTTCAATTAAAAACGATTTAATTTTAAAAATTTATTTTAGATTAAAAAAACACATTAAAATAAAAAAGTGAGTACCAAATTTATTTATGAAATCCTTGTGGAGGAAAACATTTTCATAAATACTATTAAAGTTTTAAGTATTTCTGATAAAAGCAAAAAGTTTCTATACAATTATTAGTTAAGGACTAAGTATAATAAAAACGAATGATGTAAATTAAGTTATATGCTAGTGTACATATATACACAAACATTTGTACAATGATCTATACAAAAGTACGAGTAAATACAAAGCAAAAAGTACAATCTCTGAGTAAGTCTCTCCTTACTTAACTAACTACAACTAACTAATAAGAAAAAGTAATAAATCCAATCCTCTATGTAATGATAGCAATAACTCACAATAAAAGTAGCATAGAAATGCACAAATACCAAGCAATGCATACACAACATACATACAAACAACTTGCATACATATTCAAAAGCAAAGCAATAACAATAATATTTATATTTAGGAAGAGTATGTCTAAGATATTTTTGTAATCCTTTAAGTCTTGTATTTATTTTACATTTTACAAATTGTATTATCCTTAAGATTAAGAACCAGAGAAACTGATAACATATTAAGTATAACATATACACAAACACTTACATATATATACATACATACATAGTAGTGCAGATAAATGTATAAGAATGTTTAACTCCAAATAATATGCATATTTTTAAACCAAGTTTATCTAAATTATTAAAAAAAACTATCATTAAGAACTAACTGAGATCGAAATAAATAAAAATACTAAATTAACAAAAAAAAAACTCCAAATTCTATCATTTATTATATGTGAGAAATATTCTAATCAAAATAGTGTTTATTGTGATGAGGCTCTGCACAGTGGGTGGAATTAAAAATGAGGGAAGATTTAAGCAAATTCTACAGTGCCTTCAGTCTAGTTAAAAATTTACGTTATAGCCACGCCCTTTTGATACACGAGGCAAAATCGGCTTTTTTTATATGTTGGAATCTAAAGAAAATATTTTTGGAACACACATTTTTAATTATTATATATTTCTGAACAAATACATTTTATTTGATAATTAATAAAATTTATTTGGAACGCATATACTTATATTAATATATTACAACAAAATATATTTGCAAACTAATTATCTTAAATAAAATATGTGTTTATATCCAAATAAAGTTATTGTTTAGGAATTTCTCCAAATATATTTTGTTTAAAAAGATTTTCAAAACAAGTAAGAAAGTTTCAGTCGGGTAAACCGACTAAGGTATACCCTCACTTTGTAAGTAATGTAATATTGAATATTACTCGAATTATTCTGTCAAGGTACCAGAAGGGGTTTATCAAATACACCTATTTTTCGCTGAACATTAGATACTTTAAATTCATTGCACTGTGCCGAATTATAAGCATTTATGTGCACAGGTAAAAACATTATGAGATATTAAATTGTGGTATGATTTGGGCATTTTGTGTGGGAGGTACAAAAAGGGGCGTGGCGATAACGCCCATTTTTCACAGGGCTATAGACACTATAAAAACATTACACTGTACAAAATTTCACGTATTTTTATACACTGGTTTTAATGTTATAAGCTGTTAACTTTTGGTGCAAAAAGGTACCTTTGTGTGGGAGGTACCAAAAAGGGCGTGGCAACAACGCCAGTTTTTCCCTCGACTGTAGGCAATATAAAAGCATAATACTGTACAACATTTCAAGTTTTTTTATACACTGTTATTAACGGTATAAGCTGTTAACTTTTGGTGCAAAACGGTGCATTTGTGTGGGAGGTACCAAAAGGGATGTGGCAACTTCGCCCAATTTTCTCGAGTTGATAGCGACTAATAAGCTAATACTATGTGTGGAATTTCAGAAGATTCGAATAAGTAGTATAGCAGTTATTAAAGAATCAATTTTTCACAACATTTTAACCCTTTGTGTGGGAGGTACTAGAAGGAGTGGACCAATATGGCCCATCTTCGAACTTAGCCGGAGATAGAAAAAAATATTTCCACATACCAAATTTGAAGTCAATCGGTTACTCCTTTCGAGAGTTATCGTGCGCACCAGCCAGCAGACACACAGACAGACAGACGGACGGACATTGCTCATTCGACTTAAAATGACCCAAAACTGTTTTCCTCCGAACATACTTGGGGTCTTAGGTCACTCCTTCGATGTGTTACACTTTTTTCCGTAGCAAATGATATATACCCTCGTCACACTAAAGTGAGGGTATAACGAGTCAAATTTTTCGAATTTAATATTTCATTTATTTCGAGTTATACCATACAATTTACGAAGCTATAACTTTTGTTTTGAAGCACTAGTTTTTAATTTCTATTTATTCAAAGTGGTCATTTGTAGTCAGTGGTCATAGAAAACATTGACTTATTATTATAGTATTAGAGATGGACCCGAAGTATAGGGTCCATGTCCCATCGTTTCGATGTTTTCCCTATATGATCGGCATTCGTCGTGTGCGCTTGCAAGCGGATCAGGTGTGCTTGCATGCATACGTGTCCCGTTAGAACACTCATCGTCTTACTAGTCTCCCTCTTGTTTAGATTGAATAAACTACATGTTTTCTTCTGACTTTGGTCACCCCACAGTATCCATGTTATTCACAGTTTTGTGACCTACCACTGCCCAGTGCTTTAACTCCTCCTTTGAGGCATCCGTTTCGAATTTTCCAAGTCTACCACTTGAGGGTTTTTTGAGGACCAATCTATTTGCGCGTTCATTTCCAATCACTCCGCTTTGTCCTGACATCCAAATTATACGCTAAGTAATTATTTATCGTTCTTTCAAGTCCTACACAGTTCTGGATTTTACCTTTTCAGACTTTATTTCTCTGCCCGCCATTCGGCTATATGTGAAGGAGTTAGCATCTTTAGGCTTTGTTGTGTAACTGAGCCAGTTCACACACTTCGTGATTGCTTGAATTTCCACTTGAAATACCATGTTATGTCCTGGGAGGCGGAAATAAAGTTTGACATCTGGTTCCTCAATAAGAAGTCCCTTTACCGATTTCCCCCGTAGTTTGGACCCATTCGTGTAGCAGTAGGTTGCCACTGGAAAATGCGCTAATGTTCCCTTTAACCAGGAGTGCCTGTCTAGCATAAATGCTTTACAGTTAGCTTCAAGAATGCGGTCGGAAATTTCCGTTGCTTAAATGTGTTCGACCAATGATTCAAATATCTTCGGAGCATCGACTTGTGGTCAGTGTTGTCAGAAATTACAATTTATCGTCATTTTGACAATTTTTAAGAGCCAAAAATAGGAAATGACTATTATTGTTATGGCCTCAAAAATAGGAAATGACTCTTATTGTTTCAAAATGACGATTTTTATTGATATTAAAATGACTATCGAAAAATTAACAAATTTCTCTTTTATTAAGGGCTTTTAATTTTCTAGCGATATGCTTGACATTTAAATTCATCTCTCGAGGAAATTTTAGAAAAAAGTGTCAAGTGTCAATTCAATGACATAAAATAAAAAATCTCTAAAATGGTGCTATGTTGAAAAATCGCTAGAGACAATCATAAAAACATTTTTTAGAGAAGTTAACACTACTTATGTCAACAACGTGGGCCTATGATGTCATTAACCGTACGAATGGCTTCAGCTGAGATGAATCGCAAATTGTCAATTCCTAATCCAACTGGTAGGAATGTTTATCACTATCCCCCCTGTCAGACTTATTTGATTTGAGCTTGTTGATGGGGTTAACGATTTCTTCCACAGTAGGATAGGGGGAGGATATGTGAGCTACGTTCAGCCTTTTCAATGGCATACATTGTGGTGAATGGCTGGATCAATGAAAATTGACTGCACTATAACCCAGCTGTTGGGGTGGTTGTCATCAGAGGCATCAAGTAACTGCATTAAGGCTCCCACATACGCACGTGCAATTACTGGGTTCTTCAACTTACTGACGATTATTGATCTAGTAGTAAAGTTGTTGGTTTTTCTTACGGGGACAAGCTTTATGCTTACTTCTGCAACTAATAGTTGGTGGTCGCCTGCAACGTCCTTACCTTATGTATTTTCTTATGTTGAAATACTAATCCGCCTACGACTAGATTTTTAGATGCACATTTTCCCAGAGCATTACGTCCAAGACGGGGAGTTCCCATTATTGACTTTACGTTGGATTTGTCGGGTCTAATTTGTGCGTTAAAATTGCCCATTACAATTAATATGTTTCTCTCGCTAGAAAGTCAAGACAAGAGAAAACCAACGCCGCTAGATTTCAAATTCTTAAAAACAGCCTAGGTTTCACAAATTCCTAGAACAGCAGCTTGAACTTACTTAGCTCTTTTCGGAGGTAAAGGTCGTCGTCGGTAGATCGGATTGTTCATTCATAATTCTTCTTGAGGTTTGGAATTGAAAGTTAGGACCCACTCACCATGTCGATATTGCGAAGCGGTTATCGGAGATTATTTGTATTTTTTTTGTCGCGAACCACTTATTCGCAGCTAACCAGTATGTCTAAAGGCAGTTCAATAAAAGCAACCTGTGACCCATTCGGTTGCCTTCAGCTCGGCATCAAGGAAGCCTCAATTTTTAGGATTTCGGGATCTGATACTAATATGTATATTTGAAACCTTTCATTTGCATGAAAAAAATCCAAAAGCTGCATACAAATGGTAGATTTTTTGTGTTGACGATTTTGGAAGTTGATTTTGACGATTTTTTGCCTCCGTTTTGGTTCAAATTCGTCTGGCAACACAGCTGGAGCACCTGGTACGGCGAATGGATTGCGCTATCGAGCAATGATCGATTAAAGATATTGATGTGGACGTCGTATATTTTTAACAAGACGGCGCTACGTGTACCACAAGCAAAGATACAATCGCTCTTTTGCGTGAAAAGATTCTGATAGTGTGTTTTCTCGAAGAGGTAATCACAATTGGCTACCGAGATCTCGTGACTTAACACCTTTCGATTTTCTTTTTATATTTTTTATTTCAAGCTGTGCGCGTGTTTTACAAAAAGTCCATTAGGGCATCTCGGACATTATTGGGGCTATTTGACAACATTTTCCTTATACGTTTACGATATTCATATATACAATTTTAGTATTATTTATTTTAATTTTATATCATAATAGCTAGATCCGGTCCACTTTTGACAAATAGCGTAGACGGCAACCAAATGCATATACCCAAAATTACTGCACTCTCGCTAACAAATTTTTGAAGATATATCAATTTCAAAACCGTTTAATCACGTATTCGGTACAAACCAACAAAGAAACAAACACACATTCTCCTTGTATTATAGATTTCGTTGGTTTATTAAAATGTTTATTTAAGGAAAAATATTTGACAAAATTTAAAGAGAAAATATTTGACAAGTTATTCACAGAACAGTTTACAAGAGAATAAAAAAAAAATATATCAAACAACATAAAATTATACAAAACTCAAAATGCTATGATTGCTTTTCTACAATACAAATTCTATGATTGCTATGTTACAATACCTTGATATACCCGTATAAAGATATATTAGAAGCAATTCAATGTTATGTAACAAGTGTTTTTTAGTCTGTCTTTAAAGATGAATATTGACCCTGATTCTTTTATAAGCACGGGCAAATTATTGTATTCCCAACTACCATTGCACAGTGGGCTAAAATGGAATAAAATACACATAATTCTGCCATTTCAAAACCATTTATCGTATGGCGATGAAATTTTAGGTGGGTATACAAGAGGTGTTAGAGAGTTCAAGTTCGTAACTTGGGCCCCCTATCTCATACAGGGGCGGAGCTACAGGGCCCTAAAGTTGACCACCTCGGGTATACAAAATTTTCATCGGCTTCTAACTTTTGAATGGAGTGTCAGATTTGAGTGGATACTCCTAGACCAGACCTACAATAAACTTTTTATAGCTTGAAGATATCTTAAATAGTTTCCGAGATATGTGGATTTTAAATTTGATTTTTTCATTTTTTCACCGACTTTGCCTTGGAGTTTAGCCAATATCTCAGTCAAAAGTTTACCGATTTTGTTCGCGTGTTTTTTTATGGATTGAAAATTTACAATATCATTAAAAAAGAATCGATAAGATATGTCAAGAAACAAAATAAATTCAAATTTTTGAAAAAAAATAATTTTTGGAGATTTTTTGGCGAAAAAAGTCCAATTCGTATTTAGGTCTTGTAGAAAAAGTTTGTTACACAAAGTATATTAAATTTATACTCATTTTAAAGGAGACGTTTCACAGAATCTGCTAGAGAAAATCCGAACCCAAAATTTTAATAATAATAGCCCAAAACATAACACAAACAGCAAGAAATATCCTACACCAAAAAAATATTTTTGTTACATAATCAGGGATGGTCCGTCGTAAACTGTGACGTATATGACATACATTTGAGACGTATTCGACATACGTATACAACGTCGTAAACCTAATGTCGGAAACTTGACTTTGTCACTAACAGTAAATAATTAGCAAATCAATAGAAAAGAAAAAATATTTATTTTGAACTTTCAAGTTTATTTATTGGTTCAAATGAATTATTATTTGTTTATAAATTAGGTTTATTCTTCACTCGAAGAATCATCAGTAATTTTAGAGCAAATGATGCCAATGCGTTATGTCGACTTTTTGCCATATTCCAGAATAAGTCAGGGCTTCTATTTTTTGAAGCAAGCACAGGAATGGGTGGGGTGTCAAAGTTTGTTGGAGAGCGGCAGACAAACTACAAACTTTGATACTTGCTTTGAAAAAATTGTCTCGTGTGAATCAGAACTTATATAATATTTTGCAAAAAAAAACTGAAACTGAACGATTTATTGTTTGTCAAGAATATAAATTAAATGGTCTACAAAAGATGTGAAGAAAAGTGAATTTTTATGATCTGAAAAGATGTGCGTGCCATTGTTGAAAAAGTTGATTTATCGCCGAAAGTAGTTGATTTTCCGATTTGAACTTATTAATTAAGGGTTGTACTCTATATCATACCATTGCGTAAATATTGGTATTCGATCAAAAACATATATTTTGTAAAAAAAAATTTAAATGAAGTTGTATCTCGGATTTCGATTAGTTTTTATGTACAGGGTTGTCCATATTCGACGGACCCATCTGGCAACGCCATAACTTTTGACAGAGATGTCAGATCGCTTAATGACATACCGCGTTTGAAGCGTCAGTCCAAGCAGATTTTTACCATGGAACAATACACGCCACGCGAGCGCTCTGAAATAGTTGAAATTTACATTCAACAGAAGAAGTCAAGTCAACGTGCTTTTAAAATATTAAAAAATGTGAGAAGTGCGCCTTCTAAGAACACCATTAAGCGTTTATACGAAAAATTTTCGACTGGTGAGGCTCTTTCTAATCCGAAGAGGCCAAATAAAAGTCGACCAAGGCGATCGGCCGAGAATATCGCTGCCGTACGAGCCAGTGTTGAGAGGTCCCCAAGAACATCCCAAAAACGCCGTTCTCAGCAGTTGGGCATGGCTCGGTCCACTTTACAACGGATTATTCGCGTTGATTTGCATTTGTTCCCGTACAAAATTCAATTGACGCAAAGATTGTTGCCTGTGGACAAGCCTCGTCGATTGGAATGGGCCCAACGAGTCCGTGGGTCCGTCGAATATGGGCAACCCTGTATATGGTGTCTACCACATTTTTACGTGAAGGGCTGAAGTGTGCAGCGTCCTTAGAATTGATATTACAGTTTACGACATTTCATACATTTCAGACGGGTTTATGACGTATGTGACGTTTACACCTTTCTGACAGTCGTAAACCTACAAAATCATGTCGTGGACCATCCCTGTACATAATAGTGAAATACTAACATTTTTGAGGTACAATGTGGCCTTTTTGATCTATTTAGGGTATCTACACGTTCAAATTCTATTAATATGTTCACAAAAGTTGTTCAGATTTAGGTTAGCTACAATTTTGCCGAACTTTGTTAGTGAAAAATTATGAGTCCCTGAAAGTGATGCTGAAAAAAGTGAAAACAAAAACATTTTTTCCTTCACATTTTCAAAAAAAGTACGGAAAAAAGTTTTTTTTCGCATAAAATGTTAAGAAACTTTGTGCGGCATATTCTTAGCTACATTTTTGCCAAATACAGTTAAGCGGTATCACCAGGTCTGAATTAGTTGTTGGACAAAAGCTGATGGCACCTTTTTCGCGGGGCCCACTTATTTTCAGAAACTTTGGAGGCCCATACAAAAATATTGGTATAGTTTTTACTCTGCAGTGAATATTTTGGTTAATATATATTGAAGTTCCAACGTAACCGTCACTTCTACAACAATGAATACCGTCAAAGCCAGGATTTTGATATAAGCCTACTAAATCACCATGAAACTAGGTTTCCTGAAAACATTATATAATTGAAGGCAGTTAAGAAACTTTGCCAAAAGCGTTTTAAAAGTGTTAAAATTTTTTATGAATGAAATGCTTTTAATATTTATTAAAAGAATACAAAGATTATTAAAATATGATATGATAATGTTATCATTTAGAATGATAAGATTATCATTTAGATATGTTTGAAATTGATTAAATGAAAGAAAATATTTACTCATAATTTAAAAAGACAAATTAAAATAATAACAAAATAATGATGGAAACAATATATATAAATAAAGTAAAGTAATTTTTATTTAAAGAAAATACATTTTTCTTTAGGGCTACGTGAAAGATAAAGTCTATCTATGACAATGGCCCACAATCGATTCAAGACTATGGAATTTGTGAAGTTATCGAGGACATACGGCAGCAAATGTGCGAATTTGTGATGGAATATTTCATGAAAAGTATGTATATGGTCCTGTAAGGCCATGGCGGCCATTTGACTAATATTAGGCGTGTTTTCGTTACAGCATAAGTGCTTAATTTGTATGGGGAGCTAAGCACTTTTAAGCACTATTAGTTCCCGATGAAGTTTGGTGCTTGTGTTCCTGTCTTAAACGAGTATGATGTTGCCAGATTGGGCACCCTATATTTAGCAATATGGCATCCCATTTTTGGAGAGATTTTATCAATTATTGTGAATTAACGCGAAGAAGAAGAACAAAAATGGGAATTTTTTTAATATTTGCAAAAAGAGTGTAAACAATTGAACATAGAATAGTAAATATATATTTTATAAATACTTTTCACGATTTTTTTGTCTGTTTCACACTGTTCTTTCTTCGCAACTCATGACACCATTGCTACCAGATAGTGAAAATCCGCCACTTATTGCTTATGTGTCAGTTAGTGGAATCAGTTGTTTTCGATGCAAACAGCTAAACTAAAATTGCTAGCTTATAACGAAAACATGCCTATTGTCTTTCATTATTAATAGTACACCCTCCTCTTTAAAACGAAATGAACATCCTATGATTTCCCTTAAAAATACTCGTTTTATAAAAATATCGGCGCCTGTTCTGGTACTCAACTCACATCATTCATCTCACTTCTCACCTTTACTTCACGGGACGAATAGCGAGGTTTTCGGCAACTGCAGAGAATACTGGATTCTTCTGCTTAAATAATGCCTAACATGTGATTTGCCTGCCAAACCATAAGGTTTTCAGTCGTAATAGCGACTTGTAGAACACCTCCATCTTGATAAAATTTCACGTGAGTTGCTCCAAGTGAGTGCCAAAAACATATCCGATCAAAATAAAACCTCTTGTTTTAAAATTGTGTTCAAATTGGAGCCTTGGATCAAGAAACGTCACTGCCCAATTAGCAAACAGGCAGATATTAGCATTTGCCAGCTCTTGTGTTTTTATATCAGCGGGAGGATCTAGGAAAACCTCATGCAATTGACTACACACATTGTTTAAATGAATCTGGCTTACAGACTGATAGTTGATACATTTAATTAAATAAATATACACATCAAGTGGAATATAATATATGATATCTAGTATAACATTCTTTAAGTGTCTAGTATTTCACAAAAACACATTAAAAAGTTTATATTGAAATTGTTAATACTTGAAAGTATTTGATATTAACATAGTATTTGTATATTGTAGATTCTTTACTTTGTTTACATATGATTTTCTAATGAAATATTATATTATTTAAGCAACATTTTGTAGGAGTCCAGAAAGCGAACATCGTATTTTATTCCACACATTCGAAATAGCAGCATCAGTAAAATTATGTTAACCAAGTAGGCGAATGACATTGTGCACAGACTATAAACAAGGAGTTCTGACCGTTGTATAAAAAAAACACACACACAGAAAAAGGGGGAGTCTTGGCAGAGTATTAATAATAAGCCAGTGTAATAAAATTACCAACCCCACCAATACTAATAATAATCTTTCATTAATTAAAAAAACAACTCATAGCTGCGGTCAGGTCGTAATTAACTTATTACTCCCCTTTACTACTCGATGCAACATTTGTTCCAAGTCGTGTGGTATTCTTTGCTTCTTCTCAGATTAAATTCTATAACATCGGCACTGATGCTATAGAATTTACGATATGGACTAAACAACAGCACATGCACGCCAAAAACCAAGAGCCACAAAGCCTTAGATATCATAAATCTATATATATAAAAATGAAACGGTCCATCTGTGTAATGGCATCACGTCAGAACGGCTGGAGCGATTTGGATGATTTTTTTTTTATTCGATTCTAAATTTTCACGAGATGGTTTATATAGAAAAAAAAATTAATTGGACAAAGGGGCGTGGTACCTCCCATACAAATCGCAGGTTAAAAATCCGATATTTCTGCTCCTATTATAGGTATAGTGCTGAAATTTTGTTTGTATGCATGTAATGGCAGATTATGTGAATTTTCCAAAAATGGGCGGAATCGGACCAATGGGCGTGGCCCCGCCCATATAAGCTAAATTTTGAAATTGAGATATTTTGCACAATTTGTTAGCGAGAGTGCTGGAATTTTGTGTATATGTAAACGGTGGCAGTCTACATGATTGGTCCAAAAATGGGCGGGATCGGACCAATGGGCGTGGCCCCGCCCACATAGACAAAATTTTGATATCTTGCACAATTTGCTAGCGGGAGTGCTGCAATGTTGCGTATATGTATCTGGTGGCATTCTACGTAATTGGTGAAAAAATGGGCGGGACCGGACCAATGGGCGTGGCCCCGCCCATATAAGCCAAATTTTGAAATTGAGATATTTTGCACAATTTGTTAGCGAGAGTGCTGGAATTTTGTGTATATGTAAACGGTGGCAGTCTACGTGATTGATCCAAAAACGGGCGGGATCGAACCAATGGGCGTGGCACCGCCCATATAAGCCAAATTTAAAAAATGTGATATCTTGCACAATTTGTTAGCGAGAGACCTGGAATTTTGTGTATATATATCCGTTGGCGATCTACGTGATTGGTCCAAAAATGGGCGGGTTCGGACCAATAGGCGTGGCCCCGCCCACAATGACCAAATTTTGAAATTTTTATATCTTGCACAATTTGCTATCGGGAGTGCTGCAATGTTGTGTATATGTATCTGGTGGCATTCTACGTAATTGGTCAGAAAATGGGCGGGATCGGACCAATGGGCGTGGCCCCGCCCTTATAAGCCAAATTTTGAAATTGATATAACTTGCACAATTTTTTATCTAGAGTGCTGTCATGTTGTAGATATGTATCTGATGACATTCCACGTGATTGGTCCAAAAATTGGCGGGATCTGACCAATGGGCGGGCCACCGCCCATATAAGCCAAATTTTGAAATTGAATTATCTTGCTCATTTTGTTAGCGAGAGTGTTGAAATTTTGCGTATATGTATCTGGTAGCAGTCTACGTGATTGGCTTTCAAATGGGCGGAATAGGACCAGTGGGCGTGGCCCAGCCCATATTTTGATATATCTTGCAAGTATTATATAGGAAATACATGAACAAAAATGCTCGGTATGCGATAATTACAGCTGCTCACTCCAATACAATCGCAATATGATAATGTGATGCAATATCAATGAAACAAGAATTTGGAAATTTTATAAGTATACATTTCTATTTTCTGGACTTTCCACTGAATTCGGTATTTTTTCATTCAGTGAATTTATTACTAATACCAGTAAGGAAAGGCAGAAAGTCGGGCGGGGCCGACTATATAATACCCTACACCTCCCTAACAATGCGATAAGGGTCATTGCGATAATAATTTGGAATAATTGGTAAATGTATTTTGAACCGATAATCGCAAAATTAAGCAAAATTCGTTCCTAAATTGAGAAAAATCTTTCTGGAGAACTTTGTAATGATCGGAAGTAAAGTACAACTTCTATAGCGCTTTGTAACCAAATCTGGAGGAACATATATATGGAGGTTATATATAAATCTGAATCGATTTTCCTAGAATACTCATTCATGTAAAATAGAAACCTGTTTCTGTCGAATTTCGTACTGATTGGATATAAAACACAGTCTCTACAGCGCTTACATGTCAAATTGGGGGTAACATATATATATGGGGGCTATATCTAAATCTGAACTGATTTTCTCCGAATTTTGCGGCATTCCTTCATGTAATAAGAAACCTCTTTCTGCCGAATTTCTTACTGATCGGATATAAAATACAGTTTCTACAGCGCTTGAATTTCAAATCGGGGGTAACATATATATGGGGACTATATCTAAATCTGAACCGATTTTCTCCGAATTTGGCAGTATTCCTTCATGTAATAACAAACCTCTTTCTGCCGAATTTCGTACTGATCGGATATAAAATACAGTTTCTACAGCGCGAATTTTGACATGGGCAGCGAAGCGCACCGGGCTCAGCTAGTTTCAAAATAAAGAGGAAGGTATGCCTTTAATAATGAAACACAACATCAGCCAAATGGCTACCACGACCACGCTTACAGGACCATATCCTATTCATGAAATTTTCCATAACCAAATCGCAAAGTGGCTGCCCTATGTCCCCACGAATTCTATCTTTGAGGTCTGGAATCGACGCTGGGCTATTGGCGTAGACCTTATCTTTCACGTGGCCCCAAAGGAAGAAGTCGTAAAGTGTTAAATCACAAGATCTCTGTGGCCAATTGCGATCACCTCTTCGAGAGATAACACGGTCCGGAAACTTTTCCCGTAACAGAGCAATGGTTTCGTTGCTTGTGTGGCAAAGTAAACGTTGTCCAGATCAATACCATCCAACTCCGACCCTAAAAAATCATTAATCATCTCTAGATAGCGCAATCCATTCACCGTAACTGTTGATCCAACCTCGTTTTCGAAAAAGTAAGGTCCAATGATCACGCCGGACCATAAACCGCACCAAACAGTCACACGTCCGAGCCCCAGATGCGAAAATTTTGCTTGTTGAAGTAGCCACCGAGGTGGAAATGGGCGTCATTAATCAGGATGATTTTTCGATGATTTTGGATTTTTTTGAATTTTAATAATTTCAATGCGATGTTGAATCGTGTATCGTTCCATCTTTAGTAATGGCGTAGTTTCTACCTGTAAAATGTCAAAGAATAAAAGCTTCAAAAGTGACAGCTATCGAAATACCGGGTGATTAAAAATAACACCTCTTGTTGGAAAACCCTGTACAATCGTGTACATTAGATGCAATTTTATGCATTTTTGAACACTAATTACTAATCAAAGGCACATCCAAGACGCTAAACGAAATAAAATAAAATGTACATCAATTAATAGGGCTTTAACTCGACTATCAATAAATCGGAGGGTCATCAAAATATTTTGACCATTGTCCATTCTAGCACCATTTTAAATTGTCAGATTCTCGAAGATACTCCCACATTAAGTCATCTAAAAAACGTTCACTGATCTTCTAGGTTGTTCACGTCATTATATTTAACTATAAAAAAATAAATTTAGACGCGATTTTGTTCTAAAATGATGAATAGCTAACAACCCAATTTGGAATAAATTAGAATAAAAATTTTTGGAATACAATTTGAAATTAATTTGTATACCCTCCTCCATAGGATGGCGGTATATTCATTTTGTCACTCCGTTTGTAACACCACTAAATATTGATCTGAGACCCCATAAAGTGTATATATCATTAATCGTTCGCCCGTCCGTCTGTTGTTATCACACTACAATCTATAATACTTGAGCTAGGTGGCTGAAATTTGGTACATATACTTCATATATCTGCAGGTATGTTGGGATTGAAAACGGGCAATGTCGGTCCATTTTCGGATAAAGCATCTATAACATCTCCCCGATTTGACTCCTTAACGTCATAGAGACCACATACGTCAACTGATCGGGCTGAAAAATGGCAGCTGGGATTTATTTTCCCCACCTCCTACACATGTACATTAGACTTATATACGTTACAAACAAACAAACCAGATTTATATACACTAAATTGCAGCACTCTCGCTAACAAATTGTGCGAGATATCTCAATTTCAAAATTTGGTTTATTGCCGTAAATCGTTATTGCTGTAACTAGGGTATTATCCTGCATAAGAACATCTTTGTCTCTATAATATTATTCAAACCTTTTATAAAAAGGTATGGCAAATGCAACTACTTGACAGTTCAACACCAAACATTCAGCAGGGTTCAGCTTTAAAACACCAGATCTAAGAGGCCAAGCTTCCCCCAAACGAATAAGAAGTAATCCTCACATCTGGTATTTCAACTCAAAAATAACCACGTCAAATAATGTATTTACCGCCGCAGCTCATACAATAAAAATATCATTTAATTATCGAAATATCATTTATGTATCCATTAGAATAAGTATTCCCTCTAATATGAAGAAAACTAGACTAAAAACAAGTAAGAAAGTTTCAGTCGGGTAAACCGACTAAGGTATACCCTCACTTTGTGAGTAATGCAATATTGAATATTACACAAATTATTCTGTAAATTTTTGTGGAAACCAGAAGGGGTTTAAGAAATACACCTATATTTCGCTGAACAGTAGATACTTAAAATACATTGCACTGTGCCGAATTGTAAGCGTTTATATGGACTGGTATATTAACGTTGAGATATTAAATTGTGGTATAATTTGGCCATTTTGTGTGGGAGGTACAAAAAGGGGCGTGGTGATAACTCTCATTTTTCGCTGGACTATAGGCATTATAAAAGCATTACACTGTACAAAATTTCAAGTAATTGTATATACTGATATTAATGTTATAAACTGTTAACTTTTGGTGCAAAATGGTACCTTTGTGGGAGAGGTACCAAAAGGGGCGTGACAATAACGCCCATTTATCAATGGACTGTAGGCACTATAAAAACATTACGCTGTACAAAATTTCAAGTATTTTTATACACTGGTATTAATGTTATAAGCTGTTAACTTTTGGTGCAAAATCCTGCATTTGTGTGGGTGGTACCAAAAGGGGCGCGGCAATAACGCCCATTTTTCACTGGACTGTAGGCACTATAAAAGCATTACACTGTACAAAGTTTCAAGTATTTCTAAACACTGGTATTAATGTTATAAGCTTTTAACTTTTAGTGCAAAATGGTGCATTTGTGTGGGAGGTACCAAAAGGGGCGTGGCAATTTCGCCCATTTTCCTCGAGTTGATAGCGACTAACAAACTAATACTATGTGTGGAATTTCAGAAGATTCGAATACGTATAATAGCTGTTATTAAAGAATCAATATTTCACAACAATTTAACCCTTTGTGGGGGAGGTACCAGAAGGAGTGGACCAATATGGCCTATCTTCGAACTTAGCCGGAGATAGAAAAAAATATTACCACATAACTAATTTGAAGTCAATCGGTTACTCCTTTCGAGAGTTATCGTGCGCACCAGCCAGCAGACAGACAGACAGACAGACGGACGGACATTGCTCATTCGACTTAAATTTTCCGCCGAACATACTTGGGGTCTTAGGTCACTCCTTCGATGTGTTACACTTTTTTCCGTAGCAAATGATATATACCCTCGTCACACTAAAGTGAGGGTATAACAATGGCTACGGGTATCGTCATGTATGTACGGGTATGCTACTGAATAAACTGTTTATCGAAATTAAATGTTTTAAAAAATAATAATTTAATAAAGAAGCAAATAATAACAAGTAAAAGCGTTAAGTTCGTCCATGCCGAATCTTATATGCCCTCCACCATGGATATCATGTGACCTCACAAAATAACCCAAACCTAAAAAAAATAACACCGAAAAACACAAAAAATATAGTAGATGAGAACAGTAGGAATCGCAACAAGTTAGATGCTATATATGGGAGCTATATCTAAATATGGACCGATATCGCCCATTTTCAATCTCATGTTACTTGCAGCTATAAGAAGTATTAGGTTTAGGGTTTAGGTTAGGGTGGCAGCCGTATTTTTTTACAAGCTCAGATAGACCAGTTTAGGTCCTTAGTGTTACCATGGGCTGAAATGCCCCTCATCGAAACCAACCTGTTTGATATATAAATTTATCGATAGTACGAATATCAGTACTGGAAAGATCTGTTAGGCTGCCTAAAAAGGCCGACCCCAGTATGTCCAGTCGTCGTTTACTCAAAGCGGGACAGTCGCAAAGCAAGTGCTCAATGCTCTCCACTTCTTCCTTATCTCCACAGCTTCGGCAGAAGTCATTGGAGTCAATACCCAATCTTTTGGCGTGTTCGCCGATCAAGCAGTGTCCCGTCAGAACCTGTACTAACGTAGACAATCGTTTCCTCTCTAGTGCGAGGAGATATTTTGACCTTCTCAGGTCATACCTTGGCCAGATTTGTCTAGCTACCCTGCAGGTGCCGATTTCTGTCCATCTTTCGTTGGACTGCCTGATTGCCTCTTGCCTACACGGGGCAAAATCGCATTTTTTGATTTGTTTGAATCGAAAGAAAATATACTTGGAACACAAATTTTTAATTATTATATATTTTCGAGCAAATAAATTTTATTTGAAAATCAATAAAATGTATTTGGAACGCATATGTTAATATATTAGAATAAAATATATATGCGAACTAATTTTCTCAAATAAAATATGTGTTTAAATACAAATAAAATCATTGTTTATGAATATTTCCAAATATATTTTATTTAAAAAAAAAAGATTTTCAAAACTTTGCTGAATTTTTCGAACTTTAGTTTTAATTTTTTCCATGTTTTCGAATTATGCTTTCCTATTAAAAATGGCATACTTAGCATTAATTTCTATTTGAAACCACTTATTTTTATTTTCTAACTATTCCCAGTCAATATTTTCAATTATAAAGAAATTTTACTAACATCAACAATTTCTAAAAATTACCTTTCAATTGCTGAAAACTTAAAACAATTAAAGAATATATATATATTTACGCAAATAGATCTTTCTTTGGGAAATAACATATGCAAACAAAAAATATTAGGATGTAAACATAGTTTTGTCTAGAACAACATCCTCCCAAACATATATTATTTGTATGTGTTAAATGTTATATATTTGGAGTGCACCCTAAAAATATATATGTTTCAAGCAGAATATGTTTGGGACAATATACTACAGAGGCGATTTTTTTCAGCGTGTAAGCCAAAGCTTGCACGTGGATAGTGGCGCACCAATATATGCAAATTCTTCGAGAACTTGTAATGTCGTCCCTTTCCTAGCAATTCATCGGCTTTGCAGTTCCCCGGGATATCCCTATGCCCAGGCACCCATATGAGGTGTATATTAAACTGCTCAGCCATCTCGTTAAGAGATCTGCGGCAGTCGAGGGCTGTTTGTGAATTTAGGGATGTTGCCTCCAGAGAATTGATGGCAGCCTGGCAGTCCGAGTAAAGGACAACGCCAGTGTTGGTTACTATGGTGCGACTCAGCCACTTGGCGACTTCCCATATTGCCATTATTTCGGCTTGATAGACATTGCAGGTATCTGGTAGTCTGTGAGCTATATCCAGACTAAGTTCTTCACAGTGTACTCCGAAGCCAACCTTTTCATCAAGCTTCGAACCATCCGTGTAAAAGTGGAGATGGTTTCTATTACCTGGTATTCTGCCGACCCATTCATCTCTGGCGGGAATCATAGTAATGTAATTTCTCTCGAAGGTGTACACAGTTGGTATATAGTCCACTCGGTCGGTTACCATAGCACTACACATTGATATCCTCATGTGACCATAGTTCTTGTACCTCCACATTGATAGGCAGTTTAATCTTATTGCCGCTTTGGTTGCAACTTCTCTCGCCACAATATTAATCGGCAGTATATGGAGTAGGGCTTGTAGAGACTCGGTCGCTGTAGTCCTTAAGGTTCCGCTTATGCTCAGGCAGGCAGTTCTCTGAACCTTTGTTAGTAGGTTGGTAATGGTTAGTTTGTCAGTTGCCGTCCACCATACCACAATACCGTATAACAGTATTGGACGAACTACTGCTATATATATCCAGTGGACGATTTTAGGAGAGAGTCCCCACCGCGACCCTACAGCCTTTTTGCAGGAATGTAAGGCGACGTTGGCCTTCCTTACACGTTCCAATACGTTAAGTCTAAATAACATTTTCCTATCTAGAATTATTCCTAAAAATTTTGCACTTTCAGAAAAGACTATATCTGTTCCATTTATCCGAGGTGGAGGGTCCACATGTGGGACATTATTCATCCTAGTAAAGAGAACCAATTCTGTCTTGTTGGGGTTAACGCCCAAACCGCTGCTTCTGGCCCATCTAGCCAACTTGTTCAGAGCCACCTGTAGGGTGTCTCTGAGGACGTTTACGAATTTGCCACTCACTGCGATTGCCACGTCGTCCGCATATGCCACGACCTTGCAGCCACAACGTTCTAGATCTAGCAGGATTTCATTCACCGCTAGGTTCCAAATTAGTTTACAAACCTTGTTCGAGTTGTGGACCCTAGACATGCTGTTATGCGTCTTCTGGTGAGCAGACTTTGAATTAGTCTAATCAAACTAGTGTTAACTTAAGAAGTATCTATACCAAATTTCAGCCACCTAGCTCAAGTATTATAGATTTTAGCGTGATTACAACACGGAGGTAAATCGTCATTTTTGATATGTTTGAAACGAAAGAAAATATACTTGGAAACCAGTTTTTTAAATATTATATATTTGTTAACAAATAAATTTTATTTGAAAATCAAGAAATTTTGTTTGGAACACATATGTTAATATATTAGAACATAATTTATTTGCAAACTGAATTTCACAAATAAAATATGTGTTTACACACAAACAAAGTTATTGTTTAAGAAGATTTCCAAATGTTTTATTTAAAAAGATTTTTAAAACATTACTGACTTATTCGAATTTTTAGTTAGCTTTTCCTAGTTTTCGTGTTACACTTTATAGCTAAAAATGTCCTTATTTATAAATATTCCTATTCATCACTTTTTGTCAATCCATCAATGTCGTTTATATTTACGAAAGATTGTTCGATTTAAGTTTTGATTAAATTTTACAAACATTTAAAATTTATAAAAAAATTGCTCTTTGAAAATTTGAAAAACAGAAAACTTGTCTTTAAGTTAAGACATTTAATACATTACCAAAATAAATAATTTCAAATGAATCCTTGTTTCGGAAATACTAGTTCCAAATAAAAAATATTTGAATGGGAGCATATTTTTGTTTAGAACAATATCCTCACAAACATATAATATTTGTGTGTGTTAAATATTATATATTTGGAGTGTACCCTAAACATATGTTTATTTCAAGCCGAATATGTTTGGGACAATATACTACAGAAGCGATTTTTTTTCAGCGTGAACAAACGGACGGACGAACAGACGGACATGGCTAAATCGTCTTAGAATTTTAAGACGATTAAGAAAATATATACTTTATGGGGTCTCAGATCAATATTTAGAGGTGTTACAAACGGAGTGACAAAATGGATATACCCCCCATCCTACGGTGGAGAGTATAAAAATGTAGTATATGTATAGTAGATGAGAACAGTAGGAATCACAATAAGTAAGATTCTATATATGGGAGCTATATCAAAACATTGACCGATATGGCCCATTTGCAATCCCAAACAACCTGCAACTATAAGAAGTATTTGTACCAAATTTGATCAACCTAGCTCTGTTATTGCGGACTGTAGCGTGAATATCACAGACGGACGCACGGACGGACGGACAGAGGGACACGGCTAAATCGTCTTAGAATTTTCAAGAAAATTAATATACCCCCCATCCTATGCTGGAGGGCATAAAAATTATTATGAAGGTTTAGACAAATAATTAAGTAAAAATATTTTACGAAACATATACACGCTGAAAAAAAAATCGCCTCTGTAGTATATTGTCCCAAACATATTCTGCTTGAAACATATATATTTTTAGGGTGCACTCCAAATATATAATATTTGACACATACAAATATTACATGTTTTGGGGGGATGTTGTTCTAAACAAAACTATGTTTACATCCTAATATTTTTTATTTGGATATGATATTTTCCAAACAAAGATTTATTTGCGGGAATATATATCTATTCTTTAATTGTTTTAAGTTTTCAGCAATTGAAAGGTAATTTTTAGAAATTTTTAATGTTAGTAAAATTTCTTTAAATTGAAAATAATGACTTGGAATAGCTAGAAAATAAAAATAAGTGGTTTCAAATAGAAGTTAATGCTAAGTATGCTATTTTTAATAGGAATGCAATATTCGAAAACACTGAAAAAATTAAAACTAAAATTCGAAAAATTCAGCAAAGTTTTGAAAACCTTTTTTTTTAATAAAATATATTTGAAAATATTCATAAACAAAATTTTTTTGGTATTTAAAGCCATATTTTATTTAAGAAAATTAGTTCGCAAATATGTTTTATTCTAATATATATACATATGGGTTCTGAATACATTTTATTGATTTTAAAATAAAATTTATTTGCTCGAAAATATATAATATTTAAAAATTTGTGTTCCAAGTATATTTTCTTTCGATTCAAACATATCAAAAAAGGCGATTTTGCCCCGTGTAGGAAAGTACAGCATGTGCTTTTCTTAATTACAGTGAATGTATTTAATGTAAAGTCATTTTATGTATTTAGTGTAAGCACAAGGCGTAATAAATTTAAAAATGTGAAGTCTTTCATCAAAGTATAAGGCGTAATTATTTCAAAGACGTTTGATGTCCTGATTTAAAGATGATTAATAACTTCAATTGTCGTACAAGATGTACTTATTTTAATAATATTTGTCTTTGAGCCAAATCAAAGAAAAACTTAAAAGTTAAGAAAATTTTAATGATTTTCAGTACACTTTTTTACATTGTGGTTTCGACATTACGGGCCAATTTCGACATAGTTTTTTGGCATTGACGTTTTTTGCAGAATTAAATATTTCAGAAAGGTATATGACTGTTTATTTTTAAAGTGGTGTAAACGCCATTCTGCTGTACTCGATTCACCATTAGAAGGTTAATAAAACTATAATTTTCAGTGAATATATAAACATTGAATTCTTGAGATGAACTGAATGTAAATAATATATATCTATTATTCGCATAGCCTTCTAACGAGACCAATTACACATGTATACACACATTTTGGTGCCGATACTTTTTGAACTGTTCTATAGTAAATTCGACCTCCTGAATACAAATCTGTATAGTAAATTCGACCTCCTGAATGCAAATCTGAAGTCGTTTTTTGCCTAGCAGCTCCCGTTTTCATGTTATAGGGTTGGGTGTGCAAAGCTGACACCACTTAGAAATACCCAACATAATTTTGAAAATAAGAAAGTAAAACATTTTTTGTCGTGTGTTCGCCACATATACAACAAAATTGCTCGGGATGATTTACACAGATTCTGTGGCTAAACGACATTTTTGAAAATTAGCTCTCAATCACTTACAGTATTAGTAATAAGAAGATGAGATTAGTTTACTGCAATTCCTTATCATAAATATAAAATAAGATAAGAAAATGAACACTACCTGTAACAGAGAAGAAAATTGTGTAAACACACGTTTGTTACGTGTATATCAGAAAAGCATATGCACTTTTTTAAATACATAGTAGAATAAATTGGATATTTCTTTAACTCAAAAACTAGAGCTGCTAGGGAAAAATGGTATTCAGTTTTGAAATTCGCGTTAAAAGTACAAATAAAATCAGCTGCAAAACTCAAGGCACCAAAAAATTATTTCTTTTTTGTAGACCTGTGTTATAGTTCAAAAATAAAATTGCGTTTACGCCACTTTCAAAATAAACAGTTCATATAATCCATTTAAGAATAGCTTATTCTTCTACACCTCATTTTTTTAATTTTTAACCGAATTACATATATGAATTTTTTGAAAACATAGCCCCCATTGACGGGAGACCAAGACTTGATCTGATGACATATTTGGATAGAGCACCTCAAAATGAGGAAAAAATAAGGTGCTTTTTCGATATTTCGCTTAGTTAAATGTCCGTTAATTTGTCATCTTATTTTGATGTGCTCGATACAAATATGGCATCAAATCGAGAATCCTAGTGGTCGCCCTTTATAGTTCCCATCTTAATCCGCATTCCCCTGGCGTATCTTTGACAAGGAATTACAAGTGACGCATGGTAGTTATAGAAAAAATTGATTGATTTTTTTGGTTTAACCTTTCATATATGAGTAACTAGGATAGTTTTCGAAAAAATAGTATTGATTATTGACGTAATTTTACCAAAAAATTAATGTTTTCTTCAATTTTTTAAATTATATTCTCCAATAACTCGATATCTAACCATGTGGTCACCCTTAATCGTTAATCGTCATTTTTTTGACAGGGGTTTAAATACTTGCATTCAAAAAATTTAAACAATAAAAGAAAACATAAATCATTAAAAATTATGTTTTACATTGAAACATTTTATTATTGAATATATATTAACTATTTTTGTCAAAAAATTTAAAAATTGAGTGAAAGTAGAGTTAGTGACAGCCATGGGAATAACATTTGAGCACTTTGGTAAAATTTTTTCATAAAAATAAATTTTTCAAAAAAATATTTTAGTGACCGCAAGAACCTATAAAGCTTTGTAATAAAGTAAATAACAAAGTGGAGTATATTTTATTTTTCCTAATTTAAATACACAACGACAGCTAAATATCCGGTAATGTTGAAATCGTCCATATATGTATTTATATAATTAGATGATGTGTTAACTATGCATCACCCAAATCTTTATTTCCAAGATATTTATTTTAATTTCACTATTTGCAGAAAACTGCAAATGTTATTATGAGGGCGATATGAAACAGTCAGTAATAAAATGAAATCAACCCTATTATTGGTGATACTCTGTTATACTACATCTTTCGCTGTCAATGGAATCTAATGGCATACATTTAATTAGATTTGGCCTTCTCCATTAGTTGGCCTACTCGGAATGACTGGAAATACACATACAAATACAAGAATATAACATATTAGCACACACCCACACGTATTCAATAACAAAGCTCTTGGAGCTACTTAAGGATGCTTTATATGCTGACCATGTTGTGGTTAAAATAATTTAAGAAGGGTGGCTAATAATGTTTTGTGTTATGTGGGGTATGAGTAAATACTACAAATACAAAAGAATTCCCATAAAATAGTGCTAGAGTTACGAGGAAATATTAAATTTACTAAATGCGTAAATGCGAGTTGTTGTCGTCGTTTCTGCCTCATTACGAGCTCTATAATAATTTAGGTCGATATGATATCGTCTTAACCGAATCATGAAGACACTTCGCAAACAACTTGGGATATTGAGTCAAATTGCTGCTGCATAAATTTCCAATAAAATTTATTTTTGGACAAATAAATTTTATTTGATAATATGTTAATATATTATAATAAAATACATTTGCAAATTGAATTTCACAAATCAACGAATGTTATTCAAATATATTACATTTTACAAAGACACACAATAGGTCGCCAACATGAAGAGATCTTTATGAAAATTGACACAAAGGTATTTGTAGGATTGGGGACGATCCATATTGGGCATATCGGTTCATGTTTAGATATAGCTCCCATATAAACCCTCATCTGATTACAATTCTTTACGCTCTAGAGAGCCAATTTTTTAAGCGATCCATGACGTTTTTAATGCTACCAATGTTATTGTAATGTAAAGGGGTTTCCAACAGGAGGTGTTATTTTGGTATTCAAAGAAAAATTTAATTTTTTGAGATAAATGATCGAATGATTATTTCATAATAAAGAGGAAGGTATGCCGTTAATAATGAAAAACAACATCAGCCACATGGCCACCACGACCACGCTTACAGGACCATATCCTTTTCATGAAATTTTCCATAACCAAATCGCAAAGTGGCTGCCCTATGTCCTCGATAGCCTCACGAATTCTATCTTTGAAGTCTTGAATCGACGGTGGGCTGTTGGCGTCGACCTTATCTTTCACGTGGCCCCAAAGGAAGAAGTCGCAAGGTGTTAAATCACAAGATCACGGTGGCCAATTATGATCACCTCTTCGAGAGATAACACGGTCCGGAATCTTTTCCCGTAACAGAGCAATGGTTTCGTTGCTTGTGTGGCACGTAGCGCCGTCTTGTTGTAAGTAAACGTTGTCCAGATCAATACCATCCAACTCCGACCATAAAAAATCATTAATCATCTCTCGATAGCGCAATCCATTCACCGTAACTGTTGATCCAACCTCATTTTCGAAAAAGTATGGTCCAATGTCCCCGCCGGACCATAAACCGCACCAAACAGTCACACGTTGAGGATGGAGAGGCTTCTCAACAATAACTCTTATGTTTTAAGAGCCCCAGATGCGACAATTTTGCTTGCTGACGTAGCCACCGAGGTGGAAATGGGCCTCATCAATCAAGATGATTTTCGAATTTTAATAATTTCAATGCGTTGCTGAATCGTGTATCGTTCCATTTTTAGAAATGGCGTAGTTTTTACTTGTCAAATGTCAAAGAATAAAAGCTTCAAAAGTGACAGCTACCGAAATACCGGGTGATTCAAAATAAGACCTCTTGTTGGAAAACCCTGTATAACAGCCCGATACACACACATATTGTTCACATGTAAATGTCGTAGCTCATTAAAAACGGTTGTTTGCGATTTTTTTTGCGAATTATATTACGATAACTTTTATAACTGCGACGTGGATCGATATGCTTGTATAGGCTTAAAAATAACATATATAAAAAACTGACGTATTCCAGATGTAAATATTTCAAAATAACTGTTCCAGAAAGGAAAATTTTTCACTTGGTCAGTTGGAGATTAAAGTAAATGATTTATCTAGATTTTAACACGTATTTTGGACCTAACTAAGAAATAAATATCAATTCGACACAATATTTCACGCGAAAAAAATGACATGGTCGGTTAAATCTAGCAAATAAAATTAAAAATTTGTAAGCGATTCAAATTGTTAGTTTTTTTAATTCTTTACTAGATTAAAAAAAAATTAAATTCAATTAAAAAATGCATAAAAAATCTCCACTTTCCAAAATATTTTGACACATTTCTTTTATTATACCATCCACCAAAGGATGGGGGATACTAACTTTGCCATTCCTCTTGCAACACCTTAAAGTATTGATCTGAGACCCTATAAGTATACATATCGCTCATTTAGAAAAGGAACGTCACATTTCGAGTTGTGACATTTCACTAAAGTGTGATTTAAACGATCAATACAAAAATAATTATTTGATAGAATGGGGAGACTTAACTTATGAAGTGCGCCAAATATTGTTGTATTCCTCAGGAATCAGCCCTATCATGAATAAGCTTGTAGATATTTAAATGTAGGAAAATTTAGTATGACCGTCTCAAAAATAATATTTTGAGATGCGACGTTCTTTTTCTAAAAGAGGGATATATATTCTTGTTCGTCACGCTACAGTCGGTAATAATAGAGGTAGGTTAATGACGTTTGGAAATAATACTTCTTATAGCTGTAGGTCATTGGTATTAAAAGTGAGCCGTGTCAATTACCATTTTCTAAGCAATTTATCTGCAACTTTTTAGTTTGAAATTTTTTTGACAAAAATTCCCCAAATTGGTTCATATTTTGTTATAGAGATTGCATCCGAATATGATTATTTAGACCATAACCAGTAAGGAAATACTAAAGTCGGGCGGGGCCGACTTTAGTTTGCCAACAAATGCACGAATAACCATTAAAAATTCATCTCGGTTAAAAAATGGGATTAACGGGTGACAATTTGCGATGATTTTATGTAATTACGGCGTGTATTATCAAGACAAGAGTGTCTCAATCAACTACGTTTGTAGATGAAGCACCATCAAAAACCACTGTGAATCGCTGGTACCAAGAGTTCAGTCTCGGACGCCGTTCGCTCCAGGATGAATTTCGTGAAGGTCTTACGACTTCGGTCGTTTTGCCGGAAAGCATCGATGCTGTGCATTATGGTTGGACATTAGTATGACAAGCGTCAAAAAGTTATTGCATGTTCATTTTGCCGGGAAAAAGATTTGTTCTCGTTTGATCCCACATAATTTGAGGAATGTTCAAAAAAAGGCTCGTGCCTTTCAAGACGAGCCGTGGAAGGTGCACATCATCGAAAATGATCGCATTTATTCGGTACAACCGGCCATGTGGCCACACTGCCTTAAGTGGAAGTAGGACGGTAAATTCTGAGTGGTACACAATCATCTGGTTGCCAACAGTGTTCGAAGAAAAAAGGAAAAAAAATAAGAGAAGACAGATCATTTTGCATCACGACATTGCGAGCTTTCACACATCAGCTGAAACAATAGGCTATTATTTGGGCACTCAAGATGCCGAATTGATGGGTCATCCGCCGTACAGCCCTGATTTGGCACCCAACGACTTCTTCTTATTCCATCACATCAAGTGGTCAACGTTTTTAGACGCCCAAAGCAGCTGTTGATTCATTCAAAAACCATGCCTCAATCGGTGCGGAAAAAGTTCTTCGCAAATTGTTGCGCATGCAAAAGTGTATTTTTCACGGAGAATATTTTGAGAAACAATAAAACCAATGATAAATTATTGTTATTTTATTGCTGGGCTCGAAATATAGGGTGATCTTAGTAGAGATACTTTTTTCAATAGCCTTTTTTTGACAGTCGTTTCATGTTATTTTTGTTAAGTATTGTTTGCCATTTCATCATGGAAAGACTTACGCCTGAACAACGTTTACAAATTATTCAGTTTTATTATCAAAATAATCGTTCGCCAATTGCGCTAAGTCAATTTTTTTTTAAATAAAAAAAAAACACTTTCCAGTCGACCAACGACCATGACACCCATGAGCAATATTTTAGCCCTCGTTAAGAGCTATATTTTGGCCATTGACCGATTCCCGATCCGACTAACTGAAATCATCGGTCCATACTTCTTCAAAAATGATGCCGGTAAGAACGTAACCGTCAATGGCGACCGTTATAGTGACATGATAACCGACTATTTGATGCCTGAAATTGAAGGCCGTGATCTCGGCGACATTTGGTTTCAACAAGACGGCGCCACTTCCCACACATCGCATCAACCAATGGATTTTTTGAGAGAACACTTCGGTGAGCAGACAATTTCACATTTTGCTCGATCTCGATTGGCCACTAAGATCGTGTGATATCACACCGTTAGACTTTTTCCTGTGGGGATATGTAAAGTCTAGAGTTTATGCGGACAAACCCGCTTCGATTCAGGCCTTGTAGCAAAAAATCACGCGTGTCATTCGCCAGTTACCAGTCGAAATGCTCGAACGAGTCATCGAAAATTGGACTCAACGGATGGACCATCTGAGACGTAGCCGCGGCCAACATTTGATAGACATAATCTTCAAAAAATAAATGCACAGAATGTTCTTTCGAATGATTATAAACATCCCCCATTCAATTTGAATTTTCTTTGTTTTATTCTTTAAAAAAGTAGGTTCGATAACACCATTTTCGATGCGTCTGTCCACAGGTGCAGTAAACATCGTCTTGTTACAGGTGCCGTACGTAGTAGGAGGAAAGGTGTGTGGTATCAGGACACCCAGCGGCTTCTGGCTAACTGCGAAGGCACTTCAAGAACCTGTATTTTGACCAGGAAAGATCTAAGCACCTTTCTCGCCTCCGAGCATCTTCTCGTCTTGATACAGGAGCCCTATGTGTTAGGAGGAAAGATGTGTGGTATCAGGACATCCAACTTTAAACTGCTTCTGGTCAACCGTGAAGGCACGCCAAGAACCTGCATTTTGGTTAGGAAAGATCTACGCATCTTTCTCTTGACTAATTTTAGTGGCAAAGACCAAACAGCTGCTAGTCTGGAGATCGGCAATCGCATACATTGCGATCCTGTTACTAGCCTTATGAAGCTGTAGTGCCGACAGTTATTTTCATGGAATTAGTAGAAAAAGCAACGTCGTGCTATCTGGGGTAGTACTGATATAAATAATAGGGGTAGGGTCATTTCTTGACTTTATTTTCTACTAACCGACTGCCTGTCAAATTATATATCATCATTATATAGAGTTCAAGCTCGTTAAAAAAGCACATTCAATAGTTCCCTTTAATAAGCCTGTCCAAAACGAAGGTACAAGGGTAAAACTAAACCACAATGGTGAACTTCTGAGTTAAAGGCTAGGAAAAAGACCTGCAACAAGCTATTCGATAGGGCCAATTATTCTGGGGTCACTAATAACTGGGATGCCTTTAAAGAGCAACTCAAAATCTATAAGAAGAAGCTTAGAAAAGCGCAAAGGCGTTCTTGAAACACCTCCTATGAAGAAGTGGGAAAGGTCTCGGATGCCGCAAGGCTGTATTAGGTATTATCCACTGCACCCTGCACAGTGGGCTATTTACAGAATGAGGCAAATAACTGGACAAAAGGCAGTGGGGAACTCACCATTAGAATTCGAGGATCAGCAGGACCAGCAGGAGTGCGACAGGACTGCTAGCGTTGCTAGATTGTTGACTAAGAAATCCGCATTAACCTAGGCGATTAACAGCTCCGAGCCCTTCAAATCACCTGGACCAGACAGTATTACTCGAGCTGAAATGCAGAAAATGCTGAAGTACATTATCCCCTGGCTGGAGAAAATTGATGAAGGCCGTATCAGGCTCTCATACATTCCCAATCGATGGAGAGGTACCAAAGTGGTTTTCATACCTAAAGCGGGAACGATATTGCACAGTAGGCCAAAATACTTTAGACCAATTAGCCTATCCTCCGTACTATTGAAAGGTCTGGGAAAAATTTAGATTCATTCATTAGGGAAAACCTGGAAACTCCTGTCGGTGAACCAACATGCTTACAATAAGGGGAAGTCTACAGAATCAGCCCTGCACGAACTTGTGAGCACTATCGAATCGTCCCTGCATTTCAAGGAATTCACCATGGTGGCATTTCTTGACATAGAAGGGTCTTTTAACAACATTCACTCAGACGCAGTAATTGCTGCACTGTCACATCTAAAAGTTAACTCTAGTTTGATTAGACTAATTCAAAGTCTGCTCAACAGAAGACGCATAACAGCATGCCTTGGGTCCACAACTCTAACAAGGTTTGTAAACAGAAGGACCCCACAAGGAGGAGTACTGTCTAAACTAATTTGGAACCTAGCGGTGAATGAAATCCTGCAGTGAGTGGCATATTCGAAAACGTCTTCCGAGACATTCTACAGGTGGCTCTGAACAAATTGGCTAGATGGGCCAGAAGCAGCGGTTTGTGCTTAAACTCAAACAAGACAGAATTGGTTCTCTTTACTAGGATGAATAATGTCCCACATGTGGACCCTCCACCTCGGATAAATGGAACAGATCTAGTCTTTTCTGAAAGTGTAAAATGTTTAGGAATAGTTCTAGATAGGAAACTGTTATTTGGACTTAATGTATTAGAACGTATAAGGAAGGCCAACGTCGTCTTATATTCCTGCAAAAAGCTGTAGAGTCGCGGTTGGCCCTCTCTCCTAAAATCGCCCATTTGATATATATACACTGATAGAAAAAGCTTCGTCATGACGACGAATTTGTACATCATCACGATTATTTTTTCGTCAAAAGTCAGCTAACGTACGGAATAATCCTCTTGATGAATTTGTTCGTCACCATGACGAATTTCTGTTTCCAAAAACTTTCGTCCTCAGGATGATCCATTCATCACCACGACGAACCCCATTCATCATCACGACGAATAGTATTCATCACCAGGACGAACTCTATTCATCACCAGGACGAACTCTATTCATCACCATGATGAACTCCATTCATTACCACTACGAATTCCATTCATCACCACGACGAATTCCATTCGTCACCACGACGAATCTAATTCATCATCACGACGAATTCCATTCGTCACCACGACGAATCCCATTCATTATCACGACGAACCCCATTCATCACCACGACGAATTCATGCCCACGACTATTTAAATTTTAAAAATTCCAATAAATGTTCTTCTAATTTTAAACCATTTAAAATGGTATGGAAAATAAAATTATTTGACTGCATTGCTAGGTTCATTTGTGAATATTCGTTTCGAGACGCAGTTCTTATCAGGTACGGATGAAATCAAACAAACGAGAAGTAATCATTACTTCTGCTATTTTAAAACAAAAATAATCACATCAAGTAATGTATTTGCCAACAGACCACTAGCACAAATGTTTCACACTTATATAGATTGTCGAACTGCATGTACGAGTATGCATGTGTTTGATGTTTTGTTAAACAAACATCAGTTACGCCAGTGCGGTTTGTTTGAACCAATCGGTGCTGCGTGGAACACACACGTGGACGAACATAACAACGTCGCATGTCTTACTTTGTTTTGATGTAGGAGTTGACGTTGCCGTAAAGGGCGAATAAGTCGATCGTTCTCATGATGAATGGATAATCTTATTGACGAACGGCGTTCGTCATTAATTATTAGATTTTTTAAAATGATCTTTTACAACAAATTATTTAACTAAGGTAATCAGAACGCATATAGAACAGTACATTTAAGCAGAAACTATAATTTGATTGCTTCGTTTGATCATATTTTCAGCAAAATGGCAAAATAAATCTTTTCGTCGTGGCAATGAAACCTTATCGTTCTCTCGACGAATTTCGAAATCACCAAAAACATGACTTGATGATCGTGTTCGTTCAATTGACGTACAAAAACATCGCATGTACGAAACTTTTCGTCACCAGTACGAAAATATATTGACGAAACTGATTCGTCATTGTGACGAACGGTTTTTTTATCAGTGTACATATACTCGTAGCAGTAGTTCGTCCAATACTCTAATACGGCTTTGTGGTATGGTACTATCAAATGTTCGGAGAACTACCTGCCTATGCATAAACGGAGCTTTAAGAAGTCTCGAAGCCTGATGAAAAGATTGGCTTCGGAGTACACTGTAAAGAACTTAGTCTAGCTCACTGACTACCAGATACCAGCAACATCAATTCTCTGGAGGCCACATCCCTAAATTCACAAACAGCCCTCTACTGCCTAAGATCTCTTATCGAGATGGCTGATACATAATATTGCATTAATATACACCTCATACGGGTGCATGGGCACTGGGATATCCCGGGGAACTGCAAAGCCGATAAACTTGCTAGTTACGGGACGACAATACAAATTCTCGTAGAATTTGCATACTGCCTAAGATCTCTTATCGAGATGGCTGATACATAATATTGCATTAATATACACCTCATACGGGTGCATGGGCACTGGGATAGCCCGGGGAACTGCAAAGCCGATAAACTTGCTAGTTACGGGACGACAATACAAATTCTCGTAGAATTTGCATATATTGGCGCGCCACTATCCAAATGCAAGCCTTGGCTTAGGCAAGAGGCAATCAGGCAGTCGAACGAAAGATGGGCAGAAATCGGCACCTGTAGGGTAGCTAGACAAATTTGGCCAAGATATGACCTGAAATGGTCAAAATATCTCCTCGCACTAGAGAGGAAAATATTGTCTATGTTAGTATCAGTTCTGACGGGACACTGCCTGATCTGCGAACACGCCAGATGGTTGGATATTGACTCCAATGACTTCTGCAGAAGCTGTGAAGATGAGGATGAGGTGGATAGCATTGTGCACTTGCTGTGCGACTGTCCCGCTTTGCATAAACGACGTCTGGACATACTGGGGTCGGCCTTTCTAGACAGTCTAACAGATCTTTCCGGTACCGATGTGCGTACTATCAATACCTTTGTAAATTAAACAGGTTAGTTTTGATGAGGAGCATTTCAGCCCGTGGTAATATTAGGGAGCTAAACTTGTCATTTTGAGATGGTAAAAGTCGGTTGACACCCTAACCTGAACCAAAAAAACGAAATCATTATAATACAGCATTCTCATTCAAAATCTCTAATTAAATTGTTCACGTTTCTTCCACTTTCGATCTCAGGTGGTGATATGTGTATTCTTTAAGTCGACTAAATGTGTAAATTCTTGAATAGACTTTTCACAACGTTCTCCTGTTGCTTTCGTGCATGGAATATATTTAATTGTCCTTGAAATGACGAACCTTTATGATTAAGCAGTAGATATGATTTGATCAGTATTTTTCTCAAAAAGTAGTTTCTAATAACAACTTTTTGGTTATATTTCTGGAATATTACAAACGAATGACTATGTCATCTGTAACACCCATTCTAGCGTGTAGGGTAAACTATTTTTGAACTCATTTCTATTCTTAAGGTGTTGGCGTTTCTATTGGACAATGCCACAACTTTGTATTCCTGGCCAAGAATCCTTATGGTATTAATGCCTGCGCTGTTGTCGCTAATATTGCTGTCGCTATTGTTGGGGCTCTTTTACTTTTATGATACATTTGTTGTGCGCATTTGGCAGCATATTCGCACATATCCCATATAAACTTTAATATGATATTCACTGTTATTTTTGTTCGTGTTAATAACGCTAATAATTTCACATATTTACTTGCAGTTAGTCCCACTGAATGCGGGGGCGGAGGCCACAAATAATTAACAAAAGTAAAACCATTTATAGACATGTGTGTGTAACAAATTTATGACCTCTAATTAAACAGGTATTTATATACTGAAGATAGTTTTATGAATCCTTGTTCATCCCACACTTTTAGACTAACATAGATGCGATGCCAATTAATTATAAAGCATAGACATGAAATGCTATATCATTTCCTGTCAAAGTAATAGATAGTAATAGATAATAGTAATAGATACTGTTACTCACAATTTTGTATTTTTTAATTTATTGCTTTTATTCGAAATCGTGGACGCATAGTAAATCCAAGATGATTCCAGTGTCCGTGCTTCTGTCCATCCGTCCATCTGTACATTCGTCCGTTTGTCAAAACTGTATATTAACATACTAATTGAGGCTTATCAACGTTTTTTAGCCCCCACGTTAACCAACATCCGTCCGTCTGTTCATCCGCCCGTCTGTACATCCGGCCGTATATACATCCGTCCGTCTAATGTTGTTCACAAACTTTCTTGCATCAGGGACGAGTCCTATTAAAATTGGTCAAAGTCGGTTCAGATTTAGATATGGCCCACTATATGTATATATCCCGATTTGGCATTTAAGCAATATATATGATTCTTTTAAGCAGATCTTTATGAAATTGTACACACGACGGTTGAACACGTCAAAAGGCCCACTTTTTTCAATATTAATCCAATCGCGTCAAAATTTAGTGGGGTTGCAGTAGTACTATGGGAATGAAGTGTGCCAAAAATACAGCTTCCGAACGTGATAGGTTACGAGGATACAGGGTGTCAAAGTTTGAAATTTTGACCATTAAATCTTCTGGCTACGCGGACCGATCTAAATGAACCGTGACTTATAAATATAAGTGCTATTTAGAAATGCTCAAATTGTACATTGATAATTGTTTGTAAATATTTAATTTGCATATGTTTTTCTCGCGACCTTTGTTTTCCTCGCGATTTTAATTGTGTTCCGCGGAAGCGATACTGGTTCCATTCTGTTTACTATATAAATACGAATGTTCGTAAGGGGATGGCAACCACAGCAAAAGCTGGGGAAATTTTAACTACTACTATTTTTTAACCTACTATTTATACCCTACACCACACTGTGGTACAGGGTATTATGACTTTGTGCATTTGTTTGTAACACCCAAAAGGAGAAGAGATAGACCCATTGTTTATTATACCGATCGACTTGTAATCACTTTCTGAGTCGATTTAGCTATGTCCGTCTGTCTGTCTGTATTCTTGTAATCAAAGTACAGGTCGCAATTATGGTCCGATCTCAACGAAACTTTGCACATACCCTATTGAATTTGGTTAAAATCGGTTCAGATTTACATATAGCTCCCATATATATGTACACGGAGGAAAAAAACGGCCTCTGTAACATATTGTCCCAAACATATTTTGCAGGCAACATATATATGTTTGCAGCAGCTCCCAAACATATTATGTTTGGGGTAGTGGTAATGTTACCAAACATTTATATGATTGTATGCAAACATATATATGATTCTATGTAATCATATATATGATTGTATGCAAACATTTATATGATTGTATGTAATCATATATATGATTGTATGTAATCATGTATATGATTATCTGTAATCATTTATATGATTGTATTTAATCATATATATGATTGTATGCAAACGTTTATATGATTGTATGTAATCATATATATGATTGTATGTAATCATGTATATGATTGTATGTAATCATATATACGATTGTATGTAATCATATATATGATTGTATCTCTTCTACCCTTCTCGCTCCTTCATGAAACTATAACGGTTCACAGCAACAAGTAACCTAATGTAAATCGTCACTCACTACGTCAAATACAGAAATACAATAACAACAAACAGTAATAAACACTTTGCTTCTGAAAAGTAGTTCATGAGCTGCAGAATAGTTTTTGAGTTTTCTGAAAATTACTAAATTTTGTGCAGAGCAAGGCAAAACTTCAATAGTACAGTGCACTCTTCACTACTGTACCCGTGGTCATTTCAGATGAAAACAATTTGTTAGTGCGGGAGTGTGTTTGTTCAAAGAACATGAAAAGCACACATACATACGTACATACATATGTATGTTGGCAAAATAATTTATGTGGGGCAATAAAACGGCGTCAGTATTATAGAACGTTTTGTAAATAAAATGTTTTGAAGTAACATACATTCCTTTTTAAAAAAAATAATTTTGCACCAGAATAATTGTGTTTTTTAATGAATAACCTCAATACATCTTTGATATCATATTCTTTCTTTTATTTTGAATTTGTTGTACGTGTTAAAACTACAACTAATTTCTTGGAATTCGACATTCACCACACATATTCAATAAAAAACCCGACCTTAAACTCGACCGGGCGAGTAAGCATCATCAAATAATAATAATACCCTTTGGTGTCGGTGCCATTCCTCCTCATACACACGGTTACCATATACATATTACCCTTCTTTGCACAAAATTATGAGTCATATAATTGGGCTCTCAGAGAGTAATACTCTCTAAAACTCTAAAAAATATGTTCTAATATATTATTTTGCCAAAAATATGTTAGGACACAATCATATCGTTTTTTAATATGCTAGAATTTTGCCCCGAACATATTATGATTGTGTGCAAACATAATATGTTTACCCACAAACATATATATGATTGTGCCCGTCCCAAACATATATATGATTGCATCCAAACATATTTTTAACATATTTTTTTCTCCGTGTACCTCCGATTTGGAATATATGCACTGTATAAGCAACATTTTGTAACCGATTTGTACAAAAATTGACAGAGAGTAGTCTCGTGATACAATACAAAATTTGGGGGAAATCGGTTCAGATTTAGATATAGCCCCCATATATATGTTACCCCCGATTTGAAATTCAATAGCTGTAGAAACTGTATTTTATATTCGATCACAGCGAAATTCGGCAGAAAGAGGTTTCTTATTACACGAAGGAATACTGCCAAATTTGGAGAAAATCGGTTCAGATTTAGATATAGCCCCCATATATATGTTAGCACCGATTTAACATTCAAGCGCTGTAGAGACTGTATTTTATATCCGATCAGTACGAAATTCGACAGAAAGCTCCATATATATGTTCCTCCTGATTTGGTTACAAAGCGCTATAGAAGTTGTACTTTACTTCCGATCATTACAAAATTCTCCAGAAAGATGTTTCTCAATTTGTTCAATAATTTAGCGATAATCGGTTCAGAATTAGATATATCCACATATATATGTTCTTACCCATTTACCAATTATTCCAAATTATTATCGCAATAACCCTTATCGCATTGTTAGGGACTTTCTGCCTTTCCTTACTGGTTTATTTTGAGGGGAGTAAAATTATCTGTAGAAGTGATACCATAAGCCCACTTTTTAATATTTGAGAAATCGATCATTGAAGTCATTTGAATATTGGCATTAAAAGCGTAAATATGTGTAAATTAAGAGAAAAAATCTATCAAGAAAATCGTGCTGCAATCATTTCAATAAAAAGATCTGTTCTAAAAAATTAAAAAAAAGTGATTTTAAAGTGGAATACTAAATTCTCACTTTATGTAGGGAAGATCATATGTAAAACCTGCCGACTACAAATTTCCTCGAATGACGTCATTATATCAATGTCTTCAGAAAGTGATTTATCTGCACACTTAGCATTTTTAATGGCAAAAATTATATTTAAATAACATGTTTTTTAGATGAATTTGTTGTTGAAAGTTCAGTATTAAGCACTTATTAAAATGATCACTACAAACTTGCAGCATAAATCCAGACGGCTCTTCCAAAGATAACCAATAACGCAGAAAAAATCCAGCTGCTTACAACTGTTCCCATTCAGTGGAGTACATACAAGGTTCGAAATTTATTGAATGTCGGAAGGGCAGATCGTCATTATCAATTTCTACGTTACATTGTATGCCTGGCAAGAAAGACTGTATATCGGTTTTAGTAGACGGAAGAAAGGAAACCATGCAAAAAATATTACTTCTCTGCAATTTGGAAGAACTACACGCAAAATTTTGAGCTACATATTCGGATACGGACATAAGCTTGTCTAAATTTACAATGTTAAGACCACTTCATTGCGTCCCGATGGATGTAGCGGCAGCCATGATCTTTCTGTCTGCAAAATACACCCGAATCTAAAGTTGAAACTTCAAGGGTTAAACAACGCCCTTCGAGGAACTGGCGTAAATTACTCATCTAGAGAGATGGCAAGTCAAATGAAGTGTTCGAATCCAAGCGAATATTGCAATATGCTAATTTGTAAAAAATTGCCCTGGATTTTCACCAATATCAAATGATTTACTAAAACTTTTTGCAGATTCAAGTATAAAAGAAATTGATTTTATGTTATTGACTTGCACAGGCAAGTAAGATTCTTAAGAAAAGTATATGTATATTAAATACTTTTTAATTAATAAATAATGTATATTTTCAGGTGTGAATTGATTTTCTACATCTATATATGGGGCAAAATTCCTCAAGTGTCCCAGGTAAAAAATAAAAGTTGTCCGATTTGCCTGAAATTTTACTCGTTTATTGTCCAAGCATAGAAACTCGGAGAATGCTAATATTGGGTCAAACGATCAGCGATTGACCAAGTTATTGGACATTCAATTCGGAAAAAAGCAATATTTTTTGTCAAAATTGAAATTTTCAAACGCGTTTTTCACATACAAATGAAGATTTTAGAGCAATGCGTCAAATGACATTCTGGAGGGATATTTCATGGACTCTCTTGCAGATAAACTACTAATTACGTAATGTTGCATTTTGCACAAATTCTTTTGTATTAAAAAAAATATTTCGCAATATTAAAAATATATCACGAAATTTTTTTCTGCAATATTTTTAAAAGAATCTTTGACATGTTTGTTAGTCCATATCAAATTTTTGGAATGTACTTTTTCCGCAACAAAAAGATATGATTTTTTTACCAAATTTAGTTCGAAAAAATAACAAAATTCTAAAAAATCAGAAAATTATTTACATATATTTCTATAAACTTTGTCACTGTACGGCATACCAGACCTCGTCAAACCAAGTTTTAATTGAAAATACATACGTATACGAGTATAAAGAAAACTATTTAAATTTTTCAATACATCTTCTAACAACAATGGAGTCCAGCAGACTTAAACCCTATTTAACGCGATGCATTTGGGATTAAAAGTCATAACCCTAAAACCGTACTCAAAATATCCCAAAACCTGTGGAGCAATTTTAATTTGCCAAAGGAAGCGAAAATTTGCATAAAATGTTCGATTCAACTTTCAAAATCTAAAAAGCAATTTTAATATCTGAATTGTGAAGATCGTGAAAGTGGCGTTGAGTGGACTGGATGTAAAAAGTATCGTAAGCCAGCCAGCGAAAAGGATGGTGATTCAATTTTGTCAGAGCTGGATAAAAAAGAAAAAATCAATTACTAACCCTTTCCCCACCAACTTGGGGACACGACCATGTTATGAAGGAATTCGGCGCTTCTGAACGGGAAGTAAGAACATCAAAGAAATTGTGTTCTGAGCAAGGAATTTTAGCAATCCCAAAGCCGAAATGCGGTAGAAAATTACTTTATAAAACTGAAGAGTTAGTTAAACATTTTTTCGAATTGGATGAAAACAGCCGTTTAATGCTATCTAAAAATCAAAATCTTTAAATTGATTTGTATAAATCAGTAATATTTTTATATGTATAAATACATATGTTTATGTATACGTTTAATTTCGTACATAAACGCAAGTTATTTATTGAATGGTAAAATTATTTGAAATACGAAGTAGCTTCAATCCAATTGCAAAGGCACTAGCTAAACATTTAATCAAACCGGATGATCATTGAGTGTTCACTACCTGTAAGTACATGGATCGTGAAGTATTGACACTTTGGGGATGTATCAATGTGATTAACATACTATGCAGTATTGATTTTAACAAACTTTGTTAGCATTGACCGTAATTTTTCGAACTAATTTTTTTAAAAAAATCATATCTTTTTGTTGTTGAAAAAGTACATTCCACAAATTTGATATGAACTAACAAACATGTCAAAGATACTTTTAAAAATATTGCAGAAAAAAATTTCGTGATATATTTTTGATATTGCGAAATATTTTTTTTAATGCAAAAGAATTGGTCCAAAATGCAACTTTACGAAATTAGTTGTTTATCTGCAAGAGAGTCCATGAAATATTCCTCCAGAATGTCATTTGACGCACTGCTCTAAAATCTTAAATTGTATGTGAAAAATGCGTTTGAAAATTTCAATTTTGACAAAAAATATTGCTTTTTTCCGAATTGAATGTCCAATAACTTGGTCAATCGCTGTTCGATTGACCCAATATTAGCATTCTCCGAGTTTCTATGCTTGAACAATAAACGAGTAAAAATTCAGACAAATCGGACAACTTTTATTTTTTATCTGGGACATTTGAGGAATTTTGCCTCATATATAAAAGAGAGTGTCTGTTTGTGGGTTTGTTTGTTATTTGTTTGTTCTAAACGGCTAGACCGATCATCTTGAAATTTTCACAGAATGTACATGTGTAGGTGGTGCTGAAAATAGGGTACTTGGATTTTCGATATATCAATTGGGCGTGGACCCGCCCATATGGGTCCAATTTTGATATTGAGAAAAATCTTTAGCTAGAGTGCTGAAATTTTGTGTGAATGCATTTAGTGGCAGATTATATGAATTTTCCAAAAATGGGCGGGATCGGACCAATGGGCGTGGCACCGCCCATATAAGCCAAATTTTGAAATTTTGTTAGCGAGAGTGCTGGAATTTTGTGTATATGTATATGGTGGCAGTCTACGTGATTGGTCCAAAAATGGGCGGGATCGACCCAATGGGCGTGGCACCGCGAATATAAGTCAAATTTTAAAAATGTATTATCTTGCACAATTTGTTATCGAGAGAGCTGGAATTATGTGCATATATATCCGTTGGCGATCTACGCGATTGGTCCAAAAATGGGCGGGATAGGACCAATGGGCGTGGCCCCGCCCATATAAGCCAAATTTTGAAATTTAGATATCTTGCAAAATTTTTGTTAGCGAGAGTGCTGTAATTTTGTGTATATGTGTCTGGTGGAAGCCTACGTGATTGGTCTAAAAATGAGCGGGATCTGCCCATATAACCCAAGATTGAGCTATCTTGCACAATTTATTAGCGAGAATGCTGTAATTTTGTGTATATGTATCTGGTGGCAGTCTACGTGATTAGTTAAAAAATGGGCGGGATCAGACTAATGGGCGTGGCCCCGTCCATGTAAGCCACATTTTGGAATTGAGATATCTTGCATAATTTGTTAGCGAGAGTGTTGTTATTTTATGTATACGTATTTGGTGACAGGATTTGTGATTGTTTCAAAAATGGACGGGATCGAAAATCTCAATCTGGGGCAACGAAGTGGACCGGGTCCAGCTAGTAAATAATATAAAAAAGAAATGCCGATATATTAATCATAGTTTTATTGCTAAATCACAGTCACATCACTTGAGTTACCTAACGAGCAATTTAGAAGAAGGAGATTTTTTAATAACCTTATATTTTTCGGAAAATTACGCATTCAAAATTCAAGATGCTGTACAGTCTGAACACTCGTCAAATAGCCAGGCTACACTTCATCCTTATGTTATATATCACAAAAATGAATCTAATATCGACACTATTGCTTCGTTGTGAAATCCAAGAAGAGAAACATGATGCATCATCAGTACATCTATTCAAATTATTTAAATTAGATAAATTTAATCTTTAAATACTTTAGTGTACAATATTATTAATTATTTGTTAATTGTTATATTTTATATTAATATCATATTTTTCTTTTCTGTTTTTTGTTTTCTTTTATTTTCAAAATGTTACAAACCTGCAAGTTAAAGAAAAAACATTGAGTTTCGGAGTAAATTAACTATAGAATAAATATTTCACTAAATTATAATCCTTTGTGGGATAGGAACCAGAAGGAGTATACCAATATGGCCCAGTTTCGAACTTAGCCTGAGATAGAATGACATTTTACTATATAACAAATTTGAGATCAATCGGTTAGACGTTCGAACCAGACAGACGGATTATTTCAAATCTCTTAAAATTCATAAAACGAATTTCCGACGAACATACTTAACCACATATTCAAGACACTACTTAGATGTGTTACATTTCGGGCCTCGTAGCAAATGATACATGTATACCCTCCTCCACTAAAGGGGGGTATAAAGATGTATTTACACTGAATACTAAATGAATTTAAATGTATCCACATTGTCGCAATTTTGCAGAAACTTCAACTTATTTACATGAATAATGTATTCGGATCAACAAGAACTCAGGAGCAATTTGTCTTCAAATTGCATCAATTATAAATACATTTTTCCATCAACATATTTCAAATCAGCTACATAGTTGTGTAGCATCAAGAGTTTTCTCTCGTCATAGAAGAAGATATCAGAAGTGTGATATTCATGTTAAATATTTGCATATTAAGAGCTTCTTCGAAATGTGATGAAAAAGATTGAGTCGACATTTTTTATAAAACAATCAATAATATGTAACAGAGTTCAGTATTTATTCTAAAATTTTATTTAATTTTTCTGAAAAAACTTTCCGTGAGCACTCTCTTCATGAAATTCAATAAGCTGCCGGTGAAATATAAATTACTGTCAATTACAGATTCACTCTGGGACAACAATTACATGTATCGAACAACGATAAAATCTGTGAAATTAATTTCATTTGCGTTCTAACAACTTTTATCAATGTTCAAACTTGTCCAGCATTTTATACATATGTGTTTGTTCAGCCCATACCATTGATGTCTCCTCGTTGGCCAGTGGATTGGCACAGCCAGCCTCGCACACGAGTGGCAGGGTGATGTGATGGAACAGAGGCTGGGCGAACATAACAATCTCAGTGTAAATGGTTTCGATCTTGTCTCGTATAGAACTTACGAGTATATACATACATACGACTAATTACACTGTGCAGGATGTCATAACCAAAGGCATAAAACAATGATTTATTAATACTCCTCCTAATGTTCACGAAAATGACAAAGTATCGGCCTTTTGCGCCGACAAAAGCAAAAACATCAATGTCGTCTCCGTACTAAGGTATCGTATCAAACAGTAGACACCCCCTAGAAATTGGTATGTACGAATAGAGGTGTGTTGTCTGATGTTCGTGTATTTATTTAAATACGTTGGGACTACGATAAGTTAAAAATATAACAAAATCGTTAAACAACTGTTCCTTAAAATTATGCAAAATATTTCATGATTTGAACTGGGATATTCTCCTGGCTCTAGACCAACCTTCGTCAATACAATTTTTTTTAGTTTGTTGCAAGTATTTCATTGAATTGTAGCCCACACGGCGCAAATCGGCGGCGCGCCTCAGCCCGTAATTTTTTTACAGCCGGCGCCGCCGCCGATTTTAGTGGCTCATATCGGCTGAAACTCAGCCGCCGAAATTTATTTAGTGAGTCAAAAAGATGTATTTTATGCCACCATGAAAATTAAGAAAGTGACTACTAAAGGCCCAGTTAGGCAAACTTAACCGTAACGCGCCCGTAGCGTAACGAATCAGCTGATTCAATCTGTCAAATTGAAGTCGGTGTAAACGATTAGCCAACGGAAACGTAAAGTCCGGATTTACACTGGCTGAATGTTCAGCAGATTATCGGCGTTTTGTTGGAGAGAGGGGCAGTCGGCAAGAGGGAGGAAAAAACTCTCCCTGAACGTTTTGAGTTCTTCGTGCAAGTTCAAAAGAGAATTTGATGATAAGCTGCTGAAAAAACTTGCTTAGTGTAAATCCGGACAAACGGACGGCTGAATCTGTTGAAATCAGAATTGGACGTTCCGTTTACGTACAATTTGACAACAGCTGATACTACATGTTGTTTACAATTACAATTGTATGTTCACCGAGAAAAGTAAAGAAAATAATTTATTAATTATTTGTTGTTTAAAAGTGCAAATAAACATGAAAGACGAATATTTGATTTCATTGGTGCAGTTGCACGAGTATTTATACTAATACAGCATATAGGATATCTGAAAAAAAGCGAGAAGCTTGGAAGCAAATTGGCAAGGAGCTGGGCGTCACAGGTGAGTTTTATGAAGATCGCGGTAGACTCCATTAAAAATTAAATTTATAATCTGCTTCAGGATTCTTTTGGCGACAGTACGAGACAATCATTGCGCCAATCTTCTTCATTGTGGGTGAATTTGACAGCAATATAAGCGTCTCTACAAACGTGCACTTATTTATAGATAGAGATTAAATTTGGCTGAGTCCCTCTTCAATGGAAATAGACATAAGTAAAAGTATTAATAAAACACAGAATATTTAAGATATTGAGTTCAAGTTTATTCCAGGTGTAGTGCAAATGTTACATTTTAGGAATGAAATTCAATTTCGGTCATATGACCACCACGAGCCTGTCAACAGCGACATTTCGACCGGAACGTTGGCAATTTCGCGTTGGGTGTTGTCTCTAAGCTCGTCTATAGTTGTTGACTTAGACCAAGGATATTCCTCAGGGGAAACGCCGCATCGCCAATAAAAAAATGAGGAAAGGCTTCAGAGGATGCTGACGATAATGGTTTACTAGGAGGTATAGGTACTGTACCTAAAATAACTGATTGGCCAAACGGAGAGTACTGGAACATAGTGGTATTTAATTTAAATTTAGAAATTCAAATTGTTTATATAAAAATAGATTATAATTAAATATAAGTTTAATGGACATACCCCCATCGTGTTGGCTGCCATAACTTCCAACATTGACTGATATGAATGTATAGTTAGCATCGCAGATTCCAACACAATTCGGCATATCCCACATTCGTTGAAAATCATTGGCAATGTGTTTGTTCTGCTGTGTAGTTGGTTCACTTAATTAAATCGGCTAAAGCAAGCGCCACAAAACTTCACTGTATTCTAAAACAATATTTCGCATTGTTGTTTTCCCCAGCCTGTGACTCCATGCAATCGATTGTATGGAATAACCGTGACCCAAATATCTACAATTTTAAAGAATAGAATGTTAATATTTCCCAACTTGGAATCATAGGATAAAGCAATATTTGACATACAGTGGTGTTATTGCTAGTCTCTCTGCCGGTCTAATCCGTTGCTTTGGCGTAGTTAACTCAATCACTGTTTATGGGACATCCACCCCATCTTCTTATCCGGCGATATTTTCTTGAATTACTTTAATTGTAAATTCTGCACAGATTTAAAAAGCACAAATTTATAAACAATCTTTTTAACTTCATTTTTAATAAACCTAAACAAAAAGAAATCGCGGTTTTTTTGTTTACTTATATGTTGTTGTTGTCAGAACATATGATTCGTTATCTCAACGTTGGCTAATCGCTCAAACGGGCAACGTTACGGCAACGGTAAAGATAAATTACGGTTACGTATGCCTAACCCGGCCTTTAGTAATACAATAGGGTCAGAATTTTTAATACAGACCCATGAATTTCATTTTCGCGTAAAAAGTTTCTAAATGTATCTAGCTATCATTTATTTAAAAAAAGAAATCAAACATTTTATGGGGATTTTAAATTAAAACTTTACGAAAATGGTTTGGTTTATATAGAAATTATAATAGCTCTTGAACGGCCGAACTGCGGGCACTTTGTCTGTCACAATAAATTCTTTTTCACAACAAAGACTAATAAGTAGAAATTTATTAAACTGATTTTCGACATTACATCAAAACTTCCATAACTTTTTCTAAATGTTTGTGTTCATTTTAAGTTTTTTCCTCTAATTGTAAATATCTCAAAACGCCGGAGAATGACAGTCGTGCGCCATCGTTTGTTGGAACTTTTAGCTGCAATAGTGCAGGAAATATTAGATGTTCAGATGTCATGTTTCACAGTTCAGGTTATGTGGGCGGTGCCACGCCAACTGCCACTATCACGCCATTTTCTTGCTCCAGCACAGTTCAGGTTATGTGGGCGGTGCCATGCCCACTGCCACTATCACGCCATTTTCTTGCTCGATCTGGTTCCACATCCAAATTTCGAGAATTTTGGTCCAATAGCAATCAAAATATTGCACTTCTGAGTCTCTGGTAGTGTGATTGGTACGCCTACTGTCACAATCACACCTGTTTTTGTCTCCAAAACGCGTATTGCGACCAAGGCACAAATACTAAATATCGCCGATCTTACTGCAATAGTACTCAAAATATAGTATTTGTAAATTTCAGGTTGTGTGGGCGGTGCAACACCCACTATAACTGTCACACCAGTTTATCGTTCCATCACGCATACTGGTACCACTGTCACATATACCAAATTTGGATACTCTTACCGCAATAATACTCGTAATATAGCATGGGCGATGTCACGACCACTAACACTACCACCCTTGTTTTCAGCTACATAACGGGTACTGGCACCAAGGTCACACATACTCAATTTTGAGAATTTTGCTACTATAGTATTTGAAATATTTCATATTACAATTTTAGGTTGTGTAGGCGGTGCCACGCCCACTTTCACTGTTTCCCCGTTTTTTGTCCTGTGACGCGTAATGGCACCAAGGTCACACATACCCAATTTCGAGAATTTTGGTCCAATAGTATTCGAAATATTTCATATTTGAATTTTAGGTTGTATGGGCGGTGCCACGCCCACAGCACTATTACACCGGTTTTTGGATCCATGATGTGTACTGGTACCAAGGTAACACATGTCGAATTTCGAGTATTTTGATCCAATAGTACCCAAGATATTCCACTTTTAAATTTTACGTTGTACGGGCGGTGCCACGCCCCTTTGTCCAATCAAAACCGAATATAGCTACGAGCCTTCAACACACCAAAAGATATTCTTCTGCAAAAATTTAGCAAAATCTGTTCAGCCGTTTTCGAACAGAGTTCGGAAAAAACACTAAGGAACGGTTCCTTAGCGTTCTGTACCGTTCCTTCGTCGCGAACGGAACAGGTCGCAAATATGAAGCAATCTTAATGAAAATTGGTACAGAGTTATTTCTTAACCCAGGGACGATCCCTATTTAAAATGGGGCATATCGGTCCATACTTTGATATAGCCCTCATACGAAGGTCCCTTTCGAGAAGACATATTTACGCACTAGAGAGCGCTTTTTTAACCGACCATGCTGAAATTTAAATATTTGTACTGTGTATTACATTCAATCGTGCCTAGTGAAAATTAGACATATCGGTCCCTACTTTAATATAGCCTCCATACGAAGGTCCCTTTCGATAAGATATATTCACGCTCTGGAGAGCGCATTTTTTAACCGGTCATGCCTAAATTTGAATATTTGTACTGTGTATTACATTCAATCGTGCCTAGTGAAAATTAGGCATATCGGTCCATATTTTGATATAGCTTATTTGATATAGTACAAAGAGCGCATTTTTTATCCGATCATGCCGAAATTTAAATATGTGTGCAAATGAAAATGCAATGGAAACATTTAATCATGTCTCTATAAGACATATTTACCCATTTTTTTAACCGATCATGCTGAAATTTATATATTTGTACTTTTTATTACATTGTGACCACGCTTAAGTGTAACAGAAAGTACATATATTTAAATTTCAGCATGGTCGGGTAAAAATGCGCTCTCTAGTGCGTAAATATGTCTTATCGAAAGGGACCTTCGTATGGGGGCTATATCAAAGTATGGACCGATATGCCCCATTTTAAATAGGGATCGTCCTTGGGTTAAGAAATATGTAACTCTGTACCAATTTTCATTAAGATTGCTTCATATTTGCGTCCTGTGGTGTCGAATATCAAAAAGAACGGAACGCTAAACGTAGTGATACTGTTAGTGCTCTGGTCAAAAGAACAGTATCACTACGACGTAGTGATACTGTTCCATGAACCGTACGTTATCGTAGTGATACGGTTCGTCGTGTTCTAAGAACGGTACGTTATCATAGTGGTACCGTTCGCGAACAGTAACACTAAAAAATAAATAACGTTAGTGTTCTCTGAAGGTACCGTTCCTATAACGTACTGTTTTTTTCTGAACACTGTTTTCGAATCCATCGCGTACCAACGAACACCATTTCATTTTTATATATACAGATTAAATATATCAACACTTTAATCTTAAGACAATTTTTATTTTGTCCAGAAACTCTATTTTCGTTTTTTCAGAATATTTAAAAGTTAAAAATTTCCTTTATAATTGAAATGGTATAATATTTCATTACTAGACGAGTTGACAACAAATGATAACATGGAATAAATATAAATTAATAAACCAGTAACGAAAAACACAAAGTCGGCGAGGCCGACTATATAATACACACCACCCTAACAGTGCAAAAAGGGGCATTGTGATAATAATTTTAAATAATTGGTTTCGTTTCAGTATACAAAGTACTTAGATCCACCTCCTCAGCAAGGCTTATTCCAAGAAGGAGTTTGTGATGTTGATCCTAATAAGTAAACTAGATACTAAAGAAAACCTCAAAATAGGCAGTATTCTTTCATAGATGAAGAATCGGAAAGCACAAATAGGTAGGGGTCTACACATAATCTAAACAGATTTTCATCAACTTTGATCAAAAACCTCATTTCCGCCTAGTTATGTAAAGAACGGACGTAAAGTACAGTTTCAATGCCGCTTAAATACTAAGTAGGCAGGAACATATATTTATTTATTTATATGAATCACAATACAAAGCAAATTTATATTCTAATTTTAGGGTCCAGGGAAAGGCCGGGTTGCAAAGACCATATGGCTAAATGTTTGCATCGACAGACCAGAGCCTCTGGTGGAAATCGAACCCACGACCCCCAAACTCATTGGCGAGTACGCTACCAACTCACGTACTGGGCGCTCATGGGGAACATATATATAGGCGCAGCACGTACAAATCAAATCGTGTGTTACACATCGTCGGTGCGCCGACGAAAACTCCTATGTGTTTTTTTACTAGTTTTCAGGAGAGACAAAAAACGTTGCTATTTCGTCAAATCGCGATATATTTAATATCTCAAATTTTTGAATTTATCTTTTAATTATTTGTCACCAATATATCATAACAAAAATCGTATATTTGAAAAGGTCATGATGTGGTAACGGGTTTTCAAGAAAATCGACATATAGGATATTTTGTCTGGAGCATTTTAAATATTTATAAAACAACAAAATTACACATAGGAGTTTTGGTATTTGAACGTTCACAGCGTGCCTCAAGTATACGAAAGTTGGGTAGATTGACGGACAGAAAAGGCTAATGAGGATTTGTTTAGAATCATGCCCTCTGATAAAAACAAGTGTTAACCAAAAAATCTAACTTAATTACATTGAGTCGCAGAAACATATAACATAATTTCCCATAGATATGAACATTTGCAAGACGCTTTGTAATGTCCGCGATATTAGCAATATTATTCTATAGCGAAATTTTTGTAATCCAAAAATTCAACTTACTCCGCTAAATTTTCACAAAAATATTATTAATATTTAATAAAATTAATATATTTACATTCTATGATTTTTGAGGGATAGACAGGCACCGGAATAAATTTCGAACAAAAAACATTTAAGTTTAAAATTATTTTACTATATAATGCTGTTATTACGCGCACGGTCAGTCCTAGGAAAAAGTGGTCAAAGAAAGTTTGAGACATATGAACAACGTTGTCGTCGTTCTTTAACAAAAAAAAGTATAATAATTTGGTAGGGATTTACAATCTGTCAAATCAAAATATGCCCCATATAAAGTGAAAAGCAAACAAAAGTTTTAACACACTGTAAATCCTTACCCAATTAATATAAATTCTATAAAGAAAGAGTTGTAGGCCTTTTGCTTATCTCATAAACTTCCTTTGATCACTTTTCCCTAAAACTGTTTATACGCGAGATAATAGCATTATATAGTAAAATAATTCCGCACAAATTTTTTTTGTACAAAATTTATTCGTCAAAGGATATTTTTCGCGAAAATGCTGATAAAAAAACTATTCCTCAGAGACCATAGAATACAAATATATTAATTTATTAAATTCGGTATAATAGTTTTGGAAAAATTTGGCGGTGTATGTTGCAAATGTCGCGGACGTTACCAAGCGTCGTACAAATAATCATGTTTAAAGGAAATTGTGTTGCAGTTCTAAATTTCGGCGTATTTCTTTACAAATCATAGCTACTAAGTTTGTTTTGAGTAAATGTACTGTTTTTGCGAATGGAAGTACATCCAATTTTGATCTATTAATTGTCAAATAGAGGGGATGATTCTGAACAAAACCTCATTAGCCGTTTTTTTGGCGTGAATCTAAGACAACCTTCTATCCCTTGCGACACGCTGTCCCAACAACACATAGGAGTTTTTGTCGGAGCATTTCTATAGAGGGAAACATATAGGAGTTTTAGGTAAGTTCCGAACCGGCGAAGATAGCGCAAAATGCTTTGGCGAGTATTCGTATGACCGCTAGGACATTCGAATTCGACAATAAAAAAAAATCTAAAATTTTCACATAGGAGCTTTCGTCGGCGCACCGACGATATAACAGGTGGCGCAAAAGTAATCCTCCTATCAGAAAATGCTATAAATTTTGCGATTGGCCCCTAATGTCAGTTCTGTTTTGACATTTGTGTAGTAAACACATGCGAAATACACGTTAATAAACAATGTTACGCAACACTGCTCCAGAACGCGGAATATTGCTGACTATTTATTTGACCAATAAATTTTGATTTTTCATCAAAAATAATCATGAGTGATGAGGCCCATTTCCATCTTAGCGGGTACGTAAATAAGCAAAATTTACGCTTCTGGGGCACTGAAAATCCGCGTGTAACCCACGAAGAGCCATTACACCCGCTCAAAGTCACTGTATGGTGTGCTGTTTTCGCTGGAGGAGTCATCGGACCGTTTTTCTTCGAAGACGTCGCGGGCCAAACGGTTACTGTGAATGGTGAGCGCTACAGAGCAATGATCAACGAGTTCTTTTTGCCGCAACTTGATGAATTGGGATTGGAAAACATGTGGTTCCAACAGGACGGTGCAACGGCACACACTGCACGTGCCACAACCGATATGCTGAAGGATGCATTTCCCGGGCGCCTAATCTCCCTTTTTGGCGATTTGCACTGGCCAGCAAGATCGCCTGATTTGACCGCTCCAGACTTCTTTTTGTGGGGCTTTTTGAAGTCGCGGGTTTATGTCAACAAGCTTCAGACTCTTGCAGCTCTTAAAGACAATATCCGTCAAGAATGTGAGGACCTATCGCCTGAAGTTTTGGCCAAAGTGATGGAAAATGCCATAAAAAGGGCTCAAATGACAATCAACTGTGGCGGCGGCCATTTACATGACATCATATTCTCGACTTGATGTAAAAAAAATTAAAAGACCAAGTAAAAATAATCCACAAGAAGAATCAAAGTTTTTCATTTTTTTTTTAAATTACAGCTAAAAAACATCGAAAGGTTATTTTTGCGCCACCTTGTACTATATGAGGGTTATATCAACGCGCTGAAAAAATCGCTTCTGTAGTATATTGTCCCAAACATATTCTGTCTAAAATATATACATGTTTAGGGTACACTCGAAATATATTATATTTGACACATACAAATATTATACATTTGGGAAGATGTCGTTTTACACAAATCTTTGTTTCTTTCTTTCCAAACAACAACATTGGTCCCATCATACTTCTGACAGACGCTTCTGTTTTTATATGTATCTGCAAAATTGGAACTTATATCATACAATCAGGGTTCTGCATACAATCATACAAACATGGTTTAGAATAAAAGCAAAAATTTCTTTGAGTATTTATACATATATACATATGTCATTCCGTATTGGGGTGGAACTGAAAGATTATGAAAGACACTTTACGCTATTCATATGTGAAATGTATAAGATAAATGCTCCAAGCCTATTACAAAATGAACTATTTATTCAAATTTTAATTAAAATTTAATTAGTTTTACCAAAAAATAATTTAAAAAAATGTTTAAATTTTAATACGAATATTTATCGAAATGGGAGTGGTCGGTTTTATTCTCAAAATTACATTTATGTATAGTAGCCAAAGCAGTAAAAATTTTCAATATAGATAGTCTCATATCTTCCTATGTCTCTTCTCTGCAATATAATATCTTATATTACGTTTTAAAACTTTACTTTCTACATTTGCAATCTCGCCAGGTTTTGGTTCGCCCGCGCCCTATACTCTCTGAAATACACACAATTTCAAGGCTTGTTTTTGCACAGTGCCTACAACTTTTGTTTTCTACAAGCGATTCAGCGCCCGTAGATCCGATTCTGCCCATTGTTGCCGTGATCTCGACATGTTCTAATATAAATAATTTCACAACATTTTAAGACATTCTTTAAGACAAACTTTGCTTTGTAGAGGCGGTATCACAACCATTGATCTGATATCGCCCGACTTTGTTTTGGTCATGTGCACATACCCGGTTCTCCAGACGTCAGTTTCTCATGAATGTGAATATGGATGGCTTATATTAGATCTAAGATAAAAATTGCCTCTTATAATTCAGCTAGATTTTGTATTGTTAGATTCCACCCTAATATTCATACGTATATTTATACTTGCTAATTTATATGGGTGCAGTGTGTGATTAGAAATGTGTATTCATGAATATACACAAGTATTGGTATGTTTTCGCATTTTCATGCAAATCTATAGAAAAGAACAAGAAGAGCTCAGAGTTTTAATATTCGTCTAATGGCTGTGTAATTATACCCTTGTTAAATGTGTTGCATTAAATCATGCCATCGACAATGACCACGGCAGTCTGCCACCGTCTCTCTCTCTGCTACAGTTGCATGCAACCACGACACATCATAGTATCGAAAGTATCGGTAGTAAGGATTCTCTTTGTAACCAAAGGCTTGGCTAAATGATTGTAAATGCAACAGCGGGAAGAGAAGATAAATGAATGGCCAAACCTGAACCTACACAAGGCAATGAATGCCTAGGCCTGCCTGTGGTCTTGCATAAATATGCACTACTCTGCAGCCGCCTAAATGCAAAATTCACGCGCACACGCAAACGCACCCGAAGAATGAAAGGAGTATTTTTTGACGAAATAGTGCTACAAGCAAATGGTGTATTTGGACCACATTACAGGAAGAAGTAGGAGGAGGGCTGGGCCGCCAGCCACCAGATGGTAGGACCGGAGTTCGAACGGAATGCTGTTTATTGCATACCTACCACACAACATGACAGATGCCACCTTGATAAGACAACTCCAAGTCTGGAATCGATAAGCCATCGACCAGCATAAAGCCCCGGCAAAAGTTCCTACTGAATGCGTTCATAAAGCAATTTTTCGATTTCTTGCAGTCTACAACAGAATATTTCGTAATTTTGTGGAATTTTCATTTTGTGTAATTTTTGCCAAAGAAACAACATCAATTACATCCGATAGCGGAGAATATACGAACGGACGAGCTCCATGTAAAAGAAGATGTGCTTTGGAAAAACTTTGCTCGGGACACGTATGTATTTCATATTTTATTACTTGCCATTTCCGTTTCCGGTTTGGTTTTAACTTTAGCAAACAACTCTGTTCATATTATCCGGTGGAAAGATATGCGTGAATGTGTTGATGCGCCCACATACTGTCCATTCCATACCAAATAGTTTTTATAGAATGCATTGTTTTTTTTTGGAATTATAAAAAGTAGAAATGGTAGAACAATGAGAATAGTTAACAAAAATTAAGTAAATCAGAACTTGTTTATTTTTTAAATTTTTCCAAAATCATTATTTTTGGCATAAATTAAAAAAGACTCGTTTATGTACGAGTATATATTAAGGTGAGTCAAAATATTTAGCGCGGATCAGTCGATCTTAAATTAAAGTTATTTTCGTTTTATGAATGTTCGCACAAATTGCTATATCTTTTACCATCACAGAGCTAGAGCGATCCTACCTACCAGTAAGGAATACTTTTTTTTAAACAATAACATCTGCACAAAATTTTCATCACAAGTAAGGACGTACCAATATACCATATCTAGGTCCAATAGAACTGATATTGTATACGATTTTATGGTCAGTCGTCATACATATTCAGAACACGAACAAATTATCAAATTTAAAAATAGTATTGTTCAAACCGGCTAAAAATAAAATTCTAATAACATACTGCAACGCGGCCTTAAACATTTCAAAAACATGCTTTAAATACTTCAATTTAAATATAAATTTGAATGGAGACGCCCAATCTGCATAAATGCTACTCACACGTTTGTTTATGTAGTAGATATGACGTGTTAATACCAAAGAATTGAGTTGTGTTCTCATTTTACGTCCGAACGAAACAAAATGAAAATATTCTTTTGTATTAAACTAGTAACAATATTTCTCTCATTCGACACTTTGAACGACTTACGAATCCTCTCACCTTCAGCCAAAAAGATTATCGTAAATTTATTTATCTTTTTTGTTTTAAATGAAATATTATCAACTTAAATTGAATTTAATAACAATAACAATAAATTATGTTCTGGTATTAAAGTTATAAGCAGTTAACTTTTGGTGCAAAATAGTCCCTTTGTGTAGGTGGTACCAAAAGGGGTGCGACAGCTTCTATTATTATTCCCAAGGTGATAGCGACTAATGAACTAATACTATGTATTCGGAAGATTTGAATAAGTAGTATAGAAGTTATTAAGAATCTATATTTCACAAAATGTTATCCCATTTTTGGGGCGGTACTAGAAGGCGTGGATCAATATGGCCCATCTTCGAACTTAACCTGATATGGAAAAAAATATTACCGCATACCAAATTTGTCAATCGGTTACTCCTTTCGGGAGTTATCGTGCGCACCAACCAGCAGACAGACAGACGGACGGACATTGTTCAAATGACTTTAAATAACCCAAATCGAATTTCCATCAAAAATACTTGTGGTCGCTCCTTCGATGTGTTACACTTCTGCCTCGTAGCAAATGGTATATGTACACTCTCCTCAGTAAGGAGAGGGGATAAAGAAAAAACAATATTTATTTTGTATTTATCAATTTTTTGAACAGTATAAACAAATTCTGGAGTATGCAGGGTGCAGATATAGTAACGCTCTAAAAACGATCATTATGATCATTTTTTTGTTCAAAAAACATGTACATAATGTTTAAGATTGCAGACTTTCATAAAAATTTATTACTTTCAAAAAAATGTTTCTTGTGAAATGACTCACATATGCACTTGTACACAAGTGGGCATAAATAATCATACAGCAATAAGAATTCAGCTTATCGTCGGCTTAATGCTATTTTGGTCCGTTTTTGGAGTTAGGAGTTGATTATATGGGTTTCAAACATGCTTTTTCAGAATCTGCAATAATTTTTCCTATCTCGTCTAGTTTTCGAGATATTGGTAGGGTAAATCGATTTAACTCTGTTTTAAGGGAAATAATTTTTATATTTTTGTTCTATATCCCCATTTTTCTATGGCCTTATATTTTTTACTCACTATTTTACGTTCTTTCGATCACAATATGTAAATTACTCTCCTTTCATACCGACCTTCTTTGTGGTCCATGTGATACAAATACGAAAAAATATTAAAATAAAAGTGGATATGGACCAAAATGCCATGTACAAAAATTGTTATAACTTGCTTATTTTTGAATATAATAGCATAGACATGCATGGGAATAATACGAATACTGTTGGGAACCCTATGGAATAAAAAGTGTGTAACTCGTCAGTTTTACTCAAACAATAAATTGCGTTTTCTCCGATCATACAAAATGGCGTATGGAACAAAATAGCATTAAGCCGACGTTATGTTGTCACTTAAAAACAAAAAACAAAGAATGGAAGTTTAAATCGGTTGGAGCCTATCCTAATCATCATGTTAGATCAAGGCCAGTATTTGCTCTAAACAAATACCTAAGGAGTTTCTAGTCAGAATCCGTTTATGGTGGGAGGGGAAGTTGATCCTGTTGTTGAGGAGGTGAGCAAGTCCACCAAACCATCCATAAAGGAGGGAGCCTCAAACAAAAAGACCCATTCTAAAGGAATAAGCAAGGTGGCTATAAAAAAGGGTAAGGAAGCACCATCTTTTTCGCAAATAACCAAAAAAACATATTCAGGACGAACTACACTATGCCATAATTGATAGCAGTAGTGCGTCTGGCAGAATTCCCGAAGAGCAAAAGAGTATCTTCGAAGATTTGTTCTACACAAAGGTATTGGACCACATGATGGACCAACAATCCAAGTAATGAGTTGCACTCACCTTGGGACGGCGCAAAGCTGAAACTGGTAAGGAAAAGCGACATCCCTGTACTCATAAAAACATCTTTCTATGTCAGAGGATGGGCAAGTAAGGTACCGTCAGAGCGCATACTCAGCGTCATTGGCAAACAAGATTCGATTCGCATGGCATTTTTCGGGATTTGGAAAATCTTCAATTTGGAAAACCCCCATTGGCAGGACAGTTAAATCGAGCCCAAACTCGAACGTACAGCCTGCAGTGGCAAACGAAAATAGTGAAGAGAAAGGAGCGAGTGAGACAATTCCAAAAAGTGAGTTGGAAGTGGTCGATAACATCGCCAAATTGCCGATAGCATCATCAAGTTCCCAGCAAAGGTGGTGATAAGGATATGAAGAGGGGCACAAAAACTCAAAACAAAGAGGGAGCGACAAAAAACAACACCGCCTTCCAAAAGTGGTCGATAACATTACCAAATTGCCGATATCACCAATTTTGCAGAATGTTCCTAGCAATAGTGGTGATAGGAATAGGTACATAAATAATGACAACAAAGAGGGAACGACAAAAAGTAACACCGCCTCCCAAAGAGGTCTACTTGAAGAGTGTGTAATAGGTAGTAAACGAAAGGAGGAGAAAGACTTACCACCAAATAAGGAGGGAGTGCAACCAGATAGGATAGACTACTCCCAAAGGAAACTTTTACTGGAAAGACAATGATTGAGGTCAGCCAGATAAACCTCCACCGGAGCGAAACGGCATCCATTGCTCTGATGGACATAATAAATAAAGGCAGGATTCTTTGGTCCAGGAACCGTGGACTACGAGTAACAAGGTTACTGCGGGGTTACAAGGTTACAAGGTTACGCTAACACAGGTACTCGTCCAAGGACTTGTATTCTGTGCCATAAAAACTTATGCTATCTTTTCTCTCCAGAGTTGTCAATATCGGACGCAACTGTGCTGATGCAAGGTAATGGAAGTATGTACCTGGCGTCAGAATACCTGCCATTCGATGCGCCGACATTGCCAACTACGTCGGAATTACAACGTCTGGTAAGGGAATCCAAAAATACAAGTATTGTGTTACTAGCTGGTTGTGATGCCAACTCACACCATATTGCTTGGGGTAGTACTGACACCAATAAAAGGGGCTTGTCCCCTTATAGATTTTTTGAATACTAACGAACTCTCAACATAGGGAACAAGGCGACCTTTGTTAACAAAATTAGGCAACAAGTATTAGATATAACGATATGCTCAGAAAACCTCATTGATGAGATCCATGGGTGGAGGATTTCGGATGAACACTCCTATTTGGACCATAAGGTTTAAAATTGCACGGCCACCGCCAAACCCAATAAGTTTCCATAATAAGGCTAAGACCGACTGGACTAATTTCGGAAATCTACTTAGAAATCGATTGGGGCAGCTTACACGCGATTATCTATGTGCAGAAGACATTGATATCAATATGAAGAAGATTACCGAGGCTCATGTAAAATCATTCGAAGATAGTTGCCCACTTCGAGAAAGGAAATCTGCCTATGAGAAACCCTGGATGACAGGACAAATTCGCTCTATTGGCAAAGATGTCCGCAGACTTTACAACAGAGGTCGACGTAAAAAGCTATCAGTATATTGGAACGACTACCACAGAAGACTCAAAGAATACAATAAAATCATTATATCGGCGAAACGTAACTCCTGGAGGCTTTTCTGTGAACAAGTAGACAGCGTTAACAGCATGTCTAAAATGAAAAAGTTCCTCTCAAAAACTCATATCCAAACAGAAACACTGGTGGATGAAAGGGGTAAAAGGATGGAAACTATAGAGGATACCGTCAGGCTCTTGATGAAAACTCATTTTCCGACTGGTAATGCTGGACCAACATAGGATCAGTTAAAGAATGAAAATGCATTGCATCAAGTACCTATTACGGATATAACAGATGGTATTGTTAAAGAAGCGATAAAAAGTTTCTCTTCCTTTAAGGCTGCGGGACCGGATGGAATATTTCCAGCACTTCTGCAGAATGAGGTGGATCTGGTATCAACTCATCTGGCTGGAGTATTCACTGCATGCCTAACTCATTATTATACCCCAAAAAACTGGCAGGAATCAAGGGTGGTATTCTTACCAAAGCTTGGCAAGGCGAGTTATACGACCCCAAAGGCTTATCGACCCATTAGCCTAACTTCTTTCCTGTTAAAAACAATGGAGCGAATAATTGATAACATGGTCAAAAGTAATATAGTGGATGACAGGTTAAAATTCAAACAACACGCCTATGTCAAAGGAAGATCAGTGGAAACAGCTCTGCATGAGGTAGTGCACCACATAGAAGAGTCCTTCAGTAAAGCAATGTACACACTTGCTGTTTGCATAGACATTGAGGGCGCATTTAGCAATGTACAGACCGATACAATTATCCAGTCTTTACACGAGTTTCAGTTTGACCGGGCGCTGAAAAACTGGATCAACAATATGCTAAGGAATAGGTGGATTATTTGTGGGTCATATGACGTAAAAATAAGAGACAATGTAAATCGTTGTATACCTCAGGGGGTATTTTATCGCCTCTTCTATGGGCTACGACGATACACAGTCTCCTAAAAGCCCTCACCAATGAAGGACTTAAACCAGTCTGTTATACAGACGACGTTGTAATACTTCTAAGGGGCTTTCATCCAAATCTATTATGCAGAAGAGCTGAAGAGGCACTTAACATAGCATGTAACTGGGCACAACCAAGGGGATTAAATGTTAACCCAAACAAAACAGAAATATGCCTATGTACAAGGAAAACGAATATCCCACGTTTTACCCGGCATCGATTCCTGAATAAGACAATTGCTATAACTAAAAAGGTAAAATACTTGGGAGTAATCTTGGGTCATAAACTGTACTGGAAATATCATCTTGAAGAAAGAGTTACAAAGGCTCAAATATTACTCACTGGCTTTACATGAGCGTGATTAGACCAATAATCACCTACGCCTGTGTAGTGTGGTGGACATCAATGGACATGAAGTAATACCATTGCAAAAAATTCAACGTATGTGCTGTCTAGGCATAAGCGGGGCATTTAGAACTGCACCAACAAGAGCGTTGGAGACTATACTGCACATCCAACCAATAGATATCCGTATAAAGTATGAGGCAGCCCTCACAGCAATACGTCTACAAGTGATGGGTGAATGGATAAATCGAGACCACAGGTCGTACCATCAGAAGATATTACAATCACTGGTCGATCATATTCAAACAACGGAAATCTTCGACCGCATTCCTGAAGTGCGGCTTACAGCTACCTGTGATTCGTTCGTGCCAGACAGACGCTCCTGGGAAAACGGAACACTAGCTCATGCGCCAGTGGGAACCAGCTGCTACACTGATGGGTCCAGGCTAGGAGGAAGGACGGGTCTGGGACTTTTTATTGATGAACCAGAAGTCGAACTTTCGAAGAAGTTCGAGCAATCACGGAGTGTGTTAACTGGCTCAGTAATACCACAAAGCCTAAATATGCCAACATATTCACAGATTGTCAAACGGCGATCAAAGCAATAACATTGGAAAAGGTCAAATCCAGAACAGTGTTAGAATGTAAAATAACGATAAATAATTACTCAGTCCATGGTCAACTGCGTATTTTCTGGGTACCGGGACACAACTGAGTGACTGGAAATGAACGAGCAAACAGCTTGGCTTCAAAGGGCAGAGAATTTCGAGTAATAAACTTGGAAAATTGGAAACCTTTCGAAGCCACAAAGGATGAGTTGAAACACTGGGTAGTGATGGCTCACAAAACTGTGTGGAATAGAGATAGGTGTAGGAGCAACTGCAAAGATGCTGTGGGGTGACCCAAATGAGAAGAAAACGAGTAGTTTTCTGAAACTAAACAAGATCGAGATTAGTAAGATGACTAGCTGAAAACGACGAGTGTAGGGCATGCAGGGAAAACATCGAAACGGTGGAACATTTTCTGTGTCACTGCCCAGCTTTCACACATGCAAGATCCCGATATTTTGGTTCCGACATATAGCCAGTCTTGACTCATCTCAGAGGATATGACTGGAAGATACGGAGAAAATACGCGTCTAGTACCGATTTTCTGTAACCCGTGGGGTATAAAAATCATAAATACGGAGCGCACAACAGGCCGAACCACTGGCTTTAGTGTATGTCCATGGACATGAGACGTTTAAACGTCTCCTCTATTCAACCTAACCTGCTCTAAACATGAACCTATAACCTAAAAATGCGGTTTCAATATGAAAGGTGAAATAAAATTCATGTTGATTCATGGAGCCACAGGAAATAAAAATGTCTATTTTTCCAAAAAATCGTTTTTTGCTGGTACGAAAAAAAACATAAAAATAGAAAACAATTCGCAACAAAATGTTTGTGCCAATTTTTGAAAGCTAGGATCAAAGCGAAGAGACCAATGCCTATTTAAAATATCAAGCTTTCAAAAATTTTAAAAAACAAATGTATAGGACTTTTTTAAAATTTATTTTTTTAAATTTAATTTTTCTTATTGTTCTAACGACAGTTATTAAACTTCTGTTTCTACGTGAAAGTGATATTTGCAAAATCTGTAGCCATAATAGTTTCCTTTAATTTAACCCCGCTTTATCGTGCTTATACTTCTAATATGGTCCAAGTTCTAAAGTCAATCAACAAGAAAATCGGAATTAAAAAAAATTACCATACAATTTTATTAATGTATGATATTTTTTTTGGTCTAGGACACAGAAAACTTGTGCACAACCCTTTGACAAAAATTTTTTAAACTGGTGTAATTTGCGATTAATTTTTGCATCCTTTTCACGTATATATTTCTCATTCGTTCCAGAGATTGTTCCTATTATCCATTTTAATAAATCCATGTTGGATGCTATAAAAAATTCAGACTAGCTGATCTTACCGCAGTTTTTCGGATAGTTCGGCAAGATCTGAGCGCTTTAAAATTAAAATGTTTGGGCAGATACCTTAACTTAATAACAACGATAAAACTTGACAGTATTTCAGATAGAGTGGTGTATTACAGAGGTTGCTCCGCTCGACTTCATTCCAGCTCGCAAATATTAGCCGATCTTTACGAAAGGGACAACGCTATTGAAAATGGACCAAATCGGTCCATGTTTGTATATAGCTCCCACATGAAGCCTAATTGTACAATCGATCCAGTTGTTTATTATACAGATCGGCATAGAATCACTTTTTGAGTCGATTTAGCCATGTCCGTCCGTCTGTCGGTTTGTCCAGATATTCTTGTGATCAAAATGCAGGCCGCAAATTTGAAGCGATCTTTACGAAAATTTTTACAGTGAAATTTCTTAGACTAGAGACAATCATTATTGAAAATGGGGCATATCCGTCCATGTTTTGATATATCCTTCAAATAAAGGTCCCATCCGATGTCACTTCTTGACGCTCTACAGAACACATCTTTGATTGAGCTGTCTGAAATTTTAGAATTTACACTTTACATTGAACCCACTCGTTCCTTTTCAAAATGGGGTACATCGGTCCATGTTTTGGTATATCCCCTTGTAAAGGTCCCGAGCAATGTTACATCTTGACGCTCTAGAGAAAACATTTTTCAATTGATCTGACTGAAATTTGAGAATTTATATTGCATTTAATCGTCCCTAGTGATAAGAACATCGGTTTATGTTTTGATATTGCCCCCATATGAAGGACCCGTCGTTTAGATTTCTTGGCGTTATAGGGGAGCCCTTTTTTAACCTATCAAGCGGAAATTTAAGTTTTTGTACTTCGTATTTTCTAGTGAGACGATTTAATGCATTCATATAACCTATGTAATAATGGTTCTCCGAGTATTTGTTGGCAAACAATGGTGAATGGTATTGTACTGTCGGCCCCGCCCGACTTTAGTCCTTTCTAACAGTTTTATGAGGGATGCTATATATATGTATATTTCGGGTCCAGCAATAAAAGAAAACAATCATTTATCATTGGAAATGGTTTCATTGTTTTTCAAAATATTCTCCGTGAAGATCAATACACTTTTTCATGCTACACTTTCTACTCCGATAGAGAAATCTCCAAAACTTGTTTTTTGAACGATTTAACAGCTGCTTCGGACGTCGAAAACGTTGACCACGCAATTTTTTCTTGATGTGAGGAAATAAGAAGAAGTCAATGAGTGTTCAGTGGGATTGAGTGCTCAGATAGCACATTGTTTCAGCTGATGTGTGACAGCTCTTAGTCCAGATTTACACTAGTATATTTTTTTCAGCAGCTTATCCGCTAATTCTCTTTTAAACTTGCCTCTGCGTTTAGACACATAATTTTGTTTCGGATATTTCTGTGTGAATTGTTGTTGTTTCAAAGGCCGAGTGAAAAACACAAAACGTTCAGACCGATAAGCCCGAGTACGGGAGAGTTTTTCCCCCCTCTTGCCGACTGCCTCTCTCTCTCTCCTACAAAACTCCGATAATCTGCTGAACATTCAGCCAATGTAAATAGGGACTTATTGTCGTGATGCAAAATAATCCGTTTTTCCTTATTTCTTCAATATCTACAACTTTGCTTCAGACACAAAAGAGATATTCCATACGGTATACCGAGAAAAAATATAGAAAAAGTGCTAAAAATCCACCTTGAGCAAATAAATATAAATTAATAATTGAGCCAACTTGACTAAACGAATGATGTAGACGTTCTTATTTTTGGGGATACTTTCACGTCCAATTCTCAGAATTGAGTCCCAAATCAATGAGCTGAAAAATGCTGTACTGTGATATTTATACATATTTTGATATTTCATACCGTACAAATGAGCTGTGGACGTCAGCTTTTCTGAATGAATTTCGCTCACGATAGCTCTCGAAATGAGTTTTAATTTTTCTCGTGGGGTTCACTGACGCCCCATCAGGTACGCTCCCTACATTAATTTATTAATTTATACAACACAACCGATATAGCTGAGTTAGAAATGCTTCAGTGCATTATAAGATTGACCAATTATCCCCAAATAGAATTATTATTGCCGAGTGTGAATACTTTTTTCAGCCAGTGTGTTTGTAATCCACCCACATACCCATAATATGTATGTGCACATACAATATTGTTCACGAAAACAAACCCACATAGTTGCAAACGTACAATGAAATTATTTACAACGTCCAAATGCAATCCTTGTTCAAAAGTAGGGAGAGTGTGTGCCCCTCCTCTGGGTCTTACGGACAAATCATCAGATAAAAATAAAATTTATATTCGAATTTCCTCTGCACGTTCTTATCACTGAACCATTACCAGTGCAACCGGATGCAACTTTGGTACACAGCAATGACCTGCGTGAATGGTGAATGTTGAATGCCAGGACATTGGTATTTTCCTTCCATGTCCTGTTTATGTTTTACAGCTTTAATACATCCTTAGCCAAACAAAATGTACATTTGTATAGAAGCTCGCTCCATTTGACCATTTGAGGGTTGTATGTTATGATTATTTTTATTATTAAATGACAATAAAGTTTATTTGCATCGGACATTTTATTAATAAAAGAGCAAATGCTGATATTTGCATATTCTTATATATCCTCACCCTGACAATACGCTCTACTTGCAATTTTTAATTATAGTCTGGACATATACTCGTATATTAAACATGACTTATACCCGTATTTTATGGGCGGATAATTGTATTTATGAGAAACATCAGGCCATAATACAATCGCCGTTCTCAATCGCTGCTCACATAGACCAATGCAGGTCCATATTGATACCACGGGCTCAGTTGCACCTCATCGAAACCAACCTGTTTGATAAACAGAGTTATCAATAGTACGAATACCGGTACCGGAAAGACCTTCATAGAAAGGCCGACCCTATTATATCCAGCCGTCGTTTACTTAACGATGGACAGTAGCAAAGCAGGTGCTCAATGCTCTCCACTTCTTCCTCATCACAAGAGCTCCTACTTAAGCCATTGGACTCACTAACTAATCTTCTGGTCGCGGATCAGGCAGAATCAGAATTGGATTTTTACCGTAAATCCGTTTTTTTACCGTAACAATGAATTTAATTTACTATAACAATATGAATTTTCGTAATGGTCTAACGACCATGGAAATTTTAAATGTCAGACCTACTAATTTTTTATACTTTATTTCGTATAATAATTTGAGTATACTTTAGGATGTGGACAGAAACACGATTATTAAAATGCAATGGTAGCATTTTACAGCTAGATATAGAAGACCAAAAAAAAAACGAATTTCGAATAAAATCGACGTCGAATTTTTTGCACAGACCTACAATATTGCACTGGTCAAATCGAATCCTTTCTACAAATACTTTAAAACCTAAGAGTTATCTCGTATAGTTACCAAGATATCTGCAATTGAAAATTGAATTTTTCATTTTATTCCGACCCTGTCCCACACGGGAAAATCGCCGTTTTTCATATGTTTGATTTGAAAGAAAATATATTTGGAACTAAATTTTTTAAATATTATATATTTGCGAACTAATAATAAAATTTATTTGAAAATCCAGAAATTTTGTTTGGATCGCACATAGGGTAATTCCAAAGGAAATCGACCCACACATTGAGCACCCATTCTGAAAATTTTATATTTTATGGAGCAATATGGGGGTAATATTCAGAAATAAAATTAAAAAAAATTGAAAATACTTTTTTCAGGATAATCAAGGATTAAGGACATTTTCGTCCTTTTGATATCCTTAATACACAAATTGTTATCCATATGTGTAATACTTATAAATATCTTTAAGATGGTACTTATTTCAATTAAATCTGACATTCCGTTCAAAAGTTATGGCGACTTGAACATAGCTTAATTTTTTACAAAACAATGTAGATGTCCTACTTTGTCACCCTATAAAATCTAAACCGCTACAAATTTTGACACACGGTAAACTGTCATTATTTCGTATCATCTTGCAGTATGCGCATGCAAAATTTCAGCAAAATCAAAAATGTAAAATTTTCAAATCGTCATTTTTGGGTCGATTTTCTTTGGAATTACCCTATACATATTATTATATATATGAGGAAAACACGTCAAAAGGCCCACTTTTTTATTTTATTCCGATCGCGTCGAAACACGGTGGGGTTGCAGAAGTACTATAGGTATGAGATGTGCCAAAAAAAAATAGCTTTAATATTTGCAAACAATTATCTGTGTACATTTTGTGCGTTTCTAAATAGCTGTCATATTTAGAAACGCACGAATTGAAAGCCACGGTTCTTTCAAATCGGTGCACGTAGGGGTCAAAATTTCAAACTTTGACACCCTGTATCTTCCTAACATTGAACATTCCTCGTACATACACAATATGTACGAGGAATGTTCAAAAAATATCGCGAATTTTGTATTTTTTCAAAAAGTATTTATTTATTCATGAATATCTATTTTGTCCCCTTCAAAGTAACTCCCCTCGGATATAACACACTTCTGCCAAAAGTTTTTCCCAATCCCCGAAGCACTTCAAATAATCATTTTTTGTGATGTGATTCAGCTCCTCCTTCGATGCCGTCTTTATCTCCTCAATCGTGGTGTAGCGTCGTCCTTTCATGCGCCTTTTCAGTTTTGGGAACAACAAATATTCACTGGGGGCTAGGTCAGGGGAATACGGTGGCTGCGGCACGATTACTGTGTTGTTTTTGGCCAAATATTCGCGCACAAGCAACGATGTGTGTGCAGGGGCGTTATCATGGTGCAAAAGCCAGTTTTTGTTCTTCCACAAATCCGGGCGTTTTTGGCGGATTGCTTCGCGCAGTTTGCGCATAACTTGCAGGTAATATTCTTTATTGACCGTACTAACCTTTATTTTGTTTTTCACACAAAATTTTATGCAGATTCTTTGATCCATTTTCTGAAATAGATAAAAATCGAAGACAAGTTAAAACACATCCAAGCACAACAGCTGTCAAAAATTAACTAAACATTCAAAATGGCCGACCTTGTCAGCATAAGTAAGGGACATGAGTACCAACATAACGCTAAAAAAATATCAAAAATCAAATACACGTAGCCCGCGGAAATTAAAAATTCGCGATATTTTTGGTACATATGTACTACGTATTTGAGGACTGACTTTCGCCAATAAAATATGTGTTTATTAGCTGTTAGAGGGAAGTTTCTGGATACTCTCTGAGACATCCCTTCATACAACCGCAAGATGGGCTTCCGGTAATGGTTTAATTTTAACCCACCAAGACGGAACTACACCATTTCCAAGTGTAAATCAGAAAATATCTATTGAAATTTAGAAATTCCATTTGAAATTCAGAACTCGTCACTTGAAATTTAGATATTCCATTCAAATTTCAGAATTCGTCAATTCAAAAACAGAATTCCCATTTGAAATTCAGAATTCGTCAATTGAAATTCAGAACTTGACATTTAAAATGAGTTATCGCCAAGAATTTTGCTTTATTATAAAGATAAGGGGTTTGTCATTATGTAATGAAATGGTTTCGGGCAAGTGGCCGAGAGGCCCAATTTTCGACCGCTTTGTGCAGCATTTGGGGCTGTATGTCAGCAACAACTCGCCGAATATTCTCTTCCAAGGCGTCAACCGTGTCGGGCTTATCTTCGTAGACAGGCGACTTCACATAACCCCACAAAAAATAGTCCAGCGGTGTTAAATTGCACGATCTTGGAGCCCACGTCGCGAGATAATGCGCTCACCAAAAGTTTCCTTCAATTAATTGATGGTTTCGTTGGATGTACAGCATGTAGCGCCGTCTTGTTGAACCAAAGTCGTCCACATCAACATCCTCCAATCCAGGCACGAAATAGTCATTAATTATGGCTCTATAGCGTTCCCCATTGACTGTAACATTATAGCCGGCTTCATTTTTGATCAAATGTGGACCAATGAGTCCCTCTGCCCATAAAGACACCAAACAGTGACTTTTTATGATTGCAACGGCGTCTGAACAATGGCTTGTACATTACTCCAAATGCGACAATTTTGTTTATTAACGTACTCATTCATCCAAAAGATCCATCAAACATCCGAGCGAACCGAACCATTATTTTGGTAATAAATTTGCACGATTTGCAAACGTTCTTCCGGAGTAATTCTATTCATTATAAAATGGCAAACCAAACTGAGCATAAATCAAGTGACAGCTGTCAAAAAGACCAACCCCGGAAAAAGTATTGTATACTATAGAAAATCTGAATTTCAAGTGACGAGTTCTGAACTTTAAGTGGAATTTCTGAATTTCAAGTGAGGAATTCTAAATTTCAAATGGAATTTCTGAATTTCAATTGACGAATTCTGAATTTAAATTGAATTTTTCTGAACTACACTTGGAAATGGTGTAGTTCTTTTCACCAGGAGAAATATGGTACAACGTGTTACACCTCTCTCCTTGGGGGGTAATGAAATTCCCTTCTCTGAAAGCGGGAAGTTGTACTTCTAACCCTATATTTTAGAAAGAGCAAATAAGGATGTGGTAGCGCTATATACCTGCAAACGGACAATAAGAAAAAGCTGGGGTCTGAACCCGCTAAAGTTTATTGGTTGTATACAGCAGTAGTCAGAAAGATAATGCTGTACGGCATTGTCGTCTGGTGGACATCTCTGCAGAAATCCACCTTCTGTGCGATACTAAACAAGGTTCAGCGAATGGCTGCTATATGTGTCACTGAAGCGCTGAGAACGAAACCAACTGCGGCACTAAATGTTATACTACATTTAATGCCGCTATATACGAGTATTATAGCAGTGCAATATACCGCACGTACTGCGATTAGACTCGGGGAACTGTCACTATTGTCAGGAAATGGCTACGGTCATAGTGTCATTCTAGACAGAATGACTGACCTTCCGGGCACTGTTGATTTCACTATGACTGAGCCACTCTTTGACAAGAAGTATCTCACTCTTATACCTGATAGATCAGAATGGAATAGTCATATCCCAATACAGAGGAGATTCTTTAAATTATATACATACGGTTCCAAACTCGATATCCAAGTGGGTTTTGGTGGCTTTTCTGAGGAACTTCAGCTTTCACCTGCAAAAAGACTGTCTGATCACTGTAGTATTTACCAGGCAGAAATCTTACCTATTAAAGAGGTAGCGGAATGGCTGAAAATGAATGTGCTGACCAAAATCGGTATAAATATTTTCTCTGATAGTCAGGCAGCTATTAAGTCCCTGGAGACTATATTCCTGAATTCAAAAACTGCCCTCGACTGTCGCAGATCTCTTAACGATATGGCTGAACAGTTCAATATTCCCTTGATATGGGTGCCGGGCCACATGGATATACCAGGGAACTGCAAAGCAGATGAACTTGCAAGACTAGGAACTACCTTACACGCTCCAGGGGACCTGGAACATGTTGGCATGCTTCTGCATTCTCCTATTGAAAGAAAGCGCAATTACGGCAACAAATGACAGGTGGTCACTAGTCAGGAACGGCATATATTCCAGGCTGATGTGGCCCGGTTTCGAATCAAAACGCACAAAAGCACTGCTGTCGCTGCCGAGAAAGGACGTCTCCCTTATCGTGTCTCTCATGACAGGTTACTGTCTTATTGGACGGCACTCAGAGAGACTAAAGGTCTTGCATAATGACTAATATGCAATAATTAATACTACATTCAAGCGCAAACATATTATGGCGATGGTAACAGTATTTCGGCGGATTCACATGTTGTTATGTTATTGTTTTATCATCAGCAACCCAAAGTATTTATTTAAGGGAAATTAACAATATTTAAAAGTTCATCATAACCTAAAGACAAAAAGTTGATAATTACCCCCTTCATAAAACCTAAATTGCTCGTTCACAAACTTCGAGTTAAATTTGATAAAACATTAGGAAACGCATACACAAGTTAATTTGTTGCTTTAAAAATATGATCGACCTTTTTCATAGATATTGACCATATCGTCCCATCCCAAACAAAATATCATCACTGAGGTCGTACATCAATGCTGACATTGAGGAAGATAACCCGGAATGGAGTTCATTTCGTTGGGAAACAAAAGGGAGAAAAAGAACACAACAGTACACCTGGTTTTAATTAAGTTCTCCGGGGCAACGACAATCAAAAAAGTTTGCCCACACTCATCGGCATCCGCACCGAGGCAGATACGTTGGCCTCACCGTCGCGTCGGTGGGTTAGTCTTCGGCGACTTGGCTTCCGGCAACAAATGAAAGTAAGGAAAGTTATTGTGCAATACATTCATTATCAGCTATCGTGTCCTTAACACAATCTAAATAATTAGAATATGCAAATACGCTTTAATCCTCGTCCACAATCCGGCGCAGCTGCAAACGATGTCGATTAGTACGAGTCGAATAACTGATTATTCCTACTTACAGTGTTTCCAAACGAAACAGAATAAGAAAAAAGCAGTAAGGAAAAACTAAAAGTCTGGCGGGGCCGACTATATAATACCCTACATCTCCCTAACAATGCAAAAAGGGGCATTGCCATAATAATTTGGAACAATTGTTTACATTTCACTTAACAAATTACTTCGCTCCACCTTCGCATCAAGGCTTATTCCAAGAAGGAGTTGAAGATGTTGATCATAATAAACTAGATCTACAACTATAACATTAAAATGAGCAGTATTCATTCATAGATCAAGAATCGAATGAAACAAATAGATGGGACAATACATAATCTAATCAAATTTTCATCAACTTCAATCAAAAATTTAATTTCTGCCAAATTATATATAGATCTGACGTAAAATACAGTTTTAATAGCGCTTAAATACTAAATAGGCAGAAACATTTATATGTGGCTATATCTAAATCTGAAACGTTTATCCCCAAATTAAGCAGTGTTCGTTCCTAAATTTAGAAACTTCTATCTGTCAAATTTTGTAATGATCGGAACTAAAGTACAACTTCTATAGAGCTTTGATACCAAATCGGTAGTAGCACGTAAAATACAGTTTTAATAGCGCTTAAATACTAAATAGGCAGAAACATTTATATGTGGCTATATCTAAATCTGAAACGTTTATCCCCAAATTAAGCAGTGTTCGTTCCTAAATTTAGAAACTTCTATCTGTCAAATTTTGTAATGATCGGAACTAAAGTACAACTTCTATGGGGGCTATATCTAAATCTGAACCTCTTTCTGCCGAATTTCGTACTTATCGCATATAAAATACCGTACCTACAGCGCTTACATGACAAATCGGGTAACTTTTCGGAAATTGAGTTAAGGCCACTATCGGTTTTGCCTAGCCATACTACATTGTGTGTTTATATTTTGGGCATGTAGCTATTACTGTTATCTCCAAAAACGGTGGAACATTTTCGACGTAATTTGCAATATGTCACTTAAAATTGAATTTTTTCAGAAAGTAACTTTATTTTTTTTAAGAATATAAAGAAAGATGCATTTTCGTACATAATAAGACAAAAAAATACTGGAAATTGTTTTGTAAATATTACGCCATGGGAGAGAAGCAACATTTTCTAAAAAACAGAAAATCTAAATGGATTTATGACATCACTATTTTTGATTGCTTCGAAATTTTGTTTATGTATTATTTACCTAAAAATATTTTAAACGTAGTTCAAGAAAAAATTTTAAAAAAAATTCTTTAAGAGTTATGAGCAATTTAAAGTTGATGAAATAACGGTTTTTCTAAAACGTAATTTCATTTTTACGTGACCGATTTTAATGTGCTATACCTTGTATTGAAGGTAATTTCACCTACTACAACAAACAGGAGTAAGCAAATACTGCAACAAATATACGAATATTTAATGTTTTTGCCCTTTTATAATTTCTATTACGATTTTCACCTTTGATTTTTGTGAAATTTTAATGTCGTGTTCTTAGATGTCTCTGTTAGCTACTGTATGAATTTGGAAGTGTTGAATTGATGAGAACTATTTTTTTACGATTTTTTATAAAAAAAACCATTTGCATAATTTCTGGGAATGTGCTTTAAATAACACACTGCTACAAATTTGAAAAAATCTCTGGAACTTCTGATGCGACATAGTGTAGGTTGTAGATCTCATTGAGTACAACTGGAAAAACAAAATTTTAAGTGTTGTATACCCTCAAAATCTAATTTTAGCGTTGAAAACCGCTTTTTTCGACTTCTTGTACAAATCGATTTGTTAAACTCTTATTTTTCAACCGATTTTTGGTTACATAACGGTTTTTGAAAGAGGAGACATAATACATTCGTAATAATGTACATGTAACAACCCCATACAAAAGCGCAATTGAAATTTTCTTTTTTTTTGAAAAATTCGCCTTACTGACGCAATTTTTCTCCGATTGCTGTGAAATCACACTTAATTTAATTGAGAATAAACACAGTTTCAGAATGATACGTACAAAGAGCACCATTGCTAATAAAATATTGCAATGCGTCGCGATCAAAGATGAAAAATTGGGAAAATTTATGTAAGTTTCAAATTTACCCGCCTGTAGCTCTGTGTATTTAACTTAAAGTACCATAATATGCACATATTTTTAAAGGGCTATGTCTCCTCTTTCAAAAGCCGTTATGTAACCAAAAATCGGTTGAAAAATAAGAGTTTAACAAATCGATTTGTACAAGAAGTCAAAAAAAGCGGTTTTCAACGCTAAAATGAGATTTTGAGGGTATACAACACTTAAAATTTTGTTTTTCCAGTTGTACTCAATGCGACCTACAACCTACACTATGTCACATCAGAAGTTATTTTTGACTGTAGCACTGTGTAATTAACATAATGCTCATTTTTAGCCGTTAGTTTATTAATATAACAATAACAATAATTAATATTATTAATTTAGCAAAATTATTTGCAAAAACGCAAAAAAAAAAAGATATTTAAAAAACAAAACTCATTAAACAATAGCAAGAGTCAAAAGATAAGAAAGTACTTGTTAAACTATACTCTGAGATGAAAAATTTCACTTTTTGATGTAGAAAAAAATACAATAACTTTGTTAGTCCGTTTTTCACACAATTCGACAATTCAAAGAAAAAACAAAGCAATAATAAAGCAAAAGTAATTTCTTGAACTCAAAACTACCACGCATACATTCCATTGTCCGATTAAAAAATTAGAGTTCAGACAACATCAACTTCCGAAAAGTAATGTGTGAAGACGGTGTACATTGATTAATATTTTAATACCCAATTTCTTCTTTTTTACTGTAAATAGTATACTTGATTCGAATCTTTCTCATAAAATTTTTTTTGTTCTTACACTATGCAACAAAAATTTTGTCCAAGAAATGCGGCAGTCTTGAAAAGATTGGGTGTCTACTTTCGAAGCAAACTATATGTCAGCTACAGGTACTGCAACTTATGAACCTTAAACCTGGAATTTATGAATGAAATTTCTTATTAATAAAGTAGTGTAATTCAGCGCCTTAAAGAGAGAAGTCGATCTTCTGAAAAATATTACAAAGTTATATTTTGAAGTATCAGTAAAAGGCAAATAACTTTTCAATGTGTAAATGATCCCGACAATTTCTGCTACATCTGCGGAAAATATGTAATTAAAAAATCGACGTGCGTTTAGTAAAATATATGTGTAATATTTTGGTATACGAGTTAAAAATATGAACGAACCGTGGACACCTTGTATTATGTGTAATTCGTGCCATGTAAATCTTACTCGATGGACTAGTGGAAGAATGCGGTAAGTTCTTTAAAATTAATGTATTACAATTTTTTGTGGAATAAAACGTTTTAATTTTAGACATGACGTGCAATTTGGAATGCCAATGATTTGGAGACAACCATTCATTCACGATACGGATTGCTATTTTTGTCTAAGTAAACAGATTGGAGTAGGAAGGAGCATTCGCTGGAATCACGGTGAAGTAAAATCTGTCACTTTTCCAGTTGCACATTCGGAAACAATACCAATTCCCTAGTGTCCAAGTATAGCTAACATCCTAATTACGGAAATATCATCAAGTTCAACTGAGTACTCAACTCTGAGCGATTCAAGTTTGAGTCAAAAGTCATCGCTTTTAACTCAGTTTCAACTCATTGATCTAGTGAGAGATTTGGAACTGACCAAAGATAAGGCAGAACTACTTGTACAATATTTTGGCCCCAGATGCTAACATATCATATTATAGAGTCGGTGATATATCTTACAAACAATTTTATACAACTGTAGATAGCAGATGCTGTTGCAAGGACATTCCCGGATTGTTCGAGGAACTTAATCAAACATACAATTCAAAGGAATGGCGGTTACTTGTTGACAGTAGTAAAGAAAGTTTGAAAGCAGTACTTTTACACAACGGAAATCAGATACCATCGATTCCCATTGCTCATGCTGTCAACACTTTCCAGATGAACACATAAAATATGAACATGACAGGAACATTTTTTGCGATTTAAAAGTACCCAGTAAAAATTTTTCGGAAAAAGCAATCGAGTAGGGAATTAAGTGCGTACTAATTCCTTACTCGCTCCCTAACTGATTTTTTTTATAAAGGGATGAGACTTCTGGAACTAATTCTGAAATGCTGAAAATAGAATGCGTTCGATTTTTCCACCAGTTTAGAAAAATTAAAAAAAAAAAAATTTCTTTCGTTTATATTTTCTATTTTTAATTTTATTTTATAGACTTACTAGCATTTAAATACCCGGCGATGCCCGGGTTGCCTTTGAAAACAGTGATGCACACATTAGTATTATTTTTGATTTTGAATAAAAAATAAGGACCCAAAAACTAAAAAAAAATGTTAGCAATAGCAAAATTTATGTAAAAATACGTATTTAAAATCTTTGGTTTACAAATACCTTCGAGTATTTGATCATACGCTGATCATTAAAAATTTGTTTAACATCCAGGATCAGTCTACTTGAAAGTCTATCAAACTCCAGATGCTCTCAAAAACTCAAACAAATTCACTGACAACAGTAAAAAATTCTGTAAATATGAAAGCACAACCTCAAATGTACGATATGTGTGCAAACTTTGAAAATAATACTTTTATGGGGTCAGTGGTCAAGAGGTCACCAAATAAGTGGCTGAGAAACAAATGCATAATATGCTATGTATGTTTCAAATTTCGATGTACTCGTATACATTTTTGTTTAAATATTACCGGTGTATATAGCGAGCGATATATTTCGAAAAGACTTTTTACATATGTCTCCGTTTTTGTGTACCTCTTGTCCTCAGGCCGGACGACGCATTTCCTTGAAGATCGTTTTATGCACATATATGTGCAGCTCCACATATTTTTATGGGATTTTTATTGGAAGAATGAAAAATCTTAAAGAATTTTGAAATGTAGTGGAAGAATGAAAATTGCTTTGGTCACTACTTACAACAATCTTAAAATTCAAAATTGTTTTTTTCCTGTGTATACTACTTATTTTATCTTTGTATAATTTAAGCGCGAGAGTTGACCACTGTCCAAAAAAGGACTATGTTAATAGTCCGTTGGCTATACCACACTGGAGTTTCTAGCTTTCTACCTGTTATATGAGCCGCAACGGTCAAGCGGCCAAAAGTCGCTTGAATTAGTATTAACATTGCCATTTTGGGCCCTTTAAAGTATAGAAAGAGGGGAAATCGCATTGGTCACTGCTACACTGGCCACAGTCTGAGATTTGACCGAATTGACAACGTTATATATGTATATCATACCACATTAAGTGGTGAGAGATATATTTATTATGAACAGGGGTTAGAAGTATTACAATCTGTAAAATAGTGAACATTGTTTTGGCCACTTCTTCACTGACCACAGTCAGAGAATTCAAAATTATTATATTTACAAAGTTTTAACTTTGTGTCCTATAAGAGGCTTCAGAAAAGACAAATCAATTGATAGCGCTATAACTGACCACTGGCCGAACAATTTATACGTGAGTAGCCTGTGGTTTATACAACACTTTATGGGATTTTTAATGTATTGAAAGAATGAAAAACTCTTAAAGAATCTTAAAAGCCAGTAAAGATTGAAAATGGTTTTGGTCATTGCTTAACTGACCACTATCGTAGAATTCAAAATTGCATTTCTCGGTTATAGTACTACATATTATTTTATCTGTGTATCATTTTTGGCGCTTCTAAAATACCTACAAAAAAATATTTAAAATTTTGATAGCGCGACAACTGACTACGTGTCAAAATCGACCGTGTGAATAGTTCGAAGGGTATACAACACTCAAGTCTATACCAAAGCAAAATTTAAAGCTTCCTACTTCTTAAAGGTACCGTAATGGTCAAGCGGTCAAAAGTCGCTTGGTGTAAACTCGCATCCCTTGGAGATCAGTATACAAACATAAATTATTAGGATTATAGCTCTTAAAGGACTATTAAAGTACAGAAAGTGTGGAAATTGATTTGGTCACTGCTAAACTGACCACAGTCGGAGAAGTGACCGAATTGACAATGTTAGATAGGTTACCACAGTAAGTGGTGAGCGATATATTTTGAAAAGGCTTTAAAAATTTTAAGACGCGGTTTTATGTCCGGTTTGACCTCAGACTGGACATCGAATTGTTGTTTTCGCATCTCCATTGAGATCAGTCTGTACATATGAATTTGTAAATTATTGGCTTTTAAGGAACTTTTAAAATCAGAGAAATAATGAAAATTGTTCGGGTCACAGTTAAACTGACCACATTCAGATAATTCAAAATAATTTTCGCGCATATATTTGCGGTTTATAGTACTTCATATATACAAAGTTTTATCTTTGTATCTTATAAGAGGATTCCGAAACGACAAAAACAAAACGCAAGTTTTTGATAGCCCTACAACTGACCACTGGCCGAAATATGATTAAGCGAGTAGTCCATAGTTTATACAACACTCCAGTCTATGTGTGTGCAAAATTTCAGCTCCTAACAGGAGCCTCTGTGGTCAAGTGGTCGAAAATCACTTGGCGGAAAATCGAAAATCAAAGTAGCCTATGGCACTTCCCAGGCATTGGTCTATCTGTCCACCAAGTTTCAAGAAAATCCGTTCAGCCGTTTAGGCGTGATGCTGGAACAAACAAACAAACAAACAAACAAACAGACAAACAAACGATTTTATAATATTAATAGGATTTTTGTTTATTTCGATCCGACGAGGATTTGGGTTACTTGATTCAAAACAGTGAATGCTAGCATTCTGCACTCATCAACGCTAAATTGTACTACATAAGTATTTAAGGGAACAAGATTTTTTCGATAACCTCGCTTCCTTTTTAGGATTTTTGGAATTAAGCTGACAATTTTATTGTTCTATTTTTAGACACGCTAACTTTTCCGGATTTTTGGAATTAAGCTCTCCATTAGAAAATCCAGAAAAAATATAGCACATTATATTCCGGAAGGAAAAAATACAATGATGAATTAATGTCTTGGCGCCAGTTCTGCAGCTACTTCAATAGAATGCAGAGAGCAATGCTTAATTGAATCTTGGAAAACGAAACTGGAAGTATTTCTGGGCGAGTCAGTTACAAATATAACCAGTAATTTTTTACTGGGTAGTTGGTATGTTATGCCTCTGGGATAGCCGATATTTTGTCACCACTGCATATTAAGCGGGGGCTCTTTAAAAATTTTGTAAAAGCCTTAAGGAAAGATGGCAATTCACTCTCATATTTAAAAAGTTTATTTAAAAGTCTTTCTGTTCAAAAAATCGAAGAAGGAGTTTTTGATGGGCCTAAAATAAGGAAACTGATGAAGGATGTGAATTTCGAATCACATTTTTACGTCGGATGAAATTGCAGCATGGAGGTCGTTTAAGCTTGTTGTTTCAAATGTCCTTGGATCCAATAAAAGCCCGCAATATGAAACAATGTTTAATGATTTGTTAAAAAATTATGAAAAAATTGGTTAGAAATATATTTTTTTATATTTATGTATATAAAACATATATATGTATTCTTCCAACTTACTTTTCGCTTTATGTATTCCAACAGGTGTAAATATGTCCCTCAAAATGCATTTCTTGCGCTCTTATTTAAACTTTTTCCCCGAGAATCTTGGCGACGTAAGTGACGAACATGGCGAAAGGTTTCACCAAGAATTGAAGTCCATCGAGCGGCGTTACCAAGGGCACTGGGATGAAAGAATGATGGGAGAGTATATTTGGTTCCTCATTAGAGAAACCGATTCCGAAATCTACAAACGTCAACAAAGAACTCTTAATTACTTCTAATGAAACTTGTTCATGTAAATAAACTCAAATGTACATAATATAAATAAAAGTAATGAATAAAATCGCTATTTAAACAGAAATTAAAAAAAAAGATTTTTTGGAATTATTTTCTTCGCTAGGATGCAAACTTTTAAAAAATAAAATAAAATATTTTTTTTAGATTTTTTATTTTTTTTGGTCCCAGTTTTTTTTAGAAAAAAATCTACTTTTTCCAATTTGTTTAATGACTGTTACTAAACCACTGTTTGTAAGTGAAAGAGATATTTCCAAGTATAAGTCGACCTGATCGGGCATATACTCCAAAAATTATAGTGCAAATACTAAGGGTACCTTCGACGATAACAGTATTTTTATTAAAAAAATTTTTAAAAAAAATTGTTGGCTTTGATTTTATATAACAGTATGCCAAAATTTTTTGTTGCTTAGTATTAATAATTGTCATTCTTTTCTTAAATGTTTTATTGTTCTTACTGTTTTAATAAACTAATAACTAAAAATTATCCTTCTGTTAATTTGTTAAAGCACATTCACAGAAATTATGCAAATTGTTTTTTTATAAAAAAGCGTAAAAATAGTTCCCATCAATTCACCACTCCCAAATTCATACAGTAAGTAACAAAGACATCTAAGAACGCGACATTAAAATTTCAAAAGAATCGAAGGGTGTAATCGTTTTGAAAATCGCAATAGAAAGTATAAAAGTGCAAAAACATTAAAAATTCGTATATATGTTGCAGTGCTTACTCCAGTTAGTTGTAGTAGTTGAAATTACCTTCAAAACAAGGTATAGCACGTTCAAATCGGTCACGTATTTCAGCAGATACACGCTAAAGAATGAACACACCTTTAAAAAAACCTAATTTCTTAAAGAATTTTTTTTAAAATTTTTTCTTGAACTACGTACTACGTTTTCTTTCTTGCATTCTCATTTAAACTTTTTCCCCGAGAAACTTGGCGACGTAAGTGACGAACATGGCGAAAGGTTTCACCATGAATTGAAGTCCATCGAGCGGCGTTACCAAAGGCACTGGGATGAAAGAATGTTGGGAGAGTATATTTGGTTCCTATGGTCGTTGCTGATCAGTCGTAGTGAACGGACGTGTTTAACACAGAGCGGATAGTTAAAATCTATTACGCCGTACCTATTACGCAATCGCAAAAAAGATCTGTACAAAGTCTGGAAGGCCTACATCGTAGTACCTATTACGGCCTAATACAGACCAAAAAAAATTGTTGACGGGGATGCCTTCGCGTTCCGATGGAGCGGGGTTCCTCAATCGTCCTACTGTCCGTCCGTTGGTCTTGGCCAAAGCCGACCACACCAAACATGATGAAAATTTCCCCCCAGTACTCACAACAGGTGGTACGATGAGGGGAAAACGTCATGTACGACCGTCAAAACGAAAGCATAATGAGTTTTGACGAAGTTGTTGAGGGTTGAGGTTTCGGCTCTTACCAAAAAACAAAACCAGTAAGGGAAGGGATATTATCTAATTCTGAACCGATAATCGCTAAATTAAGCAATATTCGTTCCTAAATTGAGAAACATATTTCTGGAAAATTTTAATGATCGGAAGTAAATCACAACTTCTATAGCGCTTTGATACCAAATCAGGAGGAACATATGTACGGATGTTATAAATCTGAACCGATTTTCCCTGAATACTCATTCATGTAAAAAGACATCTTTCTGTCGAATTTCGTACTGATCGGATATAAAATACAATCTCTACAGCGCTTACATGTCGAATCGGGGGTAACATATATATGGGGCTATATCTAAATCTGAACCGATTTTCTCCGAATTTGGCAGTATTTCTTCATGTAGAAGGAAAGCTCTTTTTGCCGAAATTCGCACTGATCGGATATAAAATAACATTTTTACAGCGCTTACATGTGAAATCGGGGGTAACGTTTATATGGGGGCTATATCTAAATCTGAACCGATTTCTTCCAAATTTACCAGTGTTCATTCAAATAATAGGAAACCTCTTTCTGCCGAATTTCATACTGATCGGATATAAAATAACATTTTTACAGCGCTTACACTTCAAATCGGGGGTAACGTATATATGGTGGCTATATCTAAATCTGAACCGATTTCTTCCAAATTTAACAGTGTTCATTCATATTATAAGCAACCTCTTTCTGCCGAATTTCATACTGGTCGGATATAAAACAACATTTTTACAGCGCTTACACTTCAAATCGGGGGTAACGTATATATGGGGGCTATATCTAAATCTGAACCGATTTATTCCAAATTTAACAGTGTTCATTCATATGATAAGAAACCTCTTTCTGCCGAATTTCAGACTGATCGGATATAAAATAAAGTTTTTACAGCGCTTACATGTCAAATCTGGGGTAACATATATAAGGGGGCTACATCTAAATCTGAACCGATTTTAACCAAATTATCGTCCTTGGGCCAAATAAAACATATGTGTAAAGTTTCGTGGAGATCGGACCATAATTGCGACCTGTACTTTGATTACAAAATACATGCACAGAGAGACAGACGGACATAGCTAAATCAACTCAGAAAGTAATTCTAAGTCGACCGGTATAATAAACGATGGGTCTATTTCTTCTCCTTTTGGGTGTTACAAACAAATGCACAAAGTTATAATACCCTGTACCACAGTGTGGTGTAGGGTATAAAGAGTCACTTACCTGGCCTAAAGGCGTCATAGATGCTTCTAAGGCCAATCAGCCGGCTGAAAGAGCCACAAATTCAGCTGTGGTAACGGCTAATAAAGTCAAAAGAATCAGATCACCTGATGAACCCCTGCCTTCGAAAAAGGCAAGAGGTCCTAATGTCACCATCAACAGGACACTCACCAAGCCCTTCAATGAAGTGGTGAAGGAGAGTGTAGTGATGGCCGTTATAGACTGAAGTAGTGAAGATGGATCCATCCTCAAGGACAAATGGAGCCATGTGCAATCAGCCATTATGGCTCATTTCCTCGATGTCCGTAGAGAAATGCCGGGCACACCACCAATCTGCAACGATGCAGGATGGCATCAGGGGAGAGTAAAGCTCTTATATTTCGGTGATGCCAGATCAGTAGACCTGTATAAATCTGCTCTGAGTCGAGCGGGTGAGGTGTGGCCGGGTGCCCAGTTGGATGTTGTCGAAAAAAACAACATCCCTAGTCACCCTAGAGCCATCACCTGGGTTACAGAAGAGCCCTCCAACCCGGCAGACATATCTATATATATAAAAATGGTGTGAAAAATGTATAGTAATTCATCAATTGAGAACGGCTGGACCGATTTGGCTCAATTTTTTTTTCAGTTGGTCATATTCGCCTGGAGAAGGTTGTTACGAAAGAAAATTTTGGGAAAACCCTCCGGAAAAGTCGGAAAATTGGGAATCGAAAATTGCTATTTCTTGCGAGATTTCTACTGTTCCTATCTACTACTCTCTTTTTCAATCCAAATTTTTTTTATTAATTTTCTATTAAACAAAAAAGTTTTCTATTAAACATATGTACGAATATGTGCTATTTTTCTTGCTGCAATTCATTCGAGTTTTGCGTATTGTTACACTGATTTCGCGTATCACATCGGCAAACGGTACAAGCATTACGATCAATTAAAATTCAACGCGATATTTATCAATTCGAACATTTTTTCAGATAATAAGATTGAGTATAAGAGGTAAGGTTATCTTATTGGATTGCGGGCATTGCAAAATCATAATTTGGGATGAATGCACGATGGCGCATAAACGAGCTCTGGAGGCAGTTGACCGAACGATGAAGGATTTACGACGTGATTTGAGACAATTTGGTGAGTCTATGATATTGCTGCCCGGAGATTTTCGTCAAACGCTTCCCGTCATCCCGAAATCTACTGCCGATGAAATTAATGCATGCCTGAAATCGTGGTCTTTGTGGCGGCATGTCAAGAAGTTGAAATTGACCACGAACATGAGAGTCGCGTTGCAGAACGACTCATCGGCTCTTGAATTCTCGAAACAACTGTTGGCGCTTGGCAATGGCCAAATTACTGTTGATGTTTCCACTGGATTGATATTGATCCCGGCAAATTTTTACGAGTTCACATCGTCGAAGGAGGAACTCATCACAAAAGTGTTTCCAAATCTCGATTAGATTAGTGAACGGGCAATATTAGCAGCGAAGAATAAGGACGTCGATAGCATGAATTTTATTATTCAAAGTAAAATCGACGTCGCTTGATGTGCCAGGAGCTCCGCCGCATAATTTACAGCTGAAGGTGGAATCTATCATAATCATGTTGAGGAATCTGAATCATCCGAAATTGTGCATAGTTCGCGGTTGTCCATTATGAAACTGATGGACAATGTGATTCGGGCGACGATCATCAAGGGAAAATTCAAGAGAAAGTCCTTATCCCACGAATTCCGATTATTCCAACTGATCTTTCATTCCAATTCAAGCGGATTCAGTTCCCTGTACGATTGGCTTTTGCGATGACAATCAATAAATCTCAAGACCAATCGTAGGAAGTCTGTGGAATTAATCTCGAATTTCCCTGTTTTTCGCACGGTCATCTGTACGTTGCCTGTCTTCCGTCTTCGTTGTTTGTTGTTTATCACATCGCTCTCTACTGATTTCGATTCCTTTTAAACAAATCGCAATAAAATTTTAACTATCTGTGTTTTATTATCACTCTGGAGTTTATCTGAAGGCGTTAAATTGGGACGAGTCGAAGTTCGCCGGGTCCGCTAGTTAGATATAATACAAGATTCCAATCCTGGTCTGCCCGCCCATAATTGGAGAATCAGCAAGGAGGGTGAGGCGGATGGTAAAAAGCGGCAGGTCAATTTGATCCTTAACGCTGAATCCACCTCCCATATACAACGTGCAAGTGCAACCCTACAGTATGGCGAGACTATAGTCTTGAAGATATACAAGCAGGATATAGTTCCCACTGCGGAAGGTGAGTCGTCCACCGTGGTTGATACACAGCTTTCTGGAAGTGCGGGGGTATCCACGCCCATTATTTCTGGTGACTCCAACTCTAACAGAAGATCTGCAACGTCCTACTCTGAGGACGAAAGCCTTACTGCTGACACAGAGGGGCTGAGGGGAGTCTCCGGACTCTTTGACGCATCTGGCGGGGACACGCTTCTCGATGATACGGACGAAGAGTTCGATAACACCCTTGTCGGGGTGGATGTTAATCTGTCAATTACCAATGACGGTAAGAATTTTACAGATTAACCTTCATCACGCTAAAGCAGCCTCATCGGCTCTATTGCTGCGCCTGTCCACAGGTGCAGTAGACATCGTCCTGATACAGGAGCCCTACGCAGTGGGAGGAAGGGTGTGCGGTATCAGGACACCCAACTTTAAACTGCTTGTGGCCAACGGTGAAGGCACTCCAAGATCCTGCATTTTGGCCAGGAAAGATCTAAGTATCTTTCTCCTGGCTAATTTAAGTGGTAAAGACCAAACATCTGCTAGTCTGGAGATCGGTAATCGCATATATTGGGTGGTCTCCAGTTACTTGCCTTATGAAGATGTAGTACCGACTGCTCAATTCAGGGAAGTAGTAGTAGAAGCAACGTCTGACGAGGTCGAGCTGATTGTTGGCGCAGACACGAACGCTCATCATACTATCTGGGGTAGTACGGATATAAACAATAGGGGTGATTCGCTTCTCGACTTTATTCTAACTACCAACCTAAGTATTTGTAACATAGGTAATAAACCGACCTTCACAATTAAAGACAGACAAGAAGTACTCGACGTAACGTTTGCTACTGACTGGCTGTCAGACAAAATTATCGGGTGGAATGTGCTGGACGACCACTCATTCTCAGATCACCATTATATTGAGTTCAAACTCGCGGAAAAAATGTAAGGAAGACAAAGTGGCATCTGTATGAGAAGAATTTCAAGAAAGTCCTCAACTCTAAACTTCTGTACGAACCGAATGACAAAGCCGGTCTGGATAATCTGGTCGATCATATCACCATATCATTCAATAGATCCCTTGAAGAAGCCTGTCCAAAAACAAGGCACAAGGGTAAAACTAAACCCCAATGGTGGACTTCTGAGCTAACGGCTATGAAAAAGACCTACAACAAGCTATTCAATAAGGCTAAATCTACTGGGGTCGCTAATGATTGGGATGCCTATAAAGAGCAACTCAAGATCTATAAGAAGGAGCTTAGAAAGGCGCAAAGGCGCTCTTGGTATACCTTCTGTGGTGAAGTGGAAAAGGTCTCCGACGCCGCTAGGCTGAGGAAGATATTATCTGCTTCACCCTGTACAGTGGGATATTTACAGGATGAGGCAAATAACTGGACCAAAAACAGTGAGCAGTCGCTCAATGTACTGCTCGACACACATTTCCCGGGGAACTCTGTAACAGAACCCGAGGATCAGCAGGACCAACAAGAGTGCGAGTGGACTGCGAGCGTCGCTAGCTTCTTGACTGAGAGATCCAGAATAAGCAGGGCTATTAACAGCTTTGAGCCCTTCAAGTCACCTGGACCAGATGGCATCACTCCAGCAGAAATGCAGAAAATGTTAAAGTACATTATCCCCTGGCTGGAGAAAATGTATGTAGGCTGTATCAGGCTTTCATACGTCCCGAATCGATGGAGGGATACCAAAGTGGTATTCATACCTAAAGCGGGAAAGATATCACACACTAGGCCAAAAGACTTCAGACCAATTAGCCTATCCTCCTTCCTATTGAAAGGTCTGGATAGACTTTTAGATCATTTCATTAGGGAAAACCTGGATACAAAACTCCTGTCGGGGAACCAACATGCTTACAATAAGGGCAAGTCTACAGAATCAGCCCTACACGAACTTGTGAGCACTATCGAATGGTCCCTGCATATCAAGGAATTCACCATGGTGACATTTCTTGACATAGAAGGGGCTTTTAACAACATTCACTCAGATGCGGTAATTGCGGCACTCTCACATCGAAAAGTTAACACTAGTTTGATTAGACTAATTCAAAGTCTGCTCACCAGAAGACGCATAACAGCATGTCTAGGGTCCACAACTCTAACAAGGTATGTAAACAGAGGGACCCCGCAAGGAAGAGTATTGTCTCCACTAATTTGGAACCTAGCGGTGAATGAAATCCTGCTAGATCTAGAACGTTGTGGCTGCAAGGTCGTGGCATATGCGGACGACGTGGCAATCGCAGTGAGTGGCAAATTCGTAAACGTCCTCAGAGACATCCTACAGGTGGCTCTGAACAAGTTGGCTAGATGGGCCAGAAGCAGTGGTTTGGGCGTTAACCCCAACAAGACAGAATTGGTTCTCTTTACTAGGATGAATAATGTCCCACATGTGGACCCTCCACCTCGGATAAATGGAACAGATCTAGTCTTTTTTGAAAGTGCAAAATTTTTATGAATAATTCTAGATAGGAAAATGTTATTTAGACTTAACGTATTGGAACGTGTAAGGAAGGCCAACGTCGACTTATATTCCTGCAAAAAGGCTGTAGGGTCGCGGTGGGGACTCTCTCCTAAAATCGTCCACTGGATATATATAGCAGTAGTGCGTCCAATACTGTTATACGGTATTGTGGTGTGGTGGACTGCAACTGACAAACTAATCATTACCAACCTACTAACAAAGGTTCAGAGAACTGCCTGCCTGAGCATAAGCGGAGCCTTAAGGACTACAGCGACCGAGTCTCTACAAGCCCTACTCCATATACTGCCGATTAATATTGTGGCGAGAGAAGTTGCAACCAAAACGGCAATAAGATTAAACTGCCTATCAATGTGGAGATATAAAAACTACGGTCACATGAGGATATCAACGTGTAGTGCTATGGTAACCGACCGAGTGGACTATATACAAACTGTGTACACATTCGAGAGAAATTACATCACTATGATTCCCGGCAGATATAAATGGGTTGGAAGAATACCAGGTAATAGAAACCATCTCCACTTTTACACGGATGGTTCGAAGCTTGATCAAAAGGTTGGCTTCGGAGTACACTGTGCAGAGCTTAGATTGGATATAGCTCACAGACTACCAGATACCTGCTGTGTCTATCAAGCCGAAACAATGGCAAGGAGGCAACATCCCTAAATTCATTAACAGCCCTCGACTGCCGCAGATCTCTTAACGAGATGGCTGAGTAGTTTAATATACACCTCATATGGGTGCCTGGGCATAGGGATATCCCGGGGAACTGCAAAGCCAACTTGCTAGAAAAGGGAAGACATTACAAATTCTCGAAGAATTTGCATATATTGGTGCGCCACTATCCACGTGCAAGCTTTGGCTTAGGCAAGAGGCAATCAGGCAGTCCAACGAAAGATGGACAGAAATCGGCACCTGCAGAGTAGCTAGACAAATCTGGCCAAGGTATGACCTGAGAAGATCAAAATATCTCCTCGCACTAGAGACGCAAAGATTGTCTACGTTAGTATCAGTTCTGACGGGACGGCGAACACGCCAAAAGACTGGGTATTGACTCTAATGACTTCTGCAGAAGCTGTGGAGATGAGGAAGAAGTGGAGAGCATTGAGCACTTGCTATGCGACTGCCCCGCTCTGAGTAAACGACGACTGGACATACTGGGGTCAGCTTTTCTAGGCAGCCTAACAGATCTTTCCAGTACCGATATTCGTACTATCGACAAATTTGTATATCAAACAGGTTGGTTTCGATGAGGGGAATTTCAGCCCGTGGTAGCACTAGGGACCTAAACTGATCTATGTGAGCGTGTATAAAACAAACTACGGCTGCCACACTAACCTAAACCTAATATTTTGTTCCTCATTAGAGAAACCGATTCCGAAATCTACAAACGTCAACAAAGAACTCTTAATTACTTCTAATGAAACTTGTTCATGTAAATAAACTCAAATGTACATAATATAAATAAAAGTAATAAATAAAATCGCTATTTAAACAGAAATTAAAAAAAAAAGATTTTTGGAATTATTTTCTTCGCTAGGATGCAAACTTTTAAAAAATAAAATAAAATATTTTTTTAGATTTTTTTTCTATTTTTTATGTTTTTTTTGTCCCAGTTTTTTTTTTAGAAAAAAATCTACTTTTTCCAATTTGTTTAATGACTGTTACTAAACCACTGTTTCTAAGTGAAAGAGATATTTATATTTCCAAGTATAAGTCGACCTGATCGGGCATATACTCCAAAAATTATAGTGCAAATACTAAGGGTACCTTCGACGATAACAGTATTTTTAATAAAAAATATTTTTAAAAAAATGTATCCATTTGATAGTATGCCACAATCTATACAAAAAAAATCATTTTTAGGTCTATAACACTCAAAAAATTTTTTTTTTTTGTTGCATAGTGTTAATAATTGTCATTCTTTTCTTAAATGTTTTATTGTTCTTACTGTTTTAATAAACTAATAACTAAAAATTATCCTTCTGTTAATTTGTTAAAGCACATTCACAGAAATTATGAAATAGTTCCCATCAATTCACCACTTCCAAATTCATACAGTAACTAACAAAGACATCTAAGAACACGACATTAAAATTTCAAAAGAATCGAAGGGTGTAATCGTTTTGAAAATCACAATAGAAAGTATAAATGTGCAAAAACATTAAAAATTCGTATATATGTTGCTGTGCTTACTCCAGTTAGTTGTAGTAGTTGAAATTACCTTCAAAACAAGGTATAGCTCATTCAAATCGGTCACGTATTTCAGCAGATACACGCTAAAGAATGAACACACCTTTAAAAAAACATCGTAATTTCGTCAACATTAACTTGCTCATAAATCTTAAAGAATTTTTTAAAATTTTTTCTTGAACTACGTATAAGATATTTTTAGCTAAATAATGCATACACACATTTCGAAGCAATCAAAAATAGTGATGTCAAAAATCGGGACTAGAAGAACATCAACAATTAATAGATTTTAGTATTTCGTTCATAGCTTTTACAAAGATTGAGGCCCAAGACCATCGGATCTACACTCCGGAGCGACCAAATTTCTGTTTGGCCAAGGATCGCCAACTCAGTAACAAATGTATCAACCATTTTCCTTATTAAAACAAATTTATTGAAGATTTATTTAACCGATTTTCAACATTACATCAAATTTTCATAACTTTATGTTAATTAAATTATAGGATGTTTAATTAATCGGGCTCGAGGTCATGTCAATTAATTAAACATCCAATAATTTAACCAATAGAAAGGTCAAATATAAAAACAACAGTAATAGAAACTTCATTTTCATTTTAATTTTTTTCCTGTAACGCTAATTATCTCAAAACGCCACTTTTGTCGGAGATTGAAATTCGTGCACATTCGTTGGTGAAAAATTATCGGCGCAGCCGATTGTTGAAATTTGATCGGCTCAGCCGCCGCCGCCAATCGCTATTTTTCCATGCGCTGCCGCCTTCGATAATTTTGGTCTTCTTCATTGCCTGATCAAGAGATTTCCCTCTGTACATTTTTTAAAGATCGGTTAAAAAATGTTGCTTATACTGTGCATATAAGCCAAATCGGAGATCGGACCATAATTGCGACCTGTACTTTGATAACAAGAATACATGCACAGACAGACAGACGGACGGACAGGCGGACATAGCTAAATCAACTCATAAAGTGATTCTAACGGCCAATTCCACAATCTCCGGTTGTTCTACAGTTAGAGCTAACCTACAGTTATAGCTGTCAAATTGTATGAAATTTTTATTTTTTAACTGTGAGTTAGCTCTAACCGGAGGTTGTGAAATTGGGGCTAAGTCAATCTATATAATAAATGTTGGGTCTATTTTTTTTCCTTTTGTATGTTACAAACAAATGCACAAAGTTATAATACCCTGTACCACAGCGTGGTGTAGGGTATAAATACATAGTAAGTTTTATTAAAACATAAATAAGTAAAATATAGCGATCAATTCTGGAAGTATTTAGTGTTGTACTCGTTTCTTTTCTCTTCAGCCTATGTTCTTATGTAACATCCACTTAACATTTTTATTCTTAAATGTGTTTTATTTCATTTCAAAAACATAAAAACAGTCATTCATGGAATATTCGATTAGCTTTGTTTAGATCTACTTTTTTTCCTCCAATATCGACATAAGTTTTCTATTTTCTGAAATACGAGTATTCTTACTAAGCAATCGAAAGGATGTTTCGCTATATTTTTGTTTGAAATTGTTTCTTCCAAAAAATTAAATACTCACCAACAAATAAAATATTGGTATGAACAACATCTTCCCAAAAGTTTGAACAATTTAATATTGAAGCGATAAGCGTGTACACTTCACCAAAGAATGAGGGTATACTAACTTTGTCATTCCGTTCACAACACCTTGATTTATTGTTACCATGATTTTTTTTACAAAAAGAAAGAACCACATCGATCCACGTTTTGATATAGTCATCATATAGATTTTCCTCTCAAATCGTATTATTTATGAAAAAATATTTTCCAGTCGATTTGTCTGAAATTATGCAGTTTGTGTTTCATTTTGTACAAAATTTAACTGCCTTTATGTTTAATACAAGCGAATAGAAATAATTAAAATTGTGTGCAGTGTTACTAGGGTTGCCAGACGGTCGGGATTCGTCGGGATTTTCCCGACTTTTCGCATATTTACAGAGTCCGGATTATTGAAGTTATTTAGGGGGGAAATCCCGACTTTTTTCCATTTACTCTCTACACTATGGAAAATAAAAGCGCAGTAAAAAAAAATAATAAAGAAAGTACAAGAAAATGCTATTTTCATATGTACTTGTTATGTACATTTGTAATTTTTCCGTCACTAATCTTTCATCTTTCAAGAAATGTAAATTTTGAACGAATTCAGCAACTTATCTAAAAGAATAGCTACTAACGTGGGCGAATTTGGTAGAAATTTCAAAAGTTATACAAATTTTTGATGCAGTTTCCTATTACATGTTGTGCATCGACTACTGCAATCTTCGAGCTATTTGTAAAGAATTGCCACGGATATTTATACCCTTGTTTCATGGCAGATGTTTGTCAGACATAGAAATGCTACAGCTAGACCCACCTTAAAGTATACCGATCGACTAAGAAACAGATTTAGTCATATATAGCTTATTAGTTATAAAAAATGGTAGAGTTTTTTATCCAGAGAACAACTTTGCTCAATTTGACGAAAATCGGTACAGATTTAGATTTATATCCCATATATATGTTACGTCCTAATTGGCCCTTAAGCCCTATAGAAGCTACACGGGGCAAAATCGGCTTTTTTTTTAAAATGTTTGAATCGAAACAAAATATATTTGGAACACCAATTTTTAAATATTTTATATTTCTTTGCAAATAAATTTTATTTGAAAATCAATATAATATATTTGGAACGCATTTATTATTATTTTTCAACAAATCATATTTGCAAACTAAATTTCTCAAATAAAATATGTGTTTAAGTACAAATAAAATTATAATTTAAGAATTTTTCCGAATATATTTTATTTAAAAACAAGTAAGAAAGTTTCAGTCGGGTAAACCGACTAAGGTATACCCTCACTTTGTGAGTAATGTAATATTGAATATTACACAAATTATTCTGTCAATTTTTGTGGGAGGTACCATAAGGGGTTTAAGAAATACACCTATATTTCGCTGAACAGTAGATACTTTAAATACATTGCACTGTGCCGAATTGTAACCGTTAATATGGACTGGTATATTAACGTTGAGATATTAAATTGTGGTATAATTTGGCCATTTTGTGTGGGAGGTACAAAAAGGGGCGTGGTGATAACTCTCATTTTTCACTGGACTATAGGCATTATAAAAGCATTACACTGTACAAAATTTCAAGTAATTGTATATACTGATATTAATGTTATAAACTGTTAACTTTTGGTGCAAAATGGTACCTTTGTGGGAGAGGTACCAAAAGGGGCCTGACAATAACGCCCACTTATCAATGGACTGTAGGCACTATAAAAACATTACGCTGTACAAAATTTCAAGTATTTTTATACACTGGTATTAATGTTATAAGCTGTTAACTTTTGGCGCAAAATGGTGCATTTGTGTCGGTGGTACCAAAAGGGGCGCGGCAATAACGCCCATTTTTCACTGGACTGTAGGCACTATAAAAGCATTACACTGTACACAATTTCAAGTATTTCTAAACACTGGTATTAATGTTATAAGCTTTTAACTTTTAGTGTAAAATGGTGCATTTGTGTGGGAGGTACCAAAAGGGGCGTGGCAATTTCGCCCATTTTCCTCGAGTTGATAGCGACTAACAAACTAGTATTATGTGTGGAATTTCAGAAGATTCGAATACGTATGATAGCAGTTATTAAAGAATCAATATTTCACAACATTTTAACCCTTTGTGGGGGAGGTACCAGAAGGAGTGGACCAATATGGCCCATCTTCGAACTTAGCCGGAGATAGAAAAAAATATTACCACATACCAAATTTGAAGTCAATCGGTTACTCCTTTCGAGAGTTATCGTGCGCACCAGCCAGCAGACACACAGACAGACAGACAGACAGACGGACGGACATTGCTCATTCGACTTAAAATGACCCAAAACGGATTTCCGCCGAACATACTTGGGGTCTTAGGTCACTCCTTCGATGTGTTACACTTTTTTCCGTAGCAAATGATATATACCCTCGTCACACTAAAGTGAGGGTATAAATAGTTCCAAAACTTTTGCTGCCTTTTTCGAATTTCAGTTTTAATTTGGTTTCGAATTATACCTCCCAGTTATGATACCTATGCAGCAATAACTCCTTTTTAAATCAATCATTTCAAATTTCTGAGTATTCCAAGCCATCATTAGTTGTCCATCCTCTAAGTACTTTATATTGATTATATATTATTATTTTTACGAACATTAAACATTTCTAAAAATTTAAATTTTAATTACTGAAACATTTAAAACAATTTATGTATTTTATGAATACTTAATGCAAATAAATATTTGTTTCGGAAATAACAGTCACATTGGGATGCAAACAAATATTTGTTTAGAATAACATCTTCGCAAATACACAATTTTTGTGTGTACTACAGAAGCGATTTTTTTCAGCGTGTATAGTTTACATCCAAACGTTTTAAAGTAAAAGCGAATTTCGTGAAGAATAACACAAAGAAAGTATTTGTGGCAAACATAATATTGACCTATAGCGTATATAAGTTATTTTGAATATTCTTATGTTAGACTTTTATTGAAACTGTAATGAGCTTTTTTTAAAATGCCAAAACCAATAAAATATTATCTTTTTATTTTATCCCTACTTTTCGAATACGGTGTCTGGCAACCCTAAGTGTTACACTGATAGAAAAAGCTTCGTCATGACGACGAATTTGTACATCATCACGATTATTTTTTCGTCAAAAGTACGGAATAATCCTCTTGATGAATTTGTTCGTCACCATGACGAATTTCTGTTTCCAAAAACTTTCGTCCTCAGGATGATCCATTCATCACCACGACGAACCCCATTCATCATCATGACGAATAGCATTCATCATCACGACGAATAGCATTCATCACCACGACGAACTATATTCATCAACATGCTGAACTCCATTCATTACCACGACGGTATGGAAAATAAAATTATTTGACTGCATTGCTAGGTTCAGTTGTGAATATTCGTTTCAGTTTCAAATATTGCCATTTAATCTTTTCCAAAACACTTAAAACGAATACAAAAGGTGGCTTACTTTCTAACTTAAACTATAAATAAACTAATATAAAGTGCCGCAGTCTTGCCACGAGCACACCATCAAACAATTATAAGTGAATATTCGTTTCGAGGCGCAGTTCTTATCGGGTAAGGCTGAAATCAAACAAACGAGAAGTATTCATTACTTCTGCTATTTTAAATTAAAAACAAGTAAGAAAGTTTCAGTCGGGTAAACCGACTAAGGTATACCCTCACTTTGTGAGTAATGTAATATATAACATTACACCAATAAATCTGTCAATTTGTGTGGGAGGTACCAGAAGGGGTTTTCCAAATACACATATTTTTCGGTAAACAGTACATTCTTAAATACATTGCATTGTGCTGAACTATAAGCGTTTATGTGCACTGGTATATTAAAGTTACGAGCTATGTAATTTTGGTATGATTTGGTCATTTTGTGTGGGAGGTACAAAAAGGGGCGGTGTGATAACGCCCACTTTTTACAGGACTATAGGCACTATAACAGCATTACACTGTACAAAATTTCAAGTATTTGTATGCACTGGTATTAAAGTTACAAGCCGTTTACTTTTGGTACGAAACGGTCCATTTGTGTGGGAGGTACCAAAAGAGGCTGTACAATAATGCCCATTTTTTACCGGACTATAGGCGCTACAAAAACATTATACTGTAGAAAATTTCAAGCATTTTTATTCACTTGTATTAAAGTTATAAGCAGTTAAATTTTGATGCAAAATGGTCCATTTGTGTGGGAGGTACCAAAAGGGGCATGTCAACTTCACCCATTTTTCTCGAGTTAATAGCGACTAATATGCTAATATTATGTGCAGAATTTGAAAAGATTCGAATAAGTAGCATAGAAGTTATTAAAGAATCAATATTTCACTAAATTTTAACCCTTTGTGTGGGAGGTACCAGAAGGAATAGACCAATATGGCCCATCTTCGAACTCATCCGGAGATAGATCAAAATATTACCACATACCAAATTTGAAGTTAATCGGTTACTCCTTTCGAGAGTTATCGTGCGCACCAGCCAGCAGACACACAGACAGACAGACAGACAGACAGACAGACAGACAGACAGACGGACGGACATTGCTCATTCGACTTAAAATGACCCAAAACGGATTTCCTCCGAACATACTTAGGGTCTTAGATCACTCCTTCGATGTGTTACACTTTTTTCCGTAGCAAATGATATATACCCTCGTCACACTAAAGTGAGGGTATAATAATCACATCAAGTAATGTATTTGTCAACCGACACTAGCACAAATGTTTCACACTTATACAGCTTGTCGAGCTGCATGTACGAGTATGCATGTGTTTGATGTTTTGTTAAACCAACATCAGTTACGCCGTGCCAGTGCGGTTTGTTTGAACCAATCGGTGCTGCGTGAAACACACACGTGGACGAACATAACAACGTCGCATGTCTTACTTTGTTTTGCTGTAGGAGTTGACGTTGCCGTAAAGGGCGAATAAGTCGATCGTTCTCATCATGAAAGGATAATCGTTTCGACGAACGGTGTTCGTCATTAATTACACTGTGCTAGTCCAAAAATGTAACAGAAAGGAGACGCTTAGGATAGACCTATTTCGGTCATGCTGAATCCAGTGGCATTAGCCGTTTTTCTATGTTAGCTCTTGTTTTCGCGATATTCGACCACAAAGTTTGTTGGGAAATCAGAGAGCTGACTTATCTCTATGGTTATTTTGAAGTGGAAGACTTCGGAATATACGCTTCAGTCCAAAGATCGAAATAAAGGGAACATTTTGACAATTTGGTCCGGCCGAACATACCACCACTGTTATTTATATTATTGTTATTATGTAGTGATTAAATTTACTTTAAATACATATTAAGTAAAAAACTGATATAACACATTTTTTGCTCTACTCTACTACTCTAGACGTTTCGTATATGTGTAACTCCAAGAACAAATCTCGTTAAATAAGCCCCGTAGAAGGAAAAGGGCGAAATTTTGTTATCACTAATTTTTGGCCAACATTTTGAATTTCCTTAGCAAAACTTAAAATGCAAATATCTCGTTAAATAAGCCCCGTGGAAGGAATAGGGCAACATTTTGTTATCACTAATTTTTGTACAAAATTTAGCAAAACTTTAAATGCAAATATCTCGTTAAATAAGACACGTAGAAGGAAAAGGGCGAAATTTTGTTATCATTAATTATTTTTTGTCTAAAATTTTGAATTTCCTTAACAAAACTTAAAATGCAAATAACTCGTTAAATAAGCCCCGTAGAAGGAAAACGGCGAAATTTTGTTATCACAATTTTTTGGCCAGAATTTAGCAAAACTTAAAATGCAAATATCTCGTTAAATAATCACTATTTTTTTGCCAGAATTTAGCAAATCTTAAAATGCAAATATCTCGTTAAATAAGCCCCGTAGAAGGAAAATTGCGAAATTTTGTTATCACTAATTTTTGGCCAAAATTTTGAATTTCCTTAACAAAACTTTAATGCAAATAACTCGTTAAATAAGCCCCGTAGAAGAAAAAGGGCGAAATTTTGTTATCACTAATTTTTGTCCAAAATTTTTAATTTCCTTAGCAAAATTTAAATTGCAAATATCTCGTTAAATAAGCCCCCTAGAAGGAAAAGTGCGAAATTTTGTTCACTAATTTTTGGCCAGAATTTAGCAAAACTTAATATGCAAATATCTCGTTAAATAAGCCCCGTAGAAGGATAAGGGCAAAATTTTGTTATCACTTATTTCTGGCCAAAATTTTGAATTTCCTTAGAAAAACTTAAAATGCGAATATCTCGTTAAATAAGCCCCCTCGAAGGAAAAAAATGCAAATATCTCGTTAAATAAGCCCCGTAGAGGAGAAGGGCGAAAATTTGTTGCCAAAATTTAGAATTTCCTTAGCAAATCTTAAAATGGAAATATCTCGTTAAATAAGCCCCGTAGAAGGAAAATGGCGAAATTTTGTTATCACTAATTTTTGGCCAAAAGTTAGCAAAACTTAAAATGCAAATATCTCGTTAAATAAGTACCGTAGAAGGAAAAGGGCGAAATTTTGTTATCACTATTTGTTGGCCACAATTTTGAATTTCCTTAGCAAAAATTAAAATGCAAATAGCTCGTTAAATAAGCCCCGTAGAAGGAAAAGGGCGAAAATATGTTGTCACTAATTTTTGGCCAAAATTTAGCAAAACTTAAAATGCAAATATCTCGTTAAATACCGTCGAAGGAAAAGGGCGAAATTTTGTTATCACTAATTTTTGGCCAAAATTTTGAATTTTCTTAACAAAACTTTAAATGCAAATAACTCGTTAAATAAGCCCCGTAGAAGGAAAAGGGCGAAATTTTGTTATCACTAATTTTTGGCCAAAATTTAGCAAAACTTAAAATGCAAATATCTCGTTAAATAAGCCCGGTAAAACGAAAAGTGCGAAATTTTGTTATCACTAATTTTTGTCCAAAATTTAGTAAAACTTAAAATGCAAGTATCTCGTTAAGTAAGCCCCGTAGAAGGAAAAGGGCGAAATTTTGTTATCACTAATTTTTGTCCAAAATTTTGAATTTCCTTAGCAAAATTTAAATTGCAAATATCTCGTTAAATAAGCCCCCTCGAAGGAAAAGGTCGAAATTTTGTTATCACTTATTTTGGCCAAAATTTAGCAAAACTTAAAATGCAAATATCTCGTTTAATAAGTCCCGTAGAAGGAAAATGGCGAAATTTGGTTATCACTACTTTTTGGCCAAAATTTTGAATTTCCTAAGCAAAATATAAAACACAAATATCTCGTTGCATATGCCCCGTAGGAGGAAAAGGGCGAACTTATGTTATCACTATTTTTTACAGGGCTGTGGAGTCGGGTCAAAACTACTAATTATGTCCGCTTCAGGCAACCAGTTTATTCGTTAGTTATTATACCCTATGGTACAGGAGGTTATAATTAGTTTTATGACAGATTTGTAAAAAATACTACAGCTAGACACGTCTTAAAATATACCGTTCTACTCAGAATCACTAGCTGTCCGATTGTCCATCTTAAGTTGTTTGTAAAGTATTTGTACCATTATTAATTGTACCCGTTTTAAAATTTGTCAATAAGAACTCTTTCAAACTAGGGAGGAAACGTATTGGTATTGGTGAAAATCGGTTCAGGTTGATATTGCCCCCAGATATAAATGTTTCTTTAGATTTAGGCTTGTAACGCTATGGAAGCTGTTTTCACATTCAATAAATTTTTATACCATCCACTATGGGCTGGGGTACATTCATTTTGTCACTGACAAATTGAATGCAACCCATGTTGGAGGGTATATACGATTCGGCATGACCGAACTTACCACTTTTACTTGTTTTAATTTAGTAGGGTAGAATTTATTTATCCAAGAACTTAGGAATAGTGTATAGTTTTGCAAAAATACTTATTTTGTTAGCTAAATACATATATTCAGAGCTTTCCTAAAACTGTTTTACATAAAAACTCGATAGTTTGGTTCACTTTATATATTTTTGGCATACTTAAATATTTGGTTAAAAGCTTGGAATATTTTATCCTTCTTTTTTTACCAACTTGTTTTCCCAACATTTTTTGAGTGCAAAAGTTCTATCACATAATTGGTACATTTTGCACAACACATCTCGGAGTCGGTGTCGACTCCCAGACTCCGACTTGTAGACTCCGACTCCACAACCCTGATTTTTTAGCCAAAATTTAGCAAAACTTAAAATGCAAATATCTCGTTAAATGAGCGCCGTAGAGGAAAAGGGCGAAATTTTGCTATCACTATTTTTTGGCCACAATTTTGAATTTCCTTAGCAAAAATTAAAATGCAAATATCTCGTTAAAAAAGCCCCGTAGAAGGAAAAGGGTTTTAGGTTTTCCTAAGCAAAACCTAAAATGCAAATATCTCGTTAAATAAGCCCCGTAGAGGAGAAGGGCGAAAATTTGTTGCCAAAATTTAGAATTTCCTTAGCAAATCTTAAAATGGAAATATCTCGTTAAATAAGCCCCGTAGAAGGAAAATGGCGAAATTTTGTTATCACTAATTTTTGGCCAAAAGTTAGCAAAACTTAAAATGCAAATATCTCGTTAAATAAGTACCGTAGAAGGAAAAGGGCGAAATTTTGTTATCACTATTTGTTGGCCACAATTTTGAATTTCCTTAGCAAAAATTAAAATGCAAATAGCTCGTTAAATAAGCCCCGTAGAAGGAAAAGGGCGAAAATATGTTGTCACTAATTTTTGGCCAAAATTTAGCAAAACTTAAAATGCAAATATCTCGTTAAATACCGTCGAAGGAAAAGGGCGAAATTTTGTTATCACTAATTTTTGGCCAAAATTTTGAATTTTCTTAACAAATCTTAAAATGCAAATATCTCGTTAAATAAGCACCGTAGAAGGAAAAGGGCGAAATTCTGTTATCACTAATTTTTGGCCAAAATTTTGAATTTTCTTAACAAATCTTAAAATGCAAATATCTCGTTAATTAAGTCCCGTAGAAGGAAAAGGGCGAAATTTTGTTATCACTAATTTTTGGCCAGAGTTTAGCAAAACTTAAAATGCAAATATCTCGTTAAATAAGCCCCGTAGAAGGAAAAGGGCAAAATTTTGTTATCACTTATTTTTGGCCAAAATTTTGAATTTCCTAAGCAAAACCTAAAATGCAAATATCTCGTTAAATAAGCCCCGTAGAGGAGAAGGGCGAACATTTGTTGTATTTTCTTAACAAATCTTAAAATGCAAATATCTCGTTAAATAAGACCCGTAGAAGGAAAAGGGCGAAATTTTGTTAGCACTAATTTTTGGCCAAAATTTTGAATTTCCTAATCAAAACTTAAAATGCAAATTTTTAGTCAGAATTTAGCAAAACTTAAAATGCGGCGTAGCGTCATATCGCCCAATGTCATAATCGCCCAAAACCATGTATGTCATATCGCCCAAAAAACTCCAATGTTAGTTGTTGTTGTAAAAAAAAATGTTTTTTGGGCAATATGACATAGACATTGGGCGATATGTCATTTTGAATAGTAGATAATTTCTTATTTTGTATTTCGCCCAAAAAAAAGTTATGTCATAACGCAATGTCAGAAAGCCCAAAGTTTTTTTTTGGGCGATATGACATTTCGGTAAATATAAAATGTTGCAAAGCTTAGCGTAACAAAATAACTGTAATAATACCCTTCATCATGCAGCGGTAACACATACTGATTTACCGTGCCAAAGACGGATACGCGGACCACAGTTTATATGTGTGGGCGGGGTATGTCCAAAGACGGTTACGCGGACCAAACAGAGTGTGCGTGACCGGCCTTCAGCCGGGTTTAAAGATTTTCTCCTCTGGGGTATGTCCAAAATGGCTGCGCGGACTAAACAGAGTGTGCGTGAAGATTTTTTCCTCTGGGGTATGTCCAAAGACGGCAACGCGGACCAAACTGAGTGTGCGTAACAGGCCTTCGGCCGGGTTTAAAGATTTTCTCCTCTGGAGTATGTCCAAAGACGTCTACGCGGACCAAACAGAGTGTGCGTGACTGACAGTAAGTCCTAAGACTTCTACGCTGATCAATGTTTGTTTGCAAAGACCCTTTGGTTCGCATAGCCGTCTTTAGACATACATTAAAGGAGAAAATCTTTAAACCCGGCCGAAGGCCGGTCACTTTTCGCCCAAAGGAGAAAATCTTCACGCACACTCTATTTAGTCCGCGCAGCCATCTTTGGACATACCTCAGAGGAGAAAATCTTTAAACCCGGCCAAAGGCCGGTCACGCACACTCTGTTTGGTCCGCGTAACCGTCTTTGGACATACCCCGCCCACGCATATAAACTGTGGTCCGCGTATCCGTCTTTGGCAAGGTAAATCAGTATGTGTTACCGCTGCATGATGAAGGGTATATTACAGTTCTTTTGTTACGCTAAGCTTTGCAACATTTTATATTTATTGAAATGTCATATCGCCCAAAAAAAACTTTGGGCTTTATGACATTGCGTTTGGGCGATATGACATTTCCAGGTAACAATTTTGGGCGATATGTCGCTTTTTGGGCGGAATGACATTCATGGTTTTGGGCGATATGACGCTACGTCTCAAATGCAAATATATCGTTAAATAAGCCCCGTAAAAAGAAAAGGGCGAAATTTTGTTATCACTATTTCGTCGGCTTAATGCTATTTTGGTCCATACGCCATTTTTGTGTTTTTTGAGTTAGGAGTTGATAATATGGGTTCCAAGCATGCTCTTTCAGAATCTGCAATCATTTTTTTCCTATCTCGCCTAGTTTTCGAGATATTGGTAGGGTAAATTTGTTTTACTCTGAATAACGGGAAATAATTTCGATATTTTTGTTCTATGTCTCAATTTTTCTATCGCCCTATATTTTTCACTCAGTATTTTACGTTCTTTCGATCACAATATGTAAATTAGTGTCCTTCCATACCGACCCTTTTTGTGGTCCATGTAATACAAATACGAAAAAATATTAAAATAAAAGTGGATATGGACCAAAATGCCAAGTACAAAAATGGTTATAACTTGTTTATTTTTGGATGTAATGGCATAGAAATGCATGAGAATCATACAAACACTGTTGGGAACCCTATGAAATAAAAAGTGTGTAACTCTTCAGTCCCGTTTTTACTCAAACAATAAATTGCGTTTTTCTCCGTTCATAAAAAATGGCGTATGGAACAAAATAGCATTAAGCCGACGATTCGTTGGCCAAAATTTAGAATTTCCTTAGCAAAAATTAAAACGCAAATATCTCGTTAAATAAGCCCCGTTGAAGGAAAAGGGCGAAAATTTGTTGTCACTAATTTTTGGCCAGACTTTAGCAAAACTTAAAATGCAAATATCTCGTTAAATAAGCCCCGTAGAAGGAAAAGGGCAAAATTTTGTTATCACAAATTTTTGGCAAAAATGTTGTATTTTCTTAACAAATCTTAAAATGAAAATATCTCGTTAAATAAGCCCCGTAGAAGGAAAAGGGCGAAATTTTGTTATCACTATTTGTTGGCCAAAATTATGAATTTCCTTAGCAAAAATTAAAACGCAAATATCTCGTTAAATAAGCCCCGTTGAAGGAAAAGGGCGAAAACTTGTTGTCACTAATTTTTGGCCAAAATTTAGCAAACCTTAAAATGCATATATCTCGTTAAAAATTTAGGGCAAAAGTTTTGAATTTCCTTACCAAAACTTAAAATACAAATATCTCGTTAAATAAGCCCTGAAGAAGGAAATTTTGTTATTACAAATTTTTGGCCAAAATTTAGCAAAACTTAAAATGCAAATATCTCGTTAAATAAGCCCCGTAGAAGGAAAAGGGCGAAATTTTTTTATCACTAATTTTTGGTCAAAATTTAGCAAAACTTAAAATGCAAATATCTCGTTTAATAAGGCCCGTAGAAGGAAAAGGGCGAAATTTTGTATCACTTATTTTTGGCCAAAATTTTGAATTTCCTTAGCAAAACATAAAATGCAAATATCTTGTTAAATAAGCCCCTTTGAAGGAAAAGGGCGAAAATTTGTTGTCACTAATTTTTGGCTAGAATTTAGCAAAACTTAAAATGTAAATATCTCGTAAAAATCCCCGTTGAAGGAAAAGATCGAAAATTTGTTGTCACTAATTTTTGGCCAAAATTTAGCAAAACTTAAAATGCATATATCTCGTTAAAAATTTAGGGCCAAAGTTTTGAATTTCCTTACCAAAACTTAAAATGCAAATATCTCGTTAAATAAGCCCTGAAGAAGGAAATTTTGTTATTACAAATTTTTGGCCAAAATTTAGCAAAACTTAAAATGCAAACATCTCGTTAAATAAGCCCCGTAGAAGGAAAAGGGCGAAATTTTGTTATCACTAATTTTTTCCCAAAATTTAGCAAAACTTAAAATGCACTAATTTTTGGAAAAATTTAGCGGAACTTAAAATGCAAATATCTCTTTAAATGAGCCCCGTAGAAGGAAAAAGGCGAAATTTTGTTATCACAAATTTTTGGTCAAAATTTTGAATTTCCTTAGCAAAACTTAAAATGCAAATATCTCGTTAAATAAGCCCCGTATAAGGAAAAGGGCGAAATCTTGTTATCACTAATTTTTGGCCAAAATTTAGCAAAACTTAAAATGCAAATATCTCGTTAAATAAGCCCGTAGAAGGAAAAGGGCGTAATTTTGTTATCACTAATTTTTGGCCAACATTTAGCAAAACTTAAAATGCAAATATCTCGTTAAATAAGCTCCGTAGAAGGAAAAGGACGAAATCTTGTTAGCACTATTTTTTGGCCAAAATTTAGCAAAACTTAAAATGCAAATATCTCGTTAAATAAGCCCTGTAGAAGGAAAAGGGCGAAATTTTGTTATCACTAATTTTTGGCCAAAATTTTGAATTTCCTTAGCAAAACTTAAAATGCAAATATCTCGTTAAATAAGCCCCGTATAAGGATAAGGGCGAAATTTTGTTATCACTAATTTTTGGCCAAAATTTAGCAAAACTTAAAATGCAAATATCTCGTTAAATAAGCCCCGTAATAGGAAAAGGGTGAAATTTTGTTATCACTCATTTTTGGCCAAAATTTAGCAAAACTTAAAATGCAAATATCTCGTTAAATAAGCCCCGTAATAGGAAAAGGCCGAAATTTTGTTATCACTAATTTTTGGACAAAATTTTGAATTTCCTTAGCAAAACTTAAAATGCAAATATCTCGTTAAATAAGCCCCGTATAAGGAAAAGGGCGAAATTTTGTTATCACTAATTTTTGGCCAAAATTTAGCAAAGCTTAAAATGCAAATATCTCGTTAAATAAGCCCCGTAATAGGAAAAGGCCGAAATTTTTTTATCACTAATTATTGGCCAAAATTTAGCAAAACTTAAAATGCAAATATCTCGTTAAATAAACCCCGTAGAAGGAAAGGGCGAAATATTGTTATCACTAATTTTTGGCCAAAATTTAGCAAAACTTAAAATGCATATATCTCATTAAAAAAGACCCGTATAAGGAAAAGGGCGAAATTTTGTTATCACTAATTTTTGGACAAAATTTTGAATTTCCTTAGCAAAACTTAAAATGCAAATATCTCGTTAAATAAGCCCCGTATAAGGAAAAGGGCGAAATTTTGTTATCACTAATTTTTGGCCAAAATTTAGCAAAGCTTAAAATGCAAATATCTCGTTAAATAAACCCCGTAAAAGGAAAGGGCGAAATTTTGTTATCACTAATTTTTGGCCAAAATTTAGCAAAACTTAAAATGCAAATATCTCGTTAAATAAGCCCCGTAATAGGAAAAGAGCGAAATTTTGTTATCACTAATTTTTGGCCAAAATTTAGCAAAACTTAAAATGCAAATATCTCGTTAAATAAGCCCCGTAGAAGGAAAAGGGCGAAATTTTGTTATCACTAATTTTTGTGCAAAATTTAGCAAAACTTAAAATGCAAATATCTCGTTAAATAAACCCCGTAGAAGGAAAGGGCGAAATTTTGTTATCACTAATTTTTGGCCAAAATTTAGCAAAACTTAAAATGCAAATATCTCGTTAAATAAGCCCCGTAATAGGAAAAGAGCGACATTTTGTTATCACTAATTTTTGGCCAAAATTTAGCAAAACTTAAAATGCAAATATCTCGTTAAATAAGCCCCGTAGAAGGAAAAGGGCGAAATTTTGTTATCACTAATTTTTGGCCAAAATTTTGAATTTCCTTAGCAAAACTTAAAATGCAAATATCTCGTTAAATAAGCCCCGTAATAGGAAAAGGGCGAAATTTTGTTATCACTAATTTTTGGCCAAAATTTAGCAAAACTTAAAATGCAAATATATCGTTAAATAAGCCTCGTAGAAGGAAAAGGGCGAAATTTTGTTATCACTAATTTTTGGCCAAAATTTTGAATCTCCTTAGCAAAACTTAAAATGCAAATATCTCGTTAAATGGCCACAATTTTGAATTTCCTTAGCAAAACTTAAAATGCAAATATATCGTTAAATAATCCCCGTAGAAGGAAAAGGGCGAAATTTTGTTATCACTAATTTTTGGCCAAAATTTTGAATTTCCTTAGTTAAACTTAAAATGCAAATATCTCGTTAAATAAGCCCCGTAGAAGGAAAAGGGCGAAATTTTGTTATCACTAATTTTTGGCCAAAATTTTGAATTTCCTTAGCAAAACTTAAAATGCAAATATCTCGTTAAATAAGCCCCGTAATAGGAAAAGGACGAAATCTTGTTATCACTATTTTTTGGCCAAAATTTAGCAAAACTTAAAATGCAAATATCTCGCTAAATAAGCCCTGTAGAAGGAAAAGGGCGAAATTTTGTTATCACTAATTTTTGGCCAAAATTTTGAATTTCCTTAGCAAAACTTAAAATGCAAATATCTCGTTAAATAAGCCCCGTATAAGGATAAGGGCGAAATTTTGTTATCACTAATTTTTGGCCAAAATTTAGCAAAACTTAAAATGCAAATATCTCGTTAAATAAGCCCCGTAATAGGAAAAGGGCGAAATTTTGTTATCACTAATTTTTGGCCTAAATTTAGCAAAACTTAAAATGCATATATCTCATTAAAAAAGCCCCGTATAAGGAAAAGGGCGAAATTTTGTTATCACTAATTTTTGGACAAAATTTTGAATTTCCTTAGCAAAACTTAAAATGCAAATATCTCGTTAAATAAGCCCCGTATAAGGAAAAGGGCGAAATTTTGTTATCACTAATTTTTGGCCAAAATTTAGCAAAGCTTAAAATGCAAATATCTCGTTAAATAAGCCCCGTAGAAGGAAAGGGCGAAATTTTGTTATCACTAATTTTTGGCCAAAATTTTGAATTTCCTTAGCAAAACTTAAAATGCAAATAAATATTGCACTAATTTTTGGACAAAATTTTGAATTTCCTTAGCAAAACTTAAAATGCAAATATCTCGTTAAATAAGCCCCGTATAAGGAAAAGGGCGAAATTTTGTTATCACTAATTTTTGGCCAAAATTTAGCAAAACTTAAAATGCAAATATCTCGTTAAATAAGCCCCGTAATAGGAAAAGAGCGAAATTTTGTTATCACTAATTTTTGGCTAAAATTTAGCAAAACTTAAAATGCAAATATCTCGTTAAATAAGCCCCGTAGAAGGAAAATGGCGAAATTTTGTTATCACTAATTTTTGTGCAAAATTTACCAAAACTTAAAATGCAAATATCTCGTTAAATAAACCCCGTAGAAGGAAAGGGCGAAATTTTGTTATCACTAATTTTTGGCCAAAATTTAGCAAAACTTAAAATGCAAATATCTCGTTAAATAAACCCTGTAGAAGGAAAAGGGCGAAACTTTGTTATCACTAATTTTTGGCCAAAATTTTGAATTTCCTTAGCAAAACTTAAAGTGCAAATATCTCGTTAAATAAGCCCCGTAATAGGAAAAGAACGAAATTTTGTTATCACTAATTTTTGGCTAAAATTTAGCAAAACTTAAAATGCAAATATCTCGTTAAATAAGCCCCGTAGAAGGAAAATGGCGAAATTTTGTTATCACTAATTTTTGTGCAAAATTTACCAAAACTTAAAATGCAAATATCTCGTTAAATAAACCCCGTATAAGGAAAAGGGCGAAATTTTGTTAGCACTAATTTTTGGCCAAAATTTTGAATTTCCTTAGCAAAACTTAAAATGCAAATATCTCGTTAAATAAGCCCCGTAGAAGGAAAAGGGCGAAATTTTGTTATCACTAATTTTTGGCCAAAATTGTGAATTTCCTTAGCAAAATTAAAATGCAAATAACTCGTTAAATAAGCCCCGTAGAAGGAAAAGAACGAAATTTTGTTATCACTAATTTTTGGCCAAAATTTTGAATTTCCTTAGCAAAACTTAAAATGCAAATATCTCGTTAGATAAGCCCCGTAGAAGGAAAAGGGCCAAATTTTGTTATCACAAATTTTTGGCCAAAATTTAGCAAAACTTAAAATGCAAATATCTCGTTAAATAAGCCCCGTAGAAGAAAAAGGGCGAAATGTTGTTATCACTAATTTTTGGCCAAAATTTAGCAAAACTTAAAATGCAAATATCTCGTTAAATAAGCCCCGTAGAAGGAAAAGGGTGAAATCTTGTTATCACTAATTTTTGCCCAAAATTTAGCAAAAATTAAAATGCAAATATCTCGTTAAATAAGCCCCGTAGAAGGAAAAGGGCGAAATCTTGTTATCACTAATTTTTGGCCAAAATTTAGCAAAACTTAAAATACAAATATCTCGTTAAATAAGCCCCGTAGAAGGAAAAGGGCGAAATTTTGTTATCATTAATTTTTGGCCAAAATTTTGAATTTCCTTAGCAAAACTTAAAATGCAAATATCTCGTTAAATAAGCCCCGTAGAAGGAAAAGGGCGAAATTTTGTTATCACAAAATTTTGGCCAAATTTTTAAATTTCCTTAGCAAAATTTAAAATGCAAATATCTCGTTAAATGGCCACAATTTTGAATTTCCTTAGCAAAATTAAAATGCAAATATCTCGTTAAATAAGCCCCGTAGAAGGAAAAGAACGAAATTTTGTTATCACTAATTTTTGGCCAAAATTTTGAATTTCCTTAGCAAAACTTAAAATGCAAATATCTCGTTAGATAAGCCCCGTAGAAAGAAAAGGGCGAAATTTTGTTATCACAAATTTTTGGCCAAAATTTAGCAAAACTTAAAATGCAAATATCTCGTTAAATAAGCCCCGTAGAAGAAATAGGGCAAAATGTTGTTATCACTAATTTTTGGCCAAAATTTAGCAAAACTTAAAATGCAAATATCTCGTTAAATAAGCCCCGTAGAAGGAAAAGGGCGAAATCTTGTTATCACAAATTTGTGGCCAAAATTTTAAATTTCCTTAGAAAAACTTAAAATGCTAATATCTCGTTAAATAATCCCCGTAGAAGGCAAAGGGCGAAATTTTGTTATCACTAATTTTTGGCCAAAATTTCGAATTTCCTTAGCAAAACTTAAAATGCAAATATCTCGTTAAATGAGCGCCGAAGGAGGAAAAGGGCGAAATTTTGTTATCACTAATTTACGGCCAAAATTTAGCAAAACTTAAATTGCAAATATCTCGTTAAATAAGCCCCGCAGAAGGAAAAGGACGAAATTTTGTTAGCAATAATTTTTGGCCACAATTTTGAATTTCCTTAGCAAAACTTCAAATGCAAATATCTCGTTAAATAATCCCCGTAGAAGGAAAAGGGCGAAATTTAGTTATCACTAATTTTTGGCCAAAATTTTGAATTTCCTTAGCAAAATTTAAAATGCAAATATCTCGTTAAATAAGCCCCGTAGAAGAAAAAGGGCGAAATGTTTTTATCACTAATTTTTGGCCAAAATTTAGCAAAACTTAAAATGCAAATATCTCGTTAAATAAGCCCCGTAGAAGGAAAAGGGCGAAATTTTGTTATCACTAATTTTTGGCCAAAATTTTTAATTTCCTTAGCAAAACTTAAAATGCAAATATCTCGTTAAATAAGCCCCGTAATAGGAAAAGGGCGAAATTTTGTTATCACTAATTTTTGGCCAAAATTTAGCAAAACTTAAATTGCAAATATCTCGTTAAATAAGCCCCGTAGAAGGAAAAGGACGAAATTTTGTTATCAATAATTTTTGGCCAAAATTTTGAATTTCCTTAGCAAAACTTAAAATGCAAATATCTCGTTAAATAAGCCCCGTAGAAGGAAAAGGGCGAAATTTTGTTATCACTAATATTTGGCCAAAATTTTGAATTTCCTTAGCAAAACTTAAAATGCAAATATCTCGTTAGATAAGCCCCGTAGAAGGAAAAGGGCGAAATTTTGTTATCACCAATTTTTGGCTAAAATTTAGCAAAACTTAAAATGCAAATATCTCGTTAAATAAGCCCCGTAGAAGGAAAAGAACGAAATTTTGTTATCACTAATTTTTGGCCAACATTTTTAATTTCTTAGCAAAACTTAAAATGCAAATATCTTTGTTATCACAAATTTTTGGCCAAAATTTAGCAAAACTTAAAATGCAAATATCTCGTTAAATAAGCCCCGTATAAGGAAAAGGGCGAAATTTTGTTATCACTAATTTTTGGCCAAAATTTTGAATTTCCTTCGCAAAACTTAAAATGCAAATATCTCGTTAAATAAGCCCCGTATAAGGAAAAGGGCGAAATTTTGTTATCACTAATTTTTGGCCAAAATTTTGAATTTCCTTCGCAAAACTTAAAATGCAAATATCTCGTTAAATAAGCCCCGTAGAAGGAAAAGGTCGAAATTTTGTTATCACTAATTTTTGGTCAAAATTTAGCAAAACCTAAAATGCAAATATCTCGTTAAATAATCCCCGTAGAAGGAAAAGGGCGAAATTTTGTTATCACTAATTTTTGGCCAACATTTTGAATTTCCTTCGCAAAACTTAAAATGCAAATATCTCGTTAAATAAGCCCCGTAGAAGGAAAAGGGCGAAATTTTGTTATCACTAATTTTTGGCCAAAATTTAGCAAAACTAAAAATGCAAATATCTCGTTAAATAAGCCCCGTAGAAGGAAAAGGGCGATATTTTGTTATCACTAATTTTTGGCCAAAATTTTGAATTTCCTTAGCAAAACTTAAAATGAAAATATCTCGTTAAATAAGCCCCGTATAAAGAAAAGGGCGAAATTTTTTTATCACTAATTTTAAAAACCTAAAATGCAAATATATCGTTAAATAAGCCCCGTAGAAGGACAAGTACGAACTTTTGTTATCACTAATTTGTGGCCAAAATTTTGAATTTCCTTAGAAAAACTTAAAATGCAAATATATCTTTAAATAAGCCCCGTAGAAGGAAAAGGGCGAAATTTTGTTATCACTAATTTTTGGCCAAAACTTAGCAAAACTAAAAATGCAAATATATCGTTAAATAAGCCCCGTACAAGGAAAAGGCCGAAATTTTGTTATCACTAATTCTTGGCCAAAATATTGAATTCCCTTATCAAAACTTAAAATGCTAATATCTCGTTAAATAAGCCCCGTAGAAGGAAAAGGGCGAAATTTTGTTATCACTAATTTTTGGCCAAAATTTATCAAATATCGCGTTAAATAAGCCCCGTACAAGGAAAGGGCGAAATTTTGTTATCACTAATTTTTGGCCAAAATATTGAATTCCCTTATCAAAACTTAAAATGCAAATATCTCGTTAAATAAGCCCCGTAGAAGGAAAAGGGCGAAATTTTGTTATCACTACTTTTTGGCCAAAATTTAGCAAAACCTAAAATGCAAATATATTGTTGTTTAAGCACCGTAGAAGGAAAAGTACGAAATTTTGTTATCACTAATTTGTGGCCAAAATTTTGAATTTCCTTAGAAAAATTTAAAATGCAAATATCTCGTTAAATAAGCCCCGTAGAAGGAAAATGACGAAATTTTGTTATCACTAATTTTTGGCCAAAATTTTGAATTTTCTTAGCAAAATTTAAAATGCAAATATCTCGTTAAATAAGCCCCGTAGAAGGGAAAGGCCAAATTTTGTTATCAATAATTTTTGGCCAAAATTTAGCAAAACCTAAAATGCAAATATATTGTTAAATAAGCCCCGTAGAAGAAAAAGTACGAAAGGGCCAAATTTTGTTACCACTAAGTTTTGGCCAAAATTTTGAATTTCCTTAGCAAAACTTAAAATGCAAATATTTCGTTAATTAAGCCCCATAGAAGGAAAAGGGCGAAATTTTGTTATCACTAATTTTTGGCCAAAATTTATCAAATATCTCGTTAAATAAGCCCCGTACAAGGAAAAGGGCGAAATTTTGTTATCACTAATTTTTGGCCAAAATATTGAATTCCCTTATCAAAACTTAAAATGCAAATATCTCGTTAAATAAGCCCCGTAGAAGGAAAACGGCGAAATTTTGTTATCACTACTTTTTGGCCAAAAATTAGCAAAACCTAAAATGCAAATATATTGTTAAATAAGCACCGTAGAAGGAAAAGTACGAAATTTTGTTATCACTAATTTGTGGCCAAAATTTTGAATTTCCTTAGAAAAACTTAAAATGCAAATATCTCGTTAAATAAGCCCCGTAGATGGAAAATGACGAAATTTTGTTATCACTAATTTTTGGCCAAAATTTTGAATTTTCTTAGCAAAATTTAAAATGCAAATATCTCGTTAAATAAGCCCCGTAGAAGGGAAAGGGCGAAATTTTTTTATCAATAATTTTTGGCCAAAATTTAGCAAAACCTAAAATGCAAATATATTGTTAAATAAGCCCCGTAGAAGAAAAAGTATGAAATTTTGTTATCACTAATTTGTGGCCAAAATTTAGCAAAAACTTAAAATGCAAATATCTCGTTAAATAATCCCCGTAGAAGGAAAAGGGCGAAATTTTGTTATCACTAATTTTTGGCCAAAATTTAGTAAAACCTAAAATGCAAATATATTGTTAAATAAGCCCCGTAGAAGGAAAAGTACGAAATTTTGTTATCACTAATTTGTGGCCAAAATTTAGCAAAAACTTAAAATGCAAATATCTCGTTAAATAATTCCCGTAGAAGGAAAAGGGCGAAATTTTGTTATCACTAATTTTTGGCCAAAATTTTGAATTTCCTTAGCAAAACTTAAAATGCAAATATCTCGTTAAATAAGAACCGTAGAAGGAAAAGTTCGAAATTTTGTTATCACAAATTTTTGGCCAAAATTAAGCAAAACTAAAAATGCAAATATCTCGATAAATAAGCCCCGTAGAAGGAAAAGGGCGAAATTTTGTTATCTCTAATTTTGGCCAAATTTTGAATTTCCTTCGCAAAACTTAAAATGCAAATATCTCGTTAAATAAGCACAGTAGAAGGAAAGGGCGAATTTTGCTATCACTAATTTTTGGCCAAAATTTAGAAAACTAAAAATGCAAATATCTCTTTAAATAAGCCCCGTAGAAGGAAAAGGGCAAATTTTGTTATCACTAATTTTTGGCCAAAATTTAGCAAAACTCGTTAATTAAGCCCCGTAGAAGGAAAAGGGCGAAATTTTGTGATCACTAATTTTTGGCCAAAATTTATCAAATATCTCGTTAAATAAGCCCCGTAGAAGGAAAACGGAGAAATTTTGTTATCAATAATTTTTGGCCAAAATATTGAATTCCCTTAGCAAAACTTAAAATGCGAATATCTCGTTAAATAGGCCCCGTAGAAGGAAAAGGGCGAAATTTTGTCATCACAAAAATTAGCAATACTTAAAATGCAAATATCTCGTTAAATAAGCCCCGTAGAAGGAAAAGGGCGAAACTTTGTTATCACTAATTTTTTTTGCCAAATTTTTGAATTTCCTAAGCAAAACTTAAAATGCAAATATCTCGTTAAATAAGCCCCGTAAAAGGAAAATGGCGAAATTTTGTTATCACAAATTTTTGGCCAAAATTTAACAAAATTTAAAATGCAAATATTTCGTTAAATAAGCCCCGTAGAAGGAAACGGGCGAAATTTTGTTATCACTAATTTTTGGCAAAAATTTATCAAAACTTAAAATGCAAATATCTCGTTAAATAAGCCCCGTAGAAGAAAAAGGGCGAAATTTAGTTATCACTAATTTTTGGCCAAAAATTAGCAAAACTTAAAATGCAAATATCTCGTTAAATAAGTTCCGTAGAAGGAAAAGGGCGAAATTTTGTTATCACTAATTTTTGGCCAAAATTTTGAATTTCCCTAGCAAAACTTAAAATGCAAATATCTCGTTAAATAAGCCCCGTAGAAGGAAAAGGGCGAAATTTTGTTATCACTAATTTTTGGCCAAAATTTTGAATTTCCTTAGCAAAACTTAAAATGCAAATACCTCGTTAAATAAGCCCCGTAGAAGGAAAAGGGCGAAATTTTGTTATCACTAATTTTTGGCCAAAATTTAGCAAAACTTAAAATGCAAATATCTCGTTAAATAAGACCCGTAGAAGGAAAAGGCCGAAATTTTGTTATCACTAATTTCACTAGCCAACAGTCGTTTTGTTATTTGGTTCTAGCATAGTTTTTCTCATTAATTTTGAACTCCTGAACACGAAAATGAGTTTTAAAATTTTTTCTGTCGATTGGTTTTCGAGATACAAATTTTTGAACTTTTTTTTTTACATTTTTGGAGGTACACTTACAATTTTGAGCATATCTTTCGTCTTCTTTGACGTATTTGAACCTACTACTACTCAAATTAAAGCAAATTGAGCCGTCTACAACTCACTCTCAGAAAATTTTCAAATCGGGTGAGTAGTTTTGATGTTGGCGGCTTAAAAAGGTTAAAAAACTGCGTTTTTTTAGTAAAAATGTGGCAGAAAAATTCATATAAAAATTCATATAAAATATAAAACGCAATGCTAACAGCGATTTTGGTTTTTTTACGTATAGCTGGCATTTTTCCAAAGAAAATAAGCACTTACTTAACAAAATCTGACAACAAATGGCGGACTTATAATTTTTTTGGTATAAGACCGAAATTCCGCTATTTCACGATATTTTGATTTTCATTATTTGCACAGCTAACCTACTAGGAGGGATCGAAAAAGCAAGTTTTTTATAATCCTTTTGGAATAGAACGGAACAGTTGCTCCTATACATAAGTTACTTCTGTTCAAAATTTCACCACCCTGGGTTAATGTCTTCTGTTCTGGCAAGCAAGGGACGTGAAATTTCAAAAATTTAGTGAAATCAGCAATTTTTTTTTTTTTTACATTTTTTTCAAATGTCACAGCACTTTGAAGTTATGATAAAATTTTTAAATTAATATTAATAACACAAATATTTCATAATTGTAAAAAACCTATTTACAATACCGTAGGGACGTTTCGTCGAAAATGGTATAATGAAAATGCAGAACATAGAAACACAGGTGCATTTTACGATACGAATTTTGGCAAACCCACTTTACATGTACAAAATTGTTTGGAAAAAACGTTTACGTAATTTTTATGATTCTCAGAATTAAAAAAATAAGTAATACACAAATAGTTATTTAATTTTTATGATTGTGGTTGCAGAGTAATATACGCTTCTGAATGTGCGTGGACGCTCTTCGTGTTCCTTTATGACTGCTACTCCGTTCACAGTCAATTAAAGGGGAAAAAGGGAATTACACTTTTTTATTGATGTGTGTTTTCCCGATGGCTACCTGTATCGGATTTTTTTTACAGAAATTCCCCCCACATTTGTGAGTGGTCATTATTTGGAAACTTTTCCACAATTTGAAACGCACACTTGCTGAATCAGGTATATAGCCAACCTTAAAAGATGCGAAGATAATTTTATACAAAGAAAGACGAAATATGTTTTTGCAGCGACATTTCCGGCTTGTTCCAAGAGCTTCACCAAATTCACAACCCCAATGAATGGAGGTTGTTTATTGACAGCAACAAAGAGAGCTTGAAGGCAGTTCTCTTACATAATGGGAATGAAAAGCCATCTCTTCCTATTGCTCATGCGGTTCATTCAAAGGAGAACTATGAAACTATGAACATTTTGCTGAAATGCATAGAGTATAGCAAATATAATTGGAAAATATGCGCCGACCTCAAAGTTGTGGCCATTCTGTGTGGACTCCAAGGAGGCTATACGCGACATTGCTGTTTTCTGTGCCTTTGGAATAGCCGCGCTGATGATCAGCATTATATTCAAAAAAAATGGCCGGAACGAACGAAACCTGTAGTTGGAGAAGCGAATGTTCAGCGCAAACCACTAATAGAGAACCGTGAAAATATAATACTTCCGCCGCTGCACATAAAATTGGGTTTGATAAAAAATTTTGCCAAAAAATTGGACAAAGAAGGTGAAGCTTTTGCCTATTTACGGTCAATTTTCCCTTACCTTTCGCTGGCAAAAATTAAAGAAGGAGTCTTCGCAGGACCCAAGATAAAAAAAATGTTGAAAGATGAAACATTCCTGAAGCTGTTATCACCCATCGAAGCCGCAGCATGGAATTCCTTCAGGCTTGTTGTGGAAAACTTTTTAGGAAACAACAAAAGCGATAATTGAGGATCTGGTAAAGAACTATGAAGCAATGGGTAGGTTTTTTTTGAAACAAATGTTAATTTAAATAGCGTTTTAATTCTCGTTTTTTTTTTCATTTTTGGGTAGGAGTGCACATGTCACTTAAAATACACTTTCTGCATTCTCATTTGGATTTTTTCCCTGATAATTTAGGAGACGTGAGCGACGAACACGGCGAGCGCTTTCATCAGGAATTGAAGGCTATGGAACGACGCTATCAGGGCATCTATGACACGGCTATGATGGGTGACTACATTTGGACCCTAATACGTGAGACCAATTGCAGCGAATACAAAAAACAAAGAAGAAGTCAGCTGTTTTTCCACATGGCATAAAATGTACAGTTATATCTGTGTTTCTACTCATTTTTTTGGGCGTTGATTTGGTTAATTTCGTTAGTTTAGCTAACCTGGCACATCCATTTCTAATTGTGCCATACATTGAGTATGTAGTGCTCTAAATAAATTAAAAAATAATATACTAAGACTAATTTGTTTATTTTAAATTAAGTTCAAATGTATTTATTCGTTTTCGTTGGGTAGGTAAGCTGTGCAAATAATGAAAATCAAAATATCAATTTTTGAAGAATTCGGATTTTTGACTAATTCGGCAAATTTTCCCGAATTCATCAATTTTTGAAGAATTCGGCACATTTTGACGAATTCGTCCCCGTAGAAGGAAAAGGGCGACATTTTGTCATCACTAATTTTTGGCCAAAATTAGCAAAACTTAAAATGCAAATATCTCGTTAAATAAGCCCCGACAAATTCGGCAAATTTTGACGAATTCGCCGATTTTGACGAATTCGGCGATTTTGAATTTTGACGACTTCGGCAAATTTTGACAAATTCGGCAAATTTTGACAAATTCGGCAATTTTTGACGAATTCGCCGATTTTTGATGAATTCGCCGATTTTTGACGAATTCGGCAAATTTTGAAGAATTCGACGATTTTGACGAATTCGGCAAATTTTGACGAATTCGCCGATTTTTGACGAATTCGGCAATTTTTGACAAATTCGGCGATTTTTGACGAATTCGCCGATTTTTGACGATTCGGCAAATTTTGACGAATTCGCCGATTTTGACGAATTCGGCGATTTTTGACGAATTCGGCAAATTTTTGACGAATTCGGCAAATTTTGACGAATTCGCCAATTTTGACGAATTCGGCGATTTTTGACGAATTCGGCAAATTTTGAAGAATTCGACGATTTTGACGAATTCGGCAAATTTTGACGAATTCGCCGATTTTTGACGAATTCGCCGATTTTTGACGAATTCGCCGATTTTTGACGAATTCGACGAATTTTGACGAATTCGCCGATTTTGACGAATTCGGCAAATTTTGACGAATTTTGACGAATTCGGCGGATTTTGACGAATTCGCCAAATTTTGACGAATTCGGCAATTTTTGACAAATTCGCCGATTTTTGACGAATTCGGCAAATTTTGACGAATTCGCCGAATTTGACGAATTCGGCAATTTTTTACAAATTCGTCGAATTTTTACGAATTTTCGAATTCACTAATTTTTGGCCAAAATTTTGAATTTCCTTAGCAAAATTTAAAATGCAAATATCTCGTTAAATAAGCCCCGACGAATTCGGCAAATTTTGACGAATTCGGCAATTTTTGACAAATTCGGCGAATTGTTACGTATTTTCGAATTCACAAATTTTTGGCCAAAATTTTTAATTTCCTTAGCAAAATTTAAAATGCAAATATCTCGTTAAATAAGCCCCGCAGAAGGAAAAGGGCGAAATTTAGTTATCACTGATTTTTGGCCAAAGTTTAGCAAAATTTAAAATGCAAATATCTCCTTAAATAAGCCCCGTAGAAGGAAAAGGGCGAAATTTTGTCATCACTAATTTTTGGCCAAAATTAGCAAAACTTAAAATGCAAATATCTCGTTAAATAAGCCCCGTAGAAGGAAAAGGGCGAATAACAACAAATAACAAAGATTATCACTAATTTTTGGCCAAAATTTTGAATTTCCTTAGCAAAACTTAAAATGCAAATATCTCGTTAAATAAGCCCTGACGAATTCGGCAAATTTTGACGAATTCGCCGATTTTGACGAATTCGGCGATTTTGACTAATTTGGCAAATTTTGACGAATTCGCCGATTTTTGACGAATTCGCCAATTTTTGACGAATTCGGCAAATTTTCACGAATTCGGAAAATTTTGACGAATTCGGCGATTTTTGACGAATTCGGCAAATTTTGACGAATTCGCCGATTTTGACGAATTCGGCGAATACTTCCAGATGAAGTATGAATTCGCCGATTTTTGACGAATTCGCCGATTTTGACGAATTCGACGAATTTTGACGAATTCACCGATTTTTGACGAATTCGGCAAATTTTGACGAATTCGCCAAATCTTGACGAATTCGTCAAAAAGGGCGAAATTTTGTTATCACTAATTTTTGGCAAAAATTTATCAAAACTTAAAATGAAAATATCTCGTTAAATAAGCCCCGTAGAAGGAAAAGGGCGAAATTTTGTTATCACTAATTTTTGGCCAAAATTTTGAATTTCCTTAGCAAAACTTTAAATTCAAATATCTCGTTAAATAAGCCCAGTAGAAGAAAAATGGCGAAATTTTGTTATCACTAATTTTTGGTCAAAATGTAGCAAAACTTAAAATGCAAATATCTCGTTAAATAAGACCCGTAGAAGGAAAAGGGCGAAATTTTGTTATCACTGATTTTTGGCCAAAATTTAGCAAAACCTAAATGCAAATATCTTGTTAAATAAGCCCCGTAGAAGGAAAAGGGCGAAATTTTGTTATCACTAATTTTTGTTCAAAATTTAGCAAAACTTAAAATGCATATATCTCGTTAAATAAGACCCGTAGAAGGAAAAGGGCGAAATTTTGTTATCACTAAATTTTTGGCCAAAATTTAGCAAAACTTAAAATGCAAATATCTCGTTAAATAAGCCTCGTAGAAAGAAAAGCGCGAAATTTTGATATCACTAATTTTTGGCCAAAATTTAGCAAAACATAAAATCATATCACTAATTTTTAACTTAAAATGCAAATATCTCGTTAATAATATTTTGGTTATAATAATTCCTAAAGATTTGCAGACCGAATAAAAGCAAGCACGCAACATAATTCGCCGCAAAACCTAAAATGCAAATATCTTGTTAAATAAGCCCATTTTTGACGAATTCGGCAAATTTTGAAGAATTCGACGATTTTGACGAATTCGGCAAATTTTGACGAATTCGCCGATTTTTGACGAATTCGGCAATTTTTGACAAAATTCGGCGATTTTTGACGAATTCGCCGATTTTTGACGATTCGGCAAATTTTGACGAATTCGCCGATTTTGACGAATTCGGCGATTTTTGACGAATTCGGCAAATTTTGACGAAATCGGCGATTTTTGACGAATTCGGCAAATTTTGACGAATTCGCCAATTTTGACGAATTCGGCGATTTTTGACGAATTCGCCGATTTTTGACGAATTCGCCGATTTTTGACGAATTCGCCGATTTTTTGACGAATTCGCCGATTTTTGACGAATTCGCCGATTTTTGACGAATTCGACGAATTTTGACGAATTCGCCGATTTTTGACGAATTCGGCAAATTTTGACGAATTTTGACGAATTCGGCGGATTTTGACGAATTCGCCAAATTTTGACGAATTCGGCAATTTTTGACAAATTCGCCGATTTTTGACGAATTCGGCAAATTTTGACGAATTCGCCGAATTTGACGAATTCGCCGATTTGTGACGAATTCGGCAATTTTTGACAAATTCGTCGAATTTTTACGAATTTTCGAATTCACTAATTTTTGGCCAAAATTTTGAATTTCCTTAGCAAAATTTAAAATGCAAATATCTCGTTAAATAAGCCCCGACGAATTCGGCAAATTTTGACGAATTCGCCGATTTTGACGAATTCGGCAATTTTTGACAAATTCGGCGAATTGTTACGTATTTTCGAATTCACAAATTTTTGGCCAAAATTTTTAATTTCCTTAGCAAAATTTAAAATGCAAATATCTCGTTAAATAAGCCCCGTAGAAGGAAAAGGGCGAAATTTAGTTATCACTGATTTTTGGCCAAAGTTTAGCAAATTTAAAATGCAAATATCTCCTTAAATAAGCCCCGTAGAAGGAAAAGGGCGAAATTTTGTCATCACTAATTTTTGGCCAAAATTAGCAAAACTTAAAATGCAAATATCTCGTTAAATAAGCCCCGTAGAAGGAAAAGGGCGAATAACAACAAATAACAAAGGTTATCACTAATTTTTGGCCAAAATTTTGAATTTCCTTAGCAAAACTTAAAATGCAAATATCTCGTTAAATAAGCCCTGACGAATTCGGCAAATTTTGACGAATTCGCCGATTTTGACGAATTCGGAGATTTTGACTAATTTGGCAAATTTTGACGAATTCGCCGATTTTTGACGAATTCGCCAATTTTTGACGAATTCGGCAAATTTTCACGAATTCGGAAAATTTTGACGAATTCGGCGATTTTTGACGAATTCGGCAAATTTTGACGAATTCGCCGATTTTGACGAATTCGGCGAATACTTCCAGATGAAGTATGAATTCGCCGATTTTTGACGAATTCGCCGATTTTGACGAATTCGACGAATTTTGACGAATTCACCGATTTTTGACGAATTCGGCAAATTTTGACGAATTCGCCAAATCTTGACGAATTCGTCAAAAAGGGCGAAATTTTGTTATCACTAATTTTTGGCAAAAATTTATCAAAACTTAAAATGAAAATATCTCGTTAAATAAGCCCCGTAGAAGGAAAAGGGCGAAATTTTGTTATCACTAATTTTTGGCCAAAATTTTTGAATTTCCTTAGCAAAACTTTAAATTCAAATATCTCGTTAAATAAGCCCAGTAGAAGAAAAATGGCGAATTTTGTTATCACTAATTTTTGGTCAAAATGTAGCAAAACTTAAAATGCAAATATCTCGTTAAATAAGACCCGTAGAAGGAAAAGGGCGAAATTTTGTTATCACTGATTTTTGGCCAAAATTTAGCAAAACCTAAAATGCAAATATCTTGTTAAATAAGCCCCGTAGAAGGAAAAGGGCGAAATTTTGTTATCACTAATTTTTGTTCAAAATTTAGCAAAACTTAAAATGCATATATCTCGTTAAATAAGACCCGTAGAAGGAAAAGGGCGAAATTTTGTTATCACTAATTTTTGGCCAAAATTTAGCAAAACTTAAAATGCAAATATCTCGTTAAATAAGCCTCGTAGAAAGAAAAGCGCGAAATTTTGATATCACTAATTTTTGGCCAAAATTTAGCAAAACATAAAATCATATCACTAATTTTTAACTTAAAATGCAAATATCTCGTTAATAATATTTTGGTTATAATAATTCCTAAAGATTTGCAGACCGAATAAAAGCAAGCACGCAACATAATTCGCCGCAAAACCTAAAATGCAATTATCTTGTTAAATAAGCCCCGTAGAAGGAAAAGGGCGAAATTTTGTTATCACTAATTTTTGGTCAAAATTTAGCAAAACTTAAAATGCAAATATCTCGTTAAATAAGACCCGTAGAAGGAAAAGGGCGAAATTTTGTTATCACTAATTTTTGGCCAAAATTTAGCAAAACTTAAAATGCAAATATCTCGTTAAATAAGCCTCGTAGAAGGAAAAGGGCGAAATTTTGATATCACTAATTTTTGGCCAAAATTTAGCAAAACATAAAATCATATCACTAATTTTTAACTTAAAATGCAAATATCTCGTTAATAATATTTTGGTTATAATAATTCCTAAAGATTTGCAGACCGAATAAAAGCAAGCACGCAACATAATTCGCCGATGCGTCAAAATTTCGAATTCGTCAAAATTCGCCGAATTCGTCAAAATTTGCCGAATTCGTCAAATTCGCCGAATTCGTCAAAATCGGCGAATTCGTCAAAATTTGCCGAATTCGTCGGGGCTTATTTAACGAGATATTTGCATTTTAAGTTTTGCTAATTAGTGATGACAAAATTTCGCCCTTTTCCTTCTACGGGGCTTATTTAAGAAGATATTTGCATTTTAAGTTTTGCTAAGCTTTGGCCAAAAATCAGTGATAACTAAATTTATCACTGATTCGGCAAATTTTGACGAATTCGCCGATTTTTGACGAATTCGTCGATTTTTGACGAATTCGCGAATTTTGACGAATTCGCCGATTTTTTACGACTTCGGCAAATTTTGACGAATTCGCAGATTTTTGACGAATTCTGCAAATTTCGACGAATTCGTCGATTTTTGACGAATTCGCCGATTTTTGACGAATTCGCCGATTTTTGACGAATTCGGCAAATTTTGACGAATTCGCCGATTTTTGACGAATTCGCCGATTTTTGACGAATTTGGCAAATTTTGACGAATTCGTCGATTTTTGACGAATTCGGCAAATTTTGACGACTTTTTTTTTTGACGACTCGTCGATTTTTACGAATTCGCGAATTTTGACAAATTCGCCGATTTTTGACGAATTCGGCAAATTTTGATGAATTCGCCGATTTTTGACGAATTCGCAGATTTTTGACGAATTCTGCAAATTTCGACGAATTCGTCGATTTTTGACGAATTCGGCAAATTTTAACGAATTCGACGATTTTTGACGAATTCGGCAAATTTTGACGACTTTTTTTTTGACGACTCGTCGATTTTTACGAATTCGCGAATTTTGACGAATTCGCCGATTTTTGACGAATTCGGCAAATTTTGACGAATTCGCCGATTTTTGACGAATTCGCAGATTTTTGACGAATTCTGCAAATTTCGACCAATTTGTCGATTTTTGACGAATTCGGCGAGTTTTGACGAATTCGCCAATTTTTGACGAATTCGGCAAATTTTGACGAATTCGGCAAATTTTGACGAATTCGCCGATTTTTGACGAATTCGGCAAATTTAGAAGAATTCGCCGATTTTTGACGAATTCGGCAAATTTTGACGACTTCGTCGATTTTTGACGAATTCGCGAATTTTGACGAATTCGCCGATTTTTGACGAATTCGGCGATTTTTGACGAATTCGCCGATTTTTGTCGAATTCGCCAAATTTTGACGAGATATTAGCATTTTAAGTTTTGCTAAATTCTGGCCAAAAATTTGTGATAACAAAAGTTCGCCCTTTTCCTTCTACGGGGCTTATTTAACGAGATATTTGCTCTCCACATTTTTAGAAAAAAAATCTAGATTCAATGAAAACATAATACAATCATTTAACTCTCCAAACTCCATTCGGTCCAATGAAATGTCCAACATCATGGGGTTCGAAATTGTGGCACTTCCCAAGAAAAATAAAGATATCAGTCACCCCAAAAACCTTAGAGGCATAACTCTATTACCCAATATAAGTAAAATATTCGAAAGTTGTGTTAATTCCAGAATAATTCGTCTTCTGGACATTAATAATATAAAAAACGATAACCAATTTGGGTTTAAATATAAACATTCCACAATTCACGCTTCCAATCTACTCTTGTCTAACATCAACTGGAATTTAAATAGAAATTTATATACAGGCGCCTGTTTGATCGACTTTGAAAAAGCTTTCGACAACATTTGGATTCCAGGTGTGATTTACAAACTGTCCATGTATAACTTTCCGCTTAGATTTTTATTCTTGATATATAATATGATCAGCGAACGATTTTTCATCGTTTGTAACCGTGGCAATATAAGCTCGCAAAAATATTGTATGATCAACGGTCTCCAACAAGGCACAGTTAACGCTCCGATCTTATTCAATATTTATATCTGCGAACTACTAAATTCTGTAAGCGATTCTATTGGTTTCGCAGATGACATAATTGTACATTACGCAGATAACAGTATTCAAAAAATTACCGAAAACTTGCAATATAAATTTAATATTGTCACCAAATATGCAAAAGACTGGAATATGAATATAAATTTCGACAAATGTGAAACAATCCTTTTTCGTCCGCCAGTTAACAAATGCAACTACATCAGGAAAAATTGGAAATCATTTAAAATATCCTCTCCACTCAATGGTAAAGATATTCCTAACAAAGAAGTAGTGAAATATTTAGGAATTAATTTGGATAAATCCTTTATTTTGATAAACATATCAACATACAAATTCAAAAAGCAAGAAATGCGTGTTTTAAATATAAATCACTTTTTTTCTCTAAACTTATTAAACCAAATGTCAAAATTCTTCTTTACCAAGCACTAGTACGCCCTATAATAACATATGGGTGTCCGATATGGTTCAATATTGCACCGTCCTACATGGAACGTTTACGTAAATTTTAAAGAAAATGCCTTCGCGCTTGCACATCTATCAATATGTCTAAAGACAGCAATTATATCAAATATGTCTCGAATAAAATATTATACAATAAAGCAAACATAAACAGAATAGACAATTTCATAATTAGGCTTATAAGAAAACACATAGTTAACACAACACAATGCACAAGTAATAACCTTATAATGGCTCCTTATTATACCAGCGAGATGTATATAAAATCAACTCTTGAAAGCGGTTTGTACCACCGGAAGCCTTCCTGTACCTTGACAGAAACGGTTTTATAACAAAATTCAGATGGTATTCCTATATTCTACCATTTATACAGAAGGGCTACTACAAAAACTATATGTCAAGATCTAGTCACTAACAATGAACTCCGTTTTGATACTAGCGTATCGGATAAAGATCGATTAGAAAGAGGTAAAATAAACAAAGATATGTATTGGTGGATTACAAACTAAACTATTTTCTTTTAACCATCCTGACGGCATTTTTATCCTTTCAATTATTAAAATAATGTTTTTTTTAAATTTTTCATTATAAAGTAGAAAAAACTTATTTATGTATATTCATATGTATATAATGTACTATTACTTTAGATATGAATTAAAAAATGTCTTAGTAGGAAAGACCTACTTATATTCAATATTGTTGAGTTCCCGTCATAGGGCGTTATATAGATCCATTATAATAAAACTTTTTGTTTATTTATAGTACCGAATGTATTCATGAATAAAATAAAATAAACACAATAAAAAAAAAAAAAAACAAAACGAGATATTTGCATTTTAAATTTTGCTAAATTTTGGCCACAAATTAGTGATAACAAAATTTCGTCCTTTTCCTTCTACGGGGCTTATTTAACAAGATATTTGAATTTTAAATTTTGCAAAATTTTTGCTAAAAAATTGTGATAACAAAATTTCGCCCTTTTCCTTCTTCGGGGATTATTTAACGAGATATTAGCATTTTAAAGTTTTGCTAAATTCTGGCCAAAAATTAGTGATAACAAAAGTTCGCCCTTTCCTTCTACGGGGCTTATTTAACGAGATATTTGCATTTTAAGTTTTGCTAAATTTTATCCAAATAATAGTGATAACAAAATTTCGATTTTTTGACGAATTCGGCAAATTTTGACGAATTCGTCGATTTTTGACGAATTCGCCAATTTTTGTCGAATTCGCCAAATTTTGACGAGATATTAGCATTTAAAGTTTTGCTAAATTCTGGCAAAAATTAGTGATAACAAAAGTTCGCCCTTTTCCTTCTACGGGGCTTATTTAACGAGATATTTGCATTTTAAGTTTTGCTAAATTTTGGCCTAAATTAGTGATAACAAAATTTCGTCCTTTTCCTTCTACGGGGCTTAATTAACAAGATATTTTTTGAATTTTAAATTTTGCAAAATTTTTGCTAAAAAATTGTGATAACAAAATTTCGCCCTTTTCCTTCTTCGGGGATTATTTAACGAGATATTTGCATTTTAAGTTTTGCTAAATTTTATCCAAATAATAGTGATAACAAAATTTCGCCCTTTTCCTTCTACGGGGCTTATTTAACGAGATATTAGCATTTTACGTTTTGCTAAATTCTGGCCAAAAATTAGTGATAACAAAAGTTCGCCCTTTTCCTTCTACGGGGCTTATTTAACGAGATATTTGCATTTTAAGTTTGCTAAATTTTGGCAAAAAATTAGTGATAACAAAATTTCCTCCTTTTCCTTCTACGGGGCTTATTTAACAAGATATTTTAATTTTAAATTTTGCAAAATTTTTGCTAAAAAATTGTGATAACAAAATTTCGCCCTTTTCCTTCTTCGGGGATTATTTAACGAGATATTTGCATTTAAGTTTTGGTAAATTTTATCCAAATAATAGTGATAACAAAATTTCGATTTTTTGACGAATTCGGCAAATTTTGACGAATTCGTCGATTTTTGACGAATTCGCCGATTTTTTGACGAATTCGCCGATTTTGACGAATTCGGCAAATTTTGACGAATTCGTCGATTTTGGACGAATTCGCCCGATTTTTGACGAATTCGGAGATTTTTAACGAATTCGCCGATTTTTGTCGAATTCGCCAAATTTTGACGAGATATTAGCATTTAAGTTTTGCTAAATTCTGGCCAAAAATTAGTGATAACAAAAGTGCGCCCTTTTCCTTCTACGGGGCTTATTTAACGAGATACTTATTTAAATCGACGAATTCGTCAAAAATCGACGAATTCGTCAAAAATCGGCGAATTCGTCACAATTTGCCGAATTCGTCAAAAAATCGAAATTTTGTTATCACTATTATTTGTATAAAATTTAGCAAAACTTAAAATACAAATATCTCGTTAAATAATCCCCGTAGAAGGAAAAGGGTGAAATTTTGTTATCACTAATTTTTTGGCCAAAATTTAGCAAAACTTAAAATGCAAATATCTCGTTAAATAAGCCCCGTAGAAGGAAAAGGGCGAATTTTGTTATCACAATTTTTTAGCAAAAATTTTGCAAAATTTAAAATTCAAATATCTTGTTAAATAAAGGAAAGGAAAAGGACGAAATTTTGTTATCACTATTATTTGGATAAAATTTAGCAAAACTTAAAATGCAAATATCTCGTTAAATAATCCCCGAAGAAGGAAAAGGGCGAAATTTTGTTATCACAATTTTTTAGCAAAAATTTTGCAAAATTTAAAATTCAAATATCTTGTTAAATAAGCCCCGTAGAAGGAAAAGGACGAAATTTTGTTATCACTAATTTTTGGCCAAAATTTAGCAAAACTTAAAAGGCAAATATCTCGTTAAATAAGCCTAATTTTTGGCCAGAATTTAGCAAAACTTAAAATGCTAATATCTCGTCAAAATTTGGCAAATTCGTCAAAATTTGCAGAATTCGTCAAAAATCGACGAATTCGTCAAAAATCGGCGAATTCGTCAAAATTTGCCGAATTCGTCAAAAATCGACGAATTCGTCGATTCGAATTTGCCAAAATTTGTTATCACCCCGTAGAAGGAAAAGGGTGAAATTTTGTTATCACTAATTTTTGGCCAAAATTTAGCAAAACTTAAAATGCAAATATCTCGTTAAATAAGTCCCGTAGAAGGAAAAGGGCGAAATTTTGTTATCACTATTATTTCGATAAAATTTAGCAAAACTTAAAATGCAAATATCTCGTTAAATAATCCCCGAAGAAGGAAAAGGGCGAAATTTTGTTATCACAATTTTTAGCAAAAATTTTGCAAAATTTAAATTTTGACGAATTCGCCGATTTTTGACGAATTCGGCAAATTTTGACGAATTCGTCGATTTTTGACGAATTCGTCGATTTTTGACGAATTCGGCAAATTTTGACGAATTCGTCGATTTTTGACGAATTCGCCGATTTTGACGAATTCGGCAAATTTTGACGAATTCGTCGATTTTTGACGAATTCGGCAAATTTTGACGAATTCGCCGATTTTTGACGAATTCGTCGATTTTTGACGAATTCGGCAAATTTTGACGAATTCGTCGATTTTTGACGAATTCGGCACATTTTGACGAATTCGCCGATTTTTGACGAATTCGCCGATTTTTGACGAATTCGACAAATTTTGACGAATTCGTCGATTTTGACGAATTCGGCAAATTTTGACGAATTCGCCGATTTTTGACGAATTCGGCGATTTTTAACGAATTCGCCGATTTTTGTCGAATTTGCCAAATTTTGACGAGATATTAGCATTTTAAGTTTTGCTAAATTCTGGCCAAAAATTAGTGATAACAAAAGTTCGCCCTTTTCCTTCTACGGGGCTTATTTAACGAGATATTTGCATTTTAAGTTTTGCTAAATTTTGGCCAAAAATTAGTGATAACAAAATTTCACCCATTTCCTTCTACGGGGATTATTTAACGAGATATTTGCATTTTAAGTTTTGCTAAATTTTATACAAATAATAGTGATAACAAAATTTCGATTTTTTGACGAATTCGGCAAATTTTGACGAATTCGCCGAATTTTTGACGAATTCGGCAAATTTTGACGAATTCGCCGATTTTTTTGACGAATTCGCCGATTTTTGACAAATTCGGCAAATTTTGACGAATTCGCCAATTTTTGACGAATTCGGAAAATTTTGACGAATTCGTCGATTTTTGACGAATTCGGCAAATTTTTGACGAATTCGCCGATTTTTGACGAATTCGACAAATTTTGACGAATTCGTCGATTTTTGACGAATTCGTCGATTTTTGACGAATTCGCCGATTTTTGACGAATTCGGCAAATTTTGACGAATTCGCCGATTTTGACGAATTCGGCAAATTTTGACGAATTCGCCGATTTTTGACGAATTCGCAAATTTTGACGAATTCGTCGATTTTTGACGAATTCGGCAAATTTTGACGAATTCGGCAAATTTTGACGAATTCAACAAATTTTGACGAATTCGGCAAATTTTGACGAATTCGCCGATTTTGACGAATTCGGCAAATTTTGACGAATTCGTCGATTTTTGACGAATTCGCCGATTTTGACAAATTCGGCAAATTTTGACGAATTCGCCAATTTTTGACGAATTCGCCAATTTTTGGACGAATTCGGCAAATTTTGACGGTGATCGCAAATTTTGACGAAATCGCCGATTTTTGACGAATTCGGCAAATTTTGACGAATTCGCCGATTTTTGACGAATTCGGCAAATTTTGACGAATTCGGCAAATTTTGACGAATTCGTCGATTTTTGACGAATTCGCGAATTTTGACGAATTCGCCGATTTTTGACGAATTCGGCAAATTTTGACGAATTGCGAATTCGACAAATTTTGACGAATTCGGCAATTTTGACGAATTCGCCGATTTTCGACGAATTCGGCAAATTTTAACGAATTCGTCGATTGTTGACGAATTCGCCGATTTTGACGAATTCGGCGATGTTTGACGAATTCGGCAAATTTTGAAATTTGCGATTTTTGACGAATTCGGCAAATTTTGACGAATTGCGAATTCGACAAATTTGACGAATTGCGAATTCGACAAATTTTGACGAATTCGGCAAATTTTGACGAATTCGCCGATTTTTGACGAATTCGGCAAATTTTAACGAATTCGCCGATTTTTGACGAATTCGGCGATGTTTGACGAATTCGGCAAATTTTGACGAATTCGGCAAATTTTGACGAATTCGCCAATTTTTTTACGAATTCGCCAATTTTTTACGAATTCGGCAAATTTTGAAGAATTCGCCGATTTTTGTCGAATTCGCCAAATTTTGACGAGATATTAGCATTTTAAGTTTTGCTAAATTCTGGCCAAAAATTAGTGATAACAAAAGTTCGCCCTTTTCCTTCTACGGGGCTTATTTAACGAGATATTTGCATTTTAAGTTTTGCTAAATTTTGGCCAAAAATTAGTGATAACAAAATGTCGTCCTTTTCCTTCTACGGGGCTTATTTAACAAGATATTTGAATTTTAAATTTTGCAAAATTTTTGCTAAAAAATTGTGATAACAAAATTTCGCCCTTTTCCTTCTTTGGGGATTATTTAACGAGATATTTGCATTTTAAGTTTTGCTAAATTTTATCCAAATAATAGTAATAACAAAATTTCGCCCTTTTCCTTCTACGGGGCTTATTTAACGAGATATTTGCATTTTAAGTTTTGCTAAATTCTGGCCAAAAATTAGTGATAACAAAAGTTCGCCCTTTTCCTTCTACGGGGCTTATTTAACGAGATATTTGCATTTTAAGTTTTGCTAAATTTTGGCCAAAAAATTAGTGATAACAAAATTTCGTCCTTTTCCTTCTACGGGGCTTATTTAACAAGATATTTGAATTTTAAACTTTGCAAAATTTTTGCTAAAAAATTGTGATAACAAAATTTCTCCCTTTTCCTTCTTTGGGGATTATTTAACGAGATATTTGCATTTAAGTTTTGCTAAATTTATCCAAATAATAGTGATAACAAAATTTCGCCCTTTTCCTTCTACGGGGCTTATTTAACGAGATATTTGCATTTTAAGTTTTGCTAAATTCTGGCCAAAAATTAGTGATAACAAAAGTTCGCCCTTTTCCTTCTACGGGGCTTATTTAACGAGATATTTGCATTTTAAGTTTTGCTAAATTTTGGCCAAAAATTAGTGATAACAAAATTTCGTCCTTTTCCTTCTACGGGGCTTATTTAACAAGATATTTGAATTTTAAATTTTGCAAAATTTTTGCTAAAAAATTGTGATAACAAAATTTCGCCCTTTTCCTTCTTCGGGGATTATTTAACGAGATATTTGCATTTTAAGTTTTGCTAAATTTTATCCAAATAATAGTGATAACAAAATTTCGCCCTTTTCCTTCTACGGGGCTTATTTAACGAGATATTTGCATTTTAAGTTTTGCTAAATTTTGGCCAAAAATTAGTGATAACAAAATTTCGTCCTTTTCCTTCTACGGGGCTTATTTAACAAGATATTTGAATTTTAAATTTTGCAAAATTTTTGCTAAAAAATTGTGATAACAAAATTTCGATTTTTTTGACGAATTCGGCAAATTTTGACGAATTCGGCAAATTTTGACGAATTCGCCAATTTTTTACGAATTCGGCAAATTTTGACGAATTCGCCGATTTTTGTCGAATTCGCCAAATTTTGACGAGATATTAGCATTTTAAGTTTTGCTAAATTCTGGCCAAAAATTAGTGATAACAAAAGTTCGCCCTTTTCCTTCTACGGGGCTTATTTAACGAGATATTTGCATTTTAAGTTTTGCTAAATTTTGACCAAAAATTAGTGATAACAAAATTTCGTCCTTTTCCTTCTACGGGGCTTATTTAACAAGATATTTGAATTTTAAATTTTGCTAAATTTTATCCAAATAATAGTGATAACAAAATTTCAATTTTTTGACGAATTCGTCGATTTTTGACGAATTCGGCAAATTTTGACGAATTCGTCGATTTTTGACGAATTCGGCAAATTTTGACGAATTCGCCGATTTTTGACGAATTCGACAAATTTTGACGAATTCGTCGATTTTTGACGAATTCGGCAAATTTTGACGAATTCGCCGATTTTGACGAATTCGGCAAATTTTGAAGAATTCGTCGATTTTGACGAATTCGCCAATTTTTGACGAATTCGCCGACTTTTGACGAATTCGGCAAATTTTGACGAATTCGCCGATTTTTGACGAATTCGACAAATTTTGACGAATTCGTCGATTTTTGACGAATTCGGCAAATTTTGACGAATTTCGCCCTTTTCCTTCTACGGGGCTTATTTAACGAGATATTTGCATTTTAAGTTTTGCTAAATTCTGGCCAAAAATTAGTGATAATAAAATTTCGCCCTTTTTCTTCTACGGGGCTTATTTAACGAGATATTTGCATTTTAAGTTTTGCTAAATTTTGGCCAAAAATTAGTGATAACAAAATTTCGTCCTTTTCCTTCTACGGGGCTATTTAACAGGATATTTGAATTTTAAATTTTGCAAATTTTTGCTAAAAAATTGTGATAACAAAATTTCGCCCTTTTCCTTCTTCGGGGATTATTTAACGAGATATTGCATTTTGCTAAATTTTGGCCAAAAATTTGTGATAACAAAATTTCACCCTTTTCCTTCTACGGGGATTATTTAACGAGATATTTGCATTTTAAGTTTTGCTAAATTTTATCCAAATAATAGTGATAACAAAATTTCAATTTTTTGACGAATTCGGCAAATTTTGACGAATTCGCCGATTTTGGACGAATTCGGCAAATTTTGACGAATTCGCCGATTTTTGACGAATTCGGCAAATTTTGACGAATTCGCGATTGTGACGAATTCGCCGATTTTTGACGAATTCGGCGATTTTTGACGAATTCGGCAAATTTTGACGAACTCGGCAATTTTTTGACGAATTCGCCGATGTTTGGACGAATTCGGCAAATTTTGACAAATTCGCCGATTTTTGACGAATTCGGCAAATTTTGACGAATTCGTCGATTTTTGACGAATTCGGCAAATTTTGACGAATTTGCCGATTTTTTGACGAATTCGGCGATTTTTGACGAATTCGGCAAATTTTGACGAATTCGCCAATTTTTTACGAATTCGGCAAATTCGTTTGCCGAATTCGAATTCGGCAAATTCGAACTCGGCAAATTTTGACGAACTCGGCAAATTTTGACGAACTCGTCAAATTTTGACGAACTCGTCAAATTTTGACGAACTCGGCAAATTTTGACGAATTCGGAAAATTTTTACGAACTCGGGCAAATTTTGACGAATTCGGCAAATTTTGACGAACTCGGCAAATTTTGACGAATTCGGCAAATTTTGACGAATTCGGCAATTTTTGACGAATTCGGCAAATTTTAACGAATTCGGCAAATTTTGACGAACTCGTCAAATTTTGACGAACTCGGCAAATTTTGACGAACTCGGCAAATTTTGACGAATTCGGCAAATTTTGACGAACTCGGCAAATTTGACGAACACGGCAAATTTTGACGAACTCGGCAAATTTTGACGAATTCGGCAAATTTTGACGAACTCGGCAAATTTTAACTTAAAATGCAAATATCTCGTTAAATAAGCCCCGTAGAAGGAAAAAAAACGAAATTTTGCTATCACTAATTTTTGGCCAAAATTTTAAATTTCCTTAGCAAAACTTAAAATGCAAATATCTCGTTAAATAAGCCCCGTTGAAGGAAAAGGTCGAAATTTGTTATCACTAATTTTTGGCCAAAATTTTAAATTTCCTTAGCAAAACATAAAATGCAAATATCTCGTTAAATAAGCCCCGTAGAAGGAAAAGGGCAAAATTTTGTTATCACTAATTTTTGGGCAAAATTTTGCAAAACTTAAAATGCAAATATCTCGTTAAATAAGCCCCGTAGAAGGAAAACGGCGAAATTTTGTTATCACTAATTTTTGGCCAAAATTTAGCAAAACTTAAAATGCAAATATCTCGTTAAATAAGCCCCGTAGAAGGAAAAGGGGAGAAATTTGGTTATCACTAATTTTTGGCTAAAATTAGCAAAACTTTTGACGAACTCGGCAAATTTTGACGAACTCGGCAAATTTTGACGAACTCGGCAAATTTTGACGAACTCGTCAAATTTTGACGAACTCGGCAAATTTTGACGAATTCGGAAAATTTTGACGAACTCGGCAAATTTTGACGAATTCGGCAAATTTGACGAACTCGGCAAATTTTGACGAATTCGGCAAATTTTGACGAATTCGGCAATTTTTGACGAATTCGGCAAATTTTGACGAATTCGGCAAATTTTGACGAACTCGGCAAATTTTGACGAACTCGGCAAATTTTGACGAACTCGGCAAATTTTGACGAACTCGGCAAATTTTGACGAACTCGGCAAATTTTGACGAACTCGTCAAATTTTGACCAATTCGGCAAATTTTGACCAATTCGGCAAATTTTGGACCAATTCGGCAAATTTTGACGAATTCGGCAAATTTTGACGAATTCGGCAAATTTTGACGAAGGGGCCGTTCAAGTATTACGTAAGCAGATTTATTGCAATTATTTACCCCCCCCCCTCCCCCTTGTCATCAAAAGTAAGCAAAGCTCTTATCCCCCCCCATGCTTACGTAAACATTGTTATATGCATTTTTCATTTAATGTATTCTATGTTTGTTATTCATTCATGAGCAGCAGTTAAAATTCTAGAAATAAGAAAATAGGCTTAGGATAGAGGACTTTAACGCACATAATATTCATTTAAACAAACTTTATTGATACGGTATTCAACATAGAGTAAGTACAAATATTATAATCTTATTAAGTAATATTACGAACTAAACAAAATTCTTTTAAATTTTTGGTGTACATATTAATTCCAATTAACAGTCGTCAGTCCATGACACCCGAATCCATGATTCTAAGTTTTCGATGACATTGGATGTTTGCTGCTCAATGTTGTGTGTCTGCTCACTTTCATTCGATTTTGGAATGTCTACGTCGTTTTCATCGAGCCATTCAACATCTTGGTGCTCTAAATTTTGAATAATGCACATCAGTTCATTAGCACGACGAGCAGCCACTCTTAAAGGCCTAACTTTCATATCAGTGTGCGTGTTTACTTTTTTATGGATCTTCTCGATGTGACGATTTAGTGACTTGACGGAAGTATGATAAAGACCACACGTTTTTGCATGTTCGACTTAATAGCTTCAATTTACCGTCGGACAAAAATAATCGTATGGCATTTGTAGGAAATCTTTGAGTGAAGAATTTAAGCGTAGAGCTAAATTGACTGGAAGATTGAGAAATTGCCCTCCATCATCCAAAACCAAGTCATCAACTGTTTGTTTTACTTTTACTGGTGGTGGAAGAAACCTGTTGTCTAGTAATCTAAATAGGCCACTTCTTGGACGACAGCATTCTATGTTTCTACATTTTACAATTTGAAGTAAGTATTGGCTTTCACGCACATGTTCTGAATACCATTCAATATCTGGCAAATCAGGCAGATTTGTTCGCCCGGCCCAACATATTGTGCAGTAACATGATAGCCATCAATTTCCATTGAACTCCATATCTCAGCTAACACATTTCCTGCAAACTCGAAATTGGATCTTTCTAAATGTTCATTAATTGTAACACCACGTGCATCCAAATGTGACCCAAAATGGTCATGAGGCAATATCAAACCAGCCAGTTCCCGACTAAGAGGAGCCATTCTGCGCTCTACTCTGTTATACGCACTTCTGCCAGGAGCATTGGTAGCTAAAAACAATGCATCGAGATCATGTCGCTTAAAGTGTTTAATAGCAAACCCTATAACTTTGTATAACGCGGATTTTCATCTGGCCCTCCATCAACCGTCATGATTACTACTGGTTTTACCAACCCATGGTCAGTTTTAGCTAATGCTTGAAACTCTTCAAGTTCGAGAAGCGTCTCGAAATCATGAGCATGAGTATTTGCAGTAGATGAACTATGCTTTCCACTTCGAATAGCGATGTATGTCCAGAATATCCAACGGCTTGCGGTTGTCCTAGCATACTGGAAGTGATTTTGATACCAGCATAAACTGATGGTATTAATTTATGCCGCTCAGCGATTACCCAGTCGTGATCAGGCAATTTGATTCTATATTCCATGTGCATTAGAAGAGGTGCTTGCTTATTTGCCGCAGTTACACCAATAGGGACCGGAGCTTTATCATCTTGAGATATGAAAAATACTTGATCAATACTTGTCATATGTGGAAAAAAGTAAAGAACTACTGCTGACGTAATCACCATCTCCAACACCCCCCCCCAATGTCATCAAAAATAAGCAAAGCAAAGACCCCCCCACCCCCTATAGTGCTTACGTAATACTTGAACGGCCCCGAACTCGGCAAATTTTGACGAACTCTGCAAACTTTGACGAATTCGGCAAATTTTGACGAACTCGGCAAATTTTGACGAATTCGGCAAATTTTGACGAACTCTGCAAATTTTGACGAACTCGGCAAATTTTGACGAACTCGGCAAATTTTGACGAACTCGGCAAATTTTGACGAACTCGGGCAATTTTGACGAACTCGTCAAATTTTGACGAATTCGGCAAATTTTGACGAATTCGGAAAATTTTGACGAACTCGGCAAATTTTGACGAACTCGGCAAATTTTGACGAAACTCGGCAAAATTTTGACGAATTCGGCAAATTTTGACGAATTCGGCAAATTTTGACGAACTCGGCAAATTTTAACTTAAAATGCAAATATCTCGTTAAATAAGCCCCGTAGAAGGAAAAAAACGAAATTTTGCTATCACTAATTTTTGGCCAAAATTTAGCAAAACTTAAAATGCAAATATCTCGTTAAATAAGCCCCGTAGAAGGAAAAGGGAGAAATTTGGTTATCACTAATTTTTGGCCAAAATTTAGCAAAACTTTTGACGAACTCGGCAAATTTTGACGAACTCGGCAATTTTTGACGAATTCGGCAAATTTTGACGAATTCGGCAAATTTCGACGAATTCGGCAATTTTTGACGAATACGGCAAATTTTGACGAATTCGGCAAATTTTGACGAACTCGGCAAATTTTGACGAACTCGGCAAATTTTGACGAACTCGGCAAATTTTGACGAACTCGGCAAATTTTGACGAACTTGGCAAATTTTGACGAACTCGTCAAATTTTGACGAATTCGGCAAATTTTGACGAATTCGGCAAATTTTGACGAACTCGGCAAATTTTGACGAATTCGGCAAATTTTGACGAATTCGGCAAATTTTGACGAACTCGGCAAATTTTGACGAACTCGTCAAATTTTGACGAACTCGGCAAATTTTGACGAATTCGGCAAATTTTGACGAACTCGGCAAACTTTGACGAATTCGGCAAATTTTGACGAATTCGGCAAATTTTGACGAATTCGGCAAATTTTGACGAACTCGGCAAATTTTGACGAACTCGGCAAATTTTGACGAATTCGGAAAATTTTGACGAACTCGGCAAATTTTGACGAACTCGGCAAATTTTGACGAACTCGGCAAATTTTGACGAACTCGGCAAATTTTAACTTAAAATGCAAATATCTCGTTAAATAAGCCCCGTAGAAGGAAAAAAACGAAATTTTGCTGTCACTAATTTTTGGCCAAAATTTTAAATTTCCTTAGCAAAACTTAAAATGCAAATATCTCGTTAAATAAGCCCCGTTGAAGGAAAAGGTCGAAATTTGGTTATCACTAATTTTTGGCCAAAATTTTAAATTTCCTTAGCAAAACATAAAATGCAAATATCTCGTTAAATAAGCCCCGTAGAAGGAAAAAGGGCAAAATTTTGTTATCACTAATTTTTGGCCAAAATTTTGCAAAACTTAAAATGCAAATATCTCGTTAAATAAGCCCCGTAGAAGGAAAACGGCGAAATTTTGTTATCACTAATTTTTGGCCAAAATTTAGCAAAACTTAAAATGCAAATATCTCGTTAAATAAGCCCCGTAGAAGGAAAAGGGAGAAATTTGGTTATCACTAATTTTTGGCCAAAATTTAGCAAAACTTTTGACGAACTCGGCAAATTTTGACGAACTCGGCAAATTTTGACGAACTCGGCAAATTTTGACGAACTCGGCAAATTTTGACGAACTCGGCAAATTTTGACGAACTCGTCAAATTTTGACGATTTCGGCAAATTTTGACGAATTCGGCAAATTTTGACGAACTCGGCAAATTTTGACGAATTCGGCAAATTTTGACGAACTCGGCAAATTTTGACGAATTCGGCAAATTTTGACGAACTCGGCAAATTTTGACGAACTCGGCAAATTTTGACGAACTCGGCAAATTTTGACGAATTCGGCAAATTTTGACGAATTCGGCAAATTTTGACGAACTCGGCAAATTTTAACTTAAAATGCAAATATCTCGTTAAATAAGCCCCGTAGAAGGAAAAAAACGAAATTTTGCTATCACTAATTTTTGGCCAAAATTTTAAATTTCCTTAGCAAAACTTAAAATGCAAATATCTCGTTAAATAAGCCCCGTTGAAGGAAAAGGTCGAAATTTTGTTATCACTAATTTTTGGCCAAAATTTTAAATTTCCTTAGCAAAACATAAAATGCAAATATCTCGTTAAATAAGCCCCGTCGAAGGAAAAGGGCAAAATTTTGTTATCACTAATTTTTGGCCAAAATTTTGCAAAACTTAAAATGCAAATATCTCGTTAAATAAGCCCCGTAGAAGGAAAACGGCGAAATTTTGTTATCACTAATTTTTGGCCAAAATTTAGCAAAACTTAAAATGCAAATATCTCGTTAAATAAGCCCCGTAGAAGGAAAAGGGAGAAATTTGGTTATCACTAATTTTTGGCTAAAATTTAGCAAAACTTTTGACGAACTCGGCAAATTTTGACGAACTCGGCAAATTTTGACGAATTCGGCAATTTTTGACGAATTCGGCAAGTTTTGACGAACTCGGCAAATTTTGACGAACTCGGCAAATTTTGACGAACTCGGCAAATTTTGACGAACTCGGCAAATTTTGACGAACTCGTCAAATTTTTACGAATTCGGCAAATTTTGACGAACTCGGCAAATTTTGACGAACTCGTCAAATTTTGACGAATTCGGCAAATTTTGACGAATTCGGCAAATTTTGACGAACTCGGCAAATTTTGACGAACTCGACAAATTTTGACGAATTCGGCAAATTTTGACGAACTCGGCAAATTTTGACGAACTCGGCAAATTTTGACGAACTCGGCAAATTTTGACGATTTCGGCAAATTTTGACTCGGCAAATTTTAACTTAAAATGCAAATATCTCGTTAAATAAGCCCCGTAGAAGGAAAAAAACGAAATTTTGCTATCACTAATTTTTGGCCAAAATTTTAAATTTCCTTAGCAAAACATAAAATGCAAATATCTCGTTAAATAAGCCCCGTAGAAGGAAAAGGGCAAAATTTTTACGAACTCGGCAAATTTTGACGAACTCGGCAAATTTGACGAATTCGGCAAATTTTGACGAACTCGGCAAATTTTGACGAACTCGGCAAATTTTGACGAATTCGGCAAATTTTGACGAACTCGGCAAATTTTGACGAACTCGGCAAATTTTGACGAACTCGGCAAATTTTAACTTAAAATGCAAATATCTCGTTAAATAAGCCCCGTTGAAGGAAAAGGTCGAAATTTTGTTATCACTAATTTTTGGCCAAAATTTTAAATTTCCTTAGCAAAACATAAAATGCAAATATCTCGTTAAATAAGCCCCGTAGAAGGAAAAGGGCAAAATTTTGTTATCACTAATTTTTGGCCAAAATTTTGCAAAACTTAAAATGCAAATATCTCGTTAAATAAGCCCCGTAGAAGGAAAACGGCAAAATTTTGTTATCACTAATTTTTGGCCAAAATTTAGCAAAACTTTTGACGAACTCGGCAAATTTTGACGAACTCGGCAAATTTTGACGAACTCGGCAAACTTTGACGAATTCGGCAAATTTTGACGAATTCGGCAAATTTTGACGAACTCGGCAAATTTTTACGAATTCGGCAAATTTTGACGAATTCGGCAAATTTTGACGAACTCGTCAAATTTTGACGAACTCGGCAAATTTTGACGAACTCGGCAAATTTTGACGAATTCCGCAAATTTTGACGAACTCGGCAAATTTTGACGAATTCGGCAAATTTTGACGAACTCGGCAAATTTTGACGAACTCGGCAAATTTTGACGAACTCGGCAAATTTTGACGAATTCGGCAAATTTTGACGAATTCCGCAAATTTGACGAACTCGGCAAATTTTGACGAACTCGGCAAATTTTAACTTAAAATGCAAATATCTCGTTAAATAAGCCCCGTAGAAGGAAAAAAACGAAATTTTGCTATCACTAATTTTTGGCCAAAATTTTAAATTTCCTTAGCAAAACTTAAAATGCAAATATCTCGTTAAATAAGCCCCGTTGAAGGAAAAGGTCGAAATTTTGTTATCACTAATTTTTGGCCAAAATTTAGCAAAACTTAAAATGCAAATATCTCGTTAAATAAGCCCCGTAGAAGGAAAAGGGAGAAATTTGGTTATCACTAATTTTTGGCCAAAATTTAGCAAAACTTTTGACGAACTCGGCAAATTTTGACGAACTCGGCAAATTTTGACGAACTCGTCAAATTTTGACGAACTCGGCAAATTTTGACGAATTCGGAAAATTTTGACGAACTCGGCAAATTTTGACGAATTCGTGACGAACTCGGCAAATTTTGACGAATTCGGCAAATTTTGACGAATTCGGCAATTTTTGACGAACTCGGCAAATTTTGACGAATTCGGCAAATTTTGACGAATTCGGCAAATTTTGACGAACTCGGCAAATTTTGACGAATTCGGCAAATTTTGACGAATTCGGCAAATTTTGAAGAACTCGGCAAATTTTGACGAACTCGGCAAATTTTGACGAATTCGGAAAATTTTGACGAACTCGGCAAATTTTGACGAATTCGGCAAATTTTGACGAACTCGGCAAATTTTGACGAATTCGGCAAATTTTGACGAACTCGGCAAATTTTGACGAACTCGGCAAATTTTGACGAACTCGGCAAATTTTGACGAATTCGGCAAATTTTGACGAATTCGGCAAATTTTGACGAATTCGGCAAATTTTGACGCACTCGGCAAATTTTGACGAATTCGGCAAATTTTGACGAATTCGGCAAATTTTGAAGAACTCGGCAAATTTTGACGAACTCGGCAAATTTTGACGAATTCGGAAAATTTTGACGAACTCGGCAAATTTTGACGAATTCGGCAAATTTTGACGAACTCGGCAAATTTTGACGAACTCGGCAAATTTTGACGAACTCGTCAAATTTTGACGAACTCGGCAAATTTTGACGAATTCGGAAAATTTTGACGAACTCGGCAAATTTTGACGAATTCGGCAAATTTTGACGAATTCGGCAATTTTTGACGAACTCGGCAAATTTTGACGAATTCGGCAAATTTTGACGAACTCGGCAAATTTTGACGAATTCGGCAAATTTTGACGAATTCGGCAAATTTTGAAGAACTCGGCAAATTTTGACGAACTCGGCAAATTTTGACGAATTCGGAAAATTTTGACGAACTCGGCAAATTTTGACGAATTCGGCAAATTTTGACGAACTCGGCAAATTTTGACGAATTCGGCAAATTTTGACGAACTCGGCAAATTTTGACGAACTCGGCAAATTTTGACGAACTCGGCAAATTTTGACGAATTCGGCAAATTTTGACGAATTCGGCAAATTTTGACGAACTCGGCAAATTTTAACTTAAAATGCAAATATCTCGTTAAATAAGCCCCGTAGAAGGAAAAAAACGAAATTTTGCTATCACTAATTTTTGGCCAAAATTTTAAATTTCCTTAGCAAAACTTAAAATGCAAATATCTCGTTAAATAAGCCCCGTTGAAGGAAAAGGTCAAAATTTTGTTATCACTAATTTTTGGCCAAAATTTTAAATTTCCTTAGCAAAACATAAAATGCAAATATCTCGTTAAATAAGCCCCGTAGAAGGAAAAGGGCAAAATTTTGTTATCACTAATTTTTGGCCAAAATTTTGCAAAACTTAAAATGCAAATATCTCGTTAAATAAGCCCCGTAGAAGGAAAACGGCGAAATTTTGTTATCACTAATTTTTGGCCAAAATTTAGCAAAACTTAAAATGCAAATATCTCGTTAAATAAGCCCCGTAGAAGGAAAAGGGAGAAATTTGGTTATCACTAATTTTTGGCCAAAATTTAGCAAAACTTTTGACGAACTCGGCAAATTTTGACGAACTCGGCAAATTTTGACGAATTCGACAAATTTTGACGAATTCGGCAAATTTTGACGAATTTATTTTTTTATTGAATTAGCTTTTTTATTGAATTAACTTTTAAAAAAATTAAAAAATTGCAAAAAGCAGAAAAGAGTGGCGTAGTCAACTATATACGGTATTATACCTTATACAACAACCCATCACAGCAGATTAAGAAAAAATACTGTCAAGATTTATCAATGTTGTTTTTAAATGATAATGATCTGTCTAACAATTTTTATTTTATAGAGCTTAGATTAATTAGATTAATCGGAAGTATATATCGGAGCTTTATATAAATCTGAACCTATTTTTTACAAATTTGGCAATGTTCTTTCAGGAAACTGTTATCTTCTAATTTTTTTATTTATTGAAGGGGCTTTTAACAACATTCACTCAGATGCGGTAATTTCGGCGCTGTCGCATCTAAGGGTGAATTGTGTTTTGGTAAGTCTAATTCAGTGTTTGTTTATTTTGAGATTTGTAAAAAGGGGGACTCCACAGGGAGGTCTTGCGATGAATGGAGTCCTGTTAGATCTGAAACATTGTGGCTGCAAAGTCGTGACATATGCGGACGACCATGCAATCGCATTAGCCGCAAATTCCCCATCGTCCTCAGAGACATTATACAGGTGGCTCTGAATAAATTGGTCCGATGCACCAGAAGCAGTGTTTTGAACGTTAACCCGATCGAGACAAAATTGGGTATCTTTACTAGTTCCACATGTAACCCTCCTCGGCGAAATGAAACTGAGCTAGTTTTTTCTTTTTCTATACTAGACAGGAAATTGTTCTTCAGACTAAATGTATTGGAACGGGTAAGGAATCTCGCTTAAAATCGTTCATTGGATATACATAGCAGTAGTTCGCCCAATATTACTGAACACTATTGTGGTGTGGTGGACGGCTGATAAGCTATCCATCACCACTCAATTAATGGAGGTTCAGAGAACTGCCTCAGATTTCCTAACAAGATTGCTGGGCAGTCTAACATATACCTCATATGGGTACCTGAGCATAGTGAAGGGAAACTGCAAGTCTGATGAACTTGCTAGGAAAGAAACGACATAACAAATTACCGACGAATTTGCATACGTTGGTTCGTCACTGTCCAGATACAAGCTTTGGTTTAGGCAAGATACAGTTAGGCAGTCCAATGAGATATGGACAGAAAACGAAACCTGTAGGACAGCTAGACAAATCTGACTAAAATACGACCTAAGAAAGTAAAAATATCTCCTCGCACTAGAGAGGAAAAGACTGGCTACATTAGTGTCAGTTCTGACGGGAAATTGCCTGATCGGCGAACTCACTACAATGACTTCTGAAGTAGCTGTGGAGATGAAGAGGAAGTGGTAGCAAAATTTTGCAAAACTTAAAATGCAAATATCTCGTTAAATAAGCCCCGTAGAAGGAAAACGGCGAAATTTTGACGAACTCGGCAAATTTTGACGAACTCGGCAAATTTTGACGAATTCGGCAAATTTTGACGAACTCGGCAAATTTTGACGAACTCGGCAAATTTTGACGAACTCGGCAAATTTTGACGAATTCGGCAAATTTTGACGAATTCGGCAAATTTTGACGAACTCGGCAAATTTTGCCGAGTTCGTCAAAATTTCGCCGTTTTCCTTCTACGGGGCTTATTTAACGAGATATTTGCATTTTGACGAACTCGGCAAACTTTGACGAATTCGTCAAAATTTGCCGAATTCGTCAAAATTTGCCGAGTTCGTCAAAATTTGCCGAATTCGTCAAAATTTGCCGAATTCGTCAAAATTTGCCGAATTCGTCAAAATTTGCCGAGTTCGTCAAAATTTTCCGAATTCGTCAAAATTTGCCGAGTTCGTCAAAATTTGCCGAGTTCGTCAAAATTTGCCGAGTTCGTCAAAATTTGCCGAGTTCGTCAAAATTTGCCGAATTCGTCAAAATTTGCCGAATTCGTCAAAATTTGCCGAGTTCGTCAAAATTTGCCGAATTCGTCAAAATTTGCCGAATTCGTCAAAATTTGCCGAGTTCGTCAAAATTTGCCGAGTTCGTCAAAATTTGCCGAGTTTGTCAAAATTTGCCGAATTCGTCAAAATTTGCCGAGTTCGTCAAAATTTGCCGAATTCGTCAAAATTTGCCGAATTCGTCAAAATTTGCCGAGTTCGTCAAAATTTTCCGAATTCGTCAAAATTTGCCGAGTTCGTCAAAATTTGCCGAGTTCGTCAAAATTTGCCGAATTCGTCAAAATTTGCCGAATTCGTCAAAGTTTGCCGAGTTCGTCAAAATGCAAATATCTCGTTAAATAAGCCCCGTAGAAGGAAAACGGCGAAATTTTGACGAACTCGGCAAATTTTGACGAAACTCGGCAAATTTTGACGAACTCGGCAAATTTTGACGAATTCGGCAAATTTTGACGAACTCGGCAAATTTTGACGAACTCGGCAAACTTTGACGAATTCGGCAAATTTTGACGAACTCGGCAAATTTTGACGAATTCGGCAAATTTTGACGAACTCGGCAAATTTTGACGAACTCGGCAAATTTTGACGAATTCGGCAAATTTTGACGAACTCGGCAAATTTTGACGAATTCGGCAAATTTTGACGAACTCGGCAAACTTTGACGAATTCGGCAAATTTTGACGAACTCGGCAAATTTTGACGAATTCGGCAAATTTTGACGAACTCGGCAAACTTTGACGAATTCGGCAAATTTTGACGAACTCGGCAAATTTTGACGAATTCGGCAAATTTTTACGAACTCGGCAAATTTTGACGAACTCGGCAAATTTTGACGAACTCGGCAAATTTTGACGAACTCGTCAAATTTTGACGAATTCGGCAAATTTTGACGAACTCGGCAAAACTTTGACGAATTTGAACTTAAAATGCAAATATCTCGTTAAATAAGCCCCGTAGAAGGAAAAAAACGAAATTTTGCTATCACTAATTTTTGGCCAAAATTTTAAATTTCCTTAGCAAAACTTAAAATGCAAATATCTCGTTAAATAAGCCCCGTTGAAGGAAAAGGTCGAAATTTTGTTATCACTAATTTTTGGCCAAAATTTTAAATTTCCTTAGCAAAACATAAAATGCAAATATCTCGTTAAATAAGCCCCGTAGAAGGAAAAGGGCAACATTTTGTTATCACTAATTTTTAGCCAAAATTTTGCAAAACTTAAAATGCAAATATCTCGTTAAATAAGCCCCGTAGAAGGAAAACGGCGAAATTTTGTTATCACTAATTTTTGGCCAAAATTTAGCAAAACTTAAAATGCAAATATCTCTTTAAATAAGCCCCGTAGAAGGAAAAGGGAGAAATTTGGTTATCACTAATTTTTGGCCAAAATTTAGCAAAACTTTTGACGAACTCGGCAAATTTTGACGAACTCGGCAAATTTTGACGAACTCGGCAAATTTTGACGAATTCGGCAAATTTTGACGAACACGTCAAATTTTGACGAACTCGGCAAATTTTGACGAATTCGGAAAATTTTGACTAACTCGGCAAATTTTGACGAATTCGGCAAATTTTGACGAATTCGGCAAATTTTGACGAACTCGGCAAATTTTGACGAATTCGGCAATTTTTGACGAATTCGGCAAATTTTGACGAACTCGGCAAATTTTGACGAATTCGGCAAATTTTGACGAATTCGGCAAATTTTGACGAACTCGGCAAATTTTGACGAACTCGGCAAATTTTGACGAACTCGGCAAATTTTGACGAACTCGGCAAATTTTGACGAACTCGGCAAATTTTGACGAACTCGGCAAATTTTGACGAATTCGGCAAATTTTGACGAACTCGGCAAATTTTGACGAATTCGGCAAATTTTGACGAATTCGGCAAATTTTGACGAATTCGGCAAATTTTGACGAATTCGGAAAATTTTGACGAACTCGGCAAATTTTGACGAATTCGGCAAATTTTGACGAACTCGTCAAATTTTGACGAACTCGGCAAATTTTGACGAACTCGGCAAATTTTGACGAATTCGGCAAATTTTGACGAACTCGGCAAATTTTGACGAATTCGGCAAATTTTAACTTTAAATGCAAATATCTCGTTAAATAAGCCCCGTAGAAGGAAAAAAACGAAATTTTGCTATCACTAATTTTTGGCCAAAATTTTAAATTTCCTTAGCAAAACTTCAAATGCAAATATCTCGTTAAATAAGCCCCGTTGAAGGAAAAGGTCGAAATTTTGTTATCACTAATTTTTGGCCAAAATTTTAAATTTCCTTAGCAAAACATAAAATGCAAATATCTCGTTAAATAAGCCCCGTAGAAGGAAAAGGGCAAAATTTTGTTATCACTAATTTTTGGCCAAAATTTTGCAAAACTTAAAATGCAAATATCTCGTTAAATAAGCCCCGTAGAAGGAAAACGGCGAAATTTTGTTATCACTAATTTTTGGCCAAAATTTAGCAAAACTTAAAATGCAAATATCTCGTTAAATAAGCCCCGTAGAAGGAAAAGGGAGAAATTTGGTTATCACTAATTTTTGGCCAAAATTTAGCAAAACTTTTGACGAACTCGGCAAATTTTGACGAACTCGGCAAATTTTGACAAACTCGGCAAATTTTGACGAACTCGGCAAATTTTAACTTAAAATGCAAATATCTCGTTAAATAAGCCCCGTAGAAGGAAAAAAACGAAATTTTGCTATCACTAATTTTTGGCCAAAATTTTAAATTTCCTTAGCAAAACTTAAAATGCAAATATCTTGTTAAATAAGCCCCGTTGAAGGAAAAGGTCGAAATTTTGTTATCACTAATTTTTGGCCAAAATTTTAAATTTCCTTAGCAAAACATAAAATGCAAATATCTCGTTAAATAAGCCCCGTAGAAGGAAAAGGGCAAAATTTTGTTATCACTAATTTTTGGCCAAAATTTAGCAAAACTTAAAATGCAAATATCTCGTTAAATAAGCCCCGTAGAAGGAACGGGAATTTGACGAACTCGGCAAATTTTGACGAACTCGGCAAATTTTGACGAACTCGGCAAATTTTGACGAACTCGGCAAATTTTGACGAACTCGGCAAATTTTGACGAACTCGGCAAATTTTGACGAATTCGGCAAATTTTGACGAACTCGTCAAATTTTGACGAACTCGGCAAATTTTGACGAATTCGGCAATTTTTTACGAATTAGGCAAATTTTGTCGATCTCGGCAAATTTTGACGAATTCGGCAAATTTTGACGAACTCGGCAAATTTTGACAAACTCGGCAAATTTTGACGAACTCGTCAAATTTTGACGAATTCGGCAAATTTTGACGAACTCGGCAAATTTTGACGAATTCGGCAAATTTTGACGAACTCGGCAAATTTTGACGAACTCGGCCAAAATTTTAAATTTCCTTAGCAAAACTTAAAATGCAAATATCTCGTTAAATAAACCCCGTAGAAGGAAAAGGGCGAAATTTTTTTATCACTAATTTTTGGCCAAAATTTAGCAAAACTTAAAATGCAAATATCTCGTTAAATAAGCCCCGTTGAAGGAAAAGGTCGAAATTTTGTTATCACTAATTTTTGGCCAAAATTTTAAATTTCCTTAGCAAAACATAAAATGCAAATATCTCGTTAAATAAGCCCCGTAGAAGGAAAAGGGCAAAATTTTGTTATCACAAATTTTGACGAACTCGGCAAATTTTGACGAACTCGGCAAATTTTGACGAATTCGACAAATTTTGACGAACTCGTAAAATTTTGACGATTTCGGAAAATTTTGACGAACTCGGCAAATTTTGACGAACTCGGCAAATTTTGACGAATTCGGCAAATTTTAACGAATATCTCGTTAAATAAGCCCCGTAGAAGGAAAAGGGAGAAATTTGGTTATCACTAATTTTTGGCCAAAATTTAGCAAAACTTTTGACGAACTCGGCAAATTTTGACGAATTCGGCAAATTTTGACGAACTCGTCAAATTTTGACGATTTCGGAAAATTTTGACGAACTCGGCAAATTTTGACGAATTCGGCAAATTTTGACGAACTCGGCAAATTTTGACGAATTCGGCAAATTTTGACGAACTCGGCAAATTTTGACGAACAAATTTTGACGAACTCGGCAAATTTTGACGAATTCGGCAAATTTTGACGAACTCGGCACACGGCAAATTTTGACGAATTCGGCAAATTTTGACGAATTCGGCAAATTTTGACGAACTCGGCAAACGACGAACTCGAATTCGGCAAATTTTGACGAACTCGGCAAATTTTGACGAACTCGGCAAATTTTGACGAATTCGGAAAATTTTGACGAACTCGGCAAATTTTGACGAATTCGGCAAATTTTGACGAACTCGTCAAATTTTGACGAATTCGGCAAATTTTGACGAATTCGGCAAATTTTGACGAATTCGGCAAATTTTGACGAACTCGGCAAATTTTGACGAATTCGGCAAATTTTAACTTAAAATGCAAATATCTCGTTAAATAAGCCCCGTTGAAGGAAAAGGTCGAAATTTTGTTATCACTAATTTTTGGCCAAAATTTTGACGAACTCGGCAAATTTTGACGAATTCGGCAAATTTTGCCGAACTCGGCAAATTTTGACGAACTCGTCAAATTTTGACGAACTCGGCAAATTTTGACGAACTCGGCAAATTTTGACGAACTCGGCAAATTTTGACGAATTCGGCAAATTTTGACGAATTCGACAAATTTTGACGAACTCGGCAAATTTTAACTTAAAATGCAAATATCTCGTTAAATAAGCCCCGTAGAAGGAAAAAAACGAAATTTTGCTATCACTATTTTTTGGCCAAAATTTTAAATTTCCTTAGCAAAACTTAAAATGCAAATATCTCGTTAAATAAGCCCCGTTGAAGGAAAAGGTCGAAATTTTGTTATCACTAATTTTTTGGCCAAAATTTTAAATTTCCTTAGCAAAACATAAAGTGCAAATTTCTCGTTAAATAAGCCCCGTAGAAGGAAAAGGGCAAAATTTTGTTATCACTAATTTTTGGCCAACATTTTGCAAAACTTAAAATGCAAATATCTCGTTAAATAAGCCCCGTAGAAGGAAAACGGCGAAATTTTGTTATCACTATTTTTTGGCCAAAATTTAGCAAAACTTAAAATGCAAATATCTCGTTAAATAAGCCCCGTAGAAGGAAAAGGGAGAAATTTGGTTATCACTAATTTTTGGCCAAAATTTAGCAAAACTTTTGACGAACTCGGCAAATTTTGACGAACTCGGCAAATTTTGACGAACTCGGCAAATTTTGACGAATTCGGCAAATTTTGACGAACTCGGCAAATTTTGACGAATTCGGCAAATTTTGACGAACTCGGCAAATTTTGACGAACTCGTCAAATTTTGACGAATTCGGCAAATTTTGACGAATTCGGCAAATTTTGACGAACTCGGCAAATTTTGACGAATTCGGCAAATTTTAACTTAAAATGCAAATATCTCGTTAAATAAGCCCCGTTGAAGGAAAAGGTCGAAATTTTGTTATCACTAATTTTTGGCCAAAATTTTAAATTTCCTTAGCAAAACTTAAAATGCAAATATCTCGTTAAATAAACCCCGTAGAAGGAAAAGGGCGAAATTTTTTTATCACTAATTTTTGGCCAAAATTTAGCAAAACTTAAAATGCAAATATCTCGTTAAATAAGCCCCGTTGAAGGAAAAGGTCGAAATTTTGTTATCACTAATTTTTGGCCAAAATTTAGCAAAACTTTTGACGAACTCGCAAATTTTGACGAACTCGGCAAATTTTGACGAACTCGGCAAATTTTGACGAATTCGGCAAATTTTGACGAACTCGTCAAATTTTGACGATTTCGGAAAATTTTGACGAACTCGGCAAATTTTGACGAATTCGGCAAATTTTGACGAACTCGGCAAATTTTGACGAACTCTGCAAATTTTGACGAATTCGGCAAATTTTGACGAATTCGACACTAATTTTTGGCCAAAAATTTTGACGAATTCGGCAAATTTTGACGAACTCGGCAAATTTTGACGAACTCGGCAAATTTTGAAGAACTCGGCAAATTTTGACGAATTCGACAAATTTTGACGAATTCGACACTAATTTTTGGCCAAAAATTTTGACGAATTCGTCAAATTTTGACGAACTCGGCAAATTTTGACGAATTCGGCAAATTTTGACGAACTCGGCCAAAATTTTAAATTTCCTTAGCAAAACTTAAAATGCAAATATCTCGTTAAATAAACCCCGTAGAAGGAAAAGGGCGAAATTTTTTTATCACTAATTTTTGGCCAAAATTTAGCAAAACTTAAAATGCAAATATCTCGTTAAATAAGCCCCGTTGAAGGAAAAGGTCGAAATTTTGTTATCACTAATTTTTGGCCAAAATTTTAAATTTCCTTAGCAAAACATAAAATGCAAATATCTCGTTAAATAAGCCCCGTAGAAGGAAAAGGGCAAAATTTTGTTATCACAAATTTTGACGAACTCGGCAAATTTTGACGAATTCGACAAATTTTGACGAACTCGTAAAATTTTGACGATTTCGGAAAATTTTGACGAACTCGGCAAATTTTGACGAACTCGGCAAATTTTGACGAATTCGGCAAATTTTAACGAATATCTCGTTAAATAAGCCCCGTAGAAGGAAAAGGGAGAAATTTGGTTATCACTAATTTTTGGCCAAAATTTAGCAAAACTTTTGACGAACTCGGCAAATTTTGACGAACTCGGCAAATTTTGACGAATTCGGCAAATTTTGACGAACTCGTCAAATTTTGACGATTTCGGAAAATTTTGACGAACTCGGCAAATTTTGACGAATTGGGCAAATTTTGACGAACTCGGCAAATTTTGACGAATTCGGCAAATTTTGACGAACTCGGCAAATTTTGACGAACAAATTTTGACGAACTCGGCAAATTTTGACGAATTCGGCAAATTTTGACGAACTCGGCACACGGCAAATTTTGACGAATTCGGCAAATTTTGACGAATTCGGCAAATTTTGACGAACTCGGCAAACGACGAACTCGAATTCGGCAAATTTTGACGAATTCGGCAAATTTTGACGAATTCGGCAAATTTTGACGAACTCGGCAAATTTTGACGAATTCGGCAAATTTTGACGAACTCGTCAAATTTTGACGAATTCGGCAAATTTTGACGAACTCGGCAAATTTTGACGAATTCGGAAAATTTTGACGAACTCGGCAAATTTTGACGAATTCGGCAAATTTTGACGAACTCGTCAAATTTTGACGAATTCGGCAAATTTTGACGAATTCGGCAAATTTTGACGAACTCGGCAAATTTTGACGAATTCGGCAAATTTTAACTTAAAATGCAAATATCTCGTTAAATAAACCCCGTTGAAGGAAAAGGTCGAAATTTTGTTATCACTAATTTTTGGCCAAAATTTTGACGAACTCGGCAAATTTTGACGAATTCGGCAAATTTTGACGAATTCGGCAAATTTTGCCGAACTCGGCAAATTTTGCCGAACTCGGCAAATTTTGACGAACTCGTCAAATTTTGACGAACTCGGCAAATTTTGACGAACTCGGCAAATTTTGACGAATTCGGCAAATTTTGACGAATTCGACAAATTTTGACGAACTCGGCAAATTTTAACTTAAAATGCAAATATCTCGTTAAATAAGCCCCGTAGAAGGAAAAAAACGAAATTTTGCTATCACTATTTTTTGGCCAAAATTTTAAATTTCCTTAGCAAAACTTAAAATGCAAATATCTCGTTAAATAAGCCCCGTTGAAGGAAAAGGTCGAAATTTTGTTATCACTAATTTTTTGGCCAAAATTTTAAATTTCCTTAGCAAAACATAAAGTGCAAATTTCTCGTTAAATAAGCCCCGTAGAAGGAAAAGGGCAAAATTTTGTTATCACTAATTTTTGGCCAACATTTTGCAAAACTTAAAATGCAAATATCTCGTTAAATAAGCCCCGTAGAAGGAAAACGGCGAAATTTTGTTATCACTATTTTTTGGCCAAAATTTAGCAAAACTTAAAATGCAAATATCTCGTTAAATAAGCCCCGTAGAAGGAAAAGGGAGAAATTTGGTTATCACTAATTTTTGGCCAAAATTTAGCAAAACTTTTGACGAACTCGGCAAATTTTGACGAACTCGGCAAATTTTGACGAACTCGGCAAATTTTGACGAATTCGGCAAATTTTGACGAACTCGGCAAATTTTGACGAATTCGGCAAATTTTGACGAACTCGGCAAATTTTGACGAACTCGGCAAATTTTGACGAACTCGTCAAATTTTGACGAATTCGGCAAATTTTGACGAATTCGGCAAATTTTGACGAACTCGGCAAATTTTGACGAATTCGGCAAATTTTAACTTAAAATGCAAATATCTCGTTAAATAAGCCCCGTTGAAGGAAAAGGTCGAAATTTTGTTATCACTAATTTTTGGCCAAAATTTTAAATTTCCTTAGCAAAACTTAAAATGCAAATATCTCGTTAAATAAACCCCGTAGAAGGAAAAGGGCGAAATTTTTTTATCACTAATTTTTGGCCAAAATTTAGCAAAACTTAAAATGCAAATATCTCGTTAAATAAGCCCCGTTGAAGGAAAAGGTCGAAATTTTGTTATCACTAATTTTTGGCCAAAATTTAGCAAAACTTTTGACGAACTCGCAAATTTTGACGAACTCGGCAAATTTTTTTTGACGATTTCGGAAAATTTTGACGAACTCGGCAAATTTTGACGAATTCGGCAAATTTTGACGAACTCGGCAAATTTTGACGAACTCTGCAAATTTTGACGAATTCGGCAAATTTTGACGAATTCGACACTAATTTTTGGCCAAAAATTTTGACGAATTCGGCAAATTTTGACGAACTCGGCAAATTTTGAAGAACTCGGCAAATTTTGACGAATTCGGCAAATTTTGACGAATTCGACACTAATTTTTGGCCAAAAATTTTGACGAATTCGGCAAATTTTGACGAACTCGGCAAATTTTGACGAACTCGGCAAATTTTGACGAACTCGGCAAATATTTGCATTTTAGCAAAACATAAAATGCAAATATCTCGTTAAATAAGCCCCGTAGAAGGAAAAGGGCAAAATTTTGTTATCACTAATTTTTGGCCAAAATTTAGCAAAACTTAAAATGCAAATATCTCGTTAAATAAGCCCCGTAGAAGGAAAACGGCGAAATTTTGTTATCACTAATTTTTGGCCAAAATTTAGCAAAACTTAAAATGCAAATATCTCGTTAAATAAGCCCCGTAGAAGGAAAAGGGAGAAATTTGGTTATCACTAATTTTTGGCCAAAATTTAGCAAAACTTTTGACGAACTCGGCAAATTTTGACGAACTCGGCAAATTTTGACGAATTCGGCAAATTTTGACGAATTCGGCAAATTTTGACGAACTCGTCAAATTTTGACGATTTCGGAAAATTTTGACGAACTCGGCAAATTTTGACGAATTCGGCAAATTTTGACGAACTCGGCAAATTTTGACGAATTCGGCAAATTTTTGACGAACTCGGCAAATTTTTACGAATTCGGCAAATTTTGACGAACTCGTCAAATTTTGACGAATTCGGCAAATTTTGACGAACTCGTCAAATTTTGACGATTTCGGAAAATTTTGACGAACTCGGCAAATTTTGACGAATTCGGCAAATTTTGACGAACTCGGCAAATTTTGACGAATTCGGCAAATTTTGACGAACTCGCAAATTTTGACGAATTCGGCAAATTTTGACGAACTCGGCAAATTTTGACGAACTCGGCAAATTTTGACGAATTCGGAAAATTTTGACGAACTCGGCAAATTTTGACGAATTCGGCAAATTTTGACGAATTCGGCAAATTTTGACGAACTCGGCAAATTTTGACGAACTCGGCAAATTTTGACGAACTCGGCAAATTTTAACTTAAAATGCAAATATCTCGTTAAATAAGCCCCGTAGAAGGAAAAAAACGAAATTTTACTATCACTATTTTTTGGCCAAAATTTTAAATTTCCTTAGCAAAACTTAAAATGTAAATATCTCGTTAAATAAGCCCCGTTGAAGGAAAAGGTCGAAATTTTGTTATCACTAATTTTTGGCCAAAATTTTAAATTTCCTTAGCAAAACATAAAATGCAAATATCTCGTTAAATAAGCCCCGTAGAAGGAAAAGGGCAAAATTTTGTTATCACTAATTTTTGGCCAAAATTTTGCAAAACTTAAAATGCAAATATCTCGTTAAATAAGCCCCGTAGAAGGAAAACGGCGAAATTTTGTTATCACTATTTTTTGGCCAAAATTTAGCAAAACTTTTGACGAACTCGCAAATTTTGACGAACTCGGCAAATTTTGACGAACTCGGCAAATTTTGACGAATTCGGCAAATTTTGACGAACTCGGCAAATTTTGACGAACTCGGCAAATTTTGACGAATTCGGCAAATTTTGACGAGTTCGTCAAAATTTGCTTTTGACGAACTCGGCAAATTTTGACGAACTCGGCAAATTTTGACGAATTCGGCAAATTTTGACGAATTCGGCAAATTTTGACGAACTCGTCAAATTTTGACGATTTCGGAAAATTTTGACGAACTCGGCAAATTTTGACGAATTCGGCAAATTTTGACGAACTCGGCAAATTTTGACGAATTCGGCAAATTTTGACGAACTCGGCAAATTTTGACGAATTCGGCAAATTTTGACGAACTCGGCAAATTTTGACGAACTCGGCAAATTTTGACGAATTCGGAAAATTTTGACGAACTCGGCAAATTTTGACGAATTCGGCAAATTTTGACGGATTCGGCAAATTTTGACGAACTCGGCAAATTTTGACGAATTCGGCAAATTTTGACGAACTCGTCAAATTTTGACGATTTCGGAAAATTTTGACGAACTCGGCAAATTTTGACGAAATCGGCAAATTTTGACGAACTCGGCAAATTTTGACGAATTCGGCAAATTTTGACGAACTCGGCAAATTTTGACGAATTCGACAAATTTTGACGAACTCGGCAAATTTTGACGAACTCGGCAAATTTTGACGAATTCGGAAAATTTTGACGAACTCGGCAAATTTTGACGAATTCGGCAAATTTTGACGGATTCGGCAAATTTTGACGAACTCGGCAAATTTTGACGAATTCGGCAAATTTTGACGAACTCGGCAAATTTTGACGAATTCGGCAAATTTTGACGAATTCGGCAAATTTTGACGAACTCGTCAAATTTTGACGATTTCGGAAAATTTTGACGAACTCGGCAAATTTTGACGAATTCGGCAAATTTTGACGAACTCGGCAAATTTTGACGAACTCGGCAAATTTTGACGAATTCGGCAAATTTTGACGAAATTTTGACAAATTTTAACTTAAAATGCAAATATCTCGTTAAATAAGCCCCGTAGAAGGAAAAAAACGAAATTTTGCTATTACTAATTTTTGGCCAAAATTTTAAATTTCCTTAGCAAAACTTAAAATGCAAATATCTCGTTAAATAAGCCCCGTAGAAGGAAAAGGGCAAAATTTTGTTATCACTAATTTTTGGCCAAAATTTTGCAAAACTTAAAATGCAAATATCTCGTTCCGTAGAAGGAAAACGGCGAAATTTTGTTATCACTAATTTTTGGCCAAAATTTAGCAAAACTTTTGACGAACTCGCAAATTTTGACGAACTCGGCAAATTTTGACGAATTCGGAAAATTTTGACGAACTCGGCAAATTTTGACGAACTCGGCAAATTTTGACGAATTCGGCAAATTTTGACGAACTCGTCAAATTTTGACGAACTCGGCAAATTTTGACGAACTCGTCAAATTTTGACGAATTCGGCAAATTTTGACGAATTCGGCAAATTTTGACGAACTCGGCAAATTTTGACGAATTCGGCAAATTTTAACTTAAAATGCAAATATCTCGTTAAATAAGCCCCGTTGAAGGAAAAGGTCGAAATTTTGTTATCACTAATTTTTGGCCAAAATTTTAAATTTCCTTAGCAAAACTTAAAATGCAAATATCTCGTTAAATAAACCCCGTAGAAGGAAAAGGGCGAAATTTTTTTATCACTAATTTTTGGCCAAAATTTAGCAAAACTTAAAATGCAAATATCTCGTTAAATAAGCCCCGTTGAAGGAAAAGGTCGAAATTTTGTTATCACTAATTTTTGGCCAAAATTTAGCAAAACTTTTGACGAACTCGCAAATTTTGACGAACTCGGCAAATTTTTTTTGACGATTTCGGAAAATTTTGACGAACTCGGCAAATTTTGACGAATTCGGCAAATTTTGACGAACTCGGCAAATTTTGACGAACTCTGCAAATTTTGACGAATTCGGCAAATTTTGACGAATTCGACACTAATTTTTGGCCAAAAATTTTGACGAATTCGGCAAATTTTGACGAACTCGGCAAATTTTGAAGAACTCGGCAAATTTTGACGAATTCGGCAAATTTTGACGAATTCGACACTAATTTTTGGCCAAAAATTTTGACGAATTCGGCAAATTTTGACGAACTCGGCAAATTTTGACGAATTCGGCAAATTTTGACGAACTCGGCAAATTTTGACGAACTCGGCAAATATTTGCATTTTAGCAAAACATAAAATGCAAATATCTCGTTAAATAAGCCCCGTAGAAGGAAAAGGGCAAAATTTTGTTATCACTAATTTTTGGCCAAAATTTAGCAAAACTTAAAATGCAAATATCTCGTTAAATAAGCCCCGTAGAAGGAAAACGGCGAAATTTTGTTATCACTAATTTTTGGCCAAAATTTAGCAAAACTTAAAATGCAAATATCTCGTTAAATAAGCCCCGTAGAAGGAAAAGGGAGAAATTTGG